>JAOCZM010000040.1:7442577-8763866 GCA_026122235.1 Vinca minor | reverse complement strand
CCTAGGCCCTAGGCCTGGGCCTAGGCCTGGGCCTAGGCCCTAGGGCCCTGGGCCTAGGGCCTGGGCCTAGGCCTGGGCCTAGGCCTGGGCCCTGGGCCTGAGGCCTGGGCCCTAGGGCCTGGGCCTAGGCCCTGGGCCTGGGCCCTAGGGCCCTGGGCCTGGGCCCTGGGCCTGGGCCCTGGGCCTGGGCCTGAGGCCTGGGCCTGGGCCTGGGCCTGGGCCTGGGCCTGGGCCCTGGGCCTGGGCCTGGGCCTGGGCCCTGGGCCTGGGCCTGGGCCTGGGCCCTGGGCCCTGGGCCCTGGGCCTGGGCCTGGGCCCTGGGCCTGGGCCTGGGCCTGGGCCCTGGGCCTAGGGCCCTGGGCCTGGGCCCTGGGCCCTGGGCCCTGGGCCTGGGCCTGGGCCTGGGCCCTGGGCCTGGGCCCTGGGCCTGGGCCTGGGCCTGGGCCCTGGGCCTGGGCCTGGGCCTGGGCCTGGGCCTGGGCCCTGGGCCTGGGCCCTGGGCCTGGGCCTGGGCCTGGGCCTGGGCCCTGGGCCTGGGCCTGGGCCTGGGCCTGGGCCTGGGCCCTGGGCCTGGGCCTGGGCCCTGGGCCTGGGCCCTGGGCCCTGGGCCCTGGGCCCTGGGCCTGGGCCTGGGCCCTGGGCCTGGGCCCTGGGCCCTGGGCCTGGGCCTGGGCCTGGGCCCTGGGCCCTGGGCCTGGGCCCTGGGCCTGGGCCTGGGCCCTGGGCCCTGGGCCTGGGCCTGGGCCTGGGCCCTGGGCCTGGGCCCTGGGCCTGGGCCTGGGCCCTGGGCCTGGGCCCTGGGCCCTGGGCCCTGGGCCTGGGCCTGGGCCTGGGCCTGGGCCTGGGCCTGGGCCCTGGGCCTGGGCCCTGGGCCTAGGGCCTGGGCCCTGGGCCTAGGGCCCTGGGCCTGGGCCCTGGGCCCTGGGCCCTGGGCCTGGGCCTGGGCCCTGGGCCTGGGCCCTGGGCCCTGGGCCCTGGGCCTGGGCCTGGGCCTGGGCCCTGGGCCTGGGCCCTGGGCCCTGGGCCTGGGCCCTGGGCCTGGGCCCTGGGCCCTGGGCCCTGGGCCTGGGCCCTGGGCCCTGGGCCTGGGCCTGGGCCCTGGGCCCTGGGCCTGGGCCCTGGGCCTGGGCCCTGGGCCTGGGCCTGGGCCTGGGCCCTGGGCCTAGGGCCCTGGGCCCTGGGCCCTGGGCCCTGGGCCCTGGGCCCTGGGCCCTGGGCCCTGGGCCTGGGCCCTGGGCCCTGGGCCTGGGCCTGGGCCCTGGGCCCTGGGCCTGGGCCCTGGGCCTGGGCCCTGGGCCCTGGGCCCTGGGCCCTGGGCCTGGGCCCTGGGCCTGGGCCTGGGCCCTGGGCCCTGGGCCTAGGGCCCTGGGCCCTGGGCCTGGGCCCTGGGCCCTGGGCCTGGGCCCTGGGCCCTGGGCCTGGGCCTGGGCCTGAGGCCTGGGCCCTGGGCCCTGGGCCCTGGGCCTGGGCCTGGGCCCTGGGCCCTGGGCCTGGGCCTGGGCCCTGGGCCCTGGGCCTGGGCCTGGGCCCTGGGCCCTGGGCCTGGGCCCTGGGCCTGGGCCCTAGGGCCCTGGGCCCTGGGCCTAGGGCCTGGGCCTGGGCCCTGGGCCCTGGGCCTGGGCCCTGGGCCTGGGCCCTGGGCCTGGGCCTGGGCCCTGGGCCTGGGCCCTGGGCCCTGGGCCCTGGGCCTGGGCCTGGGCCCTGGGCCCTGGGCCCTGGGCCTGGGCCCTGGGCCCTGGGCCCTGGGCCTGGGCCCTGGGCCTGGGCCCTGGGCCCTGGGCCTAGGCCCTGGGCCTGAGGCCCTGGGCCCTGGGCCCTGGGCCCTGGGCCTGGGCCCTGGGCCTGGGCCCTGGGCCTGGGCCCTGGGCCCTAGGGCCTGGGCCTGGGCCCTGGGCCTGGGCCTGGGCCCTGGGCCCTGGGCCCTGAGGCCTGGGCCTGGGCCTAGGGCCTGGGCCCTGGGCCCTGGGCCCTGGGCCCTGGGCCCTGGGCCTGGGCCTGGGCCCTAGGGCCCTGGGCCCTGGGCCTGGGCCTGGGCCCTGGGCCCTGAGGCCTGGGCCTGGGCCCTGGGCCCTGGGCCTGGGCCCTGGGCCCTGGGCCTGGGCCCTAGGCCCTGGGCCCTGGGCCCTGGGCCTGGGCCTGGGCCCTGGGCCCTAGGGCCCTGGGCCTAGGGCCCTGGGCCTGGGCCTGGGCCCTGGGCCCTAGGGCCTGGGCCTGGGCCTGGGCCCTGGGCCTGGGCCCTGGGCCTGGGCCTGGGCCTGGGCCCTAGGCCTGGGCCTGGGCCCTGGGCCCTGGGCCTAGGCCTGGGCCCTGGGCCCTAGGCCCTGGGCCCTGGGCCCTGAGGCCTGGGCCCTGGGCCCTGGGCCCTGGGCCTGGGCCCTGGGCCTGAGGCCCTGGGCCACTGGGCCCTGGGCCCTGAGGCCCTGGGCCCTGGGCCTGGGCCCTAGGCCCTAGGGCCTGGGCCCTGGGCCCTGGGCCTGGGCCCTGGGCCTGGGCCTAGGGCCCTGGGCCACTAGGGCCCTGGGCCCTAGGGCCTGGGCCCTGGGCCCTGGGCCCTAGGCCCTGGGCCCTGGGCCCTGGGCCCTGGGCCTGGGCCCTGGGCCCTGGGCCCTGGGCCCTGGGCCCTGGGCCTGGGCCCTAGGCCCTGGGCCCTGGGCCCTGAGGCCTGGGCCCTGGGCCTGGGCCCTGGGCCTAGGGCCTGGGCCCTGGGCCTAGGCCCTGGGCCTAGGCCCTGAGGCCTAGGGCCTGGGCCCTGGGCCCTGGGCCCTGGGCCTGGGCCCTGAGGCCCTGGGCCTGGGCCCTAGGGCCTGGGCCCTGGGCCCTGAGGCCTGGGCCTGGGCCTGGGCCCTGGGCCCTAGGGCCTGGGCCTGGGCCACTAGGCCTGGGCCTAGGGCCCTGGGCCTGGGCCACTAGGCCCTAGGCCCTGAGGCCTGGGCCCTAGGGCCCTAGGGCCCTAGGCCCTGGGCCCTAGGGCCTGGGCCCTGGGCCCTAGGCCTAGGCCCTAGGCCCTGGGCCCTGAGGCCCTGGGCCCTGGGCCCTAGGCCTGGGCCTGGGCCTGGGCCACTAGGGCCCTGGGCCACTGAGGCCCTGGGCCCTGGGCCCTGGGCCCTGGGCCTAGGCCCTGGGCCCTAGGCCCTGGGCCCTGGGCCCTAGGGCCCTAGGCCACTGGGCCCTGGGCCTGGGCCCTAGGCCTAGGGCCCTGGGCCCTGGGCCACTAGGCCCTGGGCCCTAGGGCCTAGGCCTGGGCCTGGGCCCTGGGCCCTGGGCCCTGGGCCCTAGGGCCCTGGGCCTGGGCCTAGGCCTAGGGCCTGGGCCCTGGGCCCTAGGCCCTAGGCCTAGGCCCTGAGCCCTGAGCCCTGGGCCCTGGGCCCTAGGCCCTGAGCCCTAGGGCCCTGAGCCCTAGGCCCTGAGGCCCTAGAGCCTGGGCCTAGGGCCTAGGGCCTGAGGCCCTAGGGCCCTAGGCCCTAGGCCTAGGGCCTAGGGCCCTGAGCCCTAGGGCCACTAGGCCCTGAGGCCCTAGGGCCCTGAGGCCCTAGGGCCTAGGGCCCTGAGCCCTAGGCCCTAGGGCCCTAGGGCCCTGGGCCTAGGCCTGGGCCCTAGGGCCTAGGCCCTAGGCCTAGGCCCTAGGGCCTGGGCCCTGAGGCCTGGGCCCTAGGGCCTGGGCCACTGAGGCCCTGGGCCCTGGGCCCTGAGGCCTAGGGCCTGAGGCCCTAGGCCACTAGGGCCTAGGCCCTAGGCCCTGGGCCCTAGGCCTGGGCCCTGGGCCCTGGGCCCTAGGCCCTGGGCCTAGGGCCTGGGCCACTAGGCCTAGGCCTAGGCCTAGGGCCCTAGGCCCTGAGGCCTAGGCCTGGGCCACTAGGCCCTGAGGCCTAGGGCCCTGAGGCCTAGGGCCTAGGCCCTGAGGCCTAGGCCACTAGGCCTAGGCCCTAGGCCCTAGGGCCACTAGGCCACTGAGCCACTGAGGCCCTAGGCCCTGGGCCTAGGGCCTAGGGCCACTGGGCCCTGAGGCCCTGGGCCCTAGGCCTAGGCCCTGGGCCACTAGGCCCTAGGCCTAGGGCCCTGAGCCCTAGGCCCTGGGCCACTAGGCCCTGGGCCTAGGGCCCTAGGCCCTGAGGCCCTGAGCCCTGAGGCCCTAGGCCCTAGGCCACTAGGCCTGAGGCCCTAGGGCCCTGAGCCTAGGCCCTAGGGCCCTAGGCCACTAGGCCACTGAGCCTAGGCCCTAGGCCTGGGCCCTAGGCCCTGAGGCCCTGAGCCCTGAGCCTGAGCCCTAGGGCCCTAGGGCCCTAGGCCTAGGCCCTAGGCCCTGGGCCTAGGCCACTGAGCCACTGAGCCTAGGCCTGAGCCCTGGGCCCTAGGCCCTAGGCCTAGGCCACTAGGGCCCTGGGCCCTAGGCCCTAGGCCCTAGGCCTAGGCCCTAGGCCACTGAGGCCCTAGGCCCTAGGGCCCTAGGGCCCTAGGCCCTAAGCCCTAGGGCCACTAAGCCCTGGGCCCTAGGGCCTGAGCCACTGGGCCCTAGGCCCTGAGGCCCTGAGCCTGAGCCACTAGGCCCTGAGCCCTAGGCCCTGAGCCCTAGGCCCTAGGCCACTAAGCCCTGAGCCACTGAGCCCTAGGCCTAGGCCACTAAGCCCTAGGCCACTAGGCCACTGAGCCCTAGGCCCTGAGCCCTAGGCCTAGGCCTAGGCCTAGGCCCTGAGCCTAGGCCACTGAGCCCTAGGCCTAGGCCACAGGCCTAGGCCCTGAGCCCTAGGCCACTGAGCCCTAGGCCCTAGGGCCCTAGGCCACTGAGGCCACTGAGCCCTAGGCCACAGGCCCTGAGCCTAGGCCCTGAGCCCTAGGCCACTAGGCCCTGAGCCTAGGGCCACTGGGCCCTAGGCCCTGAGCCACTGAGGCCCTAGAGCCTAGGCCACTGAGCCCTAGGCCACTGAAGCCACTAGGCCACTGAGCCCTGAGCCACTAAAGCCTAGGCCACTAGGCCCTAAGCCCTGAAACCCTAAACCTAAAGCCACTAAAGCCCTAAAGCCCTAAAGCCACAAAGCCCCTAAACCTGAAGCCTAAACCTAAACCCTAAAGCCACTAAACCCTAAACCCCTAAACCCTAAACCACTAAACCACTAAACCACACTAAACCACAAACCTAAACCTACTTTGCATCAGGGTAGTTGATTGTCTTTCATACTTCCTTTTTCAAATAGGCACTTCACATCCCCCTACTACATCCGGTTCGAGGCTCGCTCCGAGATTCCTTCCCCACCTTGCTAACAACTATAGTAGCTACGGATGTTGACTTGATGCTTAATAGGTTGTAATGAGGATTTGTTGGCAGCATTAGTAGATCGTTTGAGGCCTTTTATTATTAAATCAATCTACAAACTTTAACCATATGGATTACTTATGGCTGCACAAAGACAAGTTTAATGGATTCTCGCATACAAAATTTAATTAATAATTTATTATCTGAAGATGCATTCTTTTACTGTCTCAACTTGCCTTTTTTATAATTGCAGCACTCTGTTAAGTTAAAATTGTTTTAGTATGGTGGTAGGTTTGTGGATGGTCTTGTATTATGTGAACAAAATTGGTGCATGCTGTATAAGCTTAAATCTTAACCTGGTGAATCTTTGCTAAATTTCAGCTTTATTACACGAAATTGGATCGGTGGAGAGGAGAATGGCACAGTCCTGATCAAGTTCATTATATCAGGAGTCTATGCTGGTGGATTTTGACCGTTCATCGAGGAGCTTATAGTTATACCCATTATCTGTCGTGCTTCCTTTTCCAATGCTTAAGATTTCGGTTCACTGTTTCTCGTTTCTTATGGCAAAATTCATGTATTTGTGCATTGCAGATGTCTTCTTGGATGTTAATAGTTTCTTTCTATGAAGGTTCAAAATGATGATTCCAGAGGTGGGCGAAGGATGTGATGATGAATAGAATGGAGCTGCTGCATGAAGTGCTTTGGTTTTTCTTTGGCTATTTGAAGTTGCAGGAAAAATTCTGCTTACTAAATCAAGTGGAAGAATCCGATATCTCTGTAGTCTGTATATTTAAAGGAATTCCATGGCTAAGAATTGATCTGATAACGAGCCTTCAAGACATGGGGTGACAAATTTCTCTTGAGCAGAATGAATGTAAAAATGAGTTAATGTAATGCCTCTTAAACCATTTGTGTATTTATTATTCTTGTTTCTCAGATTCCGGGAATTCGTTGATGCTAAAAAAAATTGTTCCAGAAAACATAGTCAGTCATGTGATACCCTTTCTATTAAAAAAATTTAAAAAAATAGCCATCCTGATTAAAAAAAACTCCACTATTTGGGACCTAAGACCAGATTGGGCATGTTCAGTGAGCTAGAAGAAGGGCTAATCAAATTAATATAAAAAGATGTTATTAATACTTGACATGTTACATGGCACTGCACTTGAACTTATATTTCTTTCGGTTGACATTTTTGCCAGAAGGTGATTTTTTTTTTTTAATTAACAAAACTTTGTTTAAAATGGCACCCAAAAAAAAAACCCGTCATTTTCTCCTTAAAAACAATTTTATCCCCACTCTCCTCTTATCATTTTATTTCAAAATAAACATACAATAACATTGTTCTTAATTAAAGAACGTTAAGCTATAAAAATAAAAATAAAAAAACTCATTGCCAGATTATTTACTCTTTCTTTTTTCTTCATTTTGTGTGTAATTGTTCTATCAAAGAAAACAGAATTTATTATTCTTTCTGTTTTTTCTCTCTAAGATTATGATTAAAAAAAAATTCATTCTATACACTTTTAATTTATCCAAAATGGTATTTTATTAATTTTTATGAACCCCCCATTATCAGTAGCCTAAAATTTGTTGTTTCATATCTACACAACTTTTGGTGTCTTCAATGATATTATTCTTCGTAGTTCACGTTTTTAGTGAATTTCTCCACTGGAGTTTTAAATAAATTAATGTTATATTAGTATAAAAATATAATAGGAAAGAAAAAGATCAAGTCATGAAGAGTTGAATGGACGAAAAATGTCAACAGAAAGACATAAAGATTTAAATGAGGTACTATTAACAAAATGTACATCGTTAATAGTGCCTCCTAATTCAAAATTTCATTAATTAGATTCCAAGGGTTAGACTTTAACTTCAATTTGAGACGATTACTGAAATCCTCTAAAGTTTTTATATGGATCTGATACTCTTTTACACTTGACCAGATTTCATATCTAATAGAGTTTCGAAATGATGTGGTCTCAACTCATCCCGGAGGGGCCATTTCCCTTTCACAGGCTGGAATTGAGTGTGATCATCAGGAATGAGCAAGGACAAGTTATGGCTACACTTTCTGTTAATCTCTCCCATATTAAGGTGTGCCTTTGGTAGTGAAAACCTTGGCACTAATTGACGGTTTTATCTTTTGCCGCAGTCTGGAGTGTTGGAGAATTAATTAATAAAGTGGACTAATTTGATCAAATTTAATTGTGTGTTCCACCGCTTAGTTTTAAAGTGTTTTGAATTCATCGCGTAGTGGGTTGCGCAAGCTTCGCGATGATATATAACACGTGAGGAAACTAATTCTCGGTGTGAATGATAAATTTGGTTAAAGTGGAGAGGTTATTGATGGAGGTGTGATCCACATCGGTTGTGAGAATCGATTAAAACTAGTTTATAAGCACTAGCTAGACTAGTGATCTTAAACAAGTGGGTAAGGGGTACCCCTCGCGCGCCGTCCGTCCGTCTCGCCTCGCCTCGCGCGTGTCCCTGCCAGGTAGGCAGTAATATCTTTTTGGATAAAATTACCGTAATAGTAACTTTTGTGTAATTGCATAATGGTCCTTCCACGATTTCTCTAGCAGTTTTGAGAACTGCCACATTACCCCACTACGGGAAGTGGGAGTTACCCACGTTCTCCACTACGAGGTGAGGGAGTGAGGGCTACCTTGCAGTTTCCGACTGCTATAAAAGGCAGTCTCCCCTCTCATAATTTGCTACTACGAAAATTATTCTCCTTTCTTCATTTCTGCATTCCATCATAGTTAAGAGAGAGTTCTGACACATAAAGTTTCAAAGTTCTGCTTCTACGCTTCTGGTAAGTAGAGTGATTGGGCGTTGTACCTTGGGAACTCGTTGCTCTTGTAGGCCTGAAGCAAATAGGCGAGCAAATAGAGTTTAAGGGCAATTGGTTTACTACTGCCTCGTCCAGGATTAAATCCGAATTCTTTTCTGTTTATATTCTGGTTTTGTTTAATTTTATATTCGTAACAGAAGGACTAACATGGAGAAATTCAGATTTTTGGTTTTTGTTTTACGTTGCTAAAGATTGATTCCTAATCTTCTAAACTACGAGTCAAACATTCGATAACCAAACTACTACTTGAGTGGCACTGTGGGGAATTTCAGATTTAATATTAGAGTGCGACTGCTCTTTTTTTTCCAGCGGTTAAAGGAGCTGTTTTCAAATTCTACTTTTTTTTTTTTGATGAATGTTTTCAAATCATACTTGTAAACATATCTTCCATGTCGGCACGTAGTGGTAATCAGCCTAGCACCACTATTTGGCAAAATATTAATGCTCTCTTGACACCATTATTTGGCAAAATATTAATGCTCTCTTGTGGGTCATATGGCTTGGAGAGAGAAAATGCTCGCCATTGTACAGCAAGCAAGAGAAGATATTTTAACGAAAAAACAAGTGATGCTTTTAAGACCCCACAAGACAGTCTGAATATTTTTTAATACGTACGAAACACCTTTCTAAGGCACAAAAAACAAGTCAGGTGTCGTACAAATCATGACAAGTGTTCGTTTTAAATCAATCTTGATCGTCAAAATTTCAATCCGACAGACGAGAATAAATTCCACACATACTGAGAAAAAAAGTTCCACGCTAGAGCCTCAGCACCCACAAGACTAGAAAACTTTATTTTGAAACGTACAGTAAACAACCACAACCACAACCACAAACACAGGAAATCAGATGTCGAGTATCATCTGAAGACAAAATGAGCACCAACAAGAGGCAAGAGAGGAAAAGCAGAATGTTCCATAAACAAAATCTTGATACTCCATTGTAGTCTGCTACTTCATACATATAATAGATCCACATTTAGATTCAATGACTACAGCATGTCTCATTTCTTGCTCAAACAAATCATACCGAAGGAA
Organism: Vinca minor; assembly: GCA_026122235.1. Classification (NCBI taxonomy): domain Eukaryota; kingdom Viridiplantae; phylum Streptophyta; class Magnoliopsida; order Gentianales; family Apocynaceae; genus Vinca; species Vinca minor. Next base: position 8,754,718 of record JAOCZM010000040.1, on the reverse strand, counting down.
CAGATTCATAACCCAAGAAACCCCTAAATAAAATCCCAAATCCTTGAAATCCTAAAACAAATAATTCTCCGAAGTCTATGAATGGGACAATTTTTTTGGCAAATTCAACATCACAGGCAACAAAACCATTTCACTCAAAAGCATCGTCATCGTCATCAGGAAGTGGTTGAGCAGCAGCTGCAAGTAGTTCAGCCTCATGCCTAACAAGGAAAATGTGAAACTAAGCTAAGAATGTGAATAAATGAAAAGCTCGAGCATCTTTATTTATAAAAGCATTTCCCTTTCATTTATTTACTATCAGATATTTTTTAGTGTGCCAAAGGAAAGGAGAGAGAGAGAGAGAGAAATTACTGTTGCTGTGCAGCCAAGTCAATCTGAACTTCGGGTGGTGCGAGGGCAGGGGACTCCACAAAATGAAGGTTAGCATCCCTGAAACAAATGGAATTAGCAACTTGGATATTCATAATAACTAAAGTGAAACATCATAATAGGTGCCAAACGTGACTCTTTTTAATTTTGGGTAATGCACCTGATTTTAGTGGACATATTCTTAAATCAATAAGACTGCTTACCCAGCAAGTTTCCTGGCAAGATATAGGAAAGGCTTCTCAAAGTTGTAATTGCTCTTTGCTGAAATTTCATAGTACTGCAGGTTCTTTTTCCTGTGGAAAGTAACCTGCTTTGCCTTGACTTGCCTATTCTTCACATCAACCTTGTTACCACAAAGTACAATGGGTATATTTTCACACACCCTGCAATTGCCCCACACACAAAAAAAAAAAATACATCAATCAGTACCTCCATTATATATCACAGCTCATCAGCAAAAAAAATTTAGCACCAAAGAAAATTGAATGAGAAAAGGTTCAGCACAGACCTGCAAAGATCACGGTGCCAAGTGGGAACATTCTTATAAGTCAACCTAGCAGTTACATCAAACATTATGATTGCGCATTGTCCGTGGATGCTGCATTTAAATCAAGAATATCAGCAACTACACCCTGCGTGTCTATTAAAAGCAGCTTCCAAGTTCAACAACCAAAAAGCATACAACAAGTCCAAGGAATGCATGCAGTTTGATAAGATAAGACAAACAAACAGACAGAGCAACAATAAGAATGTCTATCCAATACAAAGATCCCAAATTGTAAGGTGCAAACAGAGCACTTGACGTCAACTGCTTGTTAGTAGTGCCCTAGGACCATTAGCACATGTTGTGCGTTTTATTATCTTTTGAGCATGTAATTGAATAGTTAATTTTGCTTTTGATTATCAAATGTGTGATTTGATAGTAAAACTCATTAGCTTATGTAATTACTATTCTAGAAGTCCCTAAATTACTATGAAATAAAACTAGTATGATTGTTGATTGATGATCTTGTTTTACTGATAATGTGTAATGGATACAAATCACATCATAGATGCAATATATAGGGATACATTGTATTGGATGTGATCCGTCAGAGAAGTAATACTTCATGGTCTTAAGTCATAAGTATTACTTCCTCAATACTATTTTAGAATCATTAGACCTTATGTCTTCATTGATTCTACTATGAATGGAGCCACGTTTTGACTCAGTCGGACGTTACTTGTATCAGAGTAATCAATACGACTGATGATCGGATGTAGTGTCCTATCATAGCTTGAATGTGAGAGACATTGTAAGGAATTTGTCCCTCTCCATTATTAGAGAGAGATATCCATGGGCCCCTCGATAGGGAAAGACTGTTTAAATGCATGGTCGTGCTCAAATGTATTTGATAAAGTGGTTATCAAATGCTATTTGTCAAAACAGTCTACCTGGAGATCGAGCATAAATACAATTAAGCTTAATAAGGGTGAAGACCACCATGCCTTATGCTTAATTAGAATATCGCGAGACAAAGGGATTAAATAGTGGATTGATATTAGGTTCCACCGTAAATTCATTCACTTTGGGTAGTCACAACGTCCTGCTAGGGACCGCTTGTGATTTATGAACACATACTACTACTAAGTGTGTCTTCATTGCCATTGTGAGATGAACCTACAGGGTCACACGCATAGACGAGCTAACGAACTTCATGTCCAGATTCAATGAATCTAGAATGTGTCTATGTTCATTGTATCTGACATTTATTTTTCTGAGAATAATAAAGCGTTATTATTCGAATTATAGATAAGGAGCATTTTCGGTATTTGGTTAATAGATGAGATTACGTGGGAGTTATTATCCGATAAAGACTCACACTACCAGTAGAAGTCTAGGAAACGTGGGAGTTAAAGACTCCCACTGCCGAGAGGAGTTAAGGATGTGAGAATTGGTTATGGGAACAAACTCTGATACCTTATATAATGATCTCTTGGCCGAAACCCTAGCTAATTAAGTTTCAGCCGCAATTAACCAAAGAGACCCAAAATCAGAAATTGTATTCTGCCTTCTCCCTTTCTCCCTAATTCCAGAAACTCAGAAAAACGGAGAGCTAGCACTCGCTGCCCGTTTCGTCGCGTGGATACCGGTAGGGAGTAATTCCGCAAAGGGAATTCCATTGGTGTCAGCAAAGCATCCAAGAAACAGGATCTTCCATTCAAGAATCAGATTCTTGAGCCGAAAATTGTAAGTCTTTTTCGCTATTTTTCGATTCGTTTTCATATGAGCGGATCCTTCAGGGGAGGATCCATGGGTGTTTGGAACGAGTTTCCGCCCATGAATCCCTTCACTGCTATCTCAAAAATTATTAGAAGCAAGAAACATAACCATTGCAGCTAACAGAAACTTCTCATAACCTATATAGCCATGGACAAAAACTGAAGAAGTTCATTTGATAAACAAAATGAAACTAGTATTGTGACTTACTAGTAGCCATCCCTAAGACCACCAAATTTCTCCTGACCAGCTGTATCCCAGCAATAAAACCGAATCTTTCCACAGTTTGTAAAGAAATCCAGAGGATGAACTTCCACACCAATAGTTGCTGTTGTTCAAATCAAAGAGAACTTATAACTCATTATTAGTTCTAGTAGGAGGAAACCAGGCCATATAAAATCTACAACCATAAGAATCCTCCTTATGAAATAGCACTTACGTTCGTATTTCTTCTCAAATTCACCAGTAAGATGTCTCTTCACAAAAGTAGTTTTCCCTACAAGAAGCACATCCTAAAATTAATTAAAGACAACACAAAGAAAAGAAAAGATCAAAAGTTCAATGATTTCCTTTACCTAGAGAGCAAAAGAAGATGGAAAAAATATTAAATGCACATAATTCCAATTGAGAACTAAAGAACTTCAACAGTAGAACAACTCGTGCAAACATAAAGACTATTTTAAATCATTTAATTTAATAACAACCCTAAAAGAGAACTTTACTATTCTGTATGAACAAAAAAAAAACTAAAACTAACAATAAAAACCACATCAAAAGAAGATGAATTAATAAACTGGTCAGAATCCAAACATAAAGACTATTTTAAAGCATTTAATAAACTTAATAGAGAACTTTAGTACTTTTTATTCCAAAATACAAGCAGTAGGAACATTAGTGAATCAAAAAATTATGTGTTATTTTAATCAAAATATCAATGTTATTAGTAGTATACAAGTCATATTGAAGAGAGTGATAATTGATATTTTGACTAACAAAGTACCTCTTTTTTTTTTTTTCTTCCTTAATTTTAGCTACAGGTCCTAAACACTTATATTATGGAGTGTAGGTAAATTGAACAAAAAAAGCCAAAAAAATTGAAAACACATCAAAGAAGATGAATTAATCAACTACGATAGAATTCACATAACAATCATCTAAGGAACACGGAAAATACATAATCAATACTAGAACAAATAAAATAAACTTACCAGAAAAATCAGAAGGATGAAAATGAAGAGAGAAAAAAGAGAGAAAAGAGGATACCTGTTCCACCATCACCGACGATAACAAGCTTAAAGCTTGGATAATCAACAGTTTGCTGATTCGGCAACGCCTAGAAAAGAAAAAATCAGAAATTTAAAACAATGTTATTTAGACGTTTATAAACATATAGATGAACAAATTAACAAATAACAAAGACATAAGATAGATTAAAAGAATAGAATTAATGTAGAACGAGAAAACTTACCATCGATTAACAATTTTTTGTATAACGAAGATGCGAGATAGAAGTAGGGGAAGTGAGAATAGGGAAGAGATGAGAGCAAGGGTTTTTTAAGGGAGGTTTTTGGGCTTAGTTTATAAGCGTAGCTTTAAGCTGACGCGATTATTTGGACCCTTGGATCATTCTTTTTCTATAAGATCTAGCTTTAAGCTGGCGCTACTCTTTCGGCCGCTCCACCTTTCCTTTCGTTTTCGTTTTCTTTTTCTTTCTTCCTTCTTCTTTTTCTAAAAAATAAGGCAAATTTGTAGAATTGCTCCCTAAACATTTTATGATTGGTGATTTAGTCTTCTAAACTTTTTTTTATTTTTAAGCTCCATAATAATTTACGAGTTGATTCTTAGGGTCATTCGCTTAAAAAAAAATTATATTCAACTTTTTTTTTTTTAAGAAAGCCACCAGCGTGGTGGGGCGGTCCCCCATTTTATTAATAGCCAAATCGGCAAAATAAAATTAATTACACATAAGTTTGCAAATTGTAAATGCAACCTTGAACATTTATGATATGTCAAGGGTGATACATATAAGCCAAACTATAATGCAAAGCAGTAAATTACAAGAAGATCCTAGGAACTAGAATCTCTAATCTAGGCTAAACGTATATAAGACGTATGAGTCTGATCAAGATGAATAAGACTGGAGATCTCCAAGGGTAATGAGTGTAAATCCGTAAAAACAATCGATTGGCGAGTAGTTGTGGCAAGATTTGCCAAAGCATCCGCAACAGTATTAACCTCTCGAAAGACATGTGTAATCCTGCAATGCACAAGTAGGGAAACAGCTCTACGAAAAATAGTATCCAAAGACCAAGAAGAGATCATGCCTGAAGCTATCGCTTGGACCAAAACCTGAGAATCCGATTGGATCAAAAAATTAGAAAAGTCGCGAGTCTGAGCCTGTCGGAGACCCGCCAATAAGGCTTGTAATTCCGCCTCCATGCTAGTGTGTGAATCCCCCAAAAATAAAGAAAATGCCGAGATAAATGCCCCCGTATGATAACGGAAAACTCCACCAATGCCAGCAGGACCCGGATTGCCTTTCGAGGCACCATCAATATTAAGCACTATTCCAACATAATCCGAAGCTCCTCCCCATTTAACTACCGTAATCTTGAGTGGAATGAAAAGCTGGGTGTAGAAATACTTAGGCCCCGGGCTTTTAATAATGTGGATGTATAGTCCCTGTACTGTGCAAGTATACTAGACTGGGAAGTGGTATTTGCTTCAAAAACAAAACGACACCTAGGATAAGAATAAAATCCAACAAGCTGAACAAACTAGGATAAGAATAACTGGACGGGAGCAAAAATTGGGAGCATACCACCAAACTGACAAAAACTGACTAATACCTACAACATTCATAGAAGACATAGGCAAACCAACTGAACCCGCAACTTCCCGCCAAACCACTCGGGCAAAGGTACATAGAACAAAAATATGTTCATAGGACTCGGGACCATGAGAACAAGAGCAGCGAGAGGCCAAAGAAACTCCAAAACGTATTCTATCCTCATCCAAAGCTAGGAATTTATTCATCAGTTTCCACATAAACAAAGAGATAGACAGAGGTAGTACCTTATGCCAAATGCATGTCCGGGAGAATTGGGTTGCAACGGAACCGCGGAGAAAAGGTATAACCGAAGCCAGGGAAAAAACTCCCCAGAGAATCGGCCATCGAAATGAATTTATCGACGATCATGCAGACAAACAAACATCCGGTAAGGAAGTAGTAAAGTTTGCCGGAACAAGATCCCAAATTGCACGCCTCTTTCATCCGTTATCATCAACAAAGTCACATATTTTGGCAGTCCCAATCTGGTTATTTAAATGTGCCCCAGCCGTGTCTAATGATCCATGAAGTGTAAAATTTTCATAATAAAAACTTGATGCACCATTACGCAACAATAAACCAATATGATTCTCCATCTCCTCTTTAACCAAAACCAGTCTACGCCATGTAGGGGAGCAGCCCAACATCACTTCTCCTTGTTTCACATGATACAGATTACTACAATAACGATTCTTTAAATAATCCGCCCACAGGATGAGACAGTGCGGAAATTCCACCACAATTTCCAAGAAAACGCCAAATAAAATTGATTTAGGGAATAAGTACCTATACCATTAGACTCCACACTCCGAGACATATTCTTCCATGACATCCAGTGTTTACGCTCTTTCCCATCCGTTTGACCCCAAACAAATCTAGAAAACATACGCTCCAACTTAGATAAAACCAACGCAGGTATATTACATGTAGCAAGTATGTGAAGAGTCATAGAATTCAAAACCGAGCGAACCAACAGAAGTCTACTGCCCATGCTTAATAAATTCCGCTGCCATCCCTCCAATCTAGCAGCTATTTTATCAACCAAAGCATCAAAATAACGAACCTTGGATCGTCCGGGGAAAAGAGGACATCCGAGGTAAGTAATAGGAAATTCAGCCTCCACAAAACCGGTTACATCTTGTATCACCGAACGTTGTCTGTCATTAATTTTTGAAGAAGCATAATATGAACTCTTCCCAAAATTAATGCGTTGTCCAGAAGCCTTAGCATATTTTTCAAGAAATTCCAAAAGAACTTTTATGTTGTTACGTTGACCATTAGTAAAAATGATGATATCATCTACAAAAGCCAGGTGAGAAACAATAAATGGTTGTTTAGGAACATGATAATGACTGATTTTACCCGAATTGGTCAGAGCATTCAAGCCTCTGGAGAGTCCTTCAGCCGCAAAGATGAAAATGAGCAGAGATAAAGGATCCCTTTGCTTAACCCCTCGCTTTGCATGACTGTAGCCATACACAACCCCATTAACCAACACCGAAAACCAATTTGAGCTCAATATGTTGTTGATGAGGTGAAGAAAATGTGACCCAAAACCAAAGCGCTGTAAAACTTGAAGGAGGAAATAGTGAGAAACCCTGTCAAATGCTTTCATCATATCCAGCTTGATGATTAAATTCCCGCCTCTTGCCTTTTTATTAATAGAGTGAACTAATTCCATCGCAAGTAATACATTGTCTGAAATAGCTCTCCCTTTTATGAAACCAGTTTGATTGAGAGATATAAGAGATGGAAGAACGTCTCCCAGTCGGGTGGCAAGCACTTTAGTGATCACTTTATTCGCAAAATTACAATCTCGGATTTTTACTCTAGCTATTTCATTTTTTAAGAATATAATTTTTCTTTTTTCTTTTTGTTCTATTTTAGGTTTTTTTTTTTGCGGTGTCATTGATCGAAAAAGTGATTGTAATATGCACTTTTTTCATTGGATTTGATTTGATTTGAATTGTTGATTTTTTCTGAATTTTATTAGAAATTTCTAGGGTTTTAGGTTTTCATGTTTTTGATTTTATGCTCTTATTTTGTTTGAGTAGTGGTTAGGTATTCTTGTTAAAAATTTCATAGTTTGAGGTTTTGGTTATGCACTTTTTTCATTGGATTTGATTTGATTTGAATTGTTGATTTTTTCTGAATTTTATTAGAAATTTCTAGGGTTTTAGGTTTTCATGTTTTTGATTTTATGCTCTTATTTTGTTTGAGTAGTGGTTAGGTATTCTTGTTAAAAATTTCATAGTTTGAGGTTTTGGTTATGCACTTTTTTCATTGGATTTGATTTGATTTGAATTGTTGATTTTTTCTGAATTTTATTAGAAATTTCTAGGGTTTTAGGTTTTCATGTTTTTGATTTTATGCTCTTATTTTGTTTGAGTAGTGGTTAGGTATTCTTGTTAAAAATTTCATAGTTTGAGGTTTTGGTTATGGTTTTAGTTGGCTGATCAGGGTTTGACTTGGCTATTCTGTTTGTTAAGCTAATCATTATGGAAAAATGTTTGCTGAGCTCTAACTAGTGCTTTTAATTCATTTTTTTCTATAAATTATTAGAGGAAATCAACTTATTTCAAGCATTTTTGGAGAAAGAACTCATGTTAGTGGAATGCTGGCACTCTAATATGAGCTTGACTCATTATTATTGTCACATACCTATGGTTGTGTTAGGGATTTTATTGTCACATCAAGTGCTTACTTTCTCTAGGATTTTCTGTGCATGATCTATGATCCATTATCGTGAAAGGAATTTGTTTCTTGTGCACGAGTTTATTTGTTTATAGCACAGAAGACAACTGGTGCTTGATTCTTTTATCTATGTTGAAGTATGTGTTGGAACTATGAATTAGATTATATTGGTCATTGATAATGTAACTTGTATTATGTTTGATAATTTAATAATTTAGTTATTTTGATTACATGGCAGGTGTCTTACGTTCTTCTATTGAGTTGCTGGGAGAAATAGTGTTGTTTAGCAGATTTTCTCGATACCAATTTGATTTTGTGACCTAAAAATTCTGTTAGAATGAGTAAGCGCAAGCCTCTGGTTTTCCTGGACGTGTCAATCGATGGGGATCCTTTTGAGAGAATGATTTTTGAGGTATCACAAGCTTTTAGGTTCATTAATTTTGTCAATATTTTACTTTTGTAATAAGTATGAACTTTTTCTTTTTGTCTCTATGCAATTGTACTTTTGTTGGATGTAATGTTTCCTATGCAGAAGTAAGTTCTATTTTCTTATCTCTCCCTTGATTGAGACAAGCATCTGTAGCAACGGATTTTATTCCTTTGTTTTGCAGCTTTTCCCTGATGTGGCTCCAAAGACCGCGGAAAATTTTCGTGCACTGTGTACAGGTATTGTAATTTACAAAAATTAAAATGGTCTCTGTTCTCTCCTCTGGTTTTAATGTACTATTACTGGAGTTCATGATTATGAGACGCTGTATAGAATTTTCAAAACTCTAAAAGCAGGTTGAACACGAAATGAATATCTATTCTGTGAATTAAGTTTGTTGTAATTTTTTAATTCTAAATTATTTTCCTGTTGTCCATCCGTGCTTCCTTTTCCATATAGTAGAGATAGCATTGGATAAATGTGTTTGCAGATATGCAAACAAACTCCTATTTAGAATACTGGTTTTACATCTCTCTTTTCTTTATGTAAATTATTGTATATGGTCCATTCCATTGTGCTTTCCCACTGAATGATCGTTGTTTGATGTGCTATATTTCATAGAAGGTTTCACAATCTTGCACATTATGGCCGAAAGCAAGAGATTTGAATTCCTAGTTCTTGTTCCATGCGAACAAAATCTGCATAATTTGTAGTAGCTAATTTGAGGAATCTGTGGATTTCTTTTCTCAAGGATATGGTGGATGAAATATTACTCAATTACTGAACTAATGAGTCACGACCAGTGTTTGTCAAATGGCGGCCATGGCGTGGCGGATTCGGTGGTCACCGCTATACGCAATGCGCGTTACACTCTAATATGGTGGTGTCCGCTATTCAGTGTTTCGCGGGTGTTATGGCGGTTACGTTATGGCGCTTCATAGCGGACAAAGAGGAATATTGGCCTTTTTTTTTTTAATTTTTTTAAACGGGCATGAGTTACTTTTTGGCTACCCATGTGATTATTCCTCTCTTATATTATATATACCTAATCCCAACAAACAATCAACATAATCCGTCTTTATTTTCTTGCCGTCTCTGTAGTATCAGTGACATTCCTTTTTCTCCCTCTGTTTTTTTTCTCCATCGTCCTTCTCTTTCTTCCCTCCCTTTTTTTTCTCCATCACTGTTTGCATTTTTTAATCTTTGATTTTTTTTTTCAATCTTCTTCTCAATCTCTGATTTTTTAATCTCTGATTTTTTTTGGGTAAAAAGCGCTCATGCCCCCTAAACTATTCCGATTTTTGGTTTTTGACCCTCAACTAAAAATGGTCAAGTGTTACCTCCTAAACTATTTCGGATTTTGGTTTTGACTTTCCATCCATATTCTCCATTACATCATAACGGAAGTCCAAAAAATTGGGGCATTTTTGGGCAATCTGTATAAGAACCTAAAATTTTTGTTTTTATAAAAAAAAAAAAAACCTATTATTCTAACGAGAAAGAACAAGTCGCCGGTGATAACAGTGACATAAGAAGCTGGAAGCCGGAAGCCGAGTACCACTCCTCTTCTCCAACCACCAACTGTAAATTCCAACCTCTGAAAAAAATCTTAAAAGACTCTTTTTCCCCTTAAATTTAATTATATTTATTATGAATGATATGATTTTCCCAAAATGCCCCCATTTTTTGGACTTCCGTTATGATGTAACGGAGAATATGGATGGAAGGTCAAAAATCAAAATCCGAAATAGTTTAGGGGGTAACACTTGACCCTTTTTAGTCGAGGGTCAAAAATAAAAAACCGGAATAGTTTAGGGGGCGTCAGCACTTTTTACCCTTTTTTTTTTTTTTATCAAAGGGTGATTTTTAATATCTTATTTTTATCTTCTATTTTTCTCTCTTCTCTGTTTTTTATCCTCTGTTTCCCATTTAAGACTCAAGGTTTTGATTGATGATTAAGGTTTTGCCATGTTACGAGTCTTGTGTCCGATCGACTGATCTGCTGTCGAGCTCAAGAAATTTATTGGCTTGGCTTTTTTTTTTTTGTCTTGTTTTGATTATCGTTTTTGTTATCATATTGTGAGAGTTTTAAGTTATGCATTCTTGTTATGTTATGAGTTATGACTTGCAAGATATCATAGTTAATGGTTGGTTAATGACTTTTTAGTTATTTGTTTGATTCATGTTGTTGTTTTTTTTCTTTTTATTTAAATTATGCAGTGTTTTATATATATTTTGCATTATTTTATTGTGTTCGCTATAACTAGTGCTGTCAAAGTGGGCCAAGCCCGCGGACCGGCCCGCCCCGCCCCGCTGTGGACCGGGTATGGACTTAGGAAATATTGATCCGCAAAAATGCGGGCTTTTTAGCCCGCGCCCATTTAGCCCGCGGGCTTTTTCATTTTAAAAAAACAATACATATTATATATAATATTTTTGGGAAAAGTATATATATTATATATAATATGGTATATATTAGCATATTTCCTACTCGCTTGATGGTAAAAATAAAAGTATACATATTATATATAATATTTTTTGGAATAGTATATATATTATATATAATATGGTATATATTAACATATTTCCTACTCCCTTGATGGTAAAAATAAAAGTATACATATTATATATAATATTTTTTGGAATAGTATATATATTATATATAATATGGTATATATTAACATATTTCCTACTCGCTTGATGGTAATAAAAAAAGTATACATAATAAAATAAAAGTATACATGACCTTAACTATTTTATTATTAATGGGTAAATCTTTATTTAACAAAAAATAAATGAAAAAATTGAGTGGGCCCGCGGGCCCCCCGCTAACCCGCGGACCTTGGGCGATGCGGGTATGGGCATATGTTTCATTGATCCGCAAAAATTAGGCCCACCCCACCCCACCCCGTTTTGACTTTCGCGGCGGGCCGGCCCGTTTCACAGTACTAGCTATAAGTCATTATAGCGTCCGCTATAACGTTATGGCTTTTTTTTGGGCTCTCCGCCATCCGCGATTGACACTCATGACTATTTACTGAATTTGATACGACTCACTAATTTTCCAGGTGAGAAAGGTGAAAGTGCAAAGACCAGAAAACCTCTTCACTACAAAGGAACCTTTTTCCACCGCATTATTAAAGGATCTATGGCAAAGGTGTGTCTCTTGTTTGTTCTTGCATGTTTTCCTCCTCTCTCTTTGGCTTTAAAAGAGGCACGCTCTTCCTGCCGTTGGTTTATGGTTGAAAATGTCATAGAAGTGGTCTGTCTTTTAGTCAGCTATCTGTGTTTATGCTGTAGGAGACAAGGTTGATGGTCTTGACCGCTTTTCTTGTGATGTCAGTTTTAAGGTTGTATTAGTTGATATTCAGAATACTCTGAAAATTTTGTATTTGGATCCTATATATTTTTTTGGAGCATTTTTCCATATGTTGAGTTGATAATTATTAACTTCCATCTATTTTTCAGGCGGGTGATTTGCTTAGGCGAGAAGGTATTTTTTCCCTCTCAATAGTTTCTTTTTTTGTGCATGCTTTCTGTGGGTACATTTTTTTTTGTTCCTGCATAAATATCTGAGAATATCCAATCTAAAGAAATCGCTGATGTAAAGGCCTGATGCTTGAAATTCTGTGGGTGCATTCCTTGCGGATCTTATGCTGCCAAAGATTTTTTTTCTTTAGATTCTTGGACCCATTTTGGACCAGGTTTGGACAGAAAATTCTTTTGTACTTTGCCAAATGCTCCTTGGTGTTGGTGCTACTTTTCGTAGGGGTGGCTTAGGTTTCCATTCAATTTTGAAGCATTATGTTCCTTTAATAATTCCTCATCACCAAACTTTCTCGAAATCTGACAAGATTTGCTGCATCATTTCCCCCGCTATTGTTTAATAAATTGGAGTTAATTTTTCAAGTTTACAGGTAATTATGGAGAAAGTATATACGGCAATAAATTTCCAGGTGAGAAAAACGTTTGATTTAGCATCACTTGTTGATAAACTTGGGATATGTTGATAATAATTATCGTAAACCATGGCATATGATAATTCTCTATTTAAGATGGGTGAATCAAATAGTTAGTGGAGGCTTCATTCAAATATTATCCTGCATTCTTTCCCACAAATCATTTGTGTCTTGAAAGCAAATGGTTCTGCTTTTTCATTGCCTATGAAGGTGGGGCCTGACTTTGATGTTATTCTCGCTGCATTGGAGCTTCAAACAAATGATATTGGACAATTCTTTTCTCTCTTACAAATGGTAGGGAACTTAAATGTTATGGTTGCCTGTATATACTGTTTGCTTCTGTCCTTTGAATATGTCAAGAAAAAGGGGAAATATGCCCTTTGAATAGGAAGACTCTTTCCTTGGTCTTCCAGTGCTTCTGTTTCAAGAGTGATGTATGCTTACAGCATGCTGCTGTGCTGTAATGCAATAAAACTTACTACTATTATCTTATCTTTTAATTCCTATTCTTTGCATGGCAAATGCTGTATGGTTTGCCTTCATGGTGGTAAACGGTGACCATATTAGATAATAGTAGGTTCGGATGGTTAATTATAGTTTCACGTGATCTCAGTTTTTGAGTATTTTATTGTCAAATTAGTTGCTGATGTTAAGAGATTTGTGTATCTTGGCTGCACTTGTTCAAAGCACTGTGTTAGCCCATCTTATTGTCTAGCATGAAACGCCTTTCCATACTTCGTTTTAAAAGCCATATCTTTCTCTCTCAACTGTTGGTTTCTCTGAGAGATCTCTGTCAATATAGCTGTGTGGTATCTTTATTTTAAGCTATTTTAGCTGGTGATAATCACAGGAAGAACGGTGGAAACCTTTTGTTTTTGCTGGTGTTAATGTTGTATAATACTTATAGGTGATGGTGATGATGCATGTTTCTTTGGTACCCGTATTGGCTAGTTGTCTTATGGTTAGGAAACTGGAATCATCTCCCAATGAAATAGTTAGATAACTGAATACCTTGTTTGCTTCATGCAAGTTCAGGAATCAGGATATGGTTTGCTGAAGTTTCTTTTGAGGAGTATGTATATGAAATTTGGCTTATTTAGCAGGAATTGTATATGGAATTTAGATTAATGGGAATTTCTTAGCTATGATGTCATTCATGCATGATAAATGCTTTCCAATGTAGCTCTTCGAAAACTTGGAGTTTGTACGCCATTCTAAACTATTAATATGCTCTCACACAACCATCATTCAGTATTCATCATTCATCTGATGTTTGGAAACTTTCTTACTCACTGCTTCACCTTGAATGTCAATGTTATGGCACTATTCTTGTATTTATCTCCTGTCTAGACGAATTAATCTTCTGTCTCTTTGCAACCTTATATCATTACCCAGGTTATTCTCTCAATTGCTCGACTAATCTATTTTTCCACTTGTTAAGCGTGTTACCTGAATATCATTTGGTCCCTTATCTTGAAATCAGCAGTGGCATCTCTACTGCAGTACCTTGTTGTGAAGCTCTCAGGGATATAAAGGCAAAAGCAGCTGTCACTAAGATCCACCTCATTATAGCCTTATCAATCTCATGTTTTATTACTAAATCTAAGAAACTTTTATTGCTTAATTTCTATTCTGTATTCTTGGCAACTGTTGTGATTGCTTTAGAAATGCATAATCTCATATGGTTAGTGGCTGCATTTGTTGAGTTGTAGCTTTTTATTTTATCGGCTTCCCATTGACATAAGTTGCTGAGCTTTTCTAGTCAGGTTTAAACGGATCGTTTGATGTGCTAATTGAAGGGATATTATAATATATATGTCTGTTCTGTTATTTGGATGGTTTTGTTTGAATGTCCTAAGCATTTCTATGATAGAAAGACTGAAACAGTTGGAAATTTGTTACAGACGAGTCTCCTAAACTGAAACATGACAGCCCTGGTCTTCTGTCAATGTCAATTGCTGACCGCGACGAACGTGGATCGCAGTTCCTTGTTACTTTTGAAGCTGATCATCATCTTGACAGGTTTGTGCATCTGTTATGCTGTTGGTCTTCTTCTGTCTTCTGCTATGAGTTGTGGTTGGCTTTTCTCTCGAGCAATCATGTTTGTTATCATACTCGCAACGGTAGAGGGGCACCTTTTATTTTTCGGTTGTTTTTAGGTGAACAGTTCGCTGTCTCTGTTAATTCATTTTGGCTTGTGTCCAACAGGAAATGTGTTGTATTTGGGAAACTTGTGCATCCCATGACTTTTTGAAGAAGATAGAAAATGTGGGTGACGAAGATGGGAGACCTTCTGTAACCGTGAAGATAGTTAATTCTGGTGTTCTTGGTGGTAAGATCGATATGATTCTATGAAAACATATTCTACGATTACTGACCGTTTAAATTTTTTTCCTGCATGGTATAAAACAGAGTTGGATTGATTTCTAATGACAAATAATGTTGGTGGACTTATTTTATGTCTGTATATGCAGATAAAGACAGAAGAAAACTTCATAAATTGAAATCGGATAAGGGGAAGCATAATAAGTCTTCCAAACATAGAAGAAAAAAGAGACGCAGATATTATACATCCGAATCTGATAGTTCATCAGATGATGAAACAGAATCTTCTGAATCAGAGAGTGATTCTGACTCTTCTGAGTCCTCATCAACTGATGTTAGCTCTTCGAGTGATAATAGGCATAAAAAGAGGAAGAAATCTAAGAGAGACAAACACAGAAGTGCGAAGCGTGACAGAAAGCGCAACAGGCGTGCTAAGAAAGCTAAGCGCAACTCAAGAAGGTTGCACCACTTTTTCTTCATGTCATGGTTGTGTGTATATTTTACTTCTTTACTTATTGCTTGGGCTAGCAACCGAGTGACTTATCTTTAAGCACAAGTTTGTAGAACCAATTCTTCCTCACCCTCAGCATCTTCTTGATATGCTCATTTCTGTCTTATTATCTGTTTATAGGGCATCTGATAGTGCTTCAGTCAGCGACAGTGGAAGTGAAGGTTTCTCAAAAGACCATAATGGTGACACTCAGGGATTGGATGGGAAGCATAAAAAGCTTGGTTAGTTGTCTTTTCTTTTTGCAGTTGATTCACCTTAGTGTATCGCAGCATGCAGCCTTTTGTCTTTGAGCATCTGCTGGCTGTTGTCCTAAAATATTGTTTAATAATATTGATTTCCAAACTCTGGTGTTTTTTTTCTTCTTTTCCCAGCATGAATGTGGTAACATCTTTCATAAAACTTACATATGCTTT
Source organism: Vinca minor (assembly GCA_026122235.1). Taxonomy (NCBI): domain Eukaryota; kingdom Viridiplantae; phylum Streptophyta; class Magnoliopsida; order Gentianales; family Apocynaceae; genus Vinca; species Vinca minor. Next base: position 8,738,930 of record JAOCZM010000040.1, on the reverse strand, counting down.
TGAATGTCTTTTGTTGATTAGCTCACTATATTATAGGCTTGCTTTTATGTTATCTTTGAGATATCACTAATTCCAAAAGTGTGGTGATATGACGGACATTAGAATATCTACACATTTTCTCACGTGTCACTGTTGCAAGTGGATCTATCATGCTTGTTCTTATTCGTTCAATCATCATTGTATGGTAAGCAGATTTGAAGGATTTCATGTAAATCAGTTGGTGAAGTCATACTGGACTTTACTTTATTCCCTAAGTCTGGCTAAAAACTAATGACTTTGTTATTTTGTAAGTATGTTCTGATAATGCTTTAACATTTCAAGATGGAAATCAATCTCCATCAGTTGAGGAGAGAGAAGCAGCTCTAGTTCATGGGAAAAATGGGAATTCAACTGATATGTTTGAAAAGGAAGAGGGTGAATTCCCTAAAGAAAATGGAGAACCTCAAAGCAATGGTGTTGGAGCAGGAAGTAGATCTGAAAAGAGTTCTGAAAGGCAACCTGATATAGTGGATGACCATCCTGGAAAATCTAGGTTCACTTTCAAATTTAACCCTCAAACCTTATTCTTTATGCTTATCAAAATTTCCTGTTCTGGTATTTTATTTAAAATTGATGAGCAGGAGCCGAAGCACAAGTCCTAAAAGACCAACGAATAAGAGCATGGGCATTAGTCCCAGGAGGAGTCGAAGCAGAAGCCACAGTATTAGCCCCAAAAGGAGTGTTAGCCGAAGCCCTCAGCATCTGAAAGGAGCAGAGGCTTTACTCCAGCTAGAAGTATGAGCAGAAGTCCAGCTAGAAGTGTCAGTAGAAGTCCGGTTAGGGGCAAGAAGGGACAAAGTGTCAGTGTTGGTTCTCCAGTGAGAAACAGATCTCAAAAGAGCAGCAGTAGAAGTCCCTTAGCTTCCCCTCCCAGAGGTAGACCTGTCCAGAGCCCACCTCGAACCTTATCCAGAAGGTCATTGAAATCAGCAAGTAAAAGTCCAGCTAGATCTTCTCCGAAGAGTGTTAGCAGAAGTCCTGTTCGATCTTCCCGCAGGAGTGCTAGCAGAAGCTCTGGTAAGGCCCCTTCTAGGAGAAGTCCTATCAGGAGTCTAGTTCGGGCTCCTAGCAGAAGTAACCGTCGGAGTTATTCAAGAGGCCCCAGGAGTGCAAACAGGCGTGCCAGATCACCTATTTCTGATCGTGGTAGGAGCTCTTCAAGAAGTCCCTCGGTGGGGGCATCCCCTAAGCGCATTAGGAGGGGAAGAGGCTTTAGTGAGCAATACTCATATGTAAGAAGATACAGAAGTCGTTCTCCGGATAGATCATACCGCTATGGTGGCCGAAGTGATCGTGATAGGTAAGAAGTTGACTCAAGTTCGTAAAAATTCTCTTTGGCAATGAATTTTTTTAATACTTAATATCAATTTACTTTTGCTTTTGTTTTTTGCTTTCTGATACTGATAGATACACAAGTTACCGTAGATCCCCTAGGCGTTACAGGAGCCCTCCAAGAGCAAGAACTCCTCCCAGGTCCGTTATAGGAACCCTTCTGAATGTTTTTTTCTTTCTTTTGTTGGGATTCATTGTTTTGTTGGTGGAATTTTTCAGAAGTTTAAATACATTGTGTTGTGTATCAAATGTACGGTTCATTGAAGTTTTTTGGTTTTTAAGTACCAATTTTTTTTTGTTTTGTTGGTGACTCATGTGCTAAGTACCCTTGCTGCAGATATAGAGGCTGGAGAAGCCGGTCTCGCAGCGTGTCACGTAGTCCAATAAGGTACCGTCGCCGTTACAGCTGTAGCCCTGTTCTCAGCCGGTCTCCTGTGGAAAGATATCGCGGATCACCGCGTGTTGAGAGGGCGTCAGGCGAGGGACGCCCTCTCGCAGTCCAAGTCGTAGCCCATCGAAGTCAGTCTCCTCTCGGTTCACAATCTCCTAAACAGGTTAGCAAAGAGAAGTCAAGTTCCAGGAGTCCCTCTGGAAGGACTGGTCTCGTTACCTATGGCGATGGATCTCCCGACTCAGGACGGGATTAAATGAGCACAGTTTTTACTGCATTGGTCTGAAGGATATGATATCAGATTTTCTTTATATGGGTTGTCCTACCAGGTATTTATTATATTCTGTGATTGTAAAATTGTTAATCTATCGAAGTCTTAGTATAATTTTAACAATAATGATTGTTGGATAAAAAAATTTGGATCAAACAAGTATCAAAGAATATAAAATGAAAATGATGGTTAGAATTTAATATAACATTATACCTTCTTGATCAAAATTTGATCCCAAAATTTTGATCCAATAATCACTACTCTAATTTTAAAAAATTTAACAGTGTCACTGCTTCCTCTTAAGTTCAATAATTTTTGGAGTACTCAAAACGGGTGAAAATCCTCTGTCCCCAATTCCTGTCCCCATCCCTGTCCCAGCCAATCAAAATTTACTATATAAATAGTTTTTCCAATTATATATACACATGGTGGATTGTGATTGGCTGAGACATGGATGGGGACAGGAATTGGGGACAGAGGATTATTTGCCACTCAAAACTGCAGAAGTAATTACTCTTATATAGGCACAGAAATGAGACAGGCTTTCAATTTGCACCTCACCTACGCGGGCGTGCACGAGGTTCTCACATGTGGCATGATATTAATAAGACATTTTAAACTCATGTGAATCACTTTTTCTTATAACGTGTTTTTTACTTCCATAGGTTTCCAATGTGGGATGTGGGGTTAAAACCCATTTACCACTTGTCAACCACCCACTTTATATTTAGCAAAAAAAAAAAAAATCACCAACTTTATACCAATTTATCATTCACACCATTAATTGGGTTTCTCACATATTATATATCACCGCAAAGATTGCGCAACTCACTTCGTGATGATCTCAATAATATTTAAAATTGAACGGTATAACATATAATAATATTGATTTAAAAATGTTCTCAGGATACTTTAATTAATCTTTAATTCTTTTGAGTAAATCAATTTTCTCCAACAAAAAACACTATTGCAATTACAAAAGAATACTAATAATGAATCAGAATAAAAATACAACTTGAGATTGTAATGCGATAAAACTCAAGTCTGCAAAAGAAACAAGAAAAGAATGCAATAAAATGTTTTTTATGGAACAATTTCAACATCGGATTATAATCTCTAGGAGAACTCCAGAAATGATTCTTTGATTCTTCTTTTTTGAGCAACTTTGATCTTAGAGCTGGATGACTTGATCTTCAATCAAGCGTGTATTGACTCCAAGCACCGAATCATCCATCCTCCAAAGTCCTTATGCTTCCTCTGGATTTTTACCTCCAAGAACGCTTTTGAATATTGTTGAAAACACTGTTGAGAGATTTTGTTGATTGAAATTTGTATGTAGATTCAATGTCTTCCGTATGTTTAAAGTATTAGTGAAGACTTAGCAAGTATTGTGGAAGACCCTATTTATATGCGTAAATGATGAATTAGGGCTTGCTTCTTGGGTTAAGATGGTCCGTTTGCTCGTATTGGGTTGACCCGATTTTTATTTGGGACGGCTTAATATTTGATCCATTATTTTAAGGGATCATATTTAATTCATCCTTTTGAATTACAGTTTTTTTAGCCAAGCAAATGATTGTTTTTATTATATAAAGTGTCCCAACTTTAATGACCCAATATGATATTATCACATCCATTAAGTTTAGATATTGAAGACTAACAATATATATTTTATGGGTAGTGATTATTGAATAAAAAATTGGGATCAAATTTGGATTAAGAAGGCATAATGTCACATTAAATTTTCACAATCATTTTTATTTTATACTCTTTGATCCTTGCTTGATCCAAAAATCATTATTGATATTTTATTTAGTCTGGATTAAAAAAGTTAGTTGTATTTTCAAAAATTTACTTGTCTACAACTGTCCCAAGGCTCGAATTTAGTACCTGATCAAGGAACTTGAAGACAAGACTCGAAGATGTTGATCAAAGGCTTCAAGTCAAAGCTCCAAGAAGAACTCAACTTGAAGACTTGAAGACCTTAGCCAGATTAGTCTATGCTAATAGGTATATTCTTGTGACTAATCTTTCTTTGAGAATACTAGGATATAGAATGTTTAAAACTCAATCATGCATGTTTTCAAAACCTCATGTTTTACATTGTTTCAAATATTTGAAAAGGTTTTTGAAAACTTAGTTAAGTGTTGGTCAATGTCTAAGTTCTTTAATATGTGTTTTATATGTTTACAAAATACTTAGGCATGAGTTTGAGAACATTGGGAACTTGACTAAGTGGAAAAAACACTTTAGGACTTCACTCCAATCGACCTAGGCCTAGCCTCGGAAGACTGGATGAAGTTCGGTCGACCGACATGTGTGTTCGGTCAGCCGATGTTGTTTTTGTCTTTTGTCAGATTTTAAATGTTCCAAAACTCCAACGACTATATTCTCTCGGACGACCTTACTATAGGCCGGTCGACCGAACTTTGCTTCGGAAGACCAGACCCCATCTTGTGGTCGACAGAGATGAAAATAAAGGCATTTAAATATTTACTTCGAAGACACTTTGGATGACCTACTGCCTAGTCCGGTCGACCAAAGCTGTCAAATCCAGGCAAAAATTATAGTCGTTGTGACCAATTTTGCTTTTGTATTTTCGCTATATATAAAGCTTCTAAAACCGAAGTTTCATAACTAACCAAACCATAATAGGGCATAGTCTATACACTTCATAAACAAGCAAACAAACACTTTCTTGAGCTTAATCTTCATATCATTTTGAGTTGAGCTTAAAGATCTTTTATCTCTTCTATTCTCAAGAGTGATTAGAGTTTAAAATTGTATATCCATTCCAAGAGGGAATTCTTTGTAGTGAGCTAAATTGTAAAGTCTCATTTGTAAGAGGCTAGTTACCATTTCTCTTTGTGAGAACTAGTTCTTTGTAAGCTTGAAAAAGCTCTTTGTGAGCTTCACTCTTTGTCAGTGTTTGTGACCTAGTGAGAGGTATCTCTTTTGATAGATTGGCTCTTTGTGAGCTTACTTCTTGTGAGAACTAGAAAAATAATATTTGTGAGTAGATTCTTCTTTGTGAAGCAAATATTCTCATTTATTGAGGCAATTGTAAAAGGTTGATATCACCTTTCATTTGTTGCGAAGAGAACTTCATTAGTGAAGTGTTAAAAAATTTAGGTGAGTCCTAAGGTAGTGGATGTAAATTCTTTTGGACAGGTAAAAAATAAATCTTCTTTTACTGTCAAATCCTAGCGAAAACTATAGCCGTTGTGACCAATTTTGCTTGTGTATTTTGGTCCTATATAAAACTTCTAAAGGTGAATTTTCATAACTAGTCAAGCCATAAGAGGGTATAAGCTCTACACTTCATAAACAAGCAAACAAACACTTTATTGAGCTTAATCTTCATATCAATCATATCATTTTGAGTTGAGCTTAAACATCTTTTATCTCTTCTATTCTCAAGAGTAATTTGAGCTTAAAATTGTATATCCATTCCAAAAGGAAATTCTTTGTAGTGAGATAAATTGTAAAATCTCATTTGTAAGAGGCTAGTTACCCTTTCTCTTTGTGAGAACTAGTTCTTTGTGAGTGTTTGTGCCCTCTTGTGAGAGATATCACTTTTAAGAGAGTGCCTTTTTGTGAGCTTAGTTCTTGTGAGAACTAGAAAAACACTCTTTGTGAGTGGAGTCTTCTTTGTCAAGTAAAAGGCCTCATTTGTTAAGGCAATTGTAAAATGTTGATCCCACCTTGCATTTGTTGCGCAGAGAACTTCATTAGTGAAGTGTTGAAATCCTTAGGTGTGTCTTAAGGTAGTGGACGTAGATTCTTTCTTAATCGAACCACTATAAATCCTTGTGTTAGTTTTCTATTTCCCTTAACTCTTTACGTTATAGTTCATGAATTGGTATAACTTGTTACTTGAATACATTATTGTGTATGCACTTACAAGTTTTGCATATAGGATACTTGACTTAGTTCCTCAAAGATCATATTCATAAGTCTTGTATTTATATGTGTTGCATTTAAACACATAAGTCATCTAGGTTGCCTTCATAATTAACTCACATTGTTGTTAAGGTGATCACTTAAGGCAAAGAAGTTTAAAAAAGCCAAAAAGTTTTAGACCTAATTCACCCCCTCTTAGGTTCATACCCTATAAAAAATTTCAATTTGTATTGGAGTCTAGTCTCATTTTGTTGGACTTACATCCTAGGAGGATCCATGGATCTTAGCTTTTCTACTTCTACCATAGATGACCCTTCCCCATCTAGACCACCTCTATTTAATGGCTCCAACTTTGCTAGTTGACAATATATGTTTAAATACTTTTTGCTATCTAATGACTCTACATTGTTGAGCATAATAGAAGAAGGTCATTTCGTTTATTCAATTTCAACACAAGGAGTCATATTGCAAAGCCTATAAAAGACTTCAACAAAGAGGATTGCTCAAAGATGACACTCAATTTCAAAGTCTTGAACGCCCTTTGTTGTGCATTAAATGAAGAAGCTCTCAACAAAGTTTTTGAATGTGAAGATGCTCACTCAATGTGGAATATGCTTGAAGCATCTTATAAAGGAGAAGTTGAAGTGCAAAAGCCAAAGCGGAACTTCAAAAATTGGAAACTCAATAATGTGAAAAGGAAATCAAATACCAAAATTCAATAAGCTCAAATGAGCCTTCACATGATGAAAATCTTGAAGATAAAGCGATGAAGGAAATACAAGATGATGATCTTCATGCAAATGCAAACTATGATAGAGATATTGAAGATCACACATCTTGTTCAAGAAGGAAAATAAAAGCATTGCATGATGGATGTTTAGTGAAGCGTACCAGACAAACGAGCTCATATTCTCCGATTTCCGCCCTCATAAGGAAGCAAATGAGTCTCGATGTAGAAAATAGTAACCTGCATGACAAAATAGCCAAATGGTTGTGGTGATGTTCTCAACCACTCTTCGATTCTTAAGTTAGCTTTTTAGAGAGAAACAAACATTGAGAAAAGAGTTCAATGTCTAGAAATAAAGTAATCATAATGAATCAAAGCAACAACAGATACCCGATAATTATATTAGATAAATCTCATAAGTATAGTAGTTACCTATTAGGAGTACACTTACCATAAGTGTTATAGTCGAATATGGTATAGGGAAAGTCAGACCATAAGGAGTCAAACTGTGTAGTAGTTGACATAAACAAGACATGTTTGATTAGCACATGTCAAATAGTATCGGAGCGAGTTGACCCGAGTTGGGTCCAACTAGGGGCCTAATAGTAGATCTTGGGCACGAATACAATATAAGCCCCAAAAATTTCGGGTGAATATGCCTTAAGCTGATGTCTTGAACCAGTATCAATAAAGGCACGCGATCAAAGATCCGACCTTAATCCTCAAGACAAAATAAGTGATACTTTTGTAACTGATCAGATAGTTTTTCCAAGTAATATCCTAGGGTAATTTTATCGTGAATACTCACTTTCAGGAACGGAGTATGTAAATGTCCTCGTTTACATTTGGGCATGCGAGAAGTATTATACTCAATAATGTTAAAATGCACAAGTAAATGTTCGAGGCTTATTACTAGATAAGTTCGGGGTATACTTCTCGGCATGGGTGCAGGAGACTATTCCTAGTCTCGATAATAGTTTTTATCAACCCGAAGGTTAAAAATTAGGCGATACCTGGAGGTTTCTTCTATAAGACATGTGTCATTATAACTTCTTCTAGACCAACCGTTTCATCTTCGGCGAATACGTAACGTCCACGTGTTCAATAAATAGCCGCGTAAAAGTTACTTTTAACTATCTTGTAAATAGGTAGTACTGACTGTGTAGGTAAAACGGTTCACCTTTTGAAACTTTTGTTTTTGCACCTTTACTCTTTTACTATTCATCTTCTTCGTTATTTCTCCGATTAGACATCCTTTTCCGACCATTATTTCTTTAAAGATTTCATTTTTCCAGTTTTTGCAAGGCAACGGAGATATTCCTTAACCTCAGAAACGAAAAGAACCTAACTTGTTGATTTCTGTTGGTTTTTGAATTGTTTGTCGTTGTTGCCTAGGAATTTTCACATTTGGAAAAAAAAATCATCTTTGTCGGTTTGCTGCTTTTTCAGGACGATAATTGCCCTTAAAATATCTGCTCAATCAGGTAATGAACCACAATCTTAGCCTATTATTCAAAGGGAGGTTGGTGGTGATGTAGATTTTGTCTTTTGGGATTTTTCAATTAGATTCCCTAAGAACATGCGTAGAATAATAGAGAATAGAATGTGCCACTGAGCTAGGACTCTACATTGGTTTGTTTAATTTGAAGTCCATAGAAGAAGTTGAGTCACCCATTATCCTCATCTCAAACTCATCATGCATCAACTTAGAAAACTCTTCACATAAGGAAACATTAGTAACACCAAATATAATATTATCAAAATAGATTTGTACTAGCAAAATATCGTTGAACTCATTTGTTTTTTTTATAAAAAAAAGTGTGGTGTCTACTTTTCCTCATAAAAACTCATTTGCAAGAGAAAAAAAATTACTTAATATCAAGCGTGAGGAGTTTGTTTAAGACCATATAAAGCTTTTTAAAGTTTATAAACATGGTTTGGAAACTTTTCATGTATAAAACTGGCAGGTTGTTCAACATAGACTTCCTCCTCAATGTAACCATTTAGGAAAGCACTTTTAAGATCCATTTGAAACAGTTTAAAACCTTTAAAATAATCGATGCAAAAGATTCTTAAAAATCAATACCCTCATCTTGATTGAACCATTGGGCAACAAGTCTAGGGAGTAGAGACTACACTTGATTTCTTTCAAATTGATTCAACTCATCTTGCATAATAATAATTCAAAAGTAATCTTCTAAAACATGAATGAAACAAGTAAAGCAAAGTCATCTACAAAATACCACATTGTTCTTACTCCGTTGAATATCACTACTAGAAAATTTGTCAACAGAGATCAAAATTTATGACCGCAAACATTTGGTCACTAATATAAGCTCATTAGCGACCAATTTGCGACCACTACGTCAGTTGTTCCAAAATCATAGCACATTGGTCGCTACATTTGGCACCACTTAGTAACTCAATCCAAATAACAAATTGGTATAAAAGTGGTGGCAATTTGTTACCACTTAAGGACCAATGTACTCTGATTTGTAAATCTTAACAAATCTTATTTGCCTTTGTGAATTTTAATAGATTTGTAAATTAAACTTTCATAAAGAATTGTACTTGATGATTATTTTCTAAGAGAACAGCATGTCCATCTCTAATTACAAGGGAACAACTCAAGAGGGAACAACTCTTATGGTGGAACAAGGCCAAAGCTTTGTGGCTGGAAGAGGGTGATGCAAATACCCATTTTTTCCATCTTTCGACCATCATTCACAGGAGACATAATACCATTGATCACCTTCTTTCTCCTTCTGATGTTTGGATCTCTGATAGAGATGAGATTGGTAAGTGTTTTCTGGAATCATTTACTAAGCTTTTTGAGACTACTAATCCTGTTTTTCCAGAAAACTTGCAGGATCTGATTCAACCTACTATTTCTGAGGAGACAAACAAGGATATTTGTGTTATCCCGACTGATCAAGAAGTGAAGGCCATTGTGTTTGCGATGAAATTAGGAAAGAGTCCAGGTCCGGATGGTATGACGCCTTGTTTTTTCAAACATTATTGGCATATTGTGGGTTCGAGTGTTACTCTTGCTGTTAAGCACTTTTTTATTCATGGTTTTATGTTGAAATCTCTGAACCACTCTTTGTATTTCCCTTATCCCCAAGAATGATAATGCTCATATGTTTGATCACTTTAGACCTATATCTTTGTGTAACATTATCTATAAAATTATTACTAAGATTTTGGCTGACAGGATTGGACCTTTGCTTGATGTGATTATTTCGCCCTCTCAGCCTGCTTTTATTCCGGGTAGGGATATGTCGGACAATATTATTATATCTCATGAGTTGATGCACCATTTGAATGGTAAGAAAGGCAAACTTGGTTTAATGACTCTTAAAATAGACAAGTCCAAAGCCTATGATAAAGTGGAATGGGCTTTGCTTGTGTGTATTTTAAAGAGTCATGGTTTTTGCGATTCCTTTGTTAATATGTTATTTCAGTGTATTTCTACTTCTTCTTTTTCTATTTTGATTAATGGTTCACCTTTTGGTTTTTTTTGTCTTTCTAGAGGATTACGGCAAGGAGATCCCATTTCTCCTGCCCTCTTTACTTTGGTGTTTGATTTGTTATCCAGAATGATATCTAAGGCTGAAGTTCAAGGCAAGATCCATGGTATAAAGGTAAGTAGAACTTCACCTAGTATATCTCATTTGATGTTTGCTGACGATCTAACCATCTTTTGTAGGGCTAACTTGGAGGAGTCAGAAGAATTAATGGAAGTCATCAATCTGTTATGTACTTGGTCAGGCCAAAACATTAATCATCTCAAATCCATGGTTCATTATAGTAAGAATGTGAGTAATCTGTTGAAAGAAGAATTGGGTACTATGTTGGGTATGGTGGAATGTGATCACAAAGGTAGTTATTTGGGGACACCTTTTTGTAAAGGTAAATCTAAGAAGGTTATTTTTTCTCCAGTTATTGAAAAGCTTAGGCGGAAATTATCTAGTTGGAAAATTTCAGCTTTGTCACAGGCGGGTAGGTCTATTTTGATTAAATCTGTTGCTCAAGCTCTACCTATCCATATTATGCAAAGTTATATAATGCTTATGTCTGTTTGTCAGAAAATTGGATTGTTTGATTAGGGATTTTTGGTGGGGTTTTAAAGAAAATAGTGGCAAGCATTTGTACTTGAAGTCCTGGGACTCTATTTGTGTACCTAAGCTGGCTGGGGGTTTAGGTTTTAGAAAGACCATTGATATGAATAGAGCTTGTATTGCTAAATTGGGGTGGATTATCATGAATTCTCCTAACAAGTCTTGGGTCAAGTTGTTAAGTTCTAAGTATCTTAAAGGTAGGAATTTGCTTCATGTTTTTGGTAATGTCAATAATTGTTCGTGGATTTGGGCTGGAATTGTGAAGATTGTTGATATTTTGAAAAGTGGTACGTTTATTAAAGTGGGAGTGGATACAAAGGCAAGAATTTGGGAGGATCCTTGGATTCCTAATTTGGAGGGGTACAGATTGTCATTAGATCAAAGAAATAATACTTTTTTGACATTTGTGAAGGATTTGATGACTTTGGATCAGAGGGATTGGAATATTAGTTTGATTGAACACTCTTTTAATCAGGTTACAGCTCAGGCTATACTTAAAATTATTCCCTCGAGGGAACAAGATTCTCTGGTATGGTTGCCCTCTTCGACAGGGCGATTTACTGTTAAATCTGCTTACAGATCAGTAAACCAAGAGAGATTTAATGTGGCTTCTCAAATAAATAGAGAAAATTGGAAGAAGTTATGGCACTCGGATTTGCATAATAGGCACAAGCATTTTTTATGGAAGATATTATGCAATTCATTGCCAACTAGGAAGAGATTGAATGCTTGTTTTAAGCTTCAAGACTTGGAGTGCTTAATTTGTCATCAAGAGGAAGAGACGTTGGAACATATCTTCTTCAATTGCCCGTTCTCGAAAGCTATTTGGTTCTCATCAAAATGGCAACTTAGGATGGAGGGATTCAAGGATTGGAGTATGCACAGATTTATCAGGGAAGTTAGCTTAAATTCTAGCTCTTTTCCTATTTTGACACATTTGCGTGCTGAATTTTTTTATTTTTTTTTGCAATGATGATTGAGCAGATTTGGATGCATAGGAATGAGCTACTTCATGGTAAACAAGTAAAAAAGATACAGGAGGTTTTGTTCCAGATTGAAGCTAAATCGAGAGTCTACTGGGAGGGATCAATTGCTAGGAAGCTAAAGAATGGAGGAAAGGGTCAAAAGCTGTCATGGAAATCGCCACTAAAGGATTATTTTAAAGTAAATTTTGATGCGGGGTTTATTAAAGAAGATGATGCGATTAGTGCTTTTCTTATCAGAAATGATATTGGTGAGATATTGGGTGTTTGGATCAATAGATTTAAAGCGAGATTGCCTTTTGAAGCGGAAGCAAAAGCGGCAATTTTGGCTATGGAGAAGTTAAAGTTTCTGAAATTGCATTGTGTAATCATTGAAGGGGATTGTTTGAATGTAATTAAGGGTTTAGATGGTCAATCTGATGGGGTTCATTGGACTGGGCTAGATACCATTAATATGGGAATACATATGCTAGCTCAATTTATATCCTGGAAGCCGAAATTTGTTTATAGGGTGGGTAATTTTCATGCCCACAATATAGTATGTTGGGGTAAGTCAAACTCTCTTAGTGGTTGTATTGATCCAATACTTATACCTCCTGCATTTCTTTGTGATAGGGGGGAACTTCTTGTAATCTCAATCCTATTTTGGATTCATCTAATGGTTAACTTTTTGACTAAGCAAAAAAAAAAAAATTACAAGGGAAGAATAGGAATGATTTTGAAAGGGCAAAATTTAAAAAGAAAAAAAAAAGAAAAGAAAAAAGAAGCAACAAATGTTCCGTCGAATCTAAGAGTATAGTTACTCTGAGAAGGAACAATCTCAATTTTTTTTCTTTCTTTTTGGGCCGGCCAGTGGAGGTTGGGTGGGGGGGGGGGGACATTCTCAGTTGAGTCTCTGAATTAATGTAAGTGCCAGAATTCGAAGCCAGAGGTTGAGAGGAATGTCAAGAAAATGTGTAGAAGAATGATCACTGCAGCTTCAATGGCGGTGTTTGCTATTTTGTTGCACATCAAGCGCCTCCGAACTTCTTGCAGCTTTTGTTTCTGTTTAATCATCAAGGAGAAGGTATGAATAAGAAATGAAATTTGCAATGAAGAAAAGCAGTAATCTATTAAAGACTTTTTACGAATGGCAACTGTGCACACAAGTGAAGCAATCTGGTGATAACAACCTATGCAAGTATCTGAGAGATGAAATCACAAAAAGAAAGCTTCAGAATCAGTTTTTAAGATTTTTGCAATTCAAGGAAACAAGAAAATATTGATTAGAACATGAACTGTTCAAGGAAAGAAACATATGTTTTTACCTATCTATACTGTGTCATTTTCTGCTACAATCCTGTGAATCATTCATATCTTGACCAGGATAACGTTTGGAATCAATGCACGGGGTAAGAGGTGGGAAAGAAGGAACAGCCCGCAAAATGAATTTGCGGCCACTTCTCAAGTCTGCTGATGAACTAGAGCCAATAGCATTCCCATGACCATGAGGGGGAGAAACTCGCTTCTTGTTGGGAGAGCTTACTTTCACAGCATTGGGTAGTGCGGGAGTCTCTTTAAGTATTTCAGGCATGTCATCATCTAACAAACCATATAGCCTACTATCATAATCAGCCACTTCAAGAAGTTTGCTTCCTCCAAAATGAGTCATTTGACTCATAAGTGAACTACGCCAACGGAGGGAACTTGCATGTGAAACATGTCGGTTTTCAGGGAACATTTGAGGTTTCAACATATTTGTCGAATTCAGTGGATTAGTAGGTATAACAGGAAGATAACCTGAATGCTTAGGGCCATGAAATCCTGGTGCAAACTGACTCATTGTTTCTCCACAACCATATTCTAGCTCCTGATCAAAAGAAACTAAATCCATAATCTCATTAGTAGTTCCCGGGATCATGTGATGATTATCAGGATTCATACCGGAGGCAGCTAGGAAATTGACGCCAGAGTCAGGTGACAGGAAGTTTCTCCCAGAAGAGAACCAAGATTTTGATGCAGCCTTTCCATGGCTAGCAGAAATAAGAGATACAGAGATGGAAGCACAGGATGAGCAACAAACTGACAGAATAAGCACTCGTGCATATCAAATAAATAACTGAATCGAAACAAATCTTACTTTGAACATTGGAATGAAGGTGTAAGTGGAGTCGAGTTGTGAGGATTACATAGCTCATTCTGCAATAAACAGTCTCTTGGGGCCGCCAATTCCAGCTTCTTATTAAATGAGCCATCTAGTATTTGATCATTTTCATGTTTGCTAACCAGATCTTTAATCATACTATATTCTGAAGAAGATAAAGATGAGAGGAAAAATCTAATTCAGAAAAAATGGAAATTTAATAATGGCAACTTCAGTTCATTCGTACAATTCTAATACTTCTTTGGAATATTCATATTCCATATATGATAAGTTCCATGAATTTCACGATAGATCACACATTAAGATTGCAAAGTATATAATGTGTGAATCTCATTCAAAGTATTACCTAGCGGCTGAAAAATTCTATTCTCAAGATCCAAGCAGATTGACCAAAGAAATTGTTCAATTTAGGGGAAGTTCAAGTGGGAAAAGAACTTCATTAAAATGGTGATCATTACTTAATTAACCGATACCACCCAATCAATCTGCATAAATCTCCTTCATAATATTACGCAGACAAGTTTGTCAAATCTCAGGTAAACAGAATGCAGGGAATGACAGCTTAATCCTTTTAAATGATGATCAAGGCATTTTATCTTATACCTCATCAGGATAAGAGCCATGATTCTAGTTCCAACCTTAAGGAATAGTTTGTGGATAGTTGTCCACTATTTTCTAGCATTTTCCTTCATTGTTGAACTAGTAGAGTACAAATGTACAAATGTACAATTGTACAATTGTACAAAGATGAAGAACAGAACTGGGAAAAGATGAAATTGATAATTGAACTTTGAAAAGAGAACTCAAATTCTGGAACATTCCAAGTTGGAGAACATGATAAAGGGAAGTGACGTATTCAAAATTTGAACACATGGTCATGAAAATTTTAAGACCAAAATGAATTTGCGGCCACTTCACAAACTTTAGATGTATTAAGGTAAAAGGTCTTAAAATATTACCTGAAGAATTTGATCATGCTGCATTTCGTTCTGCCCTGCTTCAGTGTTTGGGGATTCAGTACGCTCACCAAAATTACCGACCTTGACTTAGAAGGACAGTCATGTCCAGCCTCCTTACAATCTCCTGCAATCTGCAATTTTTAAAGTATGAGAACGATGGCAACAAAATATGCACAAAGGTTCACTTTTCGTTAAAAATGGCAATAATTACCTCAACCCTAGAATATCTGCCATGTTGGTTGTTGAAAGCAGAATCAATACGTGAATTAGGCCAAACGGAAGGGCACGGTTCAGATGATGCACCAACAGTTCCTGGCTTTTCGTCTGCTTCAGCAGGTGATGAAGACTTAACTCGATGCTTCTCTTCCGCTTGCTCAGCCATTAAAGAGGTCTATTCTGTCATGGACAGGTCTACATGCGGTCCAGATTTGGCCACATCACTGCATTTCCTTCTCTCTCCTCATTCTGCAGGGATGTGGCCAAATCTGGACCACATGGTTCACATGGACCCGGTCCATATCAGATATTTCCTTAAAGATGTACCAGTTACCATGTCACTTTTTGCTTTATTATCCTTGTCTTCTATTTTTACTTCAGATTCTGTTGAGTCTACATGGCTATTAACTGACTGAGGGACATCATCAGAACTTTTAGGAGTTAAATTGGTAGAAGAGGTGAAAGCACCGCCATCCATGCTCACTACATTGGTTAAGAAGTAAGCTGCAGATGCTAACAGTGTGCTGGCATTCTCAAGATTTGGAGAATTGTTATTAACAAATGCATTCTGATTACAAGGTGTCAACCCACAGCTTGACTGGGCATTTGATATCCCGGATTCATCTGCAACTTTAACAACCTCCTTAGAATTCTCATCTTTTGCAGGTAAAATGCACCTGATAATTGAGCAAACTGCTGCCTGGGAAACAGTTATCATGTTTGCCCAGTGAGTAATATTAAACATGCTGTAGCATAAGGTACCCTTGAATACTGAACTTAAATAGCATCACTTACCCTTTACATAAAGCTGAATTGCCGTGTTAATTGTCTCGAGATGATTTAACAAGGGTTGGGGAATTAAGCCCAGGAAAACCTTGTTCTGCTGATGATGCAGAAATTAGCGGAGAAAGATTGCTTATATAAGTGAAAATTGGAGAAACCTGAGACAAGAGAGAGAGGGAGAGAGAGAGAGAGATTTGATGAGTAGTGGAAAATGTTGAAGGAAGCAAAAGTAGCTCATGCATAGGCTTGCAAACGGGTCAGATTTTTATCTGTATCCGACTCGAATCCGATTTTATTTTTAGAATATGGTAAGATCTCTAGACCCACATACCCGCATCCGAATCCGAGTCCATATAAGAGTAATAAAACGGTTACGAATATGAAATATAAAAAATCGTATCCGTTAAACCCGAATCCGTTTCAGGTAAAACAATATATATATTCCCTAAAACAATATATTTTACATGATTTATAGGATTTAAGACTTTTTTGTAATATAAGTATTTTATAGGATTTATGTGATAATTAATTATATTACAATTTTAGTCCTGTATATATACATTCTTTAAGGGTTAAGAGATAACAAACCCTAAATCATAGCCTCTTCTTCTCTCTCTCCCCCGTTACCTCTTTTACCTTCTCCGGCGCCGTTCCATTTCTTTCCTTTCTTCCCTCTTCTTCTCTCTCTCTCCCTGTTTCCTCTTCTACCTTCTCCGGTGCCTACTCCTCGCCGCTGCTCCTTCCCGTCACCGCCGCAAGTATATTCAGTTGCATGTAAAGTATTTTTCTTCCGTTGGTTATCGTTTACAAAGATATGTTTTTGTATTTGGTGTTCGAATTGCAGTATGTTGAAAAGGCTTTAGACTTCTTTCATTTTATTTATTCATAACCTCTAACTTTCTTTTAGTTGAGAAACTATAGATTCTGAAACTATATGATTATGTATTGTATTATATTATATTTCGTAGAATTATTTGTGGATTATAGCATAATTGGACTTTTTAAAACGGGTTTTACCATATCCGTATCCATATCCAAATCAGCAGATTTGGTAATACATATTTTGGATCCGCTAGGATATGGATACGGATATGGTAGAAAAAATTAAAAATGGATATGGATATGGATCCGGAATAGACAATTTCGTATCCGTTTGTAACCGTTTGCAGGCCTACTCATGCCTACGGATTTGGACATGTTTAACAAATATAGATTAATGCCTCTGAAACTCTCAGACTCTCTCTGTCACACACCTAGCCCGTAGGCCCGAAACGCAACATAAGGTTCTGGCAGTACCCACGATCATCTACTCGGCAACCGAACTCGCTATGCCAAAAGCGATATCCCGAGATGATAATGGGTACTTAGACCACCTTATATACCAGTAACAACTTTCATTCTTATCCAATATGGGATCTTTTCCCATATGGGACTGGAGTTTCACATTCACCCTTCCTTAAGGTCTTAGCGTCCTCGATAGGCTCCCCACACATACTTAGCCCAAGACCAACCAGATGTGCAAAATTCTAGAGGTGGCCTCACCGCTTACGGCGTGGAACTTAGTTCCCATCAGGATTCTAGAGATTACCCCCACCCCTTACGGTGTGGCACTTAGTTCCCTCGGGATTCTAGAGGTGACCCCAACCGCTTACTGCGTGGCACTTAGTTCTCACACGTCCGCCTGGTCACCGCCTATAATACCATAAAACATCCCGCTCCGTGCCCGCAACGCGACACATGGTTCTGACAGCACCCACGATCATCTACTTGGCAACCGAACATGCTATGCCAAAAGGCATATCCGGAGATGATAGTGGGTACTTAGACTCACCTTATATACCAGCCACAACTTTCATTCTTACCAGTCAAAAGTTTTTTTTTGAATAAAACAATATCATTAATGGATATTAGGAGTTAGATGAGGGAGACAGAGTTCCAATGGATCCTCTACCCATTTGAATTGAGGCAACAAGCTTTAAAAAAAGACTAGCTAGCCAAAGAGCCATTACATTACATGACCCGCAAACATAGAAAATATTGAAGAATAGGTTCCAATAGAAACAATGTTCTACGACCGTACAAACAGACTTAAACAAAACAAAAACTGAACTCTAGATCACATGCAAACCAGAAGCCTTCCACACTTTCTAGAGTTCTTGATTGTAAACTTTCACAACGTATAAAAATAGGAGGGGAGATCAGTTGAAACCCGCGTAGGATAGCTTGCTAGCGACCATGCCATATACGAACAAAATGTCCGTTTCCAATCCTCCATTCAAAGCCATGTTGCAGATCTCTTTCTTGAGGGATGTTTCTCCAAGTTTGAGACGATCGACTCCATTTATTGTTTACAAAAAAACTTGATTTAAATCCTAAATTAAGACAAAGAAAAATACTCAACGCTATCATGATATTGATCATGAGGCCGACATGCGACTTATTTATGAAAAATAAAAAACTAATAAGTTTGTGTGTCATACTGAAACACACAAAGCTTTAAATCGTCTAGGAGTTGGCAAGTCCTAGACAATTCTCAATTAAACGACTCATGAGTTTTGGCGGGACCAACTTGCGGCCTCCGCCTTACCCTGGCTAAGACCAGGATCACCCTTAGAGAAATTATTGGTAGCCATAATCAGCCCAGCCATCAAAAACTCAATCAAGCCAGTCCATCGACCCATCTAAAGGCCCAGTATATGGCCAATTATGATCCAGGCCCGCAGTGGAAAAAGTATGGCCCAAGAGCCTTCCAAAAAGACTTGCACTCTAGGCCATTCGCGGGCCAAAAACTCGACCCAACTCACGCACAAATTCTCCAGTTCGCCGCCCCCATACCAGACCTACACCAAAGCTAACAATCATCATCCACTCCGGCGACATATCCTACCCCTTCGGCGACATACGGACACACTCCACAGTCCTCCCCTTCCGTAGATCCACTGTCATCCAATTGGCCCTACCCGATTTTGAAAATTCTTTTGCAGGATGGCTCCCCCCGGTCGAAGACCCCCGTTACAAACCAAGCTCACCGGCTCCGGCACCACTACCACCATCCCCTTTCTCACCTCCCTTGCCTCTAATACAATACCGTATCCGTCTCCGCAACCAGCGTTGCACAGCGAACCAGCCCACCGCCTCCAATCATGGAGCCGCGACGACAACCGACCATCTTCAACATCATCGACATAATACATGGAGAATTGTGACAAGAACCAAGGTCATTTCACCTTCATAAAAAGACCTTATCCCATCTGCCCCGATCCTGGCATAATACTTTGAGAATTGGTACAAGAACCAAGGTCTCTGGACAGTAATGGTGACTCTAGAGGACAAGATCCAGCGAACGAGAGAGCCCCTCCTCCGGTTAGAAGATGCGCAAAAAGACAGCGTAGAAAACCCTAAAATTGAAGGGAGAATTGCCGACATTGTCGGAGCATTCTGAGAGAGAAAGTTTCTCCGGAAGATTTTTCTTAAATTTCTTTTAGTTACCCCGGTCATTTGTTATCTTTAAAGTCCAAAAAAAGTTATTCACTCAAATTATTATTTTTTGGAAAATCACTATTAATCATATTTGGAATTTGGAAAAATGAGTGGACCCTGAGTTGAAAGGATCCCTAACCCATAAATGTATTTATATCACCTCCTCTTAAAGCCCAAAACTCAAAACTCTGCAGAAGAGAAGAAAGAGCCTTGAGAAACAGAAACCAAATCCTTTCCTTAACCTTCACGCCTCCATTTATAACTCTCTCTGTAATCTATGCATTGAAAAATACTTCAAGAATTCATTCCCATTCTTCTTTAAATTCCCACTTCAACTTTCTCAGCTAAACACACACTAAAAAGACCAGAGTTTCACAGAGCCTAAAAAAGGATCTTCCCTTTCTTAACTGCTTCTATTTACATGGGTTCTTGTAAAGAAGAAGAAGACAGTAGTAGTAGAAATCAACAAAAAAAGAGCTTGTGGGTTAATGGGCCTATAATAATAGGTGCAGGACCATCTGGGCTAGCAGTTTCAGCATGTCTTAAAGAAAATGGGGTACCCTCTATTATTCTTGAGAGGAGTGATTGTATAGCTTCTTTATGGCAACAAAGAACTTACAATCGTCTCAAACTTCATCTTCCTAAGCAGTTTTGTCAACTTCCTTTAATGGATTTTCCAAAAACTTTCCCAAATTATCCCACTAAGCATCAGTTCATATCCTACTTACAATCATATGCTACACATTTTTCAATTGACCCCATTTTCAAACAAGCTGTCCAAAGTTCTGAACTTGATCATGCTAATGGGGTTTGGAGGGTTCAAACTCAAGATTTTGAGTATGTTTCGAGATGGGTTATTGTCGCCACGGGCGAAAATGCAGAAGCTGTTAGGCCTGAAATTCAAGGGATGGAAAAATTTGAAGGGGCTGTGGTTCATACCAGTGGGTATACTTCTGGTTCTGAATTTAAAAACCAAAGGGTTCTTGTGATTGGTTGTGGTAATTCTGGTATGGAAGTTAGTTTAGACCTTTAGTAGACACAATGCCACTCCTCACATGGTGGTCAGAAGCACAGTAAGTCCTTTTTTCAGACATTTATTTAAAAGTAAAAAGTTTCTTACATTTTATTTTTTAATGTTGTAGTATGGTTCAAGATTTTGCTTTTTCTTGGATCTTTGGTGAATCTTTACTGATATTACTATTTTAGGATAATTACATATCTTTTTTTTTATTTTTTAAAGTAAACTTTTGATGATTTTCAGGTTCACGTTTTACCAAGGGAAATGTTTGGTATGTCCACATTTGAAATAGCAATGGCACTGCTCAAATGGATACCATTAAGGCTAGTAGATAAATTCCTCCTCTTGGTAGCCAACTTCAGCTTAGGGAACACAGAGAGATTTGGCCTCCAGCGGCCTAAAACCGGCCCGATTGAGCTCAAGAACGCGTCCGGGAAGACGCCGGTACTCGATGTTGGAGCATTCTCACAAATCAAAGCTGGTAAAATTAAGGTATAACACAATTTTAATTTAAGATTTTTACAAATGTTTTAGTCGTAACAACATCCTGTTTCGACACTTGTACCCTCATTGTAATTAAAAATACAAAATAAAATGAGGCTAATGGTGTTAAGGTTGGTGCAGGTGGTGGAAGGTGTGAGAGAGATAACAAAAAAGGGGGCCAAATTCATGGATGGACAAGAAAGGGAATTTGACTCCATAATCTTAGCAACAGGGTACAAGAGTAATGTGCCTACTTGGCTTAAGGTATCTATTTATTTCCTCTTTTTGTTTTTAATTTTTTTTTTATCTCAATCTGAATCTCACATCACTTTCATTCTTACACATACAGTAGGCTACAAAATGTTTCTTAATATGCAAAAAGAGAAAATCTGACCTCACTTGTTTGGATTATTGCCCACTTTTTATATAATTTTTTTTGGTTGGGTTTGATGGTATTCAACTTTCATAAAATTCTAGTAATATATAGTCTGCATTTAGCAAAAAAGGCTTACCAAAAAAATGATCCTTTTGCTTTTTTCTAGAAAGAGAATCAGAATTTAAATGTATATTAAATCCATATTGTATCTACTTATTAGGTATAACATTCTTTGAACCATACCCCAAAGCAATCAGCAATCAATAATGGGTATTAGTCCTCTACACCTTCAATGTTGTTGTGACACTCGTTTTCACCTAAACTATTGAAAACTACCAAAAAAAAATAAAATAAACAAATACTTAATGTTTTATTTGGGATAAATTTTGTTATGGTGTATTTATTACTCGTACTATCTCCAATTATTGCTCATATTTCCATTTTATTCTCATCACAAATTAATTGATTCATTTTCTAATTGATGTATGAATTTTGTATGATTTTTTTTTCCAATTTTACCTTTAATCCAACTTCCCTTTCAATACTCTCAATCAACTATGGTTGAATGATAATTGTTTCCCTCAAGTCACAATTCAAAAGAGGGAGGAGAGAGAGAGAGAGAGAAAAGGAATAATCTTAAATGTTCATTACATAATTTATGAAGGGCAATATAGTTATTTGTTTATGTTTTAACATCTAATTCCTCAAAACTTTAATCCCGCATTTTTTTATTAACTAGACAAATAATTTAGGATCGAAGAGTGTATAACCTATATTGTTACATAACAGGTTGTGTTCCTTTTTTTTAACAAGACCACTGATCTTTTGAATTACAAATAATAAATCAGGCATTCAAATGCTAAGCTGTTACCTAAATGGGAGTAAAGTTTGTGAATGTTGTTTGAACTCTGAACACACAAAATGAGACAAAATGTAGTTGCAGCACAGATGTTTATCACAGAATGAGACCATCCTTGTACATTACCTTTGCTTGTAGCAAAGTACTAAGAGGGAAAACATTTCAGTGTACAACTGTGCAAATTTCACCAGGGAAAACAAGTGCAATCACATGGAAATTTTAGAGCTGAACTTTTGTTTAGTACCTTATCATTTTTTACCTAGAAACGTCAAAGAAAGTTAGTGTAGTTGGTATAATACTTCTGATTTGAAATATATGTTTCGTTTTCAACCCCTACAAAATACTAAAGCTAAAAACCTTTAAATTCTTGTTTGACACTTTGTTTTCATGGTTTTTATTTTGAGATGTGATTTTTAACCTTGAATTATTTTAAATGAAGGGATGTGATTTTTTCACAAAAGAAGGGATGCCAAAATCACCATTTCCCAATGGATGGAAAGGGGAAAATGGTTTATACACAGTGGGATTTACCAGAAGAGGACTTCTTGGAACAGCTTCAGATGCAGTAAATATTGCAAGAGATATTGCTGATCAATGGAGGTTAATGAAGGGATCTAATAAACAGTAAAATTCTACTAGTTAACCAAACCCTTATATAAAGAACATCAATCAGTGGGTAAAATCAGGGATATGGGTTTTAAACAATGGAATTTAATCAGTTCCAAATTCTTCTATCTTCAGAAATAGAGCTTCTTTGTCAGTTTCCTTGTTCTTCACCCCCCCCCCCCTCCCTATTTTCCTGTTTTCTATTGTAAATTAATCAAATTTTGCATGTCTCTGCATAATTTGTCTCCTTAGGTTGTAATTTTTCATAGCTCTGTATCATATCTCTGAAAATAGATTTCTCTCTTTTCAAGATTTTGGCCAATGTGAAAAGCTTAAGATAAGAATTTGAATTGGAGTAATTATCTTTTCAGTTATGGTTTTGGGAATAAGAAATTTGAATCCCCACTAGGTGCATCTCCTCTCACAACCTCTTCTTCACAACCTCCACCGTAAAATTTTCACTTTAAATCTTACAATTTTTCCCATAACCAATTTCTTTTTTCAATCTCTAGACAGAATAAATGAGAATTTATTTGCATTGAAGAATGTTCATTTTCCAACCGAAGAGTGTAAACAAAATTAGGCTGAAAGATGCTCTCCAAAATCCAGTCAAAATCCAATTCTACTTTACTTTCTACTATTCCAGTTGTTGTGCATCTCACTATTTCTCTCGTAAAAATCAATCATATATTCCACTCAAAATAAAAGGGTAAAATTTTCATTTGAGTTGAAAATCAATTCAATCTCACTAATGACTAAAATAAAAGTTTACAAAGTTCAACCCTAGTCTCCAAGAACGTACATTGATTTTTCTTGTAGTTCATGTCTAATTTTCAACATTCGGAGATCTACATATGTTCAATAAGTTAAACTGACACTTTTAGCACTATTACACTGATATAGAAATACTACCTCCGTTTCTAATGACATGCAAAAATTTACCTCTTTGTACTCCAAATTTGTGATACTATTTGTTTAAAGAAAAGAGAAGATGATTATTATTTATGAGTACAATGAGGGGTTAACTGCAATTTACTACCATTAAGTTAAGTTCGGGGGAGTAACCCATAGAGGACCATTCCATTAGATTCCGTTAAAATTGACACCATAATTACTTTCTTGCCTTGTACATATTTTTCATTTCACTACTATCAAATTAGGGTATTTTTCAATTTACTCAATTCAATAAATGAATTAATTCCTATTAGTGCATGCAATTCCCATTGTGTGCGTGTGTGTGTGAGAGAGAGAGAGATATGATTATAAACGAGCAAAGAATATACAGTAAGAGTAATATGCAAAAACAATTACAATCATGTTTAATTGAAACTTCATGTACTAAAGTGCTAAACCCCCTTAAGTTAAAAGTAGTGAGAGTAAAACTAATTGGGATAATTGCACTTCACTTCCATTAAGTTAAGGGGTTATCACTTTATTCCATATAGTTTCAATTAATGCACTAGGGGTTCATTCCGTTAAAAACGACATCAAAATGACTGTGTTTCCCTTGTTCATATACTTGAATTTCACTACTATCAGTTTGGGACATTTTTCAATTTAATCCCTTCAATAAATAAATTGACTCATTCACGCTTTTTTTGTTTTAAAATTTTTTAATTTCAAAATTTTAAATTTTAAGACGACAAAAATAAAAGTAAAAAGTTTCATCGTGTATTTTTTTAGTCTCTTTCTTTCACCTTCTACTTCTTTAGTACAAAAAATTTTCAATTTGAGCATCACATCTCCTCTCACAAATAATTCACTTTTTCAAGCTACGAGAGTAAAAAACAAAAGTGAATCAAATGAAACCTAACATGAAAAAACTGTTACCGCTACCTCACTAATTGCAAATTTTTTATGGGCAGCAATAATGATAGAGGAAAGATCTACAATGCTAAATTTGATGGCAGTCGAGCGGTAATGAGGCCACAAAAATGGAGGAAGAGAGTTTCGATGATGGAGTGTTAACGACAACCATGAGAGATGTTTAGATTGTAGTTAGTGGAATGTGTGGTTGACAGTGGCAGCATTGACGTGACGCGAGAGAAAAAATGACAAAGGTTAGGGTTCGAGATTATGTTTCTATTTTTAGGATAATTTTTTGTAATAACTGATTTGAGAGTAATTACGTGAAAAGAAAGAAAAGAAAAAAAAAAGATAGTAATCACAAAATAAAAAAAATAAAATATAGGAGCATTAACGTTATTTAACATTCAAAATAGATTCTCCATTTTCTTAACAGTCAATGGATGGACCAGCAAAACATTAATAAAAACTACAAAGATTAAAGACCTACGCCCCTTAACTTAATGATACCCCTTAAGTAAAAGTCTAAGATATCCTTCATTAATTTCATTTAAATTTTATGTATTTCTCTCTCCTTCTCTCACACAACATCCAACCACCTCTTAAATATGTGTTGAAAAAGTGATAATTTTAATTAACTAAGAGTATTTAATGAGGAGTTGGAAAAAGGGTAAAATTCTAAAATTTGTCATTAATACATACTTTATTTAGAAAGTGGACAGTTAATTTGGGACGGAGGGAGTAATAAATTGCAATTAACACAAACTAGTAATCATCATTGTTTTGTCCCCAGATTAAACAACTAAAAATTAAACAAAACCATAAAAATAAAATCTTTTGGCAACTAAAATGAAACACAGAAGGAGAAAGAGCGAGAAAAAATGAACTAGAAAGTAATCAAGAATTGGTTCAAGCAACTTTTTTTTTTTTCCTTCTTCTTTTGAAAAGGAGGTTCCAACATTGTTAATGAAAAAGAAAATTGGTAGTTCTGCCTTCACAAGGCTCCAATTATAAAGATGGCCTATAATAGTCTCGAATCATAAGGTAAAACTTATTAAAAAAAATAATTAAGAAAAACAAAGTACATTTTTGTAGAAACGTGATAATCAGAATATGAGAATGACTTCACAGTGGTTCAGCTATAAGGACGGTCCATATTAATCGTGTATAGTAAAATAGACACGAGTATTTTTTAAACCTTATACAACTTATTAAAAAAAAGGAAAATTCTGATATAGACCTGGGCTATATGTGGGGTTGTGGACCACTTGGTATAGAATTAACCACATCACCTCTTTTGATTAAAAAAAAATAAAAAATTTTATAAGGCTCCACCTGTTTTTATTATTTTAATCAAAAGCTGTGATAATGATTTGAATGTGACTAAGTGGTCCATGACCACTGGTGCCTGAGTCCCACGACAGAATGCTTCTTAAAAAAAGGGTAATATGCACTAAATGCCCCTTAATTATTTTCAATTTTAAATGTTGGGCCAAAACAATTATTTTGGCGGAAATTAGACATCAACTATTTACGGGTAGCGAAATAGGGACTCCGGTGGAATTTTCTAGCAAAAATTCAAAAAAAAACCCCTCACGTTCCGGCCACGTAAAGGGTAAAATCGTCCGAAAATGTCGACCACCTCCACCACCCTTTCTCTCTCACCACCACTCCACCCATCCCACCCCCTTTAGCCGCATCACCCCATTCTCTTCACCTCGTCACCACCACCACCACTACTCCACCTCTCCCTGACAGTTAGATACAAAGTCTGTGGTACAGGCCTATACGCCTCAGAGATCTAAAATACAATATCGACTACATTTTGCTTCATGGCAACGTCAGTTTTGGCTTGCTGTTTCAGAGGCATCACTTATTCTCATCCAATAACAATCGCCGCCGCCTCTGAGATTCTTTTAGAAGAGATTGTTCGAGCCGATTAGGGTTCCGACGATTCTAGACGACTTTATTTAAGAAATCTCACTATAACTCAAAATACAAGAATGGGTATACAAGAATGGGTACTTCAAATTCAAAAGAAACATTCTCCTCATCCAAGGCGGATTAGTTCTTCTCCGGCTTCGACAATAATCACAGCTTCTTTCATTTATCCCCTCAATGTGAAACCATAAGTATTGAGAAATGAAGGCAGCGGCAGAAGTCGACCCAAGTTCACGGTGTACCAGAATCCAGCTATCTCACCTGCATTGACATAAAAAAGCCTACATCCATCTAAATTTAATTTCAATTGTCTTTTATTTTTGTTCTCTGCTTCTGCCTTAGCTCTTTTTATGAGTCCATCAAGGTAATTCTGAAAGGTTAATGCTTTATCTATCTATAATTAGTATTTCTTGAAAAAGAATTTTGGTTATCTTGGATGAGGAGAATGTTTCTTTTGAATTTGAAGTATATAATGTTTTGAATCCGCCATGGACTATGGTGATGCATACGGAGAGGTTGTGGTGGGGGTGGGGATTGTGGTTACCTTTGATTATTGTTGGTGGTGATTTAGATGGGTGGTGGAGGGAGCCGGAGAAGAGAGAAATTAGTAACGGGTCGGGTTGGTTAAAGTGGGACGGGTCGGGTCAGATTGTCACACCCCGTCTCCGGAGCGATGAAATATCAATGCCCCATTGGTAAATGAAGCACCAAAGCCACAGTCAGAGATTACTAAAATAAGGCAATTTAATTGTATAAATCCATAAAATCCATAAGTGTTCTAACGGAAGAAATTACTAAAAAGGGAAAATTATTTCTAAGTTATTACAACTAAAAAAGAAACTAACCGTTCAACATAAATAACTATAAAGGAAAACATAGTTCATTAACTAAGCCGGTTAGGATCACTCTTCGTAATTCTCATCCCAAATGCCATCATCCTCGTAGTGATGCTCGTCACTTAAATCATCTGCACAGTAAAAACGGAGGACTAAGCTCCGGTACTCAATAAAGACCAATAATAAGAACGAACAAGTATGAAACAACAAATAAGCTAAGTAGACATATTCATCGCATCTAAACGCTTATATAACCTAATGCACAACAAGCACCACGCATTGCTCATACACCACACTCGATTACAACACCGTTTAAACATTAAGAACATCACTACCGCTATGACACACAATCCCGCCACATGAGCTGACCCATCTATTCACTCCCAATCAACAATAACGGTAATGACCCTAGCTAGGACGACTTAGAAAATGCAGGCGCGGGTTTGGTACGGTCCCCCAAACGACGGGCCCAGGGTTTAAGGATCCATTCTTATATTTGTATCATCACCCACCATTGTGGATTCCACAAAGCCATTACCGTCTCAATGATAACCTCATCGGGTGAGGGTTCAGAGACGCGTTTATTAGAAGACCTCTCGGGTCACAGAATCAGTATCAAAATGCAGTAGCGAACGAATCCTGCTAATTAGTCGTTCCTAGACAAGAGCTCAGTAGGGGCGACGACTCAATCGACCAAACCAGATATGACTAAAATTAATGAATCCCAAATATAACGACCAAAGCGATAACATTTTTGCAAGTTCAATATAGACCCAATTAATCCAAGATTCACAATTATCAGTTAATTATGACAATTTACATAAAGCAATAATAAGAACGCAGCTAATCAATTTACGAATTACATTATAATGAATTTAAATCAAGCCCAAAACAGTTTATACAATATCGAAAGCAATAAATCAATTCGTGCAATTATTTCGTAAATTGAATAGTTAATGCGATAATTAATCACCCAAACAGTCCCCTAAATGTAAACCCAATATTATACATAAATATATGCGAGAATTAAACGACGTAGGGTCCCTATCTCTTACGGAGATAAAAGATAACAGAAAAATCCGAAACAGCATTGCCCAGTTTTACTCTCGGAGGTATAACTTTCTGCTCGGGACTCGTAATGACGTGCCGTCTGCGTTCACTCGAAGCTTATCCGAATATCTTCGATTCGGTATATTATGGATTGAAAACGAACGAGTAACTCTTCCTCAGTGATCTTTCAAAGTCTACCTAGAAAATCACTCAACTCACAAAGTTCACTGTTTCTCTCTGCCTTGCGGCTACTGCCGCGGCTTCTCTTTCCCTCCTTTTGGTTGGTTCTAGCGGCTAGAGGCTGCTGTTCTCAATCTATTGTTTATTAGGCACGATTCTCTAAGAAACCTCAATTCCCTGATCTTGATTCTCCTATGCGGCTGCCTCTCTATTCCTTTTATATACATACACGATTCCCCAGTAACAAAACCCACGACCCCTTGCCTTTCTTATACTTTATTTATATTTGTTTTATTAATTCCCTTAATTAATTCTCCCCATGACCATGACCCCTGAACTCTTTGAAACCCCCAGATTGCTTTACATTGGGTGTACTTGGATAAGGTTTGGTTTGAATTTGGTTTGGTTTGGTCTCACTTTTGACGGGAGAAATTCAATTTTTGTCATTTAAAATTGGCGGGATAAATTCAAATTCAAAATTTTTAAATTTGAATTTCAACGAATATTTGGAAAAAAAAAACTGAATTTGATTTTCTCCCGCCAATTTTAGAGGCCGAAAATTGAATTTGAACGAATATTTGAAAAATAATAATTTGAATTTGAATTTCTCCCGCCAATTTTAAATGCCAAAAATTGAATTTCTCCCACCAAAACTGAGACCAAATCAAGCCAAACCCGAACTAAACCTTGTACAAGTACACCCATTAGGCCTTTTCATTCCGTTTCCTTTATTGATCCCACGAAATCCCAAGAAGTTCCTTTTGTTTTTATTTATTTTAATTTCCTTTTTTCTTTTCTAACATTTTATTCATTCCATTTCCAATTCCAAATTATTATTATTAAATTCATTTAATTCCTAATCCATATAAATTCCTATCAATGTCTAATTAAATTATTAATTTAGATGAATCGAGATTAAATCCTCCAACCACGATATGTGTGCGAAACGCTCTCAATAAAAGTACACGAAAAATAACATGTAACATGTTATAAAATAAAATGGATACGTAGTCACATAATCACACGAGAAATATTACGCTTACACAATCTCGCTAAAAATTAAATACACGCAAAAAATATCGCATAAGCAAAAGTTACGGGTTTCACACATATGGTTTCAATTGATGATATATTGGTATTTTTACATTTTCAGGCAAAAATAATAAATTTTGACCGGAGTCCAATTTCCGCTGCGCGTAAATTGTTCATGGCTAATTTCTATAAAAATAATCGTTTTGGCCTAACATTTAAAATCTAAAAATAGTTTAGGGTTATTTAGTGCATATTACACTTAAAAAAAAAAAAGAAAAAAGAAAAAAAAGTACATAAACGTGATAATCAAAATATAGAACAATTCTGATATAGACCTGGACTACCAAGTGGTCATGGACCACTTGGTCCACATTCAGCCACATCACAGTTTTGATTAAAATAATAAAAATACTCTCCCTTTTGGTGGGTTTTGAGGCGTTTTTATTTTTTTTTTAATAAATAAAAGGTGATATGGTTGATTATGACTGAGTGGTCCACAACCCCACATATAAACTTTGGGTGCTTATCTCGAATTTTTCTGGGAATGGTCCCAATTCTCTCAATCACATACTACAAAATACACTGACGAACTTTTTTGAAGAGAGATTCAGTGGCAGATTGCATGGATGGTTTCACTGGTTTTGTTTCTAAAGCCCAAAGTACCCCACAAAATGACGACTATGCCCCCACCATCCTTCCTTCTCTTTCATATTGATACGTTCATTTCGAACCGCTTCGCATGTAACATCTAATCTAATGTCGTCTAGTCTCATTCTTCGAATCCGTGAGCCTCAAACAACGGACTACACAATGCTGTAACATTTTATTCATCTTCAATGACGAGAGATGGCATCCAACTAGGGAGGAAGACAGGAATTTGGTGTTGGGGGCGAAACTGTAATAGTATGTAGAACTACAGAGCTCGAGTGATAAAAAACGGTAAAAAAATTCTAGGGGGCAATAAAAAAGGCAAAAAAAAATTATTGGGGGGCGAAACTGATAAATTTTTCCAAAGTTTTCCAAAATACATATAAAATTTCGATAAATAGTATTATTTTTAAAAATGTTGAACAAATTTTTTTAACTCTTTGGAGACTCCTACCTCTTGTAAACCTTTAGGAACCTCATCTTCTTTAAGGAGAACTAGTCTTATTTCGTTTAACATGTATTAATTTTTTTGTTTACAATTATGTATTTTTTTTTATAAAAAATTGTATATATTTGACAATTTTTCGATAAAAGTTTACTTAATTTATCTAGTCAGAGTTGGCTGAAAGCAAGAAATTGGAAGAAACAATATTCCCGTTTTTTTTCAGTTGGGAATGGGCCCCGTCTAATCCGAGGACGGGATCTTCATCCATCCCTAATGACAAAGTAAGGCCGGGGATAAGAATCAGATGGAGGAGGCGGGTACTGGTCTCTACCCCCACCCCTCCCCCATTGTAATAAAATATATAAGACTGGATAATGTAATAAAATAAAAGTAGATTTTTTTTACTATTTTAGGGCCGATTTGGAGAAAAAATTAAAAACGAAAATTTATTAGTATGATGCCTAGAAAAATGCCCCTGAACATAGTAACCGCGTCTTAGTCTAAGAAACTATGACAACACACTCTCTTGATTTTTATTTCTTTTCTTTTTTCTTTTCTTTTTTTGGATGGGGGAGGGGTCAAAGACTATTGTAGAAGTACAGTACACTTTTTGATATTTAACAGTATTAAACAAATATTCATTACATGAAAAATTCATACGAAAATAGTATTTTGGAGGAAGAAAATAAATTGTTTGGTAGTTTAGATTGAGGATTAAAGAGGTTTGATAAGATTGAAGAAGCCACAGAGTTGACAGAGAAGACTGAACCGCAGAGTTTCAGTTGAATGAGAATATTTTGTCTTTGTCTAAAATGAAAATTATGTTTTCCTTTTTCTTTTTTTGAGTAGGGCTTAGCTCAACCTGACAAGAAAGGGAAAATAATTAACTCGAACTGATCGTATGATCATGAGTTCGAGCCCACGAGTTTAAACTCATCATACTTGATCACCGATCTTACTAGGATCTAACTGTGATACCCAGAGACTTTTTGCTTACGTGTATTGAATGATTTTATTTGATTTTGTATGTTTAAATTGCTTTACGTGTTATATGTTATAACTTTTGTACGTTTAGGGGCTTTTTGATGAGCATATAAAGTAGAAGGACCTACGTGTGGATGATAGGAGATTGAATGACTGTTTTGTAAAGGTTTTGGAGGTTATGGTTTGATTAGTTATTGCTGGAAAAAGAGAGAGGGAAGTTACAAAAACAAAAGAAAGGAAAGAAAAGAGAGAAGAAAATCTAGAAAAATAGAGTGTTGAGAGTAAATTGCTAAGTTGAAGGATCAAACAGAATCCGATCGACATGATTCTTGTTGCAAAATTTAGAAGGCTCGTAGGACTAGATTCTGAACGGTGGAGATCGAATTCCAACGGTGAATTTCAGATTTAGAGTCTTCGAAAGTTAGGACTGAGAATCTTAAAAATTCTGGTTTTGTACACTTTTGTAGTAATTGTTTAAGCAGATGAGGTAATGATCTTACATTCTTGTTTTCTGTCGTAAAAGTATGAACTGAAGTATTTTAAAGTTATGGTATATTATGATATGTTTATTCTCATTTTTATTGCATTGAAAATGGATGAAGTATCGAATCTTATTTGCATTCTATTGTGGGGTTGATCGTCGTGTCAAATTGCACACGCTATATGTATATATTGTTGTTTTGATGTAATTGTTGTATTTATGGTTTGGTAGTCTCCTTAATATAGAGCTCTTGTCTATGAATGGCTTTATAGCAGGATCCATCCCAAATTACTGTGTATTGTTCTTTAATGTATATCATTGAACCCGGGCATTCACGTTGTTCTATATTGTATCACTACTGACTCACTCTCTAACTTGGTTAAAAGTTAGGGCTACTAGCAGTCGGAATGGGGTGCATCCATAAATCACTGGCCATGTTTGTTTAGGGTGTTATATAACTTGACCCATGACTTTACTGGCCTTTCTTAACAGGTTAATAGTTGGTACTTGCTTTAGATTCCCGATTAGACGATTGAGTTCGATTGTGTGGAATCGTATGTGTCTTAGCATTAACCATACTCGTAATGTCTAATTTTCTATATGTCGTCTGTTCTGTTTTGAGTCATTCATGGTGCTCGTAGCACATTTACGATGTATAAATATTGAATATGAAGAGTATGGTTTGTTGCATTGTTGTTCTTGTTTTTGTCATGTTTTTGTATGTGAAAGTTGGTAAAAATGTGTCATTTTGGGTTGAGATTTTTTGGTACTGCAGAAAATGACTTGTCCTTTGTTAAAATGCACAGAAAAATGAAGTTTCTTAATCACGGACGGCCTCTCCGGTCGACCGCATGGCATTTGGGGTCGTCCGAACGAGATATTGGGGTTACTGCTGAATTATGGATGAACTCCGGTCGACTAAACGAATGGTCAAATCGTATGGGGGTTGTAAACGATGCGTCCGGACGATGCATCGTTTGGGGCTCTGTTTTGGTCAGTTTTGTAGCAGTTGGTCCTTGCGAGGGGGTTGACCTGGGACTTAAGTCGAGTCCGAGCCCGCAATTTGTTTGCCCGCTTTGTAAATTTGGTAAGGCCGCCAATTTTGAGCTTCGCCTTTGGGGAATCGGCATTTCTTTTAGGTTAGACCTTGCTTTTGCCGGACCAAGCCTAATTAATTGGTCCAATCCATCAATTCTAAAATAAAATCAATGAGTAAGTTATTCGTATATTGAAATAAAATCCCTAGATTTGTTCGCACATTCTACGGAAATCGAAACAGTCAAGTCAGCTCCTTTTTTTTTTTGATGAAATTAGGCTACTGCATTAATAAGAAAACCATTACACAAAATACATGTTGCTAGACCTGAACAAGGGGAAGCACTACTTCCCAGGTCACAGAAAACTTCAAAAGGGAGATTACAGGGGGAAACTATGCCAATCCTACCATTGTTCTTTGCCCATCTGGCAATCCTATGTGCTGCCTCGTTACACTTTCTTGCAATAGGAAAGAATTTCCAGAAATCTTTACCATACATCTTGTTCTTGCAAGCCTCAGTCACAGCTCTTCCCCTCCATTCTTCTGATTCAATATTACCTTTTAATGAGAATATGACATTTCTAACATCACCTTCAAAGATGACTCTTTCTAAGTTAAGTTCAATAGCCATATCAATAGCCAACATACCTGCCTTGGCTTCAGCCGTAAAGGCATCTGGAGCATAGCCTAAGGCAGTTCTAGCTTGAATAAAGGTTCCTTTATCATTCCTGTACACAGCAGCAGCAGAGAAATATGTTCCATCAAAACCTGCATCAAAGTTAATTTTGCTCCAGTTAAGTGGAGGTCTAGTCCAGACAGTAGCTTCCCTCATTGTAGTCCTCCTGGTTTTCCTTCTTCTACCTGCCTCAGTGTAGTCCGAAGTAAGCTTATTTACATCATCACTGATCTTCTCCCACGCTTTAGGTTTTCCACCATGTAGCACAGAGTTCCTCTCTTTCCATAATTGTTCTAGAGTAATGACAGCAAAGTTGGTCATCATGTCCAGTTCAGAACAATGCAGAGGAAGGAAAGATTCTGGCTTCAACACAGACTCAATCCATTTAAGCACAGTCCAATCTCTGAAAATCTCAGCTCTAATACTCCATCTAGATCTCCACCAAATAAATTTAACAATTTCACATTGTAGGAAGATGTGCTGGACTGTCTCTTCTTGATGTCCACAAAAAAGGCACACTTTTTCAATACCGTTAATAAAGGGACCTATTCTATCTTTTGTCGGGATTATGTTAGATAAAATACGCCACAACAGATGTTTGTGCCTTTGGTGGAGGTTGCACTGCCAGAGTTTTTTCCACACATTCCTTGGTACATTAGAGTTAACAGAAAATCTCCATTGCTGACTTTCTCTGTAAGCTGAACTTACTGAGAATCTTCCTGACTTAGAGGGAGACCAGACAATGGAATCGGGTTCCAAAGAAGATGGAATTTGAATTTTGAGGATATCCAAGGCTATATGTTGTGGAAAATGATTGAACTCAAATTGCAGACAAAATTCTTGAATCAATCTTTCCTAATCCTTCTCAACATTATGGCGAAGTCCTTTTAGAAACTCTGACTAGCGGGGGTCGTGAAAGAAAATTTGAAGGTTTTTTATACATTAAGATAGCACTATTGATTCAATTATAGTTGAAGTTTCAGAATTGGAAAGTTTAAATGATTTAGTGAATTCGAACGCGAGTATGATTTTGATGTCTTTATTCTTCTTCGCTCAGACATAAACAAGAAAAAAAGTTCAAAAACTCACGTTGAACATCACATGTTGACGAGATATAAGATCAAGGACGAAGACAAGGGGCAGGTGTGTTGGGAAATAAATCTTCTCCAATTCTTTCCCACAAGCAAATATCAACAAGGAAAGCGATAAAGAGACACAATAATTTTTGTGGTTCGACTGACCTACATCCACGGGTAAGGCGAGCGCATACTTTCATTATAATGGCGAAAAAATAATACAATGGAGATTCCTCCAATCCATTAGCTTCCCCCGCCTTACTACAAACAATATATAAGACACATACATATAGGAGTAGTAAACCTTTAGCTAAAAGAATTAGGAGTTCACATAATTAGTAATTCACTCACTACTAATTCTTAACATAATTAGAATCCAATTAGGAGTTCACCTAATTAGTAATTAACTAACTACTGATTTTTAACCTAATTGATATCTAATTAGCACTCCAGTGAATATGGGCCAAAACACAACAATCTCCGCCAAAACACATATTCACCCAATCTCCAACTAGTACGCTTCGCATCTCATATGCTCCACGCCTCATTTGCCTCTACTATGCACTTGAACCTTCAAATCAAGCACGTTGAATGAAGAGGATTTGACTAAGCCTTGTTTAGTCAACTTTGATCCACGGTCAAACACGACAACACCAATAACGAAACAAACTGCTCAATGTTCAAAGTCCACCAAACCCACTCTGGTTTAAGACACTCGATGCACCTCCGGGGTCCATCCACCTAAAACATACCAGATCAATCCTCCACATTTCCAATTCAACCGTCTAGATTTAATTGCTCGACTTGTACACCAACCACACTAGATTTTTATCTTTTTCAGCAACACTTCTTCTCTGTCAAACCTCTGTTGGAAAGTGCGCTCCACCCCCAATGGATCTCTCTTCTATCTCCGACGGATCTCTACCATCTTTGGATCTCTACCATATTTGGAGGACATACATAAAAATATTTCCACATGTGTTAACAGTTTCAGTGACGTTGGCTAGAATTGCACATAACTCTGAGTTGACAATTGGTCGATCTTTCACTGGAGAGTAACGCCAAGTTCTGGTGTAGCAGCACTGCGTTCCCACATTGGCTTAATCAATCAAAAGATTCCGCTTTCGATTATATCCAACACTCTCCTCTAAACTTTGGCGAAACTAATGAACCAAAACAACTCATCTTCTATTCTGAAGCTCGCTCTAATACCAATTGTTGGGGAAATAAATCCCCTCAAATTCTAGCCACCAAGAGATGTCACCGGTGTTGGTCCCCATAAGTCACTATGTATCAGCTACAATTATGTTTTTTCAAAGTTCTGCCACCCTTCGAGAAACTCATCGGTTTCGCATATTGCATACTGAACCTTTTCAGAATCTTCTTGATATAATCAGCTTGTGACAGATACAACTTTCCTGCAGTCTTATCTCGAATAATTCGCATATCCAGTATCTGCTTAGCCTCTCCAATGTCTTTCATAGCAAATCGTTCAGACAACTGCCTCTTCAACTTACTCACTTCTAGAGCACTAGAACCTGCTATCAACATATAACAACAAAGTGAATATGGGCCAAAACCCAACAAGGTGAGGGTATAGTCGCCACCCGAGATTTTTAAAAATTCTATTAGATATAGTAAATTTTATATGTAGTTCAGAATATTTGGTCAAATTTGTTCTCCAACATTTTTTTTGCAATTTTTATATATAGTTCGGTATACTGTTGCAACTTTTCGCCCCCAACCTAAAAGTTCTGGCTACTAAGAGAACATGTTAGTTTTTTCTTAAGGGCTATGTATTTCATTGTTTTTTAATATGAATAACCAATCTTTTTATTTTATTTTATTTTTTTATTAAAGTGTTCTTAGCCTAATGGGGTTTGGCACTGCCCATGATCGTGAGCAAGGGTGGCTAAGAGGGTGATCGACCGCACAGGGCCTCCAAAAATTGGGGGCCCCAATTTTTGTTTTTTGGAGGCCTGTACGGTCAATCACCCTTTTAGCTACCCCTCTATATATATATATATATATATATATATATATATATATATATATATATATATATATATATATATATAGTTTAGGGTATATGTGTTTGTATTTTGTTGAAAAATAATAAAAATTGTAATTACTTGGGCGGATTTGGGCGCCGATGGGTTTGGGCGGATCTTTTATCGGGATGGAGGGAAATGAAGAGTTGGACAATTGTACCCTTAAAATCGGTCACATGTGCAAGTCACGTGACAATTTTGGCCTTTTTTAACCGAATTCCTTATTTTGACAAACGGAGCATATATGTAAATTAGTTTGGTTACAAGTGATATAAATTAAAGTTAATGCTATTTAGAGATAAACAAAAAGGTTGGTGTACACGGATAGCGTATTTCTCTACTTAAAATTATGTTTAAATTTTTTTTGTACATTTTAGAGAAAAAATTATGATACAGTTGTAATGATTTTTTGTTATATTTACATGGAAGTCACTTTTTTTCCCCAGGTTATGTATGGTCTCATTTTAAAATTTAGCACAGGGCCTCCAACATGATTGAGACGGCCCTAACCGTGAGGTCGAGGGTTCGATACCGCCTCCTACGTGGGACTTAATAAATTACACATTTCTTGGACTCTTCCTCCTGTGAGGCCACTACCCTCTGTGAGGTTAAAAAAAAAATCTTATTATTATTTTTTTTTAATAAAAAAAATAAGGTAATTTGTACATAGGACGTGACCAAAATAGATGGATGGATAAATATCTTGAATAGAAAGCTATGGAAAATATATATATATAGTCTAGGAGGTAATCTCTATCATAGGCAGGGGTCACGTGGTACAAGTCTGGGGTGGTAGAATACTCATAATCCAAGGAAAATGCAGAACGTATAGTATTTAAATGCAAGTATAGATTGGCATGATGTGGCATGCAAACGTACTGATCAAAAAACGTTGCATGCATGCAAATGCCATACATATCCATGCAGAAGACAAAGAACTCATATTGCCTTCGAATCTGATTCATCGTTGGAATTTAAGAATTTGGCATTTTGGTTTCACGGCGGTTGCTAAAACAATTTTCTCATTTGATTGTTTAATTCGATAATTGAGATAGTTGTTCTAAAACAATCAATCACAAAGTTGCTCTCAATACAACCTTAGATTTCCAATAGCAAAAGCTATGATTTTTTTTTAAAGTTCCTTTGAAAATTTGCATTTGCTCTCTTCCTTTACAAAATTTTAAAGTTTACTAGAATACATGTCTTCTTATATTTTGCCCCTTCAACATATAAATTTTGAATTCATCCCTTAGTCACCGGACAAAATAATTTGACGATCGAGATTGGTTCAGTATGGCATTCAAACCGGACTGATGATTTGGAGTGTTTTTGGCCTTGTCTTTTTATTAGTAGAGACTAATATTGGAGAATGAAAGCGCAGAAGTGGACAGAATTAAGGTCCACAAGAGAAATTGAAATATTCTTACAGTCTCTAACGTTTTCTTCATCCATGATTTGTAATTTCTTCTCAGCTTCATGTTTTGGATTTGTGTTGCAGTGTTAAGTTGCTTTTGAAGCTTCAAATTCATTGACATGGGAACTTTGCACTCTTATACCACATGTTGTGTCAATAAAAACACACATATAATATAGAGAGGGAAAAAAAAACCCTTAACACAACAATTTTTAATATGATTCTATCTCTTAATAGACATACACTTACACACTGGCGGAGGCACAGTGGGGCACGTGCCCCACCAGTTCTTTCCAAATTTTTTTTTTTATAGTTTTAGTTTTATTTTTATAATATCTTATCGCGTGAACATTGTTTATTATAATAAGTTTAAGTGTGTAAGAGACTATACTATTTATTTAATAAAAAAAATTACTATTAGAAAAGAGTGAACAAAAGTGTGTATAACTCTAATCTATTAACTCTAGGTAACCCTTTTAATGCTTCTTAAATGAAAATGAGGCAAATTTATGGGATTCAAGATTTAAGTTGGAAAATTTTTCTTGATGTAATTTTTTTTTTAAGTTTATGAAACACTGATCAGTAGAGTGAAAAGACTATATTGTCCCCCCTCCCA
This sequence comes from Vinca minor, assembly GCA_026122235.1. Lineage (NCBI taxonomy): Eukaryota > Viridiplantae > Streptophyta > Magnoliopsida > Gentianales > Apocynaceae > Vinca > Vinca minor. The sequence goes on along the minus strand of JAOCZM010000040.1, from coordinate 8,699,968 downwards.
GTTGGTCCCTCAAGCAATAAAAGACCGGTTCTCTCGCACTGGCGGGGCCAAGGGGCCACTTTTTTCCAAATTATAGTTTTTGTTTTGTTTTTGTAACACCTCGTCCCGCGAATATTGTTTATTGTACTCATTTTGAATCACTTTACGATTTAAAATTAGATTATTTAATTCGTGAATTATAGGAATGACATCACTTATATCTTATTAATTTTGGTTAAAATTGTAACAAGCTTAAGAGTGTAAGAGACAAAGATATTTCTTTAATAAATAAAATTTACTACTAGAAAAGGGTGAATAAAATGTGTATAGCTCTAGTCTATAAGATTTCATCAAAAAAAAAAATTTTGGCTCCGCCAATGTTTATATGTTTTTATGAATTTATTTTGTCAATGTTAATTGTGCCCCAAAGAAAAATTTCTGACTCCGCTAATGCACTTACATGTATTTCAAAAAGAAAAGTCCCACTATGTAACGTTTGTACGGACAAAATTATAAACTCTAACAGAATAACTCAAAATGCAAAACTTCTAATTGATTAGGCTTGATGAGTTGGTAGACAAAATGGTCTATTTAGTCCTTTTCATTTTTTGAGTTTGCCTTTAAGGGTCCCATTCGTTTTATTTTAACTTTTAAGGTCCATATAATTTTTTTGACCTGCCATTAGAGGACTCCCGTCAAGTTTTCTGTTTGTTATCCCTCTGTTCAGTCACGCGGTTAACATGTGAGATACATTTTAATGGTATTTCGGACATTTCAACTTATTTCACACAAGAAAAACTTGGGTACTCAATTGTTAAATAAAATAATTACGAATACCCAATTTAAATTATACAAAAAAATATAAATGCCTTTCCCCTCCGTTTTCATCATCTTCATCCATACCATCCTTCACTATTGAAGAAATTTACAGTCTTGAATATTCCTTTTTCCCAAAAAAAAAAGTGTTGGGTTTCGCCACCAACCACTATTTTTTGTCTGCATAAAAAATTGATGATGAAATTGTTGGGGTTGGTATATGATCTGCGAAATTGATGATGAAATTATTAGCTACCCTTCCTCCGCCCCTATTTAATGTTTAATTTTATTGAGCTCAATCTGCTACTCTATTATGGGTTAATTGCATCTAATGCCTTGACAAATCCAGTTGACTAAAAACTGTAAATATATATCATTTGGAATGTTTAAACTTCACCAAATTTATTAGTGGAAAATCCGAAAGGTAATTTATATGCCAAAAAGTAACTATGCAAAGTGTGATTTTGAAACTCCACTTATGCAATCCCTCTAATCAAAAGCTTGTTGATTCTATGAAAGCTTGTGATGAACGATTATCATGTAGTTTGTATTATATTATCAAATGGAGAGGGGGGCGGGGGGGGGGTTCCAAAGTTTTGGATTAAATGATTGATTACATCAGGATTTCTTTTTGCTTCAAACATTAATGTGATTAATAATGTCCATCCCCTTGTTAATGTTTTGTGTTTTTTTTTATGGATTTTTGCATTGTATGATTTGCATTTGATGGTGGTGGTGGAAAAGGCGAGGGTGGATGATGTTGAGGAAGAAGAAGAGTTTAAGAGATGAAGAAAATAAAATAAAATAAAATTAGGTATCAAGAGTTTTAATTTTTATAATTGAGTACATAAATAATCAATTTTTTGTTTTTTTAGAGAGGGAAACGGATTGAATTTTTCAAATTACCCCTAAAAAATAAATCACACGCTAACCGCCTGACAAGACAAACGGATAACAGATAGAAATTGGACGAAATTTTTTTAATGACAGATCGAAAAAACTAAATAGACCTTAAAATTCAAAATAAAATGAATTAGACCTTAAAGACAAACTCAGAAAACGAAAAGGGCCAAATAAGCCATTTTGCCCGAGTTTGGTAAGAAACAATCTAAACTAGAGAAGTCTATTTGTATGGTGTATCTCGAAAAATTCTGATATAGACCTGGGCTATATGTGGGGTTGTGGACCACTTGATCCACAATCAACCACATCACTTCATTTGATTAAAAAACAAAAAAAAAAAATGCCTCATAAGGCCCACCAAAAGAGGGAGTGTTTTTATTATTTTAATCAAAACTGTGATATGGCTGAATGTGGACTAAGTGGTCCATGACCACTTGGTGGCTCAGGTACACAACAGAACTGATCGTGTATCTCCTTAGTCCTTACCCTCTCCTAATCTAAAGCTATGCGAAACTTTGAGAAATCCACATACAAAGCACGTGTTGAGGAAAATCGACTTGGTTAAGGTGTGAAGGGCTTAAATCCTTCGCACGTACGAATTCAAAAAGAACCGTCAGATAACTTGACATGACGGTTGCAATTTAAATAATTATTTTCATATCAAAATAGCTATTTTCAAATTTAAAATAACTATTTCTAAATCAAAATAGTTATTTTTAATTATTAGTGTCGGATCGAGTAATTTGACAGTTCATATTAAATCTGCACAGTCCTGAAGATTCACCCCTCCGCACTTTAATTTAGGGGTTACTCAATCCTAGGATAATTCTTATATGACTGGTTTCACAGTCGTCTCACATAAATTGAGCAGAGCCTATATCTACATGTAACTCTGCATAATTCATGTGAGGGTGGTGGGACCGATCCAAATTTTTCGCCTTAGCCTAGTAAAGAGTAGGGTAAAAAATAATTTGTCCCCGTGTATCTCTATTTTTGTACCCAACCAATCACTATTCTTTATATATATATATAATTGAAAAAAATATCTATATAACAAATTCTTATTGATTGAGTACAATAATAAGAATATATATTGTAACAGACGATTTTCACCGTAGAGTAGTATGATGTAATAGGATTTGTAAGTGACGTGAGAATCACCCAAAGGCGTGCATGGAAGCGTGTGATGAGGTTTACATGTTAAATTCAACCAGAATGAATGCATGGCTTCTTCCAAGTTGTCTTTTATTCAACTCTTGGACTTACTCTTGTCTTATATATGGCGGCAGAGAGTGGAGTGATATATTGTCACACCCCGTAACCGGAGTCGATGACATGGCAGTGTCTCATTGGTTGATGAAACACCAAAGCCGACAAACAGAGTTACTAAAAGAAATTCATTATGATATAATCCAAAAATGAGAGTTAAGCAGAGGAATCAAATTACTATGCGTGAAATACTAAGTATTACAAAGGAAAAAGTCCAACAATACTATAAATGAAATAGTTGTACGAATAAACAAATAAAAGAACTAATCTATAACTAAAGCCGGTTATGGATCACTCTTCATGTTCCCCATCCCAGACGACATCATCCTCATAGTGTTGCTCGTCACCTAAATCATCTCGCGACAGAAAAGTGGATGGGATCGAGCTTGGTGCTTCGGTAGAGGGACCAATGATAAAAACAAACAAATATGAAACAACAAATAAGATTTAAGTAGCTATATTCAGTCACATCTAAACGCTTTCACAATCGAATGTATGCAAAGCACCACGCTTTACCAACACAATACACTCTATCACTACATCGTTTAGACACTAGGAACATCACTACCGCTATGACACTAAATCCTGCCATTCGAGCTCAATCGTCTAGTCACTTATTAATCAACAATGACTCAGTAATCGCCCTCAGTTATAGTCCAAACTAGGACGGCCCAAGATGTTTCAACACGTGGGTTCGAGATGACCCTCCCGAACTAAGGGTCCAAGGTTTAAGGATCCATTCTATGTATTGCCTCATCATCCCTCACCAGGGGACTCCACAAAACCGTTCATGGTCCCCAATGATCTCCTCATCGGGTTAAGGCCCCTGGATGTTTCAACTGTTCACTTAGATCACAAAGGATCTTCTTATACGACTCGATATTCGAATGAATCCTCGCTAATCAATAGATCCTAGACAAGAGCTCAAATAGAGGATGACGACTTGTCGACCAAAACCAAGAAGGACTGAACGACGATATCCAAATATGCCAATCAAAGCGATATAAACAAGTAGGCAAGATTATCAAATAGCCAATTAACGATCCACGATACACGTATAACACTTACAAAAGCGAATCACACCCTTTTAAGTTTAATAAAACAGTAAATAAATTAACGAATCAGATCATAAAGAAATTTAATTCAAATCCAAAGCAATTTATACAATATCGAAATCAATAACACAATTCGTGCAATTATTTTGTAAATTGAATAATTTATTCGCTTTTACTGTGCAGTTATATGCGAGAATTAAATGACGTAAAGGTCCCTACCTCTTACGAAGACAAAAGATAACAGAAAATCCGAACAGCACTGCCCAGTCTTACTCTCGGAGCTATAACTTTCTGCCCGAGACTCGGAATGATGTGCCGTCTGTGCTCACTCGAAGCTTATTCGACCGCGGTCGTGTGGATATATTATGGGTCAAAATCGGACCAGTAATGATCCCTCAGTGATCTCTCAAAGTCTGACCAGAAATCTGAAACTCACCAAAAATCCCAAAATTTGCCTACTGTTTCCTTGCGGCTGCCCACTACAGGCGTGACCCTTGTAATCACCAGGTCCACGTTTCTCTTTCTCTCACTAAGGCACAATTCCCAAATCCTCTTGCTGCCCCCAATTTGCTAATCTCTTTTTATTAATTATGTTCTCTCGTTTAGGTGATCTATCGCCTATATATATATACACACATGTATATAATCCCCCGACCCACGAAATGCCTCTTCCAAGTGTTGAGCACGGCTTCCAAAGAAACCCCACCCACTATTCCCATGACCCCACGAAACTCCCCTGTACCCCTCTTCCCGCGATCTGCTTTTTATTTTATTTTATTTTATTTTTTAATTTAATTTCCTTTATTCCCAATTCAATTAGCCAATCATTTAATTAAATTACTAATCTAGGTGAATCACAATTTAAGTCCCTTAATTAAGATACGTGTACGGAACGTCCCTCACAAACGTACCCAAAAAGTAACACGCGACATGTTATAAAAATAATTAGACACGTAAACACATAATCGCGCAAAATAAATTACGCCTACGCAATAAATCACACAAAAATAAATTACACGTCACTAACACGTAAGAAAAGTCTCGGGTATCACATATATATAGAGTGCTAATAAATCTAGCTACTGCTTTTGTAGTATATTGATACAAATTGATAATAATCAGAAGAGAGAGAGAGATGGGAATTGGGAGCGTGAGATGATGCTTTCGTCATCAGAAAATTTGGATTTTGGAGGCTCTTCTGCTTCTGCTTCTCTTCCAATTTCTGAATATGTCATTACTCAGCACTCATCTCAGTGTGTCTGTAAGCTCGTACATTTTATTGTCAGAGCGCATTCATTGTCTCAATAATCAGCACGAGAGAGAGAGAGAGAGAGAGAGAGAGAGGGACTTTTGCTTGAGGTTTTCAAAGGGTAAAGGATATATACAAGAAAGATGCACAGATATTTTGGACTTAATTCATAATAAAACTATTTTTATTGTAAGAGTTTGATTGAATTCAATTTGTTTTGAATTTGGTATGCTATGAGACTTAACTTTAGACTTAAATCAGCTTTTGAATTTTGTCTGTAAATGAAACATAAATCATCTAGAAATTAGATTGGATTTTAGAGTAATTTAAAATTGAGACCAAAATCTCAATCTCAAACACAAACTCAATCCAATAATACAATAAAGATTGCCATGGGTATACATACATTACGATGATTTACATTTCTTATTTGCATTTTAGATTAGTTTAATAAATATAATGAGAATACAAAAGGGTGATTTTATAATTTAAAATGTTAAAAACGAATTGTATCAATATTATAGTAATATTTAATAATCTTAGAAGTTGGATGTAATATTTACTAGCATAGTTAAAATAAATAATTATTTTATAAAAAAAGTAGTAATTTCGAAAATGTGGAGGATCAGCCACCAGCTGCAAACAAACACTCAAGAATACATCAACAATGGAGAAATAAGTTTTTATTTATTTATTGGGAGGTGACCTATCTATTACAAAAAAATGAAATTTAAGAAGCGAAAAGAGTATTCAAACTTATAACTTCTATATCACTAGGGTCTCAATATTTACCACTATACCAATGACAATAGAGAAATAAGTTGCATAGTAGTTTTTGAGATGGTTAATGAAAATGAATTTAGGGCGGGGTCATGATTTACTGGAGGAGTGCAAATCTTTTATTATTAAATTGCTGCGTGTGTATTATGTGAGACAGCAAATAAAATGGGAAAATTCTGATATAGACCTGGTCTACCACTTGGTTATGAACCATTTGATCCAGAATTAACCACATCACCTCTTTTGATTAATAAAAAAAAATTCTCATAAGGCCCCACCTGTTTTTATTATTTTAATCAAAACTGTGATGTGGCTGAATGTGGATCAAGTGGTCCATGACCAAGTGGTAGGCCAGGTCCATATCAGAATTATTCAATAAAATGAAAATTAGACATGTTGAAAAATATTGGTGTTAGCCCTTTTTAGCCTCATAGGAAGAGGAGGTGGACGCCCTAGGAAGGGAGAATTATTTTATTTTTTTAGCCTCAAGAAATTGTCATGTTGAAAAATGACAATTTCTTAAATCTAACAAGTTAATATTAATTTTTTTTTGCTGAATAAGAAATTATCCATTAATCATAAAATAGCCGAGGTCATTACGATCAAAAGATAATCTAAAAATACAATAAAAAATAAAAGTTATATAATGGTTTGGACAACCATGATAATAGATAAAAATCCATCCTGAGACTGGGTAAAAACACTAATAATAGTAAAAAAAAGTAAATATATAATAAAAAAAATCATCTTCTTCGTAATCTTTGAATAACGTTAGGAAGAGAAGTTCAATTTTAACATCCTTATTAGAAATCAACAATCTACATGATCATTGGCGTATCAACCGTCTAATAGATTGTCTCGAAAAAATATAAAAAATTGAGAAAGGTCCCAGAACAAGTCCGGGTTGAGAGAATCCTCCAAAAAGGATCGAAAAAACTTCAGATCTGGAAGGATCTGAAGTAAATTTTGAATTCGAGTCTTGAATCTTGAAAAAGAATGTTTTGAAAAAAATTTCATCAAGATTTACGATAAAAAGAAGGAATGAAGATACAAAAAGTGAATGAATTATGGCTAGATCCAACTAAGATCCGATCGAAAGGCGGAGTTTTTGATTGGATCTAACCATGAAAGGTAAAAAAAAATGAAAAAACCCTAAGAAGAAGAAGAAGAGAACAAGTAGTCGAGAGAGAAATAAATAAAGTTCAGCAAATTAAAAAGAGTGGTATGAATGAGATAAATAAATTTAAATGGAGTACTTGTTGCACGTTGCTTTGACACTTGTCGATGAAAGAAATAAACATTAATGCCGTCAGCAGAATTTAAGATCAATCATCGAGGGAAAAGGGCAAAGGAAGAAAGCAAGGAAAAAGATATTGTAATTTATATACTTGTATAGGCACTTTTGTGGCGTCATCCTCAATCTGACAAAGATATAGTAGTAGTGTACATAAGGATACTATAATAAAGTTTGTGGTCATATGTCACATTCAATACCAGAGACAGTTAATAGTTAATATTAGGGTAAATTTAATTTTGTCCCTGTAAATGGTTTATAATATTAAATTTGTTCCTAAAATTTGACAAATATTAACATCGTCTTTAAAAATTGTTTATAGTATCAAGTTCGTCCATGTAAATGATTCGCAGTGTCAAGTTCATCTCTGAAATTACAGAAATGTCAACATCATCCCTAAAAATGATTCTCAGTGTCAATTTCATCCCTAAAATTTCGGAAATGTCAACCTCCATACTAAGTCATGTTGCGATATGTAGAAATTTTTGTATATATATTTTTGCAGTTTGATTCTGATTTCAATATAATCAGGTTTTAATTTCATTTATGGGAATTTAAAATTTTCACTTAGTCTTTGTTAGTATAGAGTTAATCAACGGCGGAAAGACTTTTTTGGAACAGAATGGCAATTTCTGGGGGACGAGGTTGACATTTCTGAAATTGCAGGGACGAACTTGACACTACGAGTCATTTATAGAGACAATGTTGACATTTCTGGAAGTTTATGAACGAACTTGACACTGCGAGCCATTTATAAGGAGCAAAATAAAATTCACCCGTTAATATTATCATATAGTAGGTTTTATTTAAAAAAAGAAGAAAATAGGTTTTGAATTTGGCTTCTATCAACTTTTATGTAGTAAACACCATTTTCTTTGATTCTAGGTAGGTAGTGCAGTCAAATGAACTTGAAGTCGACTGTTCTATATGAATTGAACTTAAACTTCACATTTCAAATTCATTTAGAAGCATATGTTTTGGGTTCAGGGTCAGTTTAGACACGAATTTTATAAATCGGACTTGGACCGATCCGTAAATCAGTTCACAAAAAATAATATATATATAGTTTTCAAAAAAATTCCATCCTTACAAAAAAAAATCATCTATTTTTTGTATATGCATGATTTGTTTTCTTAAGATTAATGTTATGAATCTTATAATTTTTGTTTGATTATTTTATTTGTCCCACTTCCAGGTTATGTATATGTGGATGAGTTGATGTTTCCCCTTTAAAAAAATAACAATTGTAGAGAGAGAGAGAGAGAGAGAGAGAGAGAAAATCCATTTATCGGCTAACCGGTCCGTAGTCCTTGTACTATAAGAGAAATGGGTATGAATTTACCATTTTGAGGTTCGAAAAAAAAGGACTAAGTTTGATTCGGTCCATTTAATAAAGTGAGTTAGTTGAAAATTTGGACCTGACCGGTCCAATCCTTTTGATAGTGCTAATTCTTGGGTTTAAAATAAAAAATACCAGAAAGTACACCATAATTATTAGTTGAGTATTTATTCCTCCAATTTTATTACTAACTGGGTATTCAAATCATTTTGTGTTTCTCATGAGACATAAGAAAGGTTTTAAATAGAAATTCAATCTAAATGCATCGTAATCTTAAACATATGTTGGTTGTTGATAGTCACATAACGCTGTAAAAAGTAGTGTTAATAAACTCTCAAATTAATCGAAGAATAATAAGTCATTAGTTATTTTTTTACTCTTACATTTCTTATCACGATATAATTATGTCAGATGAGAAAGAAGATTTACAAAATTCAATATAAAATATTATATAAAAACAGGAAAAATAATTATTGAAAACATGCAATTGAGATGTTAAATTATGCCAATTTTCCGTAATTTTCATTTTTGGAATGGATTTCTTTTGGCCTTTAGCCATTGCTCTTCATAAAGATAGTAAATAACTGTATTAACTAACTAATGTTTTATATCAACGCAGTCAAACTCGCGATCTTACGTAGGATCAGAAGGTCATATAAGGATCATAGAATCGTAACTACAATCGTAGATCCTACTTAATTTAAAAAATTATTTGAAAATATATATGTACTATTAGAAAAACATTTCAATCACAAATTTAAAGTGTCTTAAAGAAAAAAAGATAATCAAATACTCAAAGAAAATCATTCAAGTTATTAGCATGTTTATTAATTATAAAGATAAAAGTACAAATATCATGTACTAAAATTAAACATGTTTATTAAATTTAATTTGAAGTTAACAAAATTAAATAAAGGCAATGTAAAAAGATTCTGTAAAATTAGCTGAGATTATTGTGAAACAACTAAATTTTTCAAAGAAAATGTGAGAATTGAAACAGTCAATCACCAAATACTTTTCATATCAATTCACAGAATGAAAGAGAAGAAGGAAGAAGGATATATTTATTGGAAGCAGGGATAGCAATATACCAAATGAAACTAGTGGTCCCAGTCTAGCCAAAATAATAATAATAATAAATAATTAATTAATTAATTAAAAAAATAATCTAGCAATAACAAGAAGCGAGATATAATTTGAAAGTAAAGAATTTACTTGTTGCTAAAATATGATAAAAATGGCGAACCTTCATTTTTAATGACTAAGTATTCAACAAAAAAAGTCAACCAGAGTTAATTTAATTGGTAAAATGTGCGTAATTTCTATTTTTAATTAAGATTCAAATATCTCTTGAGATATATAAATTTGTATACATCTTCAAGTATCAATTCTGAGTATAAGATATGATAAAAAAAATATAAAAAAATATAAAGTGTTTCAGCAAAAAATAAATAAATTAAAGACTTTAGTTTTGAGTGACTCGTGGGATCGTACGATCCTACGTTCCTGAGTCAGATTCTACGAGTTTACACCGATCCTACCGGATTATCGATTCTACGTATGATTTAACTCGGAAGACCTCTTAAAACTAGTAAGATCGTACGATCATACGAGTCAACTCGCGAGTTTGACTGCTTTGCTTTATACAGAAGATGAAAGCGTGTTGAGAATGCCAAAAGTGGGTCACTGTGAGATATGGGAAATGTAAAAACAAGTTTCTCTCTCTTTGGCAAAGCCAATGAAAGTAATGGCATTCAAACCGATCGACCTTTTGAGGAGTTTGCACCATCCACAATGTAGATTGAGAAATTTTATCTTGATAGGTGAGTAAGTTTAAAGTTTAAGATCCAACCAGAGAATTAATTCGCTTCAGATCCAACGGTCAGGAAAGTCGTGGATTGCAAATAAGAAAAAATTCGCGTCACACACATTCATCATACCCAAAACCCTCTCTGCATTGTCTTCCTCCCACGATATCCTTCACCATTAATGGCGATTAACAAAGTTCACCACGAAATCAAGCACTCGCCTTCCTCAATAACTATTAATCCGTAACCTCCGCACACGCTCACCACCATTAATCGATCACAAAATGTTCACCTTGGTGTCGTCTTCATCCGCGATCTCCAAGCTCCATTAATGACAATTAACCCACATTCACCACGAAATTCACCTTTCACCATTAATCAATCTGCTTAGAAAGCATCGGTGATTGATTTTGCAGGATTTGATCAATCCCAAACGCGATTTGAGGATTTGATTTTTGTCCGAAATTATCTTTATATTTCCTTAATTTCATCTCAGGTTGAGATTCCTCTTTATTTTCTCCATCACAATTGTGATTTTTGCCCGGAATTATCATTATATTTCCTTAATTTCATCTCAAATTGAATTTTTCTTAATTTTCTCCACCACAATCGTGATTTTTGTTCGGAATTATCATTATATTTCCTTAATTCCATCTCAAATTGAGATTTTTTTCAAATTCCTTAATTTTCTCCATCTCATATTGGGATTTTTTTCACATTCCTTAATTTTCTCCATCTCAGATGGGGCTGATAAATACGACACCTCGATTTAATAGTTATTAATCATTATGAAAATAGTTATTAATCACTATGGAAATAGTTATTTACACCAGTTGATATATTAATTTGGAAATCTGTATTTTACATACTTATTTTTTTAACAAAATTTAGTTTTATATTATATTAAACATTGATGCTGCAGTTGAGGAAGGTGAACTCATAAAAGAGGTAAACAAACAGAAGAAAATAGCTGTAAGTCATGTATGTAATAGCTATAACATATATACACAATAGCTATAATATATGTATACAATAGTTATTATCTTAAATCGTGAAATATCTAATGGAGAAAATCATCTAATAGATTATGCACTGTAAAATCATTAAACCCATATAATATATGATTTTGTTCATTATTATTTTCAACTTTAATGTTAAATAGCAAAACAAACATCATAAGCATATTGATGATGACATATAATTACAATTATAAATAAAATTTTACCGTGATTAAATTTTGACTATTCCGAATTGAATTTCAAAAACTTTGATTTCGCATCGAAAAAAATATACAATAACGAATTTGAAAGGATTGAATTCTAAACAACTTTGTGAATTACCGAAAATTATATTCTACATCGAAACAATAAACAATTGAAAAATGGTAAAAAAAAATGAAGAACAAAGCAGAGGATAATGGATTTTTGGAATTTTTTTGGGTATAATGAATTTTCAAAATAGGGAAACTGAATTTCTTGATAGATATGATGCCGATATAGCATGATTTAGGCGAGATTTATGGAAGAAAATCGCGATTATGGGGGATAATTTGGTTGACAGCTCGCAAACAGGAGACTGGAGGGAAGATGGAATTTTAAACAAGCTTGATCCAGTGTGACGCGCTATATATGGGAGCAGACAGCAGACAACCACTAGATCTGAAAGACACATCTAATGGCCAGAAATCAGTGATGCATGGGTTGAAAACCCCCTTCTTCAGCACTGTAGCCGTGGGGGAATACAATACACGTAGGCCAAAAGTGCAAATTTATAGGAAAGAGCATTGACTTTTTGGTCTACGTGTATTGTATTCATTGGCTTGGATGTAAGTTTTAAACTTACTCACCGACCAAAATAAAATTTCTCATGTAGATTTCTCTCTGTAGAAGAGATAACTTCAAACTTTTTATTTTTATTTTCTATATATATAATTATCTGTCGCTTAAACTTACTTTATCAATTTTTAATTATCTTTCACTTTAACAAATCAAGAGAGTATTAAATGTGTTTTTTCCAAAGTTACCCTTACCTTTAATTAATTCAGTCAACAACTAATTTTAATTGTCTCAATATAAATGTATTAATTAAAGGGTAAAAATGTCTATCTATCTTTATATTAATGTATCTCAATCATTTTCTTAATTCGTGTGCATTGTCTTAAAGCGACAGATAATTGGGAACAGAGCGATTTTGGATTTAAACTATTTTTTTTTCGATTTTTAGATTTAAACTTTGTTTTTTACTCTTCCTGAACTTAAACAATTTACGGGTGATAAGATATATAAAAAATTCAAAAATCTGACCAAAATGGATGACGTGGCTAAAACTGTGTTGTTTTACCTGGGAATTTATCTCCGAACTGAAGAAAAATAGTGAATGACCTATTTTGAACTTAAACTATTTTTGTTTTTCATATTTTAGAATTAAACGATGTTTTCGACGGGTTTTAGACTGAGAATCGACTGAAAATATCTCGACGGATTTTTCTTTCTCAAACAGAAACCCTAAATCTTCACCTCTAAACCTTAATTTTGTACAATTTTAACCCAAAATCTGCACTAATATGGCTCGGACATATGCTAGATCTTTAACTTGACATCAAACATGGAGACAATATCATAATCTCTTCTCAAATCAATTACTCCCTCTCAAATCAATTTTCCCAATTTAAAAAACACAGATTAAGAGATCTCTCCATTTATGTAATTCTAAAGGAAAAAAATAACCCTCATTTAATATTGAGTGGTTGGAGTATGGCATTGGAACAAGAGCAAATATGACAAAATGTACACGATTAACTTCAGCTTGATTAAAATTAACTAAGGGCAAATATGACAAAATGCAAAAACTGCATTAAAATTGTATATGGATAACTAATTTGGAAAAAAAAAAAAGATAAAATGAGACAACTAATTTGAGAAATAGTAGCATTGTATTCTTATTTTATGAGAAATTACCTTAAGATATTTGCTGGCCAAAAAAATCTTGAAATATTTTTAGTAAAGCTGACCAAAAGATCATGTTTGATCACAAAATAAAAGTTTCTCAACAAGAGTAAATCAGCGAGTGACCCTATTACTTTCAGATTTTGGATCCTCTACTGGCTATGGCTTTGGCCAATGAATCAGTGGAGTGAAGGTTTAAAGCCTAAAAAGGATTTGCTTTCTCTAATGCATGCATGTAGGTTAAAAAATCCCACAGCTTTTTTTTTTTTAAAAAAAAAAAATTATATTTATTGAAACTAAACCACAAAAAACTTATACACAGAGGGTGGACATAACCTTACCTCGAATATTAGGTGGAAACAAATCCATTACTACATCGGACTAAAGTTCCTAGTAGGCGTTAAATTCCAAAGGAAACAGTCTCAATTGTCAAAACTAACGTCTTTTAAAGGTTTATACCTAGTCTCCATATGATTTTCCGTAGGGGCCTTTATGGTTTTTTTTACCCTTACGTGACCGGACATGAGTAAAATCGTCGTACTCATCTTAAAGTTGAGAATCCGCCAAAACGTCAAAAGATTCCGTGTTTAGGACCTCAATATTTTATGATTCAAGTGATGCACGTTCCTCTTGCGCAGTTGTTTCAACAGGTCCTTTTAAAGTGGGCGCATTAATACGTTTATTAAAATATCGAAAACTTTTAATAATGTGTGACGATCTGAAAAGGGAGGAGTTGGTGCATTTAGTTTGCTAGCCAAAAAAGTTTCGAGTTGCACGTCCTTTTATATAGAACGGACCAGTGCTGATTTTTGAAAGACCACTGACGACTCCGAACTTAATCCAACCCCAAATCTTCTAGAGCAAATTCATTAGAAAGGCTCATGTTGACTGGTGGGCTGGAGCCCTCTACGGATGGGCCGGTCTTTACCTCAACTATATCTGGGTCCTGATTGGGTGGGTCATCTCCCGCACCGGCTGTTTGCAAAGTTGACGGTATATCCGGATATTCCGAATCAAGAAAATCGTGATTGATGTGATCTTGAGAATCTTGAGGATCGAGAAATCCGAGATCCTCCATCAACAAATCCACTCCCAACTGCTCAAGTGGTTCCGAGGGCTTCGCCGCCGCAATTAGCTTCGTCCCCTTCACCGCCGCTGGCTCAGTTAACTGCTCAACCATTTGGGAACCCAGAGGAGGAGTGATGGGTTCGTTGTACACGGAACTCTCTCCCACCACCGATACATGTTGTACCGGCTCCACCACATCAATCTCTGGTTAGGACAGAGAGACCACCACACGTGGATCAGTCACCGTCACGGCCCCCTGCGAAACCATCGCTGTTGAATCTATCAACACCACTTCAATTGCATTCTCCAAATCGCCATTGTCCAACAATTTACCTTCCTCCGGTTCCACAATAGGGGAGGCTTCCCTACTATTCGTATTTCCCAATTCATTTACCGGGTCACTCAACACAGCATCTGGTATACCCAGTTGGACCTCGTCAGTCACTGTGTGGTTTTCCTCTATACCCGTATAATCCCGGGTCAAAACCGCCATGTCACCTCACCCGGACCCGAACCCGTTACAACTCGGGTTAATTCCTCTCGATCCCCTGTCACTACAACCGTCTGATTATGGGTCACTTCCGACAATATAGAAGTCTCCATAACCGGTGCAATATCTACTCCTGTAACCGGAAGCTTACCCGTCTCCATTCTCTTGGTTCCAGAGCTTGAACCTTTCTCCAATATGTGCATTGCCGGAGCAGCCGGTCTGAGTCTATTAAAAATCAAAACCCGCTTACTTTTCCGGGTATCCACCGCCTTCTGGTTCCCTTCGGCCGCAGCCTTTGTCACCGCCTTACGCGGAGGCTTTCCGACGTCCCTTCCATTGTCTGTCCCTTAGTGCAACATTGATTTTAGTGTCCCAAAGACATGCATACCGTGCAATACTATGGGAGATCATCATACGTGATCGATTGCCAAAACCCATGTCCCGTTTTCGCGTTCCTAATCCAAACGCGATTGGGCAATTCCTTCAGTAAATCAAGTTCAACGCAAACTCTCGCCACGCTAGGCCTCTTGAGGTTCGCCGTCGGCTCATCAAGGTCAAGCGGCGTTCCCACCGCCGATGCTAACGTGAACAATTTGGCCTTGTGAAACAAATGCAAAGGCAGCCCCCAGAAACTGATCCATGCCGGAACAATAGACGATTCTTCGTGGACGTTGAAATCGAACGTCCATTTGAAGACTCGCATCCAGATATTACAAAATCTCCATTGTCCCCTCCTCCAAAATTGGCAATAATCTTCCTCTTGATCGAATCAAACAACAATATGATTGCTGTTTAACCATCCAACCCAAAAGTTTCCCTTGAATTCAACCCTATCGAGATCCTTCTTGAGCAAATCCAACGGGGCAGTGTCTGTTGGAATTTACCTACAAAGGCTAGCCGCAATGGTGCTTCTAAAACAGCGTGTTCCTCCTCGACAATTGTCAGACATGGTTCACCTTTGTATGATTCAAGATTTGTGATCGGGAGAGGCGTCTTGTGATTTGTGTCCGATGACTGCAGAATTCCAGGCGCCGCCCCCGTCGGGGGAGGAGCAGCGGCCATAGGCACCGCTCCTAGGGTTGCATGAAGTCCGAATTCTTTAAAATTTTGATAAAATCCCATAGCTTGAGATTAGGTTGGCTTTTATGGATTTTCATCCTTATGCATGGCAGGCAAAAAAAGGTGCAATTGGCTTTCACCGGGAATATAACTATGATTATGGGATCTTGAAACCATGGATCCGTCTGATATATTTCTTCTTTTTTCGTAAGGTATATGCCTATTTTCTGTTTTTACGATTAATTTGAGTTGCTCTGATAGTCGAACTCTTCTTTCCATTATATGGTTCGAACTCGAGACTTTGTTTAAGATACATCAAACTCCTTTCACTTAGGCTAACACATATTGATATTTCTTCTCTTCATTTTTTGTTTTTGTTTTTTGGTATGAAGCTTGTAGGCTTTTAATTTTTTTTAATTATTTTAATTTTTTGGGATCAAATTCCCCAAGTTTGTGGCATAGTTCAATTCTCAAAGTTCCTCCCACATGAAAAGTATTTACAAAGATATTCGTTAGGTGAAAAAGAAAATTTGTTTAAAGAGAGGAAATATATCTCAGTGATCAGTGAAATATAAGTGAATAGAACTCCTTTAAAGTTTTTGATATTAGAGAGGTGTGCAAATATAAACTCCACCGTGGGCTGACCAGCAGTTTCTGTGAAATTCTGAATCTGTGATCTTATTGTTAAGATCCACTCTTACAGCTGTTTAAAAAAAAAAAATCTAACATCTTCTTGGACAAATAATATTTTTTACGATTCTCAATATTTTCCATAACTGTAAAAAAAAAAACTTACAAACTTGTTAATGTCTACAACATGTTTATAGTCAGTGGACACTTGAACAACTTGTTTTTTTTTGCTCCATAGTTATGAATGATGACCAGAATAACCATTTAGGTATTGGAAAATCGTTGTAATTTTTTTAGGTTTTACAATTTCTTATCTCGGATTGGGGTTGCGCCTTCAATTTGTATAATTGAAGAAATTGATATTGTTTTAATGGTGAAAAATCGTATTGTTCAGTTCGTGAGCAATAATTATTGAACAGGAAAAAGGTGGGGATCGTGGTAAGGTTCCATAAATTTTGAATATCGGGAAGGAAGATGAACAACACTAAGGTGTTCAACACCCTAGCTGAGTCGGGGGCTGACCATATGGTACGAATGAAAATACTTGAAAGTTTAGAAGTAAGTCGGTGCATTTGTGCGCTATTTTTAGCGCATTTTAAATTTTTTAAATTGAATTTACAATTTCTTTTTACAAATAATTCACTTTTTCGATTTTCAAAATGAAAATTCTTAAACCAAAAGTCAATCCATACAAAAAGAAAAATAGTTTAATAACTAACTTGACAAGTTTTTTCACTGATTAAAATAGAAATATTTGGAAGAAAATAAATACAAAATATAATTAATATCAATTAGAATATGGGAAAAAAATCAATTACAATGTAAGGCAAATTCTTCAAGGCACTCAAATAGAAATCAAATACTACAAATTCAAATCAATATCACACAATTTTAAGCACAAAAAGTAAAGAAAATATGTTTTATGGATGGAAACAAAAGTAAAGAAAATATCCAAAAAGTTGATAACACTTCAAAGTCTTGCCTGCTTGATTTTAGCTATCATGTTGGAAGAGTCGATACACAAATATAGAAAAATCAAATGGAGGAAGGAACCATATAAATGTTCAAACATGTCTTCCCTTTCCTATTCAAAACGTCTTCATCACTCTTCTCATTAACATCAGAAGATGAAATTCAATTATCATTTATATAATACTCTCCGAACCTAGAACCTATATTCTTGGGGGTGAAATATAAAAAATATTGTAAGTAAAATTTAATATTTAATATTTAAGAGGACGATATCTACTTGGGGGTTGAGAGAACGATATTTCACCCGACCTTGGTTGTGCCACTCTGTGTCTAAAATTGAGTGTCCATTTTTCTTAAAAATACTACACCCTCCATTCATATTTAATTGACGTTTAGAAGATTTATACTATAGGTATTCAAATTAATTGTCCTTTAAAGCTCTTTTATTACTCCCTCCGTCCCAAATTATCTGTCCACTTTGTGTTTTGCACGGATATTAAGGTTTCATCAAATTCTATAGTGGAATATGATAAAATGTCAAACATGACCCTATTTAATGTTAGTCACAATTTAATTTTACATTCTCTTCTCTTTATATTCTTCTCTCTCCAACATTTAATGTAAGGGGTAGTATTGGAAAAATCACCATTAATGAACCCTTTATTTAGAAAGTGGACAAATAATTTGGGACAGATTAAAAAGGAAATGTGGACAGATAATTTGGGACGGAGGGAGTAGTTGTCAACAATTTATTCCAATTATACCCTCGGTATTTCTTTTATTTGCGGCCTCTGTCATTTCTATTTTTTCCTTTCTTTTATTATTCTATAGAAGTGAGAGAGAGGGGTAATATTGTAAATTTTTGTAAAAATGACAAGTTTCTTAATTCTCTAAAATTGTCTAAAGAGTCCTATATTTAGGAATGGAGGGAGTATGTTCCAAAGGTAAATTTCCAAGTGATATTTGCTTTTAACTACCCCAATAGAGTACCTATAGTAGCGAACCACTTACAACTAATGTCCAAAGCATTTTTTGTGAAGGAAGTAAGGAACTGTCTCCTTGTTAGAGTAATTTGTGTTGCATGTTTTATATTCTCCTTCTCGTGACATTCATTGGTAATAATTAGTGTTTTAGGTAAAGCATTAGTACAACAAAAAATGGTGGTGGA
This sequence comes from Vinca minor, assembly GCA_026122235.1. Classification (NCBI taxonomy): domain Eukaryota; kingdom Viridiplantae; phylum Streptophyta; class Magnoliopsida; order Gentianales; family Apocynaceae; genus Vinca; species Vinca minor. The sequence goes on along the minus strand of JAOCZM010000040.1, from coordinate 8,681,144 downwards.
GATGGAAAGATGCTCAATATGCTGAAATGTAAGTCATTTTCATAGTACTCTCTACCTTTTATATTGCACGTTTTAGGGAAGTCCGGCCCGTATGCGGAACAGGGAAAATTTCGCACCATACAGAATAACTTGAATCGTCGGATGATAGTTTTAACGGTTCAGATTTGGAGAGAAAAGTTGCGGCAGGAATTAAAAAATAAAAAAACTAAAAAAAATTCTCTCTAAATCTGGACCGTTCAAAGTTAGACGGCATAAATTGTTTCGCACGGTGCGAAACCGCATAGGAGCCGGAGTGGTTTTAGAGGTAGGAAAGATGCTACCTTTAAATTTAGAAATTCTTAATCTGATTAATTTATCTTACTTTTGACAAGTGATTTGAATCGCACATTCCACAGTAGAGAAACAAAGCAAAATCTTACCGATCGAAGCTGTCCCTTTAATGTACATTCCATGCATGGTAGAATGATGAAGGAATCAATCTCTTTTAACGATCCTCAAATAATGAGAGCCCACTATATATATATATAGGATCTACACAAGATTATTGTGTTTGACAGACTGGGAGCATTTCATCATAGGCTATGAAATTAGCCAATCATCAGGCTTCTGCATTATTTAATTTGAGATCTCAACTAACTAGAGTACCTTTATTTCATGTTATAATGTTGTCGCGACATACACATATATGTTGTCATTTTTTCATTTCTTAAATGACTTGTTTAATTCACGTGTGTTGTTTTAAAACTACAAATCAAATTAATAGACGGAATATAATAAGTTTAAGAATTTGAATTAAGACCTTGTTAGGCTACTAGAATTATTGGATAAAAATTGGCTAAAATCCAAATTGGGGATGAATCCCTTATACCAATGGGAGGAGAATAGTGTTAATTTGGATTTTATCAAATTCCTATCCAACAATTCTAATAGCAAATCATTTTCCTTTGAATTAGTAGGTACAAATCACAATTTATTCACTTTTGTAATATGATAAATTTTCTTTAGAAGATAAAATAAAGTGCCTTTGAACTATATTGAAGTGATTAGTAATACACATCTTTCAACACATGTATATAAAGTATGCGCATTAGTTATTTTATTCAACCAATTTTGATTACGTGTAAGAATTTCAAACATTAAACTGAATTATTTTAAAGAGTAAATAGTTTTTTCTGCCACAAAACTAGTTACGAGTGCTATATCTGTCACAAATCACGTTTTTGTGCTATATCTGCCACAAAACTAGTTACAAGTGCTATATCTGCCATAAATCGTTTTTCCGTGCCTTTTTTTCCATGAAACATTTTATAAGTGCTAAAAATGCCACAAAAAGAGTGAGGGTGAAAGGAAAAATAGGTAAGAGATCAAATTAATTTCAAATAGACCCTAAAATCAAAATTTTATATTATATTGGGTACCTAATTTTATTTTATTTTTAATACTTGATCCTTCTTCCCAAATTTACCAAAAGCCTCACCGCTACCTTCTTCTTTCTTCTCTTCCCACATCGAGCCACCACCACCTCCCATCCCGTTACCCAATCCCTGCCCCACACATACCAAAGAGTACCAAATCTGCCAAAAAAATGACTGCTTGATGATTTGGAGAGACGTGGTGAAGGTGATAGCCTAGCAAACATGTCTAAGAACAATTAGATATTTCTATGAAAATTGGTCTGCATTTTGCATATTGCTTTGAGAGAGTCTTTTTTGTTCAGGAATTCTGATGATTTCAGATGCAAAGCATCTCTATTAAAAATTAAATGACAACGAAGTATTTAATTTGTCAAAAATATCCCTTTTATTAACAGATAAGTTATAAATTTGATTCACAATCCTTATATATACGAATTAATATTATTACCAAGAAACAACAGAAAGAAGAAAAGACTTGACCACTTGGCACCAACCTCATTTGTTATTTCAACTACACATTTGTAATCGGAGACCTAGACGGGGAATTAGGGGTTCCAAAATTAAAAAAATTAACTTTTGTCTCTCCAACTTTAAATTCTTGGTTCCGCCTATAAAATGAGAGTTTTTTACCTTTATTTAAATAATGTCCAATTCCTCTTTAATATGGTTTATAACATTCTTTACTAAATATGTTGTTTAGGAAATGCATCGAAAATTAAGAAAATAAAAAGTAATGTACTTTATTAGTCAAAAATATTAATATTAACAATATTTGTATACCACTAATATTATTTAAGATAGTAATATTGATATTTGACTAACAAACTACTTTATTTTTTTCTTCCTTAATTTATACTACATTTCCTAAACGACTTTGTTATAAAATGAAGGTACTATACCTCCATTCCTAAACATAAAACTTTCATTAAATGTTGCGAAAATTAAGGAATACCAATATTACTCTTTTAAATATGACTTATTTACCACTAATTTTATTTAAGATTTAAGAGAGTAATATTAATATTTTGATTACAAAAATATGTTAATTTTTGCTTTTTTAATTTTCACAATATGTAATGAAAGTTTTATGTAGGAATGAAGGTGGTAGTATATATATTACAAGAAATATTTCCTAGCTTCACGGATTAAAAGTTTGACCATAATATATAAAAGTGCATAATTCAGAATTGCAAGTGTTTTATACGGATATGGTCCATCAAAACTAATCTGTCAAACCACCTTTGTTGGACATTCCTTTGCTTTAATCATTTGGAAGCATGTTTGCAAATTCAGCCTCAAAGGAGAGCTAGCTTTTAAAATCTAGGGCAACATTATTGCAGGGAGGACCATATTCCTAAGACTTTAGTACAGTCATTAATTTTATTTATTTATTTTGGTGGAGGGGGGGGTGGCATTTGCTAAGGTCCAAAGACCATGGAAATTTGTCTGTTTAATGCCCTTCTGTTTTGTACACCTAAACATCGTATGTATATAGATAAATATAATCAACCACAATTCACATCGTCTTCATATACATAAAAGATGACTTCCTTTTAGTTGAAACATTTTCTACGATATATATATTGCACATGTTGAAGTTTATCAATCGACTGTGTATTCATTTGTCATAAGGAAAAAAAAACAGAAGAGGGCATTTGCATGGTTGTTTGAGATATTTTTAGTTTACTTTATATGCCACTTTTGATGGACCTATATTAGTGGTAACATGGCCAACTTGCTTTCATCATAGCGTCATTCACTTTTTTTTTGTTAGTCAAAATATCAATTTTATTCTCTTAAATACGACTTGTATAATGGGAATCGGGTAGCTCAAGTGGTAAGGCTACCCGAACACGGGGCGGAGGTCCCGTGTTCGATTCCTATATCTCCTCATAATGGGGCAAATAATTTCTCCTCCTTATGAGGCTTATCTTCCCTCCCCAGGCATGGGGCATGCTTCAATCTTCCCTATCTAGGGTACTCTCCACTCTTCCCCTTCGGGGGCAATCGCCTTCGGGCGCTCAAAAAAAAAAAAAATAAGACTTGTATACCACTTATTTTATTTAAAAGAATAATATTGATATTTTAATTAAAAATAGTACCTTATTTTTTGGCTTCCTTAATTTTTGTTATATTTTTTTTTTAATGAAAGTTAACTCATTTATTCATTGCATCCAAATTACATCCAATAGGAATATCATCCAACAAACCATCCGTTTGAGGATCACATAGAACCTCCAGGGGTAGAAATGAGAAATCTCAGGGAGATTGTTCCTGTCCTAACATTTTTTCTGGCCCAATGAGCTAAATTATGGGCAGCCATATTACACTGCCTAGACACAGGCATAATTTTCCAATTTTCCAGATTTTGGATTTTTATCTTGCATTGGTCAGTAGTAACCTTTCCTTGCCATTGGTCAGTAGTAACCTTAACTTTTGTTATATGTGCTAAAGGACTTATATTATGGAATGTAGAGGGTAAGCTACATTTATTTTCTACAGGCATCAATCAAGCCTACTTGCTTACGGTGCTATATGAATTTTTACGTACATTGAGCATGGATTTGATAATTCTTGCCAAACATGCCAGATTAGTCGGATTACCTTTTATAGGGGTGAAAATCGTCTATATGTTCCCATCCGTGTGTTCAACCATTCAGATTTCGCCATGTTGACATTTCTTCTAATCATATATACACATGGTGAATTGTGAGTGATTGGGCACAGGAATGAGACGATTATTTGCCCTTTTATATCAATGTTGTCAAAATCGCGAGTTGGATCGTAAAATCCTAAGGCCATAAATCGAGTTGGATCGGGTTAAAAATTGCAGGAATCTTGGATCGTAATGGATCGTCGATCCAGATCGTAAGATCGTAGGATCGGACGATCCATAACGATCCAACATTTTCTCTTTTCAAATGGGACTGTGAAGAAGAAGAAAATGGGAGACGGCTCCAGGCGGCGACGGAGAAAGGAGACGGCGGCTGTGATGGAGTCGCGGAGGAAGAGCGGCGTAGAGGCGGGGAGGCACCGAGGAAGGAAGAAAAAAAAAGGAAATGAGAGATGGAGAAAAGAGGGAAAGGAATGATGGGGGGAGGAAAATGGCGGTGGTCGGGACTGGTGAACCGCCGCGACAGAAGAAAGAGAGAAGGGAGGGACTCTTGCGGCTGGGAGAAAAGGAAAGAACAAATTTTAGGGTTAGGGTTAGGGTGCTCTTCTTAAGAGGTTATATATAGTCAGGGCTAAAAGTGCAATTAAAATATTAGCATATAAAATCTTATAAAATAATTATACTGAAACAAGTCCTAAACTATTTACTTTGTATTTTCAGTATTTAATTGGATATTAAAACAAAATGAGATATTTAAGGGAATGATTTAAAATAAAATATATTTGAGATATTTTTTAAAATTTATCATGAAATATTTTTTTAATTTTAACTTTTTAGTTCTATTGGTTTAAATTTATCATGAAATATTTTTTTAATAGTTTTATCGGATCTTCCGATCCGTGTTAAAATCCTCGTTTTTACGATTTTTGAGACCCCTTCCATTCCGAGTCAAAATTACGATCTTGACAACCTTATTTTATATAGTTAGGATAGGATTCCGTTCTATGTTTAGGTACAAATAGGCCCAACTTTAGGGCCTTAACGCTAACCTTTAAAACCAAAATAAGAGCTGAAGACTTTAGTGGCCCATAATAAAGATACCAAAAGTATAGGAACTGGGCGTCATACTATGGCGTAGTATCCAGAATAAAAGTTCAAATTTTATGTTGAAGAAATGGACCATATGGGCTAGATCCTGGGCCTTTCTATTTCTTATAGATTTACATATAAAGCCAAACATCTGTTGTTTCTTCTCTTCCGGCCCCAGTATCTTAGAAAAATACTTTTTATTTTATTTTATAGTAATTTGTACTAAATAGCCCCAACTATTAGAGCATTTTGGGTTTTGGCCAATAACAATTATTTTTACTACTATTAGTTTACGAATCACAAATTTTAACCCAGACGGCGAATTCCAATGACTTTCTTCGAATTAATAGCCAAATAGGTTATCAACGTATTTACGTTTAACCACTTTTATTATTTTTAAAAAAAATTAACATTTGTTATACGCCAATATTTTTACGAGCAGCCAGTTTGGTGATTATGTCAAAAACTTTGAAAAAAAACGTTAATTTGGATGGGATGGTCAAACTTTTCTCCCACTCTCAATCTCCTCGAGGGGTATTTTTGGAATCCAATATATATCTCACCTCTAAACAACTACCCAAACACATTTGAGAATCAAACATTCATCTTCTTCCCCAAATTTGAGCAGTAATAGTTTAATGTTTCAAATGATTGTTGGCATTCAATTTCTGAAACAATCTTAACTTTTAGGGTGTATTTATTGAGATAAGAGACTTCTGAGTGTGGAGTACACGATTATACACTTGAATTTGTTATGAAATATACAGTAATGCAATTATTAAGAAGTTACAGCTCGACTGCAAACTCTGAGGAGTTCCAACAATTAAGTCTTATTGTTATGCGAGTGCTTGTTCCGGCATAGTTTCCGTTTAATTTTTGCATAATTCGGAAAGAATACTCATTCTTTATAGCCTTAATCCTCCTTCCATCTACATGCCAAAGTTTAATTCATACTCTTCATAACAGTTAACAGAGAATGGTTCTTTTGTGGACCTATTCATTTTCTCCCCTGTTTTTTCCATGCAATTAAAGAGAGTGTAATTTTATGTCTTCGGCTATTTAACTGTATATCATCTCATTTATCTACTTATTCTCCTTGCAACAATACTGCAAAGCAACCAATATGATTCTCTTGTAGGCAGGGGCGGATCCAGGATTCAAACACGGGGTATTCATTTCATAATCCAAAAAAAAATTTATAATTAACGAAAATAAGAAGACTAAATTATTAAAAGCTACCAATATTAAATAATGAAAAGTAATGACCATTGAAATTACAACTTTATCGTCATTCTTCTTTCTTTCATTGCTTGAAACCTGTTAATAATATCTCGATCATCAACGGTGCAGAACACTTCTTTCTCTACATAAGTCACCAAGCAATCATTAAGCCAACCATTACCTATTTTGCTTCTTAAGTCATCATTCACGTAATTCATTCCAGAGAATATTCTTTCAACACTTGCAGTTGATATTGGTAAAGTCAAAGTCATCTTCACAAGCTTGTACACAAATCTAAAGGTCTTGTGTTTCTTTGTTCGTACAAGAGTCTTACAAAGATCCGACAGGCCTTTCAAGTTGGAAAAATTAGCATCTGTCCGAACACAACGAATATAAACTTCAAGTTGGGCAACCAACTCTTCATCTTCAATATCAGCAAAATCCTTTGGATATAATCTCGCCATCCTCACAAGTGATTTGGTATCAAAAGCTTCAAATGAGGAAAAATGACTCAAGCATGCAACACATTGCAACAACTCAGTGCTATCGGGAGTAAAACGTTCATTCAGCTCCTTCAATATCACATCTATAATATGAACGAAGCAATCATATTTGAAATAATGCAAATAGGTAATGAAAGGAGCATTACGTTGGGATCTACTATCTTTCACATACCGTGACTTCATGTCAGGCACATTAATCCCAAGATTACCACATGATAATAATACTCTTTCAAAAATTTCTTCCCATCCATCATCTCTCATTCGTTGAAACATTTTCTTATTGACTTCAACAAGTTGCAAAGCATTCAAAAATATCTTGATCACTCATTTGCAATGCTTGAGACAAATCATCTGTCACCCCCAAAATATCTGTCATCAAGTGCAACATGAATACAAAATCGAATTGTTTCATCAACAATAACAAACCTTTTGCTTCACTAGCAGCTCTATCATATTTCAATTCTTCCAACACTTCAACAATAGGAGTAAACAATTTCTTCAACCTAAGAAGAACTCTAAAGTGAGACCCCCATCGTGTATCACCCGCTCGTGCAAGAGACAATTCTTGATTCAACTCCGTACCCGTTTCTACCATATCATTTTCTAGCAGATCTGCAAAATGAACACCTTGTTGTCTTCGGAAGCAAAGCAGTACGTTTGTTTGAAGATCGTATCAAATTAACAATACGAGTAATTTCAGCAAAAAAATGAATTAGCATCTACATGACATCGGACAATTGAAACAAGAGCTAACTGAAGTTGGTGAGCAAAACAATGCACATAGTCAGCTTGTGGATTTTCCCTTTGAATTAATGTTTTCAAACCCCCCAAACAACCTTTCATGTTATTAGCCCCATCATATCCTTGTCCACGAATTTGAGCTATACACAATCCGAATCCAGACAACAAAGTCTCAAGAGCCCCTTTAAGTGTTATTGCACTTGTTTCTTCAACATGAAAAATGCCTATCAATCTCCTATTAGGATTTTTCACAACATGTTTTTTTAAACTTTTCTTTAGATGCCAACTCCTAAAACCTTTTTTCACAAATGTAGTTTGAGTACTCTCAGAACCATCGTAGAACAAATAGCAAGGCAAACAATATACGACATCCCTTTCAATGTTATATTCCAACCAATCATATTCCTTATACCATGTACCACTAAATTTACGGTTGACACCAGACTTGTCATCAATAGGAAAATCTTTCATATAAATTCGAGTTGGCTCTTTCAAAAGATAAGCTCTTCTTACCTCATCTTGATCATTTGGATGGTACTCAATAATTTGTTTTCTTTTTGCTGGATCAGACTCCAAATATTTCCCCTTTTGATTAGTTTCATTTGGAATTGAATGTGGAATTAGAGGTGGAATCGGAGCTTCGTATGGTGGCTCGGATTGTGCATTACTTCTTGAACTATCAATTACACTTGAATCCCCGAATCTCGGTTTCGGCTTGAAAAAACTGTGCATTCTAAATAAGAAAAAAGTTATCTAATTAGGGAGTGTGAAGAGTGAAGAGATGAAGATAATTAGGGATTAGATAATTAGGGACAGGGGCGGATTTGGATTTGATAATTTAGGGATTAGATAATTTAGGGATTTGGATTTGGATCAAGTAAAAATCAGTAAAGTGAAACCATTTAACAGATGCAAATCAGTAAAGTGAAACCATTTCACAGTAAAGTAAATCAGTAAAGGGATTAGATAATTTACGCAAATGCCCATAAACAGATGCAAGAAATTTGTAAAGAAATCTATGAAACGGATTCAAATGCCCAAAAAAAAGAAAATTGAAAAGGTGAACTTACAGTGAGAGGGGAGTTGGGATTTGGAGTGAAGAGATGAAGACCAAAAAATAAAATAGTGCTAGAGATAATTGAACCCTGGACCTCTAACTTAAAAGGAGAAATACTATACCATCTCTACTATTTTTGTTTCTTGTTCAGGGTATTCATTGAATACCATGAATACCCTTTGGATCTGCCCCTAGCTTGTAGGGCAAACAAAAATGTTATTATGGCTACCACACAACATGGAGGGCACCTAGCATATTTTGAAGGGATAGCCGCAACAAGTATCTGGTAAAGTTGCATACACGTGACATGAATGCTCGCTCACCAATATAAGTATATAAATATCTAAAAGTGCTTCTTTTTTTTTTTTGTTAAATTGTTCTCTATTAAACTCATAACAGAACCACTGGTAAATAGGAGATTTCTAAGGTTGAATTTGGATGAGAATATGGATTTTTGATTCTCAAATGTGTCTGGGTAAGTTGTTTAGGGGTGTGATATATATTAGATTCCCAAAATACCCTTCGAAGAGAGAGAGTGGGAGAAAAGTTTGACCATCCCATCAAAATTAACGTTTTTTTCAAAGTTTTTGATTGAATTATCAAATTGGCTGCCCGTAAAACATTAGTGACAAAAAAAAATTAAACTTTTCTAAAAGTGATAAAGTTGTTAAACGTAAATACATTGATGATCTATTTGGCTATTAATTCGACTTTCTTCTTATTTTTTACAAAAAAAAATTTAAAGACCAATCTATATCTTATAATAACAAAATAAATAAATAAGATAAATAGAATTTTTATTTTTTCCATTTAAACTAATCTACTACAACTGATCGACCCGACCCGCTCCACCTGAAACTGGCTGACCCAATATTGTCATCTTCTCCGACCCAACTCACCGCCCGCTCAACTTGAAACCGACCCAATGTCCTCATCTTCTCCGACCTAACTCACCGCTAGTCCCCTTCCTATAACGACGACCCTCCAATCCAGTAGTCGTCATCGCCAAATTCCTAAGAATTAGGGCGGGGTGGGTCTGTGATTTGATGGGGGAGGTGGCGGTGACGACGGATTTGAGAGGAATAAGGGTTGCGGCGGAGCCGAATGCGGAGGCGGTGGAGGAGGAGACGAAGATGATGCAGGTGGAGGCGAATTGGTGCTGATGGAACAAAGATAGACTGGTGGAGGTGTGAATTTGGGTTTTGGTGGTCTCGCTGATTTAAGAGAATGGACAAAGAAGAATGATGGTGGAGGGTTTGCGATTGGATGGGGGAGGTGGCAGTGATGACAGATTTGAGAGGAATAATGGTTGCGGTGATGAACGTTGGTGGTCTGGTATGGTGATTTGAAGTAGAGAGAGTTTGGAAAAGGGTGATGATGGTGATGGACAGTGGTGAAAGAATGATGAAATTTGGTGGTGGTGGATCGCCGAAGTTGAAGGATGGCATGGGTAGTGGAAGAAGGATGAAGTTTGGATGGTGTGGGTGCTGGACAGTTGTGAGACAATGATAGAGTTTGGTGGTGTGGATTGCCAGAGCTAAAGAATGTCTTGGTGGTGGAAAAATGATGAAGTTTATGGTGGTGGTGGGTTGCCTGAGCTGGAGGATGGCGTGGGTGGTGGAAGAAGGATGAAGTTTGGTGGTGGCGGATTGCCGGAGCTGGAGCGATGGTGGAGTTTTTGTTGTAATTTGACAAAAATGACCCCTTGCATGAGGAGAATTTTAGCAAAATTGACCAAAATCCGCGGTCTGAGCAAAAATGTGGGACCTGTAAATTGTAAAATGTTAAAACCTAAAAGTTGCAAAAATAATTGCTCCCGCTCCTATGCAGGGACAGCTTTGGTGCAAGACATGCTGGACACCATTCTAGCCATCGGATAAAATTTTTTAACGGTTCATATCTGGAGAGAGAAAAGTTTTTTTATATTATTTTTTAAGTCAGTTACAACTTTTCTCTCTTCAGATTTGAACCGTTAAAAAATCTCATCCGACGGTTGAGATTGTTCCGCATGTCCCGCACCAAAGATGTCCCGCATAGGAACCGGGATTGAAAATAATTGTGTATGGCCAAAACCCTAAATATAATAGAGACATAATAGACCATTATCACGCCAACATATGAAATCATCATTTAACTAAAAGTAGTAAAATTTATAGTTCCATTTTTTGAACATTTGGAACTAAACTAATATCCCTCTCTAGCCTAGTGTAAGGAAAATGGTCCTAAACGTCCTCCAACTATTTCAGTTCAGCTTCGATAATTCCCGTTTGTTTTTTTTTCCACAAATTCTCCAACAATTTACCAGTCTATAGAATATTGCCACCACATTTACGGCGAAATCTGGCCAATCAGTGCACAGGCTAAAAAAACAGGTTAAAATAGTCTTTTCATTTTATAAATAAAAAAGACAAAATAATTTTCTTTTTCCAAATCATTTCCATATTCTAACCAGACCCATCTTCTTCTTCTTCATACCACCACCACTCCTTCTTCTTCTCCAAACCACCACCGATCGTCCTCTACATCTCTGAAGTCCTCCACCACCACATCACCTATTTTGTTTCCTTTTTCTTTGTCATCAACTTCAACCCATATTTCTGTATAACCCACCACCGCACAACATCTTCTCCCTCCATGCGAAACCCTCAATTTTTGGAAATTCTATGAAGAATTCGTTATGCGAAACACTCAATTTTTAGAAATTCTTACAAGAATTCGCTATGAGAATCAATCAAATTTTGAAATTTCTTGCAAGAAATCGATTGGTTTTGGTTTGGGGGGGGGGTTGAAAATTTGACTGCTTACATATGAACAATACTTGTGGTTCATGTTATTTGTGACCTTCAAAACTTGATGAAAGGTATTGTCTTTGATTCGATTGAAAGGAATTGGGTTTTATTTTTAGAAAAGCTTTAACTGTTTTTCTTCGAAAATTCTTGCAAAAAATTAATGGAAAAAATATTGGGATTCTTGGTTTTAAAGGGGCGTATGGATTATCATGGAATTTTGATTTTGTTGGACCACAATTGTTGTTTCTTCTTCTGAATTTTGATGAGGAGTTGTCTCTTTTTCTTCATGATTCTTTTGCAAAGCTGGTTCTTGAAATTCTTCAACCTCTGTAGTTGACTCTGTTTTTTTTTTTCAAGATTGATTTTGGAGTTACAGTGGCAATTGATTTTGTTGGTCAATATACGTTTTCATTTTGTTGAAGATGAATGGCTTAAACAGCTTCTTTCTTCTTTTTGCATAATATTAGTGCCTGCGATTTTTTTTCTTAACTTCATTTGCTTGATATTGGTTTTGGTGGCGCGGAAATGCTAAGGGCGGCGGCGGCTGCAGAGACGAATAGGAAGATGAATGGAGGGAGCATAGTGGGTCGGGTTTAGGGATTTAATCCCCAAACTGGCTGGTCGGGGTTTGAGAAGGACGATTTTGCCTTTGGTTTTTATGCATGTGCAGTGCACGTGTGTCAATTTGGCCGGATCCCGCCGCGAATGTGGTGGCAAAGACTCTATAGGCTGCCCGTAAATTGTTAGAGGATTCTTTGTGTCGAAAAAACAAACGAGGATTATCGAGACTAAATTGGAATAGTTGGGGGGACGTCTGAGGCTATTTTCTCCATAGTGTAGTAAACTGTACTTACCAAAAAAAATCAAAATCAAGCAGCTCAAGAAGCAAATATCAACAACTAATATTAATTATCACAAAAGCTATATTTCCTAATTAATTAAATTATAAAGTTTAGACTGATAATCTTCAATAAGTTGTATAATGTTATTAGAATTCACTTAACATTAAAAAGAAAATTAAAAAAAAAAACCAATTACACAGTTAACACAATGAATAATATAGAACCAATTTTTTTATCATTATAACACCCCACTTTTTCTCCTAAATCCCAAATAAAAGAGTTGTAATTAAAGTATGATTCAGAAGTTGAATTTCCAGATATTGAATTGTAGATCAACCTTACACTTAGCCTTTGCCGTAGTGGCGGCCGCCGGAGTTTTACCCTTTGGTACTAATCCATTAATTTGATTGCAGGTAATTTTGATCCCAATTTTTCTACTCTTCAGCTTCTCCAATTTCACCTTCACTTTAGTCTTCATCTCTATTTTCATCGGAAGCCCATTTTTCTTTTTCAGATCTGATTTCAATTCGGTCACGGAATCAGCATCAAGAAGCTGTTTACTCGTTCCTAAAGTAGAGAATATAATGTTAATATCATTTGGCCCACTCGTGAAATTCGAGAAGCTTCCATTTGCTAGTAGAACTTGGCCGGAAAACAAGTTTATGGTAATGGGATTGTAATAAAATATTATTTTCTTGTTGGGATTTTTCGAAGAAATCGTGAGATTCAATTTGGTGGTGAGGCGGGTAGTATCGTCGGATGGGGTGGTGGTGAGGTTAAATTGGGAAAGTTTCAATGAAGAAACGGAGAATGCGGGGCGGTCGGGACGGTAAAGGACGTAAAAGGCGGCGCCGACAAAGGTAGCTAAGAGGAGAATGATGAGGAAGATGAGGGTAAACCAGAAACAGCAGAAGCAGAAGCATCGCCGGCAGCTGCAGCGGCGGTGGTTGTGCCGTGCCGAGTGGATCGCTGGATTCAGCCGATACGGATGGCGGATTGCTGGGTTATATAATTGGGATTTAATCGGTGGAAATTGTGGTGGTGGTGCTGCCGCAGTAGTAGTCCCATTTGTGGCGGCGGTGCCGTTGGGTTTAGCTGATTCGTAGACCCTGTCTGTCATTTTTCTTGAAAATCTGCTAAGTTTAGATTTGGAACAATAAATGTAAATGTCTTGAGATTTGGAGCTCTGAAAAAGAAGAAGAATTCTAAGGAAGAAAGAAGATGAGAACAATGGTGGAAAGAAAAGAGCAAAAAAAATGTGAAGTCAAGTTAAAGAAAGAAAGAAAGGTGGGGTGGGGGTGGGGGCAAATAATCGACTGTAACTGTGTATATTTTTATTAATTTAAACAACCATTCATAATTTATTATGTGCATATATAATTAGAAAAAATGTATACATAACGAATTCTAAGTGCCTAACATATATATATATATATATATATATATATATATATATATATATACACACAGCCGACTTTCACCCATTTCAGTGGATGTACTGTGTGAGAGAAAAAGAAATTAAGGGACGGTTCTTCCACCTCAGCAAGATTTGTTTTTTGTCGGATGAGGAAGTGGAGCATGAAGATGTGGATATTGTCTTTTTGTGTACGAGCAAGATTTGTTTTTTCTGTAGTAGGAAATGAGAATTTTACTTTGCTTCTCTCCCTAATAGAGAACTTATATGATGAACTGATGAGGTGGATTGAGTACCTAGCAAAAAAAAAGATGAGGTGGATTGAGGTGGGGGCGGTGAAGGGATTCAGATCTCTGATTATGAGGTGCTGCAGGGTATCCAGAGAATCTAGGCAAGGGTGTGACACGTGGATGTGATTAAAGAAAACAACAGTGGAAACTCGAGGGAATTCCCGATTCTAAAACATAAGGAGACTTTTTTTTCTTTTTCTTTTTAAAGCACAGACGGGCGTACACCCCAAAAGAAAAGAGTAGCACCTTATAAGAGAAAGAGAAGATAACCCTAGAAATAGAGACAATTTAAAACATGCTACATGCACGGGGAGGGTATCGAACCCACGACCTCAAGGTCATGGGCAGACTGTTGCCCCACTGGGCTAAGGACCTTGTGATAAACATAAGGAGACTGTTGGGCTATTCCCAACATAAGGATTTTAAGTTTAATATGTTAATACATTGAACTAACTATAATCAAAGAATTTATTGTTCTAATATGAGCAAATAGCTTTTTCTGCCACAAAACTAATTACGAGTGTTATATCTGCCACAAATCATGTTTTCGTGCTATATCTACCATAAAACTAGTTACAAGTGCTATATCTGCCACAAATCGTTTTTCCGTGCATTTTTTGCCATGAAACATTTTATGAGTGCTAAAAATGCCACAAAAAGAGGGAGGGTGAAAGGAAAAATAGGTAAGAGATCAAATTAATTTCAAATAGACCCTAAAATCACATTTTTATATTTAATTGGGTACACAATTTATTTTTTAAATAATTGACCCCTTATTCCCAAATTTATCAAAGCCTCCACCACCTTCTTCTTCCTTCTCCTCCCACCTCGAGCCGCCGCCACCACCTCCCATCCTGCCACCCAATCCCTAACCCCCACCCATACCCCTGAAAATTAACCAAGAATAGCAATCCATATGATGAAAGCACTTCTAGGTCTATATTTTAGACACATATAACAAATTTCACAATGCTTTGCTTCTCTAACCTTTAGAAACTATTTTACAAAATACATATAAGTCAAAGCAATAAGCAAAATGCTAATCAGTTTGCACTACATGATTAACCAAGTGCTTTGCTGCTAAAACCATCAAAAAAAATTAAACAAAATACATACCAGTCAAAGTACTAAACAAAATGTAGATTAGTTTGCAGTACATAATTAACCTAACAGAGATGCTTTGCATTTGAAACCATCATAATTCTTGAACAAAAAGGACTCTCGCAAAGCAATATGCAGACCAATTTCCTAAGAATATCTAATTGTTCTTAGGCATTTTTGCTAGGCTATCACCTTCGCTAGGCCCATTTAACTAGTAATGACAATGGAGCCGGTAGGGGTTCAATCTCGGTCTGGCATCCTCCATCTTTATCATCCTTTGTGACAGAAAAAGCTATTTGCTCTTCTAATATTAAAGATTAAGAAAAAACCTTTATATAAAGAGGTAAATATTATAACTATTAGGTATTCTACTATAATTTTAAGTAACATGAACTATTTTGCACAATTGATTCAAATTAATGAAAAATATCCTACATCTTTTTAACATTTTGAGAATGCATTAATTTTTTTGTTTTCACTTTTATATAAACTTTAATTTGCATATTTTAAACTATACGTACAAGATAAATATTGAAATCTAAAAAATAAACCTACTCAAACCCTATTGATACACATACTCTTGTTCAGTGAGTAAGACATTTTTATATATAAAAAAAAAAAGATAAACCTAGACATTAACTACTACAATTAAGGCCAATGAGGCATTGATCTAGTGACCAAGGCGGATGCCTCATGACGTAGAAGTCATGAGTTAGAATCTCCTCCCCACTTATTGAATCCCCATATTTCTTGTAATAGATAAGTCCCCTCCCCCAATAATTAAAAAAAACAAAAAAAAACTACTACAATTAAGATATGTTACATAAAATGCTATAACGAGTGCTATAAGATAAGGTTCCTCTCTGATTAATAAAAAAAAGTGCAATAAGATTCCGGAAGGAAAAAAAAGTGCACTTAAACCACTTACACTCGGAACTGCTTGACCTGTAATGAAGATTAGACCAAGTCTTTGCTACAAAGTAGTGACAAGATGACACTTGGCCTAGTAGTAAGTAACAAACACTTCACAACTGCCTTGAGGAAAATTTTACTTTAAAAACTGCACAAGGGTGTAGCTCCCTGAGAACGAACTATATATACCATTCTGTCTTTAATGCCTTCTTTCTTTTCGTTATTTGTTTTAATAACCATAACCACAAGAATAACATTACCTATATTCAATCAACAAAGTAAAGAAGTATTCTACCCAAAAAAAACAAAGTAAAGAAGTAAGGAACGACCAAAATTACAGACCTTAACTTCAAATCTCTGCTTCAGAGTTCTATGATTGCAAGTCGTCATAGTATTCTTCGCAGAAGCACAGAAAATGCCTTTCTGGTATACAATTTTTCCTTGATGAAGTCTCCAGCTCTAAATAAGATACAGATGGCTTTGTGAGTGGTACTTGTTGATTTGGCATTCTTGCACTGGATTTCATGTAAAGGTCGATGTTTGTATTCCACGTTCTTTGTAGCAGAAGCAAATATGGAGTCCTTGTCACAACTAAATTTGTCTGTCTAATTCTGCATCTTAATCAAAGACTTGTCCGAGAGGTTTTTAATTGAATCTGCTATCACTCTTGCGCTGGATTTCATATAACCACCTGAAAAGTAACAAGGTAATGTAGGATGACAAATTGATCGGTGGAAGCAACGGAGAGAGAAAATTCCCCATTTACACTTATGTCTAGTGTAGTAAAAGATTTGATCATAGTCATGAATTTACCTGATGTAAGCATGACAAGAGGGATGCTCTTCTCATTGGCGAACCTGAAGACCTTTTCATCCCTCATGGCTACTCCTTCAGGGGTGACCTGCAATGACGTATTTCTTTTAAGCATTTACGACTTTTATTAGCTAAAGTGGCGTATTTTAATTCTTATTTTAATTCTTTCTTGGTTCTTCATGAAACAACATATCGGTTGCAGAAGGTAATGAATTGCAATTTCCCCCATCTTTTCTTTATGTTTATTTACCTAAAGATGTGGTGTTGATACTATACTTTGTCAAAAGGACAACAATAGTGTGATTGTGGTTGTAGAACTGAATATCAGGACAGGTGAGGGAGAAGGGCATACCTCCAACCTACCAAGAGGATCTCCTTCCAAAATTATCGGTACCAGCATTGTACACAATCAACTCAGGAGCAAAATTTAGTGACGCAACCTAATAAGTTGTAAGAAAGACATGCTTGTCACTAAGGAAAACCGTGACAGACAATAATTTCATAAGAAAAATCATACACTCCACACTACACCAAAAATTAATCATCCATGAAAAGAAAAAAATACTTTTAGACCAAGAAAATAATGTCAGATAGCACGTCACTAGAGAACATTAAGACAAAACATACAAGCCTGTGCTTCAGCAGCATTTCTATTCCCTGATAAAACTTTAAAGGAGAACTAATAAAGACAACCTTCATGCATAATTATAATTATCAAAGACCTGTCTAACCAGCTTAAAATTGAATCAGGTTTTTGGGCTGTGCAAGTCAAAAAGTGGAATTGCTTGTCTACCTACGATATGATCAACAACTATTACTTTGAACAAGTTGCGAAAGAAAAGTTTTTCTTCCTACCAGGAAAAGGAAGGCAGGAGGAAATTGATTTCATGTAGTCAGTATAAAAAAAGAGGTGGGCCAGGACGCTTAACTATATATATATACAATCTGAAACAATCAGTTTGTAGATGTACCTCGAGAAGTTTGTCTAGTTTTGACAAGTAATCTCTTGTTGAAGTTCCAGTCTGTTTTACAAAATGAGTCAAATACTTAAAATGCAACCCCCCAAACAATAGAAAAAAAGAAAAAAAGTTAAACCGATTAACAAAACCTTATAACTCACCGGTACTTCAACTTTCTGATCAATGTACTTCGTGGCTTCATAATCCTAAAGAAAAACAGAATGTCAACACTGACTGACATACAAGAAAAACAACAATACTGGCATTTGCTAAGTTCATCTTATGGTAACTTAGCAAAAAAAAAAAGTTCATCTTATGGTATCACAACATTATGATAGTGGATTAAGAGAGACAAAGAAAGAGCAGCAGAAAAATAGTTTCTTGTAAATGCAAGTGACAATGAGAATAATAACTTACAAAAGGATAAATATCAGGATTGTACATATCCAGGATATAAACCCTTCCTGGTGGCATCAACAGAAAACTGGTTAATATGAAACCTAGAGAAGGAAGCGAAGAAGGATGATGATCATACCGTCATTAGAAAAGTCCTTTTCATGGCCATTTCCTTGGTGTGCATCGAGATCAATTATCATCACCCTGTAAAGGATTACAAGTAACAATCAGAAAAAGTATCTTACGAACAAGAGCACAGCTTAGAAAGGATAGCACTGGATGAAACTATAGTTAGTCATGTGCAGAACTACCTTGAAATATTTAGACGCTCAAAGGCAAAATGTATGCAAAGAGAAATATCTGCATAAACACAAAATCCACCACCCTTATCCGCAGAACAATTATGGAAGCCACCTCCGATATTGATAGCCCATCCCTGTTCTTTGGCAAGCTTTGCAGCCAAAATGGTTCCTCCCACCTATATTAGCTTGAGCATTAGTATTGAACAAAAGGAAAGAACCAAAAGCCCAATAAGTAATTTTACCTGCTTGCGAAAAGGGTAAAGAACTTTCTTTTGCACAAGGCAATTTGGCAACAGTGCCACTGGATGGACCTGCACATCATACCAATCAGATGACCAAGAACCCAATAAGTACGTATATAGCACATAGCCCATCGTTATGACTAAAACTTTACAGGCAATCTGTTTGCATAGGGAAAAGTTTGTATCATGCCTCAGTCAGTAGAAAAGCTAGGAAGCAAACATATAAAGACTATGTAAAGGCTTTTGTCAAATGGCTTCTCCAATGCAGAATCTCACCAATTTAGCTGAACAATAAACAAGTAATTCAAAAACTCACCTCAATAATGATTGAGACATTCGTGCTGCGATTTAGACTATTCAAGTATGTTTTTGAATGCACCTAGAACCGAGATCCAAAAACGTTAGCTATGAATTTTTGGTCCAAGTGCACTGCAAGACAAGTTACACCAAACAACAACAACAATAACAATAACAATAACATAACTTATTTAGTCCCCAATAATTAGGGTATAAGCGATGGATGGATATGAGACAGGCCTAACCTTTGGCAATAAATGCACAAAGTGACTGCTCCCAGAATACCACTGAAACAGATGGATCAGAGACTAACCTAACATTTGGGAATGAGTGCACAAGGTGTTTGATCACAGAATACCACTGAAATAATGGTCCAAAATCATGCCCTCAAATCAAAGCCAACAGACATCAGAGAAGGCAGACCCAAGAACCATCTTTATTTATGTACACATAAAATAAAAGATAATCTGACCAATAGAGCTAAGTCCTTCTCCTTGAGCAGCAGAATGTGGATACCATGTAAGAGATCTTTTTTATTGGTCTAGCACAACACCTCTAAGCCTAGTTATAATACTTAAGGAAGCTCCAAAAACCTAGCAAACCCCGAGCTTTTTCTAGCAACAACAGGTCTATAGACCATAATTTTGGTCTCAATATCCTTCAAATCTTAAATCATCTGCACGTTCCTTAATTATTTTATAAGTCTAAAAGCTAAAGGAGAAAACTTATGGCACCTCTGCTATAATTTATTACCTTCTTCCTTTAATCAATTATTTGATTAATTAAAAAAAAAATCACGATTTAGGTTCTAAGAAGAGCTAAAATGAGCAGATGAGTTCGCACTTCTCAAACTCTTACTGTGCTCAGTAATTTTCAAGTATCTTTTTTTTTTCTTTCCCCTTTTTCTCCCTTTATAAAATAATTATTAGGACAAGACCTCGAGCACCTCTAGGTTCTTTTCTCAAAAGCCGCTTCGTCTTTTTTTCTCATTTATTTTCCAACTTCAGTTGCCTGTTACAAAAGCAAAATAAAATCAACAGAAAATGTACCGTTAAACCAACCTCAACTATGTTTATAAATAACCACAACTGAACTTAACTGACAATGGTGAGGTTTTTACTAAATTGTCCATGAAACTGAATTCCTTACAGCTGCAACTAGAGGGGCAATTCCAGGGAGTATACTTGCAAGCGCTAATTACAAAACTAGTAGCTACTAATAGGTCTTTGCACCAAAAAAATTAGCTTCACAAATATAAAGCTTGAAGCAGCAGTAAAAAAACGGAAGTATCAAATCAGTTTTGCATTCAAAGAATTAGTGGCTACCACTAGAAGATCATCTCTAGTAGCTTCCAGAGGCTCAACCATATCCTTGTTCTCCAGAACACCATCCTCTGCGAGGAACTTACAGATGCGACCCCATTTAGAAGAATCAAAAAGGTGCCTATATTTTACATAATAAGATAACTGACCTCAGTGAACTTGCAAAATGAGACATGCATCTGTTGCATTCTTACTGTACAGAAAAATACACAAGAATATCTTCTCTAGTTTCTTGAATTACTTGGGATTAAGGTTTTATTGTTGTTGATTGGGAATCGTTTTATCAGAGGCAACCAGATTTGCTCTAAAAGACCAGCAATTCTGTAGCCTTCATGTTTGATTTTTGTATATAATACGTTGTTTGTGCAACTTACACAAAAAGAAGCAAGAACAATTAATTATTTGGGATTAAGGCTTTGTTGTTGTTGATTGGGACTCGTTTTATTAGAGGCAACCAGATTTGCACTAAAAGAACCAGCAATTCTGTAGCCTTCATGTTTGATTTTCGTATATAATACGTTGTTTGTGCAACTTACACAAAAAGAAGCAAGAACAATTAATTAGAAAGCAAATACTTATGCAAATGATACCAAAATTATTCACCTAGAAATAATCCTTAGCACAAAAAATTCCACAACGGATACTTTGTAACACTCTATGTAACTTTCCTGATTATAATGTTGTTCACACCGAGGGTTTATCTTATTTAGGATATATGAATGGAAGTTTTCATAATTAGAGAGAGTGTTACAGGAGTATCACAGAGGATCCGAACTGAAAAGTTCCTGCAACATTTTGGCATATTCAAATTTTCCCGACAACGACAACACGAAAATTCAATTAAGAGTAAATTGATTGCTTACAGCTTTTCAATGCCGAGAAACGCTATGTCGTATGAAGAGGAGTAAATTACAGGAACCTGATTGAGAAAAAAATAGATAAATTTTATTCAAATCTGTTACACGAAAAACACTGTAGGACTATCAAATTACAAATCAAAACTAAGCAACACTCCTCGACTTAATTCAATTTCACAAAACAGTAACGAAATTACGAAAATGAATGTATAAAAGTTGTGATAATTACTTTAGAAGGCTGAACGTTGAAATAGAGTTTGCTGGATAGAATTCGATTGCGGCGGCGAGTTTCGAGGTCGTCGTTGTGGTTTGTGGTTGTGTTGCTGGAAGAGGAGGCTCTGGCAGGCGAAGATTCAGTGGACATTGTTCTAGAAGCTATAGAGTGGTGAGAAATCCGGTGAATTGCACGGATTGCAGAATCTGTAAGGCCTTATTCCGGCGATGATGATGATGAAAGAGATGGAGAGAGAGAGAGAGAGAGAGAGAGAGAGAGAGGTGAGTTTAGTTGAGAAGCGGCATCTGAGTTTGATCACTCGATGGAGGGACTGGGACAAGTAATCGTAAAATCGTAATTTTTTTTTTATAAAAATAATAGTAAGTAACATATAAATCATATCTTATCGTTCAATAATATGGAAAAAATCCACAAAATATAGTTTTACGAAAAAAATTTAAAAGACAATAACGCAATAAATTTCACAATAAATTACTTACGAGTCTTTCAAAATATAAAAATGCGACAAAACATATTTATTAGCTTATAACTCTTTCAAAAAATCAAAATAAAATAAAGCACATTAAGGGGGTGTATTCAATCCGAATTTTAGAAGATTTTAACTGATTTTCAAAAGTCTATGGATTCTGCTGACTTTATGGATTGTTTTAACTATATGCAGAGTCTATCAGATTTTATTAGATTGATCTATAGATTATTTGAATAGCACCAAAAAATAAAGAAAATACTGATTCATTGGTGTATTATACAGATACAAAGGTGTTGAATTTCCAAAGTCAACATATGTTTATCAATCTTTTTTCTTTGGAATTAAATTATTTTGTTAAAAATTTAAAAAGTTTGACGATAGTCTTTGATTTTTTTTTAGATCATGTAACTGCGGCCTTTTTGATTTATTTGTTCAAGGTTTGTATAATTTACTTACTGGTATTTTTTTGTGGGATCCCTATTTTGCGGGTTTCTTCAGAAGGTGGACGGTAATGCGATTGTACCAATCCATATACTCACTGGGTAGGTATAATAACATTACCGGGAAGGGGAGCAGCGTCCGCCTAGTGCATCAACGCGGGCTTCCCACAAAACTATGTAGGTGGCGTGTTGGACTTCCTAATTCCGAGCCTCTCCCGCCTTGAATGAGTGGAGGTCAATACCCTTTTGAGTACCCTTCTCCACCGCTGGGATTAGTATCACCTGCTGGAAGCCGAATTGCCTAGCAACCCTGTCAGGCATGTGGTACTCAACCATCTCGAAGCAAACGAGTGGCGTACGGGCTCGACAGGCCGTCTGGAAGCCTTCATCCCGAGCCGCTCTCTCGGCAATTACCCAATCAGGGTACGGTCTCCACATAAACTGCAAAAATAAATTCTAGTTATTGTAAAACACTTTATCTAATTTAAATAAAAAATAAGAGATTACCTAAAATTACTTACCCCTTATGCGTCCGTCAGCATATCTAGCTGATCACAAAATACCGCCAGCTGCGATTTTGAGGCGTTGCGGAAACTCCGGCCTGTATTCTACCGTGACCCGTAAGTTCTCCAGTCAGCAGGAATATCATGTTGAATCGGGCCTCGGTTCTCAGGACGGAGACATGATATTCGTTCCCACGTCCACAACTGGTAAAAACAAACAATGGATCAGTTATTAAATATTCGAATTACATATTAACCATAAAACCGTATACAATTTAGACAAACCTGAATTAGCAAGCAATAGCCAGAAATGTCCTTTGAAACAACCTGTGAAGAGGCGCACATCTGGCAGTACAGATGTGCAAGGACACCGCTAGCCCAAGAATGTTGGTCATTTTCGAGGATACCATCGATGATTGTGAGGAGATAACACATGTTCCCCCGGGATCCGAACTTATTTGGAAAAAGAAAAGTAGACATCAAGAGGAAAATCAAAGCCCTAGCCCTCTTGCTCTATCGCCAACTAATTAGCATCATCGCCTAGGGGCACACTAATGTGGGCATAAACCTCTAACAGTGTGATGGTGTTACCCATAATTGATGTCGGTGGGGGGCGGAATCCTAGGATGTCGAACACGCGGTCAATCCACTAATTTTTACTCATGTTGTAGTCATCAGGCCACGACACTACGTGACCCCCTAGTAGGTAGTCCTAGAAGGCATCCAACGTCCTTTAGGGTAATGGTCACCTCACCGCAACGTAGGTGAAAAGTATGGGTCTCAGGGCACCATCGCTCTACTAATGCAGTGACTAAAGCGTGATCTATCTTGATTTTTCCAATTCTACAACAACCACCAAAACCTATATGGTCTATCAGCTGAATCACTTGCTGGTTAGTTTCATTTCGGTAAGCATAAAAAAAATTACCATAGTTACTAATAATCTTTAAATTTATGTTAAGTTGAACATCCCCGCCCCATATTCTTAGAGATCTATGCGTTGTATGTTTGTTTAAAACACTAGCATCATATGGACCGGGCAGTGAAGGGATTCATGGGCAGAAACTCGTTCTAAACACCCATGAGTCCTTCCCTGAAGGATCCGCTCATACAAAAACGAATTGAAAACAGCGAAAAATTACTTACATTTTTCGGCTAAAGATGTTGTCTTTCGAATGTGTGCTGCTGCCACCAAAAAGCATTCCCTTGCGGAATCGCTTTCTACCGGTATCCACGCGATGAAACGAGCAGCGAGTGCTAGCTCTTCATTTCTGAGTTTCGGGAATATAGAAAGAAGAGAATGTCAGAAATCCAGAAATCTGATTTCGGGATAAAATTGGCTTATTGCGGCTCAAACATTGATTTTAGGGTTTCGGCCAAGAGAGGTTTATATAGGTTGTGAGAGTTTGTTTCAAGAACAACTCCCACGTCCTATCCACATCTTTTAGCAGTGGGAGTCTTCAACTCCCACGTCCCCTAGACTTCTACTGGTAGTGGGAGTCTTTATCGGATAATAACTCCCACGTAATCCCAGTTAAAACCAAATACCAAAAATACCACTCATTCTCTCTAATTCAAAATAATAACAACTTTATTATTCTCAGAAAATAAATGTCAGTTACAATGAACCTAGACACATCTAGATTCATTGAATCTGGACATGAAGCTCTTTAACTCGTGTATGTGTGTGACCCTGTAGGTTCATATCACAATGGCAATGAAAACACACTTACTAGTAGTGTGAGTTCATAAATCACAAGCGGTCCCTAGCAGGACATTGTGACTAACCCAAAGTGAATGAATTTACGGTGGAACCTAATATCAATCCACTATTTAATATCTTTGTCTCGCGATATCCTAATTAAGCATAAGGCATGGTAGTCGTCACCCTTATTAAGCTTAATTGTATTTATGCTCGATCTCCAGGTAAACTGTTCCAACAAATAGTATCTGATAACCATTTTATCAAATACATTTGAGCACGACCATGCATTTAGACAGTCTTTCCCTATCGAGGGGCCCATGGATATCTCTCTCTAATAATAGAGAGGGACAAATTCCTTACAATGCCTCCCACATTCAAGCCATGATAGGACGCTACATCCGATCATCAGTCGTTTTGATTACTCGATTAAAAGTAACGTCCGACTGAGTCAAAACGTGGCTCCATTCATGCTAGAATCAATGGAGACATAAGGTCTAAGGATTCTAAAATAGTATTGAGGAAGTAATACTTATGACTAAGGACCATGAAGTATTACTTCTCTAACGGATCACGTCCGATACGATATATCTCAATATATTGCATCTATGATATGATTTGTACTCATTACACATAATTAGTAAAACATAATCATCAATCAAACATCATACTAGTTTTATTTCATTGTAAAGTAGATTACATAAAACTAGGGACAACTAGAATAGTAATTACATAAGCAAATGAGTTTTACTATCAAATCACGCATTTGACGTTCATAAACAAAATTAACTATTCAGATGAAATGCTAAAAAAGATATAATACGTACAACGTATGCTAATGGTCATAGAGCACTACTAACAGGCAGAAGATGAGCAGGAACAGACATCTATACAAAAAACAATAAACATACAATTTATCAGAAAAAACACATGTTATACCAAATTAAAAAATGCCCTAAGTATAAAGTCACAAAATAACAATTCACAAAAACTCCTCAATTCACAAAAATCCTAAATTGAGAAATGCCCTAAATTCACAAATTCTCAAAATACAAAAACTTCAAAAAATGAACAAATTACTCTAATTTACCAAATTAACAACTATTTATAAACATAATTTGTAGATTTGAAGTTAAATTCAATTTTTTTTTATACCTTTGAGATTGAGAGATTGAGAGAATGAGAGCAAGGTGGTGGAGATTGGCGGCGGCGGCGGTCGGCGTCAGCGTGGGAGGGACACAGGCGGCAGGGGAGAAGGATTTCGTATTTTTTTTTTTTGCCTTAGGGATTTTGGGGAATTCGTGAAAGGGAGAAGAAGAGGATTTTGGGGATTTAATCTGGGAGTTGACTTCCATTCTCGGGCCAAGGCGGAAGTCCTACTTCCATCTTGGCTGACGTGACAAGGCGCGTCTGGGAGAGCGCCACGTCAGCCAAGCTTCTCGCAAAAAATGTTTCTCCTAATTTTTTGGCTGCCATGTTATGACCATTCTGCAAAACCCATGTTAGTCTAATGCAAAACCCCAAATTTTTTACTGTCGCAGTTGAGATGATTTTTTTTATTCATCTGATATTAATATTTTCTTAAACAAAATGTGTGTCCAACGTACCTAACATCAAACATGTGTTATCATAGGTTAGACATATGTTTTATCTAATAAATATTATGAAAAAAATGAATGAATGTTTAATCCTAATTGTAAAAAACTTGCTATACAACAAGCGTAACATAAATAGTTTTGCAGATGAACGGAACCAAAGACTGCATTCGATTCAAAATATAATTATTTTTTGTAATTTTCAACACAAATTAAGATACTAATCAAAATGGCTAAAGTATTCCTCGTTAATACTCCAAAAAACAAAGAAATTAATAGAGAATTGCATGAGAACTACACATTTTGACTCAAATGTATATATGAAGAAAATGATGTAAGGGTTAAAAAATAAGGAAAATGATTTACTCCTAGAATTTTGGGGATAGAAACCCTAAACCTTCAAATTGTGGGTGTTAAATGACTATCTTACCCCCTGCTGGTATAAGGGATTCACCCAACTATAAGGGCAAAAAGGTCCAAAAAACTATTTTAGTCCATCTTTTAGCCAATAATTCTAATAGCCTAGCAAAGTCCAAAAAATAATTGCAAAATTCTTCTAAAAATATCTATATTTTATAAAATAAAATAAAAACTCTTTTAAAAGACATACTCACTCCATCCCAAATTAACTGTCCACATTTCCTTTTTTGTGTGTCCCAAATTAATTGTCCACTTTCTAAATAAAGTATGTATTAATGACAATTTTACCCTTCTTCCAACCCCTCATTGAATACTCTCACTTAATTAAATTACCATTTTCCAACACATATTTAAAATGTAGTTGAATATTGTTTGGAAGGAAGAGAAAGACATAAAATTTAAATTAGATTAATAAAATTAATGAGGGGTATCTTAGACTTTTACTTATAGTTTACCATCAAAATCACCAGAACCTTAATACCCGTGCATTTGTTAAAGTGTACAGATAATTTGGGACGGAGGGAGTATATTTTGAATTCGAGCAAGTAATATAACCGCAAAAATATGTGAGGGTCAGCCTTGTTGATATTCTTTAACACTATAAAAGGGTCCCCAATCCTACCGTCGCACTCTCGCTCTCTCTAGTCCTCTCGCGCTCTCTTTTTCTGTCTAGGGTTTTCACAACCCTAGCTCTCTCTCTCATCGCAACCGAAGAATCTGTGATTTCAGATTGAGAGATTGAAAAATTGAATCATCAATGGCGGAAGAGGTACATTACGGTTCGGATTCCGGCACCACTAACAAGAGGAAGTATGACGATAACAATCAAACCACCACGCCGCCGCCTCCAAGGAGGCAGACCGGATTTTCTGCACCGATTTCGTCTCAACCGGATTCCTCTGGTGCTGGACAGCAGGCGCAGTCGTATAACAGCGCTACGCCGCCAATGGATGAGATCCAGTTAGCTAAGCAAAAGGCGCAGGAGATTGCTGCTCGGCTCTTTAACAGCGCTGCTATCTCAGCAGCAGCTGCTGAGGCCACAAAAAGGCCTAGGGTTGAGAATGGTGTCGGCAGTGGTTTTGATGTGACTGAAAGTATGTGGCTTTTTATCTCTTTCGTTTTTTGTCATTAACTATCTTCTCTGTAATTTTCAGCTTTTCTTAGTCCTGTTTTCTTCTATTGGATATACTTGTCTCTGAGTGCATGCTACTGCTAATACTGAAAAATGAAATGATTTATTTTTTTTATTTTTTTAATAATGATTGTAACATGTTTTTGAATTTTTAACCATTTTTTTGAGTTTTGTTTGCAATTAACTTTTCTTCTCTGGGATGTTGAGCTTGCCCTCCCCCCAAGAATTTTTTATTGCCCCCCAAGATTTTTTTTGCCGTTTTTAACATACCGTTGCATTTTCGCCCCCCTCCCCCCAAACACCAAATTCCTGGCTTCGTCCCTGCTTAGTCCTGTTATTCTTGTTGTTGGATATACGGATGCACATTGTTTCCTGGAGTTTCATAGCTAGTTAGTGTCTTGAGTTCATGTGAATACTGAAAAAGTTGATGAACTATCAGGTTATTTGTGTTGCGTTATCATGGATGATGTCTCCGCCTTACTGAATGTGTATCTTGTATTTTTTGTTCTGATTTGCATTAGTAATTCGATGTAATCTGTTTTTTAGAAATTTTTTTATGATTGTATTGACAAATTAGGTGCAGGTTTATACAGATACACATGGTTTCTTATTTTTCCCGAGTTAGATGTCCTTGTTCGTGCTAATACTTAAAGATAGAATGAACTTTCAGGTTATCTGTGTTGAGTTATGATGGATGTCTCTTGCACTGCTTTTACTTATTTTCCCCTAGTTCCCCATCTATATAGTGTCTTAGCTCGCGTGAATACTGAACGATTGATTGAGTTTTCAGGTTTTCTGTGTTGAGTTATGATGGATGATTTCTCTTGCACTGCATTTACTTCCTTTCTGTCACCGCCTTAGTGAATGTTTATGTTGTATTTTTGTTGTGATTCTTATCTTGTAGTTTAACTTGTTTTTCTGTTGTGATTTCCATGTCTCTCTCGCTGTGTTTACTTCCTTACTGATTTTTAGAATTGTTTTGATGATTGTATGTGTTTCTGATTGTTTGGACACAATTGGGTGCAGGTTTGCCCCCAAAGCCTCTGAGTTCCAGTTTTACTCCTTCCATGCCAAGTTCATACAACAGTTACCCCGGTCCAAGCAAGAAAATTGAGATACCAAATAGCAGAGTTGGGGTTATTATTGGTAAAGGTGGGGAGACCATCAAGTACCTTCAGCTTCAGTCTGGTGCAAAAATTCAAGTTACAAGAGACACGGATTCCGAACCTAATTCTGTCTCTAGGGCGGTTGAGCTCATGGGTACTCCTGAGCAGATATCCAAAGCTGAGCAATTAATCAAGGATGTTCTTGAGGAGGTTATAATTTTATGTTTTTTTAATATGTTCAGAGCATTTTCAGTTGGTAAATTATGTTTATGATTTCTGCAATGCCTAGGGATTAACAAAGGTAGTGTGTTACTTTTCGTATTTTGGCCAGGCTGAAGCTGGTGGTTCAGGAATAGTTTCTCGAAGGGTAACCGGACAACAATCTGGGGCTGATCAATTTGTTATGAAAATTCCAAATAACAAGGTGAGTACTTTTTTATGCACAGATGTCTCATTGAGGGATATCTTTTGTGGACTTTCATTTATGGAGTTTACGTGTTAGGTTGGGCTTGTCATTGGAAAAGGGGGTGAAACTATAAAAAATATGCAGGCTAGTACAGGTGCACGTATTCAGGTATGTTTCGTCCATTTACCTTTTGCTATGAAATCCAATGGGTTAACAGTTAGATAATGTGGGTTGTTATTATGAATGTGCAGGTGATTCCTTTGCACTTACCCCCAGGTGATACATCAAATGAGAGGACACTAGAAATTGATGGTACAACTGAACAAATTGAGCATGCAAAGCAGTTGGTCAATGAAGCCATCTCTGAGGTATGTTTTGTGTCACTTGATTAACTGTGAGTGCTAGATCTCTTGAAGCCTGCATTTGATCATTTGATTGTTGGGAAAAAGTATAACAGTTACTTCTGTAGTTTTTGTTTTTTGTTCTCATTGTTTTATCTATCCCTAGTTAAGATGACAATGCATGCTAGTATTAGTACATTAGAGTAGACATACAGTTGTCATAAATCTGGATGATATGTTGCTTTGTCAGCTGCAATGTTTTTTGTCTTCTTGGTGGATTGCAAGTTTTTTGTGTGCGTGTGGCAGGCTTATGGTGTTTGGTCTAGTTCTTATTTGATGCCTATTAAACTGCTGTGTTCGCTTGAAGAAATGGTTGTTCCCTGCAGATCTGTTCCAGAGCCATACTTTTCTGGTCGTATGCTCTTGTTTGGTGGAGAGTTTTCAGTGTTTATTTTGAAGTTTTTGCCTAACCGTATTTTCAAAATGAAGATCCAATTTTTTCTTCCTAAAATTAGCTTTGTCGATATTTTTAATCAATTACTTTTATCTTTTAAAACATTAAATAAAAACATTTAGCTGCTGTAACTTTCCAACATTAGGTCTAGTAAAAGAGAACCCAATGGATATGAGATTGTCAGATGGTTCATGGTTTCAGCACAATTTTGCAGCTGTGGTGGTGAAAGGTTAAACAGCTAAACCTTTTCTGAATATACTAACAAGTCAAATGCGGGCCGCTAATTGGGATGATAAGCAGTTTATCATAACACTATTTGGGGTAGAATTTTACTTATCTATTGGTATCCTTTGAGGTGAACTCTCTTTTTATCCTTCAGTAGTGTTCTTGTGCGGATACTTATTTCTTTTGCTGATGTTATCAGTTATTTTGATTTTCCCAAGTATGATATCATAATTTGTGTCCTTCTCGAATAAGAATTATCCTCACATCAAGTTGTTTCCTGAAGCACCTGTAATACGGGTTATTACAGAAACTAATGCAACCGTGGCATGATTTTCTATTTTGGTTTTCTAAGTCAAAATTATTCTATTTATGGGAGGAAAAAAGAGTGCCAATTCTTGATTCTTATACTTGTTAGTCCCAGAGTTCCTCTATGAAGTTTTTAGTTTATCACTAGCATTCAATATTAGATCTGGATGCGTGCTAATACCTGCCACGATAAGACACTTCTTGTTAAATCTGGAGGGAAATATATGGTTCGTTAATATCCTTTGTGGTTCGAGATATACACTTCATGTGCAGCTGGTTTCTTGGCCGTTCAGTTTGGATGAGGTAGGGAAATGAGGGTTGAGGAGTACATCAACATTTGAAATCCACAATTATTTTTTTATTTTTTTATGGTGAAGGTTATTGGTAACTGAGATACATATCCTGATTTCTTTATATATATATATATATATATATATGTATATATATATATTCCATATTTGGATATCTGGTTTTATGTGAGGCAGGTTTCCGCAGAGCCCATGCCAGAGGTAATTTAAGGCACTGCAAAGATTTTTTAATATTGAAAATATATCATAAACTGAGGATTTTATTAATTCTTAGTTGAATGCTCAAATAAATTCTCAAGTCAAAGTTTCAGGATAAAACGTAGTGTTTTATCTTAATACTGATGTTATTGCTGCTGGGAGCTATTGTAGGGTTAGTGAGTATTGGACTTTTGGTGACACCAACATGGAACCGTTAAGTGTTGGTGTTCCCCAGCATTTTTCTGGTATGGTTCTGAACCTCTTCTCTAAATTATCCTCGTGTATTGGAGATAGCAAGGATAGAATTTTGATGGAGGTGCATGGGTGTAGAGAACCATCTTTTTTCTATCTGTTTGCAAGTAGGAAAATGTGAATCCATGACTCATATTGGTCATCTTTTGAATTCATTTGGAAATGATCTGAGACTAATACTCTGCTTAACTGTTAGTAATCATGATCTTGGTATCTTCCAACTAACTTTGAATTTTTTTATTTACTTTGAGCCATTCATCTTATTGATAGAACCTGTTCTCCACTCCCATGTTGAGATCTTTTCATCCCTAGTCCGCCAACTGTTATTTTTTGTGATCTTTTGCAATTTCCTTTTATAGGCCGTGATCTTATTTCCCTTTCTTTTATCTGGCGGCAAAAATATGTTGCATAATGAATTTTATTTTTTCTTGGAACATCTTAATTTTGTTCTCACGTCTTCTGGTTGATATCTTCCCTTTTAGACTACTCATATTGGCCACTTCTTATGATTTGATCTTCTGGACAAGGTTGCTTAACATTGTGTTGTATTCGTTAATCTACTTGCATTTTCTGGAGATACCCTATACTTTTTGGTTTTATTTAGTATCTGCATAGTTTTTGCAATTTCCTTCTGTACCTATTCACCTCGAATAGGGAGACGATGGACTTCTGCGGGAGTGTTTCAATAGTACCAGCCCACAAGTACGGTATGTAGGGTCTAAACTTTGCTCAAAGGAAATATGCTATATGATGAATTTTGGTGTATGGTATTCGGATAAAATGATATTTATATCTTTACTATGTTAATTGCTTACTATTTTATATGGTTATGCATGTGAAAATTTTCTGCTTTTCCTTGTGATGTGTTTTTTGTATACTGTTTCCTTTATATTAGGTGTGCTTGGCTCATTTAATATAATAATTTTGTGCAGAATCGAATCCGTAATCCAGGTATGGGTGGAGGTTATACTCAGCAAGGATACCAAGCTCGACCTCCCACCAACTGGGCTCCTTCAGGCCAACCTATGCAGCAACCTGGTTATGGTTACCTCCAGCCTGGGGCATATCCTGGTTCTGCCCCACAGTATAACATGAACCAGCCATCTTATCCTGGTTATCCACCGCAACCAACCTCTGGCGGGTATGCCTCGGGATGGGACCAGACAACTGCTCCTTCGAATCAACAGACTGCTCAAGGAGGTGGCTACGATTATTATGGGCAACAGCAACCTCCACAGCTGCAGGTAACTGGAGGTTCTGGGGACTCTTCTGACAATACTAGTACTTATGGCCACACTCAGCCAGCAGCTTCTGGATATAATCAAGGCCAAGGTTATACTCAGGATGGATATGGTGGATATAATGCACCTGCTCAATCTGGTTATGGGCAGGCCCAACCAAATGCTGCTGGGGGTTACGATCAACAAGGTTATAATTCTGCACCTGGATATGGCAATGCATCCAACCCACCAGGGGATGGCCATACACCTTCCTATGGAACTCAAGGCGATGCTAGCCAGGCTCCATCTCAACAAGGTTATGCTACAGGTCAGCAGCCCAGCCCAAATCCTAATTACCCTCCACAAGCCTCAACCCATCCTGGGTATGGTGGTGTACCTCCAACTTCCCAAGGTGGTTATGGAACTCAGCCAGCTGCAGCTTATGGTCAAAGTTATGCACCTCCTCAGGGTCAGAAGCACCCAGCCAGTCAACCAACTTATGGGCAGCAGCCCCAGCAGTCACCTAGTGCTCAAGCTTATGGTCAGTCTGGGTTTCCTCCTGCACAATCCGGAGGTTATGCTCAGCAAGGCTATGGCGCCTCGTCTTACCGAGCACCACCAGTGGCTCAAGCTTATGGGCAGCAACCGGCAGCAGCATACAACAGTGGTTATGCAGATGGTTACTCACAGCCCTCGTCTTACCCTGCTGATGGCGGTTCCAGTGGTAATGCAGCGCAGGCAGTCCAGCCAAGTGGAGCTGCAAAAACGTCACCACAGAGCTGATGGATGTTAATTTAGGTGATGAATGGCCCCTGCCCAGCAGCTCTATTAGGAAGTTTTTGTTGGTCTTAGAATTTGTTTTATGTACTCTTCATAGGTCTTCTAGAATGAACCTGTAAGGTAATTTGGTATTTTTATGATGGTTATGGATTTAATGGCATGCCTAAAGATTGTTGGTTGTTTTGGAGTTCATATATATTTTACTTTTTGACATTTAAGTTCTATAGATGAATGACTCTCTGGTTTTTATTGTTGCCGAATTTGTGGTTCAATGTCACAGACTAGGCAAATTATAGAGCCTGTTTTGCTCGGATCTATGAAGTATTGGTTTTATTTTGAGTTTGTGATATACAGCATTTTTGAATGATGTTTTATTATTCTGTATACCAGCTTATTAATGACAGTTTTATGGATGGATTTTATTGTTTTATGGCAGCGAATCTGGTAGAGGATATAATTGGTAGTGTTCAAGGTGTGTTTCGCCTGCTTTTTAGCTCTTTCTTCTGTGTCCTAGTCAAATCCCCGCGCTTTTGCCTAGCAATGCTCGGTGAATTTGGCCAGTTATTTTCCTAAGTCAGCTTTGTTTGTATGATAAAGGGAATTCATATTTAGAGATCGGGTAGTGATAATGCCATAGCACAAATCTCCTGCAAGAGTAATTCATGTGTATGTGACAAAACTATCCCTCTATCATATCAATTAAAAATTTCAACTCCTTTTTCTATTTTTGTTCTCACCTTTGATTTATCTCATCTTCCCCAATCTTCTCTCTTCTTCCCCATATAAATTCTTTTTATTTTCCTTCTTTCTTATTCGTTCCTTCTCTATTTTACTACAATCAAAAGAATTTAATTTAATCATCCAATCAGCATACATTTTTTTCATTATACAAAAAAAAAATATATAAAAATTGATCATAATTTACATTGAAACCTGATAACATCAAATAGAAGATAGAGCAGTGAAGAAAATATAGGAGAGTAAAAGATAAGTTTAAAAAATGAGATCAAAACTACATAAAAAATAATAGTGCAAAGAAAGAGGATAATGTAGAGTTTGACCCTTCAAAATTCATAAAGATGGAGATAGAGAGGAGAGGAGGAGGGAGAGAAAAATTAAAAAATAATCAAATGGGAATAAGAGAAAAGATTGAAAAGATGAGAGAAATTAGGAGGTGAAAGTAAATAGGAAAGAGTTGAAAGATTTAATTTTTTTTTTTAATTTTTAATTTTTTTTAACCTCACCAGAGGAGGAGGAGAAGCCTGATTAGCAAGGAGTAGTAGTTATAGCCTCACCAGAGGAGGAGATATTATTGCCCCATGAACGGGGAGATACAGGAATCGAACCCTGGACCTAAGGCCCAAGGGAGAATAGCCTTACCCACTTGGCTATTTGATTCCTGTTGAAAGATTTAATTAATATGCTACATGTGTAGTTTTGTCACATGCACATAAATTGCTTTTGCATGAGGATTTTTGCTCTGGCATTATCACCACCCTTTAGAGACCCAACAGTAGAAACAATATCTATATTGATTAAAAGAAAAATCTCAAGCTCTAAAATACAGTAAAAACTCTCTATAGAAATATTCTCGAAATTAGGAAAATATATTACTATAAAGGGGTTATTACTAAACAAAATTGTACATAATAAAAAATTGTAATTACATATATTTAGGAAAGCAAATGCATGTATCACGGAAATATAAATATATGTACATGGGAAAGCGGGAACGATATCTCCACATGTATAAATACTAACTATAGTATGACATTAATTTTATTAATTAGGAGGAATGCTATCTAAATTTGAAGCAAGTTAACAATTGACACCTAAGCTTGAAAACGAACATAACTCACTGAAAAACTTGAATCGAGATATTAATCGATCGCAGCAGTTAAATCGAGATAATTCACTGCTTGCAATAGTTTAAAAATGAAAAATTCCGTCGGCCCAAAATTCGTATTAATTTGTACACGATATAGTCTGACATTGCCTATAATTGAGAGTTTTCACATGTTGCAATAGTTTAAAAATACGAGCACGACGACCTGAAATTCGTGATGATGTACATGTTATTGTCCGAACTTGACTAAAATCGAGACTTTTCAAAAGTCGCAAGAGCTGAAAATTTCAAGCCCGACGTACACAAATCCGTGATGGTTAGTACACGATTTTGTATGAATTTTGCTAAAATAGAGATTATTCACCTTCGCAATAGTTGAAAATTTCGAGCCGGTGGCCCCATAATCGTGATGGTTAAAACACAATATTGTCAGAACTTGACGAAAATCACAATAATTGACCAGACGCAACAATTGAAAAATCCAAG
Organism: Vinca minor; assembly: GCA_026122235.1. NCBI lineage: Eukaryota > Viridiplantae > Streptophyta > Magnoliopsida > Gentianales > Apocynaceae > Vinca > Vinca minor. Next base: position 8,645,544 of record JAOCZM010000040.1, on the reverse strand, counting down.
CACGACGACAAAAAATATGTGATGATTAGTACACGATATTGTAAGAATTTGACAAAAAAAATTGATTACTCACTAGTAGCAACATTTGAAAAATTCGAGCCCGACGACCACATCTGTGATGGTTAGTACACGATATTGTCAAAACTTGACTAAAATCACGCTTCTTAATCGATAGCAGCAGTTGAAATATCCGAGGTCTAAGGCTTCAAATTCGTGATGGACTAAAATCAAGAGTTTCAAAGTTTGCAACAGTTGAAAAATCCGAGTATGATGATCCCGAATCCGTGATAACATACATGTTATTGTCTGATGGTTAGTCGAGCCCGAAGACCCTAAATTTGTGATGGTTTAGTACACAATTTTGTCAGAACTTTACTAATTTAGATTATTAATCAGTCGCAACTATTAAAAAATCCGAGTCCGAATGCCCAAAATATGTGATGGTTAGTACACAATATTGTAAGGACATGACAAAATTCTTGATTATTCACCGGTAGCAACATTTGAAAAATTAGAGCTCGACGACACTGCATTCATGATGGTTAGTACACGATTTTGTCTGAACTTGGCTAAAATCGAGATTTTTCAAAGATCGCAATAGTTGAAAAATATGAATCCGACAAACACAAATCCGTCGATTTTGTATGAATTTTACTAAAATTAAGATTATTCACCAGTCACAACAGTTGAAAATTTCAAACTCGACTGTTCCAAAATCGTAATGGTTAGTACACGATATTGTCAGAATTTGACAAAAATCTTGATTATTCACGGTAGAAACATTTGAAAAATCGAGATATTTCGTAGGTAGCAATAGTTAAAAAATTCGAGGCCGGCGTACACAAATATGTGATAATTAGTACACGATATTGTTAGAACTTGACAAAAATTAGTTTTATTCATCGTTCGCAACAGTTAAAATAATTGAGTCCAGCGGCCAAAATCTGTGATGGATAGTACACAATATTGTAAGAGCTTGAAAAAATTCTCGAATATTTATCGATAGCAATATCTAATTTTTTTTAGCCAGACGGCCAACATCCGTGAAGTAATACACAATTTTGTCTGAAAATAGAGATTTTTCGAAGGTCGCAAGAGTTGAAAAAAATTTGAGCTCAACGTACACAAATCATTGATGTGAGATTGACTTAAATCTAGAGTTTTCACAAGGTTCTACAGTTGAAAAATACAAGTACAACGACCCTGAATCCGAGCTCGACGACTTCAAATTCGTGATGGTTAGTTCACGATTTTGTATCAATTTTATTAAAATCAACATTATTCACCGGTCGCAGCATTTGAAAATTTCGAGCCTAGCGACCCCATAATCGTCATGGTTAGTGCACGATATATTTAGAACTTGACGAAAATCACGATAATTCACCAGAATAGACAGTTGAAAATTCAAGTCAGATGACTTGAAATCTGTGATGGTTAGTACACGATATTGTTAGAACTTGAAAACAAATCTCGATTATTAATTGGTAGTAGCATTTGAAAATTTTGAGCACGACCCTAAATTCGTGATGGTTAATATACAATTTTGTTTGAAAATCGAGAAATTTCAAAGGTCGCAAGAATCGAAAAATCTGAGTCCGACGTGCAACAATTAAAAAGTTCGAGCCGATGACCATAAATCAGAAACTTTACTAATTGAGATTATTAATCAATCGTAACAGTTCAAAAATATGAGTTTTAACGGCCCAAAATATGTAATGGTTTGTGCACGATATCGTAAGAATATTCATCGGTAGCAACATTTGAAAAATTCGAATTTGACGATCATAGATTCGTGATGGTTATTACACGATTTTGTCTAAACTTGATTAAAATCGAGATTTTTTCAAAGATCGCAATAGTGGAAAAATCAGAGTTCGAAAAACACAAATCCGTTAATTTTGTATGAATTTTACTAGAATTGAGATCACTCACCAGTCGCAACAGTTAAAAATTTCAAACCCGGCGGTCATATATTCGTGATAGTTGCTAGTACACGATATTGTTAGAACTTGACATAAATCTTGATTATTCACCGGAAGAAACATTTGAAAATTTTGAGCACAATGTTCCCAGATCTGTGATGAACACGATTTTCTGTGAAATTTGACATTTTGCATGTCGCAATAGTTGAAAAATTCGATACCGACGTACACAAATCGGCAATTATTAGTACACAATTTTGTCAAAACTTGACTAAAATTAGGTTTATTCATTGTTCGCAACGGTTAAAATAACCGAACTCGACGTCTCAAATCTGTGAAGGATAGTACACGATATTTTAAGAGTTTAAAAATATTCTCGATTATTTACATGTAGCAATATTTGAAAAATTCGAGCCCGATTGCCCAACATCCGTGAAGGTACACGATTTTGTCTAAAAATAAGATTTTTCAAAAGTCGCAAGTGTTGAAAAAATTTGAGCTCGACGTACACAAATCTCTGATAGTTACTACACGATATTAGCATAACTTGACTAAAATCAGACATATTCATCAATCACAACAATTAAAATATCTGAGTCAGACGACCCCAAATTTGTAATGGATAGTACACGAATTTGTCTGAGATTGACTACAATCTAGAGTTTCCACAATGTTTTACAATTGAAACTTTCGAGCACAACAACCCTAAATCCATAATAACATACATGCAATTGACGAACTTGACTAAAATCGAGATTATTCACCTGTCGAAACAATTGAAAATCCGAGTCCGACGGCTCAAAATCCGTGATACACGATTTTGTATGAATTTTACTAAAATCGATATTTTTCACCGGTTGCAACAATTGAAAATTTCGAGCCTGGCGTCCCCCATAATCGTGATGGTTATTACATGATATTGTCAAAACTTGACGAAAATCACAATAATTCACCGAACACAGCAAATGAAAAACTCAAGCTCAAAGATCCAAAATATGTGATGGTTAGTACACGATATTATAAGAAGTTGACAAAAATCTTGATTATTTACCAATATCAGCATTTGAAAAAATTGAACCCGGCAGCCCCACATCCGTAATGGGTACACGATTTTGTCTGAAAGTCCAGGATTTTCAAAAGTTGCAAGAGTTGAAAAATTCGAACCCGATGTACACAAATATATGATGTTTAGTATACGATATTACCAAAAAATTGACTAAAATCGTGCTTATTCATCGATTGCAACATTGCCTAGTGGCCCCAATATCGCAATGGATAGTACGACAACCCCATGTATGATTTCACTAGTAGCAGCATTTGAAACAATTGAGCACGACAACCCCATATCTGTGATGATTAGTATACGATTTTGTCAGAAAATTAAAAAAACTTCAAATTTCGCAAGAGTTGAAAATCCGAACCCAACGTACATAAAATCTGTGATGGTTAGTATATAATATTGTCAGAACTTGAGTAATATCAGAATTATTCAACGATCGCAACAGTTAAAATATGCGAGCGCGGTGGAACCAAATTCATGTTGACGCTGCTGCCGTATATGAAAATATGAGATAGAAATTCAATGAAAATCCATCTCCTCTCTCATTCTCCACCGACCTAGCCAAAGAAGGCCAGGACAAATTTGAAAAGAATGAATCTCGACAGCCCCATATCCGTGGTGGTTAGTACACGATTTTGTCTGAAAATCGAGATTTTTCAAAGGTCACAAGAGTTGAAAAATCCTGAAGCCATATTACAGAGCATCATAAATTTAAGAAATTTTACTTCTCAGTTGAAAAAAGGCGTCACTCCACTTCCCGTCTGCCTTTGCCTTCCCCTCCCCTTTTGGGGAATCAAACCAACTGTTAATTTCCTCTCATGCATACCCATCAAACAAGATTAGAGAATAAAATAAACAGAACCAAGACAGATCTCAACTACAGCTAAGACAACACCAAATGCATTTTGGATTACTAGGAAGTAGGAACATTAATGAAGATTAAGAGGCTAAATTGTTCTAGTACAAAAAATAAAGATAAGTAACTAATACATGGAACTCATTGCAAGTGTATGGAACAGTAAAAATAGTTCCATTCTACTAATGTCACCAGAATACATAAACATGATTTTGGTGGTTGCAACAGAGCTACAATTTCTTCCTCACAGGAGGAGAATCCTCCCCATAGTAAACGACTATATGCACATTGAACTTGATAAATAGGTAAAGGGCACAGAAAACACCTGTACTCGTTCATGCTAAGATCCAACAGGCGCGATTCCTTTAGACTTTGCTGCAGCTGTAGCAGCTGCTGCCGCTGCGCTGGGAGTTGAGGGTGGTGCAATATTAGACTCTGATGTGCTCTGTGTGGCAACTATTTGTTGCTGCTGTTGTATCGGCTGAGAGTTGAGTTGGGCAAGCAGGGCCTTGATCTAACTTCCAGAAAGCGTCTCGTGCTCGAGAAGAGCATTAGCAAGGGCATGAAGTTCTTTGTTGTGTGTGACGAGAATATTTTTCACGTTGTTGTAAGCTCTGTCTAAGAATTCTTTCACTTCACTCTCAATAAGAAGTCTTGTCTCGGTGCTCATGCTCTTCCCGTTGTCATCATAATTGTGCGCAACAACTCCCACGTTTTTGCTCATACCGTACTTGGTAACCATTGCTCTGGTTAGACTTGTTGCTTGCTGCAAGTCGGAGGATGCTCCAGAAGTTACTTCATTTTCTCCAAAGATGAGCTCTTCAGCAACTCGTCCACCCATGCAAACATCGAGCCGAGCAAGAATCTGTTTACAAGATATACTTGTTTCATCTTTGTCAGGTAACTGAGCCACCATACCTAGAGACATCCCTCGTGGAACTATGGTCGCTTTGTGTACTGGAAGAGCCCCATCAGTATGGATAGCCACAAGGGCATGGCCACCCTCATGAAAAGCCGTCAGCTTCCTCGACTCATCAAATATAACAGCTGATTTAGGCTCGCTGCCCATCATGATTTTATCCTTAGCATGCTCAAGATCAGCCATTGTCACAGCTTTGGCACCATCCATCGCAGCCTTAAGGGCAGCTATATTGACCAGATTTGCAAGGTCAGCACCCGAAAACCCAGGAGTTCCTCGAGCAATGATCATCAGATCAACATCGTCAGCCTTCAGGACCTATAGGGGGAAAAAACAAATAGATGGAGAGCATTGATTAGCATCTGATAGGGGGAAAGACAAATAAGCAATGATCATTCTTTCCCCACCCCATTCACAGAAAAGGCAGAAGCGTCAACATGGAATGAGCTTTGGCCATGTTACATCCCTTCATATTTCACTCAGAATTCTTAGCTATGGACCCAAACCTCACTGACAAAACTTGACAGACACATGCAACATCACGGGAAAGTCTAGTCCTTCCCCCCAAAAAATTCCAAATGAACAATTATGAACAAAGACTCCAGTTGTTGTGGGGTGGAAAGGGGGGGACCATTCGACAATTTTGTTTTAATGACCCGATGAATTTAAGTTTGGGTCCACATCTTCTCTCACAAACAATTCACTTTTACACAACTCAAGACAAAAGATCTCAAACATTTTCAAACAAAAACCTTTAGATACACATGATCCCCCTTGAAACCTCTGGGTGCCACCAAGGGGCAAACAAAGAAGAGAAAGGAGGAGGAAAGGGGAGAGAGAGCAAATACATCTTCCATCATGACCAGAACACTTTACAGTATGACAATAAGCTATAACAAGTTACCGATTAAGAAAGCTAGAATGTGTTATCATCAGAGAGAGCAAGTACCTTTGACATATGTGATTCTAATATCTGCCTCCGTCCTTCAACATCAGGATTTGGAACAACAATGTGGCGATCAAATCGTCCAGGTCTCACCAGAGCCTTATCCAATGACTCTGGGAAATTAGTGGCAGCAATCACAATGATCCCTTCATTCTGCTTGAAACCATCCAGCTCAACAAGCAACTGATTCAAAGTCATTTTCATGTACTGCTGGTCCTTTGGGTTACGGCTGCCACCTATGGCATCGATCTCATCAATAAATATTATACATGGTAATCGCTTCTTTGCAGCAGCAAAGAGATCTCTAACTCTCCGAGCTCCAACACCAACAAACATTTCTTCAAACTCACTGCCACTGCAAGAGAAAAAAGGAACACCAGCTTCTCCTGCTATAGCCCTTGCCAGCATAGTCTTACCAGTACCAGGAGGGCCAACAAGCAGAACACCTTTTGGAAGCTTACCACCAAGTCGAGTAAATCGCTGAAAAAAACATGAAAAGCCAAAATGAAGAACTGTGTAGCTGCTATGTAGTCTGATGATTTTCCTATAAAATTTATATTTTTTACATTTTATATGTTACTCCATCAGGCAAATAGTAAGCGTCCTAATTTCCCTTGAATGTCGCCTCCAATTATCTAACAATGATTTATTTTTCCAAAACTACCCTTAATTTTAACCAACCGATTCAAAATGAATCAGTATTTCAATAATATTAATACCTATAATAGTGTTCCAAACCTTCAGTACATACTATACAAATTTCAGAACAGGGATGAACACATACTATCTGAAAATTCAAAACAGGATTACAACTTTTGAGAATGGACCTGAAGAAACATTTTATCAACCTCACAACTACAACAATAAATCAATAACATTACTCATTAAGTCCCCAATAATTGGGGGTATGGGCGGGGATGGATAGGAGACAGACATAACCCTTTGGCAATAAATGCACAAAGTGACTGCTCTCAAAATACCACGGAAACAGATGGATAGGAGTCCGACCTGACCTTTGACAATGAATGCACAAAGTGGCTGCTTACAGAATACTACTGAAACAGTAGTCCCTCATACCGTCACGTTTGCTACGGAATCATGCCTTCAAATCAAAGCCAAAAGACATCAGAGAAGGCATACCCAAGAACCAAGCACAACTATAGTTCATATATTAAAGTACTTGTTCAAACAAAGACAACAAACACACTAAAACAAGTCTCAAACTTTCTTTTATGCATTAACATATCAAGCTATTCACACTTGTGTCACCACATAGTGGAGACAAGCCACGTATTAAAGCCTGTCTTTAGTCTTTACCTTTCCGTTCCGCCGTTAAAACAGCTAACTACATGCACATGCATGTGCATCAGATAGCAGTGAAGAATAAGTAGGCGAAAAAGATAATTACCTTTGGGTCTCTGAGATAATGAACAATTTCCTCCAGCTCAGATTTAGCTTCATCAACACCCTTTACATCACTAAACTTAGTACTGGACTCCATACTCGGGTGTACTTCTTCATTTAGACCCAGTCCTAGAAGAGGGAAAAGAATACAAAGGAAGAATATAACTTCTCGCCCTGGTAAAACTTCATAAAGTTTGACACTTGTGTACCTTTGCTGATTCCTCTATCTTCAATTAGAGCACCAACCCCAGAAATTAAAAGAAAGCCCAAACCAAGCGCACGGAACGTCCGCCACAACTGCTCTTTAAAATGGCCCCCTTCAGCAGCCACCATATGTATTGGAGCATTAGCAGTACCAAGAACACCTTCTTTTGTATGTTTCCCCACATTCCTTAAAGCTGAAAGAGCTCCAACACCCTCTTCTTCGAAATGTGCACTAGCAGAACCTGATATTCCTGCACATTGAACAATATTAAAAAATATATTTTAGTAATGGCAATACGTCGAGAGTCTAACTTTTCAAAGTAACCAATGGTACTAAATATTAGTAAGAACGGTGTTAAATATGCCATTTCATTTGAATCTTCTGATCCGGGAAAAAAAAGAAGAAAAAAAGTTCCAGTCTTGCATCTAAATACAGACTGTTTGTGGCTTAATCTTTGTAAAGATCTCTATTTCAAACTTTTCTAGATTGACTTTTTCTTAGTTTCTTCTCTTTTCTGCAGGATTTTGTTAGTGCTCAGTATCACTTGAATAATTTCCTATTCATTTTGGAACTTCAACAAATTATTCGTTTGTACATTATAAAAGACCTTCTTACGTATTATTTTTGTTTCTACACTGAAATATTAGATCTAGCATTCAGTTTCTTTGAAACTCTAGATGAAAATCATTACAGATATAAGAAAGATGCTAAAGCTCCTCGAGCTTGCTAAGGAAACAAAGTTACTAGGCCCAAGGCTTAGTTTGGTCCGTGGAAGGGGAGCAGGAGGGGGTCCAATACTTCACCTCGGGAAGTATTTGTTCTTACCCAGTCTTGTTAGGTTGAAGAAGAGGAGGAAGAGGAGAGGAGAAAGAAACTAGCTCAATTTACTCTTCTAACCATCTTTCACTTTCTTCATAAATTTTTTAAATTAGAAAAATGGGCCAAATTAGTCAGTAGTTCACTTTATATTTTCTAAAATACCTTCTCTCTCTCAACCCCTCCAGTTTGTTGGGGGGGGGGATGCTGATGTGGAGGGGATCCCTCCATATTTACTTCCCCTCCACACTAAGCGACATAAATATGATATTTCCGCCCTGATTTACATCCTCTCCAATTTTCCTCCCACTTTTCACCCCAACCAAACTACCTCTGAACCAGAACAAGACCAAGAGGAGATGAAAAATTGCTTTCACGATACGGACCTTTTTGCAGTGTTTTAAGCAGCTCGCTTCCATCTCAACCTTAATGAGAGCCTTAACATACTCTGAAAGGGCGGAAGGGTTAGAGTGCAATGCGGGTTGGCTTTCAAACAACCTTATGACTGCTTCAGGATCATTTCGGTGATACAGCTCTTTCCGGTATGCAACATTGTTTAATTCCTCTGGATCACGTGCTCTTCGAGCTAAACTACCAACATAACTTGATTGAAACCTTTGCTGAGCATTCCCAAACCTACAGACTGCATGAATGAAACAAAGATGGTGAAGATAAAATATTGTCCTCACAAGAAAGTAGTAAAGAATTGCATATCTTCTGTCAGGAGGAAACAGCCAAAATTTCATTCAACATTCAGAGTAGTAAAGAATTGAACTAGGATAATAGTACAACTTATTTTAGGTCTTATAGAAAAATGTCAACAAGCTCTGAGAATTACATCTTATACATATACAGTAGCAGAGGTGAGGTTCTAGATTCTTCTGCCCAAATACATATGAAGATAATCATGTTCTCATTCAAAACCAGTATGTTTATAACTTTATATGACAAACATCAAATGCACAATATCCAAAAATTACAAACATCTTCAAACGCTTTGGTCTAGAAAACCATTAAATGTAAACACAACAGCCCAAAAGTTTACATTTAAATGCATAACTACACCTACACCACCTCCTCTGGCGTTCTCTGAAGTACGATAAGCTCTAACAAATAAATAGCTTAGTTGCCTCAACTGTGACTGGTGCCGTTCAACCTGTTACAAAACAAACGAGAATATACATGATGAATTTATATAAGGCTTGATATCTATCCAAACCAACACGCCATTTTTCAATGCTAAACACCATCCAGGAAATTATTCTTCATGAACATTAATCAATCCACCAAAATTACACAAAAGGTACATATACAGAAGAAGGTCAAAAAGATAAAGCAATTGTCTGAACAAACCAACATCACCAAAATTAAACCAGAATTACAAAAACCTTTTAAATTCCCTTGCTTTTCAACAATAGCTCCCCCACAAGATTGAGTTCTTATTACCCCCTGAGACCTAATAAAGTTCCAATCTTTCTAATTTCCCTACTGAAAAATATACCAATAACATTAGGGTTTTCTCGATAACACAAAAACAATCACAATAATCAATCAAGATTCATCATATCAAGAAATATCTGGTAAATTCCCCCCCCCAACCCAAAAAGCCCAGACCTGATTGATAAGGCGCATTAAAGCCATCCCCTGAAATTGCAAAAAAAGAGACCGATCTGCCCTTCTCAAACTCCTCTCTCTTCTGTATATATACAACAGTGGCGGGGTAAATATGTGAAAATATTGGTAAAAGTTTATACTCGAGATTTTTTGAGTGATAAAAATGGGCAGAAAATCCTCTGTCCCCATTTGTGCATGTCCCTGTGTCCCCAACCAATCATAATTCATCATGTGTATATATAATTGAAACAAATATTTATATAATAAATTCTGATTGGTTAGGGACACAGGGATATACACGGACGGGGACAGAGGATTTTCACCCATAAAAATGGGGAGACGATGACTAGAGAGGGATTTTTTTAATTTTATTTGGTTTGGTCTGGAACTTTTTTTTTTTTTTATGGGGGGCGGGGGAGGGGGATATGGGAATCTTACCCCTGGGATAAGATGCCGTTTCCACTGGGCACTCTTGTTCCTTGATCTGGAACTTAATTATGAGTTAAGGGTTGTGATTATTGGACCGAAAAAAATTGGAGATCAAATTTGGATCAAGAAGGCATAATGTCACATTAAATTCTAACAATTATTTTTCATTTTATACTCTTTGATCCTTATTTGATCCAAATTTTTTTATCCAACAATCATTATTGATGAGTTAAATGGGTTTCTTATAGTGGGGTGGGGCAATAACGAAGAATCTATATTACCCTCCCCCTTCAATCGGCAAAAAAATCGTCTTTCCCCGTTCTTTATTCTCACAAATAGATATTTGTCTATATTCTTCCCCTTGTGTTCCATTATTTCTTTTAGGTTATATTTTTTTAATTAAAAATTTAATACAGGTCGTTTTCTTATTGGTGGGACAGGGAAGGGGACAGAGGATTCCTAACCCCTTCAATCTGATTAAACTATTTTTTTACCCTAGTCAGTTATTTAAAGTGACTAATTCGGAGAATATAAGATGTCTGTTAGAGATTTTTCTTAATGGGTTGGGGATCCTTGGATTTCTTTCATCCTTATGTAATGGTTGATATTAATTAATAATATCATTGTTCTCCGTTAAAAAATAAAATGTGCATCTTTCCTTTTGATTCAAGATCATATATTATATATGTAGGGCTATCAATTGGTTAGAATATTCGAACATAGATCCAAACTCAATAGGGCTGGTTGAGGTACAGTAATAGGAAAAATTGGTACTAGGCTTGGAATGCATGTAAACAGACCAAAAAGATCCATGACCAGATTAGTGGAATACATTAACATTCTCTGCTAACGTCTAGTGGTGGTGGAGTTGAAGTGGCCGATTGTTGGTTACCGATGACCTGTACGCCGCAGACGATTTTCTGGTAGTGGTTGGACGGTGGTGACTCACCGACGATCAACTTTAATTCGTCGTTAATTTTAAACTTAATGACGATGGCTATACGCTTTTATTTTTTTATTTTTTTGAAGATCGACCGCTATATATATTTTTATTTTGCTTTTGTTTTTTTTCGAAATATGTTGTTTTTACAAAATAAAATTAGAGACCGACATAAGAATCGTTAAAATTGGTGACTGGCAAAACAGTCATTAAATATTTTAAACGAGTATGTCTAGACTCAATCAGAGACATAAAGCGGTCGAGTTTAAACTCTCATTGAAAAGACCAACGAGTAAACAGTAGGGACTTGGACCTAGGTCTTCTTCGGTGGGTCTAAGTCTTAAACCTTGTATTCTTGATCAGATTGGACCCTATTGACAACCTTACACATATATTTCAATTGTTATAATATTTTAAAGGGTAAAAAGCGCTGATGCCCTCTAAACTATTCCCTTTTTTGGTTTTTGACCCTCAACTAAAAAGGTCAAGTTTTACCCCCTAAACTATTTCGATTTTTGGTTTTTGACCTTCCATCCATATTCTCCGTTACATCATAACGGAAGTCCAAAAATTGGGGGCATTTTGAAAAAATTATATCATTCATAATAAATAGAATTAAATTTAAGAGAAAAAAGGGTCTTTTAAGATTTTTTTTAGAGGTTGGAATTTACAGTTGGTGGTTGGAGAAGAGGAATGGTACCCGGCTTTCGGCTTCTTCTGTCACTATTCTCACCGACGACTTTTTCTTTCTCGTCAGAATAATAGGTTTTTTTTTTTTTTTATAAAAACAAAAAAAAATTAGGATCTTATATAGATTGCCCAAAAATGCCCCCATTTTTTGGACTTCCGTTATGATGTAACGGAGAATATGGAGGAAGGTCAAAAACCAAAAAACGAAATAGTTTAGGGGGTAAAACTTGACCGTTTTTAGTTGAGGGTCAAAAACCAAAAAAGGGAATAGTTTAGGGGCGTGAACGCTTTTTACCCAATTTTAAATGGAGGATGGATTAGTTTATTAGTCTCGGTCTTACATCTCACTCACATAATTAATTGTATGTAAATTGAGGATTTGTTAAGTAAATATTGTGAGTAAAGAGTGGGAATAATTCTGATATGGATCTGGCCTACCACTTGGTCATGGACCACTTGGTCCACATTCATCCACATCACAGTTTTGATTAAAATAATAAAAACAGGTGGGGACTTATGAGAATTTTATTTTATTTTAATCAAAAGAGGTGATGTGGTTAATTCTGGATCAAGTGGTAGGCCAGGTCTATATCAGAATTTTCCAAAGAGTGGAGCCATAACTATTGAAGATGATCAATACCCCAGCTTCCCGTATAAAAGTTTAGAGGAAAAGAAAAAAAAGAGTTTGGAGAGAGGATATATCTGCCCATTCTAACATTAGATACCAGCAATAAACAAGAAATCTCTCTCTATGTTTTTAACTGCAAATCCAAAGAAAAACCAGAGTAAATTTTTTAACAGCATACAAATTCAAAATAGAAGATTTGGCTTAGTTTCTATAGTTTTTAACTGCCAAAATAACTTAAATAAGAATAGCATTAGAGAGAAAGAAAAGATGAGGGCAGCAACGTAGAAATATCTGCCTTTGTTCTTGATGATCAATTCTGATGATTTTGATGTTCATAAGATGAACCCATATGATGAAGATCCGCCATTAAAAGACATTCTTGACCTCTGGTACTATTTGGATATGCTGTTGTTAAGCCCAAGAAGTCTCTAGTCAACCCCTTCATTATTTTCACCTTCTTTAGGGATTTTCGCAAGGGTTTCTTGAAAATTCTTGTTCATTTTTGAGCTCAAGATTCCACTGAAATTCTGCCCACCATTAAAGATTAATGGTTCTTCGAAACTTGAAGAGATCATTTCATGTAGTAGAGAAGAAGAAGAAGCTTCCCCAGTTGGATCTACTTGCCCCATGCAACTAGAGTACTTGATGACAGGTTTGTTCCCAAAAGATGCCAACCCATCAATAAAGCCATCTCCCATCTCTTCACGTGCGGAGAAATTACCCACACTAGAACCAGCTATAGATGTGTCCAAATATGTCGAACTCTGGCCACGTTGAAACAGCTCTGGAGTACCAAACATTCCTCCCGAGTAAGAGTCAGATCCTGCAAACGCAATATTATTAGTCTCACCAAGAGTAGGAATACTGGAACGTTGAATGAACTCTGAAGTGTCAGCTATTCCTCTTGTAGGCGCACCCTGGGTCGAGCCCTCACCAAATCTGGGAATAATGGAACGTCGAAAGAGTTCTGCAGTACCAAATCTTCCTCTCAAATAAGAGTCAGACTCTGCAAGAGCAACTTGGGTTGAACCCTCACTGAAGGTAGGGATACTAGAACGTCGAAAGAGCTGTGAAGTATCAGGCCTTCCTCTTGAGTAAGTGTCAGATTCTGTAAACGCAATATGGGTAGAACCCAGATTAGTACTCTCACTGAAACTGGACGGGCCAGATGTTGGTGTGAACATGTGAAGTTGGTGGGGTCTGATAATTGATTCGACAGGTTTGCTCATTGTGACGCCCATTTGAGTTGCTTTTTGTAGCAATGAAGTTGCAGACATGTGAGGAGAAGACATTTTTGAAGGTTGAAATGAGGAAATTAACAATGTATTATTAGTAGGGTTTGATGAGTTTTGGTGTTGCATCATTGATTCCTGGTCTAGCCTTGAGCTGAAAAAGTTGGAAGAAAAGTTGAAGGTTTCTTGAAGATCTTGTTCTTGTTTGAGGGGGAATAGAGAAGGGAGACTATGGCTGCCATGGAATTGATTTTGGAGGTTTAGTTGAATATGGCTTTGTCGTGAGGAGGAATTGATATTAATTGACCTTTCCCTTTCTTCTGCTAATGCATCACAGAATGCCCTGTGTGTAATAAAGCTGTCTCTTCTGCAAACAAAACACATCAAATTAAGGTAATAGTCTTAACAGTCGAAATGTTTGAATCAGCAATTCATATGACTCGCTATTAAGGTAATAGTCCAACAGTTGAGCAGTATTGCTACTTTCTCTCATCTCTCTCACACTCACACCGCCTCGCTTTTCTGCGTCTTACTTCTATTGGAAAAAAAAAGAGGGAGACAAATGAACAAACAAATTGTAGAAAAGAAAGGAAACATCTTGAATTTTAAAAATTGAAATGCATACCTTGAAAAGAGAGTTCCACAATCACATTTATACTGTCTAGTACCACAAATTTTGGAATGAGCTTTCCAATCAGATAGAACAGCATAACGTTTAGAGCACTTGTCACATTTCCATTTCTTCTCACAATGCTTTCTGCAAAAGTGTTTCTTAATCCCAGTGAGGTCCCCAAGTGCCCGTGACGCCTCGTGGTGTACGCATGTTACTTCTGGGCACACATAAACTTTCCTTCTAATTACTTCATTTCTCTTTCTTTGCTTTAGCTTCCACGGTAAATTATGACCTCTTCTATGCAATTGAAGGTTCTGATCTCTTTGAAACCCTTTGTTACATACCTCACATACAAACCGATTCGTCGCTAAAAGAGATTTTGGTGACATTGCTATCACTTCTGCTTCTGCCTCTGAACAAAACTATAATTAGTTCAAAACAAAAAAAAAAAAAAACATCTTAATTTTGAAGGGGGTAAGATCTATGTAAAGGGTTTTCAAAAAAGAAAAATTAGAAACCGAAAAAAGTAAAAAAGAATTTTCCTTTTAGAAATCAAGTGTTCATAATTGTTAATCTGAAGCTAAATGAATTAAGTACCTGCTTGATTTCTCTTTCTCTTTGGTGGTTGAGATTGTTGATCTCTATTACCAGAAGTTACATTAGATGCAGATGTTAAGTTTGACATGCATTCATCCATCATCATCTCTCTCTGATTTGGATTCTACTTTTTCAAGAATCTTCTATTGATTCAGAAAATCCATACAAAGAAAGTGAAAATTGGAACAAATCTATAGAAGATGAAGTTGCTTTACTAGTGTTTTTTTTCTTCTAGATAAGTAAAAAGGGGGACAAAAAGATTTAAGAATATATGTAAGAAGATTAATAAGAAAAGAAGACGATCCATACATGTTAGCACCATGAAGATTCAATAAAAGCCAGACAGATGAATACAAAAAGAGGCCATTATATTCTTCTATTCAAGACTCAGAAGAGATAGAGAGGGAGAGGGATGTGGATGAGAATGTATCTCTATAAGTCTTTAGCTCCATCAAAAACCATAGGCTAAGGTTACCACTTACCACCTCTATACAAGCTTATTTGCTTCTTGTATTTTTGTCTTTTTCTCTCTTTTCTTTTCTTGGGATTTGAAAAGTATTTTGACGAACTTTACAAGAATTCTTACAAACGTCCGATACTTTATCTCTCTTATTTAACTTGGATACAATGTGGAACGAGTGTTCTATGCGCACATATGGACACGAAGAAATCCACCGTGAAGAATAACTAGGGGTCCATCAATCCTAGGATCGTTCTTGTGGGTCTGACCCCATAGTCCCCTCACTTGAATTGAGCGGAGTCCACATTTGCAGAGTAGGCCCCACTCAATTCATGTGTGGGATCTGTGTGGTTAGTCCCACAATGACGGTTCTAATATTAAATTTTCTAATAACTAAAACAATTATTCTTCACCCTTTTGAAAAAAAATGGTATTCATCTCTGTAAAGAATAATTGTTTGTCATAGTTTTGCAAGTGCAGACAGAACACCCAAACCTGAGTTCTTTCTCTTACTATTGTGACAAGGCAAGGCATTTTTTTTTTTTTTTTTTGGGTGGGGGAGTTTGTTACTCTTCATAATTATTATTGTCTTCACTTGAGACATATATGTAACTCTCGTCCAATATATGTAAAATCTTAGCTGGAGCCTTTATTTTTCTGTTTTATTTCCAATATTCCTCCAAAAAGTAAATATTAAAGAACCTCTTATATATAGTACCATGTTTCATAAAATTTGGAAAGGATGAATACTAAATGGAGTAGCATTCTAAGTTGATGGACACACAATAGAGGACAACATAGTTCGTTCTTCATAGGTTGATTTATTTGTTTCTTTTCTTTTTTAGGGTAAATTATAATTAACGAGAAAGTAGACATTCAATTCAAATTAATAAAAACGTTTGGAAAAAAATCAAAATCAATGTGAATTTTCGATCCTTAAACCATCATGCAGGAAGAAATGAAATCATATTTTAGTTCATGCAGAAAGGTAAGACTATTTATGAATTAATAGCCAATTTGGTCATCAACATAGTTTCGGGCTGCCACTTTCATCCTTTTTCTTTTTTTTTTAACTTTTCACATCCCCAATATATTTTCAAACAGCCACTTTCATCCTTTTTAACTTTTTTCAGCCACTTTCATCCCCAATATATTTTCAAACTACCATTTATCATCCCCAATATTTTTCAAACAACTACTTTCATCCTCAAAGATTTTCAAACAGCCACTTTAAAAAAGGATGAAAGTGGGCATGTTTAAAAATATTGGGGATAAAAATGGCAGTTTGAAAATATATTGGGGATGAAAGTGGCTGAAAAAAGTTAAAAAGGATGAAAGTGGCAATTTAAAAATATATTGGGGATGTGAAAAGTTAAAAAAATAGAAAAAGGATGAAATTGGCAGCCCGAAACTATGTTGATGACCAAAATGGCAATTAATTTGTTTTTCCTTTATTTTATTTTATTTCTGTTGAGGAAAGAATTTGATGTAAGTAAAGGTCAATCACGTGATGATGATTTCTTTGGTGATTATATTCCCCACAGCCTATCAAAAAGTTGTCCATTCTCTAGGTATATTCTTATGATTTAGAAAAATATTCTGATATTTGCATTTATTATATTAAAAAAATATATTGTAACATCAAAACTATTGTTGAAAATTCTGTCGTAAATAATGTTTTCCGTATCTACAATGTGAAAAAATAAAAAAAATAAAAAAGAAATTAGGGACTTTGGTCCACCGTGTTGGTCCAACAATCATCAATTGTCACATCAGAAATTCTTTCTTCAATAATTTTCCATTTTTATTTCCTCTTCGAATATTATGAATATTATGCCAGGATGCCATCTTCTTTGCCCTTAATTTACAATAAATTGCACTTCAAAACAACTTTAATAAAGTGTGCTAATACTTGTATAATTAAGATGTTACTCTTACCAAAAAAAACAAATTCATCTTCTTTCTTGATATTTTTAAATTTATTAAAAATAAATAAATAACAAATAACGTGACTCTCTGTGGAAGAACTTTGGTTTTCTGTTTATTTATGTTCTCAATAAATTCTCATTCTCTATTTTTTAAATTCCTAAAAATACAGACTTTTTGTTATTTTATGCAGATTTTTCCTTACCAATTATTATATCCTAACAACTTATTATGGCCATTTCTATATTCCCTTCCAACATTTGATAATTAATTAGGTTAATTTATATCTATATGATTAAAATTTTAACTTAATTTGTATAAAGTTTAATTGTGAGACTACATATTTAAGTCAAAATCAGTAACTAGTACACTATATCACCATCATTTGCACCTTCTTATTTTTTAAAGGAAAAAAATGAGGACTCGTTAGAACTAGCTCAAATACTTTTAAAAAAAAATCCCATGGTATCTCATTTATTTAATTATTAATTTCAATATATATTAGAGGAAATGATTACGGAATTAATATGAAATATTAGATTGGTTTCTAAAATGGAAAGTAATACAAAGTAGACACCCTTGTGGGCTTAGTAACTGTGGGTCCTCAAAATGAATACGGATATATGGGCTTTAAGGAGCAGCCTCTTGAACTAAACTCCAACTATAGCAAACCACAATTAAGCCCGAGTTATTTGGTGAGGCCCATTTACCCTTTACCCTCTTTAACTAAATTTCAACTATAGAAAAGGTTTGTGATTGTTTTTCTAGGGCTTTGCTTTAGACTAAGTGATTAGTTATGGGTTTAAGCAAACCCAGGAAGGGTGTGTCGAACTAAGGGGTGAAAATTTTCTGTCCCTATTCCTGTTCTCAATGATGTCCCCAACCAATCAGAATTTACTTTATAAATATATTTTTCAATTATATATACACATGGTGAATTGTGATTGGTTGGGAGACACACGGGAACACACAGGGATAGAGGATTGTTTGCCCGAACTAAGGATGTATTATCTCGAGTCACAATTGCTGTGCAAAATGCATTTAGAACAAACAAAGATAATAAATTAGCAAAGCTTGAGGTAATGTGAAGTTTAATAGTGTTTTTTTTTAACGGGAGTTCAATTTTTTTAGAGTATTATCTATTAACTTGCGTATAACTCTCAATTTAAATAATGACAAAAGGGCATTTTGTTTGAATGAGGATGTCGCCTCCACCGGCATTACCTTTCTTTATGATGGTAGTAATTATTTGATTAAAAATTTGGGATCAAACAAAGATTAAGAAGACAAAATATCATATCAAATTTTAACAATCATTTTTATTTTATACTCTTTGATCCTTATTTTATCCAAATTTTTTGAACAATCATTATTGTATACCCGTAACTTTTGCTTACGTGCTATTTGATGTGTAATTAATTTTTGCATGACTAAGTGCATATGCGTAATTTATTTCGTCTGATAGTGTGTTTACATATTTATTTATTTAATAACACGTTGCATGTTATTTTTGTGTAAGTTTATTGAGGGGCATTTCGCACATATATAGTGATTGGAGATCTAGTTGTAATTCACTAAAATGAGTAGTTAATTAGATGTGGAATTGGGAATTGAAATTAATTAAGAATTTTATTTGGATTAGGAAAGTTACCATCATATAATTAAAATAGAATAAAAAGAAGGGCAAAAAGCACTAGGCACACCTAAACTATCCTTGATTCTCTATTTTAACACCTAAACTACCATTTGTGGTTTTTTGACACTCGAACTACCCAAAGCTATCCAAAATAGCACAACCATCCACTTTTTCCGTTATCTAGTAACGGAATAGTATCATGTGAGAAACATGTGATTTTTTAGGGGTATTTTTGACCAATTTTCAATGGGATAAATGATTTGTTGCATTGTATTGCTTTTGAATAGCATTTTCTTTTAGTTTTGGCTAAATTTAACTAATAGTTTTCATATTTATGAAACATTACTACAAGAATGTACAAATACAAACAATTGGTTATTAAATATTTGATAGATTCACATGTATTAAACCTATAAAAAAGTGCACATGCAACTTGTCTTCAAAAGATTAATATAATAGTTCAAAGATGCATTAGTGTATTTATATCAATTTCAATGAGCAAAAGACAAGATGGAATATAAAGTTGTTCAACTGACACTATTTGTCCCCAAGTTGATTTCCAGAAAATTAAGGGCTTATCCCAGAAAATTGGACAAAAATACCCCTAAAAAATCACATGTTTCTCACATGATACTATTCCGTTACTAGATAACGGTCAAAGTGGATGGTTGTGCTAGTTTGGATAGCTTTGGGTAGTTCGAGTGTCAAAAAACCACAAATAGTAGTTTAGGTGCTAAAATAGAGAATTAAGGATAGTTTAGGTATACTTAGTGCTTTTTGCCCTAAAAAGAAAGGGACTCGATGGGATTGAGGGATATAAGAAATAAAAGAATCGTGCACAAAAATGGAGGAGAAAGAGAGAAACGACAAGGGAAAATTATGTTGTGGACCTGTGCTATATGTGGAGACATGAACCACTTGATTCACATTGAGACACGTCACCTCTTTTGATAATAATAAAAAAAAACCTTCTTTACTTGCACAAAAGGAGAAGTGTTTTTTTTTTTTTTTTAATAAAAATAGTGATGTAGCTCAATGTGGACCAAGTGGTTTATGACCCCACATATAGCCCAAGTCCACAACAGAATTATTCAACGACAAGGGGCAGCCGCAGGAGAACAGAAAGAAAAGATTTTGGAGGGAACTATTTTTAACAGACTTCGAGAGGACGGTTGAGGGGACTACCGGCGTACGTTTTCGACCCTACATCATATCAAAACGACCACGTTCAAGATACCTACGAGAGAGCATAGACGAATCGTGATTCGGAATTCGCAGCAGAAAGTTATCGCACTAGCGAGTGAGGCTGTCAGTGCTGTTTTTGGGATTCCTGTGTTTTTCGCTTTCGTAATGAGTAAAAACCCACTCTCTGTGTTAATTTCTGCCCGAATTTATATATATGTTGGGGATACTGTTATGGGATTGTTTAAGAAGTAATTG
Organism: Vinca minor; assembly: GCA_026122235.1. NCBI lineage: Eukaryota > Viridiplantae > Streptophyta > Magnoliopsida > Gentianales > Apocynaceae > Vinca > Vinca minor. The sequence continues at coordinate 8,625,211 of JAOCZM010000040.1, read as the reverse complement.
GGCATGATTAATTGCATAAACTGTTATAAATAGATCAATTGCATGATATGTATTCATCGTTCGGTTTCTTGAATTTCTGCCTTAAATTGGATGAATTATGCCTGCTTATATAATCTGAATTTTCAATTGTTGTTATGTAATTGTTGTATATAAATTATGAATCGTGTATCTTGTATTGTGAATTATGGATCGTTGGGGATCATTATTGTACTTGCATTATTTGGGTCGTCCTATTTGGGTTGTCGTCGTTTCAGTCCTATGTGGTTATGGTCGACCGAGTCATCACCTCCTATTGAGTTCTTGTCTAGGAAAAACTAGTTAACATTATCCACTCGACTATACCTGTTATATCTGTTATGTTCTGACTCTATGATCCCGAGAGATCTTCCATTCTGTTATGTTCTGTCCTGGGCCTTCACCTAGTAAGGCAAACATTGTAACGATAGTGGTTTTGTGGAGTCCTTGGTGGGGATGATGATACAATGTAATGGATGGATCCTTAAAATCTGCGACCCGTCGTTTGGGGTCTTACCAAACCAGCGTGTTATTTCTAATCTATCATAGTTTGTACTATAACTATGACCATTACCGCTATTGTTGATTAAGAGTGATTAGATGATTGAGCTCATGTGGTGGGATTGTCATGTCATAACAGTAATGATGTACTGAGTGTCTAGACGATGTTGTGATCGGGTGTACCGGATGGGTAAAGCGTGGTGCTTGTCGTGCACTCGGTTATAAAAGCGTTTAGGAGCGAAAAATGTGACTATCTAGCTTAATTGTTACTTATCAATTGTTGTTCTTTTTTTGGTCGTTATTGCTGCTTGATATTGAGTCTATTTGGTCACTTTTGGGTTTGGGATGTTTCAGTGTAGAATTGGTGCATTTTGTGCACAAGTTTTGCACTTGTTTTTCGGAAAATCACATATCGCAGACGAACCATTCGTCTTAGGCTTCGTCCGCAGAGACACAATAGCTATTGTCTTACCACGGATGATCCCACAGACGAACCATTCGTCAGCAGGTACCCCGCGGACGATACCACGGACGAACCATTTGTTCGCATCTGTGCAATGTTCTGTTATGTCTGTTCTGATCTGTACTGTTCCGTTCTGAGTCTTATGGGGCTTGTGTAGTGTCGTGTTACGTATTGTTTCCAAAGAGGTATTTTGGAAAACGAGAATCTATTTGGTCTATCAGTGTTATATTTCTGTTATGTGTTTATTCAATTCTTACTGAGCCTCGAAGCTCAGTCCATTCACTCTTTCTTATTTTGCAGATGATATAAGTGATGACAAGTATTATGATGATGTAACTTGGAAAGGGGATTACGAAGAGTGATTTTAACTGGCGTCGTTTAAAGACTAGAATGTCATTTCATTACTCTTAGATTTACTTTTCCATTAATGTATTGTTGGACCTTTTTCATTGTAGTACTTCACTTCCGCTATTTAATAATCTATGTTGTGTGCTTTTTTTTTGGCTAAGTTATGTTGTGTGCTTTGGTGCTTATTATATAATGAGATACGGTCATGTCACCATTCTAATTATGGGGTGTGACAATTATTGTTTATACAAATAACATAGGAGTGGATTTTTTTTATGGACATATTAATTTGATTCGTGATTTTGCTTCTTTCCTTTTTATCTTTTTCTTTAAATAGGGTCCCTCTAGCAAATGAAGGTTCAAAAACTTTTTCTTTCTCCTTTAAATCATTTGGTTGCCACATGAAATGAAGCATATCTTTCACCAACAACCACTTTGGACATTTATTTTCCAATCATGTTTGCTTGTTTTAATGGTTACAAAAATTAGGTAGAAACTCTTTTTAGAAGAAATAAACAACAATTCAGTAAAATATTAGAAATTTAGAATCATGAATTTGATTAACATCCACATTGGGGGAGATTAACATTAATGTCTGTAATATATTTCTATAATTAAAAAAAAACTGAGAAATTTATCAATCTGAAAAGGAGTGTAAAAAAATACAAGGAATTAAAATTATTTAAAAAAAGAAGATAGTATAATTTTTTTAACCAACTCTTATTTAAAATAATTAATTTTTTTATAACGAGGGAGGGGGCGGACAGCATGGGCTTTATCTGTGTCTTAACCGGAGATTTACTGCTCTAGTTCCCCTCCTACTGGAAACCCAGATTGAGGGGTTTGCAAATACACGTGGCAGAAAGAAGAATAAGTGATGACATGGACATAGATCCACATTCATGTCCATCCATCTCCATCATTTGTCTTTAGCCTGAAGAGAATCCTTGGCTTATCTGCAAAGTACAGGAAAACATAGATAAATAGAATCAACAAAACCCATCTTGGCTTATTTTTCACTGAAAGACTGCAACTTTTTTTTTGAATTTTTGTCCAAAATATCGACACCCCATTTGGAGAAAACGATGTACAAATGTATTTGAATACATAAAGAAGCCCCCTTTTTTTTTTAACCTAAGATTTTGTCAAGAAAGAGGTGGGATTTGTACATTTGGAGGAAAAAATCTGTCTTTGGATTGAAAAATGGTGCTGGAGGATGGGAGAAATTCATTAAAGACAGGGGCTTTAAGGTCTTCGGATTCATTAAGGATGGAATCAAAAAGAGGGAGATGGTTGACGAATTTTCACAGGGATCTGATGGCAGGGGCAGTAGTTCATACAATTGAAAGGGCTAAGATTTTATTACAAACACAAGAGAGCAATATAGCGATCTTGAAAGCTTCACATAAGAGGTTTAAGGGAATGTTTGATTGTATAGTGAGAACTGTTAGAGAAGAAGGGGTTTTATCTCTTTGGAGAGGCAATGGTAGCAGTGTTATCAGATATTACCCCTCTGTGGTTCTTAATTTTTCTCTAAAGGTACTTTCCATTCTAAATTTATGCGGAATAAATTACATCTTTTGCAAGTTGCCTTTTTTGCATTTCAATTTTAGTATTTTTTTGCTGTGGATTACTCTGTGTTCTTTTAATAGTTTCATTTTGTCCGCGTGATGAAGCGTTGTTCGTCATTGGGTTTAGTTATGCATAATTTCTATAAATTGTGATGTGGGGGTGGAGAAGTATGCTTTTAGGTGCTAGTAATTGTTTAGTTCCTTGTGTAAGGTCTAGAGGAGAGAATAGGATGTAGAGACCAGTTCATTTGGGCTACGAGATTCGGTTGGTCTTGGAATTCCAACCTAAAACATTGGTTGATTTTGACAAGCTGTTGAAGTTTGTTTAGGTTGAATGTCATTTATTAGCTGGAAGTTTGGTCGTTAAAGTAGCCGCAGATAGTTTCCAGTTCTCACAAATACAGAAAAGTGAGATAATTGACCATGCAGTGACGCTGAAGATGAAAACTAATTGAAGAAAATAATTTCAAAACAACTGTCAAAATCATGTATAAAAAAAAGAAGGAAATTTCAAGATTTAGAGGCTAGTAATAAGTAGGTGACATACATGATATTTGTCGTGAAGTGTATGTCGTACATGGGGTATCTTCAGTAGTAAAATATTTGAAACACAGGAGTGCTAGACTGGCCAGACATCTGTTACTTCTAACATTGCTCGACGCCAGCGCAACTCTTATTATGGGCAAAAGAGAGAGTAAATGTGCTATCACATATCAATGTAGCATTCTTGGGACGCTCTCTTGTAAGAAAAGAGTTGGAACGCTTTCTTGTATGTTCTGTAACTGAATCGTGATGAACCATTGCGTTCCACCTTTTTTCAGTTCTTTGGGGGGCATTTTGTTGTCTTTGATGTTGATATATAATTGAATGTTGTTTTGCAATACACTCGGAATATTATACAATAATTACCATGTGAATATTGTCAGGATCTGTATAGGAACGTATTACGCGGTCAAGAAAGCCAAAATTTCTCCGGTCCATCTGCTAATATTATTGCTGGGTCTGCAGCTGGTTGTACAACGCTGGTCATCATCTATCCACTTGATATTGCACATACTCGTCTTGCTGCCGATCTTGGGAGAACTGAGACCCCCGTCAATTCAGAGGCATTCGCCATTTTCTTAGTACAATACATAAAAAAGATGGGCTTCGGGGGATTTACAGAGGGCTCCCAGCCTCTATTCAAGGAATGATTGTGCATCAGGGCCTTTACTTCGGTGGTTTTGATACCATAAAAGAGATGATGTCGGAAGAATCTAAACCAGACATAGCCTTGTGGAAGCGTTGGGTGGTAGCACAGGCTGTCACAACGTCAGCTGGCTTGGTCTCTTACCCATTGGGATACTGTTCGAAGGCGGATAATGATGCAGTCTGGCTTGGAGCAGCCAATGTACGAAAGTACATTGGAGTGTTGGAGGAAAATTTATCGGACAGAAGGGTTCTCTTCATTTTATCGTGGGGCCCTATCAAATATCTTTAGGAGTACTGGTGCAGCTGCTGTTCTGGTTTTGTACGATGAAGTTAACAAGTTAATGAATTGGAGTGGCTTATAGCAGCAAGATTTTCCGAGCACTCGTATAGAACTGAAGAACAGATTTTACAGTAGATTGCAGCAATAGAGAACCCCGAATATCGTTAATAGAAGAGGCTGGATCAGAGGCAGTTGATAAAGAGGTACGGTAAATCACCCTATGAAATTAACATCCAGTTCCAGTTTTAAGGTTTTAAGCAGATACGCAATGATTTTTCTTGTTAGCAAGCAAGGGTATTTTTGGATTGGGTTTAAAGTTGAAGTGCGTCGGTTGGCGTTTTGAAAATTTTGAAAGAAATATGGAATCTTGCAATCTTTTTACAGGTTTTCGTCTTTGCTGAATAATCAATCTCATGAAAGTCACTGATATTTTATTGTTCCCATCTCTTCTATAGAGATCTCTTGAGGCTGAAGGAATAGCCCATCCTTTTCTCTCTTTTTTTAATCGGACCAGGCGATCTGGAAGGAACGGTGGCTGACCATGATAAGAATTCTTGCAAACAATCATGCGACAATTGTTGCTTCCAGGTATCCTTGAGGAATCCTGCTTTTCATGTCGTATTCTTCTTTCTTCAAAGTTTACAAATATCTTGTGCCTCCAAACTATTCAATGAAATATCCAGCAATCTTTTTACAATGTCTTATTTAGCAAAAAAATATGCCTTAATTATCGGTCTGAATATGCTTGGTGAATCTAGCGGAAATGTGCTATTCGGTAAGGATACATCGTGGTGGAATGGAGAGGTAAAAGAAGCTATAAAGAAGAAAAGAGAGTGTTATAAGACTTTAGGGAAGTATAGAAGTGATGACAATTTTATGAAGTATAAGACGGCGTGTAGAGAAGCTAAGGCAGCCGTTAGAGAAGCGAGATCAAAAGTTTATAAGGATTTGTATAATAAATTGGACACTAAGGATGGTGAGAAAGGTATATATAGACTTGCTCGTTTAAGAGAGAAAAAGACAAAAGATATTGGTATGGTGAGGTGTGTTAAGGATGATAGTGAGAGAGTTTTGGTTAAGGATGAGGAAATCAAGGCGAGGTGGATGACGTATTTTGATAGGTTATTTAATGGGAATCAAGTACAGAATATTGGAGACCTTTCTATCCCGATTGGAGATGTGAACCATGATTTCATACGTAGAATTCAAAGGAAAGAAGTGCAAGAGGCCCTTAAAAGGATGAAACCAAAGAAGGCAGTAGGACATGATAGTATACCGATTGAGGTTTGGAAGTGTTTAGGAGAAATAGGTGTTGAGTGGTTGACTAACCTTTTTAATAAAATACTTAGAGTTGAGAAGATGCCAATAGAGTGGAGGAAAAGTACTTTGGTGCCATTATATAAGAATAAAGGAGATGTTCAAGATTGTTCAAATTATCGTGGTATTAAGCTTATGAGTCATACTATGAAGTTGTGGGAAAGGGTAATTGAGCATAGATTGAGAAAAATTGTGAGCATTTCAGAGAACCAATTCGGTTTTATGCCCGGACGATCAACTATGGAAGCAATATATCTAATAAGGCAGTTGATTGAGCGTTATAGAGAGAGAAAGAAGGATCTGCATATGGTGTTCATAGATTTGGAAAAAGCTTACGATAAGGTTCCCCAGAGAGGTAATTTGGTGGGCGATGACTAAGAAAGGTATATCTCGGAAGTATATTGATCTTATTAAGGATATGTATGAGGAGTCGGCACCGAGTGTCGAGTTTGCGGCGGGATAAGTGAAGAGTTTCCTATTACAATTGGGGTGCATCAAGGTTCGACGACTTAGTCCTTTTCGTTTACAATGGTTATGGATGAACCCGACCCGAGTGTATACAAGATCCGATACTAGTGGTGCATGTTGTTTCGTCGATGATATAGTTTTGATAGATGAGACAAGAGCGGGTGTTAATGCCAAGTTGGATGTATGGAGACAAACCTTAGAATCTAAAGGTTTTATGATTAGTAGAAGTAAAAAGCAGTATATGGAGTGTAAGTTTAGCACTAGCGAGCAGCGATGAGCAAACCGTAGTAACTTTGGGTGACAAAAATATCTCGAGAGTGAGTATTTTCGATACCTTGGTTCTATTATTCAAAAGGACTGGAGAGCTTGACTGGAGATGTAGCACATCGAGTTAAAGCTCGGTTGGTTGAAATGGAAGAGTGCGACGGGTGTTTTGTGTGATCGTAATGTACCGCTGAGATTGAATAGAAAGTTTTCATGAACCAGCTGTTAGACCCAGGCATTATTATATGGTACAGAATGTTGGGCAACTAAGAGGTGTCATATTCAGAAAATGCATGTAGCGGAGATGCGTATGTTAAGATGGATGTGTGGGCACACGAGAATGGATAGAGTGGGGAATGAGATTATTCAGAAGAAGGTTGGTGTAGCACCTATTGAAGATAAGATGAGAGAGAACCGTTTGTGTTGGTTTGGGCACATTAGACGAAGGCCAAGTGAAGCTCCGGTTAGGAGAATTGAAGGATTATGTAATGTAGATGGCGTAAGAGGTAGAGGGAGACCGAGGAAAACTTGGATGGACGTGATAAAAGGGGATATGAATCTGTTAGAACTATACGAGAGTTGTGTTTGGGATCGAAAGAAATGGAGAGATTGCATCCATGTGGATGACCTTACGTGATTCTTACTTTGGTTCATGTAGCCGACCCCAATCTGTTGGGATTAAGGCTTGGTTGTTGTTGTTGTATTAGTATTATTCTTGACTATCAGTTTGAGTGATTTTTTTTGGGTTGCGTAATAGTAACATTCAACACCTAAAAGTATAGATTCTATTTGTTTATTTTCATATAAACAGTGAAAAATATACAGATTCTTTATGGCCTACCACCTTTTACTCGGTCTTTTTTTTTTTGGTTAAAAAAGAAATATATATATATATATATATATATATATATATATATATATATATATATAAGCAAACAACTCTCTAACCCGTAGAGTAGTGTACAAAATTATTACAATTAGACCTATCTATCAATATCTCTTATCCATATCCTGCCACTATAAAGCTCACAAAAGGATGGATATGGATAGAAGTATCATGAATAGTCCTACTAAAAGTATCCCTGCGCCACTAGGTGGCTAACAAAGGGGGTTAAAAAGTTGAAAATAACAAAATCAGAGGATGTAGAAAGTCCTCCAGCTTTAGCTAGGCCATCGGCACATGCGTTGGCCTCCCTGTAGATGTGGGAGATGCTAGTCTCCGGTAGCTGCCTGAGTAATGCCCTGTAATCGGAAATAAGAGAAGATAAATGGTGAGTGAAAACATCGGCATTTTGAATAAGTTGAATCACCACTTTAGCATCAATTTCAATAGCTAATTTATGAGAATTGATACTGATAGCAAGATTGAGTCCGTCTTTAAGTGCCCACAGTTCAGCTACCTTGTTAGTATAGGTACCAATATTCCTGTAGAAACCTATTAACCAGTCACCATTGTTGTCCCTTATGAGTCCTCCACATACTCCCCTGCTGGGGTTACCAATAGATGACCCGTCAATATTAAGCTATTTCACTGTGTCATTGAATGGTAAGGAAATAATGTAAAGTGGAATTGGCTTTTTGACAGGATTAACCTTAATCCCTGTCTCTTCAACTACATATCAATGGTTCTATTGTTTAAATGCACATTTTCTTTTGATTAATTAATGACTGATTCATACTTGAATGATTTTATCAATGGTTCTATTGCTGTGGTGAGTTTGACAATCAAGAATGGCACCAAAACTGAGCCTCGATTTACTTGAGAGAGTTGAAAGACTTTTACTAAATATCTGAAGCTGTTTGATAAACTAAAGGTGATTGGCTGCTGCTTCTTTTTGAGAGAAGTACTAGTCCATTCTTAGGCTTGTATATGAGTTGACTTGCACTTTGAACTGCTAGTGCTAGTGATTTACCATAATGGACGAAGAAGATAGAATAAATAATTGAAAGATTTGATGATGAAATAAGGCCAACAAAAGTGGGTTCCAAGCATTTGGTGAGGTGTCTTATCTGGGGACACCTTTGCCTTTAAAACACTTTCACCCCTAAACATTTACTGTTTTTTTTTGGGTAAAAATAAATTCTTAAATATGAAAAACACTCATTTGAGAACTATTTCTCTATAGGGAATCCAACTATGAATCGTAAACTTATAAAAGGGACGTTCTTGCTCAAAATAGCAACAGCCAAATTGATTTTACAATCATGTGTGACTATTCTTTATGACTATTTTGTGTGCTTGATTGATAAGTTTATTATTTTCGCGTAAGAAAACCCTTGAAGAGGCCAAAGAAAACATGACATCATAGAAAATGAAGAAGCATTACACCTAAAGACACTTTAGACTATTTTAAGTGGTAGACAAAGTGTAAACCAAACCTTGGCATTATTGGCATTATGATGATGGTACTCTCTTTTTCCCAAAAAAGTAAAATAAAAAACTATTCTCTTTTTAAGTGCTTGTGTGGGGGTTTTTCTTTGATTGAAAGATTCAATTGTAGATTCCCTCTAAGGTTGGTTAAGTTGTAAAAAGATTCTAAAAAGTGGGGTCTACAAAAAGAAATGTTGGCCAACCTATAAGTGTTAGTCAAGTGTGATTCCAATTTATAAAGTGATATTTTTTTGGTGTCACGGTCCTTGGGTGCATAAACAAAAGCAAAAGAAGCAAATGTCTTTTGTCTACTTCAACTTGCAAATGGTTAATTGCTGAGCTGTCCATTCCCAATCCAAAGGAAAAGGAAAAGGAAAGAACCATTCATTCTTCTAAAGTGATAGTTATAATGAATGGCCTTCTATTCACTCTTCTTCTTCTACCTTATATAGAAAAGATCTTTTAGTGGGTCAACTAGGACTAATGAAACTTGGGATTTTTCTAAATCACAAAATTGCTACTACTAGTATACTGTTGAGAAAAGTCAACAAGCCTTCGTGTTAATTAATCATCGCTTATGTCTTGGAATTACAATTTTACTTTAAGCAAACACTGAAAACTCATATGAGTAAGTATAGTTTTTTCATCACCTTCTCACTTTAATAATAGAGGAGTTTAGAGAATTATTATGAATTGCAAAAAAGCACCAACTTCTTCTTCCCATTTTCCTTTTAGGTAGCCATTGAATTTGGTCCACATTTCCTTGGTTAGTTAAATTATATTGCGTGGAATTATTTTGTCTTTCTTTTTGGACACAAAATGTATGTGTATTATGTAGCTAACTTTGCTTGTCCTTCTTTATCAACCTATGCTAGTAAATTCAGAACCCCTCAACTTCTCCTTTTAGGCAATTCCAGATTCAATTAAGAGTTTCAGAAGTCTTACTCAGTCAAACTTTACAAACACTAGACAAACTAGGTTTGACATAATTCCACTACTAGTAAAAACACCGGACACCCGTTAAATAACAAGTGAATAAGGAAGAATCAAAATGCACAATTTTTATTGATTGAATCAGAAGCACAATCTGAGTTTCTTTGGCCTATGGTAATCCGAAAAAAGAATACACACATCTTTTTGGTGATGCAAATGAGAAAGTACACTAATTAAAGAAGAAATATTTCTATTCCAATTAAAATTTTCAAAAAAAACAACAGTTTCCAACTTCCCACTAATGAAGTACCTCCAAAATGGCTAGGATACTCACATTCATGAGGCAGGACTAGTCTTTTTTAGTTGTTATTTTAATATATTTTTTTATTGGAAACCAAAGCTCCCTTAGTCCCTCTCAACCGAAAATTATCAATTTCAAAGATATTAAAAATAAAATGAAAAATTATTACAGAATACCAAATCCCTATAGAGCGCCAACTTCCATAAGCTTAGGCACAAGATGACCGCTAAGGTGAAGTGCCACGAGGCTTTCAAGTCCACCTACGCACGTGCCACCGATAAACACCTCCGGAGCAATTCCTCCTCCTCCTCCATCACTACCGCTGTCTTTGTCTTCGGAGGCGGACGACGGAAGAGCTCCGATCTCGTCTTCATCCAATTCGATGACGGTTGGATGAACACCGATAGCGGAGAGTAACCGTTTCATGACGTGGCACATGCAACAAGATGAACGGCTGAAAATGATTACCGGATTCTCAGATATCAGTCGTTGGATTCGCATCTCCGCCGATTCGGTTACGTCTATGGATAGTGGTGAATTGGTGGTTGGTGTTAGTTCGAGTGTTACTCCTCCGTCTGCTGCTAGGGTACCACCACCGTATCGCTGCCGTACTCCCTGCATGACCTGCGCCAGTACTGGTGGTGAATTAGCTTAGTTTTTGTATAGGAAGCGGAGGGAGGGAGTTGAAAGGGAACGTGGGGGGAGATATATAAATGATGAGAGGAACAGGAAGGGGTATGTGTGGTGTGGTAGGGGATCCGGCCCCAACCCACTCTAAGAGCTTGTACTGCGCTTCCTCTTTTTTCTTTTTAAATATTAGTATTATTATTATGTATTAAATTAGGTTTTAGTAGAACCATCAGTCCACATAGAAGTCAAGTAGGTAATCATGACTGTTTTCAGCCTCATATAAGTCAAGGCTTCGAACCTATGAAACTTTGTAAGAAAATCAATAAATACTTTTCACGAACTCCTGACAGCTTCGTCCATGTCATAGATAGATTGAAAGTTGAAACGATTGTCTTTCGGTGTCTCAAACCAGAAGTCAACCTTGGGTAACAGTAGAAAAAGTTAAAAGAGTGTTGATTTAGAAGGATCACATTCTCTTGGCGAATTTATCATGGTGTTCCAGTTCCTTCCCACTCAAGTTCAAGTCCATTCGAGTAGGCAGGGAAAGAAGCCTTGAATGGTTCACTGAAGAAGGATCAGAACAAGCGCTGCTTTTAGAAAATGCCGCTGACTTGTTTGTTAATAAAAATAAATGATCTAAACGTACAGAATAACTATTGTTGGGCCATGGGCCTCATTTGGGCTTCATCACGTCTAACTTTGTCCCTCAGACTATAAATAAATAACCCTTTCTCGTTTCCCTCAGCCCTCTCACTCTTTATCACTCTAGCGTGTGCAGCGAGCTTGTAAGGTCACTAAGAAGACATGAATGTTGTTGTTTTTTTTTTTAATTTATTTTTACCTTTCTTGGAACCATTAAACTTGGATCATTTACCTCTTGGTCATGCTTTATATTCGGTTTTGCATTTAGCAGTTTGTTGGGAACTTAAAAAGTTATTGCCTCTTTTCTGGGTCTTAGTCTTGTGGTCACCAAGTTATTGCCTTTTTTCCGCATTTAGAATGGTTTTTTTTTTCCTGAGGGTTTAGGGTTTTTACAGCTTAGAATTGGCTTTGGTCTGCAGCTTAGTGGGATGAATTGAGAGGAGGGATCATAATACAAGTCATTTTTAGATTTGATAATAACCGACTTAATGCTTAAAAAATTAATTGTTTAAAAGATTTATTGAATTAAGAGCGTTTGATAATAAAATAAGATTGTCTTAATATTTTAAGAGTTTCTGAAACCCCTTTATAAATTTTAAGCCATATTAATCTTCAAACTCAAAACTTAAAAAAGATTATAAATAACTAAAACAATACTCTACTAAGATGTTGAACCTTTTCATCTGAATTGGTAATTTAACTTGTCTTTCCCCAAATCATTCTTCACAAGTATCAACATCAGTCTTCTTCTTCACAAATCTTGAACAGATTCTTGTCTATGATCATTAGACCTTAAAAGTCGAAAACAAAGACGAGGATTTCGAGTTTTGCTGCAGATAGCAATCTTGCCTAGGAAGAATGCCATAATTTTCATTGAGGAAGAAATAAATGAATTTATATGCATGATTTATGATAATTTTATGTTGATTGATTTCAAGATTTATTACAATTTTACTTCAAATTCAAATTTGAGGGATGATTCAGCAATCTTTGTTCTTATACAATAAATAAGAGACAAAAATATATAGAAAACCATGAAGCTCAAAGAATGCCTTTAGAAGCCAGTCATTTTAATTTACATTTCTTCCTACACATCAAGCATTCATTTGATAGAAGAATATAGCAAATTCTCTCTTGCTATGTAAGCCAGATATTCGAAAGATTGTATTTCCTCTGTTCGGGATTTAATATCCATTTTTTTTTTGGGTACAAAATAGATAAGAGAGTGAATATTCAATTTCAGACAGAGAGTATACGGCAATGAAGATCAAAGAATGCCTTGAAAATCAGTCATTTTATCAAGATATTTACATTTCTTCCTACCCATCAAACATTCATTCAAGAGAAGAAAGAATATTGCAAACTTTCTCTTGCTAGGTAAGCCAGAGATTTAAAATAAAATAAAAAGGTTTTCTATACATAATGAATAAGAAGGTGAATGTTCAATAAAGACCAAAGGTAACATATATAACTCAAAAGAATGTCTGCTTTGAAAATCAAACAGAATAATTGTTAAATAAATCTAGGAATTGAATGAATTTTGCCTCGACATAGGTCTGCTAGAAGCAGTCTTAGGGTGATAAGTTGTAATTCTATTTCCCTTTTCATCATAAAGAATAGTATCATCTTCTTCATCAGGTACTTTACATTTCTCACCCAAAATAATTTGTTTCTTCCAAATAGAATCTTCATGTTTCAATTTCTTATCTTTAATCTTTAATATATCCAACATATCTGATGCTTGTCTTGCTGTAAATGTTGTTGTTCCATTCCCAAATAACCTCATACTTCTACTCATTGGCAATTTATTCGTTGTTGTCGTTAGAGACGATGCTGATGCTGCTGAATTTGTTCTGAGATGACAAGAAGTTGTACCTGATAAATGTCGCCTTCCAGGGGGAGGTGGCAATGGCTGTTGTTGTTGTTGTCCTTCTTCTTCTTCTTCTTCTTCTTCTTCTTCTTCTGCATTTCGTGGCGTTTCATTCGCCGTTGGATTTGGATTTGTTGACGATGATGATTGATCATTAGTATTATTTAGTGGTTGATCATCGCGTGATGTGACATTTCCGTCTATATTTTCTTTGATTTGATCATTATTAGCATCATCAGCTGGAGGGGGAGATGATTCTGATTTTCTTTGGAATAAAGAACCACATAAAGATGAAATTATAGCAATTGTTGCAGCAATACAAGCAATGAACAATGAAAGTGAAATAAAATGATGATTTGTTGTTTCACTACTAGGGAATTTTCTTACCATGGCTAAGGGGGGGACAAATACAAATACAAATAATGCTTTCTTTTCTATCTTGTTTCAAACAATTTCTTCTTTAAACTAATATTTTAATATTTATAATAATAACAGTTTCTTTCTTTTTTATTCTTGAATATTTATCTAAGCTAAAAGGAAAAGAAAAAATCTAAGCTAAAAAAAATGAAATGTGACCTTTTTTCCTTCTTTCTCTGTTTTGCTTTCTGCTTTCCAGTGATTTTATTTGGTATCCGAAATAGATTGCTTGAATTGAGGGTTGAAAGGCTAAAAGCTGAGGCGCAAAACCAAAGTTTTACTAATTTTATAATACTCTAATATTGGCCATTTAAATAAAAGTTACTCTAAGAAAGAAGAAAATTATATTCTTAGATTACAGAGTACGCGTTTTACACAAGTCTAAGTAATGACTAACACAATTACTAATATATATATATATACCAAAAAAAAAAAAAAAAGACTAACAAAATTAATTTGAAATAGATCCTTAGCATGCTCAAATTATAGAAGTAGCTAAGGGAAATAGAAGCCTTTAATAAATCATTAGTGCTATATGAAGCCTTTAATAAATCATAATGTAATGCATTTTTAATCTTAGGATATGCAAATTTAATGTGGTAACCACATAATTACAATATCTTTTACATTAAAGTTGCCTTTGGGTCAGTATGACATTGCTTCCTAATCCAAATCTATACCAAATTGAGGTAGATTTGAGGATATTCACTTTTCTATTTGTAACCATAAAAGAGGGGTTTCCCTTGCAAAAAGTAAAGAAAAGGAGCAGATCAGTATTAGGGCATGTGCAATATTAATGTTCAAAAGTTAGCTTTAGAACCACTCCCTATATTAAAATTCCACTAAAAAGTCTGTTCAATTTCTCTTCTACAATAGTAATGCTCAGAAATAAGTCACATTTCTCACATCGCTTCTCACTATTAATTCTACCTATTTTTATCTATATACATCTCATTATCAATTTTACATATAATTAATATTTTAACAAACAATTTATTTATTTTAAAATAAAAAAATTATGTTAATAAAAAAAAATCTAACAATTTAATAATATAAATTCAGTGCATTGATAAAATTCAAAATTAATTAGAAGCTAAAAGCCCCCACGTGCCCTTATGAGTCAGAGTCATAAAAGATTTCTGTAGAGCAAAATCGTTTACTATTAAATTGTTTTTTTTAAGTCCGACTGGACATTTGTCTTATTAAGAGAAGATAGAAGTGTCTTACAAAAGAAGAAGAGAACCCTAGAAAGGAAAATTTAAAACATGCCCCCATATATAAGGAGGATATCGAACCCACGACCCAGGCCATAGTCCGACTATGAACCTTGTGATGATATTAAATTGTTTTGTTTGATAAAAGAAAAATCTCTAAAGCCGACAGAATTTTAAAAAGAGAAAGTAGCATTTGGGCTTTTCTGCAATCACATGTCTATAAATATTTATTTTTTACCCCAAAAACAAAAATAACTATAAATGACAACGAAGTATTACTCAAGTCATAAAAAGTTGATAAAACATCCACATTCGTTTCCCAACTTATTTGAATTTGCCTCGAAGATCCCTATATACTTTTTTCAGTATAAAGAATCCCTTAAAATTTTAGATTTTGCCTATATAGTCCTAACCACCCATTTTTCGGTAGTTTTCGAACTAAAAAAACAAGGGTAAAATAGTCATTTCGTATTTAAATAATAAAAAATAAAAAAAGAACCCTCTCCTCCACCCCACATTCACCGTATCAGCATTATCAAAACTTCGCCGCCCCGCCACCACCTAAATAGTGCAACCCGCCACCACCCCTACAGCCAGTCCCGACCCTCTTTCCACAGTCCCTACGCACATACCCAATCCCCAATTCCAATTCCAATCCCAAAATCTCCAATTCTAATCCCTAAAGCCTCCACTATAACCCCAATTCCAAACTGATTCATCTCAATTTCTTTGTAATTCTCGCATGACCTTCTTCCTTAGCTATAGTCAGGATTGTAGCCCATAAGCCCTTGTACTTTGCTGAACTGCCACCGTCTTCCTCACTTAAACTAGTTCTCTTTTGCAACTGAAGCCTAACTTTAGCAGTTTCTAAAGGAATAATAGTACACAACTGCACACAAAATCAAAAGCAAATTTCAAAAAAAAAAAATTCCAAATCTTATTTTTAAGAACAACACAACTCATTTATTCACTGCTACTTTTATAGTAAGCGAATAAAAAACACTTGAACTGCAAGAATATCAACATTACAAGCAACAAAAAGTTGTAAATATTAGTACACAACTGAAAGCAAATGCAGTTAGAGTGAAATTTCATCTCTGTGATCCGGACCGGAAAGCAATATACATTATTACCTACCTTTCGACAAAGAACAACTGATTTCGCTTTGCGAAAGAGGAGGCGGCGGCGTATTCCGATCCGAATTTGACGGCAAAAAAAATGAGCCGTTCATCAAAGTAATTGTTTGAGCTCTTGAAGATCCAAAGGAATTGGTTCTCAGAAAATCATTTTGATTTGGTCTAAAAATGAATCGGAGCAGAAAAAATAGGGCGGGTGTGGGGGCAGTGGTGAGAGAGGGGAAGGAGGGAGAATAAAGGGTGTTTGTTTTTTTTTTTATATTTTAAATATGAAATGACTATTTTACCCTTGTTTTTTAGTGCACGTGCTTAAGTTGCCGGAAACCACCGCAAAATGGGTAGTTAGGACTATGTAGGCGGAATATAAAATTTTAAGGGATTCTTTATGCTGAAAAAACTATACAGGAATTTTTTAGACTAATTGAAATAAGTTGGAGGACGAATGAGACTGTTTTCTCATAAAAGTTTAAGCCTCTCAATTAAATATTGAGTGTTTGAATGAATTTAGTTTACACGAGTTTCCGTTTGATGGACTAAAGTGTAGATATGTTTGCATGAATTCTTTTTTGGATGGACCAAAGTGCCATGAAAATTGAAACTGAATTAGTCGGTTTAAATACTCAGTAAAAAAATTAAATATATATTTATTTATTTTTGTCGGGTTTCCTCTCCTTTTACTTGCTGACTCAAACTATGATTTATTTAATTCTCGACCTATCGATTAGAGCTAAAGCCTCGTATTATTTGATGTAATAGTATTTTCATCCAATATTTTTGACTGACTCAAACCCGACCTATCTAATTCTAATGTTCAATATATTGATTGGAATAAAAACACTTTATCACTTGACGTGCTGATTATCACAAGTGGATTAATAGTGGTTTCGCAATCCTTCGCCCCGCTTACTCAAACCCCAGAGTTTATATATTGGAGGGTAAGGTCTCACTGCCTTGAGAGGCACTTGATTGTCACATATCTATAGATATATTAGTGAAAGACTTTGCTGATTTCTTGACTCCAATTTGCTTTTCTTCATCTATTCAGGCAAAACCCGAATTGTTTTTTGTAGTGTCATTTTTGTCTGTAATAATCTTTTCTTCGATTTTTGGATTTTGGTTCTTTTCAGACAGCCAAAGATTACTGTAGTATTAAAAAAAATACTTATATTTGTGTCTGAAATTGAAATTTGAAGTCAGGAAGTGTAAAGAGAACCTTGAATGGAATTGGAAAGCAATAGTAGTAGTAGAAGCAAATTCAATAGAATCTGTGTCTTCTGTGGAAGCAATCCAGGACATAGGAAAGTTTTCAGTGATGCTGCTGTTGAATTGGGAAATGAACTGGTTTGTCTTCCTCTATTTAGACAATTTTTCTTATGTTATTTTGTCAAAGTATTAATCTTTTTTTGTTAAAAACGGAGTCTTCAAATAAATTCATGAATTGGGTTTTCATAAATTTGAGTTTTGAAGTTTGAATTCTATGTGTTTGTGGAATTGTTTCGAGAGGATTAATTGTGGTTCTCCACTTTGTGACTCGAACCCCGGCCTATCTGTTTGAGCGGAAGTGTCTTATCGCTTGAACCGCAGTTCTTTTACTTGAAACTGATGATTGATTATCTAATTGTCAAAGTTTGTGTTCTTTTTTCCTATAATTTTGCGCTTTCTTTAAATTCAGTTGCTTCTATGATATTTTTGTCAAAGTATTAATTTTTTTTAAGGTAGAAGTGAATTCGTGAAATGGGGTTTTTTTTTTAATGTCCTGAAGAGATTATTGGATTTTGAAGTTTGAATTCAATGTGTTTTTTGAATTGTGTCAATTGTGTTGAAATGAGTACTACTTTCTACTTCATGGGTAAACTTGTAAACTTGTATTCTTTTACTCTACACTGATGATTAGGGTGTATTTGGATTAGTTTTTTGGTTTGAGAATTTTTGTCTACGGAATTGAAAAAGCAAATTGTTTGCCGGAGAATATGTGAGACTAGAAATGATTTTTTTTACTGAATGAGTCGGAAAAATTTGTATTTGGACTTCAGCTTTTGTAAATGTCAAAGATTGTGTTCTTTTTTCTATAATTTTGTACTTTCTTCGAATTCTGTTGCTTCTATTTGGTTGTGGGATGGCTTGCATCTTCTGCTTATTTTTTACTATTTTTGGGGATCTTGCTGTTGTTTTTTTTACACTTTGTGCAAGTGTTGATTTTGCAGGTCAGTAGGAAGATAGATCTGGTTTATGGCGGTGGGAGTGTTGGTTTGATGGGGTTGATTTCCCAGAGAGTACACGATGGAGGTTGCCATGTTCTTGGGTAAACAAGAATTCTTTGTATCAATTACAATTTCTTCCGGCGTTTATCATAATAAATATCAGCTTGATTTGTATTACTGATGCACTTCTCTCATTCGTTATTGATGTTAAAATTCAGGGTGATCCCATCAGCCCTCGTCCCGATTGAGGTATCTGCTTATTGATTCTTTGAATTTTTTATTTTTTATTTTATTTTTAAAACAAAATGTTAGATGAACAAGGTTTTATGTCTGATGGTACAATCTTCACTTTTTTTTTCTTGCTTCAGATGATAAACTAAAATGTTTTTAGCATCGACAACTTTTAGAACAAATTCATGAATATATTTATATATTATTAGGCTCACCATCAATATCAGTTGTACATGACACCACAATTATGCACTACATTGAAACTATTAAACTATAAGCTTAAGTGATTATGTTTGTCGCACGGTAAGATTCCAATCCTAAACAATGTTTAAAGTGTGTAGTGTAGAGACTCTTTTTTTTTTCTTCCTTTTCTGGATGTACTTTTTGAAGTCCATTTATAAAGCTTTTTATGTTAAAGATTAATGTGAGCGTGAGAAACTTTGACAGATATCTGGTGAAACTGTTGGAGATGTAAAAATTGTTTCTGACATGCACGAGCGTAAAGCTGAAATGGCTCGGCAAGCTGATGCGTTTATTGCTCTTCCGGGTAAGATCTAGGAAAGAGAAATGCTAGAAGAAGTTGAAAGCTATAACGAATTTCATAAGCCTATTTTTGTGTCTTAGGGGGCTATGGAACTATGGAAGAGACATTGGAGATGATAACATGGTCACAACTTGGAATCCATAAAAAACCGGTAACGTATCTACAACTTCTCGTGTAAATCAGATGATTTTCAATACACTGACTGATTAATAATTCATGCAGGTTGGTTTACTAAATGTTGATGGTTACTATAACTGTTTGCTACAATTGTTTGACAATGGTGTTGATGAAGGTTTCATCAAACCCGGTGCTCGACACATTGTTCTCTCTGCTCCTACAGCCAAAGAACTTATAGATAAGATGGAGGTACTTACGGAATCATGCTCTTTTCTTTTTCTTTTTTGGAACTTTAATCTTGTAATTATGAAGTTGGGGATAGTTGCAGACACGGAACCAAGCCTTGGCCCCCACTCTCCTGACATCTTAAAAAATCCCTTTTATTGTTTATTGATTTTCTAGTCTTCTAGTCATATATTTTTTTTATATAGATGCCGCGCCTCCTAACAGATAAGGTTCTGGTCCCCCTCTATGAACAGTTGCTTTTGAAGGTTGATATTATGTAGATAAATCCAGCTCAAGTCTGAGTTTGTGATAGATAATAATGCTGTATAATTCCTTCATGGACCACCCCTACCAACCAACCAGATCAGGATTACTACTAAAGCCTAAATGAATTATCCGTCTTTGACTTACATGATCAACTGAATCTGCTTCATCATAATACCAATCAAAGAAATGGTTTCGACCAATATTATTTAAGGAGTTAGCCGAACAATGCGCATTTCTTTTGGCAGTCATATGCACTAGGTTTCTGTATTTAGGATTACTTTGTTTCTGATTTCGATGTCATTTTGCAGCAATACACTGCATCTCATGACCATGTTGCCCCTCACGAAAGCTGGCAGATGGAGCAGCTGGGTAATTTCGACCCATAACGGAATCTTCATTCGTGGCAGGCCTATCTCCAGAACAGATTCATGATGTGATTCAACATAATTTGAGTTATGAAAATTCTAGACTCTTGGGGCCACCTAATTACTGTCTCCTCCTATCATTCTTTCTGGTCATATTGGCTTTACATTGTATGATGCATGTTTAGTGCAGAAGTTGTGAAATTGCTCAAACAAAAAAGTATTACAATGTCATATGAATTGTCCTACTTAGTACTTAGCTACCATATTTTTGTGGATGCAATTTCTTGCATTAGTTGTATTTTCCACTCATAAGATTGATAAGTTTGGATTCTCATGTTAAAAGCCAATTCTTTATCCTTGAATGATTTGACACTACAAACTATACAACTTCTTCTTCTTTCAGATGTTGAGTGATAAATAGGTTCTAACCTCCTAAAAGTCTTGGATTTATACCTGCCATTGGCGGACTCGATTACGGTGCTGGTGCATGTTTTTTTCCAGTAGGGTGCTAATACGATCTAAACCGCTAATTTGTTTTTTATCCAATTATTGAAAATAACTATTCTCTCATCTATAAGCTATTCGTTTGTTTGGTTGGAATAACTATTATCCTCTTTTTAAACTTAGTCGGCGGATCAGGTTGATAATAATGAACTAGTACATGATAAGACTAGCGTGTATTTGCACCCTAACTTTAGCCGCCATTGGCTTGTTGGTTTTCTAATCTGTTTACATTTTGAAAATGACATCCCAGCTTCCACTGCTGAGTGCTGAACTTGACTTTTTAGTCTTGTGGAACTAATCTTAGAATTTTTATTTTTTTTGATGAAATCTTAGAATTAATTAATAGTGCAAGGAAGTCATGCATCTCTTGTTGCAATCAAGGCATTTTGGAGGTTGAAAGGTTCAACTGATTTTAGTTTGTGTATAATACTAGTGCTCGCAACTTTCCGCATGCTGGACAAATTTCGACCGTCGAATGAGAGATTTAAAAGGTGAGAATATCATAATATATATTTTGAGACAGGTGTTGTGAAACTCATCTTAGCCATAAAATCTTTAATCGGATGACGGACAAGTGTTTTGCTCCGTAGGGACAAACACATGTTTCGCACTTTCATTTATGTATAATAAATGCTATAGTATTTCTAAAGTGGGAAGAATCATAAATGGAGTAATGGCCTAATAAAAGTCAAAACATATCCTTCATCAGCTTTTGCATTAACAGATTTCTCTATCAAACTTACAAGGATGATGGGAGGTGGTCTAGTTCATAATGATGTTATTGCTTACTAAAAAAAGGTTGAGTTGTTTTTGTTTGACAGTGATGTTAAGGTAGGCTTTGTCACCCTTCCATTTTGCAGTGTGAATTTAAAGCATGAAAAGAAAGGATAAAGACTTGATGAACACTGCTCCCTTTCTTGTTTTCTTCAACTTGATAGTATTCCTCAGTCTCTCATATTAGGATGTCCTAATCAGGGTGGAGTGATTAGAGAAAGATGTATTTGGTGTGAAAACAGAAAACCACATGGGTCCTATTACAACGTGAGATGGGGTTATACTGTTTTTTTTAAGGTGGCTCTTGGCCAAACTGTACTATGATCTCACCTTTTCCCCTATCGGAATGACTTTTGAAACCATCTTACAATGGTCGGTAATGCTGGAATGAAATTTCAAAACATAATCGTTTATTATTTTATTCAAAATGACTTCGAAATTCTCTTTTCATTTTCATTCTAATATCTAGAAGACAAGGCTTAAACGTAAAGTTGATTCCAAAATAACTACAGTGATTTTCTATCTTTTCTTATCTCTGTCCTTGCTTTTAACGCTTCCGTCTTGTTTTTTTTTATGAATAAAAAAGAAGGTGCAAGTGATGTTGATCATTTATTAAAAAAAAAAAAAAAAAAGTGATGGTGACCAACACCTCTCGCTACTTTATGTTCGGATTTTCATGTTCATTAGCGAACATATCAGACTTAACCGAACAACCAGCGATTCCTAAAAGTCGGCAGCACCAGCCACTTGGGATTCGAACTCATGACCTCGACTTTACCAAACCACTTGAGAGTAAACTTGCAACCACTTGTTCCCTTTTCGAGTGTAATTATTCTGTATCAGAATTACATTTTAATTCAACTTTTTCGAAACACAAAACTTGCAAAATCAAACACTATACAATATGGGCACCCTTCCTTTTCTGGATAGAGGACGAGCAACCTTCCTTTAGGCAACTTTAAAAACATGACCTTCTGATATATAAAAAAAAACAAAAAAAAACAAAAAACAAGGTCCTTCCAACATATAAACCACTATTTTACAATGCAAAAATCAAGATATCAATGCCCCTCCTCCTCACCAAATGGGGGCTAAAAATGTAAATTACATCAGTGAGTTAAAAGCAGACCACATTTACAAGAACGTGACAAAGTAAGGCAGGTAGCTCTTGGACAACCAAATCAAGGTTTCTCCTTGGGAGGAGATGGTATCAAATGATGCAGTGTGGTTGTCTGAATAACGGTACTTGGACTTGAACTTGAGTGCGAGTTCCTGAGGTTCCTCTCCACACTCCCTCGTACAAGA
Organism: Vinca minor; assembly: GCA_026122235.1. Taxonomy (NCBI): domain Eukaryota; kingdom Viridiplantae; phylum Streptophyta; class Magnoliopsida; order Gentianales; family Apocynaceae; genus Vinca; species Vinca minor. The sequence goes on along the minus strand of JAOCZM010000040.1, from coordinate 8,602,746 downwards.
CGTCGCAGTGGCTGTGCTAGAATTCTTAGCAGTCGTGCTGATGTTACTAGCAGAACTACTCCAACAATGATAAACATCCTGCATTTTTAATTTCTTGATGTCAGCAACATTTTCCTCAGATAATGAACCTTCAATACGATTTCTTGGACACTCTGATCTATAAATATTAGCAGTCAAACCTCTTTTGGCATGTTAATTACAGTGTAAATCAGGAGCGAAACTAGTGCTGTCAGTCGTTTTTTGAAATGCCAGGTTTTCTACAAGGAAAATTCATTTTTTTGGGTCTGAAATGCTCTAGAAATATTATATCTAACCCCCTACGCCAAGCCAAACTTTTAAAAGTTTACTATAATACACGTCCCACCCACAACATATAGGTTCCAGTTCCACCCCTGGTGAAAATAGCAGTACTACCCTGGATGAGCAAGTTCCAATATACAATAATAATATAATATTAAAAGAAGAAGAAGAAGACAGGATTAGAACATTGGCGAGTCAGGTATATGAGATATATATTGTTTTCATAACACATATTTAACGTGGTAGCATGGGAAATTACCATCCAAGTAAAAGAGAGAGGCGAGCCATTGGTGCCGAAGGCAGTTTTTCACCCAAAGCAAGCATTCCGGCAAGTACACCAGTCACAATTGACGCAACAGCAGCACATGTAGACACTACAATTGCTCTCCCGTGCTTCAATCCTCGTGTCTATTTTACAAAACAAAAAAGACAGATTACTCATAAAAAGGAGGCTCCATCAGCAACCTTTAGTTTTTATTTTAGAAAAAAAGAAAGAAAATAACCAGCAATAGAGAACAAAAATGTTTTCACAAAATAATATTAAACAGCCCGAAAAGGGAACATATTTTCCACTACTATGTAATTGCTCAATGAGTGAAGTACCTGATGAACAAATCCACAAGCACTGCAGCAAACACTGATCGAAATACAAATGGGAACCAGTAACTTTGAGAAGCCTCGTTCCAAGAATACAAATCCCATCTTTGAAATTACAGATGAAATTCTGTAAGTAACCATTTACATAACTATTAGAGGGAGGAAGCATCCCAGAAAATGAAGAAATCACAAAATAATACTACTGCACCCATAGCCATTATCTTTGTGTTAAAACAGTTTAGGGACCATAGATCCTTTTGCAGGTCATATACAGTAGCAGTCATATCGATCAACAATGAAATAACAAATTATGTGCTAACATGAGCTATATTGGGAAGCAAGAAAGGATAATTCCCAAGAAAGTAAAGTCTACACAAGTAAAGGAACAAGATCAATGAGAAATTTCAGGATAGAACAGTACCCAAATAAAATGCCAGATTCCAATCCATAGATTATTTCCTCAACCACTTCATATTGCACCTGCACAATGGAAATTTGTCACTCAGTAAAAAGAGCATGCAGAAGACCGTTAACAAGACAGAATGTCGGTGATGAACAGTAGGAAAGAGTAGTTGGTAAAGGAGAATAACCAGTTCTTGTTCCCTTCGTTGACGTCTATATACGCGAAGCCATCCACCAAGAAGGGCCTGCAGGCAGCAAAGAGTCGAGGACACAAGTTCTAGAACCAAGGGTAATAAAGAATATACCAAAAACTTAATCAAATCAATACACTTGACTTCTTATTTGGCTGGCAGATCAACATATATGCGACAACCTTTTGAATACTCTACCTTCAAAATTGAATGTCCATATTTCTATTTGGAGCTTCCCAAAATGAAATGTCCACTTTCCAAAGTAAACATATTACTTATCTAAACGTCCACAATTAACTTCCGTACTTTAAGGTTATGAGCTTCATTAATACATGAGTCTTACCACTAACATCTTTAACTGATATGACTAATCTGGTATCTACTTTATAGTCAAACGCTCTTCTAAATCTTTGTGCCAACTCAAAAGAGAACATCCATATTTGGACAGAGGGAGTAGTACAACTCACAAACTCAAAGAAAGACTAGATTTCAAAATATTGAATGAGAATCATTTTTCTATAAAAGATGGTTAATCAAAGAAACGAATTATCAGTTGGTGAAGGGTATGATACCTACAAACAAGATTGAAACAACAAATGCAAGCCATGGCAGATGAAATAGTGAGATGGATGAGGCTTTTTGCTCCTCCCCTCCCGCTCCAACACCTGCATGCAAGTCAACATAAAACAAGTAGAACTTCAGCAGAACCTACAAAGTAAAATTAGATAAAAGTATTCGTGAAAGATTCTGCAAAATCTTCTCCATCATGCTCAAGTACTTGCTTGAAAAGTTAATCAAAGGAAATACAGTAACAGGGCTCAATTCGACTGCAAACTATTCAAACACATGTTTGGCTGACCAAAAGGAATGCAGCCCACTTAATCTCCTACCAAATGGCATTGGTGATTTATAATTTATAAATCAAGATCCATGTTACCGAAACGTAGCTTGAAAATTACAGTTGAATCATTTCAAAGAGCATGCAATACCTATAGTGCCAATGCCAGCCAAAACAATTCCTATCCAGTCAACAGCATTCATCGTCTCCTTTAGATAAAAATGGGAAAATACTGAAAGGATAGCAAGTCCACACCCCGAAACTGGTTGAATGACAGACACCTGAAACAATGATTATTCCACATATTACCCGTCAAATAAAGTTAATAGTGAATTTAGACGCTCTCTTTGTCACCGTGAGTTCATACATCATAATCCACAGGGTAGTAAGTTCAATTACAGTACTTTTTTAATGGAATCATTTACAGAACAAAAGGAATTAAAAAGCTGGTGATGATAATTTACAGGGGCCTGGGAGAGAGCCAGCAACATTAAGAAAGCTCCAAATATATCCATTAAGAAACCGATGACCCAAGCTTTATTGAAAGCATATGCCCTTAACACCTGCAAAAGTAGGTTATTCATCACAAAACTTTTCATGTCTCCCAAGGAAAGAGCTTAACCTTGTCTGCAGAAAGACCGTAGCTAATAGGCTTGCAATTTGCAACATCACATGAAAGAAAGAAAAAAAAGACTCCCACCATTTTTTTAATAGAGGTCTTTTTAGTTTCTCCATCTCTTACCTAAATATATGTCTTTTTCCAATTTTTAATTCTCTAGTTCATCACCCCTCCCCCGATAATAATAACAAAAAATTAATATGTAATTTTTAAAGATTGTAGTTCTTCCCATCCCAATAACTAAAATTGCAAACTACCAAATACTCCATTAGCTGATCTGCAATTTTAGGCAATGGAAATTCATAGAGTTGGAACCTTACAATATATCTATTCCCTTCCTTCCATATAGGCACTTTAACTTTTACAAACATACAAAAACTCTATGACATTTTCAAACATATCATCCAATCAATGACAAATCATCATGACCCACAACACCAAAACCTTCTAATATTAGATATTCAAGCTCCTACTCCCAAAATCTTGACAAATTAAAAATCTTTGAATCATAAACAAACAAACCAAAAAAAAACCATTTTCAAATAGAAGAAAAAGATAACAAATTTCAAGAAAAATGATGAATAAAAAAAGACCTTGAGCTTGAAGGAGAGGGGAGGGAGAATAAGGGTGCCCTTTTTCTGAAGAACTTTGCCGATGTTATTACCGGCTGTTGCTGCTACCGTTAGGCAGATCGACTCCCACATCCTTCCAATCCAATCTGCCTTCTTTTCGGCTCTCTGGGAATTTCTTTGATTCGATTTTATAATAATGGGAATTTCTTGATGTATATATTTATATATGGTGGCTTTCTTTTTCCTCTTTCAAAGATCTCTCGTGTCGTGGGCTCTTGATTCTTCCCTTTTATCCTGATGTCTAACACGATTTTCTTCTTCGGACGAAACTCCGACAAACAAGGTTTCCAATTTTCCATTATATATCTTCTTATTTTTAATTTTCTTTAATTCGATAGAGGGATTGTTACTAACCTGCGAAGTGTGAGACGTAAGAGCCGTAAATTAATACGTGCTGTAACTACAACTTACACACAGGGATTTCAGAGGACAGTAATTCCACCAACTTGACCAACCGCCTCCTCCACTAGTGTCTATACCATTGGTGAAGGCTTATTTAGAATCAAAGTATGAATTTTATTCAAAATAGTACCTCAATTTTTGAGCAGCTTATGTAGAATAGTATAACTTTTACTCAAGTTGGAGCCTGACTCATGTGGAGTTTTACTTGATGGTTATAATCGAGACAGTATTGACAGGCTCAGCCAACTGCCCCAACTTTAAGATATGTTTTCTCAGGCATTAAATGTGGCTTGGTTAATACCCATTCAGCATTATGAAGTATGGAAATTTAGCTTTCGAAACAACTAGAATACACCATCTAATCAAGCAATTTGATTTCTCATATCTAATCTACCGATTGAAATGTCTATCAACACTAACAAACTGATTTAAAAAGGAGTATGAAAATAATTTTAAGATTAAAAAAAGCTATGCAAATAAATATGTGATTTATTTTTGGTTCGTGGCATCTTGAGAATACATGTTTTTTCTCTTTTTATTTGCATGTTGAATTATCAAGTCAATATTATCGTTTGACATTAGCAAGAAGTTTCGACTTCCTAATGAAGAAAGTTCGATTTTTTTTTATTATCTAAAATTGTCGGTGACTTGTTGGGAGAGGGAAGAGAGAGCAGACAGAGATGCTTAGGAAACCGATTTAATAGGACGCTGGTGCACTCGGTTCTCCCATACCAACGAGAAAAGAGCATTGGACACTTGGTGCCAAGAGACCAAACACATTGAAAAATCCGACACTAGTAGGCGAACAAGGCATGAAATCCCAAAGAAGACAAACAAGACTCAACTGTAGAACTCAATAATATTAAATCAGACATCATCCAGAAGAGTTATTCTGTGGCTCCTTACAATACAAAAAACAACCAACAAAATTTGCAAAAATAGGTTCCAACCTTAAAACCAAACCATAAGAGATGCAAATCATGGACACTTGCATCCCCGCTAATCATCCAAGGTCTGTTACATGCTTAACTACTAGCCTACGGATAACATGTAGAATTACTTCAAACAAGATTTTTTTTTACCTTGACATATCAAAACCGCTTCAGAGGAGATCGGCAACGTTGGCTGGCAGCTCCTCAATTACAACATTGTAAAACTTCTGTATGTCAAAGAGCATCCGCTCATCATCCCTAGTCACAAAGTTGATTGCAACACCCTTCCTACCAAATCGTCCACTACGACCAATACGATGAAGGTAGTTCTCGGCCTGAGTTGGGAGATCGTAGTTAATAACAAGTGAGACTTGTTGAACATCAATACCACGGGCAAGGAGGTCGGTTGTGATGAGCACACGAGAAGAACCGGAACGGAACTCTCGCATAATGATGTCTCTTGTGTTTTGGTCCATGTCTCCGTGGGTGGCTGAGACTGTGTGGTCACGGCTTCTCATCTTGTCAGTCAGCCAATCCACCTTACGCCTGGTGTTAACAAAGATGACAGATTGTGTTATGGCAAGCGTCTCATAAAGATCACAGAGTGTTTCGAGCTTCCACTCCTCCTTCTCAACATTGACGTGGAACTGCTTGATACCCTCGAGAGTAAGCTCATCACGCTTCACGAGAATCCTAACAGGCTTGTTCATGAACTTCCTTGTGATTTCAAGGGCCTCAGGCGGCATTGTGGCTGAGAACACACCAACCTGAATCTTTGGGGGCAGGAGCTGGAAAATATCATAAATCTGGGAACAAAGAAACAACAATCAACTTAAACACTCCAGATATCAAATTTGTATAGCTATTGATAATTAGCACAGCTCAAACAATCAGATTAAATGCAGACCTGGTCCTTGAAACCTCTTGAAAGCATTTCATCGGCTTCATCGAGAACAAACATCTTAATGTAATCGGGGAGAAGGGACTGTCTCCTCAACATGTCAAACACACGACCAGGAGTACCAACAACAACATGAACTCCACTGGAAAGAATACGCTGATCCTCGCGAACACTCGTTCCACCAACACAAGCGTGAACCTTCACACCAAGATAGTCGCCCAAAGCTCGCATAACCTTCTCAATTTGCTGGGCAAGCTCACGGGTGGGAGCAAGAACCAGAGCTTGACATTCAACTAAGCTATAATCGAGTTGCTGAAGAACTCCTGAGCAAAATGTAGCTGTCTTTCCAGTTCCTGACTGTGCCTGCTGGATGACATCAAGACCCTTACAGAAGGGAACAATTCCCCTTTGCTGAATAGCAGAGGGCTTCTCAAACCCTACAAAAATAATATAAGACAACTTTTTAGCCAACACATTTCACATACAATGTTTCCACAAAGTTTAAGAATCATTATATTATCAGGCATGAATGCAGTAAATTACCACCAAGAGACATAACAAGGTTATATCTGTGTAGGACCAATTGATATCGAAGTTCCATAAAACTCTAACATCCAAGGGAAGTAATTACTTTTCCAAAAAGAGCAAAAAACTTGGGTAATGCTAATGTCAAGTCAAAGAGACTTTGAAAAGATTTGACAGGATATGAGTTGCCAATAAAACTTGCAACTGCAAAAAGCTCTTGTGCAACTTACCATAAGCATAGATTCCTCTAAGAAGGTTTTCTTGCAACCCCATGGCATCGAAACTGTCATAAACTTCATCATATGATGTAAAGAAATCCTGTCCATCAGCACCGAGTCTGCATACGATATATGAGGAAATCAAAATTTTGGCATTATAATCATCATAAAAAAAATTAGACATGTCAGATTTTTACCACTTCCGAGGCTGGAAGATAAACAGACAAAGGGGGAACTGATGACAAGCATAAAAAAAATAAACAGATATTCTTTCCTCTCAAGCTTATTATACGTCGGATGGTTAACGTGAAGAACATGACTTACAGCTCAGTCATTTTGGCATCAAACTGACGAGCATCAAAAGCAGATCCTTCAGGTGCTGCTCCAGCCATGACTGCATTAAAAAAACATTGCACCTTATTACATGACATGCTGAAATTTACTGACTACTCAGAAGCCAATTCAGAAAAATTCCAAATTGAAAAACAGAAAGCATAGCACAAGAATAGTTATATATCATGTGTAGTAGTTGAACAGAAACTTGATAAAGTTAGAAGCAAAAAACATAAAAAAATAAAGTTAGAAGCAAGAAAACCTCGTGCAGCATCAAAAAGTTTATCCAATTTAATCAGCAATCTGGAAACCAAATTATGGAAAGTTCATTTATACCAAAATTGTCACATTTAATTCACACGAGTTCCTTAAGCAATTCTTACCTACCAAAAACTCCAAAAAAATAGTAAAATCAATTAAATATCTTATATAAACTAGGAAAGACGAATAAGAAAACAGACCCATAATCAATTCCATCATCCTAAGACACGAATTAACTATACAACAACAACAAAGCTAAATGAACGAAATAATTCCATGTAGCCGTTACACGCATTAACTATGTATCATAAAAAAGAAAAGACCTTTTTTTATGGTATCTCAAAGCATAAAATCATCATCAAACACCTTAAGAGCATGAAACATCCTTAAATCAAACAAAATCCTATACACAGATCTTCAGTCGAGAAGAAGACCCAACAAAAAATAAAAAATAAAAGAAATATCAAATCAAGAAATCCACATGAAGAATAAAAAACCCCATCAAGAATCAAACTTCCAAACCACAAAAGAATCATCAAAATTAAATCTTTAACATATCTGACAAATCAACAGAAAACAAGAAAACCCACCCAAAACAAGAAAAAGAAAAAAGATTACACCTTTTGATAGCAGTGAAAAGATTGAAGATCTAACGATTTAAGGGTTTGTTGAGGATGATTTTTTTTTCTCCAAAACTCCTCGGATCTACGCCTCGGAGTTAAGGAAGAAGCAAAAAAAAAAGAGAGTAGTAGTGAAAAAAAAGTGGTTTTGAAGGACTGCTGTAATGAGTTATTTTATGGGGGCAGAGGGAGGTCCTATAGAATGAGATGAAGTTTTTAGGGATTAGGATTTGCTCACACTGATGCTTTGTCGTCTTCTTATGAATGCCCCGTTTTACCCCTAAATGGTTGGTTTCCACGACTTCGTTTTGATGGTTTTTGCGATGAGACGATGGCGTTTTGAGAGTGGACCTGTGGACTAGAATGGTAACGTTTGGGTTATTGTGGGATTGGGCAAGGAAGGGTTTTTCATGTGGGCCTTAAAGGTGTTGCACATCTGGTGTTTGATGAGTGGGCTTATGATAAATTTTTTGGGTCCAAGTTTTTTACAATGGAAATAATGGATAGAAGTGATCATTTTGCAGCAAAAAATTTCCATTTTCTTTCCTAAAGGAAAAAATGCTTTTTTTTTTCCTTGTGAATAGGGAAAAATTATATATTTAGAGATATGAATTAGGAATATATAAAAAATTTAGAAGAGAAAATATATTCATTTAATAAAAATATTGGTTGTTAAAGAGTGCATCTTCTGAAAAGGGTTTTTGCACCATTTTACGTTCTAACAGATTAAATGATAAACATATAAATATTGATATATGTTAGTGCTTTAATTGAAAACAAATCGTGTGAGTTAAATTTTATTGACTTTGCATAGTTAAAAGAAAAAAGGTAATAAAATATCATCATAATATACTACAATGTAATATTAAAGGGTTTCAAACTGTTCTAATACATTTTATATTATATTGTTTAATATAACAATAAACTCAATTTCACTTGCAGTAAAATTGCTTGTTATGTCTCAAGTAATTTACAATTAGTAAACGAAACGATATATTAAAAGAATCATAATTATATTAAAGGTAAAAGGTGCTCACATTCCCTAAATTATTTGGGTTTTTGGTTTTTGACCCTTAATTAAAAAAGGTTAAGTTTTGCCCCTAGACTGTTATGACGTGCCAATCGTGACCATTCCGTCCATTTTTTCCATTATATTGTGACGGATGTTAAAATAAATGAGGGCATTTTGGATAAACCATTTTAAATCCTAAAATAATATTAAAATCAAAAAAGAAATTCAAAACAACCCTAAAATATAATTATCTGCTGTCATGAGTTCGAACCCCTCCCCGCTTCTTGAATTGACTTTACAAATGAGTTCCATTATATTGACTTTACAAATAAGGCCTCATGACGTAGAGTTCATGAGTTCGAACCCCTCCCTGCTTCTTGAATCCCCTATTTCTTGTAATAGATAGGTCTCCTCTCCTAATAAATAATTAAAAAAAGTATCAAAAAATAATAATTCTTTGCTTTCAACGACAAACCTGATATACCATTCCGATCATCTTTATAACTCACTAACTACCTTTGAAGCTCTGACAACTTCGATTGCCGTCCATGACTTAGATGACTACTTGTTTCAATCTTTATTTTGACAATTTAATAAAATTGTAATATTTTATTAAATTGTAATAATTTAATATGGTTTGTCTAAAATACCGTCATTTGTTTGAACTTCCGTCACAATGTAACGGAAAAAATGGATAGAAGGGTCACGTTTGACACGTCTGAACAATTTAAGGGTCAACACTTGACTTTTTTTAATTGAGAGTCAAAAATAAAAAACTCAAATAGTTTAGGAGGTATAGAATAGGGCAAAAAATCCTCTGTCCCCATGTGTGTCCCCGTGTGTGTCCCCAACCAATCACAATTCACCCTGTGTATATATAATTAGAAAAAATAATTATATAATAAATTCTGATTGGTTGGGGACAGGATTAGGGACAGGAATGGGGACAGACGATTTTCACCCATAGAATAGACACATTTTTTAATTGAGAGTCAAAAATAAAAAACTCAGTAGTATTAATTTGAGTTTTATCAAAATCATATCCAAGAATTCTAGTAGCAAATCATTTTCCTTTATTGTGTGTATATATGTATACGAACAATTTTATTAGACGCTCAATAAGCGAACTTAAGAAAAAAAAGAGGAACAAGATCAATCACACAGAACGGTTGGATCTATCTCTAGTCCACTCCACCGGAGATCTGATCGGAATCCTCGGTGTTTTCCGGCAATGGAGTCGTCCGAAGCTCCGGTAGACTCCGTCGCAAGTCTCCTCCCACTCGCCTCCGCCTCTCAGCAGCCTTATGTCTCTGAACTCCTCTCCTTCACTCTCGATCGCCTCCACAAGGTCTCATCTTTCTCTCAATTGCACTACTGAATTTGCAGTAATGTGAGATTATTTTGATTTTTAGGTTAATTTTTGTTTGAAATTGATAATAATTTACAGGAACCGGAGCTGTTAAGAGTGGATGCCGAGAGAATCAAAAGACAGATGCAAGAGGTGGCGGTTGCAAACTATCGCTCCTTCATTTCAGCAGCTGATGCATTGCATTCCGTTAAAGTGGAAGTTTCTTCTATTCATAAACACCTTGATTCTTTGGTAATTTTTGCTTAATTTTTTGTTTTATTTCATTTCTAAGTGAGCTCTTTTATTTTCATTTAATTTAATTTGTTTAAGATAATTTAAATTTATCTATGGAGGGACATTTTTCATAGCAACGGACCTAATAATAAGTAATATTAGCTGGTAATCAGAATGCTAGATGGTTGTGTAACTGTAAGTATGAAACTTGCAACCCATTGAGTAAAAGGAGAGGTATCCATATAGTCGAGTGATGTGAAGGCTCCATTTAGTGGTTTTTCAAGGTGAAAGTTAAGCTGGATTGTCTGACTATGCCAAATGACATGTCTATATAATCTGGTTTGCAACATAGATAGAAGGTTCAGTTTGGAATAAGTTTAATTAGTTTCAATCCCAAGTTTGCTGGTTCAATTGTTGTTACAGGATGATCTATACGGCGTCAAAATTAGACTCTCATTTCACAGGTATCAGATAAATTTTTACGAAGTTGAGACAGTTCTCTTGTTTCACAGGTAGCTGAAATCCCAAAGCTGAATGCTGGTTGCACCGAGTTCATTGAATCTGGAGAACAGATATTGGAGAAGAGGAAGATGAACCAAACCCTTCTGGCAAATCACAGTACTTTGCTTGACTTGCTTGAGATTCCACAGCTTATGGACACGTATGTAATTAACAATGTTGTAAGGGAAAATTTTATAATTAAATCATTAATCTGTTGCTCAAGGACTGAATGAGTAGCAATGTTAAATTCATACTATGATCTTATTCAATTATAAGATAACAAATACTACTGCTAGAGCTTTATTTTAATGGAACTGCTGAGCATGAAGTTGTTGTCGCGTGTGGTTATCTTCAGATTGGTTTTCTTACTTCTGGTTAAACTTCCCTTACTTTGTTCAAAATCTTTGCTGTTGTCTGTTTCATGCTGATTTCATTGATCTCTACTCTAGTTCGATACCTTTCTGCACGAATCTTTGATCTGTTTTCAACACATGTAATATTTGATATCTTGATATTTTCATTAAATTGACTTATATGTAATACTGATTTTAAGTCAATAGCCCCATGTTATTGGCTTTCAACATTAAGCAATAAGTTTGGAAGTCTTCTGAACAAAATCATAGAAATGGTCAATGCAATTTGTCCAATTGTTTCATTTATTTTCCTGCTTTTATTCTTGGGTGGAAAGAGGCTATTCTTTTTTTCTTCTAATGATATAATATTTACTTACCCACAGTTCTTCTATTATTGCTCTTGTTTCCATTTAATATAAATTATTGCTAGAAGCTGAGCACTGGCCATCTTTCTGTAGATGTGTACGCAACGGAAATTATGATGAAGCTCTGGATTTAGAAGCATATGTTACCAAACTGTCGACGATGCACCCAAAGTTAGTTACATTTCTTACCCTGTCTTAACTGTGAACTTTATTGAGAATCTTGCATTGAGGATTTTTCCGTCCTTCTCTTTTGCTCCTTAAAACAGATTACCAGTTATTCAGGCACTTGCTGCTGAAGTTCGTCAGACCACCCAGTCTCTTCTTTCTCAGCTTCTCCAAAAACTTGGATCAAACATTCAGGTAGTTTGCAAAAAATTTAGTATGATGTTACATTATGCTGCAAAATGGTTCACCAGGGACTTGGGGTTTTAATATATGTTCTGATCACTGGTTGCTTTTTCCCTGAAGTTGCCAGAGTGTCTACGCATTATTGGATACTTGCGCCGAATAGGAGTATTTAACGAGTATGAAATGCGCCTACAGGTAACTTTAGCTTCTACATCTAACCTTCAAAATACTTGCCTATTTGATTCTCTTTCTGACTTCACAGTTTGATCATGATTTTATTCAATTGCAATGAAACAGTTTCTGAGATGTCGTGAGGCATGGCTTACTGGAATTCTGGATGAACTAGATCAAAGAAATGCTTATGAATATCTAAAAGGGATGATAAGCTGCCACAGAACACATCTTTTTGATGTTGTTAACCAATATCGTGCAATATTTGCTGATGATACATCAGGAAGTGAAGAGAACTACGACGGCGGGCTTCTCTTTAGTTGGGCTATGCACCAGATATCATTGCACCTTAGAACACTTAAGATCATGCTACCAAAAATAACTGAAGGGGGGTCTTTATCTAACGTTTTAGAACAATGCATGGTATGAATTACTTTCTCGACATTTACACTATTATGCTTATGCACATCATATATTTTCACAACTGTTTTACTCTTGTTCTGACTTTTTTGTTCTAACTTGAGATTGTTTGTGAACCCTTATTTAGGTAGAATCTATAACTTCATGTTTCAGAAATATATCGTGCAAAATATGTCAAGAAAACATCCTAGTCATTCCAAGTTTCAAGCCAAAAGTAGGGATTTGCTTCTCAATATGTGCTTCCCTCTCACTTCCGTAAAAACATAGTGGCATTTGGTGTTACAATTAAAATATATTTAACCTTACTTTCTCACCATGATGTTACTGCTGGTCTAGAGTCCTGACAAGGGTTGGTCTACATGTTAATGCTCTATTACATTATGGTATATACTATTTTAGCTTTGTTAGTTGAGCATGCTGAGTCTATTTGTATTTGACAGTATTGTGCAATGGGACTAGGCTGGGTTGGATTGGATTTTCGAGGTTTGCTTCCCCCGCTTTTTGAAGAGTAAGTACACTTTGTTTCTCAAGAGTAATTTTTCCATGTGAATCCTCAAGAAGCTATCATCTTAAGTATCTTGATTTGGTCGTTTGAGCAGGGCGGTTCTTAATTTATTCTCGAAGAATATGAGTACAGCCGTTCAGAATTTCCAGGTATCTGCAAAAGTTGATTACCTATTTCGCTGTAATGTAATTAGGTTACCTCCACTTTCGAGTTTGGCTTATTACTTGTTTCCTTCAACTAAAGCCGCACAGAGAAATTTAATCCTATCATTTCAGCATCTGATGTCTGATGTTTATTCTTTTGCTCAGTTGGTTCTGGATTCTCATCGATGGGTTCCACTACCAGCAGTTGGCTTCTCTTCTGGAAGCTTTGGGGAAGAAAGTCATGATGATATAACACCTCCTTCAAATCTGATGGAGCACCCACCTCTTGCTGTTTTTGTGAATGGTACTTAAGAAACATCTTTATTTTACATAATTTCTCCATTTTCTTCTCTAAGCATGATGTTATTGTATTCCTTCTGCAAATAAATAATGTCTACAAGCTTTATCTTGTATCTGAAATATAGTCAATAAAATATTATATACTAGGCGGAGATTCTACCCAAAAGGGGAAAAAAGAACCGGAGAACAAGAAGTGGAACTTTTTTGCATGATTTTACTTGTGCTCGGGTGCTAGTGTCTTGTCAGAAACCTATAAATTTCATAATCTAATTGGACGAGAAATGTGGGTGAGTCTCTTCACTTGGCTGGCCTGGTCTAGTTATGACAACTCCTGACAATTTTCATGTCAAGAACTGCACTCCTAAGTCCTAACTTGTTACCCTGAGCTGAAAACATTTGTCAAGTGAGCCTCTTTTTGGTGAATGGCAAATGTAAGCTGATTGCTATACGAGTAACCTTCCATTTCATTTTATGTCCACATTTATTTCATATGAATGCTGATATCTTCGGTGCTTTTAGAACTGTTACTAGTAGGACCAAAGACATATAATCATGTCCCTAAAAAAAAGATTTATGGCGTGTTTTCTCCTCAGAATCCTTTGTTGATCACAATAAATTAGAAAAGTGAAGACTACTCTTTATTCAAATGAAGGAAATGCTTTTTGCTAAATATTGTTCTTAATTTTCTCCCATTTTCTTACCATTGGTATAAGTGTGGGCTGGTGTTCTTCCCAGGTTGATGTCCAGCCCTAGATGTAGTCCCTTGATGAGTTAAACTGACCTTGTAGGCCTCAGTGCCTGCTTTTAATGATGTCCTTGACTCACTTTCTCCTGTGGTTTCAGGTGTATCTGCAGCAATGAATGAACTGCGTCCATGTGCTCCGCTAAGTTTGAAACACATTATCGCTCAGGAACTAGTGAAAGGATTGCAGGCTGTATGTGATTCTTTACTAAGATACAACACAACCCGAATGCTCAGAGATAACGAATCCATACTCTTCCTATCACTTTGTAGAGCGTTCATTGAGGTGAGTTCTTTAGTGTCATCCTCCAGATATCCTCCTTATATTCATTCATTTCCACCAGAGGAGAGGTTAAATTTTAACCTTATACTTCATTTCAGGTTGCTTTTCCACATTGTGCAACATGTTTTGGTCGTTGTTATCCTGGTGGAGCCACTCTCATAACAGATTCCAAAAACTTGTTTGAGGGACTTGTCCGGCTTTTGGCAACCTCTTCTTCAAGAGAACTCCCAAAACCAGTTCACAGTCGAGAGGTAAAGAATATATCAGAAAACGGTAATCTGCCTGCGAAGGAAAATGGAGTGATGCCAAATATAGAACGAGCTCGGAGTGTGACCCTAGAGGAAAAAGAGCAGAATGATCTCACCCCAGAAGATGGAGAAAAGATCACTGGTTCGTCAAAGCATCAAAGAACGTCTTCAATATAATGTATAGGTGTTGAATCCTGGCCATATCTTAATTAGGTTTGTATTTGAAGTTGAGATTACCGATGATCCGTGTTCTTGAAACTTTTCTGGGTAGGTAGAGTCTCAAAGGTCCATGGTGATTAAGTGGATAATTTTAAGTGGAAAAAAGGAAAATTGATTGTGTATTTAGTTACCATACTGGGATTGGTTCTTTGTGCATGTAGGCCAACAATAGGAAGCCATTTTCTCAAGGTAATGTATGCTTTTTTTTGGGTAAAAATCGCCCCTACACCTAAACTTTTCGATTTTTTTGTTTTTGTTTTTTACCCTCAGACAAAAAGCTTCAAGTTTCGCTCTCTGAAAATGTGACCCTTTTGTCTATTTTTTCCATTATATCGTGACAGAAGCCTAAAAATCTGGGGCATTTCAGATAATTCATACCATCTCCGGTTCATAAAAAAAAAGAGGTTAAAAACTACCATTCAACAATACAAGAGTGGAAATCAGATAAAATAAACTAAAAAGTTTGATTAATAAATTTATGAGTTACAATACTGATCTGCATACACCATACAAATCCCAAGAATGACTATAGCTAGAAGTTTTTAGCTGTTAACCAACCCCACCTAAAATTGGTAATAATATCCACTGAGAAAAAGTCTAAAATACAAGAATAGAAAGCAAAATGAGGGCAAATGATAATGAGGCCTTTAGATTAAAAGAAGTAATAGTTGATTTTGAAGAGGCATAGAAATAATAGAAAGGGTATGAATAATTCTTCTGTCCCATACCATTACCATAAGTACTAATAGGTGCCTGAATTGTTGGTGGAGAAATGTAGGATGGTGGTGGAGGACTAGTAGTCCTAGTACTTGGCAGTGATTCAGGTGGTGTTGAAGGAAAATAGTATGGCTGAGGAGGTGGCGTAATGTGGCGGTGCACCGGTGGCGATGGAGGTGGTAGTAGAAGAGGCAATGGTGGTGGTGGCGGCGGCCTAGTTTGTGCTGGTGATGAGCATATTACTGGACATGTTTCACAGTCACTGATGCAGAGTAAACTTCCTCCTCCTCCTGGAATTACTACAGGTTCATGATCTTGGGATTCTACTACATGGGATATAAAGATCATCATACAAAGCAATAAAATCCATTTTGATCTCTTAAGAGATGAAAGATTTTTGAAATGGTGTTCCATTTTTTTGGTAATGATTACAACAGTTGTGGTCTTGTTGTGTGTGAAGAGCTTGGGATAATAAATACTACTACACCATTATATTGTGGAGACTTAATCATATGCATGTTTATGTTTTCGTATCTCCGCTTTTTATTCAGGTCTGTTTACCTAGTGAATTATTCATTTAAGAAAAAAAAAATTAATTGACACGAGAAGTTCTTAATTACTTGCATTCTTCTTTTTATTTTTATAAGCAAGTATTGTACATATAATGTATTGATTATATGATTTATAACTGCTTAAAGTTACTAGAATAGGTCTTCTTGAAGAAAGAAAAAAGTGAAATGTGGAGCATTTTGTAAAGCAGTGTGTCAAATTGACAATTACCCTAACTGGTATGGGACCATTTTCTTATAGGTTATAGTGCTGATTTTGGCACTCAAGGATATTGCCTTCTTGATTTT
The DNA here is from genome assembly GCA_026122235.1 of Vinca minor. Taxonomy (NCBI): domain Eukaryota; kingdom Viridiplantae; phylum Streptophyta; class Magnoliopsida; order Gentianales; family Apocynaceae; genus Vinca; species Vinca minor. The sequence goes on along the minus strand of JAOCZM010000040.1, from coordinate 8,586,209 downwards.
GGTAAATTATTGTATTATCACATATCCCAAGAGGGAAAGACTTTAGAAGATCATCTTTTGACTTTCTGACCTAATATAAAAAAATATAATTGAGAAAGTTCGACTATGCATCCGACTCATATTTTCACACACAAATTTTGTAAAAATTGAGATGTAAAACCGGTCTAATAGATTCGGCTTCACAATCCCTTTTATAATCCACAACAGGACTCTGCATGAAGATATGAGCCTCGCTGAGAATTGTGAGAGAGGTTGTGGAGTCAGATTAATTGGACCGGTTCCAATACCTAGTTACTCTGTACTATGTGATGCAAAATTTACCATTAAAGATAGAAAAGTGTGAAGAAATTCACTCTCTAGCAAATGATGACATATGATGACATGATATTCTATGTTAGCATGAAAAAAAAAAATGAAAGCATCTTGTTTAAAAAACTATATCTACAAGGGTAAGAGAACTAGAATAGTACTAGTCAAGAAGTTCTAAGGATACTTTTTATTTTTATTTTTTTATATTGGTTTAATAATTTTCAGTACATGTATTTAGGTTAATTGATTCTAATCATATTTACTGGGAAGGAGAATCCAATGTAGGATTTATTTGTCTATGACATTTTATCCATTTTTTCATTATGCTTTTCTCCAAACACAATCCACCTTTGAGGGCATCAATGCTGCCCATGGTTTAACAACTTTATGCTTCTTTTTTTTTTTGCTTTTTTGTATGCTTTTCTTAGATAAGAGTACTTTCAGATCCCACTTTGATCTTTCAAGAAAAGAATATCATTTTCTAATGCAGATTCTAAGGACCCTTTTTTCATAAGATATTCTGCTGGGGTTTTCATATATGAAAGAATAATCACTTTGTCTAAGATGAAGAAAAGTAAACTTCTCACATAAGCACCGATTTGGGACCGTAACAGTTGTAAATCCGGTTGATATTTATTGGGAACTTAATATGTTATTTTATTGTTGTTGTTGCAAATGAGCAGTTGCAACAAACAAGTGTATTTTATTCTACAACTTCAAGTTCTCTAAATACATACAGCAATATTACAGCTTCAGGATTACAGCTTCTGGGCTCTCTAATTTGCTCCATCTTCTACTTCTTCAATAATGCGGTCTTAGCTCGTTCTCAAGTCTTTTTCTTCCAAAATCTTCCACAAAAAGAATTAAGACATTTTAATCAATCAATAACTGTAAGCACCAAAGGGATAATATAATTTAATTGACCATGTTCTAAAGATTCTCACCTGGTTCATGATTCAGCAAAGTCTTTTAACCGGCATAGCTGTGGCACTATAACGGAACCAAGATCCGGTCTATCCCTCTTTCGCAACTCAACACATTTTAGTGATAAATTTGCAAAGCTGAGAGCCTCTTCCATAGGCCAATCTGGTACTGTAGGGTCTAATATATCTGCAAATGTGTCTGTTTGTATCGCTCTTTCAACATGATGAGTAAGTCCCATTGGTGGCCTAGCCGTGATAATCTGAAGCAACATAACTCCAAGAGAGTATATATCTGATTTGGTCCCTAGTTCCCCTGTCTGTTGATATTCAGGATCGATGTAACAAAATGTTCCTGCAGCTGAAGTCATATGATACTGTGTGACACTATCAGCTACTTTAGGTGGGACTAATCGTGATAAGCCCACATCACTGATTTTGCAATTATAGTAATGATCCAAAAGCATGTTTGCTGGTTTAAGATCGCGATGCACAAGAGGCTCAGGTTTTGTCTGGTGTAGAAAAAGTAGACCAGTCGCGATATCTGCTGCAATTCTGAACCGAATTCTCCATGGTATGGGCGGAGTATTGCCTTTGCGATATAATCTATCTTCCAAGCTACCGTAGTTCATGAATTCATATACCAAGCATCCGTATTCAGGGCATGCACCCAGGAGGAGGACCAAATTAGGGTGTCTAATGCTGCACAAGACCTCTATCTACATATGCAACATCAACTTATATTATTAGCCAAAAAACAAAAAAGATATGCAAACATTATATCATGTGCAGTATTATGCAGGAAAATAACCATTTAGGATAGACTTTGACAACTAATAGAATGAGAAAAACACAATTTAGCATCAATAGTCTCTTTTCCATTTCAAGCAGCCAGTATATCTCACCCTCGTAGTACAATATAAGGACTAATGTTGAGCGATTTCATGTAGAATTATCAAGATTCCATATGCTTAAGCATCAAATCACGTTCAGAAAATTCGTAAGTTACTTCCCTTTTTACCACAACATACCTCTTGATGGAATTGCTTCATTCCTTGTGCTGCATCAGGTCTAAGAACTTTAATGGCAACAGGAGTGTGATCAAGTTTAGCTTTATAAACCGGACCATAACCACCTTCTCCAATTTTCATTGCCTTTGAGAATTTATCAGTAGAATTTTCTATTTCTTCTATTGTATATCTTCGATAGCGAACATCACTTAAACCAGTTAGTGCGTGATCCTTCTCTTTTGCTTCTTTCTTTGTCTGATCCTTAGCATGCTTTCTTCTTTGTCCTTCAATCTCAACTAGTCTTTGTGCCTTCTCCGCCGCTTCATAGGCAACTAAACACTTAGTCTTCTCTACCTCAGCAACTGCATAAGTAGCCTCTCCAATAAGTTCAGCTTGCTCAGGCGTTTCAGAATCTTCCATAGTCAATTGTTGTAGAGCTTCAGCCTAAATTTTTTGTGCAAGACATAAGAATGGTTCTAAAAACTAAAAGTTCAATACAAGTTTAGATTATGATGTTGCAAATAAGTACTCGAGAACCTTATTAATGATCAAATCCTATAAAGGACCATAGTTCATATAATCCTATAAATTGTATTTGGTTTGCCATTTTTCTATGGATTGTATTGTATAGTCCACTCTGAAGGGCCTTTTTGGCAAATTGAAAAAGGAAGAAACAAAATATGTGTAAATCAACATGACCCCTTTCGAGATTTCTAATGTAGTATTAGATTATATTGATAGCTGCTTTGAACTTCCTCCTAATAGCATGCCTTAATATACACACCTTTGTTTATGGCACAACAACATTTTTTTATTTGTTTTTTTATGAAAGGCAAAAAAACATATTGCTCCCATTGCTTTCTTTTTTCCTTCATTTGAAATTTTCATTCGGATAACATGATATTTTCCGCAAAATTTTTAAGAACTAATACAGTTCCTCTAATAGATCATCCTGAAGTTTCCGTAAATAGAAATTGAAGGCCAATATAATAGTTTGATTTTCTTCAAGAGGATTATTTCTAATGTTTTATTACCTTCTGCTTGACTGAGATTACTTCCCTGCAGGCTGCATTATACTTGTCTAAGGTCTCCTTAAGCTCGGTTTTCAGTCTTTTCATCTCAGTTTCTAGCTCATCCTGTACAGTTTCAAGTACTCAAATTACTAACCAAAAAAAGACACTATGCTTTCATATTTCGTATAAATTGTAAAAAAGAAGCCTAAATCATGATTACGGGAAGAATCCTAAACAAATCATAACAAAATTTTCGCTTACTTACCGGATTTGAGCTATTGCATAGACTATCTACTGTTTCTAATAGCTTTTCAACGTCCATGTTTGGCAGAGGAGCACCAGCTGGTCCAAGGTGGAATGGTGCAGAGAAATCATTAACATATAGGGAGGAACTCTGACTGATTGCATTACTTGAAGAAATAAAAGAAATATCCATGCTGTCCATTGATCCATTTCTAGCTCCGATCCTGGCACTCATGCTTTCATCTACGCCTTTTTTCTCTCCCTTCATAAACTTCGTCCTATTTCTAATCACAAGCGAAAATTCTTAGTTACACAAGTGAACAGAAAACTGTTTTTTCCCACTCTGATGCATTCGGGTATGCTTTTATAAACTAGCTGCTTAAATGCAAGCTAACTTCCTCTGAAATGTTTATCAGAGCAATATCTTGCGATAAATCCTAGGTAAACTTTCATGAAGCCTTAGTAGCACTATTGATATCCTTTAAATTTTGTTGTTATGTACCTGGAGCCATCATAAATCTCAAGCGATCTTGTTTGCTGAGATTTATGCTTTTGTGGAGTTGCAGAACTTGCAACAGACCTTGATGCAGGACGAACAGATTCTGTCTTGCCTTTCCCTATAACATACACCGAACAAAAGTCTGGAGCGGACTTGTTAATCATAGTTGGCACATCATGAGTCCAAAACTTCCTGCATTAGCCAAAATATGCCAACAAGGTATATGTTTTAGTAAAACTCTTGGGTTTTAACTGTTGTGTATGTGTGTTTTCACAAGCAAAATAGTATACCTTGCAATGGCGTTTCTTCCTGATGCACCAAGAACTATATTGGCTACATTATTCTCTTTGATATATTCCAAAATCGCCTTGGAGGCATCAACATCCTCGAGGACAACTTCTTGAGCTGTAATCTGGATTTCTCTCAAATATTCATCAAAGAATTGTAAGTTGCGTTACAGTCTACTCCACAGAATCAGGGGGGCATGTATTGATTTTCTAGGCTTTTAGTCCCCTTTCCTTAAATTCACCCCTCCCTCCAAAAACTCATATGGAGAAAATTCTCGCCCCGAAAACTGAATGTTCTAGTTCTGTCTATGGTTCATTATTCATTTTTCATCACCTTCTGCAGAACATATTCTTGCAAACACAACCCACAATAACTAGGCTAATAAGAAAAACATTAGCCAAACTGGTTTACTTAGGAAACATCACAATAATGGTATCTATACATTGATGAATTTTTCATTTCATATAAATTTCACCAGTAAATATCAAATAAAATCACAAAAACCTGTAAAGTCTACTGATTCACCATTGAATTAATAAAACAACGTACCCCTTTACGTGCACAATATACCCGAGATGGCTTGAATAACTGTTGCAGATCATTACTATTGTTGGATCCATGATTTGAATCCATAGACGTACCACTTCCACTGAAACTCTCTGAAAGATGACAACCAATTCCAACAATAATACATTGTTTTCCACAAATTAATAATATAATGTTATGATCAAACTGTTCGCAATGTTATGGTTTGTCTATGTCTATAGACAGAGAGACACCATTTCCACTGAAACTCTCTGAAAGAATGCAAAATCAAGCCCAAGATATGACAACCATTTCCAAAAACAATACATTGGTTTGCACCTACTGTTAATGCAATGTTATGATTAAACAGTTTCCTTCTAATTAGAGTTGGTTCTTTTTTATACATTGGGGGAATGTGAATATAATTCAAATCCAGGACGTATAGGCTCAGGAACAGATCAAGGGGTGCATGGAAGCCAATTCAAAATTTTAAAACCCCATTTCTTTTTACTTTATGAAAACTAAACTTCATAAAGATCTTTAAGAAAATCTATTTTCAGCCTCTAAAGAATCAAGCAAAATTTATTAGAGTGCACTTACATGAAGTTCCTGATTTTGTCTGATTTCATCTATCTATGCCCTGGTAAATGGGGCAGGGATGGTTATCGACCCCAACATTTTTTGAGATGCTAGATTTTCTTTAGTAAAAGTTCATTTTATTTGAGAAAGGCGCACCCAAAATAAATATGTCTTTTGAAATTAAGCCTCCAAGAAAGTTTTGCCTTTTAACCAGTGATAGATCCAACATTATACAAACATGTACAATATCAAATAATGTTTTTTTATATAACGTTGTGATACTTGTTTTTGTACAAACTGGTCCCGTATCAATTTGCTGGATCCGCCCAGCTTTTAACCATATACACATCATGAGCTACCATACCACTTCGTCAAATGATCAAACAGTTTGCATGCAACAGATATCAAATCATAAATTTGATGATAGAAATTATATATATATGATGATGATGACGACAAGAGAGGGGTAGGGTACCTACGATTTTGGGGGTGGAGGAGGTTAACATGGAGGAGAACAAGAGTGGGATGGCTAATAAAGAGATTATCAATAGCCCATTTAACAGCAGATGCGCTATTCTTATCTCTATCAATGGCGACAACCGTGACATTATTATTATTAATGGAAACCGCCGCTGCCTGATTCATATCAGATGATACGTCCCGAGCCGCCATTTTCAATATCTTCTACCACCTTCTTGCCGGCTATATGTTTGATGAAATGTAAAACAGAAGAAGAAGAAGAAGAAGAAAACGAACAGGAAGAAGAGGTATTATAAATTTCTCTGCTCTTCTTCTTGTTTTGTTTTTGTTCTTTCAACGAACAAAACTGTCTTAACTAAATCTCATGACACCCTTTATATGTCTTTGCTCATCCTCTCATGCATTTAAAAGAAAAAAATAAAAGCATGGTTCAAAATTTAATACACCCTCCCCTCCTATTCAAATATAACTTATTTTAATAGTTTACACAAATTAAGATATAATTCAGAATAATTAAAGTACTCGAAAGAATAAAGAAATTGATAGGGAGAAATACATATTTGACCAAAATAAATATAGAAAAAAAATAATGTAGGGTTAAATTTATTATTAAACGCACAATTCTTGTAAAAAAAATATTTATTTTGCACTACAAAATAACTCAAAAATGACTTATATTTTGAATCGAATGGATGAAGTATATATATATATATATATATATATATATATATATATAACAAAGTTTAATAGTTATAGTTGGATATAATTTTTATTTGAACATTTTATTTGAGTTGTACTAAATTAGAGTAGAAGTGGGTGAAAATGAGCGGAGGAGTATTTTCTTCCCCACCATGTCGGATCGCTTGTTTTAATAATTATTTTTTACTTTGACGAGAGATGAAGTCTCCGAATAAATGTTGAGAGTTTGAATTTTATCAATTTTAAAAAATAATAATATATATCGTATATTTGCAGAAATTTCTATTAAATTGACCCATATCCATCAAAAAATTTAAATATCGATAATTAATCAAAAAAAATACCTAAATACCGATAAAAAAAACTCCAGGGAATATGCCAAATGTTTTCCCTGCATTTCAATTAAAACGACATAGGAAAAAAAACCAATTTGAAGTTGAAGTGAAGTTACCAAACAACCAATATCAATTGTGGCGGAGTATATGAGAGCTCTTCTTCCCTTAACAATGACCAGGGTTTGAACTGCGACTATGCCATTTGTATGAAGTTTTTGATGTTGGAAGGGTCGCTCCTTTTTTAGCCTCTACAATACTCGGTTCATATTAGTTAAGCATGTCAGATTTGGACACTGGTTGAGAAACTAAAAAAAAAGTTGCCAAACACAATACCTAATTAATTTTGCCCTCTAAAAGTCGAGAATGAAATCATGCCATATATTCTAGAAATTGGAAAACGCAACCCAAAACCACTTCATTTGACCTCATCTAAGGGGGTGTATTCAACATAGATTCTATAGGATTTTTAAGGAGTTTTAAAGTCATAGGTATTCAATTTGGATTTTAAAAAGTCAAATGAAATTTAGAGGTATTCAATTTAGATTTTAAAAACTCCATTAAAATCTAGAGGTATTCAAAACTCTATAGATTCTCATAGATTTCATTAAAGGTGGGATTTTGATGGATTTCATAGGTTTAAATGTGTATTGGTGAAATCTCTTCTTTTTTCTCAAGATTTTGATTTTCTCTCATTAATATTAAAATTAAAATGTCTTTGATAATTTTATCTTAAATTACAATTTTTTTTAGTAATCTCATTTCTATAAAATTATAAGAAAAACAAAGAAATATTTCAAACTACAAAAAAAAAATGAGATTTTTTTTAAGACCGTTAGAAAACTCAATATAAAATGTTTATTTCCCAGAAAGAAGTCATAATATCCAAACAATTTTCTTCTTGATCATCTTGAATTAGAAATTAAAGAAAGCAAACAATTTATTCTCTATTTAACCACAAATTTCTATTTGTCAAACATGAATTTCATTTTCCTGAAATAGAAAATCAAAGAGAAAAAAAAGTTCAAACAATACTTATCACAAAACATATCTTAATTAAACCATACCAGTAAGTAAATTATACAAACCTTGAACAGATAAATCAAAAAAACCGCAGTTATGTGATCTAAAAAAATCAAAGACTATCGTCAAACTTTTTAAATTTTTAACAAAATGATTTAATTAAAAAAAAAAGGATTGATAAACATATGTTGACTTTGGAAATTCAACACATTTGGATCTGTATAATACACTAATGAATCAGTATTTTCTTTATTTTTTGGTGTTATTCAATTAATCTATAAACTTTATAAATCAAAGAAATCATGATAAATCAATCTAATAAAATCTGATAGACTCTGCGCAGACTCTGCATAGAGTTAAAACAATCCATAAAGTCAGTAGAATCCATAGACTTTTGAAAATCAGTTAAAATCTTTTAAAATCCGGATTGAATACACCCCCAGTATTCTTTTTATCTCTAAAATATCATCCAAGAAGAGGACTTCTCCATTCACACACACACACATATATATATAAAATAGGTTCTCCATTCAAATTTGATAAACACATTTCTTTTCTTAATATAATATTTATAAATTTTGACTTGACTAATTCGATTAAATAAAATTTAAAATATTTAACTAATCTAATAAAAAATTGCAAATATATGAAAATTATCATTTTCAAATATTAAATTCAATTTATATGACTCTATCAAAATTCTGAAAATATGTAATAATTATCGTTTCCAAATGTTAAACTTAATATACATGGTTTCGAGTATATGATTTTTCCCAGGCGTATATCACTTAAATGGAAAATACAACACAACTTCCCAACTATAGACTAATTAGGAAAAAAATAACTCTACAACCTATTTTGAAAATCAATAAATTTAACCATCAGATTAACCACCACGGCTCCTATGCGGAACAGTTTTTGTGCGGAATATGCGGGACAAAAGCTCGCTTAAAGTTTTGGTGGCTAAGATTGATTAAAAAATGAACAGCTGTTCATTTTTCAGAACAACTGTTCAGTAAGAACAGCTGTTCTCAAGGCCAAAAAAGTATCCCGCATGTGCAGGAAAATAGCTATTCCGCATAGGAATCGAACTGCAGATTAACTCATTCAATATTAAATAAGTATCCTATATGTGCAGATCAGAACACCTATTTCGAATCAGATTCAAACTTTTCATAGAAAAATAAAAATAAATGAGAGAGCTGAAAAGAGGAAAAGGCCAAAAGGAAAGAATGGCAAACTATCATCAAACCGCTTCCTAACCTACCTAGTGTAAACCCTCTCCCAGGTCGGTCACCTTCTTTCTTTCTTTCTTTAGTCTCTAATTTCACCTACTTTTTTTTTTCCTCTCTTTTTATCTATGACTTTGCTAGGCTACTAGAATTATTGGCTAAAAGATTGACTAAAATAATTTTTTGGACCTTTTTACCCTTATAGTTGGGTGAATCCCTTATACCAACAGGGGATGAGATAGTCATTTAACACCCTCAATTTAGGATTTAGGATTTCTATCCCCAAAATTCTAGGAGTAAATCATTTTCCTTTATTCTAATCATCATCAATCTGTATCTGAAAAAAAAAAAAAAAAAAAATCCCAGAAGCCCCTTTAAATTAAACTTCTTCATCATATCCGAAAAGCCGTGTTCACACCGTTCACACAAGTTTTCTTGAAAGTTTGAGAAACCCCACCAGGATCAGGATCAGGATCAGGATCCATCCCAATCCAATACTATATATTACTGTTAATTTACCTGTATAAAAGTCAATTTTCAGTTCCAAGAATCGACCCCCTTCTGTTTGTTTTTTGGGTTCACACTTCCATTCACACATTCTTTCAAACACTTCTTGTGCTAGCTTGAAAGTTGAAAAAACCCCCACAAGGATCATCCAATTAGAATACTATATAAGTATGTGTTACTGTTAATTTATCTGTATCTCTCTGCTTATGTGTAAAAAAGGTTCAATTTTTAGATTCAAGAATCGAACCCTTTTGCCTGTTTTGTTGGGAATTCTTCTTGTTGGGTTCACACTTTCATTCACACATTCTTTCAAACAGTTCTTGTGCAAGTTAGGGCTTTATTTTTATATGAAGGTTACTCTTTTCTTGTACACAGTTTGGATTTTTGCTAGTTTTTTGTTTATATAGAATAGATTGTGGTAAAGGAATTGGTGGATTGAGGCAATGAATAATAACAAGAAGAGGCGGAGGAGGAAGGAGAGCACAGCGATACCGGTAAAGGAGCATGGTGGGGATGGTGATAGGAATGATCATAATAATCAAATAGATGTTGAAAAACAAGGTGGGGTGGTGAAGACTAAAGAGTTGAAGGAGATTATTACTTCTTTGATATTGCTTGAAGAGCAAGAAAAGAGAGATGAGGATGAATTTGAAAAGGAGGAGCAAGAGGAGAAGCTTTTCTTTGATACCAATCAAGAAAAGAAGGCAAAGGCTATGTTGGATTATTATTCTCAGTTGCAAGAGTATAATAAAGAATCAGATCTCAAAGATGGGGTTAGAAAAAGGAAAGGTAGGTCTAATAGTGCTATGGCTGCCACAACTCTTACTGCAGCTGTTGCTGATGCTGCAACAGAACATGATAGTAACAAGGATGAACATAACTCTGGAGGCGAACATGGTGGTGATCAGAAGGGGACAAAAGGGGCGCCACAAAGGCGGTTGTGGGTGAAGAATAGATCAAAGGCCTGGTGGGATCAATGCAACAGTGCTGAATTTCCTGAAGAGGAGTTCAAGAAAGCGTTTCGAATGGGGAAGGACACTTTTGAATTGATATGCAATGAATTAAGCTCTGTAGTTGCCAAAGAAAATACTATGTTAAGAGATGCTGTTCCTGTTAGGCAAAGAGTGGCTGTGTGTATTTGGAGATTGGCCACCGGTGAGCCGCTTAGGCTTGTATCCAAGAGGTTTGGTCTAGGCATATCCACCTGCCATAAGCTTGTTCTTGAGGTTTGTACAGCGATACGGACTGTTCTAATGCCCAAGTATCTTCAATGGCCTGATGAGGATTCATCAAGAAGAATTAAGGATATGTATGAAGCGATTTCGGGCATTCCTAATGTTGTGGGATCAATGTATACTACGCATATACCAATTATTGCTCCTAAAATTATTGTTGCAGCTTATTTTAACAAGAGGCATACAGAGAGAAATCAGAAGACCTCATATTCGATAACAGTTCAGGGTGTTGTTGATCCAAAAGGGGTGTTTTCTGATGTATGTATTGGTTGGCCTGGTTCAATGCCTGATGATCAAGTTTTAGATAAATCGGCTTTATGTCAGAGGGCTAATCAGGGGCTACTAAAGAATGTGTGGATTGTTGGTGGTTCTGGTTACCCTTTGATGGATTGGGTATTGGTTCCTTATACACAGCAGCACCTGACTTGGACTCAGCATGCTTTTAATGAAAAAACCGGGGATCTTCAGAGGATAGCGAGAGACGCCTTTGCAAGGTTAAAAGGAAGATGGTCATGTCTGCAGAAACGAACTGAAGTGAAACTCCAGGACTTGCCAGTGGTGCTAGGGGCGTGCTGTGTCTTGCATAATATATGCGAAATGCAGAATGAAGCAATGGATCCGGAGCTGCATTTCGATCTCATTGACGATGAGATGGTTCCAGAGGTTCCATTGAGGTCAGTAAATGCAATGAAAGCAAGAGATGGTATTGCTCACAATCTTTTGCACCATAACCATGCTGGCACTTCCTTTTTATCATAGAAAGAATCACATTGCCTTGATTTTGCTTTATGAAAGTTTTAATTTTTTCAATGTTATTTGATTTACATTTGTTACTGTACAATTAGAATTAGTTCTTTACCAAAAATAAGTAGGTCTATCTTAATTTTATATTGCAATATTTGAATTATTGTCCTCTAGACTGGAGTTGTATACAAAAAAAATTATAGACAGGAGTTGTAGTCTGTTTCCATACTTCAATCCAATTGACTAACAATATTTGAATTCAACAAAAGATGGTTCTTCATTTCTATCCCCCCACCACCTCCCTCCTCTTTTCCGTTCATACCAGACCAGAGAGTTTTTTCCTGATTATCTTATTCACAAATGTAATGGTATTGTTCACTATTTGTTTATGTCATCCCCGGGATGATTTTAGTCAATGGAAATTGGATTCAATTGCAATGCATGTTTTATGGTAAAATTTTGTTTGTAGGGTCCTAAATCTGATTAGTACCCTTAACTGATTCTAAAAGTATCATAGTTTTATCGGTTAAGGTTTGTTCTTGCCTCGTTTTATGGCTGTGTCTATGATCGTTTAATGCGTACTTGAGGTCTATTCAGTTGTAACTTTCTGTTTCTATGGCGTATTTGTTGTCGTTATTGTGATGACTTGTGGTTTCGATACTTTCCTGCTGTTAGTGAAACTAAAGGACTTTGGCCTTTTGAAAATAGGAAAACCCCAATTGTTTCATGTCGAATAGGTGCAAGCTAATCAATAAGAAAAACCTGTTGATTCTTGTTGGTAGAATACAACATATACAAATGCTTAGGGTGGTATATTACATTATTAACTGTAATCCCTTAAAGAGAATTTTCTCTATGTAATAGATTGAAGAGGTTAGTAGAACTGGAGTTCTTGCACTGCTGACCCAATTGGCTGGATATCTTGAATGTATAGGGTGTGGATTGGATGGGGGTTTCTGTAGGTGTAGAAGTGTGTCCGAAACCTAAAATTTTACGTTCATCTTCACTCTCAATTTAATGGTATCCAATTGGAGCCATAGTCTATATACTCTATATGAAAGAGAATTCTTGTACAGAGAGTGCTATCAAACTCGTTTCTCCTTCCCTTTCGGTTGAAGGAAAATTTGTGTTCATGTTGATATAGAAGCATGTACTCGACCACAATCTTATATTTTCTATGATTCATGTAGCCGACCCCAATTACTTAGAACTAAGGCTATTAGTTGTTGTTGGTGATATAGAAGCAGATGTACTTCAATTCATCTTCCTTGCAAGATAGTTGATCAAGAAACATAGTAAACTTTTGAAATCTAGGAAACTTGCGATGATGATGATGGATGGACTGCCTTTTAGCCATTGTGTCAACATTAATTAATGATGACAATCTTGTCGAGTCAGAGTTTGGTTTTCCCAAAGTCAGAAGAGTTTTAATTAATGCTAGAAAATGTCGGTTTCGGATAGGAGAAATGTTTTTTTTAAAGATAATAACATGATTGATGGCCCTTGCAAGACCACAACAATTGGCTCGAAGACCTAATTGTTTATGTTGTATTTGTAGAACATTAGAACAAGTCTACCTTCCCCACTTACTTTCTCTATGTTTAGTTGTTTCATTTTCTTGGGGCCATCATGTGGTGTGGTGTGGCGTGGCGTGGCTAACATCATTATACTCTTCCAAAGCACATGCAGAATGGGATGGAATTTAACAGTCTTTCCTCTATTTTTTCATTCTTTCATTTGCATCAAATTGAATGTTTACTTTTTTATTTATTGTGAGGAAAGTAGATATACAATTTGGGACAAATAGAATTATAAACATAGCATTCCCCTTCCGCCAATGCTTCCAGACATAAAGAGAAGACAAAATATACAGAGCAACTGAAAAGGAAAAAAAAATGAATTTTCAACATGTTAATCTTTATGTTACAAGACAAAGAAAATCAAGGGAGACAAGGACCAATGGCCATGAAAATGGCTGTTGCATTTTTCCAGACATCCCAAACACTCTGATTAAAGCCGCCACGAGTATGGCACAAAGTGGTCGAGAGTTGAAGAGGTTCATAACTCTTTTGCACAAAAGGAAGAAAAAACAATCTCAAAGTACAAATGCTACAAAACCATCTCCAAGGTTGCCGCACGCTTCCAAATCTTTGGTGTTCTCGATCAGATTATGGTAAGCGAAATGGGAAATGAACAAAATGGATCTTTAATGCAGACGACTCAGGTTTCCGATCATCAAACTTTACCAGGTCACCAATAAAATCCCTTCCCATGGGCTATACATAATTGCATTTTCGTTATAGTACTGAACCAATCGTTGCCATGGGGTTCGTAAAATCAAACTGTTGAGATAGTTGTTCAAGAATAACTCTTTAATTGGTTTTTCCTTAACAGCTTTCTCAGCCTGCAGACAGCAAAGATTGGGGCCATAGTTGTATCTTCAAATGGAATCAGACAGGCCATGGTCAAAGCAAAATCATTCTGGCATAACTCTAGACTTGTATTAAATAAAAACACAATTGTTTATGTTTCATCACCCTTATCCAATTTGTATGCTATTGGTTCCTCAGTCAATGGAACTGATAATACTATGATTGGTAGCATATAAATAACATTTTGGATTTATCATAGCAACAAAATTAATCAACTAGCAAAATGAGTCGGAAGTTCATTCATGTTCCCCGCAGAACCTGCAATACCCACAACTAACATTTTTCCAAGAATAAATTGCTTAAAAGAAGAAGCGGACAAGGAATCCTCAAGAAAGTAAACCAAATAACTAAAATTAAGCAAAGCGATAAAAGATTAATTCATTATTTAGGAATGATTCTTTTATTAGTAACAATTTCAATGCATCGCCTGGTAAAGATGGTTAGATAATTTGACGAGTTCAAAAGTATGATAATACCTTGAAGGGCTTTCATAGCAGTAAGGGCACATTTTGGATCCGCAAACTCAACAAAACACAATACCATGGCTTTATCTCCACTCTGCAGCATAGATATTGGTTCGAAATCAACAAGACTTACTAAAAGTGCTTTCCAATATGCCAATCAAAATTCAGAATAAGCTAGCTAGTTTCACAAGCCAACTTACTAAAACAAATATATGGTTAACTACACAAATTGATAAACGAACCAGATGATCTGTTTACCTAACTAAGATGAATACCATTGTGATTCCCATGGCATAGAGGGACTTGTTCTAGGGCATAGAGGGACTCACTAATGGGATTCAGTACAAACTTTTAACTACTTATGTAGCATGGGCCTGTAATCAAGGTTTCAAGTTATCTTACTTAGTGATCTAAAAGTGCGGAGTGCTCATGCATATTTTTACTTCCTCCGTCCGGAATTGAATGTCCGCTTCTCTATACAAAACGAATAGGAAAGTGGACATTCAATTCGGGATAGGTAGAGGGAGTATATTATTAGGACTTGAGAGAGAGAGAGAGAGAGAGAGAGAGAGAGACTTGGTGCTTTATAAAATTTCCTGCAGCTCCTTTCAAGATGTACCATACATTAGATGCAAGACGAGGAAATGAAACTTGAATTTGAAGAAGGCACATTGGTAACACTCTGATTGGGAGCTTCTGATGTTCAATACAATTGTAGCCCAAAGAGAAAAATCATAAAGCCACATGCCATAAGGTTCTTTACAAAACACTTGCAATGTGAAATGCCATTTGTCATGTGGATCATAAAAGTAACAACGACCAGAAAGAGAAGTAATTTGTTCACTAAAAAGGAGGAAATCAAATTTCACATAGAAAAGCCTATAGGGAGATTTTAAAAAGATAAGGACAACCTTACCTGTCAGGGCTCCTTGAGAACAACTTTAAGATCTCTGAAACCAATAAAAGGACGAAAAAGATCTACTTATAGGTCAAGGAATAGAAATGAAAGCACAAGAAAACACAATGTAAAGAGTCCAAAGAGTTAGTTTCCAGTGGACGTATCAATGTTGTAACTAAACTATGACTTGTGAACATAATCAACTATATTCAGCAGAAAATCTTCATTATGTACAATGCATGAAAGCCTCTTGATGAATCTGAACGACCTAGGCACCATCCCGATGTCAATCCAAATAAATGGAAAGACAGAGAATAAAATACTTCAAGATTATATTTAAAGAAAAAAGGAACAAAAATTATAAATGAACTCAATATAAAGTATACGACCAACTTCTCTTCTTGTACAGTCAGTTGGAAGCCCATCCACAAAAAGAATGTTAGACTCTGCTGCAGCAACAGTAAGATCATCAGCCCTTCTCAAAGAATTGGGTCTCTCATACATATTCTCTTGGATGCCAAGGCCAATACCAGGAGAAACATCCCTTCTTTGCCCAAGCAAGCTTGGATCTCTCACAGGAGAGGGGTAGCCTTTACTGCTAATCCCACTGGTTAATCCACTACCAAAAGGTTCAGCATGCATACTCCTGATGCCATCTACTCCATAGGCACCGGGACGTGATAGTAGAAACTAAAAAAAGAAAAGAAAAAGGAAGGCACTTTTTCAGAGACCATATATCGTACTGATAAAGCCTCGAAAAGGCAATATTCTTATATCTTTCTGCAGAAAATCTGAACTACTCGGAACATCGTTGGAGGTCCAACGATGAAGTGTGCCTCTAATGGTAAGTACCAGGAAACCTTGATTTAGGGGTGCTACCTGCAAAGATTCATATTTTTTAAGCTTTATAATGACATCTCGACAGAAAACCACACAAAAATCCATTTACTTTCAGTATAACCTAACAAAACAAAACCTCCCATACTCATGCTTTTAAACTCCAATTAAACCTACAACCTCCATAATTCACATGGAAAACACCGTCTGTGTTCATAAGTTAACATAAAGGCATCAACTTTGAAACAACATCTCAACATAAAAGCACACAAAAATTCGTAAACCCTAAATATATATAAACATGAACTTAAGTCTTAAGCTGTCATGTTCTGCAAAATGAGAACCTGATGGGAGTTGGTTAAGTGGAGGGAAAATTAGCTTGAATAAAAGAAGATTGGGGATTAGGGCAAAATGGCCAATTGCTTGCCATTTAATTCCCAAGACGACAGAGTTTCAAGTAAAGGGCCTAACTTATCTATACGGCAGCGTTTTACTTAGAGTTAAATTACCTTAAGCCTATAAAAGGCAATTTCCTTTCTAGCTTCCTATAATAGACAGAGCAGCACAATCAGCCAAGGTTGGGCGCCACTACCTGTCAGTACTGCAAAAGCTGAGGGAGAGGAGCTCAAGCCACTCTCAGCTGTTGATTCTCTGCGAGCAGCTGACAACCAAGAGTGAAGGGACAAGATCCTTTTCGGGAAGGAGGAAACCTAGTATAAAAGGAAAACATCTACATTGAAGAAGGCATTCAGATAATATATGATCAAATTGGCAGTTGCCTTTCTCTCAACCTTGTAAGCTTTTTAAGCTTTTCTTATTCTTCCCCCTTTTCTTTTCTCCCTCAATTTCTGTCTGTTTCTCTTCTATTCTTCCTCCATTTCTGGTTACTGATTGAATCACTCATCATTACAGGAACGTTGGTATGCTTGGCAGTTTGGTCTACAATCAGAGTTTGCCCTTTTTCCTTATTCAAGTTCATTTCTAGTTTGCTTATGTCTTAGTTAAACTAGTGAAGGATTGCAGTAGTCATTTTATATTCTGTAAAGGGGGGAGCCCAGACTCTTTATCTATATTAAGCTTGCTGGTTATTGTATTGTTGGTGTTGCTTGGCCTGTTATTACTGTTTTATTGCTTTTCTGTGTGATCCCAAGGTTTGGGACATGACATAAGCATGCATCAAAAGTCTTAACAAATTGGTGTCTGTGAAAGATAAAAATCAAAAGAAAAAAGAAAAAAAATCGAAGAGAAGACCTAATTCGGAAGAAGGAAGGCTATATCTCCGGTAAGGATCATCCATGGCAATTTTTGTCCGGCGATTTCGCGGCTCTTTCGCGGTAGTGGAGTAGTAGTCCCGCAGCCTATAGTGGAGGAGGACTGGAGGAGTTAGCTAGTTTTCATGAAGGAAGTGACGTCGTTTCAGAAGGAAGTGACTTGGCTGACCAGGTCGGGAAAGTCTGGCATGGCGGCCCTTGTGGTACTGCCACATATTCCTCTCATATAATTTGAGACAGAACCTACCTGCAGGTAGGTCCTTTAGGCCTTCATGTCTCACAGGTACCCATAAGGACTCTCACATAAGGAATTTTTCCGACCAGGTCAATGTAGAACTTGTGGCACAGAACTTGTCAAATCACAACAGAATGAGGGGAGAGATAACTTTGTGATGATGTGACCAGAATCATAAAGTCCAATGAACCTGATCCATATCAAAATTATCCAAAATTTTAAAAGAAAAAAAAGAAAGATAAAATAACACTTATTTAGCGAAAATTAAATTTTCTTCCTTTTTTTTTATGGCAAATGACCGAAATTCTTTTACAAGAAAAGAAAAGAAAAAATTTAAAATGACTTTATTAGCCTCGGGTCCAACCAAGCATGCAGTAGGATTTTCCAGCTGGCAAATAATAAGCAGTCTTTTAAGGAGCTGGCATCTCACCAGATCTGAGCCTCGATGCATACAGTATAACAGATAAGGAATCTTAGAATTATGCAATATTAGTACTCCATACCTTCCTTAATATTACATTTTAAAAAAAAAAAAAAATACCTTCCTTAATATTACATGTTGTGAAAAAAAATATAAAAAAAAATTAGTTAAAATTTAAATATTATCCTCTTAAATATGACTTGAATATTACTCCCTCCATTCCTAAATATAAGACTCTTTAGACAATTTGAGAAAATTAAGGAAGTTGTCATTTTCACCTAAACTTTCAATATTATCCTCCACTCTCCCTCTCTCTCACTTCTTTGTCATGAAAAAAGGAAAATGTTGAGGGTATAATTGGAATAAATTGTTGACAACTAATAAAACAACCTTAAACGACAATTAATAGGGAATGGAGCGAGTACTAATTTTATCAAAGAAAATAATATTAATATTTTAATTAAAAAAAATCTTAACATTTTGCTTCTTTAACAATGACTTGCAAATTCGCATGTGATTAATTAAGTTACGATAGCTTAACATACTTTCTAATTCCATCATTTCACAATATAGACTTCTTAACCATTTTATCTTCCTAGTAATTTTTGTAGTATATGAAATTAATTGGGAATATAATAAGTAAAAATACCATTTATTTACTTCTTTCTTAATCTATTAAAAAAGTGGTTAAAAATGCTTTATAAATGTTAGTACTAAAAAAATATACTGCCCACAGTGATTATACATTTATACTTCTACTTTTCTGCTACAAAAAGACTACTGCTCTTAGTCTACTTGGGTTTCTGCTAAAACTAAACCGATGAGGTAATAACAACAACAACAAAGCCAAGTGGGTTCCTCAGCTTTCCTACACTTTTCTAGTATTTCTTGGAAAAAAAGAGAGGATTTTTCCAGTTTCAGAGTGGAAATCAAGAAGTGGGATTGAAAGAAAAAAAGAAAAAAAAGAAATGGAGGAAGAAGAAAATCAGAATCAGAATCAGCAGAGTAGTAGTGAGGAAGAAGTACTGGGTTCAAGCTTAACAATGGAGAAAGTTGCTGCTGCTAAGAAATTTATTGAGAATCATTATAAGAATCAGATGAAGAGCATTCAAGAAAGGAAAGAAAGGTATCATTTTTTGTGTTATTCATTTCTTGGTTTTTTTTGTTTTTTTTGGGATAATTAATTAGTGCAAGATCTAGTCTTGGAGTTATTTTTTAGCTTTGTTTCTTGAAAAACTTTCAGTTTTGTTTTGATAATTTGAAGCTTGTAGTTTGATTCAGGGTTGTAATTAGGGACAAGAAAGGCCCCAGAAAGGAAGTTTTGTTGACTTGTGAAATTGGGTTTCTATTATATTTCTTGGTTTTGCAGATGAGATTTTATTATTATTATTAATTTTTTTTTGCATGTTGGGCCAAGGCATTGTATGTAAATGGATCCTTGGAAAAAAATGGTCTGGGTTGGAGTTTAATTAACTGGGTTGTGTTGATTTGTTAGGATATGACTAAATGCGGGATCAATTACATGTTCCTGATGCTGATGATTTTGTTGTTTTGTAGATTTTCCTCCATTTTAATTGGATTTTCAACTTGTTTTAGCATTTTAGTTAGGCAAAAGTTTTATAGATTAAGGGCTATTGAGTAGGCAGCCATCCATGTGTTTGCAGGGAGGTATAAGATGCACTGAACCTGTAAATTCAATGATCATGATAGGGAATGCAACCTTTAAGTTACTTCGAGCCATAGACATCAGCATTTTGCTTAAACCCCCAACCAAAAGCAAGAGATATGGACTGTTTAGTAGGCTGGGTGTAAGTGATGGCATAGTGAAATGATATTTAATAAAAGCGATGTGTTTGCTGCGGTGTGGCTATTAATTCAGGACCTTAATGAGTTTGTTTCTAATTTAAGGATTTTGGAATTTAGCATTTAGTGTGAGGGTTCTTATAGTGTTTCTAATTTAGGACTTTATAGTGTTTTGGTAATTTGAAGGTTTTTGTAGTTGGTTAAAAAACCCAACCAAAAGTGAGAGGTAGGGACTGCCCAGTAGGCTTGGTGAAGGTGATGACGTAGTGATATAATTTTTAATAAAAGACATATCTTTGCTGCGCTGTGGCAATTAATTCAGGACCTTAATGAGTTTGTTTCTAATTTAAGGATTTTAGAAGTTAGCATTTATTGTAAGGGTCTCTTGTGGTTGTAGTGTACTTACGGTTTATTGGCAGGTTTTGGCATTAAAGAATCCCAATCGTCATGATTGTCGGTGCTTATAGTTTATTGTGGGGTTTTGGTATACATTTGTGTGCAGGGAGGTGTCGGTGCCATCAGACCGATAGATTCAACGATTGTGATAGGGAGCGCAACCCTTGAGTTGATTCGAGGGTAACTTCTAATATATTATGATATCCTTTTAGGCGGTGGATTCTAGAAAGACAGCTTGCTGCTTCAGATGTGCCGAAGGAGGAACAGCTAAACCGAATCAAGGATTTAGAGCGCAAGGAGACGGAATATATGAGACTGAAGAGAAACAAGATCTCCATTGATGACTTTGAGCTTCTAACTATCATAGGAAGGGGAGCCTTTGGCGAGGTTAGTAATGATGCAAGCTGAATTTGTAAATAGTTTCCTGTTTCTGCAGTGTTTGTGTCGAGGGTATTTTGGTAATTTCATTTTTTGATCTTTTGGGTGGTATGTTATGTTAGGAATTATGTAATATGTGGTAGTTTTTGGTAGAAGTTAGATGGTTGGGCTGTTTTTAAAATTATGAGGTTCTTAGAAGGGGTTTTGGGCAATTTATGGTTGGCTTCTCTTACAAGAATTGCTATGCTTTTGTTCTTGTCTTTATTTATTTATTTATTTTCTATTTATCATGCTCCTTTTATATATCATCCTATGAATGCAGGTGCGATTATGCCGGGAGAAAAAATCAGGCAATATTTACGCAATGAAGAAGTTGAAGAAATCTGAAATGGTCATGAGAGGACAGGTTAAGTCGGAAATATTATCTTTTCTGTAAATTAAACTTTGTAAACTATATCTTCACGTTATTAGTAGTTCCTTTTCAATTGCATCAGCCATTTGATATTTCTTTTGTGATTCCCCCACGCTTGTAGAGAAGCTAAGGCAGCTGTTAGAGAAGCGAGATCAAAAGTTTATAAGGATTTGTATAATAAATTGGACACTAAGGATGGTGAGAAAGGTATATATAGACTTGCTCGTTTAAGAGAGAAAAAGACGAGAGATATTGGTATGGTGAGGTGTGTTAAGGATGATAGTGAGAGAGTTTTGGTTAAGGATAAGGAAATCAAGGCGAGGTGGATGACGTATTTTGATAGGTTATTTAATGGGAATCAAGTACAGAATATTGGAGACCTTTCTATCCCGATTGGAGAGGTGAACCATGATTTCATACGTAGAATTCAAAGGAAAGAAGTGCAAGAGGCCCTTAAAAGGATGAAACCAAAGAAGGCAGTAGGACCTGATAGTATACCGATTGAGGTTTGGAAGTGTTTAGAGAAGTAGGTGTTGAGTGGTTGACTAACCTTTTTAATAAAATACTTAGAGTTGAGAAGATGCCAATAGAGTGGAGGAAAAGTACTTTGGTGCCATTATATAAAAAATAAAGGAGATGTTCAAGATTGTTCAAATTATCGTGGTATTAAGCTTATGAGTCATACTATGAAGTTGTGGGAAAGGGTAATTGAGCATAGATTGAGAAAAATTGTGAGCATTTCGTGAGAACCAATTCGGTTTTATGCCCTGACGATCAACTATGGAAGCAATACATCTAATAAGGCAGCTTGATTGAGCGTTATAGAGAGAGAAAGAAGGACTCGTATATGGTGTTCATAGATTTGGAAAAAGCTTACGATAAGGTTCCCGAGAGGTAATTTGGTGGGCGATGACTAAGAAAGGTATATCTCGAAGTATATTGATCTTATTAAGGATATGTATGAGGGAGTCAAACGACCGAGTGTCGAGTTTCGCGACGGGATAAGTGAAAGAGTTTCCTATTACAATTGGGGTGCATCAAGGTTCGAGCACTTAGTCCTTTTCTGCTTACAATGGTTATGGATGAACCGACCCAATGTATACAAGATCCGATGACCGTGGTGCATGCTCTGTTTGTCGATGATATAGTTTTGATAGATGAGACAAGAGCGGGTGTTAATACCAAGTTGGATGTATGGAGACAAACCTTAGAATCTAAAGGTTTTAGGATTAGTAGAAGTAAAAGCAGAGTATATGGAGTGTAAGTTTAGCACTAGCAGTAACGACAGAGCAAACCCGTAGTAACTTTAGGTGACAAAAATATCTCAGAGAGCTGAGTATTTTCGATACCTTGGTTCTATTATTCAAAAGGACTGAGAGCTTGACTGGGAGATGTAGCACATCGAGTTAAAGTCTGGTTAGTTGAAATGGAAGAGTGCGACGGGTGTTTTGTGTGATCGTAATGTACCATCGAGATTGAAGGGAAAGTTTTACAGAACCATTTAGTTAGACCGGCATTATTATATGGTACGTGAATGTTGGGCAACCAAGAGGTGTCATATTCGTAAAAATGCATGTAGCGGAGATGCGTATGTTAAGATGGATGTATGGGCATACGAGAATGGATAGAGCGAGGAATGAGACTATTCGAAAGAAGGTTAGTGTAGCACCTATTGAAGATAAGATGAGAGAGAACCGTTTGCGTTGGTTTGGGCACATTAGACGTAGGCTGAGTGATGCTCCGGTTAGGAGAATTGAAGGATTATGTAATGTAGATGGCGTAAGAGGTAGAGGGAGACCGAGGAAGACTTGGATGGAGGTGATAAAAGGGGATATGAATCTGTTAGAACTAGATGAGAGTTGTGTTTGGGATCGGAAGAAATGGAGAGATTGCATCCATGTGGATGACCTTACGTGATTCTTACTTTGGTTCATGTAGCCGACCCCAATCTGTTGGGATTAAGGCTTGGTTGTTGTTGTTGTTGTTGTATTCCCCCACGCTTGTAATGTCAATGCTGATGCAGGAGAATTAAGAAGATTGGTCTGACCGAAAACTGACCGTTTTTTAGCTATAAAAATTACTTCAAACTGAAGGTCACCGGAGAAACGTTAACTTAAGAACTAGAAAACAGTCCTAAATAAAGATTCATATAATATCGGGTGCTAGAAGTAGGTTCTTGAGTAAACCCTTAGAGGTTGTTGAAACATTGCTTGAGCTAGACTCTCTAGTGCCTGAAGTCTTTATATCCATTTCAGGGTTCAATGGCTGCATCTTACGAAACACTTATTCTATGCATCTTTCATTCTCTCTCATACTTTGGCTTGTTATTCTACAGGTGGAACATGTTAGAGCAGAAAGAAACTTACTGGCGGAAGTAGCTAGTCACTTCATCGTGAAGCTGTACTATTCGTTTCAAGATGCTGAGTATCTTTATCTCATAATGGAATACCTACCTGGTGGGGATATGATGACTTTGTTGATGAGAGAAGACACCTTATCTGAAAACGTGGCTAAATTTTATATTGCTCAAAGCGTCTTGGCCATAGAATCAATTCACAAGCATAATTACATCCATAGGTTGGGGCTCGGTCTGGTTTTTTTCTTTTTTTAATTATTTGATTTTGATAGACTTTGATGAGAGTATGATGTTGGGTAGAAAGAAATGGAGAGAATGTATTCGTGTTAACGAGTAACGAGTACATGAAATTCTTACATTGATTCATGTAGCCGACCTCACTCACTTGGGATTAAATCTTGTTGTATTTGATTTTTCTTTTAGTTATCACAACAGGGGGTATTCCGGACCTACTTTCCGAGTCGGAAGTGTTGCACCAACTATGCTAGCCTCTTGAAAATGTCTTTTGTCTAGCTATTTTTTTTTCTTTAAATTATTATTGGGAGATGGGGGGTTGTCGAACTCGGGAATGATTTAGTTGCTTTTCTCTCAGTGTAAGTTGACTTTGTGTCATTTTCTCTTCAGAGATATCAAGCCTGACAACCTCCTCTTTGACAAAAATGGCCACATGAAGCTCTCCGATTTTGGTCTCTGTAAGCCACTTGATTGTAGAACACTCTCTACACTAAGTGAAAATCAAGCCATGGATGATGAAAACATAAGGGAGCCGATGGATATTGACGGGTTCCCATATGCAAGCAATGGCCGCAATTGGAAGAGTGCTCGTGAACAGCTTCAGTATTGGCAGATGAACAGGAGGAAATTGGTATAGAAATATATTACAAGTTCCTCTATCCATCTATTGGTTTGATTTGCTTTTAACTACTAAACGATAAAATTTTCCAGAAAATTAATAAAATTTATAGCACTGTGGTGAACCTGGATGTTTCATTGGTTCGAAAATTCTACGCATGTCTGAATTTTTTCCCGTAAATTCGACTATTATGCTTCTGTCATCAGCAGATTGTTCGTTTCATATTTATTCAGAACCAACTTGCAAGATATTAGCTCTTAGATATTCTTGTCTCTGTTCTTGTCCTTTTGAAAGGCATTCTCAACAGTGGGTACGCCAGACTATATTGCACCTGAAGTGCTACTGAAGAAAGGTTACGGCATGGAGTGTGATTGGTTAGTGCTTTAGAATTTCATTTTCCTCCCCGTGAAACTCTTCAGTTGTATTCTAGACATACTGCATTGTTCTTTAAATTATATATATATATATATATATATATATATATATATTAGTTTGATTGAGCATGTTGCAGATTATAATTGAAGCCAGAGCGCTTTGTTTATAGCATATTGGGTGTATAGTGGAAAATGACTGTTTTTCTGCTATCTGTATATACTGCTCTACCTGCAGGTGGTCGCTGGGTGCAATTATGTATGAAATGCTTATGGGTTATCCGCCGTTTTATTCGGATGATCCATTAACCACTTGCAGGAAGGTAACATCATTGATACATAAACTAGACCCCAAAAGTTGGTCTCAGATCTACTTTAAGATTTTCCATGAGCTGAGACCAGTTCACAATGAGTATAATTTTACATTTTTTTCTATTGGGAATGCATTATCTTACGAAGGACTAAGCATCAACCTAGTTACTTTCACGATCTATTTTGCGTTTGCTGTTTGCTTGAGACAAGATGATTTAGTTCCCCGAAACCAAACTAGTCTAGAGACCGGGGTCCTACTAGACTGGTTTCTTAGTTTTTTTATTTTTTTTTTTTTTATTATTATCGGTACAGGGGGTGTCAAACCCAAGACCTACTGTTTCGAGCCGGAAGTGCTAAGCAAATGTACTAGCCTTCCTTGACACTGCTTTCTTAGTTTGGATCAGGTTAAGGAATTGTCTTCTTACATGTTTATTATGATTCTTAGATTGTTCATTGGAGAAATCACCTAAAATTTCCAGAAGATGCCAAATTGAGTCCCGAGGCGAAAGATCTTATCTGTAGGTTACTATGTGATGTTGACCACAGGCTTGGCACTGCAGGAGCTGATCAAATTAAGGTATTTTTCAAGAGAGTATGTTTTCTTCCCTTTTTTCTAATAAACTTTTCTTAATTCAAAGTCAATATGATTTTCGTCAGGCGCATCCCTGGTTCAAGGATGTCAAATGGAATAAACTATATGAAATGGACGCAGCTTTCAGACCAGAAGTAAATGGAGAGCTGGACACTCAGAATTTCATGAAGTTTGATGAAGTGCAAAATCCATTCTTAATTCTTTCAAATCTTTACATTTCTGAAATAGTAAAAAGAAGTTGTGACTGTTACAAAGTCTATTCATGCATTTTTGTGAATTTGTTGAACAGCTTAATGTTTATGAGGTAAACGACACTATTAATTTTCAAGAGTTAAATCACATTTTAGAATACGTTATGACATCTGCACTAACAATGTGGATCGTTTATTATCATGTTACACTAGTTTTATGATTGCAACTGGACACTTTCTGCATCAGAACCCTCTTCCTATTTTTCCACGAGCTTTTATTTCGGTAGTCATTTTTATGTAAATAATCATTTCATGTAACTATAACCTTCAATATCTCAGCAGGTTAATCCTCCAACACCTGCAAGAGGCTCAGGACCATCAAGGAAGGTAATAAATCCATGCATCATCGTGTCTTTATAGATGCTGTAATATCTGTTTGTGCCTAGCCTTTGCGATACTTCTGCAAAAAGGATTTATTCTCCATGTACAATTTTTGTGACACCTGCAAAAGATAATTTCGTAATCCGCATTAAATAATATAAAAAGGGAAGAAGCAGCAAGTAATAAATAGGATGTCAACTGTTTCAACCATTACTCTGAATTTCCTGATTTTCTGTTATCTGTTTTTTTTTTTTTTTTCGTATCATTCTTTTGGTTTCTATTTACCAGAATTCTGCTTTTTCATGGAACTCTATTGATCAAAGTATCTAATGATTTACTTTTTTTTTCGTTTAGTTGCAATTAAACCCCAAAGATTTGAGTTTCGTGGGCTACACATACAAGAACTTCGATGCTGTCAAGACGCTGCGTAATTCTTCTGGTGAGTAAGATTGTTCACTTCCATGTTTGCAATATCCACATTCCCCGGCACAGAACAATAGAAACTTTTTTCAAGAGAGGGTTTCTCGTTGCACATTTAGATTTCTAGTTATTAGACTTCTCCAACTGGTGAATCTTGTTGTAGCTGTACTTGATTGTTTATATCTATCTATATATTTGAAGAATGCTTTTAAATATTGCTCCTTGTAGAAAATGAAATATAGTATCTTAACCTATACAAATTTACAATTTTCAAGACCCGTATAACAATTAAGCCTCGCCATTTCAATGCGGCACACTTGCTTCTATGTCGCTCACAGTAACTGCTCAGTAATGTGGTTATAAGTTGCTTCTTTTACGTTCAGTTGTTCGTAATTGGATACACAATTCTTGCAGATTTTACAAGAAGCACCTCGCCGAGACGTTCTATTGATTCCATCTTCGGTAAGAATCTTTACTCGACTTCCATTTCAGTAACATATTACGTGCCAGTATATGTGACGTTAAATGAAACAGGCGAGTCCAAGGGGGATCCTACAAGCAGAGGAACAGCTGAGGACACAGATGTACAGATGATCGCATCAATGGACGATGCAATGTCACCCTGATAATAATGTGTATTAGGCAAAAGGAAAGTGTGGTTTAGGGATGGTGGCACGAGCCTGTTGTATTTTAATCAGGTTGCTCGCCCTGAATCGGCGCTCCTATGAAGCATCATTTAAGTGTACAGAAATTCTGAAGCAAACATTCCTGGGAATGATGAGTGGTTAATTTATAGGACAAGATCATGAGAGTGTTTTAGGATTATGTCCCTGGCTCTGGCTGCCCAGGTTGGCTATGGAACTTTTGTCTTCTCTAGTGGCAGTTTCAGAATGATTTTAACTGATTGTTCAAACTTATTATAGAAACTCTTTTGACTATTCAAGTGCTACCAAGTTCTCACTTTGATTAAAGATTTCAACTTCTAGGCAAGAATACTTTATACAAGTCTGGAAAATGATTTCAACCCATTATCCGTTTGTAGATCTTTTTATCCTGTAGATTCTATACATGTGTTTTGTTTGTATATACGGAACACAATTTCTGTTTTTGGATTAGTTTATCATTTATTCAGCGGTTGAGTTGAGTTTTACGTAGTTCATCCTTTTGTCCTTTTTCTAAACCATTGAAAATTATGTCCGCACATGGCAAACCATATGTTCCCCCCACTAGATCCAAACAGCTAGAAAATGCTTATTTCCGGGATAACTAGCATTTGGTTATCCCCTCCCTCCAAATTACAATGCAAAATACTCGTTTTTGTGATCTAATTTTGGAATGCTGTAGCAGAAAACTACAAATTCAACATGTTCATTAGGTCATGTCCTATGCAATGCAAAAAAGAAATAGATGCATTGGATTTTCTAAATTCAGTAACCTACGGATCAAGAATCGCGCAAAATATAACATTTAAAAGAAAAAGAAAGAAAGAAAAAAAGACTTCACCAATCATATAATAACTTCGAGCGGGCAATGTGACCTGTACTAACAAAATTTGCAGAATTACAAGACAACCTAACAGCACAATGTAATGTATCCAAGTTTGTTTTCCCCCCCAAATTCATGAACCAACTAATATGATACACCCCAAAACCAGCAAATACGACCCAAGCCAAAATAAACTATATTTAATATATTTATACTATCAGGAGGCCATCTTATTTTCCGGAGAAAATAAGAGGTCAAGCCTCGTAATAAGAAAGGCTAAGACAAGAATGCGGAATTATCTACTTCTCATCGGCAGGATTTTCTTGCTTCTCATTTCCATCTTTCTTCTCCTCAGTAGCAACAGATGTCTTTTTTACCTCAGGTTTCTCCTCTTCATTTTTTTTTCTTCAACACTCAACTTCTCAAGAAGGTTAGCAGCGGAGGTGGCTTCTTCAGTCTTGCTTGAGATTCAGCAATCTCTGTAAAGATTTCTTTGAATGATTTGCAATCTGAAACAAAAGCACGCTCCTCAACATAACAAATATTTCCTTCGAACTCAACAAGATTTTGCATTTACAAAACTTCTTAATTGGTCATTTCCTCGTAATATTCTTTTTCTTGCACCCCAAACACACAAAAATGATAGGCGTGTCACACTTTAAATATTTCCCACTAATCATTAATTAAACTTGGTTGTAAATAGGTTTCAAGAATAACGAATAAAAGAATTCTAGATATGACTACGTAGACAATAAAGAACATGGCCCTTGTAGCCCAATGATGAAAGTAACTAAGTATCACCTAAAACATCCAACGGTTATAAACCAATATAAACCAATTCCTTGTCTAAGGAATCAAATACTACCTAACGAATATGAATCTGCCAAAATTCCATCAAGAGAAATAAAAACTTGAGTATTTCGTAACGGTCGGAAAATTCCATTTGATCATTATGGCAGCACGCATGCGTTGCTAATGTGTAACTTCACCAATAGACTTATTCTCGCCTACACGGTCATCTACACTTGCTATGCTGTAAGAAAGAGAAAAAATTCTTGGCCTCCCTTCCTTCCTGACTACTAGTAGTCAGATGCATAAAGTGAAGTTAACCACTGGTGGCCTAAGGGCTCTTAAATGCAACCATGTCAAAATATATTATTTGCAACATATCAACGAGCTAGTTTTGTTCTCTTTTATTCTATTCAGCAACATCCTACAGAAATTCCCATTACATTCTTAATGGATTCTTCCTTTGTTATATTGTTCTATTCATCATATTAACCCACCTTATCTGCTTGCTAATACTTCATATTCATTCAACATCAAACAACAAAGAGGAGCTTGAGTAACAATCATAGTATCAAATAAACACAAATTTGTGGCACTAAATTTAAAGAAAAGCAAAGAACTTACCATCCATGGAAGGAAAACGAATGCAAAAAGTC
This sequence comes from Vinca minor, assembly GCA_026122235.1. Taxonomy (NCBI): domain Eukaryota; kingdom Viridiplantae; phylum Streptophyta; class Magnoliopsida; order Gentianales; family Apocynaceae; genus Vinca; species Vinca minor. The sequence goes on along the minus strand of JAOCZM010000040.1, from coordinate 8,556,618 downwards.
TCCTCCTTCAACTCCCCATCAGCAAAATCAGTAGCATGCCACACACAAGACTTGTCATTCCCAGCATGTTCTTGCATTGTGATAGAAGGAACCACTACGAAATCGGATCAATTCAAAATCAAATCATCAATGGCATTTCCCCAAATACATACATGAAATATAGGAAAACAGCTAAATCTGTTCCTTACCTATGTGATTGGCACAGATTTTAAGTGTCTTGGATTGCCTCATTACAAGCCTAACTTTCCCAGTTTCCTTATGCTTGAGAAGCTTCACAGTTCCACAACCCCTTTCTTTCCATTGATTCCCTTCCTTATCAAACCTATAAAGCTTACACTTCCTACACCAATTCATACACATCAAAACAAAACTTTTTTTTAAAAACAAGAGAAAAATGATATATAGATGCATAGACTATTTATACATTTCTCTTTCTCTCTGTCTGTTAGTAAACTTTTATTTTAGTGTATACTATACATAAACTATTTTCAAGCTGCTAATTTGACATATTTTGTCATATTAGTGTCTATAATGTGTTTCAGGCCATATATTGACAGGAAGATTTTATTTATTGTATCCTATACATAAACTATTTCCGAGCTACTTATCATTTTTTACCAGTTTTGAGCATCTTTTTTGCATGTGTAACCGCCCTTAAGGTAATACTGTCCATTCAATTCCTTAAGGAAATAGAAAACCGTCCACCTAGACATTAATTTGACAAAACAAGTATACACTAAATAAAATTTTACTGATAGAAACATAAAAGTTTCCTCGAAACAATACAAAAATCACAAAAAAGAGAGAAGATTATGTAAAAATTGGGGTTGGGTTTACTGGTGGAAAAAATTACATACAGATTAAGAAGAGCATCCTCATTTTCCTCGCCAGTGGTGACGGCGACTTCTTGGAGTTTGACGATTGGTGCGACCTGAGCTCCGGTGTCCTCATCTTCTACTGCTGCTGCCGGTGCTTCTGTTGCAGATTCTTCCTCTTCTACTACCTCCTTCTCCTTCGCGACGACGGCGGCGGCAGAAGTAGTAATTGGCTCCTCCTTTGTGCTCGCCATTGTTGAATGCTCCGATCACATCTGTTGTGTGTGTGAGATAGATAGAGAGACGGCGGAGGAATATAACAGAGAAGATGAAGTGGGGAGAGTAGGGTTTTAGGGGATGTGATGTGGCATTGCAGGTGGGGTATTAGGTTCAACCGTTGAAGACTCTAGACTCTAGTGTGCCCCACTGTGGAGGATGTTACTGGTGAGAGGTCTTGTTTTAGGACACTGCAAGAAGATATTCCATATTGGATGGTTGAAATTTTCAAATTGTAATTGTTAAAATTCGAATATGCGCCCTTGTACACAATTTGTCACCCTCGAATCAATTGAAGGTCTAACATAGTATTAGTACTATGTCACTCCTAACTTCATTGCTAGTGGTTTTTGTAATAAAATAAAAAAGTAGCATAAACCTGCTATAAATATTTTAAATACTTTTGAAAAAGAACATAAAAAATTAATTTTACGCCATTCATAAGTTCATTGTAAAAAATATATTTGCCCCTGTGCTCATATTACAAGAAAGTATATTTCGTTAATGTAAAATAATAAATTGCAAACAATAACAAGTAAAAATATGAAAAGTATATATCATTTTGTCGAGACTCAAACTTGATATTTAAAATCCATATTCTTCCTCACATAAATTTTACAAAATATAAAGACGTTTCATTTCAAAATTAAACAAAAAATAATACTAATTCCATTTTTATTAGCATCGTGCTGATAAAATCCCAACGAGTGGAGATGCAAAAAGTATAATACAACGTCATTGCTAATCCCCTAAGTAGAAGGAATTAAAAACTTACTACAAACGCTCAACTCAACACTTTGTAAGAAAATGTAAAAAGTAATTGATTAGTAATTCTACGTCATTTATAAAGTCATCGTGAAGAAGACTTTTCTTTAACACACTCTCATATTTGAATAAAGTATTTTTTGTAAATGAGTAAAAGACTAAATTGCAAGTATATACTATTTTATTTCAAAACAAGACTAAAATTTCATATTTGAAACTCTTTATTTTTCCTTATAAAACTCTTATAAAATTAAAAAACATTTCGATTCAAAATCAAGTGGATAATAATATTAACGCTCATTTTTATCTGCATCAACTAATAAAATTTCAATGAATTCAAAGTAGATAACATTTTGTCTGTTAATTTAAAGACGTTTCATTTTAAATCTAAATAAATATATAATATATTATTGTATTAGCATTCATTTTTGTTAGTACCGTATCCATTAATAAAATGGCGAGTAGGGAAGATGCAAAGAAGGCCCAAAGAATGGGTGGAGATGCTTTATTGTGATCTTCTGGATTTGACACATGTCTCCTCCTCTTTTTTCCAAACAATTTCTTTTATTTTTCTTTAAAAGGCCAATCTTTTTCTGTGTCATTATTATATCTATCTTCCAATAAACAAATTATAATACTGTAATAGTATCATATTTAACAATTTATTTTGTTTCTATACTCCACTAACTTTATTGCTCTTTCAAGTTTCCAGGTTTCAAAAAAATAAAGAACTTCTTGCTACTTAAAAAGGAGCAGCTAATTTACCAAAAAATCTTTGTTTTTGATCACCAAGAAAACTGTTTATTTTACTGTTGATGATTTTTGTTTCCATATGAAATCTTGGGATGAGAGAGAAAGAGAAAGTTTGTGATTTTCAAGAAGAACAACAGAAGAAGGGCTCTCTTGAAGTTTCTTGAAAGATTAGGTAGTTAGATTGACTTCTTGTTAATCTTTGAAATTATTACCACTTTCCCTTTTTTGTAATTTTAAATTTTTTTTTGGGCTTGGGAGAGTCATAATTGGTTGAAAAAGAAGAAAAAAAAAAGAGTCAGAAATTTCAAGAAAAGGTTGATATGGGTTGCCTTAGATCCAGGTACTCTTATTTTATTTTATTTTATTTTTTTTGTGTACTATCTTGTCAGATTTTTACCTGTGAGTATAGGGGACTTTGTGTTTTTGCCTTTTTCCTATGTTCTTTCACATGATTTCTTTAACAATCTTTCTTTCCTTTTCTTGAGTTTTAGGATAAAGGGTATGTGTTTAATTTGGTTTTTGACATTTTATTTTGTTATATATAGACTGATTGGCCAGATTTGTGGAGGATCTTGAATGGCCTTGGACAACAGAAGAACAAGTTAGATAAGACTCAGACAGAGCTTTCAATTCTGACTTATATATATATGTAATGTTAGATTTGCCAGAAATGGTAATTTTTGTTTACCAGATCTGTCTACCAATTTCCATTTGGGGTAATCTTTGTTCATTAAGGCATTATAGTGTAGGATGGAATTGAATCTTAACTTGTTTCTGTTATTATTTATATGTGATCAGGAATGGAAAATGGTCTGCTGAAATTCATTATTCGCAATTCGACATTATTCTTGATAGGAGAGGAGGGTGATGAATTAGTTTAACAATGACAGGTCTAGAGGGGTTGGAGGGTAACTTTTATTCCTATTATCAAAATAATGGGTTATATAGAGGAGATGTATCTGGTGCCATTTAGTTTAGGTAATTTAATCTTTGAAAATCCAACTTTAGAAAGTTGTGTGGATGCTGGTGGACTAACGTTGATGGATGACATAATAGGAAACTCGTTTTCTGATTCCGAGACTAAAGGTATGGTCGATTCTGTTTCTGACAGGAATGAGTATTGCAATTGTTGGGATACTGAGTGTGAAATAAGTGCTTCCATGTCGCATGTTCCTGTAGATAACGGACCTCGAGAGACTGCCTTGCTTGATGTGACTTTTGAAAATGGATGTGACTGGATTGCTGGTGATTCTGTTGTCCGGGAAAGCAAGGAGGATGATTTTTTATCTGTTGAGGGTGATTGTTCTTTGTCTGTGGTGAGTGATTCTAGCAGTTTATGTGGTGATGACCTGTTAGCTTATGAAGCAATATCTGAGATATTGGTTCCGAACTTTCTTGATGCAGAAAGAAATATTTGTAATAGTCAAGTTGATGCTAAACCCAGTCCTTTGAAACAGTCGAATGTAGGTGAGGCTGTACCTAATTCTTTAGCTATGACCGTAGGCATTGAGGAAAAGATTGCTGAAGGGTCTAGCGTAAAATCATCTAAGGTAGTTATTCAATTGCCTCCAAGACAAGGGTTAAGTGCACCTGCAGGACGCAGCGTTTTCGAGGTGGATTGTGTGCCACTTTGGGGTGTTCATTCTTTTTGCGGTAGGAGACCGGAAATGGAAGATGCGTTTACAGTTGTTCCTAGGTTCCTGAGAATTCCGCTGCATATGCTCATCGGAGATAGAGATCTTGATACAACAAACAAGTATTTAAGTCATTTGACAATGCATTTCTTTGGCGTCTACGATGGCCATGGAGGCTCTCAGGTCTCTCTCTCTCTCTGTCTCTCTATCTGTACTTTTGTGTGTCTGCTCTAGTGTTAACACTGTGTTTGTAGGTTGCAAATTATTGCCGTGAACGGCTTCATCCTGTGTTGGCTGAGGAGTTAGAAAATATAATGGCCAATATGAGTAATGGGAGTGGCAATGATGATTGCCAAGAGCAGTGGAAAAGGGCATTCATAAATTGTTTTCTCAAGGTTGATGCTGAGGTTGAAGGAAAAGATCGTACAGAGCCAGTAGCTTCTGAAACCGTTGGCTCTACTGCTGTGGTTGCCCTTGTTTGCTCATCTCACATCATAGTGTCAAACTGTGGTGATTCAAGAGCAGTGCTATGCCGTGGGAAAGAACCCATGGCGCTCTCTGTTGACCATAAAGTAAGATAAATGAACTGTGTTCTGAATTTAAACGTCTTCTTATCTTTTCATGACTGATTTTCTTCCACATCTTGGCTAGCCGAATCGAGAAGATGAATATGCAAGGATTGAAGCCGCTGGAGGCAAGGTAATACAGTGGAATGGGCATCGTGTCTTTGGCGTCCTTGCAATGTCTAGATCCATTGGTACGCCTCTTTCCAAGTACTCGTGGTTTCTTGCACTGCATCTGTTCGGTTTTCGTGCATTTAATTTACTTTTTAGTTGTATATCTCTAGGAATTATTCCTCTGCACTGTTTCCATTTGTGGAGGATTTTGACTGCATTTATGTTGTGGTTTTCTTATGACTAGCGCGTGTCTTTTGTTTGTAAATGTATCCCCTTGAAACTAGAACAACAAACTTTGTGTTGGTCCTTAATTGACATTTGTTAGAGATTTAAAGTGATGCAGTCACAATTTTGAATGCAAGAAAACATGAGGTCAAGGAACTGAATGGAAAAAGTTGATTTTCTGAGTCATTGTTTGCTGAGTTGTCAATGTGCCAATTGTATGGGAAAATAATGATGATCATTATTATTATCAATTTTATATTTATTATTTTATTATTATTATTTATTTATTTGGGCTGGGGGTGGGGGTGGGTTGGTGTTGCATCAGCTGGAGCGTGCTAAACAAATAAGTGAAACATTGCTGGACCTTGTGGGGTTGACGTGTAATTCACGTGGTAAATCTTTCATGTCTTGCTTGGATTATGCATTTATTTTCAGTCTAATGGTGTTACGTCATACCCCCCACATCTGTTTTAAGACGAGGGAAGAAATCGGCTCCATTAAGTGAAGACTTGGCAAAATTGAGACCCTCTAATTAACTCGTTTCTGTATCCATCCATTTGCAGGTGATAGGTATTTGAAACCATGGATAATACCGGATCCGGAAGTGATGTTTATACCCCGAGCAAAGGAAGATGAGTGCCTAATTCTGGCCAGTGACGGTTTATGGGACGTTATGACAAACGATGAAGTTTGTGAAATGGCTCGCAAACGCATTCTCCTTTGGCATAAAAAGAACGGCGACACACCTATCTTGGGAAGAGGCGAAGGAATAGACCCCGCAGCTCAAGCAGCAGCCGAGTGGCTATCCAATCGCGCTCATCAAAAGGGCAGCAAGGACAACATAACAGTAATTGTGGTGGACTTGAAAGCCCAAAGAAAATTTAAGACCAAGTCTTAAATTATTCAATTTCTTTAGGCATACCAAAAACTTGATATGGTTGAATAGACCTTCTGTTTTTCACCAGGGTTATATTATTCTTCATATCTTACTAGGAAATATATATATATATATATATATATATATATATATCGCCGTGCCGCACTGACAATCTTAGACGCCTTCCCCAGCTCTATCATTGTCGTGTGTGCCACAACTTATAAGCTTATGTAAATTTCAGCAGTCGGAAGTAGGAAATTAGAATCGAAGACAAGGCTATTGGCAGCAAGGAAATATTAGCATTAGCCAATGTATTGGATATGTTGCATCTGAGCTAAGATCTCTGTGAGGTAAGTGAACAAGTGCTTTTATTTTATGCCTTGCAAATGAATAGCAAATTTAGAATATTTAGATATATGTAATGGCCATTTATTACGGTAATAAAGCGGCGTTTAACTGGCTAGTTCTTGTGCCCTTTTTAAGTAGTTATCCTCTTCTTTGTTTTCTTTTGTTATGCTTTGTTTTTGGTTGAATTATCCTGTTTTTCTGGGTTGGATTTACTATTATTTTACTTTGAATTTTGCATTGAGGCGTCAAAGTGGGATGGGAGATAGTGGCGGCAATGGTGGCTTGGTGTTCATTATTGGGTTGGGGGTGATGCCCTTCTGTATCTTTGGTGGCACTGACGTTGGAATGAGTGGGTGTTGTTAATAACTGCTGACTTTCTGGTGCATTTTGGATCCAAGCAGTGTAAGTGTTTTGCCTACAAGTGCAAACACATTATCAGTATCCGAAATGGTTTGAATGGCCGAGTTAACTGTTGAGTTGAGAATCAATGAATAGTTTAGATTGTGTTTCCGCATGTACCGGGCCAATCCGCGCCAGAGCTGAATTCCTTCCTGATCCAAACATTAAATAGTCTTGAGATTGACTTCTCAATTTGATAGACTGAATTTATTGATTCGGGGTAACTGCATTGAAACTGGTTCAACGGATCCGGTCCACATTCCACACACAAATTGAGTTTTGGTCTCACTTATAGAAGCGAGGTTCATGTATGTCAATAGGGGATTCAATATGAGTGGGAGAGGTGTGACCAGATCTCTTGGACCGTCATATTTTTCCTTGATTTGGATCTCCCCCTCTAAGCATCTGTGGATGTTCCCAAGTTTAGTGAAATGTCATCACTTCCTGGCTGTACAGGAAAAAGTCAAAAGTTTGACTAAAAAGGAAGTAAGATTTTTCCATTTTTCTTGTGTCATTGAAGATTTGTTTATGCATCAATGTGAACCGTTGACAACAATGCCAATGAAACTCGAAATGGCATTGCAGCTGCAGTTCACCACTGTGGCAGACATATTTGCCAAATTCAGCTATATGACGTCAAATTTGGTTAAGATCTAGAAGGCATTGCATGCAACCTCGCGGGCTAGTTCTGCCTACAAGTCGAGTATTAGTCAAGCATCTGGGTCAAGATCAAACATGAAAACTATCAAAAAAGTAAGGGAAAAAAAAATCCCCATCCAAGGATTATATAGTCCATAATAAATTTATTAGAATGTCGGCCCACAATTTTTTTTCCTTTGATAAATAAACCCCACAATTATTAGTGCAGAAATCATATAAAGGGAAAGATCTTTGAAATGAACCTATAACAGGGGCATGGTTTTCCTTTTCTCATCTTTGCTTTTTCCTGGACTCTGAAACGAGTATGAGGACGTCTACGTTGTCGCCAAAGCAAACAATATTACAGGCTAGTACTTCCTGTAAGCAAGCTCCTTCACTGCATCTGCGAGATTCTTCTCACCCCGAATACTTTGAACCCATTTTGCATTAACGTGGATTCTCTCTATGCTCTGCTTTAGGGTCCTCGCAATAAAAGGCTTCATGCAGCTCAAGAAAAATGCCTCTACTTCTTTTGCCTTTTCATTAGAGGAGAACTAGCAACACGAGGAAAACAAAGAAATCGCGCATAAATACAGCCAACTCCCTTTCCATGTATAAGCAAGCATTACTAGAAAGCACAAAAATGAGGCATTGAATAGGGGGACTCACTGGTGAAACGACTGCACTGACAAAACGTGTCACCAAGAATCCAGCACCATAAGTTTTGCAAATGTGATCCCAGCGATCCTATATCCCCAAGATTGATCACAAAGAAATAATACAATGTGTTAGCAAAAAGCATTTTCCAGATTTTGTATTCAACAAACTGGAACATATGGTAATAATCAACAGCAAGTCAGCAATGACAATTGGCATCTCTATGTTGTTTGGGAGATATAATGCATATATCAAAGTCTCCCTAGTTCTATCGCTTTAACTTCTGAATCCACCCGCTCATCAGCAATTACAACTGGCCATGCTTGATTATTCTCATTACATGTGCAAACAGCATGCGGAGACAGTTTCAGATAAGTAAAACTATCCTAAGCTGTTTTTTCCAGTATAATGATCTAACATGTAAATTTTTTTCCAGTATAAGTAAAATTTGCTATGAATTTCTCAACAGTCGACAGTGTTTCTATACAAGTTGATGTACTCACCTGCAACCATTTCCAAGCAATTTCTCGGCCTTCTAGACTAATACCAAGACCATGAACTGCATCTTGACTTCGGACCTGGATTGAATAATCAGATAAGGGAATGCTAAGACAACAAAAAACTAAACGTTTTTGGCTTCTGGTCTAGAAATATGTAATTCAGATATACCAATAACTGCTAAACGCAAATCAGCAGTACCTCGGGAGATAACAGGAAGTTGAGATTTTCAAGAATGATTTCAGGATCCCGACAAGAACCCAGAGCACCTACAGAGCAGAAGAATCCATTTAATCACTGCAAAATTGATTCTCATATTTTTTGTACCATCAGTAACAAAAATCACCTAATATTCGTGTCTTCTCCTGGCTGAGGTCAGTTTCTCTATAAATTCTCAGAAGAGAATCATAGTTTGACCTGTTTGATTTATTTGCATTCACCATAACAGCAACATACACCCCCTGCATTTAAAACATTGAGGCAGCCATGATAAACATGACTAATCGCGAGCTTGGAATTTAACAATATCCCTTCCTTTTCTTTCTTTTTCTCCTCTTGTTTGAGAGAGAGAGAGAGAGAGGGGGGAGGGGGGGGGGGGTGATTAGAAGTTTATACCCTTCTCAAATCTGGAGGGAGAACAGTTGTATTTCTGTCATCCAAGAATATATGGAAACGCCTAATAGCTTCATTTTGTGTTGCATCGTCTCCGAAAAGAGCCAGAGCAGTCAACAGTTCCCCTCTCAACATGGCATCTAGGTGGCTCTCACCTGGCTTAGGATCCCAACCTAGTCTCCTGTGAACAATTTCCATAGGAAACAATGAAAAGTTCATTACATTATAACCATATGCCCAAAACGTTTCAAAGAGCATATACTTATGCATCAAAATACTCCGAGGCTGAATACTGATCTATTTCAGTTACTTGATTACCTCTATCTTCTAGGATAAGATTGAGAGTATAAATTAAAAATTGGAGCTTTTTTAATCCCAGGTTATTATGATCCTTCTTACAAATAGGTGGTAATCTTGAGACCACCAAGGCATAAGTAAATTAGAATCTTACAGGGGCAATCAATATCTCAAATTTTACAATAGACAATTAACCTAATAGATTGTGTACAATTGTATAGTGTTTATCACCAGAACTCCAAGAAATCATCAATCAAAGTCGGAACTTTTTTCAAAGTTCATGGCATACAAGAATAAGCTCATGCACAAGTATTATATGAACATCTTAAGGGTAGTAGGCCACTTTCCACTGCTAAATGACATAAATTCTGTAAGGAACATACTCTGCAGAATTCTGAAAAAGGTTTATGAAAAACAATTTAATGTCATCCAGAAGTCCAGGAGCTGCGTCAGCTGCTATTTTTGAGATCTTGAGACTTATCTGTGAACTCGAACAAAAAAGATGGAGAATAGAAATTAGATGCAGGTGCAAGCTTTAAGGGATATATAAAATTGATGTCGTGGGCATACACTAATCAAGTTTGATAGAACTGTATACTCTGTCTCCTCCCTAAAAGCACTCATCAAAGTAAGCAGAGAGGTCAAGGACTGCTGACATGCCATAGACAAGGCATATGAGTCATCCAAAATTCCTGATTAAACAAGTCATCTTACGTCAGTCCCTTTTATTTGTAAAACAAGGGGAAAGTTGAAAGTATTATGTTGAAATTACCATATCTATCCATTACAGACAAGCTCTTATTCTCTATAGCATATCTGAGCCTAGCTGATAGATTCTCATCATATTTCACACGATAGAAACTTGTTTGATCCACATTGACTTTAATCCATGAACTGGGTTTAGAGACTGCAGCACCCATTAAGTCCTTCACATCAAGAATTTCAGATTTGGATTGCAGTAAAAAGCTTTTACGAGTATCATACGAGCTGCAGCACACTGTTATTGGAACAATCCATTGCCCATCTCCAGGAGGACCACTCAGTAAAAAGTGTGTCTGCCATTTGATAAAACAAATTTGTTACTGGATTCCTATAAATGTCTCAATTGTTGGTAAGAGAAGGTATATTGCTCTGAAGATGAACATCTGCAGTTTAGCAGCAGAGTAATCAAAAGAGAAGTTGGTAGTAGAAGTACCTGCTCAAACTCCAAATTTTGGTCTTTCAAAGACACTGAGACAACTGGATAACCTTTTTGCTTTGTCCATGTATTCATTAGCTGATTAACAGGTTCACCAGATTCCTCCTGGAGGACAGACCATAAATCTTCGGTCTTTGCGTTTGAGCATGCATACCTCTTTATGTATGAAGCCAGTGCCCTCTGGATGAATGAAGAAGTCATAGAAAATGGAAATCATCAATTTGAAGTGTACGGAAGATATAGAGGCAGATTAAGAAAATAGCAACTAAGAAGGGGCAGTTTCCTAAAGTTTTAAGGACCAAGTACCTAATACATTTTCCTTTAATCTGAAATGTTTGTGTTGCTTAAAGAAAGTAACTCATGGATAGGGTATTCACAGTTAGAAAAAGAATAAAGTAATTTTTTTTTATCAATTATGGACTCAATTCAGAAACTACTGTATAAGTTATTTAATTATATCGGACCCAAGAAGCAAATTATTTTTAAGTTCCGGGTGTATTCTGGGTTTTGAACGTTTGGAGGATACATTTAGAATGTAGTCTATGTATTAGTTCCTTCAGATATCATGGTCTATGAACAACGATCTGCCGCTTGAGACAGGAGTATAACTACTACTAACACGATACAATTGGGCACAGTCCCATGAGACAAACATCACACAGAGAGGGCTTCAAGTTTGTCCAAATTTAAGCCAAACCAGGATCATGCACAAACTTGTGAGTGTGTGCATATATGCTACAACCGCTCTCAAACCAAACACATCTATAACAACATGAAAGGAAAAGCAAGACTAAAATTGGAAGCGAAAAGATTACAGGATTGAGATGTCTGGTCAAAGATGTCAAAGTCGCAAAATCCCATAAAAAATATAAAAGAAGATACTAACATACAAAAACTATTACAAAAGAATCAAGGATAACAAGGAAGATGGCAAAGTAACTTAGTCAAATAATCAAAAAGAAGAAAATCAACCTGAAAACATTCAGCACCAAGGTAGCTCTGCAACATACGTATTACAGATGCACCCTTTCTGTAACTTATTGCATCAAAGATCTCATCAATTTCAGCTGCATGATTTATGTCCACCTGGAGAAAGGGAAAATTAACCAAATCAGAGATGCTAATGATTTATGATTAAGATTACATATGTACATTAGAAAATATTCCAGGCTTACTTCAATGGCATGCGACTCTGCAAGACCGTCCAGCCTTAGTCCCTCAGTACTCTCTTCCAGAAACTGAGTCCAAATTTGCCATTCAGGGAACAAGCTATCTGCAGCTAAATAGCTAACCTGAACAATGTTATATAAACAAATTATATCAACATAATCACTCGAATTATAAAATTTGATGCCTGTTACAGAAACAAGAGGATACCCATGTTGCAAATCCTTCATTCAACCATAGATGTGTCCACCACTCCATTGTCACAAGATTGCCAAACCACTGATGTGCAAGTTCATGGGCTACAACGGTTGCAACCTGATTGAAACCAATCTTCATGAGATTCAATAATGGACAAGAATTTAAATAACTTGCTGAGTAATTTCCACGATGGTCGCAATACCCTCTGCTTGTTAGCAGCCGCAGAGTGCTTTTCATCATAGAGCAATGCTGTTTCCCGATATGTAACAAGACCATAATTCTCCATTGCCCCAGCAGCAAAATCAGGAATAGCAATCATATCTAGCTTAGGCAGTGAATACGGCACAGCAAAGTACCTAGATTTTTCCAGCAACCACATCAGGAAGTATCATGTGACATGCTGGATTAAGTTTTAAACTCCATATGAAGAGTTTTGGCGAATGAAACAAAGATATCCTTAAGAAAGTACTTCGCAGAGCAAAATAATTTATCACAAGATTCTCTTCGATTGCATTTCAATTTTCAAATAGGTGAAAGAGTGGCAAAACATACTCTTTATATATACCAAGTGTTTTAACAGCAACATCTAAAGCAAATTTCCCCTGATCCGCCTTGCCAACCTTGCAGTACACCCTAACAGTAATTCCTGGGATATCTTTCACGTTAAAAGGATATCCATGATGCAATAAGTTTAAAGAAAGAGGAAAAACATTTCCAAAAATATACCATCAGGCGTGTGATCTTCAAGATAATCAAACAAGCCAACAACCACTGCCACCAAATAAGTAGACATGATAGGTGATTCCTGGTAATAGACAGTTTTCATGTGTCCATTCACTCTCTCTTCAACAACTGGCATATTGGAGAGAGCCACAAGTTCTGCAGGTACTTCCAGTGTTATCTTGAATGTAGCCTGTACAAAAATTATGAAGCAAGTAATGTCAAAAGAGAATGATTGGTGATTTAATGAGCAAATTTATTGATAGTTGCCGTGACTCATTGAGTTGCAAAACGGCAAAGATTGAGGTACATCAAAAGCTGACGTGAGAGAGAGGGGAGAAACAAACACCTTACAAGCTGGCTCGTCCCAGCACGGAAAGCATCGCCTTGCATCTGCTGGTTCAAACTGCGTTACTGCCATATTCTTCTTCTCACCATTATGCTCATAGACACTAAACAAAATGGAATTGTAACCACCATGGGATCCATCCAACAAATATATAATAGGGACTACCCATCCTAGCAGACAATGCATTTATGACCGTAGATTAGAGTAGTTTTCCATTTATCTTTTAAACTTTGCTGGACCCGACAAAGAAACAGAGGGAATATGTTACTTTTACTCATTCTCGTGTCCTCATTGAATACGTTACTCTTGCCCATTGTTGTGTTCTCGTTGGATGAAACAAACAATCAACACCAAGTTGACTATGAATTCTTAGATACAGTACATAAAAAACGAATCAATCTAAAACTACTAGTATAGCAGAAAGCATACAATCATAGAAAAGTTACTGCGATGTACAAGCATATGACATATACAGGTATAAAGCAAAAGAATTATCAATGTACCTTCTATAAAAGCCTTTCATCCTATCATTAAGCGTTCCTTGAAAAACAATACTAAGAACTCCAAGTCCAGTGGGCAAAGTTTCCCCAAACTTCAACACCATTATCTCATCTTCCTCACACAATTCCACCTCCACTGCCTCCAAAACCTAAAATCACATTCATAAAAAAACCACAAATTCCACCCACAATCAATTAACACTAAAATAACAATCAATTCAAATCAACAAAACATCCATCTCTTCGAGATTCACAGTTTCAGCTGTAGCTCTGTAACACTCTAATTATGGAATTTTTCGTTCACATATACTAAACTAAACCAGATAAACACTAGGTGTGAATAAGACTATAATTAGGAATGTCACAATGAGTGTTACAGATTCACATATCAGCAGTAGGGGTTCGGATACTATATAACACTTCAGGTAACACTCTAATTATGGAAATAAACAAGAGAAACCCTGAGCTCCTAGGTGTTAACAAGATTATAATTAGAAATGTAAGTGATTTTTACAGAGGATCCGGTCCACATGCAATCAATTAACACTAAAAACAATCAATTCAATCCACTTCCATTGCCTCCAAAACCTTAATTCAAATCCGTAAAAAAAAAACGCTAAAAAGTCCACTCGCAATCAATTTCAACACAAAAAAAAAAATCAATAAATTCAAAATCCAAAAAAACATACATCTTTTCGAGATTCACAGTAGTAGCAGTAGTAATTACCTTGTCATGAGACTTGAATTGAACGGACTTGGAGTCAAAAGAAAGCTCAGCAGCATTAAGGACGAGAAATTTGGTATCGGAGATAACATCGACGGAGATATCGACGGAGCCGGAGAAATTGCAAGCATCGAGGTCTGGTTTTAGCTTCAGATCGTAACGCTTTGGTAAGGCGAATTTCGGTAATCGCGGTTGACCTCTGAATTGCTCGTACTTCTTCGTTGTTGATGCGTCCGCCATTGTTGCTTAGCTGTTGAAATTCTTTGTTCTCTAAATGAAAAGATTGCTTCTTCAGCGGGTTTTTTCTGTTTTGTCATTTTATTTATAGAGTTGCGTACCTCTCTGATCGGCGTCACAAGGAAGAGCAGAGTGAGAAGCTAGAGACTTACACGTGTAACGCTGGATTACGGTGCTACGACTATGAGATGTTTTTTTTACCTATTAATAATGGACGATTCGATATGGGACTCGATCCATCTGAGCCCATCGCGAGTATAGATTCTAGCGCATCACTGCATTTCCTCCTGCTCCTCATTCTGCATTGACGTGGCGCAAATCGTGACTACATGTCATCGCATGAACCCTGATCCCATATCGAATTTTCCATTAATAATAGTCGTCCGGTTAAAGCGTGGAAAGTAAAAAAAAAAATTGTATATACGGAATACCTGTTATTTCGTATGGTATTTAAAAAATATTAATTAGGGAATTAACGTACTCTCTAAGATGCTTCGATAATGTCGGACGCCCTTCCTAAGATTTTAGGGTTTTTTACGCCGCCGTTAGTGTGCGCTTCTTCTAGTCGGACTGTGATCTACATCATCTGTCCCGATCTTTTTTTCCTGATGTCTCCATTAATCATCCAGATTAATGATTCGTCCAACTCCTTCGTGAGTTCATATCTGCGCGATGGTTTCAGTAGCCACCATCTTGATATTGCCGGGAAAGGAGGATTGTCCTCCTCCATTCGCTTATTACTTCGCCGGATAGTGTTTAATCTATTACTGAAGGGTGAATTGGTTTGGGAGATTCAGATGGTGGTGATTTTAGTTTTTGTTTATGTAATATATGGAAGAAATATTTTCATGGATGAGGGTGGGTTCAATAAGGAGAGTGGTTTATGATCAAAAAGCTTCTGGAATATGGATATAGTCGAAAGTTTCAGTCGGTGACTTTGGTTTCCGACCGGAAATCTAGCCATGGTTGTGGATGGGTAGCGAGGAAGGAGATTATGCAGATGGATTTAACCCGGGTCAAGCCTCCTAGAAGGAACCTAGGAACAGAGAGGGATTTATGGCATGGAGTGGCTTGGCCGGAGTTGAGAGGTTCGCCGGAAATAGACAATATGACCGGCTTGTGCTGGTTTCTGGCACGGGGGCGCGGGGCCGACTTGCTTCTGATTGGGTCAGGTCGGTTTGAAGTTCGGAGCCCTAACCCGAAAAAAGGTGTTCAAGAAAGGCTTTTGGGCCAGATGTTTGGGCCAACTCTTTGGTCTTTTTATGTTGCTGGAAAGTTGCTTTTTATGTTTGGGCCAAAGGGTGATGGCCCAACACAAACTGAACCTCTACCTAGGCCTGAACGAGAAGGCTTTTTCTTGGCTGATCTCACCAACAGCTTAATAACTAATGGGCCGCTATACTCTATATGTGCTAGGTTGTTGTTTTCTTCTGCACAGCCTGACATTTTTTGACTTTCGTTTTCGGCCAATTGGAAGCGCATGCCTGTCCATGATAGTGCAGTTTTTCCTGATGTTATATTCGCAATTGACTACGCGGAGGTCGAAGGTCGACCCCGTCAAGACCCATGAGTTGCGTAATCTAGAATTATCCGGGATTTAACAACTCCTGGATAATTCAAAATTTAGTGCGCCTCAAAATAGTTCACTTTTCTTGTAATTTAGTATTAGCCTTTCTTTCATGTTTTAAATTAGGAATTATTTCAAGTTTTTATGTAAGCAATCAATGGGGGGCGACCGTCTCAAATTTGGAGAAGCATCCCTCAAGATAGAGTTTTGTTGCAACATGACTTCGATTGGAGGATCGTGAGCGGAAGTTCTGTTCGTATCTTGCGTGGTCGCTGGCCAACTACTCTACGCGGTTTTCATCTGATCTCCCCTCCTAATTTTACGCGTTTTAAAAGTTTGCATATAACAATTCTGAAAAGTGTGAAAGGCCTCTGGTTTGTGCGTGACCTCGATTTTGCGGTTCAAGTAGTAGTGTCTGGTTATACGGTCATAGAACTTTATACTATAAGGCACATATTCTCTAGATTATTCTATATCCGCAAGTCTTGTAATGTTCTGTCTCATTGGTTAGCTAGATTGTTTCTAAGGCTTGGTGCCTCATTCCAAAGGGTAGGGGATCCATTAGAATTTCAACTCCCTCGTGTAATTTCTGATATCAATATTACTTTCTTTTAAAAAAAGAAAAGGGAATTAACGTATTTAAATCACGTTTATCACGCAAAGTCTAATAATAATTATTTTTGTTGTAACAGTCCCTATTACATTTTTAAAGTGACTAAGATTTTTCTATCTATATTTCAGACGGTCCATAGTCCTACCTACATTCTTAAAAATATAAGGACTTTCATTACATATTACGAAAATTAAAGAAGCAAAAATTAAGATTTTTTGTATTCAAAATATTAATATTACTCTCTTATATAAAATTAGTGGTATACAAGTTATATTTAAGAGAGTAATATTGATATTTTAATTATAAAAACATCTTAATTTTTGCTTCATTAATTTTCGTAGCATGTAATGAAAGTCTTATATTTAGGAATGAAGGGAGTAACTTAACTAATTTGATTCCAATTATAATTAAATATGTATGGGTATTTTGCTTGGAGATTAGTTTAGTATATTTTTTTTTTTTTCTCTTTTGCTTAACTGTTCTGTAAGTTACTAATTATTGTTAGGAAGAATCAATCAAGATTAGCTTAAAAACGTTATGTAATAAGTTGCAATCTTTCAAGTTTTTAAATTCTGGGGTTTTCACTATTTACACTTTCATTCAAGAAGATGGCTCAAAAAGAGGCTATTTTATTATGTTTTACAGGGAAAATTGGCTAATTAATGCAGTAATAAACTAAAACCCAAAACCTCGGACCTTTTTTTTTTTTTTTTTAACACCTTTTTTAAGTAAAAAAAGTTTGGGAGAGTTCGGCTCGGTCACCAGCACATACCAAAGGATGCCCTCGGGCTTACAAGGGTTCTTACGTCGGGAGCGGAATTTTTTTTAATTTATTTTATATGGGATTTTGAGCATTTGAGTGGATTTTTTTATTATAAAATTTATTGTATATTTTATAGAATAGAGTGAGGAATTAGAGTATTCATGAAAGAAAGTAGGAGTCTCATCTATTGAAGTCAAGATGAGAGCAAGTTGTTTGCATTGGTTTGAACGCGTAAAGAAAACCGAATGACACTTCTATTAGAAGCTCATGTTAGAAGAAGTGAAGGGTGGAGGAATGATGAGGCTATAAGAGGTAGGTAGAGGAGGAGCCGGGGAATATTTGGACGGAAGTGATAGAGGGCGACGACTTTATTAAATTTGGATGGGAGTATGACCTTCGATAGAAGGAAATTGAGAGAATGTATTCATATTGATGATCACACGTAATTCGTTCTTTTGTTCACGTCCGACTCAATTATCAGGACTAAGGCTCGGTTATTTTTGTTGATTTTTTTTACAGGTGGTATTCGGAGAAGTTCTTGAAGGGTGAATGGGATAAAAAGGATTGTTGTGTTACAGAGTGGCAGAAGTACAGAGAGTAATTATTTCAGGTTTATTTGACACAAATTCTGCTGCGTTTTGAGGAAAAAGTAATTATTTCATTATTTTTTAAGAAGATTATGGGTATCCTTGTTGCTCTCTCCTCGCGATTGTTTTATTAAAGGCCTTTAGTTATCGACTGGAGAAGAAGTTTCTGTTAGAGACCCCCACCCACCCACACACACAGACGTTGATGCGTGGCGGAAGTTACACATTTATAATTTTTTATTGATTTCTTAATTCATATAGGACTTGCGCTGGCTTCGTGTCTACTGTAGACTTTGCTTCATTATTCTTTTATATTGATGAGACATGGGTGTTCTTTTCTAGCTTTCTGAGATAACATGAACTTAAAATGATGTCAAAATAGCAAATCGTCACTTTTTTGTGTGGGTGGGAGGGGGTGTTCTACCTTTATAATAAATAAATTTCTACTGGTCCCTTAATGGTAAAATAATAGGCTGTGTTCTGAAAGGTTGTGATTTCTGATGCTACAAATTGCATGAGCAAAAGCAGAACTTGTTGGTAAATGGCATGTGTTGCCTTCAATTCTTTGAACAAGTCAAATTGCATGTGACTTATTTCATTTGAGTGGGTCAATAACCACTCTCCCCATTATCTTAGTTGACCATATATTTCTCTAGAATATCTCAACTAATGGGCTGATTTTTCTCTCATTTTGATCTCATTCCAACATCAAATTCAGCCTATAAATACATACATGCTAGAGTGAATCAAGTAGGAATATTTTCTTCTTCCTTTTCCATTCTTTGTAAACGTTAGAATTGATTTGTTCATTCTTTTCTATGAGTTTATAAGACTGCAAGTTCCAAGTCCTCTCCCACGAGTGCACGTGTTTGAGGGCTAGTTGTGTTAACCTTGGGGAGCAAAACGGCGTTTTAGATTGCACCAAGGTCGTGCTGAAATTTGCTTTCAAGGCAGTGGTTCCGTCCGCGACACAACTTATAAAATCGATAAGTTCTTCCTATTCTCTACTAATATTTCCTACAATTTGAAAGCAAGTCTATAATTTTTTGTGTTAGTAGAGAACCATCATGATTGTTACTTTGAGTAAAGTTCTATCTGATTTATCCATATTAGAACCTCTGTATGATGATCTTGTGATAAATAATAAAAGACAAAATGATATATGATTTAGTTCTTGTTTATGAATCACGAGCATTTCCTACACCTTTTCCCTGTAGATTTCCTATGGAGCATGGTCTACATTAGTCAAGTTGTTCCCTACAGGGAATTAGCTCAGTGGTTGGCATGTGAAATTACCGGTCTCGGCCATCTTGGATTCGAGACATTCCTTACTTTAGATTCTGAAAGTCTTGTTTATTGATCAACCAGATACATTGAATATGAAATGTGAAAGGTTTGGTTAGTGTCAATACTTTGTCACCACCAGTAACATTCTAGCTCTGGTAAACAAGTAAAACATCAAAGACCATATACCAAATTTTCTTTCGTGAATTATTAAGTTCAAAATAGGAATACATCATTTGGTTTGGCAGTGTTTTCTCATCTCCATACTTTCTTATTTCTTGCTAATAATAGGACTAACGTCTCACTATTATAACTGAGAAATGATATACACGATTTATTGTTGTTTTATCTTTGTGGAAGTTTTTACAACTAGTTGAATTGTTGTTTCCTTTCTGAGTTCACATTTTCCTCAGAGTAGGCTTCTTCTTAATGTGTCTTTGTGTGTATGGAAATCATGTGCAGATAAGATTTCAGAAAAAGGAAATCAAATTTCTTAGCTAATAGAGGATGGAAAAACGAAGATAGTGAAAGGAATATGAGATATTACTGAAACTAGAAAACATGCCTATGACTAAAGTAGTTTATGAAATTTACTTTGTTATGTTGGATGATTTCAGTGTTAGAATTGATGTCTTCACTTATCTTTACATGGTTGTTCTGATGGGATGCATATTTGACGGTTAATGTAGATTGATCAAATTCTCAGTATATTTCGTACCTCTTTAGGTTTGGAAATTGATTCTTTGTTAATGATCTGGAAATTAATAAGCTACGTCTAAGTTGTAAGATATTGTGAATCATGAAGTCAAATATGTAAAATGCCTAATAGATGGTGGTTGCGTCATTTAAAATGTTTAACATCAATTTGGCATGTTTATGAAAGGCAGGATTTTGACTTCTTAAACTCTGGTAGTTTGTATTTGCTCAAAGGAAATAAAAATCTGAAATCAGCTTTTTGGGTTCGATCTAAGACCTTTAAAGCTTTGAAGTATAAACACCGGTGTGGAAAATTTTGGTTCATAGTTTTGTTCTTCAAAATATTTTATTGGAGTGGTTGGACTTCTTATTTTTTTTATTATAAATAAATAAAATTTGCCCCAATTTCACTACTTGTTTCACTTGCTTGATGAGTGTTAATGTGCAATTGTTGAGCATGTCAAGTGAGCATGTTATGTTTTGAATAGCATGTTGATGGGCTTTTCTGACCTGAATACAAACAGATAGTTGGACCTGTTGAAATGTTTTGAATACTAGTTTTGCAGTAAATGTCTCAACTTCTTGAACTAAAGTTTCCTTTTGTTGCTGACTTTGTGGTGTCGTAGTTTCCTATATTGACATCCTCTTGGATGTATAAGTGTTCTGTTTCTTAGGACATATTAATAAACATGACATTGCATATGCTTTGAGAATATTAAGTTGGTACACTCACAACCCAAGTAATAAGCACTGGGATGCACTTGATCGTTTGCTTAAGGATTTTGGAGGTACGATTGAGTTTGCATTTAATAAATTCCATACTGTTTTAGAAGGATTTTGTGATGCAAAAGTTTTGTTTTATTCTTGAGGGGATGTGTTATGACATGGAAGCCTTCAAAACAGACATGTATAACGCACAAATCATGAAATATGATTTTATAACTCTTGAGTTGGCTGGTCAATAAGTTAAATGATTAAGAAATTTTTGGTTGATATGCATATGCAGGGAAACTCATATGACCTGATTTCTTTGTATTGTGGTCGCAAATTGCTATCGAGATTATTAGAAATAATGCGTACAATATGGTAAAACAAGATGCATCGCATTAGACTATGCGATAAAGCAACTACTAAGAATTAACATTATTTTCTAGATCCCTCGACTAAGGGATTAATAGGGGGAAATAGTTCTCGAATTGTATCGATATAAATAGACTTAAGCCCATGAATTGAGAAAATATGGTGGATACCACTTATGGTCAAACGAAGCCATATCATTTCTCGATTTATACTACTGATACCATTTTATATGTGGTAGCAGAGGATTGTGAGTTCATGGCCCTTTATATTCGGTCAGTCCTATTGAGAAGGACTTGACGTTTGAGTGGTTCTATTGAGAAGGACTTGATGGATTCATAATCTTTTCTGGAGGTTGAGTAAATGACTCTTAATGGTTGAGATGAAACCACCTACTTGAGTGTGAAGGTGAGCCGCCTTCCATGGAAGACTTGGGCTGTCTTTCTAGAGCACTCATGAGAACCCAAGGTTTGCGCATGGCCGTTAAAAGCGCTTGTGTTATTTTCATCGCGGAACTTGCAGTTATTAAGGTTTATTACTTGTTGTGTGCGTCTCAATTAAAGTCATTGAAGTTCAAGAGAAATTCACTTCATAGACTAGATTGTTACCTCACTTCTTTATACATCAATTCAATCAAAAGATATTGATGCTTAAGTAATTTAACCATCCCATTCTTAGAGTTTTTCAAGCAAGCATGCCATTTGGGAGGGGATTGTTGGTAAATGGCATGTGTTGCCTTCAATTCTTTGAACAAGTCAAATTACATGTGACTTATTTCATTTGAGTGGGTCAATAACCATTCTCCCCATTATCTTAGTTGACCATATATTTCTCTAGAATATCTTAACTAATGGGCTGATTTTTCTCTCATTTTGATCTCATTCCAACATCAAATTCAGCCTATAAATACATACATGCTAGAGTGAATCAAGCAGGAACATTTTCTTCTTCCTTTTCCATTCTTTGTAAACGTTAGAATTGATTTGTTCATTCTTTTCTATGAGTTGACGAAAATGGAAGGTTACATATTGAATGAGAAGATATAGGAAGAAGACGAACAATTGACTCTAATTATTCAGTGTGACAACTCTAAAAGTGGCTATTAAAAGCTCCGTCTTTTCTGACCATTAGATATAAGATATTTTTCATCCAATGGTTGTTGTTGTGTTCAGCAGGTGCTGAACAATAGGGTGTTCAGCAAAGTCGCTCCTTGTTGGCCTGTGAATTCTTCTTAAGAGTCTCGTGGGAAGACCAACCCTTTCAAAATCGGTTCAGTACAGATCTTATGTACATTTCTTAATTATATAATAATAATGAACACTTCTGATATGAACCGGGTCTACTGGACCATACGGTCCAGATTTGGCCACATCACTGCATTTCCTTCTCTCTCCTCATTCTGCATGAATGTGGCCAAATCTGGACCACATGGTTCACATGTACCCGGTCCATATCAGAATTTTCCAAAAATAATTTATTATTTTTATAATCTAAACTCTAATGAATATATTTTAAGAAAAAAAATTGTATTATTGAAAATTAATTAGAAATGTTATCGAGCGTAGTATAGAAAGTGGTATAAAAGATACATAGTGCTTCATAACATCAAAACAAATACTTCTGTTATGTATCTAGTCCATTGAAGTTTGTATTTTAAAATTCTCTAATAAAAACTTAGCCGACGTAACTCATACTATAATAGTGATACAATAGAGGAGATAACCATAATACTAGCTTTGCATGGGCCTGGCCCAGTTTTTCTCAATCGGTCATGACATGGCACCCGAATTTGCGGGACAAACATTTTTGGCAAGGAGTCCCACTTCCGTCCTGGTTGACGTGGCAGCCACCGAAGCCTTTTTTGCCACGTCAAACAGGACGGAAGTCCCAGTCTTGGCCTCGGGACGGAAGTGGGACTTCCGTCCTCCACCACCCGAGACTCTCCACCACTCGAGACTCAAGACAAAAAATTGCAATCCTCTCTTTTTCCATTAAGGGCAGAATAATCCGTTTTCGTTGGAATAGTTGAATATTTTTAGCATACTACTAACCAAATTAAGTGTAAAATAAGACTTTTGGCGAAACGGACTTCGATAATAAGAATATGGCGAGAAAAAAATAATGGAATCGTGTATTAAATAAATAAAAGCTGTTTGTATAAAAAAATTGGACGAATATAACGAATGTATTAAATACAAAGCAAAAAAAATTTCTACTGGGCTGCGAAGGGGGTGTATCTGCGGGTCCTCCGCGGGTTAGTCCGGGAGATAGTAGGTGTCACCGACTACTCGGTTCGTACTGCACTACCATGCTCCGTCTAGCTGAATTCGCTGCCCGTCGTGGTCGATTCGTATCGTCTCCTCCGTGGAGTCTGGCTGGTTCTGCGGTGTCTGCTGCAGTGTGTGTCTGGTCCAGGTCCTGACTGTACGAGGGCATTGCGGCAAAAATACATGTCTGGCTGTCCCCGACGACGAAGTCCCCGCACTGAGGATGGCCCCCGTTTGAAAAGCAGGGAGAATCGGTGACTTGGTGGCGGATTGGTATTGAAATTGAAGGGAGTACATCTAAGTGAGTCCCGTCTCGAGCGATGGTCGAGTCGGTTGCTCCTGCGCTGGGGACGGACCGGCCTCACCGCCCACGCTGCCTCTGGCGCCGCGCGGCGAGTGCTCTGCGTTGCTGTCGATTCAGGCGAGTACCACTGCCTCCCAACCTCGGCCTTTACCCGGCAACACGCTCGCTCAGGGCTGTGTGGAAGGTTGCGAAGCAGCGGCATCTACAACATCGCGGCCCGTGATCGGCATGACACCGACTTTCTTGCAGCGGCGAAGGCATCCTTAATCGTTTTGGCGGCCCAGGTAATGAGTGACTTGTAATCCTCATTTGTTCGAGTGGCAGGCTTCTCGAACTCTTCCAGCATCACCTTGGACGACTCCTCCTGCAACAGAATATTAAATTTAGCAAATTCAAAAATTAAATATGAACAAAGGAATAAGTACACGAATAAAAACTTACCAAAATGTCCTCAGCTGTAGCGGTGGATTGAATTCCCATCGCGAGTTGCCTCGGGTCCTGATTTTGGGGGTTTGTTATGCGGTGGACCGTAATGCGATTGTATCAATCCATGTACTCGGGGGTTGGTGCAATCACATTACCAATGGCGGGAGCAGCGGCCTCTAGTGCATCGAGCGTTGGGCCCACATAGTTATGTAGCTCGAGTGGACGGTCTCCCATTTGTTTGTGGCTGACGTCGTCACCGTGTGGAGGTCTCGACCCTCATCTGTGCTCTCCGTTCCTGCCGGGATTGGTACCACCTGGTGAAAGCCAAATTGACGCATTACCCTGTCGGGCAGGTGGTACTCAACCATCTCGAAGCAGATAAGTGGCGTACGGGATCGACACGTCTTAAAGAAGTCAAAATCCCGAGCCACCTTATCTGCATATACCCCATCTGGGTACGGCCTCCACATGAACTGTAAAAAAAAATTAATTGTTACTTTACTGTCAAACAAATAATTTAACGGAAAAACAAAAACATGAACAATGAAATTGACTCACCCCCTTGGTCTCGGTCATCAAATCGAGCTGCTCGCGAAACACCAACAGCTGCGATTTCGGAGTGTTGCGGAAACTCCGGGGGGCATTCCACCTAGCCCCGTGCGCTCTCCCGTCGGCTGGGATCTCATCCGGAATGTCGCCTCGGTTCTCCGGGCGGAGAAATGTAATACGCTCCCACGCCCACAGCTGGTCAATACAAACAAACTCGATTATTAAATATTTAAATCACATAATCACATTTAAATTTAAAGGCATCTATACAAACCTGAATAAGCAAGCAACACCCGCTAATGTCCTTGGAATCAGCCATGCACGAGATGCACATCTGCCGGTACAAATGCGCGAGAACACCACTGGCCCAGGAATGCGTGTCATGCTCTAGGGGACCGTCGAGGATTAGAAGATATCGCATGTTGGCCCGGGACCCCGACTTATCGGGCAAAAGAAAAGTACCCAACAGGATGAAGATCAATGCCTCTAGCCCTCTGCATGTGCACTGGCGGTCGGTAGCATCATTTCCTAAGGGCTCACTAATATGGGCATACACTCTACCAGTGCAAAGTGTTCCCACTGATTGCAGCCTCACTGGGTCTAAATCCTAAAAGATTGTAGACGTGATCAACCCATTGACCCTTGGTGTAATTGTAGCGGTGACTCAACGACACTACCCGGGCCCTCGGTGGGTAGTCCTAGAAGACGACCCTACGTCCCTCTCAGTGTGATGGTCGCCTCACCGCAGACGGAGGTGGAACGTGTGGGTCTCCCGGGCGCCATCTGCTCAACTAATGCGATCACGAGAGCGTGATCTACATTCATTTTACCTAACCTACGAGCAACCTCCTAAACCTACCCTAGGTCTATTACTCTAGGGTTGGTTTCTCTCTATGTAGGCGGCGTAAAAGTTCCCCAGAACTTTTAATAACCTTTAAAGGTTCGTTCATTGTCGCATCTCCTAGCCGATTCTTAAGGATCTATGAGATGGTTGTTTGTTCGAAGGGACGGATCGAAAGGACCGGATCGAAGATGAGCGAGTACGACCATCTATACAAAAAAATAATATACATACAAATTTTCAGGGGAAAAAACACGAGTGATTTCAACAAATATACTAGTGACATCGATTCACAAATCACAAATTACCAAAAAAAACAATTTCAAATGTTGTCTAATTCCCTAAAAATCACAATTTCTTTAAATTTAATTTTGCACATTCACAACATCTCCGCATTTTCACAAGTCTACATGCATAGATACACAAATTACCTAATTCACAAAACCCTAAATTCAAAGATATATCCAATTCACAAAACCCCTAATTTCAAAATTTGCCATAATTTCAAAATTATCCAAATTCACAATATCAACAATATCAACATTTCACAATATCAACTATTTAAATTCACATTCGTACACAAAACAAGATTCAATGCTAAAGTATAATGTTTACCCAAAAAAAATCAAATTGAATTTGAAATTACCTCCCAATTGAGAGAGCTTGAGAGAGATGAAGGTTAAATCAAAGAGGGGGCGGTGGTTGGCGGCGGCGTATGTCGGAGGCGGTGGAGGAGGGGTGGGGAAGGGGGGTTGCGGCAGCGGGTGGGTGGTTTGGGGGGGAATTTTTATTATTATTTTTACTTAGGGTAAAAACTCGCGATGAAGACAAGGGGAAGAGGAAAAGGGGTAAAAACTCGGGTGGTGGAGGACGGAAGTCCCACTTCCGTCTTGGCCTCGGGACGGAAGTTCCTTGCCAAAAATGTTTGTCCCATGAAATTCGAGTATACATGTCATGGCGATTGAGAAAAAAGCTGGCCAAAGTCCCTATGCAAAGCCCTATAATGTGTTGGTTCATGTTGTGAACAAGAAGAGTTGGCTTAGTTAGTAATAAGGAATGAGGCCACTGGGCATCCTGTGGGTAAAACCAAAAGAACAGCCGAATCTTAGTTTCTTAAAGCCCATGAGACTTGAAATAGGGCCAATACAATTGGGCTTTTTGAAACCCAAAACACTTCTCCCAACTCAAAAACAGACTATCATAAACTTGTCCCATCTTTTGATTCTATGTAGAAAAAATTGAAGATGTCATTATATTTCACAGTTCACTATCACATCCCCTATCACGTAAGTCGAATTTACTCTATAAATATTTTTTTCGATTATATGACACGAGTGAATCGTGATTAGTGATGATAGTGATTTGATGACAGTGAACTGACAGAAACTTTTTTTGCCCATTTCATGCAAAGGAAAAAGACATCGTCCATGAAATACAACACTGACAATAATATGATTTCAATTTTGTCGAAAATCCAATACTAGGACCGTCCTAGTCACATAGTACATAAAATGGTCTAAAATTTAGTAACCCCAAATTTGTTTGTTATATTTTCGAATCATTTTATTTGATCTCTAAAATTTAAAATAGATATTTTTATTTGTTTGAAATATCTATTTTTAATTATAACCATCGGATCGATCCGTGTGCGCGAAGATTCACCTTCCGCCCCTTGATCGTTTTACTAGACAAAAGTATCTGTTACACTAGATCCAAACCCAGGAGCAAAAAAGAGAGAGGATATATGGCCACGACTAAAACTGACAAAACAATACTGTAATGATAGCCCATTGATCAGATCCCACCCGCACATCATCACCACATAGCCCACAGTTTTTTATAAATCATAAGGCCACGGATTTTTTTGATATGGAACAAGTTTATATGAATTTTTTGCTCCAAAATTAACAAAATCATTACAAATTTGTCTTTTCCCTCATTTTGTAGCGATGTAACTAGTTCTGAACCAGATGGTCCAATGAACCTGATTCGTATAAGAACTATCCTAAGGCCACATGTCAACCATTAAACTGCCCGCACCTAATCTTGCTATTTAAAGTATGGTTTGATGTATATGGATATGTGTAAAATTATTGAAAATACTAAAATATATTGATAAAGAGTAAAGTTGGAAGAAAAATGATAAATTATCCAATTTTAAAACATATCAAATAATTTTATAAATGGAATATATCAATTATTTAAGAATAGATAGTAACACATA
The DNA here is from genome assembly GCA_026122235.1 of Vinca minor. Lineage (NCBI taxonomy): Eukaryota > Viridiplantae > Streptophyta > Magnoliopsida > Gentianales > Apocynaceae > Vinca > Vinca minor. Next base: position 8,528,855 of record JAOCZM010000040.1, on the reverse strand, counting down.
TTTTAAATATTTTGTAATTAACCATTGAGATTTATTGTGAGGCAGCAGCCCCAAATCCAAATCATACAGACACAAAATCCCATGTAAAAAAAAGTTATCGCTATGGTAACTGGCACGTGTCCTCCCCGCAAAACCCTCATATAGCTTCTTCTCTTTCTTTATAAACTCCTCCTCACACTTCCGCCACTTTCTTCTCTATTTCAGTTACAGTCCTTTCACTATCTCTCTCTAAAAGAAACCCAGACACAATTCCCTCATCCAGCTACTGGTTTAGCTCCTAGTTTAGTTTCTTCCGTTCACTTTTTTTTTATTCTCTTATTTCTGTGTGCGCCCGATCAGAGATCGTTTTTAACAGTATTTCAATGGTGAAATCAGAAGATTTGGTGAGGAAATGTTTGAAATTTTGGGTGATTTGAGCTAGACCCTTTTGAATATTCAAGAAATTAGGAAGTGGGTTGTGGGTTATGGTTTTTTTTCACTTTTTGTTTAGTTGGTTTCTAGATTTTTCCTTATTCTCGTCTTTTTCTTGATTGGGTATACGAGTTTTTAGAACACAAATACATGAACTATAAAGATCATATGACTGATTTGAGCTAGACCCTTTTGAATACTCTTGAATTTAACAAGAGGGTTGGTTTCTTTTTCTTTTTTCACTTTTTGTTTAGATAGTTTCTAGATTTTTCCTTATCCTTTGCTTTTTCTTGCTTTTTTTAGTGATATTTTGGTTGAATAGGTTAGTATAGATAGTGGGATCAGTTCTTCTTTGGGAAATTTATAGTGGCGAAGATGAGTTTGGGAGCGGCGGAGGATGATTCAGCTTCAGAAATCCATCTTCCGGCCGATATAGATTGGGAGATGCTTGACAAATCCAAGTTTTTCTTCCTTGGGGCAGCTTTATTTTCAGGTGTTTCAGCTACACTTTACCCAATCGTGGTCTTAAAAACTCGGCAGCAAGTGGTGTTAAGCCAAATCCCTTGTCTAAAAATGGCTGCATCAATCTTGAGAAACGAGGGTTACAGGGGTTTTTACAGAGGATTCGGAACTTCCCTCATGGGAACGATTCCGGCTCGCGCTCTTTATATGGGAGCTCTTGAAATAACCAAGAGTAATGTGGGCACTGCCACTGTTCAATTGGGGTTTTCAGAAACAGCAGCTGCCACTATTGCTAATGCGGCTGCTGGTTTAAGCTCAGCCATGGCTGCTCAATTGGTTTGGACACCAGTTGATGTTGTGAGCCAAAGACTAATGGTACAAGGAAGTAGCTATGCTGTTCATAATGGGAATGGTACTCTTGCTTTGAAAAGCTACAATGGTGGGATTGATGCATTTAGGAAAATCTTGAGTTCAGATGGAGTTGGAGGATTGTATAGAGGATTCGGAATTTCGATATTGACATATGCCCCTTCGAATGCGGTTTGGTGGGCGTCTTATTCTGTTGTTCACAGAGTGATTTGGGGTTGTATTGGTAACTACTGTTGCAAGAAAGATGAGAGTGGATATAGGCCGGATTGGAAGGCGATGGTGGCGGTTCAGGGGTTAAGTGCTGCCATGGCTAGTGGCGTCTCAGCCTTGGTTACAATGCCACTTGATACAATCAAGACAAGATTGCAGGTTTTGGATGGAGGAGGGGAAGGGAATGGGCGTAGTAGGCTGTCTCCTACGATTGTTCAGACAGTGAGGGATTTAGTTAAGGAAGGTGGATTTAGTGCTTGTTATAGAGGTTTAGGTCCAAGATGGGCTTCAATGTCTCTGTCTGCAACAACCATGATCACTACTTATGAGTTCTTGAAAAGATTATCTACCAAAAATCAAGAAAACTTTGCTTGATTACATTTCTCATAACCAATTTTAGCAAAGATAGGAATTCCCATGTTTCCTTAGTAGGCCTTGGTTCGCCTTTTTTTGTTTGTTTGCCTAATTGGCTTAGCAATGTAAATATTGTATAATAGATGGAACAATCAATTAATGACACTCTTTTTAATCTTTTGAAGTTGTAACAAGTTATCAAATTCGAATAACTGTTTTATCACATTTCGACCAAACTAAGGTTGCAGCTAGGCAGGTTAAGCAAGCTCCTCGTTTTTTTTTTAACTGGTAGCAATATCTCTTTCAAATCTTATATACTCCCATGAATATGTCTGTCGAGTTGACACAATTTCGATCAATGACTTTTAATTCAATCGTTGAGAAAAGTTCATAATAATTCTCTAGGCGACAATTTAGAACAACTGTACAATTATTTTAACTGTTCAATAACAATGATTGAAATTTAATCGTTAAATCAAACTGACTAAATTCATGTACTGAACCAAATTTGTCTTGGGAAATAACAAAAAGACAAAATATTGCAATGGGCAGTGTATTGGCTATTTCTTTCTCAGATACAGAACTGCCATTCTATTGCGGTGTGGTGTCATCTCTAGGAGGGCAGATATATTGATTGCTCTCCTTGTATTTAATTTTATTGATAAAAACAAATCTATTTATTCTCTAGGAGGGCAGGGAGATTTTGGGCTAATTTAGTGGAAAGCCCTTCAATAGATTGAAAAGACAAATGGCTAATGTCTACGTTTTCCCAACGTTCCCTATGGTCTCGACTCTTGGTGACTAAAAAACAATCAAAATTTTATTCAACTCTCTGTAAAAATGCCGTCTATCCATATATGGTTAAAGTGGTGCCAAAAATTAAAAAAAATATAAAATATATTTTTTTCCATTAACAGAATGTGAATTACCGAAAAAAGAAATCAGAAATCAAATCCAATTTAGAGCAGCATTATTGCAAATTATGCACAAACACTCGAAAGTTTTGCAACCTAACATAAACCATTAATGCCTAAACCCATGATATTATACGAGAAATTTCTGAACCTACAAACATTTTCCCACTGCTGAGAGACTATGATCTGACCTACAATACACAACTAGCAGGACTTATCATAATTTCATCAACAAACCAGAGTCAGGGGCGAGATCTTTTGTTGCTGCAAGTTGGGCACTTGTATTGCTTAATATGCTCCGCCCTAGCAGGCGTGATTTTGACACACTTCCCATGGAACCATTTCTCGCAGATGTCACAGCAAATCCAGAATTCATCTGAAGCATAGTTCTCGCCACATGCACCACATACAGTTTCTCCGTGTTCCTCATCTTCTTCTTCCTCAAAACCACCATCATCGTCTTCGTCATCTTTTAGTTGTGTTGCCCTTGAGAACTTGCCCAGAGAATCACCACCACGCTGTTCCAGCAAGAGTAAAAAAATGCAAGTCAACCAACAAAAAGATATAATGAAAATTTACGAATAAGCTTTCTCCAACCAACCGTCTTTTCTACCTCCATCGCAAAACTAATACCCCTATAATCTTATACTGATGATAGTTGCTGAATATAATACGACATAAGCCATGGAAAAATCATTGACCATTTTAAAGTGTGATATACACTTTCAGTAGCATTTACCCCAATTACAATTATCCATTGAGATATTAATTCCATAATGGCGCTCTTAATGTATAGTTGGACATAAATTTTAAAACACGGCCATAAATTTTTTTTTTTTTATTTTTTATTTTTTTTAAACAAAATAAACACAATGGACAAGAAATTTTTCTTGGACATCAGCAGTACCTTGGATTTGTTGCTCCTATGATTTGACACTGAGGACTTCTCCTTTGATAGCTTCTTGGATGACCCCGTCACAACCTCAAATACTGTCGGAAGATCATTTATCAAATTAAATAGCCTTTTCCTGCAACATGAAGACTCGAGAATATTAACTAAGATGAAGGCAAATTCAAACTACAGTAGCAGCCAAGCAGCTCTGTGTCCTTAACTCCATGGAAGGCACAGCAGTAATCTATTAACTACTGAAATGGCATCAAATTTCAGGTTGTTTTTTTTCAGATAGAAGCAGTGTTGTTAAGGCGCGCGCCTGAGGCGAGAGGCGCAAAGGCGAGGCTCAAAGCGCCTTAAAATTTGAGGCACGCCTGGATTTCGTGAGGCGCGCGCCTTTCTGGAAAAGCGAGAGGCGCAAGGCGAGTTTCAAGGCCCTGCTGAGGTTTTTTTTTAAAAAAAAGAAGAAGCTGAAGGGGTTGCTGAAGAGTTAAACAGGGGCTAATTACAAGGGTTAAAAAAAAAGAAAAGAAAAAAAAAAAAGAAAGTGAAGAATTTTAAAAGAGCTAAACGTCTCTTTCAAGAAATCTCTTTCATCACCTGCTCTTCTTTGTCACTGCTCAGCCTGCTCTCCTCTGCCACTGCTCTCCGACGGCCGCTTCCCTCCGCCGCTGATCTGCCACTGCTCTTCAAGTCAAGTTCTGATTTTTTTTTTTAACATCTTCTCTTCTTCTTCTTTCCTTATTTTTCTGATTTTTTTTAAAAGAAACTTTGAGAATGTTTTCTGATTTTTTGTTGAAGAGAAATTTTGAGAAACCTACATCTGATTCACTGTTTTTTTTTAAATGAGGGTTAAGAGAAGAAAAGAAAAGTGTTGTGATACTGATATCGTATTGACATATTTTGCTGAGGCGAAAAGAAAAAGTGTTGTGATACTGATATCATAGACATATTTTTTAAGAGAAGAAAAGAAAAGTGTTGTTTCTGTATTTGCTATTTTGCTCTTTTATTACATTAATATATACCTTCTTCTATTTTCTCCTTTTAATAAAACAAATAGTTTAAATTATTTTTCATATATTTTAGATTAATATATACATTAGCTTTTTTTTTTACTCTATTTGACTATGTTTTTTTTTAAAGAACTTCATTATTATTATGATTATTTATTATGATTATTATGTTTTGCCTAAAATTGCATGCTCCTAATATATAATAATATTTATTCAAGGTGCGCCTTTTTTGCGCCTTGCGCCTCAAGGCACTAAGCCCCGTTGCGCCTCAACGCCTTGACAACACTGGATAGAAGATCATTTTTCCGGCTTAGGAATGATAAAGGAAACCATTATTAGCTGAAACAGAGAAGTCCGAGTAACTTTCAAGCTTAATTTGAGAACTCTTCTTCCTATTTTATTTGGTACTCAATAAAGGCAATAATATCATAAATGGGAAACATTTTGTAGTACTGCTTGGTAAATGAAGGAGTGGATTAAGACAACAATCACTTTCCCTCGATTAAAAAGGAAAATAAATGCCAAAATAAGTGCATATGATAAATGCAGCATTTTGCCATAATTCATATGCCACTTTTGCAGGCTGGGTGTCAGACAACATGATCAATCACATAGCAGAGAACGCTCATAGTTTCTTAGCAGTTGGAAAGAAATAAGCTATATCCAGCTGAAGGTGACTACAGTAGGGAAATTCGAAAGAGAAAACTCGCATAAAATAAGACCATCATACAGGTATGGTGACCCAACTACAGTTGAAAAAGATGGCAATTATCCAGATCTATCTTTGCACAGCAGAGTCAAGAGAAGCAGTACCTATCAGCTTTGTCAAATCCAAATCTAGCACCAAAATAGAATGCAACTGAAAGCAACCATGCGTCACTGTGGACAGCAACCAATGACAACCAGTCTTTCTCTTGCATGCCATCTCGTGCAAAGTTTATACCCAGAGCGGGCTCTGGAAGTTCAGGAGGCACTTCTTCAGCGGGTGAAGTGACTTCCCAGTTCTCAGTAGGTAAACCATAGAGGCAAAGATTTTCCATTTCTACAATAGAATCAAGATAATTATTATAATATCATTGGCTTGAAGGATTATAGCGATTTTCAAATATAACCATAGTGATGTACAAGTGGCTTAATATCAGGAACTACGAATAAATATTAACATTCTGTTACCATAAAAGGAAGTGCACAAGTGTAAAAACAAAAATACCATAAGAAGATAAACTTAAGTTATATCTAGGAAGTAATTACACTCTGATTCTAAATCGCATACTGGAAAAGATCAAAAAAAATAAAAAAATCAAACAAGATGGTATTTGTGTACCAAAAACAGATCAGGCGCAGATGAAACTCCAAGAAGAAGTAGAGAAAACACTCGAGTCTTATCAGTTCTAGGGACATACATCGGTAAGAGCTTGATTGTTCATAAGGCTACATGGTAGAAATTTTAAGGTTTCTTAAACTAGTGTGTTACTACTAGACGATCTCAAATGAAGGAAAAAGATAAAAACTAAGGAAGAGAGAATCTTGCTCAAATCCTTTGGACTTTTTAGAATGAGTGACTGGGTGGAAGCTATGTTGCCGGAGCCAATGTTGTTAAAAACGCGAGTTACCATCTAATTCATCAAAATCTCAATTCCCGCGGGTTTGTCATTTAATAACATAGAAGAAAACATGACACTGAAAAGAAATGGCAACTAGAAGAGCTCATTTCCACCACTAATATTCAGAAAATAATAGTAATTCTACCATCTCCATTGATGCACAAACACCCAGAATAAATTATAAACAAAAAAGACAGTAGCATTACAAAGAAATAAACATAAAAAAAAAAAAAATCAGTAAAATAAAGAGGGGGGAAAAGAACAAAGAATGAAACCACACACCAGGGTCGCATTGCTGAAAGAATTCTTCAACATCTACAAGAATAACCCATCCAAAAACACAACACCAAAATTAGCAAAAACAATTACACAAAAAAAAACCCAGCAAAAATTAACCAACACAAAAGTTAAAAATTAACAGAAATTATTAAAAACCCATTTAAAAGAAAAAAAGAAACTTTTAAATTTGAATAAAGATAATTACCAGTAGTAAGAGCTTTAATGAAGGCAAGTCTTCTACCCTTAAAATCCCTAAAGACTTGTTCAACTGTTCTTGGGCTGTACTGTTGACTGCCATCCATCATCTAGCTAGCTTTATATTTATATATGTAGAGAGAGAAAGTGTGTAGTGGGTTTTGGAAGAAGAAGAAGAAGAAGACGGGAGGGAAATTCTGGTTTTTTTTTAATACTACTGTAAGAACAGTAGGCAAAGATTGTGTGTGAGAGAGAGAGAGAGAGAGAGTTGTTTTGATTGAAATGAATGGGATTGAAAATGGACAATAAATTGGATTTGATAGTGGATAATGAGTCCGGTTGAGATTTTGGATTTTTGGTATTTGGGCTTCTAACCTTTTTATTAAAAACTTAGCCTATTATATAGTTTGGGCCCAATTTAGTAAACATTTTAGAGATTAACCTTAAATTGATGGGGAAAAAAAAGCTGGCTTTCCAACTGTGGTACACCACAATGACGGATTAAGGATTCGACATCAGTGGGGTTAAAGATGATTATAGAAGGGCCCAAATTTTTTTAAAATACTACTATATATGGTAAATTTTATATGTAGTTTGGAGTATTTTATCAAGTTCGCCCCCCCTCTCCAAGTTGTATTTTGTGTATTTTATCAAACAATATACAGCATAAAAAAATGACTGAGAATGAGATGTCTCGCGGGAAGGAATTGAGACTTGAGAGCTGAAAGACAGTACTATTTTTTATTGAGAGCAACTTGTTAAATATCCCACGAAGCGGGAAGGAATTGAGACTTGAGAGCTGAGAGATAAACTTTTTTTATTGAGAGTAACTTGTTAAATATCTTCTAGAAACAAAAAGTATTTTTAAGTCTTTAAAATATTTAAAGATGCTTGTTAAATATCTTCTAGAAACAACAAGAATGGTTAACACCACTACTCCAGTGCAGAACGGATTCTTATCTTTTTTCTTTTTCACTGTGATCATTTGACCCCAGTGACCCTTACCTGCATCCGTCATTGGTACACCATATCTAAAGAGAGCTTCTGATATTCTAATATGTTATTTCAATTTCAAAACAGCATATTCAATGTTATTTCTCCTATTTTTCGAATGTGATTTCTTTTAATTGTAATGACTTGTACATAAACTTCTCGCCCCTCTCGAAAGAAAATAACAGTTTGTCCCCAGGAAATAAATAATTCGGTTCCAAATTTGTTTAAAGTTAAGGCATCAAAATAAATACAAGAGTATGGTATAATCAACCATTCAAACTACGCATAATAGCTGCAAAAATATCTTCAAGTTCTTGCTCAAGCATCTGTATCTCCATTAATAGTCGAGGCCTTTCTGAGGGAGGACAAGCACTTAAGCTCCTTTTCTTCTCCATTATCTTTTTCTTAATACCGTTTACCTGCATTTTTGTAATTACAATATTAAAACATTAGTAAACACTAATTTCAATTCGTCCATCCATCTTATTACAGTGCTGATTAATCCATTTTTCTTACCACATACAGACTCTATTATTTTTTATTGAATAGTTGAAAATAAATATTCTTTTATTTGATAAAGAATTGACGAATCGAGACATCTTTGACTCTTTTATTGGCAGAGCTAGAGTTAAAGTTAGGAACTTTACATTGGAGGAGTAAATTATTGCATAATATTAATAGTATGTGGGTAAAAAGTACAATTTTAAGAATCTTGAATGCAAGCACCGTCTCACCGTAGACAGTAGATCCATCCCTGCTTATTAGAAGACAAGATATTTTTTCCTGTTGAAATAACTATCTACCTATTTAAATTTAATAGTTGAATTGATAATTAAATTAAAATGCACGTGCTAAGAAAAAAAAATATGTATCACCACCATAACCAAACAACGCAATGAGAGGGGGAGGGGGAGAAACCTTTCTATAAGGCCACCTAGTCAAGCCTGCTTCTCTACATTTTTTCTTGATCACAGAAGGGCAAACGTTCATTTTCTTGGCAACATCAGAAATTCGAAGATCATAGAACTCTGCAAAATCTTGCAGTTTCATCTTCCCTGCTCTTTCCCTCTGCTCACCATAATAAGAAAAAAAACTTGTTAGATCAACCGAGGGTAAAATCGTCTACAAGAATAAAATACTCTTAATCCTGTATTTGTAGGAAAACTTTGTGGTATTGAATAAATCAACTCGAGGAGCCTAACACTTGAAAAGTATAAATGGAGAGGGAAGAAAGAATTATATATTTACCTGAGCTGCAAAATTAGGCCTTGAAGATCCTGCTCCACTATCACTTGTAGCAAGTCCAATTCCACTGTTCTCAGCATCTCTTTGCCCTGCATGGTTTTGCTATTAGGTTCTCGACTAACAGACTATATTACCTGAGAATATATACAGAGATTCAGTAACCTGAGAATGTGGATGATTGAAAAACATGATCGGAGGCGATGTTATCATTGTCATTGATTCCAACGGACAAGGCCTGATAGAATTTTGAGAATGGATCTTTTATCATATGGTAATCTTTCCTTTTTAGGCCTTCACAATACTCAACTAAGAAGTCCTTCACATTGCCCGTGCTTTCATTGCAAAAGCTGAGATCAATTATAAATGCTAAACTTTAAGATTTATATATATATATATATATATGTAGAGATTACCCCCAAAATGCAAAAAAAATAATAATAATAATAATAATAATAATAATAATAATAATAATAATAAGTTTCAAATTCGCCCCTGATGCAGAAAATCTCTAATGATTTCTTACTCAAATATGTGGAACTCGTGGTTTTCAGAAGGGAGTCCAATCTCAAATTTGTCCAGAATTGCATGACTGAACATTCCAAGTCTTCCATGAATCTCAAATTTTCTTATTTGTTTCCCTGCCAACACATAAATAAAAAACAAACAAATCTCTCAAATCTATACTATTATACATAGAAATCTGGATTTTGAACACGACAATTTACACTTTTTTCCTTCCTTTCTTGGATCGACCAAACTGTGCTTCAATTGTAATTGTAAAAAAATCTATCACGTGTGAATGCATACTGACAATAGTTCAGGAAGAAGAAGAAATGAAAAAAAATATATATATGTGTACTAAAAAGGCTCACCATTAGTATGAATAATTTCCCTAAGTACTTGGCAACAAGAACAGATATATGGAGATGGTGGAACAGGCCAATTTGAGATTTTCACTGGATTTCCAAACTTAGAATTTTCTGGAAATTTTTTAAAGTTATCATTTTCCAAGAAAAAACTTTCTCCACCGCCAGTTCCAGAATCACTACCACCTTCAAAAGAATTCTCCGGTAAATCTCCACCATTTTCATTAAGCAAATCCGATATAAATTGATCGTGTAATGGATCATTAGGAAGCAAATTATCAACCCCTGATGAAGAACTCGGGGGTATTTGAGGAAATACCCAATTTCCTAAACTTGGTTCAGTAGTACCTACTAAGGGTAATTCTGGTAAACCAAGACTTGGGTTTTCAACTCCTAATGCAAATTGATCAGTTAAAGGAATTTCATTTGAAGAAGAATCATGGTGGTTTGGGATGAACGGGTTCGAGTTCGAGTTTGGATCCATTTCCCGCCTCTTTTTTTTTTGTATTTTTTTTTTTATCTCTTCTCGTTTTTCTTTGGAACTCGATTTCTGGTGGGATTGCGATGGTGGTGGCAGCGACGACGCTTGGTTTGAGAGGACCAAGCGCCGGAACACGCAAATGGCAACCGCAGAGATATGAAAGAAGAAGAAAATAATATTATGGAAGAAAAGGCGGGAGCAAGGGGGGAAGAGGCAGTTTATGACCGTTATTGTTGATGCAACGGTTGGTGTTTGAAATTTATTTATTTATGTTGGTTGATGATGTCCGACCCAAAGCAGGCCCAAGTTTTCGGTTCAATGGTAAGCAAATTATATTTTGAATACTTCAAATGACCCAAGTTTTTGGTTCACCATAACCAAACAAATTATATTTTGAATACTTCTGTTATGAGTTATGTTTATTGCACTTTGCAGTTTAAAATCTTCCACAACATCTCGAGATGATGAGGGAGACAATTTCTGTGAATTTTTTATTTTTGAAAATGAATTCGAAGTTACAAAATTCATACGGACATAAAGCTGGTACATATCAGAATAATTTTACGTTTTCATTCTTAGTGGACTATTACATTTCTCTTTCGTGAGAAAAATATGAGGCAAAGTAAATTTTATTTTTTATAATGTGAGTAGTGTATATCATTACCAACTAGGAAATATACAATTTGGGATCACCCAAACAAAACAAAATGTGTCCTACCATACTAGTCTTTTAGAACTCTAAGAGCCGGATAAAAATTGAAAAATGTGTGTTTGGACTTTTTATTTTATTTGGGTTTAGCTAAAAACTTTTACATTTCGGGACACGAACTTTAACTATTGACACGAGTTCGACTACCACCGATATAAATCTATTTCACTAATCTATCTTCATTTCTAAATTGCATTAAAGACTTATCTAGTGTTTTAAGTAAGGAAAAAAGTCAAATTTGTGTATTACTTTAAACAATATATGTTCGCTAATATTTAAAGTATCAGAATGTTATTATGTGAGTAGTGCAGGGGAGGTCTAACGTTAGCACTCGTATTTACCTGCATTAATTAGTTGGGTCGAATGAAGATTCCATTCTTGCCCTTCACAACTTCATGACCTGCGAAAAGATTAGTGAGAAACTTTATATTTTTTGAGAGAGAGGCCATTTTAAGAAGCTGATCAGAGCCCAAAAACACTTCCCTTGTGGGGGGATTGATTATCTACCTAAAACCATGTTACTTTTTCCTTGTGCTGACGATCAAACAAGGGTACAAAAACAGAATTCTAAATATACAAATATATTATCGGATGTGGGAGGTGAAAGACTCAACAAGAAAACATCAATAAGAGAAAATAGAAATCAACACTAGATTTATTTAGAAGCTTTCAATAGCTAGAGAATACTAATAGAACGAACGAAGAACATTCTAGGTCGGTGAAGACATCTATAAATATAAATATAGGTTGTATCATATGAATGTAATGAGCTTTAGTGAATCAAGTGAGAGTTCAAAATCAAACAAGTGCTAGAAGTGCTACTTGTGTACGAGTGTGAGTGGCGTGAGTAGAAAATTGTGTAGAAAGTTTCAGGAAAATATTGTTCAAGTGTATATTAGCAATTAGGGGTGTGCAAATTCGGTAAAAATCGATTTATCGACCGAATTTGAGTTGAATTAGGTAAATTGAATTCGATAATTCGGACAGATTCTGTAATTCGTATCATATCGAATTCGAAAACTTCGAAAGCGGTTCAAATACGGTATTCGTTTGATAGAATTCGGTATAACCTATATCGAATTAAAATCGGTCAAATTGGTTGGTATTACCCAATTCTGATTCAAATTCGTACTGAAATATTATTTAAATATATAATTATTTATAATATATTAAAGCATATATTTATCATTTTGGTTGAATTGTATGTACCTATTGTTTTGATTTTGGTTGAATGTTTTTTGTTTTCCATGAACAAGTATGTAGGTCTTGGCAATTTGGCAATTCGGTAAACCGACTAAATTCTGAATTCACTGCAAATTCAATTCGAATTTGGTAAATCGAAATTCGGTTCAAAATATATCGGTATTTTCAAAAATTAAAATACAGAAAAAATCGATTTACCGAATTCGATGTTTACCCTATTTGCAACTTGAATTCTCAACACGGTTTATTACACCAATAAACTTTCCCTACATGTAACAATATTATTGAATCAAAGTAAATTTATAGATTTGAATTAATCACACTATTCTAAATGTTTAATTCTGTTAGTGTACTAAAAAGTTTTGACTCAGCAAAAAAATGAAATGGTTGCCAGTGTTGTTGGATATGGAAAGGAAGGCTTATCCATAGGATCATCCCCCACCATATGTCATATAATGATGGTGAAGAATTTAATGAGAATATATGCTTCTTTGTACATGCATGCATCCATCCGAGGAAGTTGAAGAATAAAAATTAGGAGGAGGCGCGAAGAATGAAGGGGATGTTTTTCAAATGCATGTGCACGTGAGAAGGTAAAGCAATGGTGAGTTGCAGCACGTGGAGCAGAGTGCGTTGCTATGGACCAAAACTCACGACTTCGCTGTCTGAGAAAGAAAGAAAGAAAACTATTTAAATATGTTTATAAATTAATTAATACTTCAAAAGTACGAGGATTTTCCAAACCATATAAATTTCAAAGTATGTTCACAAATTAGGCAATACTTAAAAGATTGGGAATACTACCCAAGGGATAACTCGGGCATGGAGCCGCCCTTGTGGGACTGGTCCACATCCCTCTCACAAGTAGACACCGTTTCAACTCATGTGAGATGGTTGTGGAACCAGTCCCACAAGGGTGGCTCTAACTTGAATTTTCCCTACCCAAGCCATATAAATTCTAAATATGCTACAAAATTAGCCTATGTAAGATCTTTAACACACACCCTAATTAGCCATATAAATGCTGAATATGCTCACAAACGGGTGAAAATCGTCTGTACCCGTGTATCCTCCCATTCTTGTGCCCAACCACTTAGAATTCGACATGTGAACATTTCTTCTAATTATATATACACATGGTGAATTGTGAGTGGTTGGGCACATGAATGAACGGGTACATACAATTAATTATTTGCCCTCACAAACTAGCCAATGTGGAATCTTTATCATACTCCCAAATCCAATGATGAACATTTAGACCGTGAACAACAATAACATCAAATAGAGCCAAGACTGAACATATGAAGTATGAAATATTTTAATAAAAATAAAATATAACTTTAAAATAGAGCACTTATTATACTAATAGAAATGTAAAATATTAATATTAATATTTAATAAATTAAATAACACTTGAAGTATGAAATATTTTAATAAAGAGAATGTAATTAAATAAAATATCAAGGAAGTACTCAACGACATTATTATTTATTTTAATCGTGAAAAAACTATGATTGAAAAAGTTATACACTCAAGCTATTTGGGTTGTTAAACGGATCAACTACCCAAATGCTAATGTTGTTTTATTTCCAAGCGGCCAAGTAAATAATGTTTACTGTCCAAATGTCCATTTAATTAAATGGGAAAACAAAGCTGCCACAAATGGATGCTAAGAAGTAAGACGTATTTTGCATTTGTAGAAAAAACACATATTACATATTCTAAATTAGGTCTAAAATCTCTTCATACTGAATACATGGGATGGGTGTCGGCTTTTGTCTAGAAATTAAAGAGCAGAGTTTGGATTTGAATGAATGATTGAGACATGTCGATCCCCATTGTTCCTGGGGATCTCCAACAAACATCTCCCAATCTTTCTTTGATTCTCTTATAGATCACGCATGCCATGAAAGTGCAGGAAAATGACTCTGTTACTTTACAGACTGTTTGGTTTTAAAAGATGAGTGGGTTAGTCTAGAGAAGGAGATTCCACTTCCTTTGTTTCATAAAAAAAAGAATTAACCCCGTTCTTTTAAGGCTCTCATCTTTCCTTTTTTAGAGTTACGTGGAAGAGTAAATTACATAATGTGTCTTGTTGAGATTTCATGCAGAACAATTACGATATAGGCGCGAGCTACAAAGTGGTTGAGCATTTCAGTTGCGATCATGCATCACGATTTTTGATTAAAATAATAAAAACAGGTGGGGCCTTATGAGATTTTTTTATTTATTTTTAATCAAAACAGGTGATGTGGTTGATTGTGGACCAAGTGATCCACAACCCCACATATAGCCAGGTCTATATCAGAATTTTTCTTTCATGTACGAGTGTCCATTCACCAACAATTTAGCAATACTTGATTTTTGCATTTAAAAGGAATCGAACCCTCACAAACTCTTAAGGTAGTGTTGGCATTTACATTTGATATATATGCTCAATTAAATTGGGCAAACTCAATTGGATTGGGCAAAACTGGGCCCGCTTGGATCGGACCGGGTCGACCGAGAGCTGTCTCGGGTTGATCGAACCGATTTGTCACTCCGGTCAACCGGACCAAGTCAAAACCGGCACATGTTTTGTGTGAGAGAGTGGCATATGTAGTGTGTGTAGTGGGGGAGAGAAGTGGGGGAAATGGAGTTAGTGGGTTGATTTTTCAGCCACTATTCATTTTCTTTTAGGATTGAATTGTTCATCCCAATCACAATTATTCTCTCTAGCTCTCATATTCATAGCAGCCGAAAATAGAAGCAAAAATCTGAGATTTTTCTTCTTGACTTGTACACACTCTAAAAAACAATCAAAAGAGAAAAAAAATACGATTTTTCTTATCTCTTTGATTTCTGGTTTTCCTAAGTTTCCTATATTTTGTGGATTCCGGGAAAAGTGTTTCCAAACTTCAGAGCTCTTTGGACTAGCATCTGAGACGCGGAGTTACAAGCTCAGAGGTTGGTGTGTGGATACCAGTAGAGACATGAGTCTAAAGGCTGCTGTTGGTGGTTCTAAGTAGCGAAATCCGAACGAGAACCCAATTACTTTGATTATGTGTTATCTTAATATTTGTAGTCTGATAATGAATGTCATATGATGTCTTTACCTTTGTACAACCTCTGGGACGTAGTTTAAGTGTTAAACGAATCCCAAAACGAATTGTAAATTTGTGTTTTTGGCTGTTTTCTGTTTTGTGGCAAAAGTTCGGTCGACCAGAAGAGGTTCGCGACAGACCGAACATGTGTTAGAAAATGAGATTTTGCTACTGCCTAAATTTCGGCCGACCGGTGAACAATCACGGTCGACCAAGGCTAGTCTGTTTTCAGACCGGTCAATCATAAATGTTATGGATCGACCGATATGGCCTAATTTTACACTATTTTGGTTACTGCCTTATCGCAGTCGACCGGGAGTATGACCTGGATCGACCGAAAAATGATAGACAGTGTGTATTTGCGCTCTTAGCATGATTGTCGTGTTTGTTTGAGCATGGTGCATAGTAATAGCCTTTAACCTTTATTGTGGAATTTTAAGGACAACAATAATGTGTGGAGACTAGTATGTGTTGTGATTAAATATGTGATATTAAGTCAAACACGTGAGTATTTTATACTAGACAGACCCGCTCATAAGAACACATTTCATGAATTGTTATATAAATGTCAATAGTGTTCTTATGATGATTCTGTTTCTACCAAAAATTTTCGACTTGAGATTACACAAGATTTTCTTCTTGGCTAATGGTATGCTTTGATGGTGTCAAACGTCGTCTGTAACTAGATGGGCTATAAAGACAGTTGTTGGGTGTATTTATAAACCATGTCAGGATGAGGTGTGATAGATAGATGATTTGTCCCTCCTATATAACATGAGTGATATTTTGGGCCCCTTGATAGAGTGAGACTAATTCATGGCTATGAACAAGTGAATTAATATGAGATATTAATGTCGTTTGATTAGTCTACTCAGAAATCAAGAAACTGACTGATTGGACTATACAAGTTTGACATACTCCGTGACTTGTGTTCAATCTAGATATCGAGGACAAAGAGTTTAGTGCAAAAGATCATATTTGTGGTTACTTGAATCACCGGGAATATTTGTTAATTGTGAGTAATGATGTGTTGCTAGATACCTCTCATTACTGTTGACAATTGTTGTCACGACCAACATAGTAAATACCTAAAGGGTCGCACACTATAATCAACTGGATTGGGCTAATTGGAAGTTACATTTGATATAGGTGCTTAAATAGATTGGGCATGCTTAATTGGATAGAGTGATCGATTGGATTGGGCAAAATCGGAACCGGTCAACCGAGAGTTGTCTCGGGATGACCAAACCGAGTTTGTCACTCCAGTCGACGAGAACCATTTTCTTCGGCCGACCAAACTAGTTGGACCAAATCAAAATCCGACACATGTCTTGTATAAGAGAGTGACATATGTAGTGTGTATAGTGGGGGAGAATTGAGGAAAAATGGAGTTAGTGGGTTGATTTTTCAACCACTATTCATTTTCTTTGAGGATTGAATTGTTCATCCCAATCACAATTATTCTCTCTAGCTCTCATATTCATAGCAGCCGAAAATAGAAGCAAAAATCTGAGTTTTTTCTTCTTGACTTGTACACACTCTCAAGAATCATCAAAGAGAAAAAAAATACGATTTTCTTATCTCTTATTTTCAATTTTTCTAAATTTCCTATACTTTGTGGATTTCGGGAAAAGTGTTTCCAAACTTCGGAGCTCTTTGGGCTAGCATGTGAGACGCGGAGTAACAAGCTCATAGGTTGGTGTTTGGATACCGGTAGAGACAGGAGTCTGAAGAATGCTGTTAGTGGTTCTAAGTTGCGAAATCCGAATGACATCAATTATATCGATAAAGGTATAAATCCTATCACAAGATTTTGGTTATTTCTCGTGAATTGGTCCTTTAAAAGAACATAATCCTTCACTATTTCATTCCGTTGCGTTTTGGGGCTTACGAATTTTTCATTTCAGTAGCGCCTATACAATTCTAGTAGTAAATTTATTCACTAAGCTATAGACCAAAGGACTATTTCCTTTGTTTCATGTCACTACTAGATGAAAGAGAAAGAGAAGATGATGCAAAAGTTTTCCATCTCTTTTTCTATAAAAATTAGTTCGTACTTCACAAAATTTTTTTACATCAAAAGTACTTGCGCTTACCTCTTGTTCTCTCTTTAGTTTGTTACAAGTATTATTTGGAAGAATAAGGCAAGATTTTCTGTTTTCTCAATATATTAAATTAATTAGGGATTTTAGATTCAGTACATATATATTATTATGTGTACACGTTGAAACCATATGATAGTTACATCAAGCACGCAATGAGCAGATATAAACAACTATTTAAAAAAAAAAATACTTATTTATCACGATTCTATATTTATAGATAAAATATGCATCTCATAATATTACTAGATAAGGCATTAATTTAATGGTTAAAGTTGATAACTCGATCAATACATAAAAATCTTAATTCAAATTTTAATTTCCACTTTTCTTTCATGTTCTAACTATTTCTAATAAATAAAAAAAGTGAACGACTTATTTTGGACCTAAACTATTTATGTTTTTCGGATTTTAGATTTAAACTTTGTTTACGACTCTACCTAGACTTCAACAATTTACGGGTGCCCGATATAGAAAATGTTCAAAATTCCGACCAAAATCAATCACGTGAGTGGCGTGTGCCGATTAGATTAGGGGCAATTTCGTCCATTCAAGGAAATAACCCAATTTTACCCGACTCACTCGTTTACAACCCGACCCTACAATCACCACTATCATCTTCATCCCCCTCTCCCCATCATTTCCACCATAACCACCACCATCTCCATCTTCCCTTCCCATCATTACCTCCATAACCACCCCACCCACCCCAGACTCACTGCACCCCGATCTTATAACATTAATATTGTAAATGATGGCTGTCCAAAATTTGGGGATTAATTTTAGCAAGCATAACAATAAATCATGGCAGGATAACTGGAGAATATCAAACTCATGCATTAATATTGTAAAGGAGTGAATTCCTGTGTATGTATTGGGACTTGTATTTTATGAACCCGTTATGTGCCCGGAATATGGTGGAAATGGTGGACTCGTCAAGAACAACTTTTTTTTTATCAATCAAGAATGATTTTTATACATTCAAAAATCCCATTTGTATAGAGGAAATTATTACATAATGAAGACCCTAAATTAGAGGATCTAAATCATCTAAGATCCCCTAAATACTTATTAAAGGAAACACGATTATAATATTGTATTCAGTCAAGCTAATCAATCAAGCTAAAGCATAATGTATCCAATCAATTAAGCTAACCCATATCCTTTGAAATTGGCTTCCCTTTTTCACAAACTTCTCTTACCTTCTAAACTTGATTGGATTTGTATCAGTTACGACATGTGATGGTGGATAAGATGGTGATGTTGATGGTGTTGATTGTGGTAATGAGGGTTATGGTGGAGAAGATGAAGATGGTGGTAGGAGAAGAAGGTAGACAAGAAAGGGAAAGATGCATGAAAAATGGGTCGGATCGATTATTTATTTATTTTATTGTTAAAATGGTATATTGATTTTTTTAAAATTTTAGGCCAAATATAAAGATAAAATTGCCAAAATTTATCAATTTATCTATATCTTGGCAACCGTAAATTGTTTAAGTTTAGGAATAGTCGAAACAAAGTTTAAGTGTAACACCTGGAAAAAAAATAATTTAAATTCAAAATAACGATACATTCTAAGAAACAAAAGAAAAAAAGAAAAAAAATGGTCTTAATTTTTAACGACAAGGTTTGTAGGCATAGAACAGGCTTTAAAAACTAGACCGACATACGATGTCCATCAACAACGTGTCGAGTTTTCATTGGTAAAATATTTCAAAGAAACGAACCTTTGAGAGAAAAATCTTTATATGAATCAGGTTCATGTGGATCTTGTGATGCAGAACTGATTACATCATCACAAAGTTATCTCTCTTCATTCTTTAGTGATGTGGCCAACTTTAAATCTCAGAGTATAATAAACCTGATTCATATTAGAATTATTAAACTTTGAGACTTGAGAGTACAAATCGGTCAAAGTAGAAATAGTGGGGGTGTTCCCTTGCACGGCTTCTATGCGGAACAGATTTTGTGCAGAACATGAGGGATAAAAGCTCGTCCACTAAATTAAATTTTTGGCTGTTGAGATTGATTAAAAAATGAACAGCTATTCATTTTTCTGAAGAGCTGTTCTCAAGGTAAAAAAAATATTCTGTATGTGCGGAAAAATAACTGTTTCGCATAGAAACCGGACTGGTTCCCTGGGGCACAAACTTACAAGTGTCAGAGCACCTCTTCACGTACTGGTGGCCCAAGTTTTTGTCTGCCCAATGATTGGTCCCACGCTTGGACCGGAGCCAGTAATACGTGGCTCTGTACTTTCATACTTTGTGCCATACCTCAGCAGCAGTCGGCTCCTATGCGGTACAAGAAAAATTCTGTATCGTACGGAACAATCTGAACTGTCAAATGATAGTTTTAATAACTCAAATTTGGAGAGATAAAAGTTGTGGCTAAACTTAAAAAATAAAAAATAAAAACTTTTCTCTCTCCAAATCTAGACCGTTTAAAACTGTCATCCGACGATCTAAATTGTTTCGCACGATGCATAATTTTTCTTTTTCTACATAGGAGTCGGAGTGCCTTAGCTGATCCGTTCAATCATCTTCCGGCTCCGTACACTTCGATTTTCCATGAATCTATGTACAAGACGCTGTCTTCGATGCGGAATGAGATAATTTACCACGTGCAAAAAAAAATTTAGTTTGATGAATTATAATTTTGATGGGTTAAAAATAATTTAAAATGAATAATACTTATTTTGAGCTTTAAAACTCCAATCATAAACTTCAAAACATGTATTTTAAAGCATTCCGTACGTTACGTAAAGGAAAAAAATTATTTCGCATAGGATCCAGACGAGTATATCCAATGCATATTCTCAAACAACAAGACCATGCACCCATTCTTATTACGCATGTTCCGAGTAAATTTCAACACAAAAATAAATATTTTGATATTTCAAATAAAAATAGGTATATTTTTTTTTAAAAAAACATTCAATTATTTCAATTTAGTAAACTTGTCAGTCTCACAACTACAGAGTGTAATAACTTATGGATGAATGCAAAAATTACTACCTTCATTCCTAAATAATTTATACATTTCACATAGACTAAAAAAATAATTTAGGGACAATAATTATGAATAAAAAGAGTTCAAATTGCCCTTAACTATAGTCATTAAAGTATGCTTTGATATGCATAATCACTGGCGGATTTACAGTGGGGCCTGGTATGGCAAGTGCCCCATTAGTTTTATTTTTATAGGATAATGATTATTGGATAAAAAATTTGGGATCAAATTTGGATCAAGAAAACATAATATCACATTAAATGCTAGCAATCATTTTTATTTTATACTCTTTGATCTTTATTTGATTCATATCTTTTTATCCAACAATCATTATTAATTTTTGTAACACCTCGTCCCGTTAACATTGTTTATTGTACCCATTTTGAATCACTTTACGATTTAAAATTAGATTATTTAGTTCGTGAATTATAGAAATGACACCAGTTATATCTTAACAATTTTGGCTAAAATTGTAACAAGCTTAAGTGTGTAAGAGACTATAATATTTATTTAATAAATAAATAAAAAATTACTACTAGAGAAGGGTGAACAAAAGTGTGTAATACTCTAGTCTATAAGATTTCATAAAAAAAACTCTAGTCTATATTATAGACTACAAGTCTAGTAGTAGTAGTCATAAGGTCATGCTACCAGTAGCAAAAGTTCACAATGGCGATATTTTTAAGCAGCTCAAGCAGTCAATTCTCTGTTAGTCAACAACAACTCTATTACTATGATTGATGAGCAATGGCGGAACCCTCTCACGCCCCCGAACATTTTCATAAACGACAAATTTTGTATAGGGATTTTTTTTTGGGGTGATATTTCTTTATAAATATTGTATTTCGTCACCTAAAAATTTGCAGTAAGAAATTTGTCCCCCCAAGGATAATGTCCTGGCTCAGCCACTGTGCATAGTAAGTGTGAAATTGTTGGAAAAATTAAAGTATCAAGTAAAATTGACTAAGGGTAAGGTTGAAAGAAACGTGACAAATATTTTAAATTTTAAAAATGTATCAAATAATTTGAAATATATTAAAAAAAATAAAATGTATAAATTATTTAGGAATATTGAGTTGGTGTTTGGTTGCTGGAACCATTAATGCCATAATAAAGAAACGTCTTCTCAAACCGGAATATTTGTCTATAAGAGTTGCCACACCACGAGGTTAGAAGAAGGCCATCAAGAGACAACCAGCATATATTGTGCTTCCTCCATTCTTCTCAAAATTAGCCGCGCCATTTATGAGTACTAGATTTCATTTTCAGTCAAACTCTACAAAATGGCGTATTTGGTATTAATTTTTTTATTTTTATTTTTGCTGAATTATTTGGTATTAGAGTTTTCAATGTAGTTCCTTTTTATATTTTGCCTATAATTTCACTATAAATTTCTAATTTTTTTGATAAAAAATTCTATAGTAACAATATATATATTTTAGTTTAACCTAGTCGGTCCTGAATTTACCTATGCTATACTCATCCCTCCCTGCGCAATTAAAAAGAAAGGAAAAATAAAAAAAGAAAAGAAAAGGGAAAAGAGATTTAACATAAGCCAAATCATTTTATTACTATTTCATCAATATTGTAGGAAAACATTTGGACGAAATTATACTTCCCTTGGACTATAAGATTGATATTGAAGATTAATCAATCATCAAAAGTTTCCTTTATTTATTACTCCTCCGTCCCAAAATAACTGTCCACATTTCCTTTTTAATCTGTCCCAAATTATTTGTCCACTTTCTAAATAAAGGGCTCATTAATTACAGTTTTTCCAATTCTAACCCTTACATTAAATGTTGGAGAGAGAAGGCTATAGAGAGAAGAGGAGGTAGAATTAAATTAGAGTAATATTAAATAGGGTCATGTTTGACATTGTACCATATTCCACTATAGAATTTGATGAAACCTTAATTCCCGTGCAAAATACAAAGTGGACAGATAATTTGGGAGGGAGGGAGTATTTACTGTTTAAAAGTTACAAAATGCATAATTTACTTTTCACTTTTCCGTGTAATCAGGTAACATAACTTCTAAATAATGATCAATATCAAAGCGCTGTAATAGAAACAGAGGATACTTGGCCAAAATAAAAAATGGAGACAGAGGCTCCTGTCCTCCCTCCAATCACCATCGTTAATCCCTCATTTTTTTCAATTTCCTTTATCTTTTTTTTGAATTTAAATCTTCAATTTCACCATAATAGTAGCTTATTAATTACCGTTTACTAGGTTGGTTGCCTCAGTTTCTAATTATAGAAAAATCTCCTTTTAAAGGCTCCTCTTTGGCACTACTAATATCCTAATTATTTTCCACATGCTAATTATGCTTTTGTCTATGCTAAATTTTGAACCTAACCTTGAAGTCCACAAATACTTTCTATCCTAATTTGGGGCTGAGTTTCCGATTTCGATTCCCGTATCTCCTCGTTCATGGGGCAATAATTCTCCTCCTCTGGTGAGGCTAAAAAAAAAAAGAATAGACTTGAATCTTCATGTCCTTTTTCTTTCTTTGTTATCTTGTGGATGATATATATTCTCACCAAGTAGCAAGACTAATTTGTTCTTGGTTTATGGAACGACCATAAATTATTTTCTTTACGAGTTAGAGATAAATTGAACAAAATCATTTTCTTTTAATATTCTTTTTTCCCAGTTTACATTGTGTTGAGTTTTTTTTATTATCAATTAACTATTCTATTTTCAAAGATGATTAATGTGATTGACACAATATTTCTCATTCGGATAAAAAGATACCGAATTCAACATTTTTACGCTATAATTACGAAAGGAAAAAACCATTGTTCCAAGACATTTAAGGGAAAGTCTGGCATGAGGTGGCTTTTCTTGTGGATACGGCCCCACACTTCTCTCACATAATTTGAGACAGGACTCGCCTGCAAGGGTAGATCTCGTGCACTCTACATGCCTCACGAGTGCACTCACAAGCATCGTCCCCATGTGAATTTTTCCGACATCTAAGTATGCATATTTAAATTAGGAAGAGCAATTTGCCAAGTAATCAAATGCCAAACTGGCAAATTGGTTACAATTTTGGACCACGACCAATTGACAATGCACGCCGCCAGTAACCCCCCCTCTCTCTCTCTCTCTCTCTCTCTATATATATATATATAAACCCCGCTCTCTGCTTCTTTCTCCACTCGTCTTCAATTGAGATTCAATTTCAATCCTTTTTCTTTTTCCTCAAAATCATCAATTCAATTTTTCCCATTTTCCTCTCATTTCTCACTTCCATTTTTCCATCTAAAACCCCATTTTTCTTCTTCAATTCTGTGGTGGCAGTAGATTTATACTTTCATAGAAGTGATGTATAATTGGGAAAAAAAATCTTGGATGGAAGAGAAATCTAAGAAAAATTCCAAGAACAACCCATCTTTTTCATCAACTCTACTTGATGAAATTTACCGTTCTATAGATCATGGGATTGATGAAAAAAACAGTGAAGAAATCAGGGTTCAAAGGGAAATAAAAAATGTGAAAAAGTCCAGTAAGAATTATAACAGCAGCTCCGACAATGTTGGAGGAGCATCAAAGGTAGATGAAGAAATGGCTAATCTTAAGAGGGCTTGTTTGATCAAGAAATGGATGGAGAATGAAAAAGTTTATTCTCGAAGAATTCGGCCTAATTCATTTCAAGAAAATGATCCTTTGTTTTTTAGTTCTACTTCAACTTCTTCAGATTCTAGCTCTGGTGGATTATCATCATCTTCGGACACTGATTTTTTTTCCTCCTCCTCATCAAAGTCGAAGAAATCTTGTTTTGTTTCTCCATGGCCTAAACCGATCAAGACAGACATTTCCCGCCACAATATCTTCAACGAATATCTAAATTCAGAGACAATAACTAAAGATCATCAAAATTTGATCAAGTCGAAGTCGAGGGCATTAAAGATTTATGCCAATTTGAAGAAAGTGAAGCAGCCCATTTCTCCCGGGGCACGTCTCACTAGCTTCATCAACAATCTTTTCACCAATGTGAACGCAAAAAAATCATCCAAGAATCCTAGTGCGAATCGAGGATCATCATATGAAGACGTAACAAATGTTGCAAGAAAAAAAGAATCATCATCATCAAATTGTTCATCGGCATCTTCATTTTCAAGATCATGTTTGAGCAAGACACCACCTAGTAGTAGTAGTAGTAGTACAAGGGCAAAAATGTCCGATGATTGTACAAAAAGGAGGGTTAGATTTTATCCTGTTAGTGTCATTGTTGATGAAGATTGTCGTCCTTGTGGACATAAATCGATATATGATTACTCAGAGTCGAAGAAATATGGTTGTAGGCCACAATTGCCACAAAAGTTGCAGCAGCGGAACCAAGATCAGAATTATGCTAGTTCGAAAATTGGAACTTTGAGGACTTGTGGGATTCAAAAGGAGGACATTGAAGTAGAAGATTATGATGATTTTGATGATGCAGCTAGCGATTCGAGTTCGGATTTGTTCGAAATTGATTTTGGAAACCATAGGTTTTGTGAAGAACTTCCTGTGTATGAAACTACCCATCTTCGTACTAATCTTGCAATTGCTAGTGGTTTGATTCGTTAGTTAGTAGGCTATCATGAAAATATTACTATTGTACATTTTCTTTTGGATATTTTTTTAATAGTAGAATGTGATTTTGATCAAGATTTTAGTGCTTTTTCTAGTTTTTTGCTTTCTGATTTTGAGGAATTTGATGTAAATTCTGTGAATTTGGGTGCAAAAAAAGCAGAGGAGAACAGAGAGGCAGGACCTGAAAAAGAAGTGAAATGAACCAAAAAAGAGAAGAACAGAATCAATATTGCATAAAGTTTTTGGGATTTCAAGTATTTTGGTTATTTGGCCCAGTTTTTCCAGTACGGTGATAATGTAATTTTAACCGTTTATTTTGATTTAACGATTAAAAACATATATTCCATTACAAAAATGAACGAACCCATATTCTAAGTAGCCCCGCCTTCTCGCTCTTAAGTCTAGTCTAGTGGAGGAGTTCAATCATAAAATATGTCTCAACAGAAATCTACCGGAGTTGTACGCACACTAATATCTCACACGGGATTCGATTTTGCGCTTAGCAGGAATCAAACTCTCACAGTACGAGTAGTACAGGCAAGACTACCAAACAGTACTCGTGGCCATTATAAAATACTAGTAGAATATGATTCTGATAAAGATTAGTACTTTGTTTTTTTTCGTTTACTGCTTTTCTGATTTTGAGAAATTTGATGTAAATCATGTAATTTCTGGGTGCAAAAAAAGCAGAGAAGAACAGTGCCAACTACTGAAAAAGAAGAGAAATGGGGGGAGGGGGAGGTGATCCCAAGAGGAAAATATGACAAGAGGAAAGAGAGAAAATAAAGATTCGAGATCGAAATGAGAAGCAGAATGCTGAAGTAAAGGAAGATCTTGGACCATCGGAATAGGGAAAAGTTGAGAGCTTTTGCTTTTTTTCTTTCTTCCCTTTGATCCTTTGAAACTTTTGTTTCTGGAGAGGTTGCTTCAATTTGTTGTTTACCGCTCAAAGAGAAAACAAATCCCTATGCCCAACAAAAGTCTTGAGGGATCTCTATTCTTTGTTTGCATTTTTCATCTTAAAGATTTGTTTTTGGATGATTCATATGTCCTAATTTTGTCTCACTAATCTTAAAGAGTGACGGATTAAATTAGTTGTTGTCATAGCTTCTGAATGGAACACGGGGCTTGAGGCAAAATTTTATCAGAGGCTTACATTGAAAAACTGTTTTGAAAAGTTTAACGATTTTTTTTTTCTTGATTTTTCGACTGCAAAATTACTTATTAAAGTTTTATATTCAAGACGTTCTAATAAATTATTTTCAATAGATAATATACCTAATCCATTTAATCTATCTTGTGATATAGTTGATCTTAGGAATGAAAATGATGGAAGATAGCAAGCCACTGGGTTTTTAAGTGAAGTTTTAGTAAAATAAAATAAAATTGAGGCATTTATTTTGTGGGGACCTGAGGCAATGACCTAGGTTGTCTCATTACTGACACGGCTCTGCATAGCTTGTGCACACTTATGTCAGATGTTTGAGAAGCGATTCTCTTTCGAACATTCTTTTACGACATACGAATAGGACCCTAGAGATACAACAAGACGCACCATGCATTATCTCCACATGACATTTAAATTTTAACATAATTGTTGACTTTTAGCTACCGTTGGACCTTCGAAACTCCATTAATACCATCTGGCTTTACTATTGCACCTTGCTTGTAGGCAGGGCATATCCAACTACTTAGTCGGGGAAAGAGCAGTACTACATATTTTTCCATGCTAATAATTCAAGCTACCAACCATGGCTTGTAGTGGCATAGTTCATCTAAAATGCGTTCATTGATGCTTCCCGACTTAGCATTTAAAAACTGCAGTTTCTTTACTCATCTAAAACGGCATTTATCTTCTATTTTTATGTGTAGGCGATTACTAAATTATTACCTTAATTACAAGTTAAAGTTCTCGTTCAGAACTTTTAGAGTTTTTATTTTTTTATTTTTTTATGCTAACTAATTAATCTTTATTTCAAAACATCTTCCCCAACAGGGAGAATATCAACAAAAACACCACAAGTTTGAGCATCAAATCATACCTCTAATGGCAGACATAATAAAGGAATACATCCATTTCTACCATGATTTCTAGCCCAATTTGCCAAGTTGTGAGCATCCATATTACACATTCTAGGAATAGAAATGATCATCTTATCATCTAACAACGTCATTCTATCCCTACATAAGTCAGTTATGATTTTACCTTACCATTCTTCATAGTCCTTGTTACCTTTGAGTGTAAAAAGCACATTTGCTCATCCCCTAAAAAATGATCTAGAGAATGAAGTATATAAAATAAAACGTGTGTATATTTTGGTACTACGTGAGGGGTGAAAATCCTCTGCCCCCAACCAATCAGAATTTACTATATAAATATTTTTTTCAATTATATATACACAGGGTGAATTGTAATTGGCCGGAGAGAGGGATGAGGACAGGAACGAGGACAGAGGATTTTTTTCCCTACTTGAGGAGCATGCAAAGAAGAATATGGGAAACCCCACTTAAAATGGGGAATAATTTTAGTCAAAATATATCAAATGATTAGGGAAACAAAAACAATCAACATAGAAGAAGAACAAATATTATTTAAGGAGATGGTGGATTTGTAACTAAATTCAACTTATTATATCTATGTTTTGTTTGATTGAATTATAACTTATTATAATATCTATGTTGGAGTCTATAACAATATTTTAACAAGGAATTTGTGTAGTAGTTTAAGGCATTTTTAAATGAGTTTTTTTTTTGCTAAGTATTTTTAAATGAGTTTGCAAAGTGTTAATTTTTATCAAAATTTAGTTGGTACCAAAAAGCTTATCAGGGATCATTCTTCTATCCTTCCTTATGGGTTGGTGGGCAAACTTTATTATGAGAAGAATATAAAGTTTTAGAGGTAACCTACCTATAAATTGAATTGCTTTTTGTTGAACCCTTTACCTTATCAAGAAAAAATAAAATTCATCTACAAATGATTCTATTCCTTTTTTATGATTGAATAGTCACAATCGTGATCTTTTTTTTTTTTTTTTTTCTGGTCATCGCCTTAATTCTCTCCTAGAGAATTTTATTTGCCTCACGTAGGAAGCGGGTGTCGAACCTGAAACCTTGTGGTCGCAGGTTAAGGCTTGCCCCACTGGGCCACGGCCTTCTTGACACAATCGTGATCTTTTGTTTGGTCTATTCATAGAGTTTAGAAATGCTTTCAAAACGTTTTATGAATATGTTATGCTAACTCCATTACTAAGTATAGTACTTTCATCACATGTTGCAAAATTAAAGAAGTAAAAATGAAAATATTTTTTTAATGAAAAGATCAATATTATAAAAATTAAAATGTTTTTTTAAATACATGTCATACTTAAGAGAGTAATATTGACATTTTAATTACAAAAATATCTTAATTTGACTTCCTTAATTTTCGCAACATGTAATGAAAGTCTTTATATTTTTGAATGGAGGGAGTACTATTTAAGGTGATTTTTAAAAGCGTTTTCAAATTGTCAAAAGCTTATTATTACTAGGGTAAAAAGTGCCCACACCCCCTAAATTATCCCATTTTGTGGTTTTTGACACTCAATTAAAAAAGGTAAGGTTTTCCCTCTAAACTGTTTAGACGTATTAGTCTTGCCCATTCCGTCCATTTTCTCCGTTACATTATGATGGAAGGTAAAACAAATGAGGATATTTTAGACAAAACATTTTAGACATTAAAAATTCATAAAAAATGAAAAAAAAATTAAAAGAAAAACATCATATTCTTCTCTACCCTACCATGCAGCTACCAACTCTTTTTTCTTCTCTATCTTGCAGCGCCATCCCGACTCATTCTTCTTCCATGGATAATCAAAATTTAGAAAACAGGATTAAAGCTCCAAATTTCCACATAACCCAATCTACACATTAATCGAACAACAGAAGAAACAAAAACATTATGTATAAATCAACAACCCACAAACATCCATTTAATTATTCACTAGGAAATTTTGCAAATACCAAAAAGGAAATTATTAAATTATAGAACTCTAAACCTCATAAAAACCAACCATAACAAAATCAGGGCAAGATTAATTTTAATGAATAAGACCCTAAACCCAAATCAATAAGAGTTCAACTTGCATATTGCGAACATTCTATTATTACAACGAAATTTGAACCTTCTTACAAAATTTTGCACATTTTCTCTCTTTTAATTCCCGATGTGTATATATGAATCTCTATCTAGATGTATATATAGTACTAATTGAGTCAAATATTATCCAAGAAATTAAATGTTCTTGAATAAAACTGAGACTTTTTGGGGATGAAATTTGCGTCTTTGTAAAGATTTTGTGTTTTTTGAGTTCTCGATTCAGACCCACCCGCTCCGATGAAGTTGAGAATTAAATTACCACAACCATTGCCAAATGATGAATCGGTCGCCGGAATATTTATTTAGAATCAGCAGCAACACAGTAGGGAAAAAGGAGAATTTTAAGATGTTTTTATATCTTTTTCCGTTATTTTAGTGAATTTTTTTAATGTATGATATGATTTGTCCAAAATACCCTCATTTTTTTTTATCTTCCGTCACAATGTAACAAAGAAAATAGACGAAAGGGGAATTATTGATACATCTGTACAGTTTAGGGGGCAAAACTTGACATTTTTTAATTGAGGGTCAAAAAAAAAAAAAAGGAGACAGTTTAGGGGGTGTGGACACTTTTTACCCTTATTACTACTTTGAAGAGGGATTTAATAGTGAGTCTTTATTCTCAATTATGATTTTTAACCTATACTTAACAACTAATCATTTTTTGACCCATCAATTCTGCAACAAATTAGAAGCTGAGAGCTTATGCTATGTCCTCAAAATTAATTTTCAGACTTCTCTCCATGAAAGCAATACCAAAAGCCTGGCCTTAAATGAAAAGAACTTAGAAACATTCTCTAGATGTTGAGATTTCATTACTAATTTCAGCACCATTTTGGTGTAACATTTTATTTTATGAAGGAATAATGTACTCCTTACCTCCAAATTAAATATTCCATTTGATTTAGTTTAAATATTTTTTTATTTGAGATACTATTGAAATTTTGTATTGAAAATTTAGCTAAATTTAAAAATGAGACATTCAATTTCAGACATCTCAATATCATCTGATACACTTTCAAACTTTTGATATGTTGGCATAAAATAATTCAATTCTGCAACTTCTATTATCGTTCTTAACTAATTTACAATCAAAATCAATAGAAAATTTATAAAAAAAACATAAAAATTAAAAAAAAAATTGATTTTTTTTTAATGATTTAGTCTCTTTTTTTTTCTTCAATTTTAATCATAAGGAAAACAAATGTTTGAGTTTTTTTGTGTGTTTTTTCTTCAAATTTAAGTTAATTTTGGTTTAAAATTAGCTAAGAATGAGAATATATGTTGCAGAATTGAACATTTTGTTTCGAATGTATCATAAATTTGAAAGTGTAGTTGAAGTTTAGCAGAAAAGTGTATATAGAAGATCCAAACACATCCATCATTCCTAATTTAAACAATTTGTTTATAGTATTGACGGGTGTTTATAGACCTGAACACATCCAACTCTTGTTGATGCACCTCACATGTTGATCAATGCCTATAAGAATGTGTTGGCTATTGGTGTTGAAACAGATTACTCCTTTGCCTTTGGCTGATAAGGTGAAGGAGGATCCCAGGAAGTTTGTTGCTGCTGCTGCTGAACAGAAGAAAGATGAACCTGCTGAGGAATCAAATGACGAAATGGGTTCAGTCTCTTTGATGATTACTTGCAAAATCCTTGTGGGAGTGGCCTTGTGGTAGGCTCCACTTCAACTCATGTGAGAGGGCCGTGGGCCTACCTGCAAAATAGGTCCTGTCACAGCTCATGTGACAGGGCCCGCACTATATTAAAATTTTCTCATGCCCATGACCTTTTGAGAACCTAATATTATAACGAGATATTAGCCCTTTTTGTCCTAGCACTATTTACGAACTTCCGTTTTTGCCCAAATTATATTTCGTGATCCCGGTTTGCCCTTGCACTATTTACGAGTGCCGAATCTACCCAAAATGGGCTGATTCCGGCAATCGGAGAGGTAATTTGTCACGTGCAACCCGCATGGACGTTTTATAAGAGGTATTTTTGTCTGAATTCATATTACATTTCAAACCATCGACCCAAAGCTAATTCCGACCCAAACCCGACCCATTTGAAAAAAAGTATATAAATTGAAAAACTCGAATTGTTTCATTAATCTTCCTTCCTCTTCGCGAAAATACCAAAAGCTTTCCTCTGAAGAAGTCTAACAATCACTAGATCATTTCTTCAACACAGAAGCCAAATCCTAGAAAGCCTACAAACACTTAACCTTTAATTGAAGAGATGGTGCGAATAAAGTTGAGGGCAACGGAGGAAAGACACCATCCAAACCCTAAATACCGTAAGTTTTTAAAAAAATTAGGGCTTTATTGATTTTTTTTTATGATGTATGTAAAGTTTTTAAGGATTTGTGTATAGTGGGTTGTGTATTTTTGTTCTTTTCAGTTTTGAATGACTCGTATTTTTTATGCATTTTCTTTGTTTTTTGCTGTACTGTTTTGCAGCACTTGAGTCTGGATTTTTTACTTTAAAAATATGCCATGGTGGTAAAATGGATGGGTATAATACTGAGAGTCAATATGTTGGAGGGTTTTTGATTTATTTGAATATTGCAATGTGTGTAATTTCAACTATGCGATGTTGCAATTGTGTCTAAGAATGTTAGGTTATAATAGGTCATTTGATGCATGGTATCTTATACGTACTCATGGTGGGACTAGACTAATGTTACCTATATTAAGTGAGAGTGATGTTTCAAGACTTTCTGAAAATGGGTCTTTTAATGGCCTTGGAGAAGTATCCAATATGCTTCTAAGAAAAAGATTCTCCCCAAATTTAGGAAAAACAATACTACATCTAGTGTTGTGAAGGACAATAAATAGAAATAGAAAAAACTAGCAAATCAACGAAATAAATTCAATACACATTATGTTAATCCAAATCTTACCCCGATTCTTTCACATGCAATGAATGGACGACCTGAGTTTTTCTTTGTTGCTGAAATTTGGGTAACTACCGGCATCGGAGGATGGCATCGACATAATTTACTTGTTCTTCTTGACATTGATGAACTAGTTTGTGAAGCCATTTTTGAAGGAGATTTTGTTTGGCACTGATTCAGCTTTTTGAATGAAGAAAATGGTGGTATGAAGGAAGAAGGTGACTTGATGAGTGTTTTGGCGAGTTTTTTGGTCTAGGAAATTTATACCCCTCACCCAACAACTATTAAATGGATCCGCCTGAGATCTCTACCTGCGATTGCCGGAATCCGCCCATTTTGGGCAGATTCGGCACTCTTAATTAATGCAAGGGCAACCCGGGATCACGAAATATAATTTGGGGCAAAAACGGAAGTTCGTAAATAGTGCTAGGGCAAAAAGGGCTAATATCTCTATTATAACACAATCTATAAGGATAAACCTCATCCATGACAACAAGGTTATAAATTTGCCACCTATTCATATAGGCATGACACGTTGGATGAAAAATCTCCATTTTCAATCTCTCAAATCTTGATCAATCCAATTAAGCCCCATTGCTTTTCCCCTCATTCTTCAAATTCCAATCCCACAAAATCCACAGAGAAGAAGAAAGGCTCAGAAATCCCCAAAATGGCCTCTGTTTCAATGTATGTACAAGTCCCAAATGCAACATTAACTACCCAAAAGAGGGTTCAAATACCATCATCTGATGCTTTCTTTAAGCCATTACCAGTGAGGCAATCCAAGGCTATAATGGTCAATTGTTCAAAGGCAAAGAAGTTAGAAGTTGAGGCTTCTTTGAAAGAGAAGGCAATAAGTGGATTAAGTGCAGCTGCACTGACAGCTTCAATGATGGTTCCTGATGTTGCAGAGGCAGCTTCTTCTGGAGTTAGCCCATCACTCAACAACTTTCTACTAAGCATTGTAGCTGGTGGGGTTGTTCTTGCTGGAATTCTTGTCGCTATTATTGGTGTTTCCAACTTTGATCCTGTCAAGCGGACTTAGATTTCTCTCTATCAATCAATTTTCTTCTTCGTCTTCATCTTGTCTTGTTACTGATTCTGTAATGAAATGTTTTATATTATATGCTACTCTAATTTGCCTGTATCACATGATTTAATGCACTTGAATTGGCAAATAATTTGTGTGCCCCTCTTTAGATTCTTTATTACTACCTCAATTTCACAATATAAGTCATTTAAAACATGTAGCGAAAATTAAGTACAAAAAATGAAGGTACTTTGTTAGTTAAAATATCAATATTACTCTCTTAACTCGATTTAGTGGTATACAAATCATATTTAAGAGAGTAATATTAATATTTTGACTAATAAAGTACCTTGCTCTTTTGCTTCGTTAACTTTTACTACATTTTTTTAACGACTTATATTATGGAATGGAGGGAGAGAGTACTATTTATTATTATTATTATTATATTATGATGCCTTTTGGCTTTGATTTGAGGCGTGATTCTCAGTAGAAACGCCAGTAGCGATAGGGGACTAATTTATTACATGTGTATTATATGGCAATGAACCACTTTGCATGACATGTTGCCAAAGGTTAGGTTAATCTCCAATACATCTGTTTAGATGGTATCCTGGGGATCAGCCACTTTGTTTGATGAAAGGTTAGAGTCAGTATCCCAGTCCATCCCTCGCTCATACTCCGATTATTGGGAGCTTAATGGGTTATGCTATTGTTGTTGTTGTTGTATTATATTATGAGGTGAGGTTAAAGGCCGACCTATCGTCGTGAGTTATGAGTACTAAGACAACTACGTTAACTTTGTTAATATCATCCCTCTGTAGATTAATATCTGCAAAGTATCTTTATCAGAGCTTCAATGGCCCCAATGTCTACATGGTACTTCCTGTGTCTCAAATTCATTTCATTTTTGGGAGGATAAGAGTATTAAATTTAGATTTAGCAGTGTCATTTCTTAGTGAGATTCTTTCACAAAGCACACAAATAATTAACGTTATAAAGATTAATTTCTTACTTGTTTGAACCAATAAAACCTTTGAAATCTTGCTAGGAGAATCCCAGGCATGAGATGATGAATATGGTAGCGACAATTTTACCATATCAGACTAATTCAGTTCGCGCTACTGTTAAGACCCTTGAGAGACCTCCTAGGTGTTTTTTTCCCTTTCTTTCTCTTTTCATAGACTAATTCAGTTCGCGCTACTAAAATCTGGTTAGCACTGTTGTTAATCCCTTGAGAGAGTTCCTACAAATATAGATCAGGCTTCTTGATATTTCATCATTCATTACATGATCAGATATTTTATAAAATTCAGGAACTTTAGAAGAGAACTCCTACAACAACCACATGAAGCCTAAGCAGCATATACACATACACACATATATATATATATATATATATATATATATATATATATATATATATATATATATATATATATATACTATTTAAACTTAAAACCAATTCACTAGTTCTTTTTCTTCATTCAAACTTGTCTATAGAGCAGTTTCCCCCCGGCTGCTGCAATCAATTTCGACATGCTAGTAGTCCATGGCCATGAATGAACCTTGCATCTTCCTCTGTATAAACATGAGTTTCAGCTTTCAATCTGCATTAGCAACAACATTCTTTAGTCAAATGTTTGATTATCGCGATTATTGAATGACATTTTATGTTACGATGAAGATATCTAAATGACTAAATTACAATATCAATATCGCGCTCTTAGTATATTATTATTTTAAGAAAGAATGAAATAAGTGAGGGGGTGTGAGAACGTTACGTTTTGGAAATAGTCTTATTCAAGATGGTGGAGGAGACAAAGGAAGCACCACTTAAGTACAGCAATTCACCATCAATTCTTTCTCCCATTTCCTTGTCCATTTTCAAAGCATCAATGCAGAATGGTGTATCTGAGGCCTGAATTAGTACATCCGGAGATAGTTACTCAACCGCTGATCGAAAATAATTACTAAAAATATACAAGTACAGTAAATTGAAATACTAACCATAACCCAACCCCAAGTATCAGCAAAAGATGGCACATGAGCAGTGTATGCAAGAACATCTGGAAACATTCATCATAAGAGTCACATTTTGAGTCAATTTCAACACAAGAAAATTAAAGAAATCGCGAAGTTTTGTGTGTAAACAAGGGTTTTTAATTATTTTAATGCTAGAGGGGGATACCGAGGACATGTGGTACAGGATCAGAAGTGTTGCGCCAGCAACGAAGACTGCACAAACAAGAATTACTTACACTTGAAGACCTGTTTTGTGGTGTTGTAGATTGATGAGAAAACCTCGTGGTGAGTAAACACCCCTGCAGGACCAGCCTATGTTATTGAAAAAATAAATAAATTAGATTTTTGTACATTCAATTGAAAAAATAACACCATTAATAACATGTTCTAAAAATAAGCAAAGATGGAAAAAACCTGAGTAACAAAGATGCCATTGTCATTGAGCTTTGGTTTGAGAATATTTTCATAGAAAGACTTTGTGTATAGCTGATAGCAAGGCCCTCCTTCAACTGGATCTGCTAAATCTCCAACTATGATGTCGAATTTTTCCTCCCTTTTTTCTAACTCAGCTCTTTTGTGCACATAATCAATAATTAATATAGTTAGCTCCGGTAATCTAAATAACAAGTCCTCCCCTCTACCCTCGACATTTTTAGAATTATTGATTTTCTGAGCTTTTAGTCACTTCTCTTTAAATCCCGCCCCTCCTCCTCCCCCAATATTTTTCCAAAACTTCTATATAGATTCTCGAGTCTCAAATTCGGAGGAATATAATTCATTTTAATGCTAATGTATCTGCATAAAAACTTTTGGTATAGATAAATTGAAGCCTTACTTTGCACAATTGATCACCAAATCAAGCTTCTTGTTTCCAAAAGCCTCATAATTTGCTATCAGATGCTTCTTGCAGAAATCTACCACTTCCTACAAGAACATATCACAGTAAATATGCATTGATCAATAATTTTTTTTTTTTTAAATTATTAATTATTTATTGAGGGCAAAACACGTAGTGCTAAGCAAACTGTGACAACCTTCCTAACATGAATTGATCAATAAGCGAAACAGATTTTTTTTTTTTCCAAATATTATCTACCTGATCGATATCACACATCACCACTTTCTCCAATGATTTGTGCCTCAGTGCTTCTCTGGCTGCTGAACCTTCTCCTCCTCCCATTATGAACATAGTTTTTGGGCTGAAAACCAAATAAAATTATATATTTAAGACACGCGTGCTTGGATCATGAGTTAATAACTTATTAATCGAATATTTAACTCATAATTGAAGAAATTAAGATTTGAACTCTGCACAGCACTTCTTCAAAGTAATAAAAAAAAATTAACATATCCATGCATACGTCTGTATAAATATTTCGTGGTTTTGACCGAGTACCATAAAATATTTATTATTGCAGGGGGGGAATTAATTAGTAAAAGTTAGGAGCAGCTAAGAATAAAGAACATGAAATTCTATTGCATGGCGTGGTTTGGAATAAAATAAGATCAATTAATTACGTAAGGCTTACTCGGGATGAGATATGAGAGCAGGATGAATTAAGCATTCATGATATATAAATTCGTCAATTTCTGCACTCTGCATCTTCCCATCAATCACCAATACCTGTTTATATGCACGCCCCAATATTATATATAGAATAAAATAAAGAGCAGTTGAATTTAATTACCAAATACGAAATCGAAGAAAAATGGAATAGACCAGTCCGTCGTTAGTCCTAGCTCTACACTCCTACTTACAACATCAGCCGACCCTACATATAAATATAGTTCTTGCAGATGTTGTGAATGGAAAGTGGAATCAAGACTAATGGATCGGTCCGCCCTTCACCTTCCCAAATAGTTGGAGATTATACAAACCTTGCCAAATTTCTTGGTATCTAAGAGAGCAATGTCCTGGTACTCGCTGGTTCCTCTGTGCAGAACACTGGAAAGAGAAAAAAGAAAACAACTACTTCAAGATTTGAAAAGATTTTCCCATCAAACAGGGGAAACTCTGCATGGTGGATTTACTTTTCATGAAAAATGAAGAATCCAGTTGGATTTTCCTTTTTTTTTTTTTTAAATGGGGGAGGGATATGAGGGTCTATGATCAAAGATATAAAATGTTGTTATCCAGATAAGCAGTGCTTTGTTAACTGTGTTAGTCTTCCCAATAATTCATATGGAAAAGAATCTTTAAATAATACTCAAACTCCGCGACAGGTCTAGAAATGGCGAGTTGTAACATATATATAAAAAGACTATATAAATTTTTTAGGCAAAATTTAATTTGTGAAAATGTTTTTTTGTAAAAAAATTCTTTTAAAATGATAAAACCTGTATTTTTTCACAAATTTGAGGTTGTGTCTAGACCTGTTTCTACTTAAATCGTCTGAAATTAAATGTTTATTTACTCTAAAGTAAACATTTAATTTAGAACAAAAAGAGTATTAAAAATTGAACTCATCCCCCTCCCAAAAAAACCTCCACAACTCCACTTCAAAAAATCAAGGAAAAAAAAGGGGTGGTGGGGTTTTCATTTTCCATTTAGGAAGATTTAAACAAAAAAAAATGGTTTAATTTAATTGGACCTGTTAAGCAAGAAAGACCATTTGAGATCATCATCCAATTGTTCTTCAAACCAAGAACCATCATCTTGATTATTTTCAGCAGCCATGGCTATGGAATGATGCTGAAGCTCAAGTTCAGAGTGATGAACTTTAGAAGAGAAACAATTGATGGGATAAAATTCCACTGCTTCACCCATTGTATATTTATATAATAGGTAACAGTCGGAAATTAATAAGGAAAATATTTATTGTAACGAACAAAACAGATCAGCATAGAAGGAAAATATTAAGTCTAAGAGGAATTAGCAAAGAAACGTGAGAGACTACCAATGTTCGAACGAGATGTGTGTCCTTTTATAGGGTGAACCAATTGGATTTTCCTACCAAACATTATAAAAATAATAATTGAAAAATAAATTAAAGGTTGAACGAGAAAAACATATTTATATCTCCCCCACCCCCCACTCCCAATGGGACATTATTATTATTATTATTATTTGGGTACCTGTATACAAACAATTAGACGGACTAATCTTTTCGTATAATCTTAATGACACTTTGACCCACCTAACAAGAATTTGTGCAAGTATTCAACATATTGTCATTTTTTTCTGTATTGGATATGATTTGAACTCCTAACCTTTAATTGTGAGACTTTTAACTCTTACAACTTAGGTAAGACCTCGTTGGCTAATGGAACATTATTATTAGCCATTGCATGGGAGGCAATTGAAAACGGAACTAACAAGGTAGTGCGAAGATTGTTATACATTTTTGTTTTTGAGAAATATGAAGATATTTTATATGTGATCTGATAAATTACATAATTTTTTCATATGAATCATGTATATATCTATTTGGACTTCATTGTCCATATTTCTCCATAAAAAATTACATAATTAAGAAAAATATATCTCTTCTAGAAATAAAAATATTATGCACCACAACATTCATTAAAGCTGGTTTATATCAAAAGTAAAATAAAGAGTTTTTGAGAGTAAAATTGGATACAAGTAATTAGAAATTAAAGTCATCAAATATATTAAGAAGCTAAGTGTGAAATTAATAAATTGAAAGGAGGTTGACTCATATTTATAAGTGTTGGAGTAAGGTAGTTTACTATAGTGATGATCGATAATATCTAATCAGAACCGTGTCAATCATGAGTCAACTTATACTATTTCCTTAAGCTCCCTACAAAATAAATGTCCCCAATTTTGTTTTTTTTTAATTATTAAAGCTTCACTTCATCAAACAAAAAAAAAATTAAAAAAAAAAATAGAGGCCCTATATAAGTACATCCCACCTTATTGCCTACTAAATATAAGCCTAGCCTAAACCCATTAAAATATTAAACACCCCAAAAAAATTAACGAAAAAGAAAAGAAGAAATGGTGGGTACGCAGTGGCGGAGCATAACGAGGGAAGAGAACGACGAATTTTTTATAGGAAAAAATTATTTTTGTGATATTTTTTTAATAAATATAACCCTCCAAAAAAATTTCAATAAGAAATTTACCCTTATGACAAATTTCTGCCTCCGCCAATGTGGGTACGTGTAACGTGATGAAGCATATTGGGGAAGGCATGCGCATTGTACGTCCAAAATTATTTAGGGGGCATAATAGAAAGGAAAAAAAAATTAATTTGGTGGAGCGCATGGCTTTGTGGTGGCCCACTTTGTACACGCGGACCTAAAGAGCACGTCCCATTACATAATGTACTACTACGGCAGAAAAGTTCGTCGGCCGAGGTGGTCGCCAGAAACTTTTCTTAGCCGGCGACAGAGCTGCGGTTGATGAGGAATGTTGTAGTAATGTTAAAATTCTAATTGGATATTTGGGTTGATGAGTGATGGCATTTTAATGGGGGTTTGAACTTAGACTATTAATGGTTTGGTATAATGGGTCAATTATGACATTTTTTTTTACACAGGCATTTTTTGCATGAACAGATTTGCCAAATTCGTTATGAATTGAGAACGGATTTGGCAAATCCGTTCTGTGCTGATGTGCCAGACTCCCAACAAGTCTAGTACAAGGAATAAAAAAAAAGTACAGGGAATTATGACAGTTATTCTACAAAATCCGTTTTGAATTGAGAACAAATTTGGCAAATTCTTTATGTGCTGACGTGGACAGACTTGTTAGGAGTCTAGCCACATCAGCACAGAACGTATTTGTCAAATGGCAAATCCGTTCATACAAAAAATATTGTGTAAAGAAAAAATAATGTCGTAGTTAGCTCATTATATCAAATCATTGCTAGTGTAAGGCCAAACCCTTTTAATTGCATCTTTGAGTCTACTCAAGATACATTCTAGACCCTCTATTATATTATTGGGTCCAGACCCGATCTTGATCTAGGTAAAAAAAAGTATGTTCTGGATCCAGTGGATTTGAGTACGGATCCGGGCATTTTGGTGCAATTGACTAGAGGAGTGAATGGAGTGAGAAATGACAAAAATATCCCTATCTTTGGTTAGTTAGGTTACTGTTGATATTCGATTCGAGGCTAAGTTTTTCATTACTCTGTTATTTCATCAAATATTGTTAGATTTCAATTACTTAACTAAATCTTTATTTTCGCAAATCCTTGAAGTTTTCATCAAGTCAGATAAAGAAATCACACTATTTTCTCTAGTATTATTAATTTTCCTATTAATTTTACGACAATTGGCATGTTTGGTCATCAAACGATTTCCCAAATAATCGAGTGGTCCTCATTGTTTTTTACTTCCCTAATGGTCCAGGATGAAATTTCGCACTTCTAAACCGGTCCTAATACCACTTCCCACAGTGATTTCCGGTCAATCCTTGACACGCCCTACTCACGTGCCCACTATTCAAGGGCAAAATTGAAAAAAATCTCATGTGCAGGTTTACAATTTTTGAATGATCCCAAAAGTATTTGAGAGCTTCTAAATATGAGTTTTGCATTTACTCAACTCCGTCTTACTCACATTAGCCCATCTGAGTTTTGGCCAATTTCAGAACACTTGTTACTAATTTCCAACTCCCATTACTGATTTTGCAATGGATATGAGTTTGGGAGGTTGGAGAAGGATGTGGTGGTGATAGTTTGTGATGAAGGGTTGGCCAAAAATGGTGGGTGGTGGCATTGATGGTCGTATTTGGGAAAGAAATGTTGGGTGAATGGTGTTGGTCCTCGGATTTGGCCGGAGGTGCAATGGCGGCAGGAGCCAAGGAAGATGGTAAATTGAAGAAGATGAAGTTGGGACCATCTTAGAAGCTCGCAAGATACTTATGGGATCATCTAAGAAGTGTAAAAAATCCATATGATGATTTTTTCGATTTTGCCTTTGAATAGTGGACACGTGACTAAGGCGTGCCAACGATATGCCGGAAACCACCGTTGGAGGTGGTGCTGAGACCGGTTTGGAAGCGCGAAATTTTTCCAGGACCATTAGGAAAGTAAAAAAACAATGAGGACCATGCGAGAGAAATAATTTGAGGACCAAACAAGTCAATTTCCTTAATTTTATGAAGTGGGTGACACGTTCAAGTTAAATAATCCAAGTGAAATTTTCCGAAACAAATATATCAAACATTTGAAATAGATGTTCATGAACAATCAATTATATACTTGATTTTAAACAATTATTTTCTTAACCTTCAAATTAAACGTTCGGACAATTCAGATTGATTCAACACTTTATTAGCTCCTGAATAAAAAAACACTTATACACACCCACCCAAATCCGTATTAAAAAGATAGTGTACAATCAAATGGGTATGGATTTGAAGGAGGCTATGGCTGCCGGCAAGCAAACAAATGGGGGAAATTTGTGTATATTTGGAGGGGTCCTCTAAAAGACAAACATAACCATAGGTGCATATTCTATCATCATCTACTTCTTCTTGAGCGTGCATTTTTCCACTAAGTAAAATTTGTGGTGACTCCACTCTCTTTCTTCCCATTTTTCCCATAATCTCCCTTCTCCATTAATGTCTTCCCATTGTCCCAATATCCTTTTCTCTCTTTTATTTTTGTTTTATTTTCACTACTTTTCTTGATGTAAAGTAATATTATATACAAGTTCAATTAGAACAAACTCATTTTAGTAGAAGCAAAGTGTTTACAATTGCGTGGGACAAACTCGCACCAACAAGGTAGCTTATTTGCTCCCATTACATATTCAAACTTAAGTTTGAGCTATTTATTCATTCCATACTCAAATCAAACTAGATAATAATTTGTTAGTTAAGATACATTCTTATTAATTAAACAAAAGTTCTTTTATTCAATTTCCTCTTAAAACTCAAAACATGTTGGGTATTTAGGTCATCTAAGGTAAAGATGTATGCCACAAAAAGGAGTTTTCATTGGATAGTTAGTTGTTTCACAAGTAAGGGGGAAACCTATGGTCCTTAGAGTCTGTCCTGACTCGTGGTGGTGATCGGAAATTAACCCACCCAAATTTTTTTCTACCCAAAAACAAAAAGGGGAGACCAGGGTACATGAAATCATTTTACCTTTTAATGAATCCACCAAGGTGTAATGTGATGATATTTATATATCGTGAGGGCGGCTCGCAGTCATTTTCAAGGCCTTTTTGCTATTTAAAAAGTCACCATCGCCCCCAACTAAGTCAATGGGTTCTATAACACCCCATGAGTATCCCACAAGTATAGTATAGAAAATAAAAAAATTCAGTATATATTTAATATTTTTTAAGTTATTATATATTTTTTCTATAAAAAAAAATATGTGTTATATTCTATATAATATATGTTCTCTTAATTAACATTTGTTTTAAAGCATGTAAATTTATTTTACGTAAAATGTGTTAAAAATTAAAGCACATGTTCGATCTAAAAATATTATTTATTCCTATAAAAAAAGAATTTAATATGTAATGAATTTTTTGCGTTTAGCACCATAGTCGGACCACATGAGTATTACCTCCCTTGCTGGAGTCAAAACTTTTTGAGTCCTACTTGTTTCCAATAGATTTTCTTTTTAAGAAGGTCAAATATATGGATATATCCTCATTCATTAGATATTTAATTGTAGGAGATTATTGTGTTACTGTATATCGTAGAATATCTAACTCAATCTACCCACCACATAGGTAGAATAATTACAGTCACACATTAATCTCCTACAAAAATTGAAATTCTTAATACATTTTTCTTTTCTTTTTGTTTGTTTTCCTTCAATTTACCATGATATAAAGAAAATTAATGTATACCAAATTTTTTCTTTTTAGATTTTATTGAGCGTCATTAGTGATAAGAGAGATTCAAACACATTAGGGGTGATATATACGCTATGGGAATATTTATTCCAGTTATATATACACATAGCGAATTGTAATTAGTTAGGTACAGAAATAAGAAAAGATAATTTTTTGCCGCACATTAGTGACTTGATTTATCCTGACATTCAAATGTATACGTGTCTTTTTTCTATCCCTTTGTAATAATATTATAATATTCATTAAAAAAAGATAAACATGATCGAAGAAGTTCTCATCACAAGCATGGGGAGATCCCAATTGAGGTAACAATTAATTTATTGAAGATAACATTTTGAATATTATTATTATTATTATTACTATTATGGTATGTCATTTTGAGTCGACCCAGTTCCTAAGGTTTGTTCTCACACCATACAACAAACAACAAATGAGCTCGCAATTTTTTTATTCCCAAATCTTAAACGCATGCGGTTCGCTAACATATTCAAGTTTCAAGTTTTTGAGGATTTGAATAATTAGTAGTCTCTGGTGTTCTTCTCTCAAATTTGGGTGAAAATTCTCTGTCTCCATTCCTCTCCCATCCTTGTCCCTCAACAAATTAGAATTTACTATATAAATA
The DNA here is from genome assembly GCA_026122235.1 of Vinca minor. Lineage (NCBI taxonomy): Eukaryota > Viridiplantae > Streptophyta > Magnoliopsida > Gentianales > Apocynaceae > Vinca > Vinca minor. Next base: position 8,485,372 of record JAOCZM010000040.1, on the reverse strand, counting down.
TTTTTTCTAATTATATGTACACAAGATGAATTGTGATTGGTTGGGGATAGAGCTGAGGACAAGAACGGGACAAAGGATTTTTTGCCCTCAAATTTATACAATATCCAAGTAACTTTAGCCTAGTATTGAACACTTTTTATGGTATTAAGGAGTAAAAAGAGGTCAATGAGGATTTGACTTATAAAACCTAGGTTTTGAATTCTTGCTGAACGATCAATAAATCTATGTTTGAGATATGCCACTCTCATGATCCTCGATTGGGGAAGCCTCCCTCATCTAATTTTTTTTTTTTAATCTAATTAGAAAAAAGAAAAAGATAGAGAAAAGAGTGAAAAGAGAGGAGAGGGAGTGTGGTGGTGGTGCTCCAAATGAGAAGTGATAACAAGTAGGTTGATCATGGGAATGTGTCTTAAAAGTGGATATTGTGGGGTAAAAGAAGGATGATGAGGTTTAGTATATGTCTTGTACACTTGATTGATGATGATGTGTTGGAGCATGAACATGGAATGATATCAACCTCACCATCATAATAACATGAACCTTAAATGGTTGATAATGAGATAGCAATAGAGCATGCTTCTACCTCTATGGTGCTCCACCAATTACCAAACACTAACATTCATGGGTTTGCCAATTCTTCATCTTTTTGGATTGTGAAAAAGTTCCAAAATGCTTCTGAGTTTATCTATCCCCTTAGCCATCAACCTCACTAATAAAAATAATTTAAAAAATGAAATAGTGTTTCGGTCTCTAAAAGGTAGCAAAATAGCAACTACTTAGAAACCAAACACATTAATAAATTAAATCAAAATCAAATAAAAAAATTTAATATAAGTATAGTTATTCTTTATTTCATTGTTTGTTCGTCCTGTAAGCCTTCCAACGATCAAGGACCGTCTAATTGAATCAAGAACGGGAAAGACATGAATATTGTTATCAACTGCAATCGGCAAGTCACTTACCCAGTTTGAGTCAGCAAAGAGAAAAGTGGAGAACCACTCTTGATTCTCTTGGGAATAGAGTGCCATTCGGGTAACTTTCCCGGGCTTTGCATGGGCCTGGCCCAGATTTTTCATTTAAGTCATGGCATGCCATCCGAAATTGGGGGACAAACATTTTTGTCCAGAACGGAAGTCCCACTTCCGTCCCGGGTCCATAACGGAAGTGGGAGTTCCGTCCTGGATGACGTGGCAGTTTTTCCCACGCGCGTTGCCACGTGTCCAGGACGGAAGTGGCACTTCCGTTACGGACCCAGGACGGAAGTGGGACTTCCGTTACGGTCCTGCCAAAAAAACCCTTCGAAAACCCTAACTTTGCCCCATGAATTGGAGGACGTCCTCAATTTCCAGCCAATTTGTAGCGTGTAGTCACTTCTCACTTTTGCTTTTTTGACCCAAAATAATTTTCTGAAAGGTTTTGGCAATTTCGTGCGCATTTATGATCGGTTTTCAGAGACTTGTCCAATAAAAAAAATTAATTTTACAATTTCCAACCACATCTATAAATACCCCTCCAAACCTCTCCACACTCTACCTCCTTCTCAAACCCATAAAAACCACCCTATCCTCCGTAATACTAGTTTTGAAGTTTTTTTTTTTTTAAAAAAAAAACCATATCCTTCGTAATGGCCAACTTTCCCGAATTTATGCAAAAAGAAATGCGTAAAAAGTTCAGGGATGTTGATTTTACTAGAGAATGTCCAGCCGAATACGAGGAGGTTTTAATAGAATTTTTTTATGATTTCAGTATGCAGGGTTACCCCGGAGAAAAACGTTGGTCTGATTGCTACAATGAAATTGTTTATGGAATTAATTCTGTGAACGGGGGTCAATTTACAGTTGCGCAGATCGACGCAGGCCTAGCAAAACTGCGTAGGCGGTTTTGGGATTTCGAAGCGCTCACCCACAAATCATGGTTCAAGTACGACGGAAGGACGAACGTTGTTGACTTGGACGGTGCTGAGGCCCAGTGGGCGGAATACGTTGCTGTAAGTTTCATGTAATTAAGGCACACTGTATTAACTGTATATTTTCATAACTAAATATTTTTTTTATATAACTCTAATTTAGGCTAATCCAAGGGCTAAGCGGTACAGAAGAAGTGGCGAATTATTCTTTATCCTTCTCTGCCATATTTTTGGGTACGAAGGAAGAGGATTTATGGACGAAGCTGGACAATGTTCAACATCTCCTGAAGAGGTAACTGTGGAGGCTCCCCCTGAATACCCGATGTCGGATGCATCGTCCAGCAACAGTAGTGCTTGGAAAATGATTGAGCATAAGTTTCGAGAGAATTAGGGTTTGAATAACCGGGAGTTTGTATTTTTAAATGTTCGATGTAAATTTATTTGTATGAATTTAATGGAATTGTCAGTTATTTGATTTTGAGGTGTTATTTATAGATTTAGTATGAAATTCTAAATTTAAGTTTTCGAATTGGACAAGTATCTTAAAATAGGTCAGTAATGCGAACGAAACTGCAATAAACAGGTCCAAATATTTCGGGAAAAATACAAAAGTGACATGTGACAATAGCATCGCAATTTGAGGGACGGAAGTGGTAATTCAGTCCTCAAATGCGTGAGGGGAACAAGGGGAGGATTTTGGGGAAATCTCATGCTGAGTTGAGAACGGAGTGGGATTTCCGTCCCGGGAGTCGGGACGAAGTCCCACTTCCGTTCTCAACTCGGCGAGGCTTTGCCCATTTGCTTTGCAAAAATCTCTATAAAATTCAATACCCTCCCATCCATTTTTCATACCCCAAACAACATTCCCCAATTAATTTGTTCTTAAAACCCTCATCTTTCCTCAACCCCTTATTTCGTTTTGCTAAAAAATGGCAATAGAATGTCCAATGAGATTATATTTACATTTCGACCACAATATAGTGTACGAAAATGGGGGTTACCCCCGTTTTGCCGAGCCTAGCGAAAAAAGTTTTGAAGTTATACAAAGGATTTCATTCAGACAACTTTGCAATAGAATATGTCGCCGCAAAGGAGTCGAGCTTTCTACTGTCAATGTTCGGCTAATAATGATCCGTCCCATTCTTCATGCCGACGCTCAACATGGTGGCGTACTGATGTTGTCAACCTTAACGAGGAAGAAGGTTTAGATAGTTTGTGGGGAATCCAAACGGATTTCAAACTCCAAGGGATCCATGTTGGTGCCCTGTTGGAACCTGTGCAGAGACATGCAGATAGCTTTGTAATACCGACAACACACTTTGTACCGGAGCCACAATTTGTTCCGCAACCATTTTATTCAGAGTCAAATCCATTACCAAATATGCCCCCACCGTCTACTTACGATCCCTGTACCGATAATTCGGTCATGGATTCGTTGGGTCCAATATCAGACATTGACGGCGTTCCGGAAACGGAAGACGACCGCACCGACGATAGTGCAGGAGACCACGAGGACGACGGGGTAGAGGAGGACGCAGAGGGGGTAGCGGAAGATGACAACCCCGAAATCCAACAACAAACCGGTGGACCAAGCACTGAAGAGACGGTACAATAGCCTGAACCGAGACCCTCTACTTCCGCCCCGGCCATTCCAGAATGGAATTTTCCATCGTACGGTAACTATGGTAATTTTGCCTGTTGGAATGATATGGGTTCCATGGAACCTGTACCTGAAATCACATACGGGGGAGAAAAAATTAAAACGTGGAATCCCAATATTCCTGAAATATGCTTGGGGATGCAATTCAAAGATAAACGCGAGGCAATGTTGGCAGTGAAAATGTGGCATGACAAGGTGGCATTAAGGGAATGGAAAAGAGAGAAGAGCAACAAACAATGGTTCGACGGGGTGTGTAGAAATTCAACCGAAAATGCCCGATGCGGTTGAGTACGTTCGCGTAAATCATAGCAGGGGTGGATGGAATGTGGAAGGTTACCAAAGTTTCGAACCCGGCCCACTACTTGCTTGATGGACCCGGAACAAAAAACGCAACATGTCCTCCGGCTACATCGGGGTAAAAATTCTACACCTTGTTCAGGTGATCCCTGAAATATCCATTAAATTAATTAGGGTTGCTTGTACCATCTGATATGAATTTGACTTGTACCTATAGAAAAGCTTCGGTATGCCCGCGAAATGCTATAGAAACACTTTTTGGTACTTGGCAATCAACTTTTTCGAGTACTTGTCGCATTATATCCAGGGCACTAAATGATTCAAACCCGAGTACGATAGTCAAATTTCTCTACCACCCGCGAGAAACCGATAATGGGCCCGAGGTGTTCGAGTCATTGTTCAGGACTTTTAAACCGTTGGTTGACGGTTACCCGTGGTGCCGACCCATAATTTCGATTGATGGGACACACCTTAGGGGGGAATTATAAAGGGACTCTCCCTAGTTGCAAGCACTCGGATGCTAACAACCAAATTTTACCCCTTGCTATTTGCGTTGGTCGATTCAGAATCATCTTTGACTTGGACGTGGTTCCTTAGGCACTTGAGGGAACATGTTGTGAAAGACCTTCAAGTGTGTCTTATAAGCGATCGTCATGCCGGCATTCTTAGTGCCGTGGCAACCCTCCCCGGATGGCAACCCCCAAAGGTAGTGCACCGATACTGCCTTAGGCACTACAGGTCCAATTTCCACACTCATGCAAAAAACAAAGAATTGAAAGATTATGTGTGGATTGCTGCAAGCCAACCGAAAAAGGTTAAGTGCGATTTATATCTAAACCGTATCAAAGAAAGAGATGAGGATGCGTTTAACTGGTTAATGCAGCAACCCAAAGAGTTGTGGACTTTGGCATACGACGGGGGAATGCGTTTCGGTTGCATGACTACAAACATGTCAGAGGCGCTTAATAGCGTTCTAAAACAGTGTAGAGCGCTGCCTTTGAAAGCGCTCGTGGAGATGATTTTTTTTAAAACTTGTACATTATTTTGACAAACACCGGCAAGACGAAAATGGTTGTCAAACGCCTTTCCCTAAGAGGATATGGGAGCAGTATTTCGCGTACGAACAAAAGGCAGCAACTCTGGTTATAAACCGACACCACATGGACCAAGGTATCTATAGGGTCATGTCCCGAGCATAGAGGACCGGGCCTAGGTGGAAAAAATATACGCGGTCAACTTATCGACTCGTGATTGTACATGTGATAAGTGGGCTGCTTATTCAGCTCCATGCTCCCATGTCATTGCCGTGTCCAAATCGATAATGCAGGATGCTTCTCAATACATCCACTCTGTCTATTCTCTGGATCATTATAGGAATACTTACAAGTCTATTTTATATCTTGTACCTGATCCCGTTCATTGGAGACCTCCCCCTTTTGATATGACATATCACCCTCCTAACATGAAAGCTACACAGGTGGGTCGACCTCGGAGGCGGAGATACCAAATGTATATGGACACAGAGAACAGGGGCACTCAAAGGGAAAAGAAGTGCGGCCACTGTAAGCGAGTCGGTCACAACCGGAAGACTTGCCCCATGTTAGCACATCTTCAGCAACCACCCCCTCCACAGTAATTGTATTTAAATTCTCTGAATTTTAATAGTTTAGAATTTATAAAATTGTTGTGAATGTGCTCGATTTTTTCCATTCAATTTCATCGAACATCTTACATTTCAATTACATATTATTAAAGTTGACGTAATAAATCGAAAAAAATCATCATTCCGGCCACTGTAATCAAGGATATCGTAAGGGGTTGGATGAATTTTTACATGGTCTCCGGGTGTAATCTAGAAAACACAACAAACTCATCCCACCCCAAAAAATAGTAATGATCGCGACCTTCGTCTCTAGTCACTTGCGAGTGTCAATTTGTTACCGTGAAGGTTGCGCGTGTGTAGTACTTCGGGGATTCCAAGCTGCATTCTAACACGCCATTGCTTGTACTGCGGACATATCCACGGGAAACAACATTACAACACATAATTGTAAAATGAATGATTTTATTACTAAAATTTTAATATTACTGAACGTACCGGTTTGGAAAGTCCCGAATATATTTTTCCATCGGTTTGATTTCCGACCGCAATTCTAAATTGGTATCTGAAATACTCTTCCAGGCCGAGATTCATTTCGCTATTCATTTTCAAAGCTAGTAATACGGAGGATAGGGTTTTTAAGGGTTTGAGAAGGTTGTATGTTGTGGAGAAGGTTGTATGTTGTGGAGAGGTTTGGAGGGGTATTTATAGATGTGTTTGGAAATTGTAAAATTAATTTTCTTATTGGACAAGTCTCTGAAAACCGGTCATAAATGTGCACGAAATTGCCAAAAGCCGATTCGAAATTTTTTTTGGGTCAAAAAAAGCAAAAGTGAGAAGTGACTACACGCTGCAAATTGGTTGGAAGTTGAGGACGGAAGTGGGAATTCCGTCCTCAAAGTCACGGACAAAAGTTAGGGTTTTCGTAGGGTATTTTTTGTCGGGACCATAGCGAAGTCCCAGCCAGTCCCTCGTGTCGATAACGAAAGTACACTGCCGTTCTAGACACGTGGCACCGCAGCGTGGGAAAAAGCTGCCACGTCATCCAGGACGGAATTCCCACTTCCGTTACGTACCCAGGACGGAAGTGGGACTTCCGTTCTGGACAAAAATATTTGTCCTCCTCTTTCGGAGTGGCATGCCATGACTGAAATGAAAATAATGGGCCAGACCCATGCAAAGCCCAACTTTCCCTACCTGGTTTTGCTTTTATTGGGCCCATAGTTTAGCATGTCTACTTTCTCTCTATTAGGCTTCTACTATGGCCCTTCAACTTGGGCCTCTGGCTTTCAGATGTTGAAATTCGCTTTCTTCTTCTTTTATTCACCCAAAAAAAAATACAAAAAAAGCAAAGCTTTCTTCCCATTTTGATTTATGCTATGCCCATTATTCTCGGTGGGCGAATACATTAACCGAAGGTATTAAATTTTTTGAGTCTGCCTGAATTGCATTAAAATAGTTTAGAAATAAAATACATTAGAATAAAATTTACTGTTAGAAAGAGAAAAACATAAATAATTTTATGTATGTATATAACATTTTTCTGCCCTCACATATTACAAATTTATAATTATCCAACACTTGAATATTTTCTCGGTTTAACTTGAATGTAATTTCATCTTCAGACTACACTCAAAATTTTACATGTGGAATTCGGTACTAACAATTTAACTTTTACACAAATCAAGATGGTTTCATTTCTTAACAAACTCATTAAATATATTCTACCATAGTTGATAATTAGGAATTCAATTGTTGCTTATGATCGAAAATTAATGAAATAAATTTGTTTAGGACATGCACGTCAAGTATGATGTATGAAGATTAGAATATAACTCAAATCTTAGAGTTAAGAAAACATTAATTTCCTATGATTATATTCCAACATTTTCCCAATCATTAGTTGAGTCCATCTGCTGCACCAAATCACTCCCCTACGATAGCGCAGCAGACCAATAGTAGATTTACTTTACATATGTTAATTAAGAGTATACGCCACTAAGATTTCACACCATGAGCAGTATGGGTCAGACCTCCTCGCTAGTAGTCACGTTACGGGTCAAATGCACGCTGAACCTGAATTAGTCATCACGTTGGCAGTGGACACTGGGTTTCCATGGGAGTGAACCAATTCCAATAAAATTGGAATTTCATAATGTGGAATGGATTGCTTCTTACTTTACAAATGCTGTGCCACTTTCTTTTCTGAGTAGTGTTTGGTGAACTATCATTCAATCTTTGATTGATGTGCAAGTATGGAAGTATGATATATGGACTTTTTTTGTCTTCCCATTTAATCTTGAGAAGCTTTGGCATTAATTTCGAAATGTGAATTGAATTATAATACACAACTTGGCAAAAAACTGAAAATTTCCTCAAAATAAAGTGGAATAATAGCAAGAAAAATGTTTAAATCTCCAATTACGAAGTCTTTTTTTTTGGTATCAACGTCTCGACTAACCTGTATGAATTTGTGCAAGAAAAACGCTCATTGGTCCTTCAGTGAGAGCGGTCGAGCTAAAACAACCTTTCATCTTGAATCAAAGTCCTCATCTTCTGCTTCTTCAATTTGGCCATTATTATCCATTCCTTGATCTTGAAATTTTTCATTACTTGAGCCCTCAAAATCCATTCCTTTAATGTTTTCTTGATTATCAGAAGGAAGCTCCTCCTTGCCGTAAAACTGCTCCAATTGATCAAAATACTCACAAGTACTGAGTTTCTGGCGACGGCCCACATTGGGATTTTCTTTAAATTTCTTGAAATATTTGTTGATATTTTCCCACTTTTCTTTGCATCTTTTGGCATTTCTTTGAAATCCCATTGAAGCCATTGAATTACAAACGTCTTTCCAAAGTAGTCCTTTAATTAATCCTGGCTCTTGAAACTTTGGCTCTAATTTGGTTCTAATTTGAATCAAGGCTTCAACTTCAGCTTTAGGCCACCTTTTGCTCATCACATTCTCAACATTATATCCCCTTGTTGAAATTTCAAGATTTGACTCCAATGATGATGGAAGATTAATAATATTGATACTTTGACCAGCGATTTTTTCCAAGTATTCAACAATGGAAGCTTCTCTACTTGAAGCCAAAGCTCTTTCATGGGCTTTGGTAGTCACTTCTAATTGAAGCTTCTCCAAATATTGTTTCCTCCAAATCTTTTCTCTTTCTTTTCTTTCTTCATCTATTTTTTCAATCATATCTACAAATCTATTGTAGAAAACCTCTTGATTATCCATGAGTTTCTTCACTAAGCACTCAAAGAAATGAGCCATTGAGCTCATTTCATCTTTCATTTTCTTCCTTTTCTTAACCATTCTTGAAGGGGGTTGTTCCTGAATGGTAGCTTTTGATAAATCTTGACCATTAAGAGAAGAGCCAGAAACCGGAGCAGCAGCATGGCCACAAATTGCTTCAAGCTCACCAAAAAGTCTGCTTCTTTTGCTAGCTTGGTTAGAAGAACTAATTTGCTCAGTTTCTTCATCATCATAGTCACCATAATCCTTGTTCTGATTCATTTTTGAATCATCTTCTTCTTTGTCCTTTGCTTCAACCCCTCTTTTATACTTCCTCCCTGAAATGTCTGTCCCAAAGTGCTTCCTATAATAAAAACATTCCAAACTTTTAAAACCCTCAAAAAATAAAGGAAAGTCAACAACAATAATGTTGATCCTCTGTAATATTCTATCAACAGTTTGTATAACACTACTGACCATAAACATTAAACATTTTTCTTTGGTTACTCCGTGGAATAAAAATGGTAAGACTAATTCAAACTCGACCTGCCCGCAACGTTGACTCTTACTCTCCTGACTCTCTATAACTCCATAGATCCCGCAAATAAGAGAAAAATTAAAAAAGAGATTCGAACTCTGATAACTAATGTCAGACATTTAGAAAAAATTAAAGAGATGGTACATATGAGTGTTACAGATAATATGTGCATAGTTGAGGAGCATTAATAAATTAAATTATGAAAAAGAAATGATATTTTACAAGTGTTGGTGTGCACATAAAAGTGGGAAAAAAATCATGTAATTTTGTGCAAAAATGCAACTTACCAAAAATGCTGTCTAATTGCAGAATCTTCTTGGTTTTCCCAAGAATGTGAAATTACCGGGACTGTTCTTCGACTCCCACCAACAAAATTTCCATCCTCTACTTCAATCCGACCTCCATTTTGACTTACTGAAGATTGGTGGTCCTGTAATAATAATAATCTCCTTTGTTGTTCTTGATGAAATTGATCTTGCAGCTGCTGCTGTTGATGTAAATAAGATTGTTGATAATGGAAAAATTCATGGGTTGTGGGTAGATTTTGAAGTTGTTGAAACATTTGTTGGGGTGGCTGATAATTACTATACTGTTGATTATTTTGGTTAAAGATTGGAGAAGGCTGAGCTTCATTTACCAATATCTGCTGTTGTTCTTGCTGCTGCTGCTGATGATGAATTTCTACCATTGTTAATGGTGATTTTGGAGTACTCTAATAATTATAGTGAAGATATGGGTAGTGGAGAAACTGCCATTGAAGTGTTCTTCAAGTTTTTGATTGTTTTCTACAAATGGTGAAAAGGAAACCCTAGCTAGAGAAGAAAAAAGTCTTAAGAGGATTTTGGTAGAGAAGTTTCAAGGTATTTGAAACTCTCTTCAAAGGGTTTGTTAGAGAGAAATAGGGGAGAATGGGTGTGGTGGGGGTTGGCTACAGTGCGGAACACAATTTATTTCGCAAAGTATGGAACAAATATTGGCCATCGGATTACGAATTTGACAATTGAGATCATTTGATCAAACGCTTTTCATAATAGATATTAAGGCCCAAATAATTTCATTCGTCCGATTCGTAATCTGACGACCAATATGTATTTTGCAGGATGCAAAATAAATTGTGTTATGCATTGTAGCCAATTCGGGGTGCGGTCCAGGGGTAGATAGTAGTATAGCTGGATAAAAAAATGATTTTGTCCATTTTCCTTTATTTCTGGTTATTTCTTTCAAGAAAAAGAATATGTAAAGGCTTGGTCTTATGACACATGGAATTATCCTTGATGAAGGAAAGAAAGATTATAAGGATATCTCTACAACATTTGGATGTGTAAATTGCCTAATTAGTTTTAAAGGAAACATATTGTAATTATAATTTTACTTGTTCTGGAAATAAAGCAGGTAGGATGTGTAAGATAAAAACTAATGATGTGAAATGGTATTCCTTAGAATATACAATATTCCACTTAGAATATACTTATAATTAGCAGAAATTAAGATTAAAAGAGGAAGACTATGTTTGTGGGGGGAAAGGTGAATTGACTCTGAAAGCTTTTAAGTAGTGGGGCCTGATTTTCTTCCTTTTGTTTGACCTCCAAATTTTTATATAATTGAAACTTTTTGTCAGTATTAGCAAGCTCATGCAAGGAAACCTATAAAACCTAATAATTCTTCACAATATGGACAAAATTCCTAATTGATCTTATTCTTATACATTCATAGGCCTCTCTGTAAGAGGATGAAGATGAGACGTAAAAATTTGTAAAGTTCATACAATTCAGAAAAAGATAAAAAAATGTGGTTAAAAATTTTGACGGTTGAGATTTATTTAAGAATAACACATGTCCTTCTTTAAATGGTATTCTCAAGGTTAACATAATTCTCAAAGAAGAATATATAGGCTTTTTTCAACAACAAAAAAAAACAAGAACAAGTAATCTTCCTTAAAACAATCTTAATTGCAATTATATTTGACAGTTAGACATTTATTTTGCATGTACAAAACAAAACGTGTTGTCACGAAAGCCATGAGCCACGGTTGGAAGAGCAGAGAGATTGGTACGAAGAAGACGTGTGGAGAGAGTTGTATTTTGCAAGGTGATGAGAAATGAAAATTTTGATATAAATTATAGTTCAATGAATAATGTGATTTATTTCTATCAAAATAAAAACTACCTCTCTTCTAATGCTGATAAATATGAATCAAATTATCCATTAAATAATGTTTCATATCAGAATTAACCGTTTGGAAAGAGAAAGAAAAGAAAAAGGGAAATGTGCAGAGACTTTCTGATACCGAAGGTGTATGTGAAGAATTGATAGTGCACGTGAAGGTATGACTGTGGAAGTGATGTCTTCCTTGTCTCCTTGCATTCATTTCTGTGTGTAGTGTCCCTCTCTGCCTCTCTGCATCTCTCTTTCTGTGCACTCCCATCAATCCCCCCACTACCCCTCATGTACCTGCTGAATATATATTGTTTTGCATTGTGAAAAAATAATAATTTTTATTGGTCGAATAAAAAATTTAATTACTGAAAATATTTTTTTTAAAAAATAATTCAACAACTAATAAATGTTTGAACAGTATGAAACAAATCATGTTCCACACCAAACACCGAATTGCATCAATCCAAACCAACTGACGCAGGTATAATGGTTTCATTCTCTTTTCAATAAATTTTTCACATATGATAGTATATTTTTCAGAACCATTAAATTCATAATAAAATTATCCTTCATTTTTTTTCCAGGATGGTCTCCAATAAGACGTATGTTTTTTAGGATATTAAGGTTTCTAGGTTTAAGCTGATGATATCAGCTTAATCCTCAGGTAAATCGATCGGTTTAAAATCATTACTCTTATTTTTTATTTTATCTTTTGTTTCATTTATTATATCCCGCACTCTAAGAATTTTCAGTAAAAAATTCATCCCAAAGATCAATTTCTGACTCCGTGTGATACCCTAAACATTTCGTATTTACGTGTCTAGCATGCTTACATTTATTTTGGTGCATTAATTACTTTCACATATAATTTGTTGTGTACGTTAATTGTTTAGGGGCGTTGTAGTGTGTTTGGTTAGTTGGGGGACTCGAGTGTAAATAATAAGAACTTTATGGGGTGTTTTGTAAAGAGTTGAGGGTAGTTTTAAGTGGTTTTGCTGGAGTTTTTGAGAGGTTAGAAATTAGAATAGAGAGAGAGAGAGAGGAAACAGAAAGAGAGCATTTTTTTGGCAAAATTGTGATGCTGTGGGAGATTATAGTTTTGAGATAGTGACAGAATGATAGTGCGTTTCTAAGAGTAATGATAGAGTTACGCGTGGGATTTGACGGAATAGCATTTGGAGTTTTGGATTTTGAGTTATAGCGTTGGAAAGGCAATGCTACGAATCTGGAGAAATCCTGCAATTGCGCATTTTTGAGGTTTTGATCTAAGATTGATAAGGTAATGAAATGACCTTTCACCCTTGTTTTTCAGTTCAAAAACACGAAAGTATGTATTTTCAGAAATGATGTTATGTTTTCCTCCATTGATTTTAATGCATAAAATGGATGAAGTATTGTAGAAAGTGCTTATATGATCTTTATGTTTAGTTGGAAGCCATATGTTCTTATGTGTTTATGCATTTCTGTGTTTTTATGAATTTTCAGTCATGTTATGTTAGTAGATTTAGAAGTTACCAGTTAGTAGTGTAGTATAGATTCATGTGTACTCGCCACAATTATCATGAGGTAGAACCCCGCAAGGTAACCGCTGACGCAAGGTCATGCGAAATGGACTAGTAGACTAGGATTTTCTCCATGAGGGGTAGTACCACGTGGGGTTAAAAGCCATCTAAATCGATCAACCGGTGAGGGAGATAGCCTCCAGGAATGGACTGAGATATAGCAAACTCAGAAGGCTTCGGCCCTATGAGAAGAATAACAGAAGTTAGAAAGTGGCAAGTATAGTAGTTAAAAGTGTAGTAGAAAAATTGTATGTGTTAGGTGTTTATCTGTTATGTGGTATTTTTTTGGGTTAAAACCATGTGGGGATTTCAAATGTGTTTTTAATGTTAAAATGTACTGTTTTTGCTCTGCACTGAACCTCGGCAGATCGGTTCGGACGACCGGAAGACTAAATTGATCGTAAGAAGTAAAGTACTGGGGCTAATTGCGGATGACTAGAGGTCGATGTCGATCGACTGGTGTGGTTTGCCGCTCGACCGGAGTTCTTCGGAAGACCTTAGGTCGACCGAAGTGCTCTATCCTTCATCCGAACTTTTTGGAAATGTTTTTTCCTTGATATCGGTCGACCGTAGTTTTCAGTTTTTGATAAACTTTGATTTCTGTACAATTTTGTTTTTAGGTATAGTGGTTTCTGTTTATGTAAAGCATTTTACAAATTATTTCAAGTGTATTTAAAAGTAAAGTAAAGTATGCATGATTTTCATATGATTTGGGTGAATGGGAAACATGTTTTTAGAGTTTAACGGTGCTTCATCTCAAGGGTGTTGGTACTTTACTGAGTCAGTTTAGTGACTCATCCCTTATTAACATTTTGCAGGTAAACATGTGACAAATCAGGATGATGAACCTTGGGTTGAGGAGAGGCTTGATTGATTTTGATGTAATAGTTAGTTGTTATGTCATCTTTTGGACTTGTTGTATTTCTTTGTGATTGTAAGAACTTATGTTTTTCTTTGTAAGGGTTGAGATCTTTTAAGTTGTAATGAAGTTTATTTTGAGAATTTAGTATTTATGTTTGAAGGTTCGGTGCCTCATTGGTAGATGACGCACTGCCCGGTCATCCTCAAGTCACGGGTGTGGCACTCCGTCCCCTCTCTACCCTCCATGAATGACTCTGAATCTCTGTACTTTTGCTTATTAGGAGCTCTCACTCTCTCTTCCAGCTGCTTCTGTGATGTTCCTTCAATCGTACAGTGTTATTATTGGAACGTTTGGTCAATAATAAAAGTGATGATAGAGGCTCGTAACTTCAACATTCAAAGTTTTTTTTTATGTTGACTTTCTCTTAATTTTTGCATAATTAGAATTACAATTAAAGTACAATTCAAATAAGAGGTAATCGGCACTTAATATAGATAAATTAAATTAATGTCCTTGTAGACCAAGCAGATGTTTAGAAAGCATAATTTTCCCACCTTAATCCACAAACAAAGACATGCAATGCATTGGTTCACCATTTTGATCTCACAAATTTTAACTTCACATACTATATTTTCTTTCACGAACAATTTTATTTTTTTCAATTTTTAAGACATAAATTTTTAAATAAAAATTTAATTCAAATTTCCCTTTTCAATTCTGAATTTAACACATATGTAGCCAGTTGAAATAAGCATCAATATCAAACAAGTTTAAGAGATCAAAAAATGTAAAAATGAATAATTGAACATAGAATAGACAAACTCCATAAATACAATATGTTTGTTTGCTGATATTTCATGAACATTTGGACAAAAGAAAAAATAAAAACATCATAGTCATCGAAACGAAAAAATTGGAGAACCTAACTTACGACCTTATTTTTTGTCAACTGTTGTTTTAGGGTTCTTTAGCGTTACCATATTTGTCTACTTCTTCAGGTCATTGAGAAACATTTCAAGAAGCAAAGAAATGGAGGCACCTCTAATTACTACCTTTTCTATAGGGACAAAATATTCATCAATAAGTTTATGGTGGAAGCATGGTCCATACCCATTGTCTTAAATCATATGAATATTTGTCCCCAAAGTCAACCCCTTCTTAGCCACACACAAAAAAAAAATCCTCATACCACATGGTTCAAAGATGCACAGGATCATCTATGAGACTCCCTATGACATTCATAATTATAGATAGGAAAATGCTTTACTACTAGAATTTTGGGGATAGAAACCCTAAACCCCCAAATTGAGGGTGTTAAATGACTATCTTACCCCCTCACCCAACTATAACGGGCAAAAAGGTCCGAAAAATTATTTTAGTCAATGTTTTAGCCAATAATTCTAGTAGCCTAGCAAGGTTCAAATAGGATATACTTACACTTAAAATTTATCGATTCATCCATTTAGTTTACCCATTTTAATTTATGTTACATTAATGAAAAATTTACATAATTAAAATAACACAAATAGTGTAACAATAAGTGTCACGGAGAATTTAAATCAATTCACAGATGATAAATTCTTTTCTCCATAAATTTCATATCTATATAATCCTCCTTGAGATTAGTCTTTTCAAGTTTAATTAGGAGTTACCTCGGCTGTCATACTAACAAATATCAACAGACGAACCTACCAGTCTACCACCATATTTTGTGTTAACAAATTATTCATTTAATATTATTTAATTTAATAATTTGTGGGTTTTTCTTTGGAATTTAGGTGTTATTTTTGGGCTCAGGCCCGAGTTACTGGTTAGCAATTGCCTAACAGTATTTATTCTCACGACCACTACCCAGCCCACCCTATATAGGGATAAGTTTACACCCCCTCCCTCGCTTTATTTCTACCCCCTCTCTCCTCTCAAATCCTCTAAACCACCCCATCCTCACATATCCAAAAAAATTGGGAGTCCTCTGCCGTCGTCGGAACAATTACCGGAGCACCCGTTTACCGGATTCCGGCAATTTTTTTTTTTTTTGTGTGTGTTTTTGAGCTAATCAAACTAGATCCACGACAAAATATTAATTTAAAAAAAAATTAGAGCAAAAGAAAATTCCGACTAAATGAACTTTGACGATTGTGGTTATTTGTAAGACATTAATTTTGAGATAAATACTTACCTATACGTTTCTTATTCTTTTAAATAACATTTATTTTTTCCGATAAAAAAAACATGTTTAAACTGAAAAAAATAGAAAAAAACACACAAGAAGGGAGAAAACTGCACTGGAAAAAGGTCTAGAAAGAAACAGGTGCGTGCTTGGGTGACGTCACCCCCTGTTTAATTTAATTTATTTTTTTGTATGGGTGGTCTGTGTGCATGTTAAAACGCGGTAATTACTTCCACCGTGTGTCCGTTTGCACTCGGTGGGAAAAAAATAAAATTTTTTTTTATAGTGGCTAAGATTTATTAATATTAGTATTTTGTGCAGTTTTTATTTTCTAACAAATTTTTTGTTTTGTATTTATTGTATGTTCAAAGTTCAGATGGACCCGATAGTGATCTAGAAAAATTTCCTGATAATGAGGAAAATTGTCCTGATACGGGAGAATTCAGCCACCCCCAGTTCGTGGAGTTCCTAAGTGAGTAAGGAACCAACAGGTATTAAATTACTATTTTTATAACAATATATATTATAGTTTATTTTTTGAAGTGTTAACATTTTATTTGTTTGTTTTACAGTTCGTCGATGCTATTACAACACTATCAATATGTTTAACGGATTTCCAAAATGCGATATTTCCGGGAGATTATGAGCATGTGTATGCAGTAATAAAAGAAAATGTTCGTCGGGTGCACCAGTCAGGTCAAGCGCAGGATGATGAAGACGCATAATTTTCTTAGACTTGTATTTTATTAAGACTTTCAATTCGTATTTTATTAAGACTTTATTTAATAATAATAAAAAAATTTGTGATTTGTTATTATTTAGAAATATTGATGTGTAAAACAACATACCCTAATTGTTGAAACCTAAATACAAAGAAAATTTTTGGAAATTTTTTTTTGCACTTGTTTTTTGTTTCAATACTCATAAAACACTAATTAGAATATTCTGGAAAAAAAATAGGGCGTCAGCATGCGCCATATTTTTTTTTTTAAAAAAAAAACCAAAATTTCACCGCGTGTTGACGTCAACATGGGGAATGCCACATCCCCGCATACACGTCAGCAAACGGTCAGCAGGTCAACCCCTGCTGACGTGTATGCGGTGACGTGGCATTCTCCATGCGGACGTCAACACGCGGTGGAATTTTGGTTTTTTTTAAATTAAAAAAATAGAGCGCATGCTGACGTCAACATGGGGACTGTCACGTCACCGCGTGCTGATTTACCGTTGTTGTACCCCATTTTGTTGTTGAAAATCGTATGTACTCGTCTGTATACCTATTTCTGTGGTCCAACCAATAAAAATTCGCCATTTGATCATTTTTGTTAAGACTGTTACTAGTATCTCTAACCATACACCCCATGTTGTTAGCCATTGTATGGCGGGTGTTATACATAGGTTTTTGCATAGTCCTAATGATATTTATGATGTATCTTACACTCCGGGTTAATTTTATATATATATATATATATATACTCTAATTTTACTATAAAAAAAAGATAGTTTCATTGTATAGTCAACTACTACTCTTCCTCTCACTCAGGGACGATTACAAAGGCGGGAAAGTTGTCCCGAAATTTAAAAAAAATCCTACTAAATATAATAAATTTTATATGTAATTCGAAATATTTGATCAAGTTTCGCCCTCAACATTTTTTTTGCAATTTTTATATGTAGTTCGGCATATTATTGTAGTTTTTCGCCCCAAAACTAAAAATCCTGATTTCGTACATGCTCTTAGTAGGGTTAATACACTCATTTAAACTAAAAAAATCAGACCATATAATTGTAAATAATAGATTGTGAAACCTTAAATGCTCTCAAGATCCCATGCAAGATATTTTTTCCCCCAATATTGCGAAACATGAAGAATTGATATTCTTTACGGAACAAAAACTTATTCTTAAAATAGATTTTTTTGTGAAGAATACTTATTCCACACGGGTCTACACGTGCAGAATTTAACCCAGTTCCGCACTGGAGCAGTTGCGGTCAACATCAGTAAACAAAGGAGAAGAAGTATAAAAAATTAAGTGTAGGAGAAACATTTTGGACAATTGATTTGCAATATCATAAATGGAACTAGGGAATATGACAGAAACATGCAACTTTTAAAGGGAAAATCTCATCCATTATGATATCACCAAGATTTTTCCCAAAATGAGGAAGAAAAAAACGCTGCTAATTTCATACATTTATAAGAGCACGAAATTTTTACTATTGATGGAATGATCCTGGAACTGCAGTACATTTCCTGATTTTTTGTATTTTCATAGAGATTTGGTATAGAAAATCTAAACAAATCTGATCTAACATTGTGGGACTCTTTCAACTTTGCATGAATTTCAATTAAAATCATTACAAATATGAATTCAGCTTATCTGTCATTTGAGCAAGTCGGCTTATCTTATCCTACAGCCTGAGGTAGAAGAATCCCCCTCCCAAAACCTTTTTTTTTCTCTCTAAACTACCTTATAGATCCTCGCCTAATCTCAAAGGAAAAGTTCTCATTCCGTCTATAGTTGAAAAAATATATCTAAGGAGAACCAATGACGGATCCAGGACTACAAAACACTAGGGGCACGCGGCACTGGTAAATGTTTTGAAAAGTTTTTATTTTATTAATGGGGTCACTAACAAAAATTTGTGTATGAGTCATCTATACATTTATTATTTAAATGGAGTAAAATATACCATAAATACTATAAAAAAAATTCCTCCGAGATCAAATGACCACGGTGCTAGAAGGCTACATCCGTCAGTGAGGAGAAGTTGCAGAGACTACATTTCCAAGGGGGCTTTCTTTTCCAAGTGCTTTGGTATAAAAATCTACCAAATCTGATCGACGACATTATGCGACTATGTCAAAGTATATGTTTAAGAAACATGTTAATTTCACTTGTGTTGCAAGTTGAGATTTATAATTATTGAGACAAGGACATCATATCAGGATTCGATTTATTTTATATTCAGCTGCAGTACTAAAAAGATTACTTCAAGACTTTTTTTAGGATTACAATCTTGAAAATCTATAATTATTCAGACAAGAAAATTTTCCACAAGATTACAAACTGTATCACGTAATTTGAGTTAGGAAATCTCTCAAGATGTGACATTTCTAATTTTCATTCATTTTTGTTGCTCACGGTGTTTAATACTTTCCCATTGCGTAATATAAGACATTTTGAACATTTTTCTCGTCCCAAAATGCTTGGCAATTTGTCAGTTTTAAAGATTATTTTTTTCTTCATGTTACCGTCACAGTTAAATATAATTTCTCAATATATAATATGTTATTTCCTCAAAAAAAAAATATTTTTTATGTTAGTAGAATTGGTTAATGTTACAATAGAAAAAATACTCCATATTATCTTCTTTCGTACTATATGTAAAAAATGTTAAAATGCATTATATTTTAAAATGGATAGAGCATAAAAAAAGATTGATGTTGAAACGCCCAGAAAATACTTGGTCAACCAGTGAATATCATAGAAAAGAAGAACTAAAAAAATCTTTGATTTTAACATTTGATTGGTCTATAGAAATTTGTCGAAGTAATTAAATAAAGCAAAAGATCAATTCACTCAGCCTAGTTCTGTTGACCTAATAATTTAATGGTCGAGTACAGAATATACAAAGTTCAAACTTTTAATATCTATCTTGAGTATAACACAGGCAAAACCTCATTAAATTGGTATAATAGTTCTGACTCAAAATATATAGGTCAGCATTTGATACCTTAGACTCTATAATAATAAAAATACATTTAAAAAATAGAGAAATTCAGTTTCAGACTTTGATTAATTGAAGTGGAAGGCAACCTACAAATTGTAAAATAAAGGGTCCAAAGATCAATCTTTTTTCTTGATTTGTAGTAATCCATAATAGTATGATTTGAATGTTTGGTTATGTGTATTAATGAAGTTTCTTGTTCTTTTACTGTTGAATTTTGCAGAATTCAAGAATCTTTAGAGCATTCAAAAAGGTAACAATATATCTACATATATAAAACGCATGAAACACGCAAGAACAAGTGAATAGTTTAAGGTTGTAAAAGAAACAAGAAAACTAATCCTAGAAAATCTCGTACCAAACTTGTGTAAACATCACGGAGCAGAAAAAACTATTTATTTATTGGAATATCTCAGATAAGAGGCACAGTGACGCAGTTGACAAACTCATTCACTTTACCCTCGATTTCAAGAGTAAGGTTGCGAGTTCGAGTCATCAAAAATATAACTTTAGCTTCGTTTGATTGTAGTGTTTAGAGGAGTGTAAGTAAATTGGGGAAGCTTCACATCAGCAAATGTTACAAAAAAGCTCCCCATGAATATTTTCACCGTTGCCCCTGCCCTATTCATATTTTTCATTGAAGTAGGGGTATAATAGTCAATTTAACAAATAAAATTCAGTAATTAAATAACACAAATTTACTCAATTTACTTCTCTTCTACCTTTACTAAACACAATAGACGTACATTTATTTATTTACTTCACTCTCTTATTCCTTAAGAGATGTAAATGGTGTAACTCCCCTCCTCCTTTTCCTCCTCTTCCTTTTACGCGAACCAAACAAAGTCTTAGTGTGCTATCTTGTCTTGTAAGATCACAAGATCAAACCGAATTAGTGAAGTCAATTACTCGAATATAACGATCACAAAAAATAAAGAAAAACTCAAGGACGGCAAAAACAAAAGGATGATGCATTGAAGATTCGTTAAATATTAAGATTTGCAGAGGTAATAAAGCCTACATTACGTATGAAAATCCAGTAAAAAATTCATGCAAAATCCTTGTGAATGTCAAAATGACATTTTTTTTTCTTCTTTTTTGATGAAAATTGTCAAGATGACATAACCGGTTAAACATCAATTGGCCAAGTTCAAGTAGCAGAAAGAACAAATTCAAAATAAGAAAATTCAAAACTTTTATTGGTATGTGAACAAATGGGAAAAGACTCCCTATGATATATACATAAAATGTTTTCAATTTTCTGTTGTTGTCAACAAATTTTTGTTTTAACTTTTTATGTACATAAATTATTTGTTTCGGTGATCAAATTATTTTACCTTTTGTTTCTTATTTGCTTCGGCGATCCAGCTTAAAATTCTCAGGTTTAATCTTTATCTATAATTAAATAAACAACGTATCTATCTTGGCTAAAGTAGACACGCAACCTCGGACAAGTGAATTAAACTATGATGATAAAAACTCAGTTTTATAATTTGATTATGTGAAGGAGAAGGCCATGGCAGTCAAACTTGCTAGTTGACTCGTAGGATCGTACGATTTTACGAGTTTTAAGGGACCTTACGTGTTAGATCCTACGTAGGATCGGGGTAAACTCGTGGGATTGGACTCGGGATCGTAGGAACGTACGATCCAACAAGTCAACTCCGAGTTAGCTATTTTCTCTTCCGGGTTGGTTTTTAGCTCAACCCGACCCGAATATTTTTTAAAAAAATTTAATTTTAGATAATAAAAAAATCTATATTCAACTCCGTGGTTTATTCAATATTCTCAAGCCTCTCCAATTTTCCATTGTCGAGCAATTTCTTCTCTTGCTCTATCGATACCAATTTCATTTTTTTGCCTCTATTTTTTTTTTTCTTTGAGCTCTTTCTATGTCATCGCCTAGAACAACTAAAAAGTAATTCGAAACCCTAAACACTTATTTAATAAATTAAGTTATTTAGTTAAATAATCAAAGTTAGAATCAATGTTATTGAATTTAGATTGCTCCAATTGGCCGAGACCCGAGTAATTTTTTTCTATTTTTTTGGGGTAAAATTTTTGATAGTGGAGATTAAGTTTCATAATTTTGAGACACGGAATGTAATATCATTTTCCAATGTCTCTTTTATGTGTTGAATATTTGTTTAATACTAAATATCATAAGATTCTGGAAAATTTTCATATTTTATCTAGAAGAATTTGGAGAGTAATTAATTAATTAATATTTTTTAAATTAAATAGGATCTACGATCCGAGTTACGATCCTACGATCTTTCTACACCCTTCCGATCCTACATAGAAATTCGAGTTTGACTGCCTTGATTAAGACATCTTTAGAGTATTCAACTGGAATAATGAATAGTTTAAGTTTGTTAAAATAAAAAAAATTAAAAAAAAACCAAGAAAATTAATCTCAGAAAATCTTACCAATTAATTACTTGTGTAAACATCACGGATCTGAAAAATCTATTAATTTTATTGGAGTGATCGAAGAAAAAACAAACACAAAAACAAAAGGATGATGCATTTGAAGATTTGCAGAGCCCATAGGTAATTATAAAGCCTACAATATTACGTATAAAAATCCAGTAAAATATTCAATGCAAATCTTAGTGTGTATCAAGATGACTTAACATCTTACACACTTCAATTGGGCAAAATGGTCAAATCCAGGTAGCAGACAGACAAATTCAAAATAAGAAAATTCAGATTGGATGGATTATCATTTCAAAATCAAAATGATCTATTAATTGGCTTACTCTGAAGATTTTGACGTCAAAGAAAGTAGCCAAGAAAAAAAAAAACTCTACGGACCAAATAGACAATTTTGCCTAACGTTGTTACGGATTGATCCCTCATTTCTTGAACTACGAGTCAAACACTCGACCATTAGACTATTAATTACAGAGTTGTTAGTGATTTACAAGATTA
This sequence comes from Vinca minor, assembly GCA_026122235.1. NCBI lineage: Eukaryota > Viridiplantae > Streptophyta > Magnoliopsida > Gentianales > Apocynaceae > Vinca > Vinca minor. The sequence continues at coordinate 8,462,716 of JAOCZM010000040.1, read as the reverse complement.
TTTGCTAACTCTATTCTTAAAGGGGGGATGCATCTGTTGTTAATCAAATCAGAGATTATCTATTAGCAGTTAGACTAATATCACAGTTGACTTCTATAAACATAGACCAAAATTTAATTAGAGCCTGACCCTAAAAAAGAAAAGAAAAAAAAAAGAATCAATCAGAGATCATACAGATGAATATGGTCAAACTCAAAATGTCAACCCTCGAGCAATGGCATATCCACTTGACCTGTGCTAATTTAATTCAACCAACACTAATCCAATCAATTCTGTTTCAGTGCTTAATTGTTTTTTAGACTGTATTTGGATATTAATCTGAAATAATTTTGTAAGAATTTCTGTACAATAAATCTGATAATAAGATATATTGTCACTTTCTTAGGTTACTCAATTTGGACATAAAATCGCTATCTAAGTGACTCAAACTCGTGACTTTATCATATATAAACCTTTGATCCTAGAATTTATTGAAAGGAAAATTCAAATAAAAAACGTTTTCTCCATTACTGAACTGTTTTAAAAGACGTTCTTTTGAAAAAAGAAAAAAGAAATGATAAAAGAAGTCAATTATATATCCCTGGCAAGTCAAGTCAACCTCCATTGGTGGTTCATATGTCAAAAACACCATGATTTTTTTTTATTATTACAGAAAATGTTCTATGTTGTAGATGAATTTCACAGAAAATTAATTAATTTATAGTCTGTTCATGTGGTCCTGGTGAATTTCGTGAGAAAAATAAGTTTGAAATTGTCATCAGAATGGGGCAGCATGCATTATTATCGGGAGTCACTATTATTGAAGTTCCTTAACAAATTAGGAATACAGATAAGAAATTTATAAGTTTTTTTTTATAATTATTAAATTGTATATACATATTATTAGTACTCAATAAAATACTCGCCTGGTTTGTATAGAGTAGTTCAAATTATAAGTGTTTATCTCGTTGTTGAAAATGTAGAATCTTTTTTTTATCAGTATTCAGTCATTTGTCCTGACTAATTTTGGTAGTTTTTTTTTTGATTAATTTTTATATATTAACAGTGTAAGGTATTGAACACGAAATTTATTATTCTAAATGAAAAATACTTGTCAACTACACCGACTATTATATGAAGTGTGAACCAAACAACAACCAATTGTGCCCATATCTACACAAAAATGCGATATCCACGCCCCCAGAGCCCTCACACTCCGATCCGACAGAGTAGTTGGAGAATGTAAATCAAGGCGACCCAGCAGCCCGACCAGGTGGAAGCACTTTTAACTTGGTACCCACAAGATGCCACCCCCACATTGGAGAGTTGAAACTTCCACACTGCGACTACCAAGTATCGATCATGCGTCCCTCTACACAACCTACCACCCGGAACCAATTGGACTATCCTTGCGAATTGCCCATATCATATCTACTAGAAGAAGTGAAAACACCTCTAATGGCAAAATGGTCCCACAATCCACCCAACTCTAAGTAAATCAAAAGGACAAAACATCATCAATGGCAGCATTTGAGACCCTTCAATTGTTCATTTGAAAAGGACAATAACAATAACACTTGCATTTTTTTTCCTTCTCATATAACAACAAAAAATTAGTTCACTTTGGTGTCACCACTTGTTCTTATATGGACTATATTATTTTCCCCACTAAATCAAATATACACCTCAGGAACATTCCATCTACCCTATCATCAGCCCTAGAAAGTACAATACAAAATAATACTTCAAAAATCGTATTATATAATTCATAATTTCTATATATTCAAGCTTAATAGTAAAAATTCCAAAACCATATATGATAAAAGCACATTTTTTTTTAAGAATTTCTATTTTTTCATAAAAAAATACTAATAGAAACAACTTAAAAAACAAATTAATTACGACAGTAGATGAATCAAGTTTATATATCGAGCTCAACTCTGGTGAAGAGCCAAGAAAAGTTATTTGAAGACTATGAATAACTATTCTTTGTTATTCAAAGAATTAGTATTTATTTATTTTAATAGTTAGATAAAAAATAATAATTGAGATTGTGTTTATACGAAGACCCGCTCTGCCTCAGAGCTCTGGGGTCAGGTCTGTCTCCAAGAGTGTCTAAGGTGACATTTCGAATCGGGCATCTCATTTTGAGGGCACCCAAATTTGAAATTTGGGTATATAATTATGTTTAAGGATTGCTCGCATTTGAAACTTGGGTATATAATTATTGTTTAACACTTTTATAATTTATAATTTTAAAAAAATTTAGGGGCCTAACTTTGATAAATAGTATAAGGTCTCAATATTATTTGAGACCACCTTGTCTAGGTCTCTTGTAGAGCAAAGAAAAACTATACTTTTGTACTATATTCGAGTGGATTCATCCTGTTCCAGACTAAAAATTGAAAAAGAAAGCACATTTATAAAACACCTTAAGTACACGGGATCCTTCTTTACACTTTTGTGATATTCTTTTAATTATAATCATGTTCATTATTAGAATTAAAGCAGTCAAACTCAAGTTTCTACGTAATATCGGAAGGATATAAAATAATCGTAAGATCGTAGAATCATAACTCGAATAGTAGATCCTACTTAATTTTAAAAATATTAATTAATTCAGTACTTTTCTAATTCTTCTACATAAAATCTGACATTTTCCAGAATCTTATTATATTTGCTAATATTAAACAAATATTCATCACATGAAAGAGTCATAGGAAAATGATATTATGTTTCGTGTCTCAGAATTATGAAACTTTATTTCTACTATCAAATTTTTACCCAAAAAAAATAGAAAAAATCTACCCGGACCTCGTCCAATTGGAGCAATCTAAATTCAATAACATTGATGCTAACATTGATTATTTGACTAAATAACTTAATTTATCAAATTAGTGTTTAAAATTTCGAATTACCTTTTCGTTGTTCTAGACGATGGCATATGAAGAGTTCGAAGACAAGAAAAAATAGAGGCAATAAAGGAAATTGATATGATAGAGAAAAATAAGAAATTGGTCGGCATTTGAAGATTGGAGAGGTTTGAGAAGATTGAATGAGAAACGGAGTTGAATAGAGAATTTTTTTTATATCTAAAATGAAATTTTTTAAAAATCATTCGACCCGACCCGGAAGAGAAAATAGCTAACTCGGAGTTGACTCGTAGGATCGTACGATCCTACGTTCCCGAGTCCGATCCCACGAGTTTACCCCGATCCTACTTGATTACCGATCCTATGTAGTATCTAACACGTAAAGTCTCTTAAAACTCGTAGAATCGTACGATCATACGAGTCAACTCGCGAGTTTGACTGCCTTGCTTAGAATTTATTGATTTACCTTTAGGGTGTGTTTGTTTCTTGGAATTGGTTTTGGAATTTTAATTCTAATTCTATGAAATTTCATGGAATTACAAGAAATTGGAATTCTAAGGTTTTCCAATTCTATGGAATTCCAAATAATTGAATTCCATTGTTTGGTAAAACTACGGAATTGATGTGGAATTAAATTGTAATTATAATTTATTTGTTTGAAACACCAAAAAGTCACACAATTAAAAAAAATTAAAAAATGCATCTAGTGTAAAATGACTAATATTTTCATTATACAACTAGAAAAAATATATTTGAAGTAAAATGACACAAATTTGTTAAAAAAATTATCGGTGTAAAATAAAGGAAATGTTTTCTGTTGCAAAATTAAAAGAACAATCATATTGCTAAATTAAATATTTATAATATCAATTGGAAAAAATACAGTTGAAAAACAAAAATGTTTTTTATGGAAAATGTCGAAAATACCCCTAGTAGAAAATGACAAAAAAATTCGGGTATAAGAAATGATGAAAATTCCCTACTAAAGTTAAAAATACAATTTTGCGTAATATGAAGAAAAAATTTATGGTCCAATTTTATAAAAAATGCATTCGTTGCAAAATGACAAAAATACCCTTGTTAAAGTGGAATCACAAAATGATAAAAATACTCTGATGAAAATGAAGAAAATAACATTTGCCCATTGGTTTAGAATGGAAGAAAATGCCCATTTTCAAAAATGACAAAAATACACTTATTGTAAAATTTTCATTTTTTTTAAAACGAGTGATAATTTATTCATTTTCATCTTGGTTATTATTCTTCATTTGGTATGAATGACATTTCTATTATTTTTCAACAAGTGTATTTTCATCATTTTACAACTATAATATTTTAGGCATTTCAAGTAAACGAATTTTTTATAAGGCTAATTTTGTCAATTTTTATTGATAGAAATTTTTTCATTTTATTCAAAGTTAACTTTGTCATTTTGCTCAAGAGGCATTTTTCATTTTTTTATGGGAGCGTTTTTTGTCTTTGCATTAAGGGCATTTTCATCATTTTACGCCAAAGTATTTTCGTCATTTTTCATCAAAAAAATTTGTGTCATTTTTAATCATATAAATTTCAACCTATTTGAGCCAAAGGAATTTTTTTTATTCTGCGAGAAAGTATTTTTCAACATTTTGAGCCGAGGGTATTTTTGTCATTTTGCGTCAAGAGTATTTTCGTAATTTTTTATCATGGATGTTTTGGTGATTTTATGTTATGTATGTTTGTGATTTTTTTATAAAAAAAAAAAATTGTTGCTTTGTGTCAAGGGTATTATTGTAATTTTGCACTAACGGTATTTTTCGACATCGTACAAAGGGTATTTTTGTCATTTAAACGAATAACATTACCTATTTAAATTAATGGTACTTTAATCATTTTATATATATTAATTTATGAGAGATAAAATAACTTGTATGTATGATATATTTATAACCTACAATAAATTATGTGGAATTGGAATTTAAATTCTTTGATTATAAAATGGAATTGAGGGGGTTGGAATTGGAATTCAAAATTTTTGTTGAGAGCCAAATTAGAGAATTTGAATTTGAATTCTAATTCCACTTCCATGATTCTGTTGATAGCCAAATAATAAAATTGGAATTGAAAAACCAATGTCAATTCCAAAGCTCTAATTCCATGAGAAACAAACACAATCTCAAAATTTACTCATTATAGTTTAGATTATATAAATGAAAATATTTATAATTAATGTCACAAAAAGTGGTAGAGAGATCCAAACCACTTAAAAGGGCGAATCCTGTTTTGAAAACTTACCCCAAAAACAAGATGAAGCAAATCCAATATTTATTTTCCTCTTGCTGATCAATTACATAAAAGATCTTCAATATATATATCTTTGGCATTTTATGGCAAAGATAATTGTATTGCACGTGTAAAAGTTGCATCAGATCATACCAAAGCTTTGGATTCTCAAATATGAGTCCTTTTTAGTTAATTCGTAACGTACAGTTTTTTCACCGATCGAACATAAAAAATCGACTGAAAATCTGAAATTAAGAAATCTAAATCTTTTAATAATTGTTAAATTTTTGAATAATTTTTTTTTTGTTAAATGTTTTTATCTAACGATCTAACTTCAATATTGTAGGCTTATAACCATTTCATTTATAACGAATTTAATGTTGTACCTCGGAAGATTTGATTTGCTTACCAGAAGAAACAATTTTGAAATTAAATAGTTATTTTTCCCAACCTAATGTAATAAGAGAATTTTGGTTGCTTTTTTTTTTCTTTAACGAAAAATCTAATACCATTGATTGATATCAGAGAATTTTGGTTGTTTAATCAATAAATAAAAAATCGATTTTGGATTTACAAGGTTAAAGATCTTTTAAGAAATTCTATCGATAGTAAAAAGATAAAGGGGGAAGGTGGGCAGACATAACTTATTTGCTCTGGTCTTACACCTATTTACAATATTTGCTCAGTAAAATTAATATTTACAGATGAAGTTGGCAGATATTGTAAGTAAAGTGTTAAATTGATCCCCAATTTTTTTCAACGATATGGTGAGATTTAAAGGTCTTCATTTCTCTCTGTTGTACTCGGTACTAATTTCACCAAAATCTAAGTAAAGAGAAATTGGAGAATTTTGCATAAAACTTCAATGATTTTGCTATCTCATAATTTCAACTCCTTTTTTAATTTTTGGATAAGGTTCTCTTACAATCAAATAAAATACAAAACATTAAATTGGTCGCATCTTTTGTCCAATCATTTTCTGCCAATTCTATTGTAACAAATCAATCGTTAGACTTATACTAAAGAGCTTAGTTGGAATGATGATTAAAGATGAAGACGAGAAAAAAATGGAGACCACTTTATAGAACTATTCTCATGACTACCAACAAAAACATAATGGTTGAAACACAATTTTAATTAAAATTTCAACATATTAACAAAAATACTTTTTTTTAATTAAAAATTACTAAAATAAAAAATAAATATTTATAAAATTTTATGACTAAATATGAATATGTTGTTGTGCAAATGAACGTAATAATTAGAAATGTCAGTTAGCTGGAAAGGGCATATCATAGGTTTTGGTGTGGAATGAAATTTCCCACTTCTTTCTGTAATTATCATTCACATGGAATGGTCTTTCCAATTTAAATTTATCAAACCAAACATTGAAATGAAAAGAGAAATTGAAATCGTCATTTCATTCTATTACATTCCAGTGTACCATCCGTAAATTCATAAGATCGTGGATCAAATTAGATAACGTAAAAAAGATCGAGAAGAAGTTTTGATTAAAATAAGATTGTTGAAGCATTTGGACAATATCTTCTATATGAGATTTTCAAATTTTTTTGGCTAAATTTTTGAATGGGTTTAGTTTATTGCTATCTAAAAGTGTCATCTTTGGATTTTAAATGAAAAAATCAGCCTACCAACTTGTTCTATCTCGTTTTTGGTTGGGAACAAATAACAACTTGTCATTTCATTTTGCTGTCTTCCCATCTTTATCCTAATTCTATGATACTATATGGTTTTCTCGGGCTTATACAAATAATGCAAATTTTAAATGCGAATAAATGCGATTATCTACTTTAATACATAGGTTGTCGTAGGCGAAAAATCTAAGTTGTTGTTCTTGGCCCTTAATTAAGTATGTCTAAACATAGATATATAAAAAAAATATAGATTTTCAAGAGGTTAAGGATTTAACTTTGTTCTAAAAAAATAATGCGTTTATCTAAGTTACTAAAAGCATATTAAGAACCTTATTTTTAGCCTTAAGCTAGTTTAATGTTGGCCTAATGGCCTTTTAGTTTCTAGTTTTGAAGATGAAGCGTAAAATTATATTTTATTAAAAATATTATTATTACCTTCTAAATTAATTATAATTCAGGCATTCGATAAAATATCATTGTTGTTGATCTTTAAGAAACAAAAATACTTGAATTAGAAATATAACGCCATGACCCCATAAGATTTCTCTAAACTTTTTTATTTAACCACACAAAAAAAAAAAAAAGTCAACCTTTAAAATTCAAAGAGCAAAAACAGAAGAATATCCCTGAAAATGTAAATATATAAAACTTAGCAGCCTGTAGTTGAAAATAAATAATCGTAATAATAAGATTTTTTTAGCTGAATAATATTAATAATCATAGTATTAATATTCTTATAGTAGTAATATTACATATAAAAAAATGCTAGCCCGTAAGCACAGCATTTCGTTACCGTAGGTTTTGGTGTCCACCCCAATCCCTAAATTACAAAAAAAAAATACGAATATTTATTTTAAATAAAAAAAAATCAATTCATTCAGGTATATTACTCTTCACTCCAAATTAAAAGAATATATATATATATATAGACCTTGTTAGGCTACTAGAATTATTGGCTAAAAATTGACTAAAATAGTTTTTTGGACCTTTTTGCCCTTATAGTTGGGTGAATCCCTTATACCAGCAGGGGGTAAGATAGTCATTTAACACCTTCAATTTGGGGGTTTAGGGTTTCTATCCCCAAAATTCTAGGAGTAAATCATTTTCCAATATATATATATATATACTTACTAAATCATGTAAAAGCGCACAAAAAAATTAATATAATTAGCTTAACACTTATCTTAAAATAATAGTTTTGATTAGAAATTTGTCTGCAACAAATAATAATGAAAAATTAAGAAGAATAAAAAACTATTTGGAAGTGGCAGACAGAAGATGAAGCCAATAGGATGAGGGCGTCAACTGGATATCGAAGTGTCGATATATGATCAATTTAAAATCCACCCCCAATATTTATTTTTATTTCCATAAATAAATTAATCATCTTTCCAAAAATCCACCCCCTCCCCATCGCCTCTATTTAAAGTCTCCTTCTAAAAGACCTTCTCAATAAACCCATACCACAATTCTAGAGAGAGAAACAAACAACCACCACCACATCCCACCACCGTCTACGGCGGAGAAATCCTCATCATTTCTGCATATATTATTCCACACAAATCTTCCTAAACAAAAAAAAAAAAAAGGAAATTGTTTATTTTTTATTTTTTGCCAGTTAACCGGCGATCATGATAGCCTGTTTGGAGAGAGTATCGAATTCAATACAACAAGAAGGTCTGGAGCCGAACAACAACAACGAGGACGACGACGTTTTAATCATGAGGAAAGGTCTAGAAGACCTGCAAATACAAGGTAGCATGGAACTACCCGTGTTCACCGGTTCATCCGGTACAGATTTCGGCGGCATGCAGATAACGAAGCCGTTAGCCGTTATAAAACCGTCCGGCAGCGAGGACATAGCGAAAGTAATAAAACTGGCTTCACGGACGGAAAATCTAACGGTATCGGCAAGAGGAAACGGACACTCAATCAACGGACAAGCTATGGCCCATAAAGGACTTGTCATTGAAATGAAATCAATGGCGATGGCCGAGAATTATAATCGAATTGACATTTTTACCCCTAGTGTGGACGTAAGTGGTGGGGAATTATGGTCTGACGTGTTGAAATATTGTCTTTCATTTGGCTTGGCCCCTAGGTCTTGGACGGATTATCTTGATTTAACGGTTGGTGGCACGCTTTCTAACGCCGGTGTGAGTGGTCAGGCATTTATTTATGGTCCTCAAACCTCTAATGTAACGGAAATGGATGTCGTTACTGGAAGAGGTGATTTTGTCAAGTGCTCAAAATCACAAAATTCACAACTTTTCTTTAGCGTTCTTGGCGGCCTTGGCCAGTTCGGTATCATCACTAGAGCTACGCTTCTTCTTCAACCCGCCCCTGACATGGTTCGTTTTATTATATTCTTCATTACTCAATAATATTTATTCGTCTCGAATTAAATATTTATTCTTTTATATATTTTGAACACTTAAATGAATATTCAATTTGACAATATACATAATCTTGCAATTCAATTTTAATAAGAGAAAAAATTTCAATGAATTTAGTCACCGGAGACGAGTCGATTCTTTTTTTCTTCCTCGTGTATGAACGGAAGCTAGATTTTTTTGGGGGGTATTCCATGATTGATTAACTATAATGAATTGTTTTTTGGAATTAGGTAAGGTGGATAAGGGTGGTATACAGTGAGTTCAACGAGTTCACTCAGGATGCCGAGTCACTTATAACTCGGAAGCCAGGTGAATCATTTGACTACGTAGAAGGATTTGTGTTCGTGAACAGTGATGACCCGGTCAACGGCTGGCCTTCCGTTCCATTGGATCCTAATCATCCTTTCGACCCGGCCCGTATTCCCCGTTCTGCTGGTCCCGTTCTTTATTGCCTTGAAGTGGCCTTACATTATCGGAAAAATGACACTCTTTCCGCGGTCGATACGGTAACTTTTAAATTACTATTTTTTTCTTTTAACATGTTACTACGAATTAGTTGCTTGATCCCTCTAATTTTTTTTTTAAAAATATTTAAATCTTAAATCTCTTGAATAAATTGATGAAGTGGTGGAAATTTTCTGATATACACTTAACTTAGAATTTTCCAAGATAATAAGAAATATAATTGATCTCTTGTGCTAATTGTTTTTCTCTTTTAATAATATACAACAAAAATTGAACAGTAAGTTACATTTAAAATTATTCAAAATGATGTACATTGATTTGGACATCCTCAATAATAGCTAAATAGAGAAGGGCTGCTCTATCTCTATTAGAGAAGGGCTGCTTATCATCAAGTACTTGGCCCAGTGGGCAAGTCTTTGGCACTCGACCGAGAGGTCCAGGGTGCTCGATACTCCTCCGCCATGGCGTTGCGGTGAGCTTTTATTCTCCCACGATCTAGAGTACGTTCTCTCCCCGCTCATGGGGCTATTCTATCTCCCCGTTCATGGGGCTCCGCCTTCGGGCGTTCAAAGAGAAGGGCTGCTTTCTATTTTGGTCTGTGGATAGAGAATAAAATAAGAAATAGGATTAGCATCACCCATATGGGGTATACTTGAAATTAAATTATTAATCTTCTACATAAAATGCCAAAATTCAGTATAAACAAATAGATATTTTCTCTATTTCTACCATATAAGTCCTTCTAATCAATTTAATATAAATTAAGAAATAAGGAGTTGTGAAATAGAAAATTGTGGGTCCATTTTGTAAAGGGGACTATGTAGTTTTGCACCGGGCTCCGGTGCGTGCGTAACGGGAAATATTCAGCATGTGTGGAACGGATTCTCATTCGATAGATTAAAATTTTGCTAGGTGATATTGATTTAAAAAAAATACCTGTTCTGATTTTCAGAATAAAAAAAATGTTGCGCACATATTAAAAAATACATATTCTGCATAGAAGCCGGAGGGTTGTTTTTTTTTCTCATGAAAATCAATACACCAATTAGTTATTGTCTGGAATGATTCTTCTAGTTAGCAAATTTTTATTGTATTTACCAAACAAAATAAAAGTTATCTAATAACCACGTAACGCTAGAGCCATGCAGTGGTTTTCCATTGTTTTTTGAAGGGGGGCCATGCAGTACTCTTTCCTTTTTTCCCCTTTTCTTTTTGGTATATGCCATGAGAGTACTCTTCTTCTTTCTTTTTTCTTTTAAATACTTTTCATGTGGGCCCTGGGGACACGTGTAGAGAATATAGGTGGGGAAAGGGGAGGCTAAGGCCCAAGAGTGTAGTTCATTCAATTCTAGAACCGTCATATTATGACTGATCTCACATTTCCTCATTTTAATTGGTAAATACCATCCAATTATTATGATCCCAATATCACAAAAACGATCGTAACATTAAATTTTTCCCAAAGTTGTGGAAGGTTAGGGAAAATTGAGTGCTAGAATTATCCCATTATGATTGGTCTCACCTTCTAAACATAATTTTCTTTGAGAAATAGGCCTCACATTTAAAAATGTATCTCGAAGGTCTCATTAAGATGATTCTAGCAACTAGTTTTTGGAAGGTTAGAAGGTAACACCACAAGAGCACAGGGGCTTATTAAGTATATGAGTAGTTTTATCTTGGTAGACTACTAACTTATAACTTACATCTAAGCCAATAAGTACAGTACACGTAGGAAAGAGAAATGAACTTACATCAATTCTCTTTCTTATGTGTACTGCACTCATTGATTTGAATGTAACTTATCAAACTTATTAGCCTACCAAAATAAAATTTCTCATTTAAGTATACGATAACTATCTGAGTTTGAAGCAAAAGAAAGAAAGAGAGAAATAGCGACCACTCACTGCGGTAATGTATCTTCCATTGGATTTTCTGACAACAGCAACGTGTGTTAAAATTAGGCGCAGAATCCCCATTTAATTACGAGATTGACACCAAAACTTTCCACTTTGGTGTAATAGTATAGTTTCGTAAACGACAATTTTAGTCAGGAGAGCTCAAACAGTAATGTTAGCATCACCCAGCTGTCCTTTATTTTGCTGATCATTACAGATTTTCGGTGACGTTCTCCGGTATCCCGGTCCCCCCAAAACTCATTCTACTCCTCCTCTCCCAAACAAAAATAATTGATTTAACGGTTGAGTTTTTTTTTATTTTTTTTTATTGATGTTTCAAAATGTGTTTTTTTTCTATAGGTGGTTGATAGATTACTTGGACACCTTGGATATTGCAAGAATTTAAAGTTCCAAAAGGACATTAGCTACCTGGACTTTTTAATGAGGGTAAAGGTAGCAGAGCAACATGCTAAAGCTAATGGCATATGGGATGCACCCCATCCATGGCTCAATGTCTTCATCTCCAAAAAGGATATTGCCACTTTTGATCGTTTATTTTTTCAGAACATCTTAAATCACGGTGTTGGCGGCCCCATGCTCGTCTATCCCCTCCTCCGTTCCAAGTACGTTCACTTTCTAACTCAATTTTTAATTTTACTTTTTTTTTTTTAATTTCCAACTTACTCTACCTACTATTCAAAGACATGACACTTTCTTTCAAAATCATGTCTCAACACCAATTCAATGGTTGGAGGGCATTATAGGAATTTAAAGTTTATTTTTAGTTGGGGGTGGGGGTGGGGGGTGGGATGACATGGAAAGGCTAGTGAAGAAGAAACGTTGACACCTAGCTAAGAGAAGGACCCGCTTTTAAGTGCTGAATCTGATGCCCGATTTGGCTGATTAATGACATACAGAGAAGTATAGAAAACGGACCACCTCTTGGCGCTATCAATTGGTATTGCTGACTATTTGCTCAACATCTTAAATGGGGGAAAGTCTGGCATGGGGTTGGACACACATAAATTTAGATATGACACACTTGTAGGATAGATTTTGCGTGCTTTCATGTTTCACAAGTACCTATAAGGTCCGTTTCCCAAAGTGAATTTTTCTCCCAAAATTGGGTGGTTAAGATTTTGTAGTTAGGGCAAAGTTTTATTGTTTTTGTGTAGATGGGCCCCACCTTTTTAGATTAATCCGTGGGTCCCATTTTCTGGACATGGTCATGCTATGGCATGTTATAGTTATACCCTTTTAGACATCATCACGTTCTGATTATATTCTAAATTAAACCTAACCAACCATCTTCTCATTAAATCAAATCCATGCATTAGCAGCAGCAGTATTAATTTTTTTTTATCAAAAAAAAAGGTGTGTATTTTAATTTTAATAAACAATATATGAACTCTATGTACTTTCGGGCGGAGATACAGTGGGTCCCATGACTCGGATATGGTCATTCAACACTTATAGTGCACTGAGTAATCTTTGTCTCATGTAATAATTTGACCATCACAGCGAAAAATAAGATTGTTCCTAGAAAAGGAGGGCATGTCTTGGATGAAGTTTATAAATTTTTGCCTAGTTAGTTCAACCAACTCGGAGCGAAAAGCAAAATTTGAATTATTTTTAGGAGGGCGAGAGGCGATTTTATAAATATTATTTCTATAATTTTGAAATTCTCTAAGGATTATAAAGGGTCTTTTGTTAATTTCATCTTTTGGCAGAAAATGAGATTTGGAGGGGATATAGCTTTCGGGGTCAGTAAATGTTAAGAGGAGTAAGGACACTATAGTATTAATTTGCCAACCGAGTCACGGTGACACCATATTTTGTCTGCCTATCTCCATTGATTCCAGAACAGAATTATTCATGTGAAACGTACACCTTTATCAGCTGGAGGTACAAGCACTTGATGCATTCTTCTGACTATTGATCAGCCTTGAAAATGAACACCCACCCCACATAGAATGTCAGGCTATTACTGCATTGCTCATTTCACTGGACATGGGCTTTCTGATATCAACATTTTCTCGAAAAATTAAAAAAAAACATTTTAGAGACATAATTGGACCGTTGCCTACGACATTTGCCAATTTGAACATAAATTTTTTATGCCCCTCAAGCAGTAGTAGAACTAGGAAATCAGGAGTAACAATCGCCTCTAAAATTTAAAAAAATAATATGTAATTCATTTTAAAAAAATATAAATTTCTTGGGCGTCTCAACATAAAATCTTTGATTCTGTCCTCTGCATCATTTTCATATCTTGGTGGGTAATCGGATTTAATTTTGGTTCATTAGGTGGGATATTCGGACATCGGTTGTGTTACCGGAGGGTGATATATTCTACTTAGTGGCGTTACTCCGGTTTAGTCCTCCCTATCCAAAAGGTCCTCCGGTGGAAGATTTGGTGGCGCAAAATCGCGAAATTATTCAATGCTGCAAAAAGAATGGATTGAACTTCAAGTTGTACCTTCCACATTACAATTCTAAGGTGGAATGGGAGCAGCATTTTGGAGATCAGTGGCCGAGATTCGTCGATAGAAAAGCCTGTTTTGATCCAATGGCTATACTTTCTCCTGGACAGAAGATCTTCACAAGAAAACATCAACCCTAGCTGTATTCATTAGCTCTTTCCTTTATTTTCCATTTTATTGGTTCTTTGAATTTGATTGATCAGCAATGTAAATGAGTATTCTCAGTAAAGTTTTTTTTTCCTCTCTTCCTTTCCAACCATTTTCCTCTCACATTCCATTGTTTTAAAATTAAAGAAAAAGAAAAGAAACAAAAGCTATATACAATGCTCTATGAATATAACCTTTAGCCAACAAACAAACAGAAAAATAAAATCTAAAGAAAGAACAAATTATACAATCTTCACAAAATCTAAGCTTTAATAAACAAGCAAATCCAAAAATGACAGATCATATCCTATCCTTGTATTCACAAGTCGCAAGTGATTGATAAACCTTTTTTTTTGGACTACAGTATGGGCAGTAGTGGCAGAGCCGGGCCCGTCTCTCAACATTTTCAAAAATGTCACATTTTTAATATATAAAAAAATTATAACCCCCACCCCCCTCTCCCCAAAAAAGAATATTTACAATTTGTGCCCAAAAATATATTTTACCCTTAAAGTGCATATCCTGACTCTGTCCTTGGGTAGTATTTTCTAAAATGAGCTTTTCAAGTAGAAATTTTTATAACCGCAACAAAATAAGTATCATACAACATAGGAATTAATACCCATTTTTGTTCTCAACATAGTTTTGGTCAGTTGATTTCATCCTTTTTCATTTTTTTAGCTTTTCGAATCCCCAATCAATTTTTGAACCGCCGATTTCATCTTTCTGTCCAAAAAATGTCTAAAAACCATCAAGCTTGATGACGTGGCATAATGGGACTTTTAGTTTCTCTCTCTTCAAAGGGCAAAACGAGAAAACATCTTTCTCTTCATTCCCCTCAAACTTCATCTTCTTCCTCAAATATTTTTCTTTATTACAACAATCACAATGGTGGAGGAAAAAAAATTCATCAATTTCAATTACAAAAAATTGTGATACCTTTACTCTTCCATTATTTAGTCATTCTTCCCCAACAAATCCATCACCATTCCCATTTTCCACAAAAAATGAGAGATAGAAACCATAGAAATGTAATGTTGTGAGAGTAAAATCAAAGAATTATATTGTTCTCTTTAATTCCTATCATCATCAAGAAGATGAAGAAGATGAATGTAATTGTTTTTATCCACCATTGTTATAGTTGGAATAAAGAAGATGAAAGTTTGAGGGGGAAGAGAATAATTTTTTTTCCTGTTTTTCCCTTTAAAGAGAGAGAAACTAAAAGTCTCATTATGCCACATCATCAAGCTTGATTGTTTCTAGGCATTTTTTGGACGGAAGGATAAAATCAGCGGTTCAAAAATTGTTTGGGGATGCAAAAAGTTAAAAAAACATAAAAAATGATGAAATCGACTGACCGAAACTATGTTGACGACAAAAATGACAATTAATTCTAAAACATAGGTGGAAATTTTGTTTTTCTTTAGCCTAGCTAGAACTCATGTAGAGGTGGGTCATGAAAGGAGGGAAGGTGGGAGCAGGCAAATACTTTATAGGGAAAGTATTTACTTTACTTTATCCTTGATTGTTTTGAGGGAGAGAAAATGGAAGAGAAAAAAAAAGAGGAGAAAGATAAGATTCTTTTAATTATATTTATTATCAATCTTTTTCTTTCTTAATTTATTTTTGAAACTAGAAAAATGTAATCAATCTTACCCTTTGTATATATATTTTTTTATCTTCTTCAAAGTATTTTTCTTATTCTACCCTCCAATTTGAAAGGGAAAGAAATATAGATGAAAAAGAAAAGAAGAAAAAATGAGTGCTATCAATCATAATTACCTACCTTCTTTATCTTATCTGATATACTAATAAGCTAGCCAGGTAAGATACATATTTTTTTCCCAAAAATTGAATATTCACTCTTTTACATAAAATAATTAGAAAAATAAATTAATTTCGAACATAAAGAGTAATACATGTAATTCCCTTCTAATTTACTTTTACATTCCACCCCAACCAAACTACATATCTTCGTAATTGGGGACAAAATTAAAATTTTACATATTTTTTAAGGGGGCAAACAATTTTATTTTCTAATGACATCTCTAATTTTCTTTTTTATTATAAAAGAAAAATACAATATTTTTTTAAATTTTGTGGGCGAGGACAGCCCCTTAGTTCCTATCTATTTCGTCAAAGAAAAATTCAAACACAATGATCGTTCTTTTGAGATTGGTCCCGTAATCCTTACATTAATTGGGAAGAATCTACTTGCATATGTGGGCTCTTCGTGTAAGGGGCAGTGGGACTTGTAGAATTGAGTTACACTCCTCAAAGGTCCTAAATCATCGTTCTAATCGGGATATCTTTGACTACTCCGTCTAGTCCTCAGAATGTACTGATTTTTGCATGGTAAAATGCATAAGAGGGGGTATCAGATTCTCTCTTCATGCAAAAGAACACAGCCAAAAAGCTTTTAGCATTTCTATAAATAAAAAAAATAAAAAAAAAGATTTGGTTCTTTTTTCCTTCCTCGGGCAACTCTTATTACCATGCAATAACCAAATCTACTTGGTTTCCACGACGTCCTTAATTCTTAAAGTCCTCGTATCAGTCTACTTTCTTTTCACCCTTTTACTTTAGTAACCATAAAAAGTAGAGAAAAAAGAGTAGTTGAATCGAACAAAATAGTAAAGAAGAGACTAGAATTGGACTTGCTTTTGAATGAATTTATGTAATGATAAGATAATGATTTTGATTTGATTGAGTTTGAGTTTGAATTTGAGATTTTATTATTTCCAAATTCAATTCAAATTTTTTATAAATTTAGAATTTGAGTTAAAAGTAATATCAAATTCAAGTCACACTTAATCCAATAACAACATTGAAACAAACTTCTTCGTTTAGTAACATACAAAAGCATACGATACCGGAAAAAAATCTTCTGTCCCCGTGTGTGTCCTCAATCAATCACAATTCACCCTGTGTATATATAATTGGAAAAAATAATTATATAGTAAATTCTGATTGGTTGGAGACAGGATTAGGGACAGACGATTTTCACCCTTACGATACCATAATCCCCCGGTAACCGTCTCATGCATCTACACGTGCTTTTTTCTCCTTAATCACTGCTACCATACTCTAATTTGTCGGGAAAGAATACTTAAAATGGAACCAGGTCATCTCCAATGCACTTAATTTTTCCTTCATTACAAGTTAGACGAAGCAAATATTTTCAATTAGTGTTAAAGTCCAGCTAGATTATAAAGTTTGCAAAATTCTTACTCGAGGCTTCTCCAATGTTTAAGTACTGGAACTTAGCCACTTAATTAGAACATTGTTATTTGACGACTGATTATATGAGTTTCAGATCTTTTAATACATTTTTGTTACATTCGTTGCTATAATTTCACTTCAACGACTCTTAATATCATTCATAGTTAACTAACAGCTCAAATAAACTGATATTGTAAACCAAATCACCGAGTAAAGAAAGAATAATTTAAGGAATCTTTTCGGATTTTTGGAGGCCATGTCGAGTTATAATTGAAGTTCAAATCCTTTAATCATCAAAGAAAATGACTAAATATTAGGTAATTGTTGCTTTATGTTGAGTTTTTGCTACTTATTGTTGCTACAACTGGATTGCAACTTTTCACTTTACAGTTTAAATATATTCTAAACTATATATTGCAATATATAATAGTAAAGATATCAAAAGGCTAGCTTTCCTTTTTTTGAGGGAAAAACAACTAAAAATCCCCAAAAAGAGGAGAAAAAAGTTCACATATTACATATGCAATCCAGCTAGCTTCAATATTCACTTGTAATAATTAGATTTTTTTTGTTGTTACATAAATGGTTCTATTTTAAAATATTTCTTTACAAGGAATTATCATTATATTATTTCGGAATATATCTATTTTTGTTACCTGTTTGAGGTACCAATGTCTATCGTCAACGTGGTGACTAATTCAGAATCGGTCTCACCGTTGGCCCCAACACGGCCATTAAACGGGGAGAGTCTGACATGTACTATTCTTTACACGGAACCCATAATCGCAGAAAAATTTCACGATAGTCGATGTCCATCGAGAGATTCGAACGCTTGTCAACTGTGAGACATGTAAGTTGTAACAACTCCAACTAGCTGTCCAGAGTTCGAATTACAAATATTATATATATGTATATATTAATAATACTTAACAATCAAGTATTATTAATATATATTATATATTTATTACTTATAATCAACCTCATCTGTCCAATTTTGATTGTTGTCTCATATCACATCTTACAATTCTTGAGAGAAGCTCGTACTTGTTAGAACTTTAAGAATGGAGATTCAATTCTTGTATTATGGTATTGTTGTCTCTTGCTTTCTTTTGTTTCCAGGGCGTGGAAAGAGAAAAAAAAAGAAGGCTTTGTGTTTTAACAAAAACTTTTTAGTTCTCCAAAATATACTTTTGTAGAAATTCATTTCCTTAACACATGAACGAAATTAAAGTTCCTCTTTCAAAATTCGAAGTATGTGAAGAAAAAGTTTAAAAGGTCCGGCCCCGCCCCCCCATTTACATGTCCTTTACTGCTATTAAACTTTTTCCAGTTTTTATCAATCAAGTGAACGTTTGACTAGGATTTAATGACAAATCTAAACCGATAGTTTCTTATTTAACAATTAAAAATAGCTATTATGAAGCATAACTGGTAATTATTATTCTTTTTGAAATAACTATTATCCTTTTTTACTAAACTTAGTTGAATAAATTAGCACGTATTAAAAAAACTCTTTATCCGTTGGACCACTATCTGATCAATCTCTGCAGAAGGGATTAGGATATGAAAAGATTGCTAAAACATCATTAAGGTTCCCTAATTTCTGAAGTGTGTCTCTCCCTATTGCTAAGTCTAGTGGAGTTTGGTTTACGACTAATATGGAAGGACGCCATTATAAACGGGCAAAAAATCATTTGTCCCCCGTTCCTGTCCCCATTCCTATCCTTAGCCAATCACAATTAATCCTGTGTATATATAATTGAAAAAGTATGTTTATATAGTAAATTCTGATTGATTGAGACATGGAAGGGGACAGAGGATTTTCACCGGGCAAATAGCGGTTTAGTTCTTCTTCTTTTTTTTGGTGAATTTGAAGTCCTTGAATATTTGGGCTAATGAACTATGGCCCAATATGAAAATAATTGATTTTCGTTCCATTAAAAGGGCCGTTTCGTGTGTGGACTTGGAACACTGTTGATTTTTCAAACCCATTCATTAAAGGTAGTGTTTTCCTGATATTGGGTCCACTTTATCAGCCCAAACAGCATCTTCTATTCTACATCTGTCCAATGTTTGAAAAGAGACGGAAAGTGTTTTAATTCGTAATTTCTTAAATTAGTAATCATAATCAAGACTACTTAAAAAATTAAAATTAAAATAAAATATTTAATTTAGACAACCTAAATTATTTTGGAATAAGTATTTGTTGTTAGTATTTAATTTTGGACGACCAAGTATATACATGTCATTCATTGTCTCCCCGAGTATAAAAACATCAACTGGCCGATATTAGAGAGAGAAAGAGTTGAATATCCATTGCCATTACCGCCGATCTTTTCAAAGCATCAGCCCCACACTCCTTTAAAAGATCCGATCAGATCTTCTTTTATATACATACTCTTTTGTTTATATATACGCACATTTTTTATTTCTGTTTATTTTGTTTTTTGAATTCACATTTGGTGTTTTTTCTTTTTGTTTCTTATTAATTCGGAACAAAAAAAAATGTATAATTGTTTGTAGATAAGAAATTAATTTTTTGTGGTTAATTTTACCAATTTGATTTCTCAATTAATTCTAGGTTTAGCTGTTGATTTCCCCCGAATTTGGTGTAAATGTGGGAAATTAGGGTTTTGGATTGGGGGAAATGTGAGAGAACGTAGCTAGGGTTTATAAAGGTATGAGCTTTGTTTGTTTTTTGTTTGTGTGTTGTCTTCAAGTTGTAATCTTTATGGACGCTTGTGATCGTATTCGTGTGTAGGAAAATTTGGTGTTTCCTATGTTTTGGAGAAGAGGAAAATAATAAGGATTATTTAAAGGTTGAGAATAGTAGTAGCACTATGAGTGACGGAGTTTCGGGAAATTTGAGTGTTGGTAGTATAGCAAAAGACATGGAAAATGATGAATCTGAGAGTTTTGGACCAGGGTTTACACCCTGGGGACGCGGCATAGAGGAAGAAGAAGGGGACGAGTTGGTTTTGCAGTTGGAGATGGGTGATATGAAACATGAGTTTTTGGGGAATGAGGGTCTAGTAAATAAAGATGGAAATGGGAATTGGGGTGAAGCTAAGGTTAAATTGAAGAATGTTCAGTATTTAGATCAGTTGGGATCATCAACTCCTAGTCAGGGCGTCGTGGATGTGAATTTGCATTTGGGGCTAATTGACGAGCCTTCGTCATCCTCATCCTCGTTGATTCCTACTTCTGCATTGGATAGAGAGGAATGCGACCATGGCTTGCAGAATAAGCGGCCTAAAGTTCACTCTCTTTCTTTGTAAGTCTCCTGTTCTTCAATCTACTCAAAATTAGTGTATTTCGACATGTTTAATCCTATTACAGTGCCTATATTCAGTCATTTTTGCCTTGCCTAATGATCTGTGCTGATGATGGACTCTGGGATGAACTTTGGTTCTGTTATGATGGGGTCTTATATAGGAAGCACTCCGTTTTTTTATTGTCGGATAAACTTTGGGGTTCCTAATTCCTATAATATTTGAAGTCATTCTTGGATATTGTTCTGTTTGGACTACCTGATGAAGTAAAGAATGTTTATTTAACCGGGGGGAAATCAGATCATGCCACTGTATATGTCTAATCTCGAAAATGCTTTATATTCTTTATTACTTCAATTTGTGATTATTCCTTAACTGATATTTGAATTTAATGTTTAATATTCCATTATTAGTTGAGTCTATGATATGTTGTGTATAGAAATTGGTTTTACTTCCTATGGACCTGAATAAATTGCCTTTTTTATGAATAGACGCTGTCCAGTATGAGCTTGTTTTCATCCGTGTATATGAAAACTATGCAGGGACTGGGGCTCTCGCTTTGAAAGCCTTTCTTTCATCTCACAGATGTATGAAGATGATGGTCTAGATAACCTTTCTGCTTCTGGTGGCACAATGAATAATGAAGGAAATGATAACATCACCTCCACCGTGGAGGGTTTCGAAGTTCGGATGGATCTTACTGATGATTTATTACATATGGTATACACTTTAGTTATAAATCTAAGAAATGCTTATTTATGATGTTTCAACTTTGAGGGGGACTAGAATGGAGAAAGAACTCCATATTTTTTCAAATTGTTGCTCATACGTATGATTTGTGTTGTGATTCTTAGGTTTTCTCTTTCTTGGACCACATTGATCTTTGTCGAGCTTCGAGGGTTTGTCGGCAGTGGAGGGCTGCTAGTTCCCATGAAGACTTCTGGCGGTACCTGAATTTTGAGAACAGGCAAATAACTTTGCAGCAGTGTAAGTATCAAAAGATGCAGTATGTGGTAGACTATACAATTAAATGAATTATAATAATTGTCAAATGATAGAAGCTCAACGCATTGAGGATGTAATGTCCATAAACTAGTCTTTGTATGAGTTTTTGATCTCTTGTTCTCCATAAAAGGGAAAATATGAATATAATATTGTATTGAAAATGAGCATTGATCTGTACCAGCACCTGTTGACTGATCTATATTTTTAAGCTTGGTTCTTTCTTAATATCCTCCACATTGAATAACATTATAGTGCTAATGATAATGATAATAGCTATTCTTGAGCTTAGCTCTTGATCCTCGTCAAAAACATATGAGCGTCACTGTGGTTGATCCTTTTATTTTTATTCTAGGATCTGGTCAACATTTTCGATTAAATGTGTTATACCTTTCATAAATCGGGTTTGATTTCACTTGCTGCTGATTTAACTTTAATATTAAACTATTTGCAGTTGAGGAAATGTGTCTTCGATATCCAAATGCTACTGCAGTAAATATCTATAATACTCCCAACCTGCACTCTCTTGTGATGAAAGCAATTTCGGCCTTGAGGTATTTGGTATATCATATTTTCGGTTTTAAGTCATATGGCTAGTGTTGAATGCCACTTAAACGTCTATTTGCCTCCAGAAATCTTGAGGTCTTGACATTGGGAAAGGGCCAAATAGCCGAGGCCTTCTTCCAAGCTCTGACCGACTGTCATATGCTAAGGAGTGTGACCATTATTGATGCAACTCTTGGTAATGGTATTCAGGAGATACCTATTTACCATGACAGACTCCGCCTTCTTCAAGTTGTGAAATGTCGTGTTCTCCGCATTTCTATCAGGTAAACAACATTTATGAGTTTGAAGGAGTAGATATTATTTTGACGTTACACTGAGGTATTGTCTTGCAGGTGCCCCCAACTGGAAACTCTGTCATTGAAACGCAGTAGCATGCCGCATGTTGTGCTTAATTGCCCCCTTCTACGCGACCTTGATATAGCTTCTTGCCACAAGCTTTCAGATGTTGCAATACGCTCCGCAGCTACATCATGCCCTCTCTTAGAAGCACTGGATATGTCAAATTGTTCGGTTGTTAGTGATGAGACACTGCGCGAAATAGCCCTTGCTTGTGCGAATCTCCACATTCTTGATGCATCATACTGCCCAAACATCGCTCTGGAGGTAATTTCAATACTACCTTAAGTTTCTTTCTGATTTGAGGGGATGCAGATAGGAACATGGTTTTCTGACTCGTGTTTTCTCCCCCTTTTTTGTTTGAAGTCTGTAAGACTGCCAATGTTGACAGTCCTGAAGTTGCATAGCTGTGAAGGGATTACTTCAGCTTCAATGGCTGGTGTAGTTCATAGTGATAATTTAGAGGTTTGACTGCTTTTCATTTCGTCATTTCTTCTCAATATGTCTTTTTCCTCTCTGCATGCTGAATTTGTCCTTTGCCATAGGTTCTGGAGCTTGATAATTGCAGCTTACTGACATCAGTGTCCTTGGATCTTCCTCGCTTGAAGAACATTAGGCTCGTACATATTCGCAAGTATGATAAACCTCTGTAAGGATTACCTTATATTTTGGTTCCTTTGTGGGACTAACTTTTACTTTGATCTGCTGGCAGATTTGTGGAGTTAAATTTACGAAGTAGCATGCTATCTTCAATCACAGTTTCTAATTGTCCTTCTCTTCAGAGAATTAACATAACTTCAAGCACCCTTAAAGTATGTCTTCCATTAAGTATTGTATTTGCTTTTGCATTTCCATTCTGGTTAAATTCTTCAAGCAGTGACCTTTTTTGTCCTTTACCTGATTCCGTGCAGAAGTTGGTTTTGCAAAAGCAAGAAAGCTTGACAAAATTAGCATTGCAGTGTCAGTCCTTGCAAGAGGTAGACCTAACTGAATGTGAATCTCTTACAGATTCTATTTGTGAAGTTTTCAGTGTTCGTGGGGGCTGCCCGGTGCTGAAATCACTCGTTCTTGACAATTGCGAGGTGGGCCATTTTCTTTATTTCTTTTGCCTAATTTACATTTAAACTTTTTTTGCTTGCAAGTGAAAGATGGCATCTCGACAATTTGGGGCGCAACAAGAATTCTATTTTAGCCTGATGAAATGTCTACCATCTTTAGTCAAAATAATTCTTCCTGTATGCCATGAACAGTATATTAACATAAACAAATCCTTGAACGAGGAAGAAATTGAGCTGAGAATATGGTAACTCGTATCAATATGAGCTTATGATTTGTCAAAGGATGGGCAGAGAGTCCTAAAGGGAGCGGTGAAAGCGTATATAGTTTGCATTTAGATTTGGGTGTTCTGCCAGCTCCTTTAGAAGTTGTCTCTTCTAATTACCAAAATAAATAAAGAAATAGAAGTTGTCTCTTCCTATATATGTTTTGAGGCTTTTCGGGGGTTTTGTTTTCTTCTATCTCCCTCTCTAGTTTTTAGTGCATGTGATTCACACCTACATAAGCATTCTCCCTCTCCATTGTAGATTTGACAGGGTTGCTATATCGTCCTTAATTTATAACAAATGGGTCACGTTTTTTAAAGTTACATTGAAGATTTTTTTCCTCGGGTGAAAATTATGTGTAACATGCACTTATAATTTATATGGATTGAGTTCTAATGCCAAATTCTGGCTATGTATTGTCACAGAGCTTGACAGCAGTCAGTTTCTGCAGTTCGTCTTTAATAAGTCTTTCTCTTGGTGGTTGCCGTTCTGTTACTTCGCTTGAGCTCAAATGTCCTTATCTCGAGCAAGTTTCACTAGATGGCTGTGATCATCTTGAAAGAGCATCGTTTTGTCCGGTAATGATTTTATTCTCTATACTTGTTTTTTGTTTTCCCCTATTTCTGTTGGGCATGATCATGCTTTTTCTTTGCAGTAGTCTCACAGGATACTATGCATGTGTGCTAATTTGTTTAATTATCACTGTTCTAGATATTCAGGCATAATTTGTTTAATCAGTGAGCTAATTTTATAACGTTCCTTACAATATATGGCATTTTGCTGTTGCAGGTTGGTCTGAGGTCCCTTAATTTGGGAATATGCCCCAAACTAAATGCACTTGATATTGAAGCTCCACAAATGGCATCTCTTGAATTAAAGGGTTGTGGTGTGCTATCTGAAGTATCTATTAACTGCCCTCTCCTGACATCTTTGGATGCATCCTTTTGCAGGTCATTATTCTTATTATTTTCTCCTGGTCTTTTTACTATGGTCAGAATTCGTTTCCTTCCCTTTTGCTAGATTTTTTTTCTCCTTTATAGTGTGTCTCACCTTACTTCTATTCCATGCAGCCAACTGAAGGATGATTGTCTGTCAGCCACAACTGCCTCATGCCCTCTTATCGAATCATTAGTGCTGATGTCATGCCCATCTGTTGGTCCTGATGGACTTTTGTCCCTGCGCTGGCTTCCAAATTTGACCTATCTGGATCTATCATACACATTCTTGCTAAATTTGCAGCCTGTTTATGAGTCATGCTTACATTTGAAGGTAACTTATTGTCTAACCACTGTTCTTATAGTGAGCTTGATGTTAGGATAAAGCTGCTGCAGTCCTTTTGTCACTGTACTGGATAGAAGACACTCTAGTGTTAACTTCCTACTGTACTAATTAATAGAAAAAGGCCCAAGAGAAATCTCAAGGAGTGACTTGTATTGGCTAAAAAGTGTCAAATACTGTAAATCTTCTCCCTGTCCAGATCTAAGCAATATTTTCCATCCTTTTGTTCTCAATGAACCTGACCTCATTTATTCTTTACTTACCTATTGGCTTATTTTGGTCTGGAGCCAATGCTTTGCTATGTATGTATTTCATTTTGTTCTCAACTTCCTATTCTTTCATCTTCCTTGATTCTGTTATAATCGACTTTTATGTTGCTTGTTCATTCATGGATGAAATTGGATTGCTAGGAGAATTATGTTATCTTAACCCCCCAGGTCTGATGAGTGTGGTTCTCTTACAGGTTCTGAAATTGCAAGCTTGCAAGTACCTTATCAACTCATCATTGAAGCCTCTATACAAAGGTGGTGCTCTGCCAGCCTTGTGCGAGTTGGACTTGTCATATGGAACTCTCTGCCAGTCAGCCATTGAGGAGCTGCTTGCTTGCTGCACTCATCTAACCCATGTTAGCTTGAATGGTTGTGTGAACATGCATGACTTGAATTGGGGTTTTAGTGACAATCAGATTCCTGGGATGGCTTACGGGCATGTGCAACCCAATCGTTTGCTGCAAAACCTGACTTGTGTTGGCTGTCCAAATATCAAAAAGGTTTTAATTCCTCCGACAGCTCAGTGTTTTTATCTGTCATCACTAAACCTCTCCCTGTCGTCAAATCTGAAGGAAGTTGACATTGCTTGTCCCAACGTAGGCATTCTCAATTTGAGGTACATGTTTTGGAACTTCGTATTCAAATATTATTATTATTATTTTGAGACTTGTGCAAATCAAGGTGGTGACTTATTTTCCTCCCTTGTTCAGTAACTGTTGTTCCTTGGAAGTTTTGAAGCTCGAATGTCCAATATTGAGCAGTCTCTTTCTTCAGGTATACTTTCATCGTCTATGTCCTCTTTTTTTCCCGATCTTTTTAATGTTTCATCTCTGCTTACTGTAAGGTATGGCTTATTTATTTGGCATTATATGTTTTCAGTCTTGCAACATTACTGTGGAAGCAGTTGAAGCCGCTATAACTACTTGTGGCATGTTGGAGACCCTTGATGTCCGTTTTTGCCCAAAGGTAAAGTGTGTCCTTCACCTAAATCTGTAAAGCTGTTGTTTGATTCATCTTTTAA
The DNA here is from genome assembly GCA_026122235.1 of Vinca minor. Classification (NCBI taxonomy): domain Eukaryota; kingdom Viridiplantae; phylum Streptophyta; class Magnoliopsida; order Gentianales; family Apocynaceae; genus Vinca; species Vinca minor. The sequence goes on along the minus strand of JAOCZM010000040.1, from coordinate 8,436,272 downwards.
TGTGTTCGCTCTTATTTATGCTGCAGATATGCCCAACAAGCATGGGAAGGCTTCGCGCTGCATGTCCGAACTTGAAACGTATCTTCAGCAGCCTTGCACCCTCTTAATTGTCTGAAACGCTCCTTTGTCGTTTTGACATTGGCTTGCGTTTGATTGCAGTGTCTGTTCTCTGTTGTTTAACTAAGCCATATTATTCCATTTGTATAGTAGATTATCCCAGATGTTGGTGATGTCCTTTGTTGTCCTAGTACTTGGATGATGTCTGCAAGAGATACAATAAAAAACCACCTTCATGATAATATTTGGTATATCTTTTCATTTGCTCGTCCGCTTGTCTTTTTTATTCTTTACTCTTCGTATAATGAGCACTATTAATATATGGCCATATGGGAACCTGCTCTTTCAGCATTGTGAAAGCTGTAGTTGGAACTGTTATATCTGACCCTCAACTGTAAAGACATGGGGGCGTCGTGAACAGGAAGCATTTTTTATTAGCACCGACTCGCTCTCATAAGTATTACTCGTTCATCCGGCATTGAGAGTCCACCTTCTTATTCACTTGAATAGGAAAGTGAACATTCGATATGGGATGGAGACTATGGAATATCAGTATATTTTGCTAGGCTATCAAGAAATGTAGTTTCGAAGCTTAGAGATTGGCATTGAAAACTTGTATTTCTAACACTGGTAACTGCTTTTCGGTGTTCCTTTATATTCTGTTGAAGGTGGTATGTGTATTAAACTTTACAGATTAGGAGTAAAGGAAAAGAATGAGTTTATCGCTTCAAAGTGCTGTTTTCTTCTGGAGTTCACAGTATTGATTCAAGTTGTTTGAGTTCAGGATCCAGATTCCCAGGAGCTACATCATCCTCGGGGATGAGATATGCATCAGCTATAGCCTTTCCCTTCTCAAGAATGTCAGAAGGAACAGTTTTGAGAAGACTGCAGATCACAAAAAACCAGTGGCGTCATAAAATCTCCAGAATGAAGCAGAAAGCTATTTTAGGAACAGAAAATCTTCTATACATTCTGAAATCTGATTGGGAAAAATTGCAGGTAAAAACGAGCACTTCAATAACATTACCTGTCCAATGCATCAAGAGCAGTATCAATCTGAGCTTTCATTGATTTGATTGAGGCGTTTGGCTCATTCCTTGAAGCGTGCAAAAGCAAAGAATCAAGTTCTTCTAAGGATCTTCAAAAAGAAAAATGAAAAATGAAAGACGAAACCAAGGTATGGTGCCCTCATTTGAGGGACTTGGAACAGTTGTAGCGCAAGCAGAGAAGCAACCGTTGGACTGGACTACAATTCAGCATTCTACTTTCGAGTTAAGAAGGACTCATACCTCAGACATTGATCAACACTACTGAGAGCAGATTTGTCATTGCCATCATCTCCTGCATATTGTGCTACCTGCAAGTCGAAGGAGCAAAATCAATTGATATACACTCGACAAAACAATAACCAGCAAGAAACTAATAGGGCGAGCGAGTTGACTAGTGTTCACCATTAAGCTAAAGTAGAAGTAGCAAAATGCACCTTTCATCAACTTAGAAGTGGATTGACCAGACAAACTTGAATTAGGAAACACAAAAGATAGTGCGACTTACAGCTCGAATATTAACACGAAGAGAACCTGCAGGACCAGAACGTAATAGATTCCGGCAGTCGCCATATATAGGTTGTTCAACCTCCAAATATTTTCCTAAACTTAAAAAAGTAAAAAAAGTATCACTCACAACAATACAATTTTCATACCTCAAGATAGGCATACATTCATTCAAAAGTTATAGCCAGTATATATGTTGGAGCTTCAAACAACTAGAAGGGTGGCGTTACCTAGTTCTTTAATCTGGATCTCTGTCAGTATAACCGCTGGTATATATGTCTCTAATGGATCTAGCCTTTTCCTGTTAAAATCCAACATCAAAATCAACAAGCTTGTGACAAAGCATTAGTCTAAGTCCCAATTTGCATGAATGCACAAAAAAATCAGCAAATGCTCACAAACATACAAGACCCTTTAGTCCTTTGAACTAAACAACTAGTAGATTCTTGCTGCCATAGCTGTAAACTTCCCGAAAGATTTCAGTCAGTTATGGTAAATAATATTCCTCGTCCCAAACCAAATGTTCACTATTATTTTTTTGAATGTCCACTTTCATTAAAAATGAATATATTTGTTTCATTAAACTCCAATAGCTAACCTCCTACCTCCACTAAAACGTGAGTCTTCCCTCCTATCATTAAAGATAATATTATAATTTACTCAAACTCAAACTCAAACTACTGTTCTAAATTATTGTACATGTCAAATGTGAACTGACAAAAAGAGTAAATGATTAACTAGAACAATTACAATTTCTCACCTTTTGACGTACTTATCGAAAATGGTAGCCCCTACAGCATCTGAAACCCAAAAATCCGGTTTACATTATTTATCATTTTTTCTCCATCCATAACCATAATATCAATTTGATGTGCATTTTCCATTTTTTCCTTGTACAATAAATTCAATTGAAAGAGGGGCGCACCTTTAGATAAAGAGACGGAGTGAAGAAAGAGTAGAGCTGCTATTGACACCGATCGCCTGCTGCTATTGCTCTCTCGCTTTGTTTCTTGTTGCAATAATGCGCATCCTACTCTAAAAGTGCGCCGTTGCTTAAACTTCAAGCTAGTAAAGGTTGTTGATACATATGAAGGAGAAATAATCATGGAGGAGCTGAAGCGCTCCGTGCTAACATGCACATGGGCCTGTAATGTCGCCATTTTTAACCCAAAAAAAAGCTCCGTCTCTATTCTGAGGGGAAGAAGAGATGGCGCCTTATCCAACTGTCTTTTTTTTTTTTTTTTTTTTAAGATAATAATAATTTTTTTCTAAAATTTATTTGAAATCATAAGAAAATATTTAATTTTTTAGAACTAATAAAATATTTTTTTTTAAAAAGGTTTAACTTTCCTTTTTTTTTAAGAAAAAAAAAATTGTAAATAAATGACTAACACCCTACTCTACCTCATGTTTGACCTTTAATATTCAACATCGTAACTAATTGAACAATCAGTCCAAACACTAATTTTATCAAAATAGCACCACTAAAGGGGGGCAAGTATACTTTTTAAACACGGACTATAACAATTAAGATTCAATCTTATAAATTCAACTTTATCAAACCACTTGCAAATAAGTTTAAAACCATTTAGACATCACCAGCTATCTGTTGGGATTAAGTTCCCCTTAAAACCATAGGAGGAGGATGGGTTACTGGCAATTTAGTGGACTTGTCATAATTACAACACTACCCTTGAATCCAGTTGACAATTGACGAGGTATGAAGGGTGGAATGGTCATTTGACATGCAGGGAAACCTGTCGGTTGTCAAAACTGAAAAGAAAAGAGTTCAGTAGAGAGTCAGATCAAAGTCGACAAACTAACAACAATACCTTTGGAGTCTTCAATTTCTCTCTCTCTCTCTCTCTAGATTGTAGTAATGGAATTGCAGAAGACATGGATGATGCTTCTTGGGTTCTGCATTTTCTTTGTTTCAGCTTCTGCTACTGTTCAAAGTAACTTCCTTTTTATACTATTATTATTTTGCTTATTTATGTTTTACTATGAATATGTTCTTGTTTAAAGATTTGTGCTATGTTTGATGTAGATTTTAAGTTTTGGATTTAGATAAGTAAAACAGGCTTATTTTCTTGAATTTTGTTGAATCTACTAATGGGGATTTCGGTTTTTCAGTTAGATTCTTGATTGTGGTTAGAAAGTTGTAGTTGGATTCTTGAAGTAGACTTATCTTCTTGCAATGCTATTTATTTATTTTTTGAATTTTCAATGTAAAATGTGGATTGGGATATGCAGTTCCTGGGATCTTGTTCAAGATTAGATCTTTATTATTATCGGGACAGAGGGTGTCCTAGCTCGGGACCTATTGTTCCAAGTTGGAAGCTTTAAGTCGATTACACTAGTCTTTCAAAGATTAGATCTTTTAAGCTCAATCTCATCATTAATTTCTGCTTTAATTGCTATATTTCATTTGGTAATTCTTTTCATTGCTCAATCTAAGATAGTATCAATATCGTATAGCTTCTTCCATTTGCTGGTTCGATAAATTTACTTTTAAGGAATTAGAATGGTTGGCAGGTGAGTAGGGACTTCATCCTCTCACCTCTATCAAGAATCGTCCTTTTAAACGATTATTAATTCTTTCTTATCTAAATATATCGGCATTAAGTTTCTTTCATGATAAACGAAAACTTTAATAGCTTGTACTGCGGAATTGAGAAGGGTTCTTAACCTTTTTATTTTTGAAGTCATAAAATCTAATGGAAGTGTTTTCGATTTTGATTTTGAAGATCAGGTATTGATATTATGAAGAGTAAAATTTTCTTCTTTTTTGTTTCTAGAATGCTGAATAATTGTGCCTCAAATGTTGCTAAGCTAATACACATCTTATATCTAGTGTTTGGTCACTTGAATTTTTTTCCGAGGGTGAGATACGTGCTTCTGACTATTTAGGTTTGGTAACTTATGAATGCTTCTCCACAGTCGAGATGCATTTCTTTCTGAAACTGGACTTTAATTGTGTCAGTTGATGTAAGCACCGCCATTTAAGCACCGGGAAAACAAAATCCTCTATAAATTTACTCTTATCTAGATGCAGTGGTTTTATTCCTGTTTTGTCGCTTGTTACCAGAAACGTATGAGACTCTTGGCACAGCTGTGCAGTGGATTTGGAAATATACGGCCTCTCTTTATGTTATCTACTAGATTGCTTAGATGGTTTAGAAAACGGATTCTAAGGAGAGAGAGCAAAACATGGTTAGACCTTGCCCTTGAATTTTGATTTGAGTATTAGCTAAATTACGGTAACCAATTCCTCTTTCGGCGGATCACAGAAGAGGTGCATTGTATACACAGGAGGATCCCGTGATAGCTTTTCTGCTTTTGCTAGTTTGTACGTCTTGGAATTCTTAGCATTATCTTCATATTCATAGTATCTCTAGCTTCTTTTTGTCGATGAGTAAACTCATAGTTGAAGTACGAACTTTGCTTTTGCTAGGAATGGCAGGAAATGAACCTATTGCCAATAACTCATGTTTTTGTTCTTATATGTTTATGGATTTATGATGTGGATACCCCTGAATATCTCTCTATAGGTATATATAATTTGATGAACTAAGTATTTGCTCGAGCTCCTCCTCTGACGGAATTGCTATTTCCTTATAAACAGATAAAGTTACAGACAACCCTGCTGACGAGCTAGTAGCCGTGATGAATAGTAATCGGACAGCTCATAAATCTAAAGCTCTTTACAGCAATCCGGGGCTAGCATGCATAGCTCTGCAGTACATAAAAGCTTACCAAGGTGATTGTAGTGCCGTGGGAGAGGCAAAGAAACCTTTCGATTCTCAATTTACCGAGACATTTGTACCTAATTGTGGTGTTGAGGCCAAGACGCTTACCCCTATTACTGGCCGCTTACTAGGATGTCAAACCAAGTATGCTAAGCCTGCTAATGCCTTCTCCGATATCCTAATGAAAAATGGTAAGAGTTTGGAAATGCTATACGGTAACCACAGTGAAGTTGGCGCGGCTGTGAGTGGCTCGGATGGTGGTTCTCCGTACTTCTGGTGCGTGCTCTTCAGCAACGGCACATCCAATAGTAGCTTTGCATTGGAGGGAGGCGTGGCTAAGATAATCCGACCCGGATGTTTTAGTGGTGCGAATGATGATTGCAGTGCTGCTGCTAATGCACTTACTTCAAATGCCATTCTAGGGACAGTTGCATTTGGAGCTTTGATAGTTTTGCTTTCTGTCTTTGGAGTTTAATTGGGACCATAAATTTGTTGTTTGCTGTTTGTTATGATATCTTGAGGTCATTGATTCAATGTTTAATGTAAAAAAAAAAAATGGTTATTGGATATGTTTTGAATATATCATTTTTTCCTAGAATATTGAAAAACAAAAACAAGATATTCTTTCACATGATTTCTAAGAAAACACAGAAATAGCATGAATGTTTTTTTTTTTTGCTGGAGTTGTAGTACTAGTTTCTTTATTGTTTTAAGTATTGAGATATTTATGTGACACTTTTTGTGACATTTCTAATTATAGGTATGTTCAGAGCTTATTAACTCACTGATAAGGTTTATTAATTAGTTCAAGATATATCATAATTGGAGTGCTATTGCCATATGGAGTAATGTAAAAAGGTTGAATCCCAACTCAAAAAGTCCATACCACTCAGTCTTTTTAAGATAGAAGATGATAATCGCAAATATGTTTTGTCGAGACCTATTACAGATTGCTTATTAATCACCTCCACAAATATGACTCGAACTCACATCATGTAAGAAAATGCGAGATTATTACAACACTTGTAGGTAGACTTGCCATTGATATGTGTCTTAGGGTATTATAAAGAGTGTTACAAAGCATCTAAGCTTACGGAAGAATTCAAGCGTAAGAAATATCACATACATGAAAAATTAAGTGCTATAATCCTTCCAATGAGATTAGTCTTATCTCCAAGATACAAATAATCTGCCCCGTTCCTCATGACACATGTGGCTCCCGCGTCTGAAAATGAGGCCAAACAAATTATTTGTGATTTGGAAGTGGGACCAATCCTATTGAGATGGTTCTAGCATCTGGTTTCCCGACATACACATACCGATTAGAAACTTAAGACTCTATCAAAAAAATTAAAATTAAGATTAATTGCGGGAAGAAAGCTATAAATAGCAGTTCGATCTTTCATATGAAGAATAGACACTTTCTTACACTTACTTTTTTGTAGCTCTCACAAACAAAACCCTTCAAGAATTCAAATTCAAATTCAAAGTCCTCTTCTCCCTAATGAAGACATCAGATTCTCCACATACTATATATATTCATAGTTTTAAACAATTATTTTCTACTTTAATTTTGAAAATTACTATCCTAAACATTGTATATTCAGTTCTTGTCTTCTTTCTTGAAAAACCCTTCTTAATTCTTTGGTCTCTTCTTCCATTTTCTTGAGTTGAGTTGAATTTTGATAAGATTTTGTTGATTGATAAAGATAAAGATTATTTTTTGTTTGTTTGTTTCTGGATTTTCATTTTTCTGACGATCAAGAACCTGAATTTTGGTTTCTTGAATTGAATTTTTGGGGTTTCTTTGGATTGAGTAATGGGGTCTATTGGTGAAGACGAAGATTGTAAAAAAAGTTGAATCGAATATGAGTCAAAGGGGTAACGAGGAAAGTGAAGAGAGAGATTCTGAGAGGAAGAGAATTAGAATTTCTGAAGAAATTGTAAGCCTAAAGAAGGAAAATATTGGAAATGGAGTGATGGGCTCAGGTGAGAATTCCTCTGATGATGGTGAAGAAATAAAGTTGGGACTTAATCTTGAAATTAAAGTTATGGAGAATGTAACTTCTTCCAATAGGAAAGTGGAAATTATTGATAGTCCATCTAGTGAGAGTGAGGATGATGTAAAAATAGTTGATGCCAAAGATCCGTTTTACGATATGGATGAAGATGAACGTATGATCTTTATTGCTGAGGCAATGTTAGAACTCGGGAGAATGTTAGAAATCACCAACTATCTCTCTCCCTTGATCTAGAAGCTTCAAGAAATGGAGAGATAAAATCTCCTAGAGAGTAAGCTCTAGAAAGTTCTAGAATTGATCCATAAGTTCATTCCTAGAAAAGAAGTTCTAGAATGATCTATGAGGGAAGACATGGGAACACACTAGACACTAGAGAAAATGAGAAGGTTAGCTTCTAGATTGTTCTAGGTTAAATGCCTAGTTGGTAGAATACTCTAGATGGTTAGAGACTAATCTAACCAACTAGTATAAATAGGATATGTGTAGTAAGCATTTGCAAGAAAGCAAGAGCAAGTAAGAGCAAGTACTCCAAAGCAAGAGTCAACTTTGAGAGTGAAGCAAAGTTGTGAGCTTGAGAGCTAAGTGAGCTCAAGTACATAAGTGTGAGTGTTAGGTGGCTTTGTGTAGTGTAAATTCAATTGAATTATAAAATTGTTTGTCAATTGAATTCTCTACAAGTGGTATTTGAGCTAATACTCAATCAGTAGTATTAGATCAAAATACTCAACAAGTGGTATCAGAGCAGGTCGTCAGGGACCGTAGTAGAGATCGTCGATCGATAGTCGCGCTACGAGGAGACTTTGTCGAAGTATACGGTCAGGGACCTAATTCGACATTGACGAGTCAGAGATCGAGGTACGAGGAAACTCTGTCGGAGCACAATCAGGGATTGTGAAGTCGTTGGTCGGGACCAAACTTACTTGGTTAGAGTGCAGGGCATCACCAAGTCACAATGACGGAGTTCGTAAATACCAGCAGCATCGAAAAACTTAGCGACGACAACTACCATGACTGGAGTATATGTCTCAAGTTCTACTTGAGAGGACAAGGCTTGTGGGATATGATCGACGGCAACCGGACAACGCCACCTACAGAAGGAAATATCGCGGAGTACAAGAAGTGGGATGCCAATGCCGGTAAGGCTTTATCTATCCTAGCCTTAACCGTAGAGAAAAGATTTTTGGACAAAATTAAGGACGCTAAAACTCCCAAAAAAGCTTGGGATATATTGGCAGAGTGCTTTGCAAAGGCAAATGACTCCAAGCTACAGAGACTCGAGAATGAGTTGATGAGTCTCTCACAGGGCGATATGACAGTAAGTCAGTTCTTTGACAAAGTTAAATCTTTGTCCGAAAAAATTACAAAGCTAGACCCTCTTCATCCTGTCGATGAGACACGGATGAGAAGGATTATAATGCGGGGGCTTCGACAAGAATTTAATCCAATTATAGCAGCAACTCGTGGATGGGCCAAACAACCCACTCTTAATGAGTTGGAATACATGTTGGCAGACGAAGAAGCTCTCAATAAACAAAAGGTTAGAGCTTCAAATAAGGATGATGAGAGAGCCCTCTTTATCAAAAGAGGACACTTTAAAGGGAAGAAAATTCCAGAAGAAACGAAGAATGAAGGAAAGAGTAGCTTGAAACCCGATGGACGCCCTGGAAGAAGGTCCCAACAAGTGGGAGGTCGACCAAAAGTTAGCAACGGTCACATGAATCAACGACGAGATTACGTGTGCTACAACTGCGGTAAGAAAGGACACTTCGCCCGAGATTGCTGGCACAAGCAAGAGAAAGGTAACACTGCCGTTTCAAAACAGGTTGAAGGCAGTGATGATGATTGGGACGTTGAGGCATCCATGGCAATAGTAGAAGATCACGCAATGGTCGCGGTAAGTGAAACTCTAATCGATTTCAACAATGATTGGATAGTAGATTCAGGATGCTCCAATCACATGACGGGAGATAAGGAGAAATTCTTGAATATGGAAGAATATAACGGGAAACGAGTTGTTGTGACGACAAACAACTCAAGAATGCCAATTACGCATGTCGGCAAGACAGCGGTGGTACCTCGTTTCAATTCAAATGAGATAGAGTTAACGGATGTGCTATATGTGCCTGGTATGAAGAAGAATCTCATCTCAGTATCACAGTTGACGTCAGACGGGAACTATGTGGTGTTCGGTCCGAAAGATGTAAAGGTTTATCGTAACCTAAAGCCAGTGGGACCACCAGTAATGGAAGGGACGTAGGGCTGGAGTCCCGTCTACGTAATGTCGGCGAAACCGCCTATGTGGACAAGGCGAGGAAGAATGAGACACCGATTTATGGCACGCTCGACTAGGGCACGTTAACTACACAAGATTAAAGGTGATGATGAAGAAGGCGATGGTTAAGGGACTTCCACAGCTAGAGTTACGTGATAACATAGTATGCGCCGGATGTCAGTACGGGAAAGCGCACCAATTACCATATGAAGAATCAAAGTTTAGAGCCAAATCACCACCGGAGCTAATACACTCGGGACGTGTTTGGACCAATGAAGCAACCATCGGTAAGTGGCTATCGATATATGATAACATTTATCGATGATTATTCTCGTTATGTCTGGGTCGATTTTATGAAAGAAAAGTCGGAGGTGCTGGACAAACTCAAAGCTTTTAAGGAGAAAGCAGAAAGCGAGGTAGGTCGTCGGATACAGTGTCTACAGACAGATAATGGTGGTGAATATACATCACATGCGTTTGCGGAGTTCTTAAAGAAGAACAAGATCCGACGACAATTGACATGTCCCAACACCCCACAACAGAATGGGGTTGCGGAGAGAAAGAATAGACATCTGGCAGAAACTTGTAGAAGTATGATTCATGCCAAGAACGTACAAGCACGTTTTTGGGCTGAATGCATGAAAACAAACGACTTATATCACTAATCGGCTCCCCGCAGCGAAAACTTGGGTTTATTTCGCCATATGAGAAGCTCTGGAAGAAGAAACCATCAGTATGTCACCTCAGAGTATTCGGATGCGTTTGCTACGTACTAGTACCCGATCATTTACGAAGCAAGTTTGATAAGAAGGCAATCCGATGTATCTTCGTCGGCTATAATCCGCAAAAGAAAGGTTGGGTTTGCTGCAACCCAAATACCTGGCGTTGTTACACATCCAGAAATGTGGTGTTTGACGAAGCATCATCCTGGTGGTCATCTGAAGCTTTGAAGCTACCAGTTTCAAAAGAGATAGAGGAAAATGCCGAAGAAAAACTTAAGGAACAAGGGGGAGATTCCTCATCTGTTGAAACGATTGAAGAAGAAATTGAAATGCCAGAAGAGCAGGCATCAAGAAGAGGGAAAAATCCATGGGAAATTGGAATATACAAGATTACAGAGGAACAAAGACCGAGCCAATATGAGGAAGGAATTGAAGAGGAAATATCTGAACCACAACTTCGGAGGTCTACTAGACAAAGGAAACAAAATCCTAAGTATGCTAACATGGCTTTGGTCGAGAATATGCTAAGGAAGAATGAGCCGTGGAACATAGCATCGAGATCGGGGAGTATACAACCGATTCCTTGGAAATGGGTGTACAAGTTGAGAGCTAGCCCGGATGGCTCGATTGATAAGTATAAGGCTCGATTGATGGCTCAAGGATTCTCTCAAAAGGTGCGAGCAAGAATGAGAGAGATTAGTTGTTGAGGGGGAGTGTTAGAAATCACCAACTATCTCTCTCCCTTGATCCAGAAGCTTCAAGAAATGGAGAGATAAAATCTCCTAGAGAGCAAGCTCTAGAAAGTTCTAGAATTAATCCATAAGTTCATTCCTAGAAAAGAAGTTCTAGAATGATCTATGAGGGAAGACATGGGAACACACTAGACACTAGAGAAAATGAGAAGGTTAGCTTCTAGATTGTTCTAGGTTAAATGCCTAGTTGGTAGAATACTCTAGATGGTTAGAGACTAATCTAACCAACTAGTATAAATAGGATATGTGTAGTAAGCATTTGCAAGAAAGCAAGAGCAAGTAAGAGCAAGTACTCCAAAGCAAGAGTCAACTTTGAGAGTGAAGCAAAGTTGTGAGCTTGAGAGCTAAGTGAGCTCAAGTACATAAGTGTGAGTGTTAGGTGGCTTTGTGTAGTGTAAATTCAATTGAATTATAAAATTGTTTGTCAATTGAATTCTCTACAAGTGGTATTTGAGCTAATACTCAATCAGTAGTATTAGATCAAAATACTCAACAGAGAAGTGGTGGAAGTAGTTCATCAAGGGGTGAGAAGCCGGGGATTTGTGATTCTTGGAAAGGAAAAGAAGAGATTCCTCATGTTCGGTCTGATGATTCTTCCTCTAGTGAGGATGAGCAGGAAGAAAATGACGTGTGAATTACGCAAGATCATAATTTGGACTGGGAATGGGAGAATATGGAGTTGTGGGAACGGAGGCAACTTGAAGGACGTCGTCAAATGGCTATTAGAATTGCTAGATCAGATAGTTACGGTGAAGAACCTAAGAATGAGGAAAAAAAGGCGTCAAAAGAAGATGTTGATGATCAATTAGGGAAATATTCTGGTCCATTTTCGACTGCATTGAAGATGTTTAAGGAACGAATGGAAAGATCATCGGATTTGAATGAACAACTTATCAAATGGGAACCATCAAAGAGAGGAGGCTACAATGTATCTAGGAACAATGTACCTTCATTGTTGGATCTTTCTTTGAAATCACTTTCACAGAATACTGAGGCTATAGTTTCACTTGACTTTGTCCCTGGTAACTTGAGGCAAATACTCATTGACTTACTATGTGATCTTCGCAAAATGAATGTCCACACTTTGAAACTTGTTTTAAAAGGATCACCTACCGAAATGCGTTTAAAGGACTCTACATGGTTAACAGAAGAGGAGTTTTCCATAGTATTTGGAAATTTCAACACAAATGAATTAACGGTAGCTGCTGCTACACTCTTTACTCTTTAAGTATTTGAAAAATGTAAAATCATCCAATGCATAATTTAAGAATTACTTGTATTTGTCGTCTTTACTCCAGAATTAATTGCATTTTACACATAAATTTTGTAGGTTTTTGTTATCTTTGCTCCCTTGCTTTCACATTGTCTGTAAAGTGGGGGGTAGAGTTGGAAGGGATCTATTTCTTGTATCTGAATTGTGCAGCATTTTTATCCTTTGGCTATTTACTGCATTTTTATCCTTTTGGTTAACTAATCCTCTTCTTTCGCTCTTCTTCCTTTTCTTCTCTCTGTCCCACCTTCTGGCTTCTGGTGGCTGTGAAAGCAGGTGTTTCAACTTGATCTTTGCGGGCAATTGCATCTTGATTACTTAATGAGAAACACTGTTGCTCGGTCTCCGAATAGCTTGCCCAAATTAGCCATCATCTCCCTTAAGGGTGCGTCTCGTTTATCTGACAATGGGCTAAAAACACTTCTGAGATCAGCACCTAGACTTCAGTCTATAAACCTGAGCTATTGCTCCCTTCTTACGGATGTTGGCATCGATCACTTAGCCGCCTCTTTGGCATCAATCCTGAAGGAGCTCTACATTGAAGAATGTCCAAACATAGATGCAATGCATGCTCTGCCTGCATTGAAGAAATTCGAACATTTGGAAGTCTTGTGTGTTGCTGGAATTCAGTCTGTATCTGATCTATTTGTTGGTGAGTTGATGGCCACATGTGGGCGGAAAATGAAGGAACTTGATTTTGCTAATTGTCAGTAAGTTAATTATTCATTCTGCTTGTGCGTTCACCTTGCTCAGAATTCAATATTTTAAATGTTTATCGGCTCATCTATGGATGTAGGGGTTTGACAAATTATACTCTCAAAGTTATTGGTGATTCAAGCCCTAATTTGCATTCGCTAAACGTTTCAAACCTGAAAAAGTTGACAGACCTTGGATTACTATTTCTAGCAGATGGTTGCAGATCTATTGAAACACTCAGATTTTCCCACAGCAATTTGAGGTACCTAATTTGTTTAGACAATTTCTAATCAGCCAAATTGTTCTCTCTTTTCTTGTTTCTAAATTCTAATGATGTGATTTGACCTTGCTATAGTGATGAAGCAGTTGCTGCATTCTTGGAAGCTTCTGGGGGGTCATTGAAGGATCTTTCACTGAATAATGTTAGATTGGTATGAATGTTCTAATAAACTAATTGTCCGGCTTTTGTAATCGCTAAAAGTGGCTCATGATGCTCCACAGGTTGGCCCGTGCACTGCCCTATCACTTTCCAAATGTTCGATAAAGTTGTTGAGTTTGGATCTATCTTGGTGCCGTAAAATAACAAATGAGGCACTTGGATTGATTGTAGACAGTTGCTCGTCACTTAAGCAGGTCAAACTCTTGGTTGTACACAGGTAGCAAAATCTGTCTGCTAAAGATTTTATATACTCTAGTAGCTCGAAACAGACTTAACATGACACTTGCTTTCTTTAATATCTCTGTTGCTTTTTTGCAGATTACAGACATATTTCTGAAACGACACTCGAATCCACAAGTGAAGATAATTGGATTGAGGTTGGGTCAACTATTGGAAAACGCCAACATGCGCGAACCTCATGATGCTCTACTGCGTTATTCACCCCTAGAATGAATCGCGAATACATGAACAAAGAGATGGTTCATCTACATTCACAGTTAAAAGCATATTGCTCACAATTTAGAATTAACAATTCTCTCTGTACTGGATTTGGTAGCCATTGATAATATTCATATGATCATGTTTTGTTCAAAATTTACTAGTGAAATGTAATGCTTTTATTATTCTTTACAGCCTTTTGGCTCAGTAGTACCATCTCCAGGAAACTTTTTTCCTAGAAGTTGCCTAGGTTAAGTCTTCTAAGGTGCGACAATCGAACAGTACGAAAGGGGATCCGACCACAAAAGCAGATATCATGGACACATGATTTTGGATTTTCTACTTATCTTCCAATACACTAATAAAATTCTGCCACATATAACAATATCATTGGACGAAAGGGAATTCATGGACTTTTATTAATCATTAGATTAGTGTAGCAGACATTGTTTACTAACTCATGTAATAGAAGGTCCAAAGTTCGGGCACAGATAACCATAGATGCCTAGCCTTACAGGGAAACTGTCTGAATCTAGTGTGAAATATTCAAAATTATGTACATGCGGGGATAGAATTTGATATTTAGATAATAAAAAAAATTGATGGCCGATATTTTTTTTGAGCAAACACCTGTTACGGTTTTTAGAATACTTGTTGCACTAAAAGTAAGTGTTACATTATTAGGGGTGAAAATCCTCTATCCCCATTTGTGTGTGTCCCCAACCAATCAGAATTTACTATATAAATATTTGTTTCAATTATATATACACATGGTGAATTGTGATTGGTTGGGGACACGGGGACACACACAAATGGGGACAGAGGATTTTTTGCCATAATGGATGAGTATTTATCAGGAGAGAACACATCTTTCAATATGATGTAACATAAGTTTAACTATAAAATTGTTAAGCTGTAGAGGGAATAAATTCTCCGCATTGCGTCGATTTAACATGTAATGTTGGATCACTCAATCCGGCGATTATAATTAAAAAATAACTATTTTGATTTTAAAATATATTTTTAATCTAGAAATAGCTATTTGAATTATAACCGTAGATCAAATGATCTGACAGTCCACATTGAATCCGCACGTCGAAAGGATTTGGCCCTTTGCAACTTAACCGAGTCGGTTCAACTGTGATCGGTACATGCAGAATTTTAGGTGTTCCGTACTGAATCTGAAAACTGAAAATTAATAAATAAAAAAAGAAAAATAACTGCAGAAGAAAGCTATAAATAGCAGTTCAATATTTTTCACAATCTGCTAAAGGAAAGCAGAAAGAACAGAACAAAACAAAGACTTCTGACCTTTTTTAGCTCTAACAAACAAAAATCCCTTCCAAGAAATTCAAAGTCTTTTTTGCCCCCCAAATGAAGACATCACATTCTCCACATACTATTTATATATTCATCATACTTTTACACAATTATTATCTACTTTAATTTTCATTATCAATACCATTTATTACATTGTATACTCATACAAAGCAAATATTTTTTCTTGTTTATTCAGTTCTTGTCTTCTTTCTTGAAAACCCCTTTTGATTCTTTTGATTTTCGTGGATGAATTTTGATGGGATGTTTCCATTCTTTTGATTTTGTCGATTGATAAAGATACAGATTTTTTTCTGGGTTTTATTTTTCTGATGATCAAAACCCTGAATTTTTGTTTCTTGAATCCCTTTTAGGGTTTTGATGGGATTTTGTTGGGTGATTTTTTATGGGATGGGTTCATTCTTTTGATTTTGTTGATTGATTAAGATAAAGGGATATTTTTTCTCTGGGTTTTATTTGTCTGATAATCTAGACTCTGAATTTTTGTTTCTTGAATTGAAAACCCTTTTGAATTTTGGGGTTTTAGGATTTTGGGTTTTGGTTTCTTTCTTTAAAGATCGAATCTTTAATTGGGTTGATATGGGGTCTATTGGTGAAGACGAAGACTGTAAAGAGATTGAATCGAATATGAGTAAAAGGGCTAATGAGGAAAGTGGGGGGAGTGATTCTAAGAGTAAGAGAATTCGAATTTCTGAGCCAGTTAAGATTGAAAATAGAGTGGTGGGCTCTTGTGTAGAGATAGACTTGAATGTATATTCATCTTCTTGCAATGGTGGATTGAATTCATCTGATGGAAAAACAGTAGATTTGGACTTTAATGGTATCGAGAATGTAGCTTCTCGCAATGGTGGATTGAAATTGCTCTGATGGTAAAAAAGTAGAATTGGACCTTAATATTGAAATTCCGGATATGGGGAATGTAGCTTCTTGCAGTGGTGAATTGAATTCCTCTAATGGCAAAAAAATAGAGTTTGACCTTAATCTTGAAATTCAGGGCATGGAGAAGGATGAATTTGTACATGTGGCTGCTGAGAGGAGGGTGGAAATTATTGATATCGAGAGTGAGGATGATGACGATGATGTAAAAATAATTGATGCTAAAGATTTCAAAGGAAAGATCGATCCATTTGACAAAATGAATGAGGATGAGAAGGTGCACTTTCTTGCTAATGCATTGGTAAATCTGGCCAGAAGTGGTGTGGGTAGTTCATCAAGGGGTGAGAAAGGGAAGCTGAAGATTTGCGATTCTTGGAAAGGGACAGGGAAAGAGAAGGTTCCTGATGATTCCAGCATTGATGATACTAGCAGTGACGATTCCTCTAGTGAGGATGAACAGCCAGACAATTATATGCAAAACAATTTGCCCCCGGCTAGGGAGTTTAGGGATTGGAGGGAACTTCAAAGACGTGAAGTGGCTATTAGATTTGCTAGATCAGATCATTACAGTGAAGAACCTAAGAACGAGAAAAAAACATCCTCAGAAGATGATGGTGATGAGCTATTAGGGAAATCTTCTGGTTCATTTTCGACTGCATTGAAGATGATTAGGGAACGAATCAAAAGGTCATTGGTTTGGGATGAGCAACTCATCAAATGGGAACCGTCAAGGGAAGGCTGCAATGTATCTAGGGACAATGTACCTTCATTGCTGGATCTTTCTTTGAACGCGCTTTCAAAGAACGCTAATGTGATAGTTTCACTTGAACTCGTGCCTGATATCTTGAGGCAGCGACTCACTGACTTGTTATGTGGTCTTCGCAAAATGAATGTCCACACTTTGGAACTTCTTCTAAAAGGATCACCAACTGAAATACGTTTAAAGGACTCTACATGGTTAACAGAAGAAGAGTTTTCCATAGTATTTCGAAATTTCAACACAAAGGAATTGAAGGTGACTCTTCTTTTCTCTTTATTTCTTTTCATATGCATCCCACTTGAAATTTTTATTTATCTTTTCCTGTACATTAGAAGTTAATAGCCTTTTATTGAGTTTAATATGATTTACTCAGTTATCCTCTCTGGTAGACTCAAAGTTATTGATGGATTTCCAAAATTTGTCATTTACTATTCTGTGTTTGTACTTGAGTTAACTTGTTGTTCTAGTCTCTATACTCTTGAAGTATTAGAAAAATGTAAACCATCCAATGCATAATTCATCTTGTTTCAATAAGAATTACTTGCATTTGTCGACTCGTCTTTGCTCAAGAATTAATTTCATTTTACACACATTTTATGGGTTGTGATCTTTGCTCCCTTGCTTTCACATTGTCTGGAATGCGTCTTTTACTTTTTCTTTTTTTTGGCAAAGTGGGGGTAGAGTTGGAAGGGATTTTTTCTTGTATCTGAAATATGCAGCATTTGCATTCTCTGGCAATTACTGCTTTCCTCATGTCCTGGATACTCTTATTTCGACATGTCTAGACATTCAGAAATGTAAGTTATGTTTGTTCTGGTTTAACTAATCCTCTTCATTCGTCTTGCTTTTTTTTCTTCTCTCGCTGACCCCGTTTCTGTTGGCTGTGAAAGCAGGTGTTTCAACTCGATCTTTGCGGGCAATTGCATCTTGATTACTTGATGAGAAAAACCTTTGCTCAGTGTTCAAATAGCTTGCCTAAATTAGGCATCATCTCCCTGAAAGGAGCGTGTCGTTTATCTGATTATGGGCTAAAAACACTTCTTACATCAACACCTAGACTGCAGTCTATAAATTTGAGTCATTGCTCCCTTCTTACACACGTTGGCATCGATCACTTAGCCACCTCTTTGGAATCAATGGTAAAAGAGCTCTATATTGATGAATGCCCAAACATAGATGTAATGCGTGCTCTGCCTGCTTTGAAGAAATTTGAACATTTGGAAGTCTTGTCTGTTGCTGGAATTCAGTCGGTATCTGATATATTTGTTAATGAACTAATGGCAATATGTGGGCAAAGAATAAAGGAGCTTGATTTTGCCAATTGTCGGTAAGTTAATTATTTGTTCTGTTTCTTAACCGAAGCTAGAATAGAGTTTATCTCGCTCAGAACAATGTTTTTAAATGTTTATCTGCTCATCTATGGATGCAGGGGTTTGACCAATTATGCTCTCAAAGTTATTGGTGATTCAAGCCCTAATTTGCGTTCACTAAACGTCTCAAATCTGAAAAAGTTGACAGACCTTGGATTAATGTTTCTTGCTAATGGTTGCAGATGTATTGAAACACTCCGATTTTCTTGCAGCAATTTCAGGTACCCGTTGCTATATTTTCTAAAAGCATTTTAAGAGTTGATGGTAGTTAACGCTGTTTCCTGGTCTCCTGGATACACATTTTCTTCTTTACGTGTAAAACAAACTAGACCATCAAGCTTCTTACTTCAATGAGTATGTTGTAGTTGTACTAAAGGCATGTTCACCTGATACGAGGCCTACTGAAGTCTATTAGACCATTATTTGACCATGCCAAGTGTAGTTAAGAAGCTTCTAAGAAATCCGGAGCTTTTTGGAAACACTACAAGTACATTCTTCAAACTTGTAGCTCTTAAACTTTTGTGAGAGAGAAAGAGAGGGCATTGTCCTACGGTAAACTTTTGTGTGTGTGTGAGAGAGAGAGAGAGAGCATTGTCCTAATAGTTGAAATGTGATGGTGATTCTGGTTAGCCAGACAACCTTTAGTGGCCTTTTTGGCGACTAGCATGAAAAGGTAGAGAGGCAGGGGAGAATTTGTTGAGATAATTTCTATTCAGCCAATTTCTAATTTCTTTGTGTTGCTATTGTTTAACAAGTAATTTTTTTTTTCTCTTATTTAAATTCTAATGACGTTATCTGATTGTTTGCTAGTGATGAAGCAGTTGCGGCATTTTTGGAAGTTTCTGGGGAGTCATTGAAGGATCTTTCACTGAATAACATTAAATTGGTATGAATATTCTAATAAACAAATTCCGCTCCATTCACAAGTTCTGAAGTATAATCCTCCTACAGTAACTGTTATTTTCATTTTGTTGCAAACCACGCTGCATAAGTCTGTCTTTTTTGGTTTTCTCCTCGGATTATGAATCACTTAACTATGCTTGCATGATAGTTAGTAGATCTTTTGGTACTCTGGATTCATGACTAAATATCATCTTAACGAGATATATGAATTTGAAAATTTCATATATTGTTTGCTTTCGATACCTTATCTTGTCCTCCTTACAACTGTCAATCTGAAACCCATCGGTTTGTTTCTAAACAGTGAGCATTGCATTTGAGTTGTTATCCTATTCTAAGTTTAGTGATGATGAAGTTATTATTCTTCCCTAAATTACTCATTTTACCTTTTTGTTAACTAATAACCAATAAACTAGTTGTATGTACTTCTTTTATTATCATCTTTTTAGCATTTTTTAATGTCCTATTTGCTAATAGCAGCTCATAATCTTCAACAGGTTGGGCCGTGCACTGCCCTATCAATTGCCAAATGTTCAAGAAAGTTGTTGACTTTGGAGTTATCTTGGTGTCGCAAAATAACAAACGAGGCACTTGGTTTGATTGTTGATAGTTGTTTGTCACTTAATCAGGTCAAACTCTTCGGTTGTACGCAGGTAACAAAATCTGTCTTCTGAAGATTTTAGAAACTTTCATGTCTCAAAATAGATGCATAACTTGACTTAACATGACCAAGGAAATACAGGCGTAATGCAAAGTTTGTGCCCAAATTTCCCACACAAAATGATTACCTGGGCAGGTATTAGATTTCTCATCTCTTTGTACCTTTGTTGCTTTTGCAGATTAGTAACGCATTTATGAAGGGACACTCGAATCCACAAGTGAAGGTAATTGGATTGAAGTTGGCTCCTCTACTGGAAAACACCAGCATACGCGAGCCTCATAGTGTTCTATTGCGCTATTCACCCCTATCATCCATCTGAATTCGCCAAATACATGAATGGACCAATTGTTATTGATGTACATTCCTAGTAATATATAAAGAGAATAAGCCTTTTTGAACTAGTTTTGCTTTATAAATCTTAGCCTTGGTTATGTTACTTCTGCTATATATATATATAGTTCAAACACTCATATATCAACTCCTGACTAAAAAGATTTACATTTCAAAACGAAAGCAAGAATCAAAAGAAGAATGATAATCCCAGTTGAAGAACCACCAACCCTGTGAATCCAGTTAGGATCAAACCTGCTAAAACCGCGGTGATCAGAGTAACGCGAGATAGCAATGGCAATGATCAAAATCAACAGCAGCAGAGGCAGATAGATAGAGAAGTTGATGATTGGCTCTTCATCGATCTCTGGCTCTGTATCGTTTCTTCGGTCAATGTATAAAGGTGAGATTACAGCAATTACTGCTAAGCATATGGCTATAATCCTCTGATCATATGATGGATATTTGGTTCTCCTGCATGAAGAAGAAGCTTCCTGCTCCATGTTTCAAGCTCTTAGCCTGAGGAATAAGAGTTTTTTCTTTCTAGTTTATGGAATTTGATTCCATTGAAATGTCAAGGTGGGAGTCATTATATTCCCTTCATCTTTTGATTTTGTCAAGTGCCAAGCGGGCCCAAAAGCGCGATTCCTGAGCATGATAGCACATGGTGTCACGCCGGTCCGCCAACGCGACACATGGGCCTGCCAACACTCACAATCATCTACTTGGCAACCGAACTCGTTATGTCAAAAGGGTGATGGTGGTTACCGTTTCTGATACCATAAAATGTCACGACCTGAGCCCGCAGGCCCACAACGCAACACATGGGTCTGGCAACACCCACGATCATCTACTTGGCAACCAAACTCGCTATGCCAAAAGAGATATCCCGAGATGACGGTGAGTACTTAGGCCCACCTTATATACCAGTAACAACTTTCCTTTTCCCATGTTGGACTAGGGTTTCACACAAGGGATATCGACTCTCACGCTCTTATATCATTCACTCTTCCTATAGTTTTGAGTTAGAAGGGTTGCGCTAAGTACGATAGTCTTCCTTGACAATAGAGATAATCTCATTGGAGAAGATAATATTGACCTTTTGGAAGTAAGAAAATGGAGGCTTGCAAGTCAAGATTGTTGAGTTAGGTTCTAGTGATGAGATTGAAGCATCAACATATGAAATATTCCACTATTATGAGAATATGGCCGAGGTAATAGAAAAGACTGGAATCTGATTCTTGCTGCACAAATATGGACCAGAATAACCAGGTTGTGGCTAATTCTTTAAAGAAAATCACACTAACAAATCCATTGGTTGTTAGTAGATGAATATCTAACGGATGAGAAAAATAGTTGTTTTTCTTAATTATTTTTTAAAAAAATTTAACAATTAAAAATTTTCTCTCTTAATTTCAACTATCAAATAAAATATCCGACGATTTTCAATATTATACAAGATACGGTATTTTGTATGTTTCGCAGTATAACTTCACTACTCCCCATCCCAAAAAAATATGCGCTAAGCAAGACAGGATATGCAAAAGAAAAATGGAAAATCAATTCCAGCAGATGATAGTGTAGTCAAAATATTCATGGCTAGTTGGTTCCGGTTATAGCAGTGAACGTTTTCTTTCTTCAATACATACAAAACACTTTTTAAATATTTTTTAGACAGGTGTTAAATTCTTGTGCAATATGTGTTCTTTCATTACATATATTTGGCCTAAGGCTGCAATAGTTTTCTCTCTCGATATAAACACTTGTGTTTAGTCATGTAGCATATGTTTTATGTAATATGTTTTTAAAAATCATAACAGACGTTCTTTGCAAAAAAAAATATATATATCGTTAAATTTTTTAACTAACAATAAAAATTATTTCTTTATGTATTAAAAAAACTTATTTTGTACCATATCCATACTCGGGCTGGCTGCTAGTAGCATACCATGGTTGATTATTCTCAATCACAATCATACGTGTCAACTAAAACATGGTTGATTATTCCACATCAACTTCCCTCCTTTTTCTAAAAATAATACAGTATAATAATCTAATCTAATAACTGCCACCAATATCTAATCTAATCAACTTCCCTCCTTTTTCTTCATCAATGAAATGATATCATCAACTGCTCATCTCCTCCGCCTCTCTCCGTCGCTTTCCACCACCAACCTCCGCCGAAACCTCTCTCCTCCACTCCATGAACCTTGCCGGAGCTATGGACGTACCTATAAACGACGTAGTTTTAGCTCTACATTGTTCGCCATGGCGATCGATTTCAAACCTCCATCAACAGAAACTTCTTCGCCGCCGCAGCGAGTTAGAGAATCGACCGTTCTCCTTGACGTGACTGGAATGATGTGCGGAGCTTGCGTTTCTCGAGTGAAGTCAATCTTGTCATCGGACGAACGCGTTGACTCCGTCGTGGTCAATATGTTGACTGAAACGGCGGCTATCAAGTTGAAGGAGGAGACTGCTGTGGAGGAGGAGGTGGTGGATTACGGCGAGGAATTTGCTAAGAGATTGACGGAATGTGGATTTCCGACTAAGAAGAGAGTTTCTGGATTAGGTATCGAAGAGAAGGTTAAGAAATGGAAGGAAATGGTGGAGAAAAAGGAAGCTTTACTTGTTGAGTCGAGAAATCGAGTGGCGTTTTGCTTGGACTCTGGTGGCTTTGTGCTGTGGAGCTCACGGTTCGCATATCTTGCATTCACTTGGAATTCATATTTCTCATGGTAAAAGCAAATTTTGACTCACATTTCTGAAAGAAAAAAAAATGCTATGTACATACATTGAGTAGTTTCGTTTTTCTCTTTCAGCCAATAAACTTTTCTTTTAGCTTTAAGTTGTTCCTTGACCATTTTCAGGCGTCTGCGTTTGTCGAATTAGTATAAAGTTGATGTTTTTTGGCCACTTTTTATCACATGTTATGTACATGTTGCTGGTTTTAAGAACTTAAATTAATAGAAATGTTCTTAAAACCGACAACATATGTAGAACACGTTATTAAAAGTTACTGGGAATCACCAGCTTTACACTTTGACAAAAGCAGCATCTCAAAATAGTTTAAAGACAGAAGGAACTCAAAGAAAAGTGTATTTATCGTTTTTCTCATTTCTGAAATTGTAATTGTGAAGGTCGAACTTTTATTTCGTTTTCCTCCTGTTCCATGATTTTGTATTGTTTATTTCAGGAATATGATTGGATATGTGAAAGTATAGTTCTTAATATTAAAAA
The DNA here is from genome assembly GCA_026122235.1 of Vinca minor. Taxonomy (NCBI): domain Eukaryota; kingdom Viridiplantae; phylum Streptophyta; class Magnoliopsida; order Gentianales; family Apocynaceae; genus Vinca; species Vinca minor. Next base: position 8,412,828 of record JAOCZM010000040.1, on the reverse strand, counting down.
ATATTGTACCAGGTTCCATTTTTGAGGTGTTACACAATCCATATCTGAAAGCTGGTTTTGCTCTGGGGGCTTTATTCGGGCCTGGACGAGGTTAGTGACAGAACTCTTCTGTTTATTTTCTCATTGCCTTTTTCTTCTTATCCTTGTTTAAAAGATTTCAATAGCTCTACAGTATACGATCGTATGTAAGTGAGTGAAGTTGAGTTGAAACTCTAGTTATTTTCCCTCTTTCTTCTAGCTGACTTTAGTGACATGTATTTCTTCATCTCAATTTTTGTTGTCATACCTTACCATCCAAGTTTTCTTGGGTGTGTCTTTTGTCTGTTATCGTGATTTTTTAAATCATTGTATAACTGTTACTTTCTGTACTTTCAGATTTTCCTTTGATTGTAATGGCCTCGGCTATTTGTGATTAATGGAAATATAATTTATTTAGCAAAAAAAAAAAATTTTGTTGTCATACTTCCTTATGTAATAGTTGATTTTAACTGTAACTTTGCGAAACTTTTGCCACATTTGGGTATTGAGAGCTTTAGAAGATGTATCTGTGTGTGTCTCTTAGGCATATATTTAGGAGCAAATTTATAACATCCAGAAGAAAAAAAAGGCTTTCTATTTGCGAGACCTAGTATGGATGAATTAATAAGGATCAAGGAATCTGTTTAATTAATGGAAATGTAAGGTGAAGAATCAGAAAGTGCTCGAATGCTCAAGTGCTCCATAATGCAATAACAAGGTCATTGCTTGTTGGAAGGAGGATCACCTGTTGATAAAGAAGCATGACCATTTTACTTGAATAATAAGGCTTTAATACCTTGTTTCTTCAACACGGGAGAGGGACGCCCTAATGGTTAGAAGCCTTTTATGTTGAATTCTTACAATCTTTTCCTTTGGGGAGGTCAGATGGGGGATAGAATACACCTTCTAATACTGCTTACTTTCTGTTTTGAGATATAATATGATCTATAAATTACTAATCATTATATATTGAGGATTACTTCAGTAATTTCTCTATTTGCTATTAGCCTATTAGCATTGATTCACTTGATACTTTGCATATGTGTAGCTTTTTACTAATTCAATTATTGTTCTATAAAGCTCCATTTTGTAAATAAGAGGGTTAAGTCTGCAGTTTATATGTAATTTCATTAATTTGTTATTCCTTGTATCGTATAGTTAGTTATGGCTGATAATTGATTTTTAACTGTAATTCTGAAGTAAAATCAATTAACCACCCACTTAATTGTCCAATCATGTTCCAGACTTGCTTTTTGATGGTTTAAACGCATTTAGGAAGGGATCACCAAATATGAATTCTCTTGTGGGCTTTGGATCTATTGCGGCATTCGCCATTAGTGCGGTAAAGTTGGACATTTGGGGTTCTTGCGCTGCGAATAAAGTATTTTCTGTGCTAGTGATTTTTTTTTACCATCTATTTTCTCTTGTGCTTTTCTTAGGTATCACTCTTCAACCCTGCTCTGGAATGGGATGCATCATTTTTTGATGAACCGGTATGTTTTGGGTTTCTCGTCCCTTATTTTCTTTAAAAGAATTATTCCTACCTTCTCAGTCAAACCTCATTTAACTCATTGCACTCAGTGTGATGGTGAGAAAGAATGCCTCTATATTTGTTCTTTTCCTTCATGCCTTGGCATATCCTGTAAACGTTAGGGCTTTCCAGTTCACCGGCTAATAATGTTCACTGAGAGAAACATTTGTTTTTGTTTGACTTGCTATTTTGAGCGACTCCAACTTGAGTTTCAAACTTGGCTCTTTTCTAGCTGAGAGTTTTACCTTGAAGTCTTTGGTTTATTTTTATTCATGCATATAAATTTTGATGTTTTGGTAAGACTAAAAGAGAGAGAGAGAGAATTATGTTGTTAGGTGATATGGGTAGGAAGGAATAACAGGATTTGTAAAGATCAGTATTTGCCTGTTGAGTTACTTTGGGATAGACTTTTTTTTTTTTATCATCTCTGGGCAATATATCGTGCTTTTGGAGACAGTATGGTTAGATTTACATAGACACATGGCATTGATACATTTAGATAGAGGTTGGATGGCTGCATTGATGTACTTTTTATTTTATTCTCTTGAGGAATCCTTATCATCTTTCTTTTTTTTCTTCTTGTCACAATATATATATATATATATATATATATATATATATATATATATATATATATATTTCTTTCATCAAAAAATAATGTTGTCCTGAAGTTCTTGTATTCAAACAAAACCCCAACCAAACTTCATTCTGTTACAATCTACCTAAAGACTGTTACTTTTGTTTGTCCTGATTCCCGTTTTTGCTAGATTAGAAGATGATTTTCAAAAACGTTATATTGATGAATGATGTATATCCTAAAATGTTGCTTTTATTTTACGTTATTTATTCCGTGTGATTGAGTTTTGCATGAAAGCCACATTTCTCGATTGTATTGTTCTTTTGGTCGATAATTTTTTCAATCAGTATTATAATTTTAGCACGCAGGTCATGCTTCTTGGTTTTGTTCTGCTTGGGCGCTCCCTAGAAGAAAGGGCAAGGGTTAGGGCATCCAGTGACATGAACGAGCTACTGGTTAGTTGTGAATGATGCTGATATACTGTGTACAATATACTGCGTCACTTTAGTTATTATGTGGTTTAACGATCATGAATATTAATATACAACAGAAACCAATTTTCACGTACATGACAAAGTGAACACAGGGTACCTCCTGAAACTGAAAGATGTCTTTTTTTTACTTAATGTATTTCTGTAGAAAACTGTAGGAACTTGAATACTAGATCCAAATGGGTTATTTTTTATTTCTAAAGCTTCCTGATGGTTCATGGGTGCTCTGTGCAGTTGCTTATATCCACTAAGGCACGACTTGTGATTGCACCCTCTGGAAGTGATTCGACCAATGATAGCATAGTCTGCTCTGATGCCATGTGTGTTGAAGTTCGCACTGATGATATTCGTGTAGGCGATTCAATACTGGTTTTGCCTGGAGAAACAATTCCAGTAGATGTAAGCGATCCGTAGTTCTTTTTCCTTTTCTGGTTCAATTTCGTATATTGATGCTCCTGCAAGCGACTTCTATTACGTTAAAAAGAAACACCCTTTGGTGTTTTCTTCTGGTGTTCATGATCTGCCAAACTAGACTAACCTCCATGCTATACCAAGTCCCATAATTTCATACCATGTCTAATTACAACGCTACTATTCAGTGGTCAAGCAGAAGCAGGGTGTTGAATCATTTAATAGACATAGACTGCATGCCTGTATCTTCTGCCAATCAGTAAACAGTTGTAGGCCTATAAAGCATTCTTTAAGAGGGAACCAGTAGTTTCCCTTAAAATGTGATTGGCATGGGAAATGGAGTTTTTCCTACTTCCTTCTTGTCTCTATAATTGTTTATCTAAATTCTGAGATTTTTAAATAGCTCTTATTTTGTTGGCTTGCTAACTGACAGTTGTTAGGCTACTCGTTCGTTTTTGTCATCAGTAGGACTATATTTTTATATATTTATGCCATGCTACTGCATTTGTCAATTTTTTGCCATATATTGCACATTTTGTATCTTGTAAGCAAATCCTTTTTTTTTAGTAGTCCAATTTCCTGTCCATGCATATGTTTATATATGCTGAGAGTTGGTATTCTGAGTTTTTATTCCCTGGCTTGTGTGTTCATGTAATATAATATAGACACTGATGTCATAGCCAAAATCTGTACACAGGGAAGAGTAGTTGCTGGTCGAAGTGTTGTGGATGAGTCCATGCTTACTGGTGAATCTCTTCCTGTCTTCAAGGAAAAAGGCCTTCCAGTCTCTGCTGGAACTATAAACTGGGTATGATACTCATGAAGACTCTAAACTAGATACTACACTGGACATGAGTTTGACGATTTGAAGTGGGCAAGATCTAAAAGTTCTTGTCCACAAAGTTCTTGTCCACTGTCAGTAGACCTCATGATGTCACTCCTTGTCTCTGACATATCATGGACTTACCTTTTAACGCCTATTAATTATTATGTTTCTGCAGTAGTAATATACCTCATGATGTCACTCCTTGTCTCTCATAGCTGCATGATGTTGTACTGTATCTTTGAATGCATGATTTTATTAGTTGATTGAAATTCTTTTGCTATGGTGATTCAGGATGGTCCTCTGAGGGTGGATGCATCTACTACTGGCTCTAATTCAACAATATCCAAGATAGTTACTATGGTGAGTAATTTTCCTAATTAACATACCTGGCATAAGCAACTCTTATTGTAGCTTGCCTTGGCTGTTTGTCTTGTCTTTGGCATGCAGCTTGTGATTCTCCTAATTGGATATGTGGGCCAGCTCTAATCTCCTTGTATGGAATACTGGGAAGATGGTCAATGATCAACTTCATTTGGCTGTCAGCCTCATTACTAATAATTCTACTAATCATTGATTCAGTCTCCCAGGCTTGATCCCCTTGGGTTTTTTTACTGTCTAATTAACTGATGTGCCTAACTTCTTAACAAGTTGCCATATCGTTTTTCTTTTAGGTTGAGGATGCACAAGGTCGTGAAGCACCTATTCAAAGGCTTGCTGATTCCATTGCCGGGCCATTTGTGTATACTGTAATGACTTTATCTGCAGCAACATTTACCTTTTGGTAAGTGATGCATCTTTACCATGGAGTTGGGCTGCTCATGGCTGAAGATATTAACTTTGATGTCTTAGAGCATCATTTTGACATTTATGTCTGTCCTCATTCTCACCATCTCTAGCTGACAGCCGGGGCAATGCTCCACTCATGCTATCTGCCCCCTGGTTATTTTCTGTCTCTTTTAAGTCAAATGTAATCAATCTGAAGTCTGGCATGTTCTATCACATGTAATCATGAAGCCTGCTGTAAATCATTCTTTTCAGATGATCACTCCTAGTCAGGCCCATGCTCCCTCTCCATTGCGACTTCCCCAAACATGTCCTTTTGTTTTACGCTCTGTTCTTTAGCATTTGTCCTAATCCTTGCACAATTTTAGAGAAATGCTTGTATGAATCTGACATTTAAAAAAAAATTAAATTAAATTCACAAATAATAATTGCTCGTCTGCTTTCACCTGATATTTGCTTATCTGCATCAAGGTACTATATTGGTACACAAGCTTTCCCTGATGTGTTGCTAAATGATATTGCTGGCCCAGATGGAAATCCATTGGTTCTGAGTTTGAAGCTTGCTGTGGATGTCTTGGTGAGTTACAATCAGCTAATTAATGTTTCAAGCTAACATTTTATCCAGCCAAAACGTGTTGCTTTTTTAATATTCTGAAGCTTTCCTGGTTATATTTCGCTCTTATTCTTTACCTTTTTCATTTGCTTTCCCTGGCAGTGTATTTGTAAAATGATTACTGTTTATCCCTAATATTGTGCATAGTATGCAGTAGTGTTGCCGCAGCTTTCATGTTCCTTTTACTTGCTCAGCTTATTTAGTTTCTTGAGAGAAACTTGTGTAGGTGTAAGAAGTTATTTGCAATTTGTAGTTTTTCTGTTTGTTCAGAAAAATCTAGTGAATAGCTAACATAGCTTGCTTTGTGTTTATTCTTTTAGGTTGTCTCCTGCCCATGTGCTCTTGGCCTTGCCACTCCGACAGCTATCTTAGTCGGCACCTCACTTGGTACTATACCGGCTTTTGTTTTATTTGTTTTCTCTAGTTTACACCTACAAAAGCATGAATCTGGATTGGAAAAACAAGGCATATTATTGGTTTTCTCAACTGTACTTTAGGATTTTAAGTTCAGTATCTGTAGTCTTTCAAGTACGAGTGTGCACCATTGCTCAACCTTGTTTTCGTTCATTTTTTTTAACCTCGTTAGAATTTATCTGAAGTGCTAGCTGAAGATCTTCCCATATCCCTGTTTGGCCAGCTATATATTGAAATATTTGTTCGGTTGATAACTGAGCAGGTGCAAGACAGGGTCTTCTTATTAGAGGTGGAGATGTATTGGAGCGGCTGGCGGGTATCGACTATGTCACACTTGACAAAGTAGGCGCCTATTTACCTTGTCTAGCATTTCTTTTCTTTTTTTTATGTGAGGAAGATACTGAAAAGGGAAGGATAAAAGTTTTCAAGTGTTTGCCACAATTTTAGCATAACTAAAAAGCTAGGTTTGCATCTAAGTTTTTGACAAAATTATAGCTTTGCTTTTGTTTACTTTCAGACAGGTACTCTAACTGAAGGAAAACCAGCTGTCTCTGGTATTGCATGTCTGCATCATGGAGAGCAAGAAATTCTTCGGATTGCTGCAGCAGTAGAGAAAACAGCATCTCATCCCATTGCAAATGCCATTTTAAGAAAAGCGGAATCATCAGACTTAGATATCCCTGTCACTCGCGGACAAATTGTTGAGCCAGGTTTTGGGACCTTAGCGGAAGTAGATGGGCTTCTTGTTGCAGTCGGCACATTGACTTGGGTTCATGAGCGTTTCCAGCAGAAAACAGACCTATCTGATCTAAAGATTCTGGAAACTTCTGCGATGTGTCAATCATCAATAAATAGTACATCATCAGTTCATTCGACAACAGTTGTTTATGTTGGTCGCGAAGGAGAGGGTGTTATTGGTGCTATTTCAATTTCTGATAATTTGCGTTACGATGCCAAATCTACAATTTCAGGGTACTATTCATCTGAAGGATCTTTCTAAAAGATTTTCTTTTTTTTCTTTTTTTTTGAAGGGGAGATTAACCTTTAGTGTTGGAGTCTTACCAAGGAAAAAAGAACAAAAAAAATTACTCTTTGCGTGCATGATCATCTGCAATACTTTATTCACAGCTGCCTTCTTGGTCAGCTATTTTTATTTTTGAAATGACCCCTCTCACCGTAGACCTCGCCCCTTCTTTTCGATGGTAACTCAGTAAGGGTTTTTTTTTGCTTCCTCTTTTACTATGGAGTATCGAAAAAATGTTTTGATTTTATCCTCAGTTACATAGAAAACTTTTTCATGTACCCTCCTCTAGCTCTTTATGCTAAATTATGTGCTAGCTAGGCATATACAGTTTTCTTTTTTCTTGATGAATAAATATTTACCAGACATGTAAAGTTGTTCATATATGTGAAGAGAATTCTCAGCCACTCATGGTTTCCTCGAAAATGCCCAGCTTGTAACTTTTAGAAGTTTTCCATAATATGTGTTGCATAGGCTAGAATCTGACTAGAACTTTTTTGAGGACATGATCAATATGGTTCTTTCTAAGATGAAGACGACTACTGATTTTTGAAGTCATGCACAGTAATAAAAATCATGGCTGAACAAGGATTATAGATATATTATTGTCTACTTGTATCATCATGTCCCGAGACTTTTCCCCCCATTTTTAAGCATACAGCATTAAAGTTACTCTCGCTACAAACTTTATCATGTAGCTTTGGAAGTACTACTAGACTACATTTGCATGTGCTTGTTGACATAATATTAAGGTTGTAATTTGTTCTTTTGACATCCATGATCTGTTTTACAAATTGATAGGTTAAAGGAGAGAGGAATTAGGACAGTCCTGCTATCAGGTGACAGGGAAGAGGCAGTTGCAACTGTAGCCAAGGCAGTCGGCGTTGAAAAAGAAGGCATTTATTCATCCTTGTCCCCACAGCAAAAATCTGGTGTCATTTCAAGACTTCAAGCTTCTGGACACCAAGTTGCAATGGTAAATGCCCTTTGCTCAGGGAATGTTATGTTGTGCTGTACCATATCAATTGTAGATTTCAAATATACTTTGATAAACTTGTCTATTAAGTGTTTTCATTTTCTCAGATTGACAATGGGAGTTAGTCACTTGATTGATGTCTTTTGCATCACTAACTTTTGTCATTCAAAATCTTTATGAATATATACCTGTGAAAAATTCAAATATTTACTACCTGTATACATATGAAGCATTTCCACTTGATTGTTTGCCAAGAATTGTCGCCAAAGTCTTATAATTGATAGATGAAATTTTTAAGGAGGCTTCTAGAATTTTTTTTAGCATCTATTGATCAATCAAGAAAGATAACTGTGTTATGTGATGAATTCCGCCCGGCTTCTGAGCACATTTTCAAGTTGTTTTGAATGGCTAGGCCTTCAACACCTATTAGTTTCCTATTCTTGAAATACCACCTCGTCTAAATGCTTAGAGAAGAATTGTTATTTATCTATTTTACATTCTAGCACATTCCTTGCCTGTAGGCTCGACACTTTTTAGTAATGGTCCACATGTGCACTCCTTAACAGTTAACATACACTGTACTAATGCATGGCTACAAGGTTTGAACCCTATTTGTTCTGCTCTGATGCCATTTTGAACTGCCACCACATCTAAACGGATAAACTGTCCAAAAGGAGCTTAATTTACACATTTACAAAACAGTAATTGTATTTATGGTGCTCCCCTGTTCTACTACTAAAACATCAAACTCAAGTAGTCCATGTTATTTTCACCTTTGTGAAGCATAATTTTGTTTTTAAGTTACAGAACCTCTCTGACTTGAATGTACTTCTGAAGGTTGGTGATGGTATAAATGATGCACCCTCCTTGGCAGTTGCCGATGTTGGGATTGCTCTACAAATTGAAGAACAAGAAAATGCTGCATCAAATGCAGCATCCATTATACTTCTTGGCAATCGACTTTCACAGGTACACATTATTGGTTTGTAAGAATTATGTGTAAATATCCTTTTGTGCCTATGATCGCTCCATGCTCTGATATTAGCATACCTTCCATGTAGCCAAAATTATATCTGTGCTTTGCTGCAGTCATACAGCATATATTCATTATTCATCCAAAAACAAAAAGCAAAATACATCATATATTCATTTTCTCTATGGAAATAAATTTGTCTTTTTTTTATGGAAAAAATTGCCTCTGCCGAACTTCTGGTCATTTCGAGCAACTATTTGGAAGCTTGTGCACCAAAATTCATGCTTTGTATAATTATTTTCTATCTGTTCCAGTATTTTTTTTTCTACTGTCAAGTCTATTCCATTGGGGTTTTTAAAAAAAAAGACAATAATGGCCTTGATTACGTTAACGTGATGAGACAGTTTTTGAGTTTTTATGGTTGTAGAATTTAACTAAATAGTCCCGTTTCTCTATTATAAGAGGATGGTGAGATTCTTTAAGGGTATTTCAATTTTCTGAAACTTAAAGAGGGAAATCTTGTAAAACTGTTCTATTTGCTCATCTCCCATAACGAGGACAACTGATTTAATGGCAGTTAGTGGAAGCACTTGATCTTGCACGTGCAACAATGGCAAAAGTTCACCAAAATTTATCCTGGGCAGTTGCATATAATGCTGTTGCAATCCCCATTGCAGCAGGTGTACTACTTCCTCAGTTTGATTTTGCTATGACACCGTCACTTTCAGGTGAGGCTAATAGTCTCCTTTCCTGGTTTGTTGTGATATTTTTCTTTAATAGCATGAAAGAAGCCATGCTACTTGTGTCGTGCCATTGCACCAAAAGTGGGTACTGCTTTGGCATATCGGCAGTATCTTTTTTCCGTTTTCCTTTTCTAGTTTTCCTGAATCTGTGAAATGGGAGACCATGTTTCTTTAGTTAAATTCTTAAACTTGCATACCATTTTCTGCAATGGGTTTAGTAGACAACACACATTTAATAAGAACATGGTATATTCATCATGAAATACAAATACTTGAAAAAGAATTATTAATATCGTATTTTCTAGGTGGACTGATGGCTTTGAGCTCAATATTAGTCGTCAGCAACTCGCTTCTTTTGCAGTTACATGTATTTCAGAGGGAAGAATAAATAACAGTCCCCACATTGTCGAAATGATGTACCCTTTCTTCTTTACTACTCTTCTCAATCTTGTCCTGTTGTATCAGAAGATTGCATTAAATATTTTTGATTTTGTAAATTAGATAAGGTATCTCATATCATGTACAAAATGAGAAGAATGATTCAAGTTCAAAAGAATTTTGTCACTTGGGCTGTATAGCAAATCCAGGTATGCTTTTAATATTTGACTATATGGAAACTTTAGATCCTATTGGAATTCTTTGAGAGGTTAGTTACCTGGGACATGTCTAAAGACAAAGAGAAAAGGCAGATTTTGGGAGCAAATGCAGCTGTACTGGGCTGGTTCAAGTCCTAAGACTTGAGTTGGGACTTCTTACATGAGACCTGGGCCCAATGTGTTTTACTGTTTATTTTGTCATTTTATATTAAAGGTCTCTTGTGTTTTAATTTTTGTTTTTCTATAATGCCCTTCGATACAATGTTTGTCAATTATAAAAATGTCATTCTAAAAATGAAAATAAAATACTGAACACAAAGGATAAGAATTTGACTCGTTGCCTTTCCATCAAAAGTATCACAACTTTTCAACAAAAAAAAAACATCAACCGGTCAAAGGAAGAGTCGTCATTCTTCATATTAAGCCCCCCCAAAAAAATGAACCAAAAAAAATAATAATAATAATAATAGAACTGCTCCCCAAAATTCATCAGATGCATCTGTTTGAGTTGAATCGTTGCCTTTTTAAACGCAGTAGGCACCATGACATCTGTCTACAATGGAACATTTATCTTTCTTTTTTTTCTTTTTTGCTTTGCTAAATTACACTAGAATATTTCTCAGCTCTTTTTCTCTTTTCGCATTACATATTATTACTTTATTTTCTGAATGAGTCCCATGACCTTCAATTCGATACTTCACATCCATATATCATTTCTAGGTGATAAAAATCCAATAACAGTACTAGAAAAAATCCTTTTCTTAAATATAATGTACTAGAAAGAATCCCTTCCTCTGCTGACAGATTCTGAAAATCAAATTGCATTACTATTTTCTTTCACTATATTACTGATCATGTAAATAAGAAGATTCTATACTTTTGACCCCCTTTTTTTAATCGTTTCATTCTATTTATTCATCAATTAGTTCTAAAATAATTTGTTCTTTTTCTTTTATGGGAAACTGGTGCAGGAACCTCCCAGAAAAATATTATAGAAGTTTATAGAACAAATATGTTTCAGGTGGACAACTTTTTTTGAATCAGCTCGAAATTTAGAACAGTTGTTTAAGTAGTAGAGTCGTTTATATGTGGAAAAAAAATTGTAAAAATTATGTGATAAAGTGTTATTTGCATATGTAGACATATCATCTATCTCGTGTGATCCAAGTTGGTTGTTCATTAAGAAACAAAAGAATTGGTAAGTTATAAGAGTTGTTTCTTTTTGGGCTTGGCTAGATTAGTAAGAGTTGAGTCGTTAGGGGTTGCTATTGAATTAGGGACCTTCCTAGGCTACTAGAATTATTGGCTAAAAGATTGACTAAAATAGTTTTTTGGACCTTTTTGCCCTTATAGTTAGGTGAATCTCTTATACCAGCAGGGGGTAAGATAGTCATTTAACACCCTCAATTTGGTGGTTTAGGGTTTCTATCCCCAAAATTCTAGGAGTAAATCATTTTCCTTGAATTAGTTGGTTATCGTTGTAGTAGGGCAACAAATTTGATAGAGAGGGAGAAGGGGACCCTACAAAACTAAGGAAACCTTAAATAGTGCCATTGAATGAACACGTGATTAAGAACAATTCTTGTTGGGTGCATTTCCATGCAAAACGCTTTGCGTGTGATATATGGTCCCACTCTTTTTATACCTTCTAATTATTATAAAATAAAATTTAATAATTTTTGTATTAATATTTCCAATTTTTGCTTGTTTTGGTCTCATAATTACATTGTTGTACCTTATAACAATGCGCCGAAAATTACAAACAATAACGGGCTGTCCCAACCAATAATAATGCAACATTTTTTTGTGTAAGGATGTGCCCCTATCTAGAATGATTGTACATCTGGATTTATCTTTTGATTATGTGACTTAGCAAATCATCAAAAAGCATCAATTACAAAAATACCGTATGAATTTTTTTAAGTAAACAAAGTGAGAAAAAAGATTTGGACTGTAATTTTTGTAGGAAATAATAGTAGAGAATAGGAAGAATTTATCGATTTTATAATATGTGTTGTGGACGGAATCACTGTCTTGAAAGCAAATTTGGGCACGACCCCGGTACAATCCAAACTGCCGTTTGCTCTCCAAGGTTAACACAACTAGCCCTTAAATACGTGCACTTGTATCAAATGACTTGAAACTTGCAATCTTATGAACTCATACAAAAGAATGAACAAAGCTATTCCAACGTTTACAAAGAAAGGAAGAAGAAGAATAAATATTTTTCTCATTGATTCACTCTAGCATGTAGGTATTTATAGGCTGAAATTGGATGTTGTAGTGTGATCAAAATGAGAGAAAAATCAGCCCATTAGTTGAAATAGTGGAGATAAATATATGGTCAACTAAGAAAATGGGGAGAGTGATTATTGACCCAATCAAATGAAATAGGTCACATGCAATTTGACTCGTTCAAAGAAGTGAAGGCAATACATGCCATTTACCAACAATTTTTAGTGTTAATAAAATTATGGTATATTATCATTTGGTATAATTCTTTATGTGTACAATTTAATTGCGTGGCTTTTTTTTTTTTTTATTATACAGAATTAGAGTAGTATTACTTTTGTTTTAGGGTCGAGAAGATGGGAGATATGGTAATCGTTTTGAAATATTACTTCGGAAATAGAACAACTTAAGTACTAAGTTATTCAGATTCGAGTAATCAATCCAATTAGATCCCACTCTCACCATTTAATCCACACGTATTGGTAATTAAATGGAAATACTCTTCTTTGAACATGGATAGAATGATAGCTCAATTAAATACAAATACTATAGTAGTGCATTTTTTTTTTTTACATATCAATTTTGCTTTCATATAAAAAACAAAAGATGAATAGTGTGACAACTACTAATCAAGGGGAGTCCACAAACCACATGCATATATTTATATTTGTATACATACATCACATGGCTAAATCACTATTTCAAAAGAACAATGTTTCACCTATAGAAGCATTCTCTACACCTAGGGAACATTATAACTAATCTAAAATTGACCGTAACAACAAAGTCAAGATCATTAGAACTATTTAAAACTCATTATTATAACCAACTAACTTAAACTAAACCACTGTTATTACATCCCATAGGACAGAAGAATGAATATTTTGATGGACATAAGAACGAATAGTATTATTATATTTTTATTTATTTTTTAAGGTTCTCATCAAACTAAAATCAGATTATAAATGACCATATATTTAAGGTTTCATACCCATATGATTCTGATTGGATTGGGTATAGTATGTGATCAATCTCGCAGTCTAATATCAAAATCATATTTTAGATAACTTAATCCTTAAAGTTTCATACTTAAGATTCAAAGAAAATAAAAATAATACTTAGCCAAATAAATAATAATAATAATAATAATAATAATATTTTTGATGTGATATACTAAAAATAAAATGACAGTGATGTTAACGGCGTTAAAGGACCCGTTAAATAGGTGTATATGTCAGCCTATTATGTAGACAGGCTTTGTCAGACCCAATTGGTTGTGGGCCTTTCTGACCATTTCACGTTGGCAAATATGACCTTCCCGAGGAAAAAAGGCCTCTATGGTAACTTTCATTGACGGCAGGTTAAAAGTAAAATTGGGCCTTAGTGGGCCACTCTTCTGATCTTGTGGGCCAACCTTGTCCCTTCAGCGGGTCCACATTTATAATCTTTTTTTTTTAAAGAAAATTATTTATTTAATCCTACTTTGGGGGTGTTCATGAAAAATCGAAACTGACCAAACCAAATCGATCCAAACCGATTTTTCGGTTTGAGCGGTGTATTAGACTGATTTCGATTTGGATTAAATTAAAATCGAAACTTTCGATTTTGGTTTCAAATTTTTATAATCCAAACCGAACAAAACCAAACCGAATATATATATATATATATATTAAATAACTCTTTTATAATTAAACATATTGAACTTTTTATTTATACCATGACAAGCAAATTCTTCAAATGCTAAAGTAAGAGATTGAAAAATCATATGTTGTATGTAGTTTAGATTCATCTAAAGTTTTTGTTTTACATTGAAAATAATAATGGTGTATTTTTTTGCTTTTTTCCTCGTGGGATAATTTTTCAGTAATTTGTTTGAATTTCAAGAATCAAGATCAAGAACTTATGTTTCATTAATTTGTTTTTTGTTGTGTTTAACTGGTGAAAAACAATAGACATGTTTATTTATATTTTTAGTAGGTAGGTAATTATATAAAAAATTGTTTTATTTTTACTGTATATTGAAGTTCAAAGAAATAAAACTATTGTTTTCACAAGTTAAACACAATAAAGAACAAAATAATAAAATATATTGAAGTTCAATATTTCATTATTTTGTTCTTTATTGTGTTTAACTTGTGAAACAATAGTTTTATTTCTTTTATATTTTTAGCATGTAATACGAAATTTAACACTTGTCACAAAATATGCAATACATGTTCAAAACGTATTATTTTATGTATATTGAAAAACGTGTTCATCACTATAACCGTGAGCGGAGAGAGAACCAATTAATCATGTATTGTCATCTTCGCTACTGTGTATTATGTCCTGTTGCCTTGATGCCTGAAATCCTTCTATTTTAGGGCAAGGCAACAACATTAAAATATTAAAGAAGGGTAAATAAAATTTTCCTCTAAATAGCCATTGTATTTGTATAATTCATGAGTAACAAGAAAAAAATATAATATTACAAAAGCAGTACGTTCAAAATCGTCGAAATTTTTTTAATGGATTTAGCTAAATATGTCATTTTGACAGCAATGAGATTCTTTTGTAGCTTTTGCTAGATACTAGACAGCAATGGAATTCTTTTTTTTTTTGGTTTAATATAAGCAATGTAATTTAAAACCTAATTAGTTGTATAGTAAGTAACCCCAAAAGAAGCATCTTAAAGACTTCGATAACCGCTTAACTAGTCTCATAATCTATCCTCTCAATGGTTACTTACGTAAAAAATATGGGTTCGATACATTTAAAGAGCAACTTCATTTATATTTGTCAAAATTATTCTATTCATATCTTAATTAAATTAGTGTTATCAATATCAAAATACGTATTGAAAAGAAAAAATTTCAAAAACCACCTATTTGGATTCTAGTTCTATTTGAAAATGTAAGAGTGAATTGTTTATAAGAATTAAAAAAAATTGGGTTAAGTTTGGGGTGAGCCTCTAAAGGTTGGACAGAGGTTGGAGTTTCTGCCTTCGAGATTTTGAAAATTGAATTTGTACCTTTATAAAATTTAATTTTTTTAGAAAGAGGAAATTAAAAGCTTTGAAAATATATGTTAACTATTTTCATTTCCTCTTTCTAATAAAGAGAATCAAGTAAAATTAACCTCTTACCCTTCAAGTATTTAACTGTCTTGGAAGCCATCTACAGACGCATAGTCTTGAACTCGATAACTAAGCAATTATAATTGTTACATGTTTACAAGATTTTATGTTAAATTAGTCAAAATGTTTCTTACATCTCAAAGAAATTAGTCAAGACAATATGCATAGGCGATACAAAAATACTAAAATGTTAAACTTTTTTTCTTAAACAGTCCAGATATGGTAGAGATAAAGCAATTTGTCAACACCTTACATATAAATTTCGACCATCAAGTTAAATAATTTAATCATCAATATTTGTGTGAATGGTGCTTACAGAAATGCCTATATGTACTATACTCAAATTGTCCAACTACACCCTTAAAATTTAGTATTGGATTTTTAGAACCAAAAAAAAAAAAACTTGTATTAGATTTCCTATAATTCCTCCAAAATATGACATGGTATAAACAGGGAACTACTACTAAAAAGGATTGAGCTTCAAGTACTTCACCTTCATATTTTTAGTTAGCGAAGAATTTAAATTTTTGGATATGTCTTAATTGAGCCTGCCTAATACTATTTTGACATCAACAACTTATAAAAAGTAGACGTATGCACTTAATAAAGGGAAATGATTAACGTCTAAGTAAAATTGGCTGTAATTGACTAAAAATTCAAATTAAATACTATTCACCCTATGTTGGTATAAAAGATTCACCTAATTATTTACAATTTTGCTACAAATTGGTTAAATTTTAACTCCCTAACAATATCCCTTAATAAATATTTAGCACAACAACTGAATATTGCCGTCCTGGCTCCTATGCGGAACAGCTTTTTGTTCCGCACTGCGGGACACGATATCAGTCCGTCGGATGAAATTTTTTAACGGTCCAGATCTGGAGATAGAATTTTTTTTAATTTTTTAAGTTCAGCCGCAACTTTTTTCTCTCTAGATTTGGACCGTTCAAAATCTCATCCGACGGCTGATATTGTTCCGCACGTGCGGAAAAAAATCTGTTCCGCATAGGAACTGGACTGGAATATTGTTGCATGCAAAGCAATCGAGGCTTGGACCTCAAATATTCAATAGGGGTAGTGAACAGCAGTAATAGTAATAGTAATAGTCATACCTCATCATAGCTTTAGCTATGATAGTAGTAAAATCTAGTACTACTAGTGAAGAAGAAGTCATTGTCAACACCCTCCCACCCCACCCCCTCCCCCATGTTAAAGATATTACCCTATTCAGCTCTTCTTTCATCTCTGCTAAAGAGAGGGACTTATGATGGATTCGTGTCCCAGAAATCTCCCAGAGTTTCAGAGACCCACATTACCCCCCCCTCCTATTTTCACAGCTTTTAATTTCATTTTTGGGTTTTTATTGCAGTTTGTACCCCCCTAGGTAAGAGGGTAATTTCACTTTAATCCACATATAAAAAAAGATTATAAAAAAACCATAAATATTTGGTAAGCTATCGTTAAATAGACATGAAAATGATCGGTATGTCTCTAATTTAGGCATGTAATCAATTTTATTCTTTTTTTAATAAATGATTGATAAGTCTATAGTTAATACAGTTATGCACTATAGAGGAAGCTAAACTTGATTATGGATATTACACTAAACATGTCATTGCAGTTATGAGTTATAAGCGATGGACATATATGATGATACATGCCGTTTTCATGCCTATTTCATGACATTTATGTCATATTTAAGTTGTATTTTGACTAGTCTTAGACCAAAATAATTATTTTTAGATAATTTTAGAGTTTTATATCTAAAGAATTTGAATATCAGCTAAAGTTTCAAATCATACCAAACACATACTATTCACTCCAAATACACCCAATTATTGTTTTTTAATGAATAAATAGTTATCCATTGATGACAAGATGGCCGAGGCCATTACAATCGGAATACTTCCCAAACTCTTTCACTAATACAACAAACGAGAGTAGTTGAGGGGGAAAAAAAATCAAACAAGACTGAAAATAAAAGTTATATAAGGAAACGGATAATAACTCACACCCCAAAAATACTAGGTGGGAAGTAACTAAAACTACTAATAATAGTAATCTAACAAACAAACAAACAAACAAACAGAAGACAGTTTTCTCCACCAAATCGTCATCACTATTCTCGAACCACAAAGCAAGCATTTGGTTTCAATCTCTACCTTAGACACCGATTTAGAAAACGATGGACAAATCAACAATTAAAAAATCCCTAAAAAGAAATGAAAACTCAAGAAATTACCCAAATCATATCATTCCAATATACCCAATTATGATCTTTAGAATATAGAAGACTAGAGTATAACTATTCCCTAACTTAAGAAGGGTAGTAAAGTGCAATTAAATCCTTCATTTTTGCATTACACAGTCACATATATGACTGGGATTCTTTTATAAATAAAAGTTTGACATATTCATATCATCATAAGTGTACTATGATAAAAGGGACTAGCTGTGCTATACTATGTGGGCTATATTGACAAAGAGAGAGAAAGAAAGAGAGTGTAGCAATTGTACTGTATTTTTTGCAGAGAGCCCTTGCCAGTGGGCCTTTTAACTTTTTATTCTATCACTATAAAATTTAACACAATTAATAATAGTTCATATGTCTTAAACCGTTAGATCAATTTATTCGATAATTAACACGTATCGCACATATACAAAATGAACATTCGTCATGCATATAATTTTGAACTGAATAAAATTTAATGCCCTAACAAAATCTCAAGTTTGCAAGGAATTAAATTAGTTATGGAACGTAAAACAAACGCGTATACAAGGGTAAAACATTTCTTTCTCTATATACCTATCTCTTATACATATACATACAGATAGAAGAGTTTCTTTATATATATATATGGGGAAACCAAAAATGGATCAATTCTGTCATGGACCAGGCCTACCAAGTGAATATGGATCACTTGGTCCACATTCAGCCACATCACAGTTTTGATTAAAATAATAAAAATATTCCCCCTTTTGGTGCATTGTTTGAGGCGTTTTTATTGTTTTTTAATCAAAAGAGGGGTTATGGTTGATTGTGGACCAAGTGGTCTATGTCCCCACTTGTAGATCAGGTCTATATCAGAATTTTTCCCAAAAATGCCGAGTCTTTCTCTTTCTTTCACTCAGCTCAGAGATTGCATGAATATCTCCACTGTATAATAGGGAGAGAGGTACCTCCCAGTCCTCTGCCACAAAGAACAGAGAAATGATGTGATTGAACAACAAAGCCTGAGAGCTGAGAGCTGAGCTGAACTTCTCTTTCTCTCACATTTTTTCACAATACTCAGTAATTGTTCTCTTTCTTTTTCATTTTTTATCATTAATGTCGGTGAAATCCAACACTGGGTTCTCTTCATTTCATTACAACTACTGAAAACTACAAAGGACTGCTTTTTTCTTCTCTTTTCATCTTCAAGAATTTGACTTGAAGTTGTTGTTTTAGGCATTTCTGGGCTTCTTTGAAGTGGGTTTTTTGGAATAATGGCATTTGGAGGTGGGTTTTTTGGAAAGAGTTCTGGGCTTCATTTACTTGAAGTGGCTTTTTTGGTGTTCTTGAGCTTCAGTTTTGCTAATTCAGATGATGGTAAGTAGTTGAATAAATGTTTGTTCTCTTTATTTTATTTTATTATTGGGTTTGTGGGATTCTGTTGTTTGGTTTCATTGTTTATTTAATTAATCAGGGAATGATTAAACTTATATTTTAAGTTTAAAGAAGCTTCAGTTTCCTTTAATATTCCTTTTTAACTACTTCTTTTTACTTACTCTGACATTGTTTACTTTTATAATTTTCATTCACATGTTTAATGTTCAAGAATCTAACAATTGTATTTATTTTTTTTTAATATTTAAAAGGGACTACTTTGCTGGAGATAAAGAAGTCATTTAGGGATGTGGATAATGTTTTGTATGACTGGACAGACTCACCATCCTCAGATTACTGTGTTTGGAGAGGTGTTACATGTGATAATGTCACCTTCAATGTCAATGCACTGTGAGTTTTCTTTCTCCGTAGTATTTTTTTCTAGTTCTTGTAATACTAGGTTTCTTTGATTTCGTATGTTTAGTTACATACATTTTGGATTTTCTTATCCCTACTAATTTCATATGTTTTTTTCAAATTTTGGTAGGAATTTCTCAGGATTGAATCTTGATGGCGAAATTTCGCCGGCCATAGGACAATTGAAGAGTCTGGGCTCTATGTATAGTCTTAAAACCTTGTGATTTTAATTTAAGGTGGAAGTGAATTTAATGCAACTTGATGGAAGCATTGATAAGTTTTCTGAATTATGTATAAACAGTGATCTGAGGGGAAATCGCCTATCGGGACAGATCCCAGATGAGATTGGAGACTGTTCAGCTTTGCAAAACTTGTGAGTAGTTTGTATAGATAGTTTTAAGAAGTTCTTGGCCTAAGAAAAAGATGAAAAGATTGAACCTTGCTGCTGCATTTGCATTATAATATGAATTGTCACAATTTAGCTTCTAAGGGTCTAGTTGGATAGTGTTTTTGCTCAGAAGCAGTCGAATATATGGTTTAAATAAGTTCTTGACCTAAATAAAAGATGAAAATAGTGAACTTTTCTGCTGCATTTGGATTATAATAAGATTTGTCACAATAAGCTTCTAAGGGTCTAGCATAGTGTTCCGTCTCGGAATTTTGTAGAATTAAAATTGTTTGTGTCAAGAGATATAAGTTCCGAACCTGAAGTTTTTTGTTCTGTTCTAAGATGAACACTGTCCAACTAGACCCTAAATCTGATCAAAGGAGTATGTGATCATATCACTTATTTTAAGTGCAATTCCTTATGTGAAATGCCTGGTTAGTTTTTTTTGACTTATTATTATAATTGATCAGGGATTTTTCCTTTAATGAGTTGGATGGAGATATTCCCTTTTCAATTTCAAAGCTGAAACAGCTCGAATTCTTGTAAGTTTGTATCACCAACTTTCTCCTTGTGAATTTCCCTTGTCGAGGGGGAAAAAATTAAATAAAGAACCCCATTTTGGCCGTTCTTTTAGTCATGTTAATTTCCTTGTTGATGATCTCCAGAGTGTTGAAAAATAATCAGTTGATTGGTCCAATACCCTCGACACTGTCTCAGATTCCAAACTTGAAAGTTCTGTAAGTTCTTTAGTTTCCTTTCTCATTTCTTCTCAGTAGCATTCAAATTAGTTGAGAGGCCTGAAATACTTTTATGTAATTTCTTTATTGAGTAAATGGATTAATAAGCTTAACGCCCCTATCCAGTGATCTTGCACAAAACAAACTGAGTGGAGAAATACCAAGGCTTATATACTGGAATGAAGTTCTTCAATATCTGTAAGTATATAATTAGTCATGCGTGACGTTCTATGTTGGCATTAGTCTTACTTCTGGTTATGTGATACCTTTGGACTGCATATGGAGTTAATTGTGCTGCTGTGACCACCTTAGGGGTTTACGTGGAAACAATTTGGGAGGTACACTTTCACCGGATATGTGCCAGCTTACGGGTTTGTGGTACTTGTAAGTTGCAGATCACTTTAGTAACCTTAACCTTCTTTTATCAATTCGTTTGTGTTCTAAAGTTGTCTATTTATAACATGGCCAGTGATGTCCGGAACAACAGTTTGACCGGTTCTATTCCGCAGAACATTGGTAACTGTACTGCCTTTCAGGTTCTGTAAGTACCACGACTCCAACGTTCACACTAATCATAAATACCTTCGGAATTTTTTAATTGAACACTCTTTTAATGCTAGGGACCTATCGTATAATGATCTGACTGGCGATATTCCATTCAATATTGGGTTCTTGCAAATAGCTACACTGTGAGTGCTTGATATCTTTCTTTAGGTTTTTTTTCTGGAGAGTTAAGTCGATAACTGCTTATGTTTATTTTTGTGGCATTTGCTAGGTCTTTGCAAGGTAACCGGTTATCAGGGCCAATCCCACCAGTAATTGGCTTGATGCAGGCACTTGCAGTATTGTAAGTGTCTTTGAGTTCCTCGCTTCATTCGAAGTTTCTTGAATATTATTTATAGTTTTGTCATTAAGACACCCATCAATGTCTCTTTTATTTTCCTTTTTTGTTTTATCCAACAGAGATTTAAGCTGCAATAATTTGAGTGGAACAATACCTCCAATTCTTGGAAATTTAAGTTACACAGAGAAGTTGTAAGTACTAGAGTTTCATTTCTTGCCAATTACTAGATCACGAAGGCACCATGCTCTCAAAAAATAATGTTCTTCCAAATTCTGGATTACATTAGATCAAATAGATTTTTTTTCTCTCTATATCTCATTTCTGTTCTCTTAGGTTGCACTTATGTCTTGTGATGTAGGTACCTTCATGGGAATAAGCTCACCGGTACCATCCCTCCAGAGCTGGGAAGTATGACAAAGCTTCACTACTTGTAAGAATGTTTTGCACTTGTCCCTTGATCCCTTCTCCACTTCAAATTTGTTACATCTAACTTGTGTTGGATGCACTATCTAATAGGCTGGATATGACCTAGATCTTAAGGACACAGCTGATGTAATAATAATTTACATGAAAATTTGTTGACTGCCTTTTGCCTTTCTGTTCTTCAGGGAATTAAATGATAATCAACTCAGCGGACATATTCCACCAGAACTTGGGAAGCTCACCGACTTGTTTGACTTGTACATCTTGTTTCCCTATGCAATTTTTTAACTTTTATCAAATTGTTCAGACTTCGATGAAGAAATTCATAAATACAATGTTCTATGCAGAAATGTAGCTAATAACCAACTTGAAGGACCTATACCCGAAAACTTGAGCTCTTGCACAAATCTCAATAGCCTGTAAGAGTCTAATTTTATCATCTAAAGATTTGGATTATAACTTCATAGGAAAAGTATTGAATTTTATATTTGGTGGCAGCAACGTGCATGGAAACAAATTGAACGGAACCATTCCGTCCGCGTTTGAAGATTTGGAAAGCATGACATACCTGTAAGTTCTGCACATTATTATCTCTTAAATGTCCTAAACTCATCCCTTTTTGAATATATAAAAACCAGTACTTCCCGAGTATGTTGTAGTGGTAAATTCAATAGTGCAACTTGGACATTATCATTATCTAGACTGAAGCAAATCAAGCCTTTCTCCTATAATGTAATCGTAATTGTATTTTTTTGTCGTTTTGGCTGTTTTTTGCATGATTATGAATCAGATTCTCTAGGGATTAATAACGCTTCTTGTCACTTTTCAGTAACTTGTCTTCCAACTATATTAGAGGTCCGATTCCGATTGAGCTCTCTCGCATTGGTAATTTGGATACTTTGTAAGTGCTACATATGCTTTCTTTTTCTATATCTTTCTAATTATGTTGCTTTATAGTAGGGCTTAAATTTGAAATCTTTAATTTACTTCGCAGGGATCTATCAAATAATCTAATCACTGGTTCAATACCGTCTCCCCTTGGCGACTTGGAACATCTTTTGAAAATGTAAGAACTTGTTCTTCAGCAATATTTGAAAGTTTTACTCATCAATCATCTAACTCTTTACTTTTCTTATTTCTTTTAGGAATTTGAGCAACAATGATTTAACTGGGGTTATACCTGCTGAATTTGGTAACCTGAGAAGCATTATGGATATGTAAGAAATTTCTTACCACGGAATTAAACATCAAAAAGTTACTATGATTTCTTTGAAGCATATTTTTTTTACATTATCAATTTAACTTACTATGCAGCGATCTTTCTAACAACCATCTCTCTGGCCCGGTACCTCAAGAATTTGGCCAGCTTCAAAACCTTTACTTGTTGTAAGTTGTATTTCTCAAGAAGTTGTTTGATTTCGAGGACCTCATTTCTTTTTAATTTCTTTGACGGGATGGTATATATTCCAACTTTTTGTTAATGTGAATATCTTGTCTCCTAAATTACTGCAGGAGTGTAGTAAATAATAATTTATCCGGGGATATGATGTCGCTAGCTAATTGCTTAAGTCTAACAGTCCTGTAAGTTGTCTGAGGGATTACTCTCTTCCTCTTTCAACTTCCTATACTACAGGATATTTCTGGACTAATTTTTTGTGTCTTTCAGCAATGTGTCCTATAACAATCTAGAAGGGAACATTCCTACGGGCAACAATTTCTCGAGATTTTCACCTGATAGGTTAGTTGATAAGTGGTTGCTTTTGTTTCTCCCGTTTTAAATATGAATCCTGTTTTAATGAATCTTCCTTTTGAAAGTTTCATAGGAAATCCTAGTCTTTGTGGATACTGGCTGAGTTCCACTTGTCATGCCTCTCGTCAAACACAGCGAGGTAAACATTTCTTGATAATAGCTTGACTAGGGGTTCTGAATGAATTACTAAGACTTGGGGAAGTGAGCTAATGTTCGTTTCTCTTGTGTCCTCTACAGTTGCGATTTCTAAAGCAGCCATTCTAGGTATCGCATTGGGGGCTTTGGTGATTCTTCTACTGATCTTAGTTGCAGCTTGCCGCCCACAGACCCAAATGTCTTTCTCAGATGTATCACTCAATAAACCAGGTGCGCCTTGTTTTAAATCACGACAATCCTTTTCATATCATAATTTCCATACTTGGCATTACAAATCTGTTTTAAGTACTTGCATTTGCATACCACGTTAAACTCGTGATCATTCCTTCACATTTTTCTTGTGCAGTACATTACTCAGCTCCGAAACTTGTTATCCTGCATATGAACATGGCGCTTCATGTTTACGATGACATTATGAGGATGACCGAGAACTTGAGTGAAAAATACATAATTGGATGCGGAGCATCAAGCACTGTTTATAAATGTGTTCTTAAAAATTGCAAGCCCGTGGCTATCAAGAAACTGTATTCTCATTATTCACAAAGTATCAAGGAATTCGAGACAGAACTTGGGACAGTCGGGAGCATCAAGCATCGTAACCTTGTCTGTCTTCAAGGCTATTCTCTTTCACCATCAGGCAATCTTCTTTTTTACGACTACATGGAAAATGGCAGCCTTTGGGATATACTTCACGGTGAGTACTAAATAAATTTATTCGTGATGTACGCTTTCTTCTAAATATGGTAGCATTTCTAGATTGTTAAACAGGTATCTTAGACTTCTCGGTAATGATTCGTGCTTTTCAGGGCCTAATAAGAAGCAAAAGTTGGATTGGGACACTCGTATTCGTATAGCATTAGGTTCAGCTGAAGGACTTGCTTATCTTCACCATGATTGTTGTCCACGCATAATCCACCGCGATGTGAAGTCCTCAAACATTCTACTCGACAATGATTTCGAGGCCCACATCACTGATTTTGGGATAGCCAAGTCTCTTTGCCCCTCCAAGTCCCATACTTCTACCTACATAATGGGGACCATCGGTTATATTGATCCCGAATATGCTCGTACTTCCAGGCTTACCGAGAAATCTGATGTGTACAGTTATGGAGTTGTCTTGTTGGAGTTGCTTACTGGAAGGAAAGCTGTTGATAATGAATCCAATCTCCACTATCTGGTAAGTTTCAACTTCCATCACCTCGAACTGTATTTCTTTGTTTTGGAGAACAAATTTATTAGTACCTAGGAGATCAAACCCGTGACCTTATGGGGGCACCGGCATCTGTAGGCTCACCCTTTGCCACGCCCCGGGGCAGGAGAAAGATGTTATTAGTAGTGCCTAGGAGAGATTAATATCATCACTGATTATCTCACTTTTCCAACCTCAGTTTCTATGCTTAATTAATTTGGCATTTTGCTGTCTGAATTTTATGTTCTTGATTTTGGCAGATCATGACAAAGGCGGCGAAGAATGCTGTAATGGAAACAGTTGATCCAGAAATAACAGCAACATGCAAAGATCTTGGAGAAGTGAAGAAAGTTTTCCAGCTTGCTCTTCTTTGCACCAAGAGACAACCCTCGGAACGCCCCACGATGCACGAAGTTGCTCGAGTACTCGGAAGCCTAACCCCATCATCTACATCCTCAAAACTGACAATTCCGCCAACGCAAGCTATACTGCTCCCATCAGCGAAAGCGCCCTCCAACTACATGGATGAATATGCAAATATCAAGACACCCCACTTGGTAAATTGTCCATCTATGAGTACCTCTGATGCTCAATTCTTCATTAAATTTGGAGAGGCAATTTCCCAAGAATAGTGAGGCCAGTCGAAGTTAGTTGGTTTTTTTGTAAAACAACGTGGTACCAAACATTTATGAATTATGGTACTTAGCGGATGCAAATGTAAAGTTATGTTAGAAGGCTTTTTCCCCAACAGCTAAGAAAGTCTTTGTATATTTATTATTGTATAAATTATTTGGTAGTGAATTCTAAGTACTTGGCTTTGGGACCTTATGGATCAGTAAAAAAAATGGCTTCATTAGAGTAATATTAGCAAACCCTTTTGTTAGCAATCACCTACATGATTTGGTCTAGTACGTACTAACTAAAAGGGTGTTGAGCGTTTTATTTTAAAGAAGAATACACATTCTTCTTTGAGAACATTAAACATGTATTTCTCGCTTTAAAAATACCTGTTTTCAATGAAGAAAGATGTTTTGATGTTCTTAAGGAAAGGACAGGTGTTCTCTTAGGAAAAAAAAATCTTAATCCTCATATTTTATGTTTGATGGCTTAGATTTCGGTGTGAGCCTTGAGCATTGGATACAAAATATTTTATAGTGGAGTGATAATTTGTTGTGGACCAAACTTGAGGAAATGATTGTTTTGATTCATCATTGGCATAATAATGGGATGTAAAACTTTTGAATTTTGCAAGTACTGGAAATGAATAATGCCAAAGTATATGGGGATTTGGATTATCATGAAAATGTAGTCTGGACCACTTTGTCCATTCTCTTTCAAGATTTGTGGGTTGAAAAATGGATCTTATGGTTTGAAATAAAGACATAATGGATGATGAGTGTAGTTGGATTTAAGAAAAAAGGAAAAAAAACAAAAAAAGTTTCAGATTCTGTATGGCTGAAATCTAGGGTGGATATAGCTTTATGGACTTTTTTTAGACATCATGATGTATGAGAATCAGCAAAAATGTAGCACTAAAGGGCAAGTGCTGTTGTTGTAGCCTTGTTTTTACTCGTAAAATGGGCTTCAATCCTTGTTAAATGCATAATTTAGACTTTTTTTTGTATAGTAATAGTGTACAAATAGATTGTGTTATGTAATTACTTCGTTCTTATTTATCTGTCGTTTTAAGACAATACACTCGAATTAAAAAAAAATGATTGAGATACATTAATTTAACGATAGATAGACATTTTTAATCTTCAATTAATACATTTATGTTGGGACAATTCAAATTAGTTGTTGACTGAATTAATTAAAGAGAATGGTAAGTTTGGAAAAAATATATTTAATACTCCATTGGTTTCATAAAGCAACATATAAATAAAAAACTGATAAAATATGTTTAAGCGACAGATAATTGAGAATGGAATGTGTAGTACTTATTTCACTAGCACTAACGACAAGAAGATGAGGACCTTTAAAATTATGGCTTAATTCGTTTCTTTCGCTATATGATAGGGAAATGTCCACGCTATCTTATTGCAAACTAAGATTTTCATTTGTCTAGCATCTTGACATGTTTTGGAGATCCACATAATGTAACCTCTAAACTCTAAAGTACTTTTCAAAATTTACCGATGCTTAATATTTTATTTTATTTTTGTAAAGAAAAAGTTTGGGTGGTTCTGATCCGGTCACCACTACGGGTTAGGGCAGACTCTAGGAATCATAGATAGCTTACAAGGATACTTACAGATCACCCACCAACACAGCCCTCACATCGACAGCAGAAATTGAACACTTGATATTTATAAAGACGTGCCAAAATTCTTACCATTTGAGTCAACTTGTGTTGGTTACCTATGATTAATATGAAAGGAAGAAAGTATAATTAAGAATTATCCGTATTTCAGGCTCCATAATCCAACACCCATAAAATCCATGGATGGATGGATGAAACTTGCATGAGGCCAAGGAGGGAAGCTCTGGTCATGGACCATAACTGGCTATCAACCATATTAAGGCCCAAACTACTTAAGCAAACGTCTCCTATCTCGGCCCAAAAACGCCTTGCCCTTGTAATTACTCCCAATATATAAATATCAATTTCTCCTAAAAAAATAAAATAAAAAAGTGTTGCACAAACCATTTTCAGTGGCAATCCATTTGTCAAACTGTCGACGAATTAAATTCAATCTCATAATATTATTAAAAAATAAAAGTGCTACTAAAGAAAAACAAAGAGTCCAAAGGTTTGTCCATTTTAAGCGCCCAAGCAAAAACATTTTGAAAAGACACTAAGAAAAATAAAACAGTACGGGTACTGGAAATCTAAAAGTTACTAATTAAATGTTATTTTAAAATAAAAAAACTAAAAAAGACATTCATCCACCACAATAACATAACACGTTAAATCCTCAATCATTAGGAAAATGAGCGGGGAGGAATAGGAGACACATCTAACATTTGAAAATAAATGCATCAAGTGACTGCTGCCATAATAACATTAAAATAAGTGCATATGAATATACAAAGTGGTTACTCACAAATATGACTGAAACAATAATTGTATATACCGTCACGTTTCACGTTTGTTAAGGAATCACACAAAGTAAAATGACATCAATTTCATTTAAACAAAAAGGCACTAATGATGTTAAAACTCCAAAAGTCACTAATTAAGTGATAGTAGTTCAAAGGTGTCACAAATTTGTAGCGATATATTATAAAACCTTATGGAAAATGCAGAAGCCGCCCAACAATAGCAAAGGAGAGGGGGTGGTGGTCGGATTCACTGCTTTTCCAAAATTTATCTCCATGAAGAAGATTATGTAGGTTTAACTGCTTCTTCTTCACCTTTAAGTACTGCTTTATGGTTAACCTGTGTTATGGAGTTTTAAACACGAGTCGTTACAGATCACTATGGAACGGACATAGAGTTATGGTTTCTGTTATACTACGTTACGTACCTCCATTTCTAAAATTAAGACTGAATCTTTTGTACTGTAGTTTGCAGGGACGTCTTGGAATGAACTAAATTACATAAGACAAGCTGTTTGGTTCCTGGTATGAGAGCTCCTTGATCTTGATGGTGGTTTATTAAATCCAAATTACGGTGAAAATTGTACTAACCCATTTCTATACTCTTCTAGGTGATATAAAAATCAAGCAGACGAACCAAAAAATTGGGATTTCAACAAAAACCATACAATTACAAAAGAGTCTCAATCAGAGGCATGAAAACCTTGCACCTGCAAGCTTCCATGGCAAAAAGGCTTAAATATGAAACCTGGAACAATCTTAACCATGCCGCCCTACAACATCAATGGCCACAAATTAATAAGAAGAACATTTCAATCAAGTAATGATCGGATTTTAAACTTTGAATGATACTCCATCCGACTCAAATTATCCGTTAGACTCAGATAATCGTCTATTTTCTAAATAAATAGTTAATTAATTATGTTTTTTTTCCCAATCATATACCTTACATTGAATGCTTAGAGAAAGAAGAATATGGAGAGAGAGAGAGAAAAAAAAGTTAACTAACCAAAATAGTTAATTTGCATGTTGCTTGGCTAGTTTAGAAAGGATGCCGACGTCCATGGAGTTGGTGTATGTAACAGGTTCTGTCATTTCTGAAGTCGAACGCTTATCTTCGAATTGATCCTTCTTGTCAGGGCCTCCGACGATCGCTCCGGTTAGTTCATTAGGGTTTGGTGTGTCCACATTATACCATTTCACAAAGCTCATGGCGCAATTCACTATTTCTTGGGTGGAAATCTTTGGGACAGATGCACCCCTATGGTGGGCTTGTGTAGGTGGTTTATTACCAAAACCAACCATGTATGACCTTCCCAAGGGGTTTTTCCCCTAGTATATAATCAATCTTCCAGCTAATCGGTCAGTATGAGACATTCAATTTGGAATATAACGTAAGAAAATATTTTAAACATATGAAAATATTTTGTAAGTTACCTGTTTTTGGCAAAATCCAAAACTTGAGAAGAGCTAAGTTGTGTGCTTCCACAGTTGACATGTTGCTTGTGTTTGGTTAAGAGGTCACCATATACCAAAGAGAAAAGCAGTGCTGGTAACGTATTGTGAATTCGCCCCGTCTCTTAATTAAGTGAACCAAACCCCCTAATCAATAATATTACGTTTTTATAATTATTTTATAAAATTATAAAGAAAAAGAGTATGTTATAACTTATTGATTAGTGTACCAAAAAAAAATCAAGAAAATGTGAGGGTGGGGAGAGGGTACGAGTAATGTAAACCTTGTGGTTTGGACTATCCGGATGTGTTGCACATATATAATGATCAACTTCTTGCTTGAATTTCTCTAGTTCTTTGTCACCTTTTTCCCAGTATAACTGATCAATAAATACACAAGGAATATATAAAATGAGTATGTTCAGACAAAGTTTCTATTTGAGACCCAAATAAAGGCCTAGCTTCACGTTCTATTCACTGAAGCCGCTCAGTGAGCCCTACATTCGCATGTAGCACTTGCAGAAATTGTGAGGGGCTGTCGGTCCATGGCCATTAGGTTCAATTCTGTCCACCCGCATTAATTCTCCCAAAGAAAGTTTCTGATTTTGACCCTACGTATTCTCTTAAAAGCAGCGATTGATCTTTTACAAAACTTAAAAGCACGGAAACTCTATCCATCCAACTTGTGTAACGCCCCAAAAAAATAGGGAAGTTCCAAGAAGATATTCATAGAGTAGAGGAGTTTACTTGAGTTAGGAGGATTTGTGCTCCAGCATATTTGAGATCCCTGTTAAATTCAGAAACAGATGAACTGGTAGCTTCTCCTTTTATGTAGTCTAGATAAATTGATCTGTCAGTTGCCATGTAAAGCCATATTGCTGCCCACAACAACTCATTCTGCATTTGAGAAATTAGGTAACCATATTTAACACTTAGAAATTTGATTTCCCTCCCTTGGAGAATTATCTCTCAGCAGAGCTCATTTTTCAGCATGTAGTGTCATGTCCTGTGCCCGCGTACCTATGAACTTAACTCAGAAGTCTATAGTTATCACAGTCGACTCTTGTTATGACAAAATTGATGTCCCAGGTTAACAATGGATACTTAGAACTATACTCATATAACATTAAGTAATTCCAGACATTTACAACGTATGTATCCAACAATCGTCATGGCAATGCTGAAATTGATGTCCAAGGTTGATTATGAATGCTTAAGAACATGCTCATATAACATTAAGTAATTTTAGACATTTTGAATGTAAGACGAGTATCAAATTTCCAATTTTGTTTGGAGGGTAAGGGATTACACGTACCGGATTCATTTCTATTGTATGTAATATGAATTGTCACAGAGAATCTGAACTGTTAAAGGTATAAAGGTAATTAAGAGGAGAATGCAAGGAAGAGAAATTACATTGTATCCTGAATAAGAGCAATAGAAGGGGGCATTCTCCATCATATGTTCCTTTGTGATTCTTAGCAAACTCAAAAACCTACAAAAAAAAAATCAAGAAAAATATTATTTTGCAAATTTAGAAGGACAAGAATGTAAATTCAAACAAAACAAGTTTTTTTTTTCAGTTGGGAAATCACCAGTGTGGTCTTGTTAATTAGGCGTTGAGCATAGATAGGATCATGATGCTTAAATACAATGGCAGATGCAACCATTGCTGCTGATGTTTCTGCTGCAATTTCAGTTCCAGGTTTATTTTGGTCTATTTTCAATACAGTCCTTGGAGTTCTCATGTTTTCTGGATTTATCCAACATTCGTGATCTTTCACTGGATCGCCTACCTAAAAATTTCACCAGATAAAAAAATAAAAATTTGAATCAGATATTTTCTTTAGGGGCGAATTCAACAATTTTATAGAAAAAAAAATATTCATTTTGTCCCATACAAATATGCTCACTAGAAAGTTTGCATAAATTAAGAAATGTAGGTAATATAGTTAAACCAATGATTTTTTGTATGATCTTTGCCTTAAATGCCCCTCATTTAATATTCTCAAACTATGAAATTATTCTTACAAATGTAAAATTCTATCTATTATGAGTTTGAATCTTGCCCAATTGTAATAACTTATTGATCATCTATGGTTGGAATGATGAGAATTGTCAAAATTGATATTTTATAATTAGGGGCATGTTAGGAAATGAAAATTCAACTTTCTTTATAAAAAATAGACATAATTTGAGAATGTGGAAAAAGGAAATCGAGCCACTACTATGAGACGGAGGGAGTATATAAAAGGGCTCCATTATTTTATTTTTTTATTTATAAAAGATGGCAACCCATGACAATGTTGTTATTGTGAAAGCCATCGGCAAACCATATTTAACGTTGTCCCCTGCATCATAGTATCCTACAACCAGGCCCACCTAATCAAGAATCATAGTACAAAACTGATCATTCAACAAAGAAAAGTGGTACAAATATTTATTAAAAGACAATGTAATAATAATATTTTGTGTTGAACATTAATGTTTTTAAGGGGTTTCTAAACAATTATTTTTTATAGGGAAAATATATTATTTTCAAAACTTTGGGGGGTTAGCAACCACCTTGACTCCTAGTTTCTGTTACTAGTAAGGGAGGAAGGATCTCGCAATTTATGTTAGAGCGAGTCTTAAATAAACATATATTAAAAATCTATATAAAAAAACTTCAATAATATATGAGGGGCAAAACTTAATTTTTTGAAAGTCTCGTTGAATTATTTAATTTTTAAAATTTGGGGGTTGGTTTCACCTCGCCTCTCTCCTTAGATCCGCTTTTGGTTACTAGGGTTGTGGTGACCAAGTTAGGGGAAGGTGAGAGGTGAACTGGTTCATTGGTCTTGGTCTCACGCCTCACTTACAATATTTGCTCATCGTGACACACACGTATATGTGTGCATGTAAGGTCAACCGACATTGCAAACGGGGTGGTGGGACCAAGACCAATGAACCAGTTCATCCCTATTTTCTTCATGTTAGACTTAAGCCATCGAACTTTTTCCATAGCGATCAAGTTTTTATAACATAACAACTAATGTGAGTTTCACTCGAACTAAGCTTTTTATTTATGAAAATGAGAAAAACAAAATTGACATAGAGAAGATTGAGAAGAAATATTGTACATTAGCAAGTTTGCCATCATCAAGAGCAGAATCTCCTCTCCAAGAAGGTCTGTGATTTGTAGGGAGCATTCCTGGTCTTTGTGCCTCTAAGAAGATAAGTGATTTGGTAAGTGCATCTTGGTAATCAAAATGACCATTTACCCCTACCAAAAAACCTTCACAAACTGCAAACCAAATCAAGATATACGCTCCCAATCCATGTGATAACTCGTAAATTTATCTATAATTTCTTCTACTTTAATAGTAATTTTGAGCTTCAAAAAGTATTTACATATCGAGTTTTGAGTTTAGAATGGTATAATCCTCACTTCCCTGTGTTTGCATTTTTAGGGGCAAAACGGTCTTTTGAAGGGTAAAAGTGAAATGAACTTGCAGAAAAAGAAAGAAGCTGCTGGAATTGAAAAGACATCTTTACATACTAGAAGAGAAGATATGGCAGCTACTTTAAAGGATGTTGATGAGTTTTGGTTTATGACAACTACTTTAAAGAATCTTGAAGAGTTGTATTTTATGTCAACTACTTTAAAGGAGGGAGAGTTTTGATCTATGTCAATTACCTTAAGCTAGGAGATTTCTATTGCTATAAATACTCTTTAATAGACTTAGGAAATTATTAAGTCATTATTAGATTATTCTAGGTTTTAATTTGTTATTGAATTTTTCTCTAGTATGAGCTAAATATTTATTCTAAGGCCATGATGTAGCTAGATTAATTTTATATATTATTCTTGTGATTTTGTTATTCGATGAGTGTTGTGGAATTAATTTCTTATTATTGTTCTTAATGCTTTTGTGTGATTAGCTACCACTCAAATTGTCTTTACATTAACTTGGAAGATTTGCGACAGCTGACCTTGTTAATTAGGTTAAATAATCTGAACATGAATTGCATGCAAGATAGACATATACTTGTATGGTTTGTGCGATCTTTATGATTTCATATGTTTAATGCATTTTTATGGGTTAAAATCAACATAGACATATAGTTGGTTTATTCATGAGAATAGGTTTGATAAGCCTTGAAAGAGGTTATTAGATATAATTGGAAATCGATCGATTAATGAAACTCACTCTAGAATAACATATCGTTAGGATAATATATTGGTTAATTTAGTGAATTCATGTGCCTTAGATCTTTCTCTTATCGAACTTCTTATTCAAGTTATTTGTTTTATGTTAGTTAATTAATTTAGTTTAATTAAATCATCATCAACCATTGAATTTATTTTACTTGCTTTTAATCATTGTAGAATTATTTACTTAGGAATTAATTAATCATTATTCTCTGTGGGATCGACCTTGACTACTACAACATCGACCTAGTATACTTGCTAGTTTAGATTTTGCGTATCAAGTTTTTGGCGCCGTTGCCGGGGAATATTTGATTAATTTTTTTTTCTTTGTGATTTTAATTTTACTTTGGTCTTTATTTAATTTATTTATTTTTTTGGGCATGGCAACAACATTCGAGGTGGTTTCCAAATTGGCTGAATTAACAAATCAAGTTAGCCTCTTCATGAATCAAAGAGGCAACCAAAACAATTTTGGATATCCACCATACCATGAAGCATATTATATGGGAGCTGAGAGGCAATGCATGTCTCAATGGAATGATCCTTACTCCAACACTTATAACTCGGGGTGGAGGCAACACTCAAATTTTTCATGGATGGATCAAGATACTCAACAGCAATTTATGGCTCTTCCACAACAGCCTCCTCCAACACAAGAAAGGACACCTCAATATGAGGAAACTTTGATTCAATACTTACAAAAGTTGGAGGCTAAGATAGACCTATTTGCTCATACAAGTCAAGTTTCTATCAACGACTTGGAGTTTCAAATTGGTCAATGTGCTAGAAATTTAAAAGATAGAGCTTCAGAGATATTTCCTAGTGACATAGAGAAAAATCTCGTGGAGCGAGTTCATGCAGTGACCATCAGGAGTGGAAATCAAATACAATCAGTGGAAAAGCCTAAAGAAGCTGAAAAGGAAAGGAATGAGGGCGACAAAACAATAGATTCTTCAAACGAGGATAAGCTAAAAGAGGGAGACTCTAAACCTTATATTCCTCCTCCACCTTATGTTCCTCCTATTCCCTTTCCCCAAAGACTTACAAAGAAAAATATCGATAAACAATTCTTTAAGTTTTTGGATGTATTTAAAAAGTTGCATATTAACATTCCTTTTGCAGAGGCTTTGGAGCAAATGCCGAGGTACGCGAAATTCATGAAGGAGATGCTAACAAACAAGCGTAAGCTCGACGATTGCGAGACAGTAATCCTTACAGAGGAGTGCTCTGCCATTCTGAAAAGGAAGTTGCCCCAGAAATTAAAAGATCCAGGGGAGTTTCTCTATTCCTTGTACTATTGGGCAATTAAATTTTGATAAGGCGTTATGTGATTTAGGTGCTAGCATTAATTTAATGCCTTTGTCTATTTCTGAAAAGTTGGGGCTAGGTAAGGTGAAACCTACTAACATGACATTGCAACTAGCAGATAGGTCAATAATTTATCCGTGGGGTATAATTGAGGATGTTCTTGTTAAAGTGGATAAATTTATTTTTCCTTCTGATTTTGTTGTAGTGGACATTGATGAGGATAGAGATATGCCTCTCATTCTTGGTAGACCTTTCCTTGCTACTAGTAGAGCTTTGATAGATGTACAACTAGGAAAGGTTACTCTTAGGGTTGAAGATGAAGAGGTTATCTTTAATATGTATAAACCGATGAAATATCATGCAGAGAGTGATTCTTGTTATATTGTTAGTTCTAATACTTCTCTTACACAAGATCTTAAAGATAAATTGACTCACAAGCCTCTTGAGTTTATTCTGCATGAAGAGATTGAAATAGAAGAAAGTAAGGAGGATACAATGGAGCACGTTTCTCATCCTAATACACATCCTCCTTATTTGTCTTGTAAAAATGAGGAATTTGAGGAGTTAGGGAAGAACTTACAAA
The DNA here is from genome assembly GCA_026122235.1 of Vinca minor. Lineage (NCBI taxonomy): Eukaryota > Viridiplantae > Streptophyta > Magnoliopsida > Gentianales > Apocynaceae > Vinca > Vinca minor. The sequence continues at coordinate 8,377,432 of JAOCZM010000040.1, read as the reverse complement.
GACCGGTGCCATCTGCCGAGAAGCCACCGCCATTTGATTTCAATTTTATTCCTTCTCACTCTCAATTTAATCGTACTTGTTTTGAAGGTTCATCCGATTTACTGCATCTTAATTCTTCATATTTTTTCAGGGTGTAACAAGAACCTTGGAGTTAAGTGAGTTTGGTGGACTTCCAATTGGAACTCACACGAACGATCAAAAGTTTAAAGAGGGCTTGAAATTGCTCCATGACAAGAGAATTCACAATGAGCAACGAATCGGTCATAAATTTGGTGAAGAATTTGACGATTTCAAAGTGTTCTACAATCTTTGGCATCCTCCCTAACTCCTTCTTCAGGTAATGCGTCAATAAATAAAAAGTGGACGACGCTACTCCATAAGAACGATAATTTTTATTATCTTTCTTGGTTTGCACCCAAAATGCACGTGTGACAATCTCACGTTAAACGAGCACTAATTATTATTTTTATTAATTTTTTTCCCCTTAAAATTTTAAGTTTTTTCGTAAGCATTAATTTTTTTTCGTAAGTATTAAAAATATTTTTTTTTTAAAAAAAAAAACGTTTTTTTTTATTATGAGTATGATAGGATTTAAAAATTAAAAAAAAAATTTTAATTTTTTTTAAAATAATAAAAAAAATGAAACCAGGGATGGATTCTTGGACCAGCCCTGGCATCTCGTTCAATTGTAAGTATAATTCTAGGCAGTAGCTAACCACTTTAGTTCCACCCCTGGAACTATCAATCCATCCCTGGATTGGGCAAAAAAAAAGAGGACAATTATACTAAAAGAAGCACACCCAATCATCCCCCTCTTTATCTCCCCTCCCCAGCCGTCTTTTCTCTCTCTCATCATTCTTCACACCAAATCCCTTTCCCTTTATTATTATTATTATTATTTTTTTCCTTTTCTTTTTCCTAGATCCTTTTCCCCTGCACGATTTTTTTTTTCTTTTCTTTGTTCACACCAAATCGTTTTCCTTTCTATTTATTTATTTATTTTTCCTTTTCCTTTTGTAACATCAAATTCCTCCTACATATTTCCTTTTTTTTGGGTGCCTCTTATTCATAATTTTTCTTTCTTTCTTTATTATTTTTATTTTTATTTTTACTATTTTTAATTTTTTTTACCAAGCACCCATTAATCATTGAAGATTCACATTCACGAGCTAGATGGTCGCGGGAGTCATGGCCCTGAGGAGCCTTGAGGCCACTTTTTCTCCTCATTCCCACTTTAATCAGGGCAGTATTGTTCTCTTCCCTTAATCATTTGCTCTTTATTTTCACATTGAGGACAATGTTCGATTTAAGTTGGGGGGAATTAAGTCGTGGATTGTTTATGTTTACCTTTAGTGCTTTATTTTATTTGTTTTCGTTAGGTTTATTTGATATTTTTTAGTAGTCTTGCATATTATTAGAAAAATAAAAAATCCAAAAAATCATAAAAAGAAAAAGTAAAAATTAATTAACTGTTGATACGTTAATTTTAACAACTTTAAACATTATTCTCCATAATTTCCAATCTTTGACTCGTGCCACTAGAAAAATTGGAAAATTAAAGAAAAAATATATTTTTGAGTGATTATCTTGTGTCTATGTATATGTGATAGAACTTGTATTTGGAATTAGACTTTGAGACCTTTTAAGATCACCCTTGTTTTGTTGTTGATTCGATTTATGGTTACCCAATACACTACACAACTCTTGACTCTAAATATATCGTTTTAAAGGACGACTAGGTAATTCTTTTAATTCAAAAAAAATGCGACAAAATGTCGAATGTTTGTTTTCGGGCTCTACTCCGCTGCTCTTGGTTATAAAAAAGTTGAAAAAGAAAAAAAAACAATCAACACACTAAGAGTATTGAGTATGCGAAATGAGCACACCACTAAACGAGTGATAAGAAAGTTCACACTCCTTGGTGCCCGTAATAAAAAGTATAAATTGGGTTTTACTCCGCTAATCTTGAAAAATGGAAGATTATGAGTATGCGAAATTAGCACGCCACTAAACGAGTGATAAGAAAGTTCACACTCCTTGGTGCACTACGAGTCCCAATAGAAACTTTGAATGTGGTAAAAGAATTGAATGATCTTACTTAGACTTACTTTAATTCTATATATTCGCGAGTCAAAATAAAAGCACATTGCACAAGGGTACCTATGGATTGAATTGTAGCAAAAAGAGGTGTGAAAGATAAAGGTCTGTTTGTCTAGTTCTTAATACAAGCTTCTTGAATGCATACTTTTCATGAAATAATAATGAGAGAATTGAGTGAATTGCCTTATGCTATATCATTACTCGTATTTGTGGCACTTGTTATGTTGGAATAATTGGAGATTAATATTTGAGTTGTTAAACTTGCTGATTCCATGGTTTCTTTCTGCTTGTTCTTGAAGAGTTTTGTCTGTCGGTCCTACCTTGTGCCTAAATTGCTTGAGGACAAGCAAATGCTTAAGTTGGGGGGAATTTGATAACTCGTAAATTTATCTATAATTTCTTCTACTTTAATAGTAATTTTGAGCTTCAAAAAGTATTTACATATCGAGTTTTGAGTTTAGAATGGTATAATCCTCACTTCCCTGTGTTTGCATTTTTAGGGGCAAAACGGTCTTTTGAAGGGTAAAAGTGAAATGAACTGGCAGAAAAAGAAAGAAGCTGCTGGAATTGAAAAGACATCTTTACATACTAGAAGAGAAGATATGGCAGCTACTTTAAAGGATGTTGATGAGTTTTGGTTTATGACAACTACTTTAAAGAATCTTGAAGAGTTGTATTTTATGTCAACTACTTTAAAGGAGGGAGAGTTTTGATCTATGTCAATTACCTTAAGCTAGGAGATTTCTATTGCTATAAATACTCTTTAATAGACTTAGGAAATTATTAAGTCATTATTAGATTATTCTAGGTTTTAATTTGTTATTGAATTTTTCTCTAGTATGAGCTAAATATTTATTCTAAGGCCATGATGTAGCTAGATTAATTTTATATATTATTCTTGTGATTTTGTTATTCGATGAGTGTTGTGGAATTAATTTCTTATTATTGTTCTTAATGCTTTTGTGTGATTAGCTACCACTCAAATTGTCTTTACATTAACTTGGAAGATTTCATGACAATTGACCTCGTTAATTAGGTTAAATAATCTGAACATGAATTGCATGCAAGATAGACATATACTTGTATGGTTTGTGCGATCTTTATGATTTCATATGTTTAATGCATTTTTATGGGTTAAAATCAACATAGACATATAGTTGGTTTATTCATGAGAATAGGTTTGATAAGCCTTGAAAGAGGTTATTAGATATAATTGGAAATCGATCGATTAATGAAACTCACTCTAGAATAACATATCGTTAGGATAATATATTGGTTAATTTAGTGAATTCATGTGCCTTAGATCTTTCTCTTATCGAACTTCTTATTCAAGTTATTTGTTTTATGTTAGTTAATTAATTTAGTTTAATTAAATCATCATCAACCATTGAATTTATTTTACTTGCTTTTAATCATTGTAGAATTATTTACTTAGGAATTAATTAATCATTATTCTCTGTGGGATCGACCTTGACTACTACAACATCGACCTAGTATACTTGCTAGTTTAGATTTTGCGTATCACCATGCCTAATATTGTCCATGGAATTATGTTTTCCAGACTTAATTTTCAAGAAAAGGATATCTGCTAATCACCAAAGAAAGAAAATGAACCCTTTTTTTCTCTCTTTTCTACTGAAGAAATGATGAAATTGATTTAATTTATACTCATTTGTTATCAGAAGCTTCAAAATACCATAACCAAATTATACGAAAGAATTGTTTGTATATTCGATGATCAATTTCGTACAATTTCGAAGTCTGTACTACCATCTTGCAATTCCTTATAATGCTACAATACACATATATGGACCCAACTAAAACCAATTGTTTATTTAAATACTCCCTCCGTCCCATTTTGTTTGTCCAACTTTAGAATTCTCACTTTTTAAGGGGACATATTAATTGCTAGTTCTAAATCATTCCCAAGAAGTTTTTTTTCCCAAACTACCATTGAGTGTAGTTCCAATATATGCAACAATTATTATTTTTATGAGGGTATTTTGGAGAATTTAGTAAAATTACCCTATTAAATGCAATACTAAAAAAGGAAATTGGACATAATTTTGGGACAACCCAAAATGGAAAAGTGGACAAACAAAATGGGACAGAGGGAGTAACTTTTACAGACCTAAATATCTATCCTAAAATAAATTTGTATATTAAACTCGATGATACCTGTACTTAGGCTAAGAAAAATAATTGTATGCTAGGTTCCAACGTCCCCGGTATATAAAAACGGGTACCAAAAATTTGACCCTTAGCGACTGATCCACATCGAGAAACTCAAAGGGTAAAGAAACTTAGCACCTCCTCATGATACTCGCGACATTTTTCCCAATCTCTTCTTTCGTTTGTTCGCAGACGGGAATTTCGCCAATATACATGTCAAAGAAAGCCCCTGTAAATGCAAGGATAAAATAATGTCATATTCTTCAGATTCATCTCGTGATCCATTGTTGCCCTTTTCTTGTTATCTATAAGCTTCAACCATATACGGTCTTAAACAAGATCTCAACCATGGACGTTAATGGAATATGAACCGGTGATACTTACTACACAATTCCTTGCTCTGGACTACTCCGAGTTTATTGCCCCCAACTGCACAAATAAACATTAGGTCGATTATGCAACGAGAAACAGTAGAAGAAAAAAGACTAAACATGCTTATTTATATGCAACTCAAGGGAAGAATGCAAGATTCGAGGAAAGAAGTATCTAAATGAAAGTAAGAGTTCTATCAATATCACTAACTTTCGGTAATTAAACACCCCTCAGCTGTACGACGGAAGTTGATTGTAGTTCCCTGGAGATTTTTGGTTTCAAATCAGAATGTCAATTCTGTTAGCCTTCAAAGAAGAAGTGAAACAAGTGAGAGTTAAGAATAACTTCTTACCACGTGTAAAGGAATATCCTCCTTGAAGATGGAACCAAATGTTTGTAGGCAGCTGTAATCAGTGTCGGGATTTGTCTAAAATGAAAGAGTATATCAGAACACTAAAATTCGTAACACCTGCAAGGGAATAACAGATGCAAACTCTGAAATGTACCGTCTTACCTTCACCAATCGTGCCCGGAGAGATTTCTCAAATGCACTGCAGGAATTACAATCGAAAAACATGAGTATTTAATTTGAGAAGAACTTCAAGAATTTGCAGAGTAAGATCTTTTCGGCATAGAAAATCAAGCAAACATGGAAATGAAATCATGGAAGCTCCCAGATACATTTGTAAGTAACTATCTAGCTCTAACGGCAATTGCTCAAATTGTGTATCAGCCTCAAGCCTTTTAACTGATCTTTTATACAAGAACAGATTGCTAAATAGACAAGCGGTCGGACACGGAAGGATTTTAAATATACATCACAAAATGCCACTCCAGTTCCGGTGCAGGCAGTGCTATCTGTCAGCACGGCCCTCGTGTCTGTCTGCACGGTCCTGATAGAAATGAGTTCTGCACTGGGACGAAATTGGCAGAACGCATATTTGCAAGACAAGTGAAACCTTTCATTTTTTGACAGTGCAAAACGATTGACTTACTCTCTGACTGTGCTGATCTTGATACCATTGCAACTAACCACAAGCCTGACAGACATGTTGATATCTTCCCTGCAGCACATGTGCCAAATTTCAGCGACTGAATAATGAAATATTTTCAACCCCAGCAAAATTTACAAGTAGAATATTTGCGTATATAATGATCTCACCAAGTCGAGATTCCCAAGCTCAAATTCTGGAGGAATTTGAACTGAATAAATATAAAGCAACCAAAACTTTTAGTGGGTAAGATAGCACCCAGAGTGGCATGCAATTCTTAATAGAAAACCATGTAGTGCTACAATTTTAATAACCTAAGGCTTTAATCTCCGTGAGTAATAACCTAAGGTAATAAAATACCAAATATATTTTGGTACTTAATACATCAGTCAACACAGAATAATTAATCTCTTGTTTGGTACATCAAAAGAAAACATTCCAGCCTAACTCAGTAACTGATCCAAGACCGGGAAAAGGAAAAGGTCAAACATTTAAGTAATTGCGATGTTTATGAGTGTTAAGCTAACATAAAACTGCTTCTTAGAATAGTTCTTGCTTCCCTAGTTTCGTCTAACATCTTTCCGATACCTGCGAACTATAACCCAAGACAAAACATTGAATAAAGTTTTCTTAAAATTATTATTCCAAGGGATGAAATATGAAGCAGTAGTAGATCAAGTTACAAAATTACACTTCACTAAGGAACACGTGAATCTCGTAATTTGTTTATCAATTATAAAATGCTAGGCAGTCATCTATTGCATATAACCTCATAAGAAACTTTCCAGAATCTATTTACTCTGGAAACCAATCACGCATGACAGACTGGATGCTTCGGTCTTTTCCTTTTCATTTTTTTTGGGGGGGGGGTGCGCTCTAGAGGTGTCTACATGGTATTCTGATTTCTATAGAACTAGAATTTGATAACAGCTTCTTATTCTGTGATTCTTCCAGAGAATAACTACATGAGGGAAATACACGTAGCCTACGCACTGCCCTGTGTAAGTTAGAGAAAGAATAACTTTTGGATAGGTAAATATTAAGGCCCTTTTCAAATTTATGCATGCTTTAAAAATTAATTGTTTTCCCATCCCAAAAAGAAAACAAAAAATAAATAAAAAGAAAACAATGTGGCAAAAGATGTTAGACATTCAATCATTTTTCTTTTGGATACCTGAGAAAATCTGCATAAAAATCACGGCTTTTATTCAGTTCATAAACTGGAATAGAAGCATATTTTGGACCCAATTTCTTGCAGACATCAAATGGATGGACATCTATGCGAAATGCAAAATAAGTTAGATCAAGTGTAGGAAATTCATAAAACCAAAAATAAAAACTCAAGGCCCCCAAGTGTAACAGAAACTTACAAAAACCAAATGCATAGACCTTAAGAGTTTTAACTCTAATTATCTTCATGATTCTTGATCCAGTTCCAACCAGGACCTAAAACGGTTACAGAATTTCTTCAGAAACATTTATTAACATGGGACAACACAAGAGTTCCTAGTCATTGTCGAAAAATGTACGATGGTAAACCTCAGACCAAAAACAGCAAATATAGCACAGATTATTTCCGTGTAGGAGAAATAGAAAGTGAAGAAAAAGGTGATTGCATTTTGGTCGAAATTTACAGGGAAGTAGTATCACCAGCACCAAGATATTAAGCCTTTACCATGCCCATAAGACCATAAGCATGAGAACAAGTGAACCAACAAGTTTTAGGCTAAAAACATCTACCTCTGATGTGAAATTGGAATTATTCTCTTGAGCTACCATGTTTTCCAAAACGGCAGGGAACTCAATGCCAGTTCTTGGCTCTACCGCATGTCTACTCCAATTCAAACATTGAAAAGAGACATCACTGCATCCCTGAGGTTCAACTTCACATGGACTCTGATTCATGTATCTTTGTGCTTCAAATGCACCAGCCTCCACTGGAACAGCTAGTACATCTGGACAGCTAATCATCATTCACAAAGGCAGACACTTCGGTCAAACAGCTAAGAAACTAAATGAATTACCAAAGATGAATCAGAATTTCTCTGCTTCTCAGTGATCACATCCATAAAAATTGAAACTTTGCATCAGAATGCCTCTAAATAAAAAATAAATAAAAAAGCTTACAAATTGTTGAATGGTGGAACCAGAGCTGCAGCTAAAGAGAGTACTGGTATTCGAAGATGCTCTGCATCTTTACAAAATTTCTTTATCGAGAACCTTGATAGTTTACCGAGTATGAAAGGAATGCCAGAATTCTCCTTAGCTCTATGATAACAGAAAAATCCTATAAATTTTTTGCCGCAAGCAGTCACATGCTTTAGATGGGTATTACTTTCTGATATTCTGTGACGTAAATTGGAATTTGAACAGCTAGACAGCCAAACTAGTAAAGCACCAGTAAACTTTGAAACAAAATTGAAAGTTTCTGGAAGTGCCAAACTTCCAGGTACATAGAAGTATCTGGCATTGTCAACAAATGAGGCAATATGGGAGACAAAATGAACCCCAAAGCCATGTGGCACAAGTGGATCCCTCGGGAATAAGCCAGATGATCCTCCGTCAGCATCCATGAAAGGTAACCAATTATTCTGTGTACTCAGTTGATGAGACCTCTAACAGATAAAAACTCCAAGGGAACCTCAATGTGCCCTGAAAAAATTTTAGTTGATAAGCGACCGAAACTTCAAATAGCCATAGCAGTTTGTAGCCTATTATGATGTAGAAACACATATCAAGCATCCAAGTCCAGAGTAGTTTCTAACCCAAAATCAACAATCACATTGATGATTAGTTTTAGACAAAACATGAACGGAACTAGGAACTTCATATGTGTGTGTGTGTGTGTGTGGGGGGGGGGGGGAGGCTAAAATTTCTAAGTACAGAGCTTTTAAAATTTCGGGGCCGCCCGCCAACCCCCTAGTTCCGTCTATGCAAATAAAAGATCCCTGTATAAAAAAGATCAAAACTTTTTGGCAATGCAAATGAACCCAAAAAAAAATCAACAATTAGGACCTAATCATGATCAATCAAACAAAAAAAAAATATAGCTGATTCATAAAAGAAAGTCATTCAATTTCCTAATGCATGCAACAATGTACAACTTCAATCAAAATTGAGAATAATTTGAAACCTAATGATCAATCAATTCATGTAAATTCATTCAATTACCTAAATGTCTACAACAATATACAATTTCGATCGAAAAATACATAAAAAGGCAATAGATTTAGGAAAGGAACCTGAAAAAAGGGGGAACTTTGGATGCTTACAATGGTGGATCAATAGCCTATTATGAAGAATCTTAATAGGGTTTTTGATGAATCCACAGGGGAAATGAAGGGAGAGAACAAGGGAAGAAGGAAAAGAATATGCTTATATGATTATTTTGACAGGAAAATGTTAGAAAAAAGGAAGGAAGAAAAGTTGCCAACTTTTTTTTTGTTTGCAGGTGTTATTTTGGTTGTAGAAAATTATTATTATTATTACCATTTAAAAAAATATTAATATCGGACGAGAGTCCAATACGAAAACTATTGGTTTGAGTTAGAAATACTTGCTAATAAATATAAGGAATTTGTTTTTTTTCCTAGGACCATCATGGCCAACATCCTATACACAAAACATCAACCTCGACCTACTTGCAGAATTGGATCTCCCCCTATAAATGGCGATGGGTTAATTTTTTTATGTACGTAAAATGTGAGTCAAGATGCATTTAGTAATCCTATATAAAAAAAATCTTTAACAATTATTACTAAAATATACTATATATATAATTTCTTCCATTTTTTAATATTATTTTTTTTTTGTAACAAAACGAATATTCAATTTCTTAAAATTGATTTGTTTTCGTCATAAATTTTCATAACCAAATTTTAATATTTAAGCAACGCAAATATCACCAAGATAGTAACATATGAGTTCTCATATGTCTAAAGATATTATTGTAATTTGTATGATTATACATTCACCAAAAAACTTGTATGGTAATGCTATTATTCTTAATTTTTTTAAAGTTAAATGTGAACGTTTAATTTTTAATGAAAAGGTTACAAAAAATTATGCAAAACACTAAAGAAAGCGACACTTTTTTAGAAGTTTATGGAGTTGAAAGGAACTATATTTGTTGATCACCTCTAACTAAAGACCCTAGTTTGATTTTCAGATTTTTGTTAGTAAAGGTCCAAGATTTAGTATTGAAGAGGCTAGTGGGGAATTGATCGGCCCGTGACCGAGAGGTTCCGGGTTCGATATCCTCCGCCTGCGTGCGGTAAGCTTTATTCTTCCCAATGTGGGGCTGTTTTCTCTCCCAATGTAAGCAATCGCCCATCGTGGCGTCAAAAAAAAAAAAAAGTCCAAGATTTAGTTAGTATTCGTATCTATCAATCCGATCTTACGGTTGTATCCTTTTTAAAAGAGTAGAGTTTTTTCTATTTATAATGTTAAAACTTGATATTTATTTAAAAGACAGCAAACCTTTTTATTTGGGCTAAACTCGTGTTGATAATAGATGATCAACTTTCACATTTTTTTCCTTTTTTCCAGAATGATCAACTTTTATCATTTTTTTTTAATTTTATTTATGAAATAAATATACGATCCTTAGTTTATTACCTTATCAGGAAAAAAAACAAATGAGTCCTACCCCAAAAAAAAACGTGGGGAATGAATGGGTGCACAAGGCTATTACGTAACTTTGGTCGGCTGCATACATTAGACATATGCACTTTGTCTAAGCTTATTATTACTAGTCAAATGCATGTTTTTTTTTAACAATAATTTTGATTTAATAATAATATTATTACACGTGTATTAACATAATTGATCCATAGTGAATTTAGAAATTTGAATTCATCAAAAATGTTGATGAGAAATTTTCTACAGAGAAATTTCAATGCTTTAAAGACAATAATATAATAGAGAGAGCAATAATGACCAACTAATCAACTTTCCCTAACAAATAGAGCTCATGAAAAGAATGTAATTACAAAACATTTTTGACCTGTAAATTTTGAGATAATCCCAGTTTCTTTTCTATCATCAAATTGTCAAAAAACTTTCATTATCCATCATCATCTCCTCATGTTGAATCACAATAGACCTGCTTCGAAAAGGTTTCTCCTTCTCAGAGTTTCGTCAACCAATTTGAATGTCTTCTTTACAAGCTTCTGATCAAGAGCGGTGGTTCTATATATCTTAAAGACTCGATCCATATGATCAGGTGCAGTGCACTGGAAATATAACTCCTCGAATTTCTTTTTCACGAACCTAAAGTTCATATAATCACAACATGGAACAGAGAGTTTTAAGTATATGTTCTGCAAATGACTGTTTCACAACAGTTTCAGTTGACAAATACTAATCCAAAGACCAGCAAGGACAGAGCTAAAACACTTTGTATCGGGAGCGAGAAGGAAATTTTACTTAATTATTGGGGTGATGAGTGTGGCAAAAATATCAGCCAATTCCGAAAGATGTAGGCATGTTCATGGCAGGAGAAAAGGAATAGGCCTAGGAATAATTATTTAGAGTTTGCAAGGAAGTTCTCACGTATAAGATAGCGATAAAATAATGCTTACTCGTATGCATGTTCGACTTCTTGCTTTCCCGTTGAAGCTGGCTGATAATCTTTAAACCACTCGCATACATTAAGAGGCACCTGCGTAACAAAAATGAAAAAAATCAAGATCCAATTCTAGTAGAAGTTGTACCCGAATGAACATTTATGAAAAGTATACTTACCTTGGCAACCTTCTGCTCAAATATATCAAATTTGTTGAGAAACAGCATGAATGACGTTTTCTGGAAAGAAGAAAAGAGATAGAAGGTATTAGTGGTGCGTTGATTAGTATTTGAAAGATCGTATTTCCGAAAACAAAAAAAGATCAGAAAATAGAAGCCCTTTTATTCGAATTATACGATAATACAAAAAGAGATACAACCAACTAACTAAACAGACCTCAAAGCATGGTTGCTTAAGGACCCACTCAAAGAGTTCCCTGGTTTCTATCATTCTGTTTTTGTTTTCATCCTCGAAAAGAGTTTGATCATACCTGAAAATGAAAAATAAGAATACAAAAGTTACATTCTGAACATCTAAGGTTATCATCTAGCATATAAGCTTAAAAGGTAATTGGTTCCCCGATATTGTAGATGGTTTCATCATCATAGAACAATTAGCAGTATTAACCAGGGGCGGATCCAGTAACTTTGAATTGGGGGGCAAATTGTAGAGAAACATATATCAAAGGACTATATGAAAAGATTTTCAATAATTTTGGACGGGCGAAACTTAATATTTAAAAGGGGTATGTTCTTTTTTCTTTTTTGGTTTTCGAAAGGTAAAAGATGTAACTTTTAAAATCTTGGGGGGCACCCCCTAGATGCGCTTCTGGTATTAACAAGGTTGCCTAGTGGAGAATGGTAATGTTGTAATGCAGTAAAACATCAGTATTAGTACGGGCAAATGGAGAGAAAGTAACGAAAAGCTTACTCGCTAATGGCAACACAGAATATGACTGCAGTAACACCCTCGAATAAATGAATCCACTTTCTTCTTTCATTTCTCTGACCCCCAACATCAAAAAGTCTGTACACTTCACCGCTTTTCTTGTTCTCTCCCACTGGGCTGCAATTCTTCAACAGTTAGTCACACATAAAGAATCTTAGAGATAAAAGAATACAGAATGCACTTGGCGAATATCCATAATTACTAACTTAAAGAAACCAAGAAGTTAGACAACTACTACTTAGCAGAAAAAACAGGCAAATTGATGATGCAAGTGCGTAACTGGGATTAAGAGCATCATTTGCAGCAAAAGTTGTGAAATTCAAGTTTAAATAACTAAAGGAGTATGAACTTGAGAAGGAAAGAGCACCTGAACTGGATTTCTACAACACCGGTGGTACGGACTCTTGCATAAAGGACATCCTCCTACAAGGCAAATGATCTTACAAGTTAAACAAGGAAATTTCAGATACAGCTGAAGAATTAGAGAAGAACAACAAATGATGATAAACAACCATATTACGGGGGAAAAATATAAAAGATAAGCAATTAAGTAGCAGTTTTAATACACTATAGAATCGAGAGCCTCACTGGTTACAGAAATAAAACCAACTGTAAACATCTTTGAGACCTTAAGACTTTTATTCTATTTATTTATTTTTAGTTTGTGACAGTTCCCCCACCCACCAAAAACTGTTTGAATTGGAAACTAAATCATATCATAAAGATTACAGTTTTCTGCAATCTTGCGGCGGGCTAAAACGTATTAAGCACATTCTTCATCAGTGCAGGAGATTGTTCAAAAGTTGTATTGGAATATTCTGAACAGATGACAACAAGCAGACCTTTAAAACAAAGGATAATCAGGCAAAGGAAAATATGTAGGAGGCAGGTTTTTGTCTCACAAATCAGGCTAAAGAATTTTTCCACTCACTTAAAGGACTAATAAATAAACAATCTTTCTGAAAGGTCTTCAATGCTGTGGCAGTTTAAAAATGGAAACGAATACCCTAGCAGATAAAAATGGTTTTTAGAAAATTCAGATAGATAGCAGAATAGTATAGAAGTACGATGGCACAATAATTTCCCAACGTACCTTTGTTGGGACATAATTCATATCAGATAATCGGGACAGATTTTCCATGAAATAATGAGCACAATCTGGTACTTGAAGCTCATTTCCACGCGAGCAAGTTTCCTACAGTACATAAATCATGAAACCAAACATTTCGTACACTGAATTTGAACTGACAACTCAACTAAGCAACAATTAGGAAAACAAAAAAGGTCCCGGCAAACGTATGCTAACACTTGAAAAGGTTATAAATGAAAATTAAAAGACCAGTCAACTTAAAAACAATTAAATTGAAACTTCTAGATTTCAGTTGAGCCACCTGTGTTGCAGCATCTTTCCAGAGAACTTCGATCTCCTCCGCCAGTTCTCTAGTAAGACGAGGATAATCCAATCTGCCCCCGATTTCCGAAAGTTTCTGCCCAATTTCCTAATGCAGCATAACAAGTCATATTATGATATATGTCTGATGCCTATCAAATATTTTTTTTTCCCACTCAAGATTCTAATAAAAGTATTAAAGAATTTATGGATAAGCAAACATATGGCTAATGATTAATTCAAACCTTGTTTTCAGCAGATATAACATACTTTGAGGAGTCTGATTCACTCTGAGCAAATTCTTTTGACCCGTCATGCAATATCTGAACATAACAATAACCTATTATAAAACAAACAAAACAAACTGACACCGCGCATCTTGTTTTATTAAGCTACATGCTTAAATACGTCTAACAGCAAAATGATGAGTATCTCTATTTTACGGGCCCCTTTTTCACATATGCCAATAAGAGAAATAACCAATTGTTTCAATGTATCCGTACTTTTATTGTCTGATACACATTGGCATGGATGACAGGGATGTAGCTCCGAAGCTCTGCCTCGTCAAACCCAGTTTGGAATAAGAGTTTTATCTGCATGGTAAGCAAATAGAATCAGATATTGGGGTAATCTATGAAATCAAGGAGTTGCGTAAATAAGATTGGTATCATCACAGTGACATCTTCTAATGCCTTGCCTGCTTAAAAATAGTGGACTTCCCCGATTCTCCAGCACCTTAGACAAAATGAAAGAAAATGAAGAAGAGATAAGTAATACAATTCTCATTGAATGAATAATGAGTCCTATGATGGAACAAGGAAATTTCACCCCAAAAAAAATCCTACACAAAATTTGGCGTCCAAAAAAATGTTGGGGTCGGGCATCCCCTACCCCATGATCCACCCTTTAGGATAGGATCTTTACCATAAAAGTAGAACATTCATTGGAATCTCTTCGTATTGTTTTGATTGTCATATGTATTAAAATTCTTCGGTGATTTCTGCCTATCTTTTACCATTTTATTGTATTTTAAATGAAATTCCCAAAATATTGTGATTCTTATTTCTCTTCCTAAAGTATTGAAACCTCCCTTTCCAGTGGCGATTTTACCAATATTTAATACTTTCTCTACTTGCAATTGGGCCAGACTAGGGGAAATTTCAATGGAAAGCTAAAATCACCAGATCTACGAGTGATTTATATGCAAATATCTTTATCATATATGCAAATTTAAGCCAATTCAGTGAAGACTTGTGCCTTCTATTTTGGGTTTCACAAAGGTTTGGTTTTCGTGACCGCCATGGCTGCTTCGGCAGGTACCATAACTCTTATTGATCTTGTCACGCCGAAGCCCAGTTGTCCAAGATCGAGATTCTCTCATTCTGAGAAGCAGAGTTTACGGTCTTGTTTGTCTTCAAGTACTTAATTATTTGTTTTGATGTCTAGTAGGTGCTGAGAAGAACAAGTGGAAAAATGAGAGTTTATTTTGCTGCTGATGTGAAGGATCCAAGAGAGCAAGGTGAAGAGTACAGATGAGAGGATAAGAAATCATTGGAGGTTCAGAGGAGCTCTTGTGGAACTCAAATTTTTGTACACCGGCAATGACAGCAAGTCGTGTAGTTCTGTACAATGGGATTCTCAGAATTGCCGACAGTTGATGCAATACTCACATTGATCAATGCTTATGGATTTAGGTTCACTCATTCTGACGGTCAAATTAGAAAGATCAAAAAGTCTGAAAAGGGAAAAAGTTTTCTCATGTCCCCAACTGATTATAGATATGATACACATTTGCATAGAAATCGCTTGTAAGGCGATTTTGGCTTTCCAACAAATCATCTATACCGGGGGCATTTCTTTAAAGATTTAGACACCCACTTGCAATTACATGAAATACTAAATATTGGTAAAATTGCCACCGGGAGGCGCTTTCGATATTTGGGAAGAATAACTAAAAAAAACCCAAATTATTGTTGATACGATGTTTATTTTAATAAAAAAATCACTCGTAGAAGTGGAAATTTTGGCTTTCCAACAAAATCACTTCTACAAGAGGTGGTTTCTTTGGCAATCTAAGCCGATGCCACTTGCAAGTACAGAAAATATCAAACATTGGTAAATCGTCACTGAGAGGCCCGATTTCAATCCTTGGGGATATTAATAAACACCAAACATTTTTGTGAATTTAATTTTAAAACGTAATAAAACGGTTAAAAGTTCGTTAAGTCGTTATTGATGAGTGCAAGGAACGGAAAAAAAAAACCTCTCTTCAATAACGAACAGGGGTAAGTCCACACATACCTAGTAAAAGAAGCTTCTGGATGTGCTTCTCAGCTTTTGTCTCTTGCTCTATCCGCCTTTCTATTTCTGCAGTCTGAAAGTTCCACATTTTAAACGAAAAGAACGTTAACATCCATACTGACATGTGTACAAAATTGCGACAAAATGTAAGTTTCCGAATTTGCCAATTCTCGGAACAACCTAGAAAATTCAAAATTGAAACAGATAAAAGAGAATAAACCTGTGCATTTTCTTCAGAATCGGGTTGGCGAAAATCTTTTTGTGTACTGCAGAGTGAACCCATCTCACAGCAGTAAAGCATAAAATTTTGCACTTATCAAGCAAAACCAGGCATCAGGGATCTCAAATTCCCCCGTGAAGCTCGTTCGTTATGCCCTCAAGAACCTAAATTTAATTCCAAATTTTCCTATGAGAATCAGTATAATTGAGGTATAACACATAAAAAAAAAATAACACCTTTGACAAGTAAATCAGAATGCCACAAATATTCAAGAACAAACAAAGGGACCAAATCCAAATTAACAAGAACCCTTCAACATAACGAGTGAAATTGCAATTTTTTTCCAAAGAACTTCAAAAAGCTTTCTCATTTACAAAAACCCACAACAGAAACTTAATCATCAACCCAAGAAAACTACCCAAAAAGGAAAAATTCAAGAAAGTACCTAACAATCAGAATGCCGCAAACATTCAAGAAATGAACAAGAACCCTTTTAACATAACAAGTAAAATATAAACTTTTTTTCCAAAACATTCCAATTGACAAAAACCACAACAGAAAATAAATCATCAACCCAAAAATATCACCCAAAAAAAAGAATAATTCAAGAAAGTACTAACCATGGAGGGAGGGGGGGTCTGGAAGAAGAACACAGAGCAGAGAAAAAGACAGTTGAATGTCTGGATGGTGTGTGTGAAAAAGCAAAGGGGAAAGGGGACAAAGGTCCACAGAGACAACAGTGGAGAGTGTCGTCGAGGGGGCCAGAGCAGCAGAAGCTGGTTTAGTCTCTGCCTCTTTTGGGGTTTTCCTTGTACTTATAGTTGGCTGTAAGGAGGATTTTTTTGACTTGATTTTCTCAGCAATGTGTTCTTTTCGGTTCATTGTTATCTGTTTCCAACTCATTTCTCGTGCTCAATTCGGATAATTTGTAACACTTTATTTTCACTTGTTATTTATCATTTTAAATTAGACTTGAGCAATTTCCTTCTAGTTTCTTTTTCTTATTATGAAGGGAAAATTTATACGTGATACAAAACAAATGTTATTATATATCTTAACAGATTATATGGCGAGATTGAATACTTAACTCATACTTAGTAATCTTTGCGCTTGGGGCAATGAAGCAACTAGTGAGATACTAACCGAGACTCGTCTATTGCAGGTTGAAAACTATTTCCAAACCCCATCTTTGGCCTGGACTTGTCTCAGTGCTATTGAGAATTTTTGGAAGGGTTCCCTTCGGGGTAAAAAAATAAAAAATAAAAAATAAAAACTCATACTTAGTAAAAGAAAAAAAAAGAAGTTTTCAATTTTATGAAAGGTCGTCGTAGTTGTAAAAAGCTTCAGGGATGGAAGGAGATATTTCTTTCATTTGCGCTGAAATAAATTCTGGTAAAATTATTATTAAAAAAATCTTCACTTACGTTATGCAAAATTTCTCAGTATATCGTTCAGTATGTTATCAAGTTATGGTGATGAATGTTCAAGAAGATTGAATATTTAGCTCATGTTGGATATATTAGTGAATGCAAAATTTGTGGGTATCCCACATTGATTTGCTTGGAATCTTTTGTTCACTTAATAAGAAAGGAACCAAGAAGGTAGAGTAAATGTGTGAATGATAGAGCCCCGCGGGTGCACGGAAGGTTCAACCGGAGTTCAACCGAGACTAATATAAAACATTAGTTCGGGTAGATTACATAATACATTAATCCGGGAGCGGGGCCTTGGGGCCTTGGGGGAGTAACCGGCGGGTTTACTCAAAAAGTATGAGCAGTCACCTATGTGAGCTAAGGTAGAGGCCGCCTTAAAAGAGAAATGTTGAAGGGCGCATTTCTTGAGGACAACTCACAGAACCAAGCGTGTGTCCATGGCCAAACCGGACACAATCATGAGAACTGAAATGAGTCGATCGAGACACGTGTGGAATACGTCAATGGTTTCTCGGCTATATCAGATTAGTTCAAAGCATCGCATCTACTATGTCTGTTGGTGAACGTAAACGTAGAACACAAGGGAAGGTTCAAGGGCTACCACACCTACCTATCCTATGCAGGAATCGTTCGTTGTTGCTATCACCACTATCGAGTCAAAATATTTTTCAAATTTTGTATCCAGTGGGGGATATTGGATATGAATACAAATTTTGATTCATGTGGGGGATGTTGGATATATTAGTGAATGCAAAATTTGTGGGTATCCCACATTGATTTGCTTGGAATCTTTTGTTCACTTAATAAGAAAGGAACCAAGAAGGTAGAGTAAATGTGTGAATGATAGAGCCCCCGCAGGTGCACGCAAGGTTCAACCGGAGTTCAACCGAGACTAATATAAAACATTAGTTCGGGTAGATTATATAATACATTAATCTGGGAGCGGGGCCTTGGGGCCTTGGGAGGTCTTGGCTTGAATTCGAGATGATTTTTTGCATCCCAAACACACAATTACTGATTTTAATTGGATTCATGAATTCAGCATTCAATTTTATTCGGATTCATGAATGCTAATTAATTGGATTCATCGATTTAATTGGATTCATGAACAAGGTTCACTATATATATTTCCTTCATTCTCCTGCAGAACACACAAAAAAAATCTGATTTACTACAATACTTTTACAAAGAATTTTTTGTGATAGTTGCAAGCTCGTCTGCGAGTCACTATGGAGTTTCCAGTGCTTGTGAAAGCTCTACTTGCCGATCATCTTATCCTGGGAATCGAACACCTTCAAAATCCTAAGCACCAGAGGGAAGAAGGTGAATTCGGTTTAAGGATAGTGTATATCACAAGATTTGATCCATTTTGTAAAGTTATCTGTTACTCTTGATTTGTTTTAGTGTTTATTGTCTAACAGCTCATATATTTGGGAGAAGAAAAAATGGTTAGCTCTTTTTTTTAAGTTACTAGTCGTTTTTATTTCGAATCATCAATAAAAATCTCGTTTCTACTTCTCTATTTTACTTGATTTACGCAATTGGATTTCCTACTAATTCCTTTTTATCATGAAAGAAGGAAATACTATTCATGATAAGAAACAAATTGTTTGTTTCTATGCTTCTTAAAAGAATGTTTAAGGATATTGAAAATGCATAGCTTAGTTCGGGGAAAAAAAATTTTTTTGATTTGTGAGAAGACTAAAAGATTTGAGAGAAGGAGAGTTTTTTCCAACTGCGCGTCATAATTTCGTGTTACGTTATGTAAAGCTTCTTACTATCTTGTTTAATCTATGATTAAATTGTTCAGATATTCGTAATACTCTGTAAAGCTCTTTGAATTTTTATCTATAATGTTGTTCTCACTTTTCATCTAATTATTAATTGTATATAGAGATGACAATGAAAACGGCTCAATCGGATGCCCAACCAGACCCGCTCAAGTTGGGGCGGGTATGTATTAAATATTTTCCGTTTACTATTCTATTTTCTTTTCTTTTTTTTTAAAAAAAAATTCCTATTTTTTTATAATCGGGGTTGGGCACCCTCATATTTCGAGGATGAAATCCCCATCCATTCTCAGTGGCGAAGCTAGGCCAGGGTTGAGTATGAGATGGAGAAAGCGGGGCTTTGTTTTCAAATAGTTTAAATGTTAAAAAATCAATCAAAAAAATGTTAAAAAATCACAAAAATTAATTCAAGTGCTAAAATCAATTAGCCATGAAAGTTTAGGTGTCTTTGTGCCTTTTGCTCTAAAAAATATGAGTAGATTTGTCTTTTCATCTGCAAAAATAACGGTGATTTATTGGATTATGAGGGATCGTTTTAAGTACATTTGTAAGCGACATATGGTCCCTAAGACCTACCTTAACCCGTGGTGGTGATCAGAGTCGAATCCGCCCAAACTTTTTCTACAAAAAAAAAAAAATGAAAAGAGAAGGGATCGTTTTAAGATAAATAGGACTAAAGTATAATAACGCCATGATCCAGGACTAAACTGCAATAAGTCATTTCATTTACCAAAGTCCGAAGAACTTTTTAACGTTGGAGCTAGGAAACACTCGAACAAGTTTCTTAAAAATCTCAAAAAAAAAAAAAGATTATGAAAAGTGAAAATAAATTCAAGAATTAACAAACCCATAAAGTGAAAAACTATAATGGCGACGTTACAGGCAGTTCTTGGGAATTTGACGGCGGGTGATCGGGAAATACTGACTGCAGTGAATACGGGAGCATCGAGTCTATCATTGGTTGGTTCAGGATTCATAGTTCTTTGTTATATACTCTTTAAAGAACTCAGAAAGTTCTCTTTCAAGCTTGTTTTCTTCCTTGCCCTCTCTGTAAGTTGTTCAATAATAGTGATTGCATTTCTTTTTTGATTTCTTGAATTTAAAAATGTTATCTTTTTTCTGTTTGAAATGTGGGATTTTGATGGTTTTTTGGATGGGGTTTTTGTTTTTTTTAGTTTGATCTTACTATTTGAGTTCATGGTTTAGCTACTACCTTCATTTGATCTATGTTAAAAAAAAGTTTGGGTGAGTTGTCTCCGGTCATCACCACGGGTCAGGCAGGCACTAGGGACCTATATCATATGTCACTTACAAGAGTACTTACAGATCACCTCCAACACAGCCATCACGTCTGCAGTGAGAATTAAACACTTGACCTTATTTTGATCTATAAAATAAGGTTTCTGGGGTGATGAAGCTTGAATTTAGTGTCAAGAGATTGAGAAATTAAGGAATTTTGATGAGATGGGAAGCTGGTTCGTTCTCTTTTACTTTTGGTTGGCTTTATATAAAAATTTCTTAGGACCAGGAATGGAAAGATAAGTTTGTAACTTCAGCAAAAACGTAGTTGTAATTAAAGAAAGTGTCAAATACTTTGGGAGTAGTAAGTAGGTCAAATAGAAATGGGATGTTCCAGGGTAAACACTTTTTTACTAGAATTGCATGTTATAACCTAAAGGGTTAGCGAATCATTTGTCTCACCCACCCCCCCAAATAAAAGAAAAGTATGTTGGAGTTGGTTGGAAAGGGATCCTAAGAAAATTTAGCTTCAAGGGCTGCCTTAATGTTCTTCGAACAGGACTCTGTCACGGGTCGCAAGTTTCAGCACTTGAGACGCCCGCGATGCCGAGTAACTCTAGCTCAAATAGCTCCCAAGTTACTCCCGGCAAGCTTTCTCTTTAGTCACAATCTCGGGACAAGAAGATAGGCAACACTTAAAAACGAAAACGTGTCACTTGCGCGAAAACTCGGCTTTTCTCATTAAAATATAACATCATTACAAGTATGAAAATTTACATCAAAAGAGTTCAAAACGACGAGGGGGAGAGTCGCTTGAATGCCTATTACAATTGCTAGAAGTTTGGTTTTTGCTTGTTTGCTTGAAATTTTTGTTCCCCCTATAGGTGCTTAAAAAGCATTTGCCCAAATGCTAGGAGTGTACCACTTATTTCCGAGGAGGTGGGAAAAATGCTAACATATGCTATATACATGATAATTACAAACTAGCTCGTGCATTATCTTCTAAATGATTACAAAAGGTCACTCATCAAATTTGAGCTCATTCGGAGTTCATCCGGATACAAAACGGCACATGCCAAGTCGGTTGGCTGTTGTGCACTGTCTGCCGCAGATTGGGGCGCGCTGGGCGGCTGGCTGTGCTGCGGGCCTGGGCGATGGGGCATGGGCGCTGCTGCATGTGCGGGCTGCGCACGGGCTCAGTGTGCTGGTCGCATGGGCGACGAGCATGGGCGGCAGCGAGGGCGGCAGCATAGGGCGACTGTCCCTGGCGGCGGCACAGGGGCATGTCTTGGACGATGCTGCCTCCGAGCGCACGAGCTGGGCGAGGCAATGGGGCACGCTTGGCGCACGGGCGTGCGGGTCATGTTGCGACAAGGAGGTGCGCCTTCCATGATCGGCATGCTCGGGAGCCTTTGGCCACACGGCTTAGGCAAGCTCGGGCGCGCAGAGGATCATCGTTGTTGTCTCCTGTGCGAAGTCACGAACGACCCGTGACAGCTCCCTGTATGTATTTCTAAATACTCCCTCTGTCCTAGAATAAGATCAACATTTAGACTTTTTGTTTTTCCCTAAATAAGTGCTACATTTGCAACATTAATGGATGCTGAATGAGTTTTTTTTTATCCTTGTTACCCTTCTTCTTACCACTATCCCAGTTTCCAAGGAGTAAATGAGGATATATTAGCTTCGAATCTTGGTTGTTTTTTAGGGATTCCTTAATTTGTGTGAAATGTGCAATGGTTGCTCTTATTATGGGACAGAGTGAGTAGTGAATACAGGGCCGATCCTGACATTTTTGGGGCCCTGTGCGAAAACTAAAAATGAGGCCTTTCGTATGAACATTAACATTTTTAACTTGTAACAATTTTTAAAATAAATGAAATATGACATTATAAAACTACAAAATATGCTTTCTTCGAGCATTGGTGGAGGCAAAATCGTCAATAATAGTATCAATATCTATATTTTTTAGCTTCTCTCTTGGATATTTGGGATGAGCTTAACATATAAATAGGTTATACTTGAAAATTCTCAAGGGGGCCCTGTGCGGTTGCACCACCCTAGATAAGGCTCGGGCCGGCCCTGAGTGAATAGTACATCCTCATTCTCAAATTTAATGTCAACTTTCCTAAAATACTCATTGTTTCAATCTGAAAGGAAGGAATGGATATAAGGCCACCATCTGTATAGGTCACAGAATAATCATTTATGGCAGTAGTAATATATAGACAGCTAAAAACAATCTTCCAGATTCTTTTGTCATGTAAAATGTGGATCAATTTGAATAAAGGGAGTATTAAGTATTAAGTTCTCGTTCATTTTCCTCTTTCGCTTGCTGTTATGAAGCGTCAGCTATATGAAGGTTTTGAATCGTTTTTGCATTCCTTGTTGGTCGCAGGATATGTTCTGCAGTTTCTTCAGTATAATCGGGTATGTATTTGCCTTTGCTGTGCCAAATGCAACCAGCTTCCTTAAATGGCATTGTTTTTTTTTATTTCTTGTTATCTATACTTGCTGATTTAACATCTTCAATTATGTAGGGATCCATCGAAAGGGTTTTTCTGTTATGCTCAGGGCTACACAACACATTTCTTCTGTGTGGCCTCTTTTTTGTGGACTACAACAATTGCTTTTACTCTTCATCGGACTGTTGTCAGACATAAAACAGATGTAGAGGATTTAGAGCCCATGTTTCATTTGTACGTTTGGGGTAAGCTTCTAACTTTCAGAAGGGATTGACTTCTTTCAAGGGATATGTGATGCTGCTATCCTTTCCTAAGTTAGTTTCTTCTTTCAAAAATCTAGTTCGTGTCATGTCATGTTTTTTTTATAAGCTTTATTATCGGGGAATGTGGTCTTGAGCCAATTGCGCTAACTTTCCTTCATCCGGTCGCGTCTACGTAATGTCCTCCGGAGCAATACTACGCTTCTAAGTTAAATTTTTTACTTTCCTCATTTTATATGCCTCTTGCAGGAACTTCAATAGTTATGACAGTGATACGCTCTATTGGCAATGAAGATCAGCATATACGCCGATTAGGCACATGGTGTTGGGCGCAAACAGGGCGTACAGGAAAGGCGAGTAGTCAAATGCAGTGTTTTCCCTTCTAGTAATATAACCGTCAAGGTTTCTGAGAGATTTTTAACTGCATTTCAATAGATGGAATTTTACTTTAAAATAAGACTGGCCTGGCCAGCTATTGTTGATGGTGCCAGTTTGAGTGTCTATATGAAACAATTCAAGTCTTTAAGTGATCTTTTAAGGATTAATAACAGCAGTAACTTGTACAATATGGTCTACCGGTGTCTCGACGTAATCTTTCTTCATTTTAAGGATTTCCCACTTTTTAGCTCTCATCTTTCTCACTAGGTTCAGTTTTATTCTTGATACTGCTTATTAATTTTCTAGGTTTTCAATCACTGTTTTCTAAATTTGCCCCCCGCTCTTACACACAATTGCAAAGTTCTGGTTCCGTCTATGATCTTCAGCTAGTCAACAATGATAAGTTCCTGAGACGGTTAAATCCTGCCAGGATAACTGTTGAAATTTGATAACACGTCTTGTTGAAAGCGGTAGTCTTATGACAGCAATTTGCATAAAAGAAAGCAGACTGTCAATTTACAGACCTAACATTATTTCCTGATTCTCTCTTTCTCCAAATGAGAATGTGAAATTTCAATGGTCTGCATGCTTTCATTTACTATCTTTTAGCTTTGTTACAATCAAATATGTTGTTTTTCCCCTATGTTACTTATGTCCGTATGTATACTTCGACCTGCAGGCTGTTCACTTCATAACATTTTTCGCACCACTTTGGGGTTCAATTCTTTTCAATGGCATCACCTACTTTCAAGTAATCCGCATGATAAATAATGCAACCCGTGTAAGTAATTGCATCCTTGTATATTGTTTCACTTGTCTTCAGTGCAAGACCTAAAAAACTCTCTAGAAGCATTTACTATGTCTTGGATCCTATTGATGTGATCTTTAATGTTTCAGATGGCAGTGGGCATGTCAGACCGTTTCCAGTTCGATTCACGGCCAGACACAAAGGTATAGTTAATGCTTATTCTTAGGTATTTCTTTAATTCTTTTAGGGTGACATAATCTATTTACTAAGAAGCAAAGAGTGGTATATTTTATGAATTGTCGTTAGTGTAGCAAATTTCGAAATTAAGCATTACAACACCGTTTTTTGTCAGCATGGTGCTGACAAAAGTTGGTGTCAGTACCATAACCGGATCGCCATAAACCTCCTGAATGCTTTTGTTCACATCACTAAAAGCACGGAACCTTTGAAGAAACATCAAGCATAGAGAAAAGAAGCCTGAGGCTAATCTTATATTGTTCTTCCACTCTTCTACAGGTACTGAATCGCTGGGGTTACTACCCACTCATTCTTATAGGATCATGGTTTTTTGGCTCAATCAACCGCATCCACGATTTCATTGAGCCTGGACACAAAATCTTTTGGCTTTCTTTTCTTGATGTTGGAATGGCTGCATTAATGGTAACTCTCTACAATTTTGGACAAACCCTTTTCCGTACTTGTGTTTTTCCTAGTTTGTCAAGTCGTCCTATTCTTAGTGACATCTTCTTCTTTTTTTCTTCTCTTTACTCCCTGAAGACTCGCCTCTATGGATTTCTTGTGTAAGCCAAAATGTACTCGTAAAAGTTTTACCTATCGATAAACAGAAGACATGATTTAGGGGGAGGAAATCACAGGATGAAACTTTTTATTTTTTCCTCTAGTTGTTGGGAGGGGGTTTAGATGGGGTTTCGCTTTCAGAGCAAATTGACATACTCTTGTTCTCTTTCCCGAATGCAAGATATAATACCTTACTGATTATAGATCACTTATTGTTTGGACATGCTTTTAGTATTATAGGATGGAACCCCAGGGAAGCATATGTCGCAGTTGTTAATTTTGTTCCTACATTATTTCTTGGAAATACAACTATTCCTATGTTTGCAACTAATTGTTTAAATCCAAACAATTTCAGGGACTATTCAACTCGATCGCATATGGCCTTAACTCGTCAGTGAGACGGGCAATTTATGAAAGACTGGATCTGTAAGTCAAATTACTTCCCTTCTCAACTGAGTAACACGGCTCTTTCTATCTTGCTCGAACTGCTAACAAACATGAATACCTATGTCGTAATCTAATTCTAAGCATCCAATGCTTACAGATTACCTGAAAGATTTCGTAGATGGTTGCCGAAGAGTTTGAAGCCTAGAGGCCAACAGCAAGAGAGTGAACTAGTCTCACTAAAAATCCAGGACCAGCAATAGGAATGAGGTCTTAACATTGTACAATTCAGTTAGTTTAATGCTGTGATCATTTTCTGCTTATCTTATCTGATATTGATTCTTTCTACATATGGTGGCCAATGAACCAGAGGTTTACATCATACTCTAAATACTTATTCACTGAGCATCTCAGAATTGCCAGCCAATCCCCAGAAATTTGCCACTTACTACACACAAAAACAAGAACCTTCTATTCTTCTTCTCTACAAAAAATCGAAGAAACAAATATTCCACACAAGAAAAGCAAACCCAAAATCATTCATTCTCAGATAGATGATCATACAAGAACTAATGCATTTCGATTCAATGCGTTTAGATTTATGAATTAATTATTTCACAGGTAACAAAAATATTAATACAATAGACAGTATACTACTAAAAGATCAGAGTCAACAGGAACAAGTCGTATATATCAAAGCCCAATTCATCAAATTAACGAAAATGGAAATTTTACAGATACAAAGGATTACAATCTAACCACATAAAATCATGATTTAGAAATTTTATAGCAATTCTGTGTCCCATTTATAAATGGTTGACACCTGTTTCAAGGTCTGAAGAATGAATCAAGCACAAGCACAAGGATTATCAAGAACAACCAAATCACCATCATCATCAC
This sequence comes from Vinca minor, assembly GCA_026122235.1. Classification (NCBI taxonomy): domain Eukaryota; kingdom Viridiplantae; phylum Streptophyta; class Magnoliopsida; order Gentianales; family Apocynaceae; genus Vinca; species Vinca minor. Next base: position 8,350,976 of record JAOCZM010000040.1, on the reverse strand, counting down.
CACTCCTAAAAAGCAAATACCCAAAAGAAAGACCAATCACCACGGCAACAAAAACCCCACCATTAAAAGACATCACAGCAAGCATCAAAAGATATCCAATCGCCGAATTGACTCCAAATAAAACCGACCCAGCAAACTTCCAAACTGTCCATTGTCCCCTTTTGATCCCCAGCTTCGTATAAAGAAGTGGGGTTGTCGTCGTCGTTGAATCTGCGGCGGCGGCGGCGGTGGTGCGGGTGAGGAGTTTGAATTTCAGACGACGGTCTTCCAAATACTGGTAAAACATGGAGAAGATAAAACAGAATAATAAGGTTGCTGTGTAGTTTAACCATGAATCGGTTTTCCAGAAATCGAATAAAAGGGTTACTTTTTTACCCCAGTAAAAAGTCATGTGCATCATCTTGAGATTCAAAGAGTAAACAAAATGGGTTTTTATTATTATGAAGATATGAAGAAGAAGAAGAAGAAGAAGAAGAAGGTGATGAGATTGATGGGTTTGGTAAGAAGATTGGAATTTGTTGTTGCAAGGAATGGGAGGAGGAAGATGAAAGGGAATATATATTGATGAGGAGAAAGAGAAGGATATGAATGTACTACACGTTATTGATTATTTTGTACTACAATGTTTCCTCTTTCCTCGGTATAGTACTTTGTTTTTGTCTCAATGGGACGCCAACTCAATTCACAAACTCATCCATCATATTATTACATTAGCTGTATTATCTTTGTTAAGGTTGTGGAAATTTAATTCTTATCAAATGTATATCAGCTCATTCTAAGTTATTAGCGTATGTGCACGGCTAGATCAGTCAAGTATAATATGTTATTCGATTTAAATCATTAATCTGTAGGGATCGGTGCACTTATTCGTAACCATAACTGAATCTTTATAGTCGGGTTTGCTAAATACCTCAACAATTCGTCCAGTCTCGAGCATGCAGAAGCTTTGGCACTCCTCGAGGGAATTAAATTTGCTACTTCCAATAGTTACCAGATTGATCTTGTAGAAAGCGACTGCAAAGCACTAGTCACCCGCATACACAGAAGAAGATTTGTCGTCCATAGGTCTCTTCGTTAGTCTCATTAAAGAAGTACGGGGTTAAGCTAGCCGATATATCATATGTTCATAAATTGTGTAATTCATCTGCTGATGTATTGGCTAAATACGCTCTGAGGTCAAAGACCTCGTTTCAATGGTTTGGAGGTTCTCCGAATTTTTTCCTACCACAAATTTTTGTTGATATTAAATAATATCCAGTTTTTCTGTAAAAAAAAAAAAAGGGAGGTGGGGGATCAATCCTTTTATTTCAATTTATTATTAGTGGTGTGATTAATGAGATACCCATTCCTTCATTTTTATCGATTTAAAAAAAAATCACAAAAATCATTACAATTATCAATTTGGTACCTAAATTGAATTTTCATCCAAAACATAACGGATGTTAGTTATTTTTTAATTTTTAAAAAAAATATTATTTCTATTACCCAAAATACCCTCCAATTCAAACTTTAAGTCTATTAAATCTCTAAATTTTGTTCATCATATTCTCCAACTAGCCGATAAAGCATTGATCTAGTTGCTAATATTAAGATATCATGACGTAATGTCACAAGTTAAATATAATTCCACACTTTTTAAATTTCTTATATCTCGCTAATTAATAAATAAAAATATTAAACAAATCTTCTCCAACCAACCTCCCTTCCTAACCCAAATCTTACTTATAAAAAAAGTTAAAGTAATTCGTGTACGTACAAACAATTTTCTCTATTTAACAAACAAAACAAAAAAAAAGAGCAAGCAATGGTAGTACAACTAAAAAGTTTGTACTGCATTTCATTTCTTTGAACGTCCGTCCCTATGGTTACGCAAGGAAACCAAAATTGATTATCAACATTGGAAGAACGGTGCTACGATATACTCAATGGATAATTCTAATATGTATCAAATCTATTGGATTAATAGATCATGTGATCCACAATTGACCACATCACTACAGAATAAGGAGAGAGATAATTTTTTAGTGATGTGATTAATTCTGGACCACATAATTCATGTGGGCCTGATCCATATCAGAAAAATCCATACTAAATTCCCATTTTTTGCATTAAAAAAAACTCAATTCCCATAAATAGAGGAATTTGCATTAGACTAATCATAATTTAGCAGAAAGACTAATCATGGTAGTAAAAAAAATTGCGCCTCGACAAAAATATTTCTCAAAAAAAAATTGTCATGGTTGACCATTTATACCAAATCTAGGTCAGTCCAATGCAATACCCATAAATAGAAGTCTAGGAAAGCTGTCCCAGTGGCACACAGCATTTCCGTCACCGTAGTAAACTAGTTCGACACCTAATATTTAATTTAAAATGGAGAAAATAATTATTTTTTATAATTAGTATCGCTCTGACATGTATCCACAAATCACAAGAACCGGAGGGCATCTAGATGAGAGAGCAAACTTGGCAGAATAAATGAGATAATTAATTTTGACTATTCTTTTTTTTTTGGGTTAAAATAGGAATATATATATATATATATATAAAAGAAATATTAAAAAAAACACACACACACAACTCCCTATGTATATAAAATGGGAATTTTGACTATTCTGCTTTGTTTGCAAATGTCATGTTGTATACGAGAGTAGGAATAAGTCATTATCAATTTATTTATTTATTTATTTATTTATTTGATTCTTCACCATCAAATACTATTAAATATTATCTTAATGTTCTTTAGACATCATTGACATTGACATGCATATAATCTTTTCTTTATAAAATTCCCCTTAAAGAAAATGCTAGGCACAACCTTTCCATTATTATAACAAATAAAGCTAACATGATTAGTGTTAATTGTATAGCTTTGTTTAGATTATTATTTGATTTGGGCCCTATAGATTCCCATAAAAAAAATTCCCTTCCTTCTTACTTTTTTTGTTAATCACTTCTTTTATTCTTCGAAACATAGAATTGCGGATTAATACGAGCAATCAGTATTCACATACGTAGAAATACTTTAATACACATTATTTAGAAATGAGAAACTATTAAAGTGATAACTTCCGTTAAATAGATATAAAAATTACCAATAAATTAATCACTTATGAGTCCATCTATAATCAATTTTAAACCTTCCCTTTAGTTCACAAAAATATTTACTACATATTTTGGTAAGCATTCATTAGAGGGCATGTTATAATTGAATACATAGTTACGCCAACGTAAAAAAATAACGACACTGCTAATTATAAGTGAGAGACATGTTGGTCATTTTCATGTTTATTTGATGGAAAATTAACATTTTAGTTGTTGACTAAGGATATTGGATTAATAGTACTCATTTATAAACAACATGAAGTAAAGTAAAATGAAATTAACCATTTTCTTAAAGCTGATATGGTTATTTTAGAGAGGGACAAGCCTCCATCAACTTACCCAGAAGAAGGCCTTAAAAGAGTCCAAATTATGTGGGGAGTATCCTCTTTATATGAAATGGACCAAAAGCTGGTGCTCTTTACCACAAATTTTGAAGGTGTTCACCAGATATTTTCTGATAATTAAGGAACAAGTTTCTCCATTTGTTGAAAGTAATTATCATTTAACTATGCTTCATGGTTCATTTTTTCCCTTTTGGCCTTTGGTTATGGGGAGAAAGGGATGGGTATACACACGGTGATTATCGAACATAAAACACCTTAGTCTGGTAAAGAGAGCTTTAGTAACTAAGTTATTGTTTTGGACGGATAACTTTTGTTTACTATTAGAGGAAAGAAAATAACAAATTTATGTAAGAAGACATTATTAATATGTATGAAATATTTGGCAACTAAATTAGAGATGCTGTTTGATTTTTAAACGAAAATCTTAAATTTTTTAAAAATTAAATTAATTGTAAGAGTGATATGTGTTTAAATTTTAATTTTGTATTATCAACCATACTATTCTCAAGAAAAAACAGAAATCCAATGTAATAATACAAGAACATGGTTTCTGGCAGAGTCTTACATTAACACATCAAACAAATCCTCTTGCTTATTGCTTGCTATCGCTACAACTCCAGTACGGAACGAGATAAGTACCGCACGTGCGAAACTTAAAACCCTTCCAATTATGTTAGGCCAAGAAGGCAACGGATCTGTTCAACTGCCCTATGCCACTGGTGGTTATGGCGGCTCTAGTGGTGGATACGGTTCTGGCGACTGCGGCGGCAGAAGAGGTGGAGGTTACATTCGTTTGTCCAATTAAAATTTTGACGGTAAAGATTGATTTAAAATGGGACATCTTGCTTGATTTACGACACATATCGTGCATGACACATTTTTTGAGCGCAGGACAACTGTCCTCATGCTATTCGTATGTGTGGAAATTTTTCTGTTTCACATAGAATTCGGACTAGCTTGCTATCCATTATAGTTTTTTTTTTTTTGGCTAAGTAACTATCCATTATAGTTTATGAAGCAAAATTATTCCTTTTGTTTTTACCTAATAATGCAATTTTTGCAGCACAATTTTCCAGAAATCGAGCCAATTTCCGTTGCTACTATTCTCATCATTGATGCTTAAATCACTCTTTTAAGTATTTCTCTTTAGCTAACAATAACAATAACAATAACAAGCTATTCCATTATTGGACATGAAAATCAGGTAACTAGGATTTTTTTGTTTGGCCCTATTTTGGTATGAGTTTTTGTGAGTAGAGGTAAGACCAAACTCAATGTCCCGATTCCATTTCCTAATCAAGATAATTGGATATAGAATTATCCAAAAGAAAAAGCTAAACAGGTGAATAGTTGTGTCTTTAACATTTTTCAAAATTGCTTTACAGGTATTAATGTTTTAAATTTTATGCCACTCATTTTTCAAATTCGATCCCCCAATTTTTTTAAACCGTCATATCAATATTTGTTCGGACAACAAAATTCTAGTTCCGTATTTAAAATTAACATACTTTGAGTTCTTCAATCTTGAATTGAAGAAAAAAAAAAAGACATAATCCAATCCCCATAAAATGACACCAAAAATCAAAATACAAACACACAAAACAACTATTAATCCCATAAAACATCAATTACCAACAATTGCAAGAATCAACAACATCATGAAACTAGTCCTAGGAAAACTAATCCTAATAAACCATTCTTAATAACAACTAGTAATACTATAATAATTCACTTCTGCTACCTTATGCAGTAACTTATTCATTCAGGCATTTCATCAAACACATACCAATCAAATCAAACTATCAACCCTAACTTAACCATCAAGAGCAGAGAAACAACTTTTGGACCGTAACATCACCGGCTTCCTCCTTGCCTGACTCGACCTCGGAGAATCCAAACTCCTCAACAAAAGTTGCTTAACAGCAGCTATAAGTTCCTCGGTCGGATTTGGAGAAGGCGGCCCAATTAAAGACTTCCTAAACTTATTACAAAAACTCATGTGCCTGTTCAAAGCTTCCTCGTTCCCAATTCGTCTCTCTGACGATCTCATCAACTCTTCTTTCACTGCTTCCGAACATAGCCCACAAATCCACCGCCCCTGAAACTTTTCTTGTACTTTTTTAATGTATGCTTCCGTGCATTCTTCAGTTAATCCGCAACACTCGCATTTCGCGAATTCAACTTCATTGTTGTTGCTTGCCACAGCATTTGCTGCTACTTGTTTTTCAGTGGAGACCATTGTTTTTTCTCCTCATTCGAAGAGGAATGCGAATCTTATCAGTGAATATGAAGGGGACGAATTAATTACAGAGGAGTCAATTTGAATTTCAAAAAATTTGCTATAAATAAAAAACCGAATTAATTCAATAAATGTTTGATTTGGAAAAGGAAAATTTTAGGCAGAATCTTACTGAAACTTGAATCCAGACAATCAAAATAAGAAATATTGCAATTAAATATTTATTTCCTGAATTGAATGAGAAACCGATCTTTTTTTAGTTTATGTTTCTTTGTCCCACTGGCCTTCTCCTTCAAAAATTTCACTATCCACAATCAGGAGCTTGAATACCATATACATTTCATAGCCTGATTTGGCACTCTAAAAAAATCTCAATAAAGCCTCGTGAATTTTTGGGTCTGTGAAATTCAATCCTTGGAAAGAAAAGAGGAGGAAAAGGGATAATTAATTTAGAGGAGAAGATTCGAGAATTTGGGTGTGATATATATGGTAATGAGTGAGTTTTGGCAGGAAAAGGAAATAAAATTATGAAGAAAAAAATGATAAGCACTCTGAGAAGCATAGCAGCCAAGAGAAGGGGAATGTACTCGAAAGGTAGTGAATTGCAAATACCACACCTTAACGAATGTTCTTATTTTCATGGTCGTTATTTGTTACTCCCTCCATTCCCTATTAATTGTCGTTTAGGAGATATTTAGGTATCCAAATTAATTATCGTTTAAGGTTCTTTTATTAGTTGTCAACAATTTATTTCAATTATACCCTCAACATTTTCCTTTCTTTTCTTTATGACGTATTAGTGAGAGAGAGGGAAGGTGGGGTAATATTGGAAGTTTAGGTGAAAATAACAACTTCCTTAATTTTCTCAAATTGTCTAAAGAGTCTTATATTTAGGAATGGAGGGAGTATCATGTTATTTAACGAATGTTATGGTCTGTCCACGACCGTAAGGTTGAGGGTTCGACACCTCTCCTCTACGTGAAGCAAATAAATAATCCCTTCATAGGGTGATCCTCCTCCTCTGATGAGGCTAAAAAAAATTAAAAAGTTTTGAATCACACACTATTGACGAGAGGATCTAAGAGAAAGGAAAGAGGCAAATATCGGTCCGCTTCTAACATTTCGGTGTGAAAATTTTCTTAGCCCCTAACAATCTCAAGAACCTACTACATTGCTCTTAAGCAAGGATTCCTAGATTCATTCCTGACTCTATCTTAGTTAACAACTTGATTCTATTTTAGTTAACAATTAGATTATGTGAGCGTTCATCATAATTAATCGCATCATTAGCAAATAATAAAAAAAAATAAAAAAGAGGGGAATTTCAAGAGGAATTCTCATGTGTTTTACTGCTTTATCAGAATGTGGACAAAAGTTTGTCAGCCCAATGATATGGCGGTTCTAAGCCTTACTGTAATTTGTCATGTCAGATTGAAGGGGTAGTAATCCAGTATGCTCGGTCCAGAAATCTCTAGCTGCTCCCACGGCTTGAACCTAAAGGCTATAGGCATAAGTTGTGTTACTTAGTGTTAAAGAAAGAGTTAGTGTTAATTAAAGATCCAAATATTTCATTCCAATTTAGTAATTTTTGATAGGATTGGATAGGGACATCATGAATTCATACATGTGTTTATATATTTTAGCTTTAATTTTTTTTTATGGGGAGGGAGAGGTGCAGGATTCGAACGCGGACCGAAGTCCTGCGTTCAGTGGCCGTTGAAGTCCTACATATATTTTAGCATTTAACATATGATAATAATGAAAACATGTTTACTTTTGATATGAAAGCACTTTTATTTTTTTACATCTGAAAACTAAGTAGTAGATTTAAAGTGAAATACCACATAATTTCATATGGTAGTTTAATGCAATACTTTTTTCTTTTGTATGGTTCGGATGAGAGAAATGAAGGTCGGGACTTTTTTTTTGAATAAGAAATTTTTTTCAATAATTACAAAATAGACGAAGTTATTACAATCAAAGAAAAATATGAAAATAGAAGGAAATAAAAGTTCTACGATAGCTTAGAAAATCATGGTAACAGACGAAAGGTACAACCAAAAACAATTAGATGAGTATGAGATATTAATACTAAAACTAGTAAAATAAATAAATACATAATCTTCTTTTTCGCACCATCTTCATCGCAATCTGTGAACCATATAGGTAAGAGAAGATTAATTTCAACATCTTCTTTATGGATCGACAATTTATAGGATCATGGACGTAACAACCGCCTACAAATTGCCTCGAAAAAATGTAGAAAGTTGATAAATGGCTCATATAAAGTCTGGATTGAACGATTTCTCCTAAAAATTAAAAAAATAAATTAAAGATCTGAGATATATCGAACATATGTGTCTTATATGTATTTTGAATCTTAAAGAAACACTTTGAAAAAAGTAATTTATGTTGTGGTGAAGTCAATGAGAACGAATTATTAGCCAAATTGGTCATCTAGTAACTTTCGTCCTGCCACTTTCATCCTTTTCAAGTTTTTTTTAACTTTTTTGGTCATCCAATTATTTTATAACAGCCACTTTCATCATTTTTAACTTTTTTCAGCCACTTTCATCCCCAAAGATTTTTCGAGCAGACATTTTTTACGAATAGTAAATGAATTTCAAGATCTTAAGTTTGAGTTTAGGGTGATAGATGGTGATTTCACTCCAAACTGCAATATTGTGGATCTACAGTTTCATTAATTTTGACTGCTTTAAGACAATTATTTGACAGAAGAATAAAAATGGCTGCTCTACTCGTAAAATTTTTAGGGATGAAAGTGCTTGAAAAAAGTTTAAAATGATGAAAGTGGCTGAAAAAAGTGCTAGAAAATCGAATAGTAAATGAATTTCAAGATCTTAAGTTTGAGTTTAGGGTGATAGATGGTGATTTCACTCCAAACTGCAATATTGTGGATCTACAGTTTCATTAATTTTGACTGCTTTAAGACAATTATTTGACAGAAGAATAAAAATGGCTGCTCTACTCGTAAAATTTTTAGGGATGAAAGTGCTTGAAAAAAGTTTAAAATGATGAAAGTGGCTGAAAAAAGTGCTAGAAAATAATTAGATGACCAGAATGGCTGTTCGAAAAAATCTTTGGGGATGAAAGTGGCTGAAAAAAAGTTAAAAAATGATGAAAGTGGGTTTGTTATAAAATAATTGGATGACCAAAAAAGTTAAAAAAAACTTGAAAAGGATGAAAGTGGCAGGACGAAAGTTACTAGATGACCAATTTGGCTAATAATTCCAATGAGAACTACATAATTTTGTCAAAATTGGCAAAAGGGTTTTGGACCCTCTCATTTTCTATTAAATAATTATTTTGTGGTCTTCAAGTGGATTTGGAGAAAGTAAAAGCCACACAACACCAATAAATAAAAATATAAACAAAATAGTACAGAAGTCATTCAATGCTCCCGGCTCCTATGCGGAACGTCCTTTTGTTCCGCATATGCGGGACACACTATAAACCGTCGAATGAGATTTTTTAACGGTTCAGATTTGAAGAGAATTTTTTTTAATATTTTAAGTCCAGCCGCAACTTTTTTCTCTTCAGATTTGGACCGTTTAAAATCTCATCCAACGACTGGAAGTGTTCCGCAGGTGCAGAATTTTGCCTGTTCCGCACTGTCATTCAATGCTTATTTTGATCTGATCCGATGATTAAGATTATAGATAGATGATATGACAATTCATTTATTATTTAACGATTAAATTAAGTAATCTGATAATTAAAACGTATTTTATAAGTGTAGAACGAATATCGATTCCGCACATAATCGTAAAGTTAGAGATAGAATAGAGAGAGAGGTAGCCAAGGCTACACCCCACACCAACCCAACTCCAACTCTTACAGCCCCCAAATGGTCTTGAAGAGCAAAAGCTCAGACCTCAAGAACAAAGAAAAAGAGTCTACTGGGAAAAAAAATTAAAGCAAAAATCTTCTCTTTTTGCGTGTAACCATAAGAGTATATACTCTAATTTATCTGTATACAAATAATTTTTTTTTTAAATCTTATTACTTTTTTTTTATCTGTGGGCTTATGGATCCATTTGGTATGGTCTCTTCAATATCAGAGCTGAGAAAAGGTATATACTGACTACCCATGTTTCAGATCTTCTGTTTTTGTTGAGTTTTTTTAGTGGTTTTTAATAATTTTATGTGGGTTTTGTTTTTTTTTTCTCGAGATTTTTGAAGATCTATGCAGATGGTTTTTGCATGAAGTCCACTTCTTGAGATTGAAAGTTTTGTTGCTCTTTGGATGGTCTTTTTGTTGGTTTGAATTTTCTTGAAGTTATTGAATTATTTTTTCTTTTTTTGTCTGGTGGGTATTTTTTGTTTGAATTGTTTAGTTGTTGGGACTTAAATCAGGTAAGGATGAGCTGTTGTTTGTTATTATTTGGGAGTTTAGGAGTTTTACTGATTTAGTTTTATGAATTTAAGTAATTTTGACTTTAATTGAGTTTATGTTGTCCAAATAATTGTTTATTGCATTTGTCTCATCTTAACAAGTTATGTACAGGTTGTAACTTATCTGTTAACGACGGCACATAATTCCTTCTCGGGTTCATGTAGCCAACCCCAATTACTTGGGATTGACGCTTTGTTGTTGTTGTGGGTTGTACTAAATGTAGAATGTGGTACTATTGTTTGTGTTTTCTTGGAACGAGTCACTGATTGATTTGGCTATAATATGATTGTTAATAACTTCTTTTGTTGATATAGTTTACGATCCCTCCATCCCGAATTGAGTGTCCACTCTTAAGTGAACATTCAATTTGGGACTGGCATTCAATTTGGGGTGGAGGGAGTATAATTTAGTCTATCCCAGCATGTGGGATTTTCAGTTATGGTGGTTGATATGCTATAATTGCAAAAAAGATCTATGTTTGTTTCTCATTACTCTAATTCTTGTTTGTTTTACAGGGTTTGGGTGATACTTGTTGCAGTATTGCCAACTTTCTCATTCCGAAGTCCATTTTATTTTTGCAAGTTAAGACACTTTTATTGTTGTATATGTGAAACATTGGTGAAAATTTGAAGAATGAGCTTTTCGGGAAAAGGGGCTCTCGCCAGCGACAAAAAACTAACAGTGACCAGACTAACTGCTTTGAACCCAAATGCTGCGGAATTTGTCCCATCTTCTCTCAAACCAGTATCTGGAAGCACCAACACCACTGAAGCATCATCAAAGTTTGTAGCCTCTGCCGCAACAACATTTGGAAAATCTGTTCTTGACAGGTCAGAGTCTTCTGTCTCGAATAACTCAGATGATGAGGCTCATCAGTATTGGCGCCACCAACTTCCAGATGACATCACACCTGACTTTAAGTTCACGGGGGATGATGATTCTCAAGGAATAAACAGCCTTTCCTTTTCAAGTTTGTCACTTGCTGATATCAATGAAGCTCCGAGGTTCTCGGAATCACCAAGAAGTGGATTTATGTTCAAGGATCAACAAGACTTGTCTGCTCATCGCTCCAATGGAAACAGCTTTACTGAAAAGTTGCGATATCCCTGTTTCATCCATTCCCGAAGACCTATCCTCGGGAAGTTTGCTTAATGTTAGTGCTAAACCTTGGGACAAGCATATTTTGAACAGCGAACAACTTCTTTATAATGTCAGAGATGGGTCTCCTTATAATGGAAATTCTAGACAAGGTTTCGTAACTGACATGATAAGCGAACAGCAATATTTAGAGAGTTCAGATGTGAATCCACTTGAGTTTTTGGCTGCCCAGTTTCCTGGTTTTGCTGCAGAAAGTCTTACAGATGTTTACTTTGCCAATGGCGGTGATTTAAATCTGACCATTGACATGCTCACTCAGCTTGAGGTATGCTACCCCTTGGCTCCCGGAACCTCAAAAAAGGAATTAAGAAATCGGTGTCTTGTTATTAATCGTTGAAACAATTTTAAAATCAATTTATTTTGTCAAAGAGGGATCAAAATTCAATGTTTTAAATTGTTGTCTCGTAATTGCAGCTTCAGGTTGATGGTGGTATGAATCAGAATTTCAACTCAAAAGCTTTCTCAGCTCCTACTCTTAATGCAATGGATTTTCCAGCACTTTCAACGGCCGAGGTTCAAAATGGCATGCCAAAGTTTTCTGGTGATGATGTTCAACAGAACATTAACCCATATAGGTCTTCCGTGAAAGAAAATTTACTCTTGTTCAAATCTGGTCCTTCCTTGCCCTCTGGGGGAGCTAGAGATTTTGCTTCAGCAGTTCGCAAAATGACACCTCAAGAGTCTAGCATCTGGAAGTATGACAGAAATGGTTCTGTGGACACAAACGTTGGATCCAGTAGAAATTCGCATATCTTAGCTAGCTCTTACAACAGTGGCCAGGTACGGGGAATTTATGGTGATAGATTGCAAAGCCGGGGATCAGCTCGTTCAACTTCAACCTGGCTTGAAACTGGTGAAGCAGTCGGTAATATTCTTGCCGAAACAAATTTAACTTGCTTTATGGAATTTTCATTGTGGGTCAAAAGCCCTTTGCTCGTATATATGCTTTGACTTTGTTGAGATGGCAGCAAATATGTATTCTGAGACTCGGGAAGAAGCTCGCGATCATGCTCGTTTACGCAATGCATACTTTGAACAGGTAGGAATGAATTGTTTGACAACGAAAAGGAAAAATATGAAAGGCAATCTTGATACATAACCGTTATGAATTTCATCTTATTAGGCGATTATACAATATAATTGGTTTTTTCATTCTCATATTATGTTACAAATTCACCTACTTAGTCAGTTGCTTTTCATGTTTCTCTAGTCTTCAAAATGGAAGACCGTGTGATGCATTCCTTTGACTTGGACCGCGTTTTGTAAATCTGAATAGGCACGACAAGCTTACATCATTGGCAATAAGGCTTTAGCTAAGGAATTGAGTGCAAAAGGGCAACTCCACAACATGCATATGAAAGCAGCTCATGGAAAAGCCCAAGAATCTATTTACCGTCTGAGGTTTGGTATCACATACATACATAGGTTCATGTTGAATGTTGTTAAGGCTGCCGGTGAAGCTTTTATAAAATTTTAGAGCTTAACATAAAACTTAAATTACTAAGCATCTGCTCTAAATGATCTTTTGCCATTATTTCCAAATGAAAGACCATACAAATTGTGAGTTGGGAACCAAAAAATGCTAGTTTTGTCATGGGAGTACATGTTATCATGTTAGGAGACCAAATGTATAAATGCTGAAGAAAGGGTTGGTAATTATTTAAGTTAATGCCTGTCTAGTAAGTAGTATATTGTCTCAGTATATGTTGATTATTTTTCTGTAATCCATTAAAATCACAAATAATTTATGCTAGGGGCTGTCTTGGGACATCTTGGTTGCTTTCTGCTATTTCTTGAATTTTAGATTGTAACCCTAATTTTTTTTTCCCTTTTCCTTTTCGTTTTTTTTTGTGGTGGCTATTTCAATACACAGAAATCCAGAGATTCAAGGCAATGGTAGGGGACAAGAGAGGATAATAGATCTCCATGGGCTGCATGTAACTGAAGCTCTCCATGTGCTTAAACGGGAGCTTGCTGTTTTGAGGAACGCAGCCAGGTCTGCTGACCAACGCCTCCAGGTCTACATATGTGTTGGAACAGGCCACCACACTAGAGGCGCCCGCACTCCTGCTAGACTTCCGATTGCTGTCCAGAGATACCTGCTAGAAGAAGAGGGCCTCGACTACTCTGAGCCGCAGCCTGGACTCCTTCGTGTTGTGATATACTAAAAGTCGGGGAAGGTATAGGAAGTTTTTTGACACTACATAACCCTTGGAAATCAATAAAAAAAAAATTATCACAAAAAAGGGGGAAAAAAATGTTGTACTGTAAATGGGAGGAAAATGGAATAGTAGATAAAGTCTGGCAAATAGATAAGTGTAACAGAACATAAAAGAAAATGAAAATGCTATAGAAAAGGAGAAAATGGGTATCATTAAGGTTTTAGTTTTGGGCAAGATTTAGAAGTAGATTGTTTTGGGTAGTTTTTGGCAGGGTCTGGTGGGTTTAGTACCCTCTTTTTTGTACCTGTATTTTTTTGGTTGTTCGCTCTCTCTGCGTTACTGTAACGTATAATAGTATTCATTTACATGATAGTTCATATTCAACCAGCTCTGTAATGCTTCTGCTTGGCCTTATCTCTCAAGAATCCACGGATTGGATTCCTTTGCATCGAGGGATCGGATATTGTTTTGGTTTGAGAATATTTGCCTTGAATGGCAGTGGGAGAGGACGCTAGGCGAGTCTTAAATCTAAAACATTGCGTTTTATCTTGACAAATTTCTGTGAAGTTCCATTCCAATGAGCATGAGGAATGTGAAGTCACAAGGACACAGAACATGGCTTGTTTTATGGTTTGTGAATGTCCAACTGTGGTTCTGGTCTTTCACTACATCTATTAGTATATACCAATATGGTTATTACATAGAGTTGTATGATTAATTTAGGTTCACAAACTTTTATTAGTTCAATGATGTTACATCAAAACAATACATTACAAGTGTATTAGAGGCCTTCGAGTTTGGGGTGAGCGATGACTGTTCGGGTTAAGTTCGAACCTCCTCGACGCGGTTGGCTTCTTATTTTCATCTTGGTAGTTGAGATTATGTTCAAGAGCTCCAAAAGTTAAGTCTCACTTCTAAGTAAGAGTCGGACTTTTACAAACTCTTTATCGTGAGTATGGACAAAAAAAAACAAAGAAGACGAGAGAATTTGGACAAGTCTATTCTCTCTTCTACCTTTCGATCTGAGTTTGGTCTGTTTTGGAACTCAAACTAGTTTTGAATTGCGTGTAAAAATGAAAGGAAGGTAGACACTTCTGTCTCGAAGTTATTTTACATTCTAACACTCGTAATTTTTGTTTTAAAAACAGAGAGAGAAAAAGAAGAAGAGGCTTGAACCCCGAACAGACGCAGTTAAGGTGCTGCGGAACAAAGGAAACCCTAGGCATTACCTTAAACTCAATTATTTTTGTATCTTACTACTTCGAGAATTTCAGGTGATTTCCCAGCTATTTGGAGCATTGATTCTCTTCTGGTTTGCAACTCTAAATTAATTCCATATTCACTGAAGAAACAAAAAAAAGGCGAAAATGGGTTCGCTTGGAAGAGCAATTTACAGCGTGGGATTCTGGATCCGTGAGACCGGCCAAGCCATTGATCGCCTCGGTTGCCGTCTTCAGGGCAATTACTACTTCCAAGAACACCGTATAGTCCTCCTTCCTTCATTCCCATTTCTTTTTAATTTTTTTTTAAAAAGTCGAATCAAACCCTAGAATCCCCAATTGAATGGATACTTGAGCTCTAAATGTTGTTTAATCTGTACAAGTTTGGATTTTTTGTATTATTCCTGATTTTGAGGAGCAGTTTTTCGTTCTGCAATTTGTTGTATAATTGTTAATTTGTTGTATAATTTGTTTGGTTAGTATCGAGGCACAGAACCCTGATGAACATTTATGATAAAGCTCCTGCTGTGGACAAGGAAGCTTTTGTGGCTCCAAGTGCTTCCATCATTGGTGATGTTCAGATTGGACCAAGTTCTTCCATTTGGTATGGATGTGTTCTTAGAGGTAACGCTCTTTCCCTCCAATTTTTCTTTAATTTGTTTGTTTGGCTTGCTGTCAGAGATCTTAATTAGTGACAATATTATTTAGCAATTAGTGACAATATTATTTTGTTTAAGGTACTTGCACGTAATTTCGCTAACTTGAAAGATTCGCCTCTATAGCACATTCCTTGTAATATACTACCTCCATTCCATAATATAAGTCGTTTGGGATATGTAGCGAAGATTAATGACGTGTTTTTTTAATCAAAATATCAGTATTACTCTCTTAAATAGGAATTGTATACCACTAATTCTATTTAAGAGACTTGTTTAGGACACAAGTTTCGTGTAATGGTGTTTCTGCATCTTCGTTCTTTCTCTTCTTGGTCAGTGGTTGCTGGACTTTATCTTCAAATGGGGCTCTTGCACAAATATACCTGAGAAATAGTCTGTTAAAGACCGCACTGATTTTTTGCTTTAATGACCATATCTCTGTTTGTCCACTGGTTTTTTAGTGTGATTAATTAGTTTTGTCCATCTGCTTCTCTCTTGAATCCCCCCTCCCCGACCTGCCCCACCACAACATTAAAAATAAAAAAAGGCGAAACATAATATGTCATATACCAACTTTGGCGGGCTGTTTCTTTCCCTCTTTTGGTATATAGCAGTATAGACACTACAATGCATTTCACATTGTTCAATTCTTTTCTTAGCTAGCATGTTGGAGATCTTCTCTGGCTTTTACTCGTCACGTTTGATGGGATTCTCTGCTTGCTGATGCATTTTTCTTTTACAAATTCTTGGATAGACTCTCCTGGATTGTCCTCTGTAGTTGTATACTTTTGCTTTGGCACCTTTCCTTCTGGGCTTTCTGTAATTTGCTCTGTACATCTTTCTGTTTCTCATATAATCATAGAAAAATATATGCAGGTGATGTGAACAGCATCAGTATTGGGACTGGAACTAACATACAGGACAATTCTCTCGTTCACGTAGCCAAATCCAATCTAAGCGGAAAAGTTTTGCCTACTATCGTCGGTGATAATGTTACTGTAGGCGAGTATCTTCAGATGAATGTATCTCATGAATTTGATCTTCCTTTAAAAGTTCAATGACATCATTCGCATTTTTCTCGGCAGGACATAGTGCTGTTCTTCATGGATGTACCGTTGAGGACGAGGCATTTATTGGTATGGGTGCAACATTGCTTGATGGAGTGGTTGTAGAGAAAAATGCTATGGTTGCCGCTGGAGCACTTGTTCGTCAGAATACAAGGATCCCCTTCGGTGAGGTATGTAAAAGTGATTTTTTTGGCCGAAATTCTACAAGCAATCTGAAGGGTCTTAAAGGACTATGGATTACATATTTTTAGATTTTATATAATTTTTTAGCAATGTAATGGTCTTCTTGCTTGTGACTCCTGGGGATTGCCATATTAGCTCATTACTAGGTTTTGGAGGCAGTATTTGAGTTTTCTTGTCGAAAATGAAGGAGGGAATTGTATTGTAGATATCTCCTTTGTTGTCTAATGCTTTTTATCTTTCAACACAGGTTTGGGGAGGAAACCCAGCAAAGTTTTTGAGGAAACTAACAGAAGAGGAAATAGCCTTCATCTCCCAATCAGCCGTTAACTATTCCAACTTAGCACAGGTTCATGCAGCTGAAAATGCAAAGGGCTTTGATGAAATCGAGTTTGAGAAGGTGCTGCGCAAGAAATTTGCTAAAAAGGATGAAGAGTACGACTCAATGATAGGTGTTGTCCGCGAGACACCAGCAGAGCTTATCCTTCCTGATAATGTTTTGCCCGATAAGGCACCAAAGGCTTCATAAGCGTTTAGACGGTGCAAATTGGCGCAAGCTCTTGGGATTTGATGATGGTGATATTTTTTGAGTAAAATGGTCTGCTTTTTACGGTCGGTATAATAATTCTCGGGGCCAGGCTGAAGTTTTAAAGATTATTCCTGGTATGCAGTTCTTTTCTGTCTTATTGGTCATCATGTTTGGCCATGCTAGAGGGTTTATGTTTCTTGAGACGATTGATGAGATAGTACACAAGACTGAATGTTTTAGGATTTCAGTTATCTCTTACAAAGACATTTTAAGCTCATTTTTTTTTGAGAAACTTTATTGGGAATAAGATGGAATGACTTTTTGCTTGGGCTATTACATGTTACTTAAACAGTATTTAACTATTTATGTCCGATTACGGTGTTGAGGAGTGTTTTTCTCAGCCAGGTGCTGATGAACCTCAACTGTTGATCGATTCTCGATCCAATACTTGAAAATAACTATTTTTAAGAAAGAAAAAATAACTATTGATATGTTTTGAAACTTAATGTAGTGAATTGATTCAACGTGTAATAATCAATCAACATGTGTCGGGAGTCAATCAAACTATTGTAAGCTCGGCCGTCTGTTAGAAAAAGTATCACAAATTTTGAACTTGCTGCTCACAGTTTATTGTAAGATTGAACCGAGTTAGTAAGCCTCGTGAGTTGGCAACTTCGAGCTTTATGCCTCGTCGAGATATGATGCCTAGCGAAACATAACGTTCCAATGCAATTTCAGCCCAGACAACATGTCATATCCACGAGGCAGAATGCCACCGATGCTCTTACATTTTTATCACTTTTGTCCAAATTGCTCCTAGTTTACAACCTTTGGCGGAAATCAAGGGGGAGGGGGAGGGGGAGGGGGGGAGAGGGAGGGATAACTGTTCCTAATATTTTAAAAAATGACACATTTTTAATGAGAAACTTTTATTTCGCTCCCCTCGACATTTTGAAAAAACACTACACACAAAAATTACTCACCCCTCTCAAATAAGAATTCCTAACTTCACCCCTACTTATAACCTCATCGTTCTCCACTCTTTAATCTTTTCAATATAGGCATCGCTCGGTCTTCTTTTTTAATGTCCAAACAAAATAAACGGGTCTCTCTCATTTTATTTTTAATAGATGTTAATTATATATATCCTCTGAAATAATCTCGTTCCTCACTTTATTCTTTCCGCACTATTTTTTGCTTTACTATTGCTGAGGATATTTAGTGTCATAATCTAATCATAGAAAAAGATGCTCTGTTTTCGATCGAGGCTATTCTTCGAAATCGAAAATTGGAAAGCTGATAGAGCAAGCCTTCAACACTCAAGGGCAGGAAGTTTCTCAAAGAACACAAGAAATGGAGGATGGCTTTTGTACCCAGAAAATGTAATTTTTTTTGCACACAATTTAGCTAGTTGGGCTAAATATAATAACTATATAGGCTTTATCTCCCCGAAAGCTATCCCCCTATAAGTTGGCCATAATTGTAATATGGTATGCTCGGACCAAGGTACAAGTTCCATTGGAGTAATACCCAATTCTGATGTCAATGGTGATATTATTAAGAGGAAAGCACTATTTATGCCCCTTCAACTATTTTGAAAGGCAAGTTATACACCTTTTTGATTTTGCGTGCCCTTTATACCTCCAACTATTTACGGGGTGCCCAAAATACCCAATTGTGGCGGAATCCGACGAACCAGGGTGGCTCTGCACACGTGCCGCCCATATGCCCGATTTGGCAAGGGTAAAATGGTCCATAAATTATACTATACTTCTTCATCTTCTTCCACAATCCCTTCTTCAATTCATCTTCTTCCCCAATCCCTTCATAAATTTCATTCCATTGCAATGGAATTTTTGTGTATTATTCACTTTATGGGTCTTCTACTTCTATTTTTGTGTATTACCTGCTTCAGGATGAACACGGTAAGAACACCCAAGAAATCCGAAAAATCACCCATGGCTGAACATGATTTTCTTTAGATAGAAGTGTTCTCCAAGCTCCCAATATACCAGAAAAGCCAATAAATAACCCAATCCGTTCCGAAAATGAGGTTACCAAAAAAATGTATTCATGGTGTTTGAAAGAAACCCACCATAAATACACTGCCTATACTTCCAATACAGCACCAAATGAGCCGCAGTAAATATGTTCCAAGCAGCAGAAGCAAGAAACACGTCAAAATTCTGAACAAAAAGCATCTGGAACGCCTTCAATGTGAAAAGAGAAATCAAAACCCACCAAGGATTAATCGGCAAAAAATCCAATCTTTATTCACTTTCTTTAAATACCATTTTACTAGCTTCAGGAAAGCAAAAACCCACTAAAACCCTGTGAAAGCTTAGCAAAACGGACAGAAAGATAAAATAAAGGTCCAAGAAAAATCGTCCAAAAATTGGTTAAAATCCGTGACCAATCTAAGAGCAGACAAAAACCCATAAAATCCGTGGAATGATTTGGGGGAACACGGTAAGACCCATAAAATCCGTGACCAATTCATTGAAGGGATGAATGATTTGAGGGAGAGATGAAATGTCTTGACGATTTTGCTCATCATTTTGTAATGGAATTTATGAAAGGATTGTGGAAGAAGATTAATTGAAGAAGGGGATTGGAAAATTCTTCTAGTTTTTTTTAACTTGATTCTCTTAATGAGGAAAAAAAACTAGAAGAATCATAAATTGAATACCAACAAACATGAAATTGAAAAGAAATCCATATCTTTGCAATGGAATTTATGAAGGGATTGGGGAAGAAGATGAATTGGAGAAGGGGTGGGGTGGGGGTGGGGGAAGAAGATGAAGAAGTATAATTTATGGACCATTTTGCCCCTGCCAAATCGTGCAAATGGGCGGCACGTGTGCAGAGCCACCGTGGGTCGCCGGATTCCGCCACACCGAGATTTTTGTGCACCCCCGTAAATAAGCTGCAGTATAAAAGCGCACACAAATTTAAAAAGTGTATAACTGCGCTTTCAAAAATAATAATGAGCATAAATAGTGCTTTCCTCTATTATTAATGATAACTAAGGAATTATTCATTAAAAAAAAAGTACCAAGGATAAATTTGTAATTCCATATCACTTCACAGAAATCCTAAGCCATCATGGGGGCAATTTGGCACTTTTCCTCCATGTAGACGCTAGACAGCACATGTCTCCGGCCCCATTTCTATGTTTCATTCCTAAACATTCCATCGTATCCTTAATCCAACGTTCTCCCATTCCTCCACGCTCCCTTCCCTTCACCCATTGATTAACCAAACACGTTATGGCTCCTAACACTTCCACGATTCTACCCTATTTACCCTCCGATCTAATCCAATCCAACAGCCCAAACTCCACCACCTCCCATTCTCTTTGTAGACCCAAGCATTAACAATGTCCCGCTCTTTTTTTCCTTCTTCTGGCAAAACAAATATCCCAATCTTCACTTCTTTACTTTTCTCTCTCTATTCTGAAAAATTTTCTTCCTTTTTTTTTGGTGAAATTTAAGGAAATGCAAGAACAAGCTACCAGCTCCATTGCAGCTACTAGCTCTTTACCTTCTAGTAGTGAAAGATCTTCTAGCCCTGCCCTTCATCTTGAAATCAAAGAAGGTTCTTTCTTCTTCTTTTTCTCTTTTTTGTGGATTTTTTTGTTCTTCTGGGTTTTTAAAATTTTCCCCTTTTCCTCTGTTTTTTGGGATTCTGTATATAAATTTTGTATCTTTATGTTAATCAAGATTGAATCTTTATCTTGGAACATGATTTTAGCTATAGTCTATGATTTTTTTGTTTTTTTTGTTTCATCTTAGGATTATTTTTCTATTTTTGGAAACTTCCATTTTTGGTGGAAATTGGATTTCAGGTTACGTTAGCATAATCAAGAACAGGTGAATTCACTTATGTAGTAAACTTTAAGAAATTTTAGGGTGCAAAGGTGTAATATTTGTAAAGAAATTTCACCCAAAAAATTAAAATTTTCTACACAAATTTTCGCGTTTCAGAAAATGCTGAGGGCGGAGTCTCCCTTGAGCAAGAGTGCATTTTCTTGATTCTTTCAGGAATTTGAGTGATTTTGTAATTTCCCAGGAGGGTTTTTTTTTTAAGATTTGTTTTTTCTCCTATCTGGGTTTTTGTAGTCATTTTCTTGGGATGGAGAAAGATCTTGACTTTAATGATTGATTTTACTGTTTTTTTTAAGGTATGGAGAGTGATGATGAGATTAGAAGAGTCCCTGAGATCGGCGGAGAAGGAGCGGGTGCATCGGCTTCTGGCAGAGATGGTGGCTCAGCTGCCGGAAGAATACAGCCGTCTAATGCTGGTCCTAGAAAGAGAGGTAGAAGTCCTGCTGATAAAGAGAACAAGAGGTTAAAGAGGTAATTTTACAGCCCCTTTATGATTTCCCAATGCCCATGATTTGGTGGGGGTCAATGAATGGCAATGTAGGATAGATGGAGACTAATTGCAATCTTCTTTGTTTTATAAATATTTTTATTTTTTATTTTTATTATCAGGGATGGTGGCTTAATGGTTCCGAGTTGAAAATGTTAAAGCTGAACTAGTTTTTAGACTCATGCTCAAAATACAAGTCATTTTACTGTTTTAGCCTTTCACACGAGAATTAGACTCCATATCTCTTAGTACATCTTCCCGCACATGGAGTAATATTATTGGTCCAAACCCATTAATTCTCTTTAGTCATACGATGTTGCTACAGGTAGAGAAATTTCATTGGTGTACTAAAAGCTTTGGAGTCCGAAAATTGACGGTTGTAACAAAATACCTTTCATACCCTTAATAAGTAGGGGGTGATAAGAGAGAGAAAAATAAATCAAGAGAGGACGAGGATAGAATTGGAAAAAAGTAATACTTCTTTAAAGCTACAAAACGACTTAAATTATGGAACAACTCTCTCTCAGTCAAACGACTTATATTTTGAAACAGTGTATATAATTATGATTAGCTTTGATTGGTGTGGTTTGGTAATATTGTGTGATTTGTTGTGGGGTTGTAAAGGTTGTTGAGGAATAGAGTTTCAGCCCAACAAGCAAGGGAAAGGAAGAAGGCATATTTAATTGATTTGGAATCAAGAGTTAAAGAGGTGGAGACTAAAAATGCTGAGCTTGAAGAGAGGCTGTCCACGTTGCAAAATGAGAACCAGATGCTTAGACATGTAAGTTTACCGAATTGCCCTTTTATTTATTGATAGTATTGAATTTTAATTTTCAATCCCACTTAATGTTTCCTCACTCTTTTTAGTAATTTTTCAATTTTTGGTAAGTTCCTTGAATGTTTCTTTATCTGTACTATGGATTTATCGACTGAATTTAGTGTTAACCCCTCCGTTTGAAATTAACTATCACTTTAAGATAGTGCATTTGAATTAAAGAAGTTATTGGATAGTCTAAATTCAATAGTGAATAGACAATATTGCCATTCTCTTGAGAAATTTAGATTCGATTCTCGAGCATTTACTCCTACTACTAGCATTGATTGACTCAATGAAGAATAGGGGTAAATTTGAAAGGAAGACATGTAACGCTCAGTTGATTATCTAAAGTGACAGATAATTAGAAAAAAAAGTATCTCTAAGTGACTGATAATTTCAATTGGAGGGAGTATTCAGTAACTTGGATTTACCCTTTGATATTTGTTTTTAAGCCATGTTCATCATGATATTTTGGTTCGATTGACCTACTACTACATTAGTAATGAATTCATAGACTAAGCGGTGTTTGGTTCATGGAAACATCTATTTTCACGTTGTTTGAGCTCATTGTTGTCATAATACAGAAATTACCATTGTAGAAAGATTCAAAGAATAATACTCCCTCTGTCCAGGACTACTCAATATTCACATTTCTATTCATTTTGTATCGGAAAGTAGGGTTTCATTCCGGACGGGGGCGTATTCAATTTTCTTAGAAAACGCTTCTTTGTATAATAGGCCTGCATTTTGTACCGTTGAGCATCTGCAAGAACTGCAGCTGACAGTTCATGACAATTTTTTACTGGAAAATTTTAACTGCTTAGTGTTATGAACTAGAACTAGTTTAAAATCTTGGAGAAATATAAGATTATAAATTCTTAAGCAACTCTTGTTTGGATTGAAACATTTAGATGGAAGACAAAAGCTAATAATCTGTTGCAGTGGGGTTTGTTATCTTCTTTATAACAAGGCTAATGATTTAAATCCGTATGCTCGATAAAATGGTTTACTTTGTTCTTTTCTTTTAGAACATAAGTAGTATTAGATTTCTATTACATGTACTTATCTCAGAGTTTATCGTTACTTTAGCTTTCTTTTACATTTAAGCGCAATCTACTGATAGAGCAAACGAGAGTCTAGTCTGCTCCCTGGTCACCGCTAACTTTTGATTTTTGATAATAGTTCGATGCTTTTCATAATTACTTGCTGTTTACATTTGCAGATATTGAAGAACACAACAGTTGGCGCAGTGCAAGAAAACAGGAAGTAGGGGATTATATTTGATGAGTTTTCAGGGCAAGGAAAAAGAACAGAAATAAGTTTCTTCTCCTTCCTCTAATTGCATGAATATTTAAGAGTATTAGTTTAGGTTAATCCTGGGGTGTTAGAGATTTGATTTGTACTAGGAATGAATGAATAAATACTCGTGTGTATTCTATCCTATACTGTATTAATTTAGGTTGTACTATCTTATAGTGGAAGATGCAATATGATAGATGGAAGGTGAATGAAGCTACTACAATGAGTCACATATTTGTGGTCTAGTTTGACATATTCTTCATTTGTTGTTGCTTTAATTTGGAGTGTTTCGGCCCAAGCTACTTTATATTGGTCTTTTTAAGAGGATTTTCTTGGTGTGGTCTACCTCCAGTTCGGCTATAGTGTAGGAAGAAAGGGGGGAAAAAAAAAAGCGTACGTGGAATATTTGTCATTTGTCAGATTTTTTTTCTTCAAATAGGTTGCAAAAAGTAATCTCAAGCGTTATATTTTTTGAGTCAACAGTTGATAAGTGTTCTGCATGTACGGCACACATATCGTTGGTATTGTAGCGGAGAACCTCATTGACACTCGAGAATGGTTGGCTCGCACTTTTGGTCTTTTCTGCCAAAAGTATATGGAGTGTAATTGAAGCATAAGTATAATAATAATAATAATAATAATTGGTAATTCTTCGGTTGATATATTGATAAAATATGTTATGATGATTAAAATTTCGTCTTGATTCATCGTATTTTCTCATAGATCTTAATACATAATTATCTCTCAAAAAGTGAACTATGATGGAAGACAAGCTATGTAGAGCTACTTACACCATTCTAGGGCAATATACATGGGTTGTTTCTGATATGAAAAAGATAGATGCATAAGTTTTTTTTCAAGTATTTTTTTATTTTTAATTATCGCCTTAGTTTGATCAGACAATCGAATATTTACATACATAAATGAATATTTAAATTTAGTTAGTAGTTAACTTCGAATAATTAGAATTTAACCAAAAAAAAATGTGAAATGATAAGAAAAAGGGGAGAAAGGCCTATAGGCATTCATTCATTTAAATAAGTGGTCATTATGAAAGCATAGTAGCTTCCAAAACTAGGAAATGATTGTACCTCAGATCAGATCTGGACATTATTTATCAGTCGCTCAACAATCAATAATAAACAATTTTAATTAAAAAAAAAAAAAACTAGACAAATATGCTTGAAAGCTCCATGGATGAAGAAGTTCCATCTGTAACTCTGATCCCAATGTCCTTAACTGAAATTAAATTTGTTAAAGAGGGTCTATCTACATTTCCAGTTTGATATTTTATATTTTTCTTCATAAAAAAAAAAAAAACAAACACATTTGCAATTTAATTATTAAGTCAAACATTTGATTGTTTATGTGTTTATTGATTTTGATGTGATGTCTCATCTGATTTCATTCATATTAGAAAAAAAAGAAGTTATTACTCTAAAAGCACTGTAAACCTCTTTTTATTTAATTAATATTAACCGGCAATGAAAGTGGAGTGCACCGACAGCCACTGAAAGTGTCGAAGAAGAGTAACCGGCAACAGCCGGTAATCCCATTACATCACAGTACAGCCTGTTCACAGCAAACTCAGCGTCACCACCGCATCTCCAACAACTACTCTTTTTTTTTGAAAACCTCCAACAACTACTCTGACTACGTGGAAAAAAAAACATACCTCGCCTGTATAGTTTAATTGACAAAACTATTAAGTATAGTGTTATATATATATTATATATATATAACACTATGCTTAATAGTTATGACCATACCTTTTGACTTTTGAGTAATTGCAAATTATTATTGTACTTCCTTAAGCAAAGTTTTAAAATAGTACTCCCTCTATTCCTAAATATAAGACTCTTTAGACAATTTGAGAAAATTAAGGAAGTTGTCATTTTCACATAAACTTCCAATATTTGAAAGTGATTGTCAATCACTCGTCAACCAAATCCATCAATTCGAAGAAGATCTTTCCCCTTTAGGGCACATTGTTAGTCAAATTCAGAATCTGTTGGGGGTAGAATAGCCAATTTAGTCTTTACGCATAGATCGTGTAATCATACTTCTGATAAATTGGCAAAATATGCAATGAAGCTTAGAGCTTCCAATCAATGGTTTGGAGAACCTCCCGGATTTCTCCTACCAAATGTACTAAATGATATTGGTTAATGATATATTTGATTTTTACTGTTCAAAGAAGCGGTCGGTCTCCTTCTAAATATATTTTAAAACTTTGCATAAGGAAGTACAATAATAATTTGCAATTACTCAAAAGTCAAAAGCTATGGTCATAACTATTAAGCATAGTGTTATATATATATATATATATATATATATATTATATTTGTCTTCGCTTATGGGTTGATTTCTATAAAGTATAAGAGGCGGTCGGTCTCCTTCTAAATATATTTTAAAACTTTGCTTAAGGAAGTACAATAATAATTTGCAATTACTCAAAAGTCAAAAGCTATGGTCATTGAACGCAGTTCAACTGATAAATTCATCAACGGTAATATTGTGTTAGATTTACCTTCGTTAACAGGTAGAAGTTCGATTCTTATCAAATGTAAGGGTTTATGAACAAAAAAGGGGAATGAAATGCAATGGCATTCTAACTTATGAATAAATCTCTCAAGAACATAGTAATTCAGGATTTATAATGTCATTAAAAAAAAAAATGGAGAGAATGTATCGTAATACTTATCTTCAATGTTAGATTATGTACCACAAATTTTATAAGGATCGAATTCATAAGCACATTTCTCATAGTTTAGGAGCAATAATCTACAATAAATCCAAAAATTGATGCCCATTTATATATATACGAGCATCTTAAAAAATATTATATTTATTAAGACATATTCGGTAATTTACGTTTCAATTCTAAAATAAGGTGACAAAGCATTATAAAAAAAAATAAAAAGGCCAAAAATTGCCGCAGCCCATATCAACCTGACGCCACCCACCCACAGCTGGTTCTATCTTCAAGCCGAAACTCAAGCCAAGCTGAGGAGTACTGGTTACTGGTTCAACCTGTAAAAAGTTCCTTACGTTAATATTTAAAAAAACCCAAAGGTTTTATTAATAAAATAATTCTACATGTGAAAATGATAAAAAAGACGACCATAATGATAAATGTGAAGGAAAAGTAGAGAGAGACTGAAAGAGAGCTCTAAAATCCAGAGATGGTCTACTGATTTAGGCCAAGAATCGAAGGAATGCCAAAGTACCCATATTCCATTTCTGATTCTTTTAATAAAGTTTGAGTCTTTGATTGATTGTTGCAGCAAAATTTAGCACAATTTGTTGTATTATAAAGAAAAATGGAAGCAAATGCTGGAATGGTAGCTGGATCACACAAGAGGAATGAATTGGTTCGGATTCGGCACGATTCTGATAGTGCGGTAATGATTTTATTAGCTTTTATATTGTTTGCATTCTCAGTTCTTGAGATTTATTCATTTGGGTGGTTCTACTGAAAAGTACTGTGATTGGATCTTTGTTTTATGGTGGTTTTTGAGTGAATTTGGAGGTAAAGTTTGGATCTTTTTCATGATTTAGGAGATGGGGCGGCCATCAACTTTGATCTTTTTTGTGGGGTTTTGTTATTTGAGATTGTGCATGAAGTTGTGTTATTTGGATCTGTGTTCTTGGTTGAGTAAAGTGTGAAACAGAGCTGGAGATTCAGTTTTCTAATGGAAATATGAAGTGAGTTTTTGCTGAAATTTGTTGTTCTTTGATTTGAAGTTGATTAAGAGTTTGATAAATTGATTAGTGATTTGAAAGGAAAGATTACTCTTAATTTACTTTTCTTGCTTGTTATTTCTTTAAGTAGGATTTGCTATCTGTTTTAGTCTTCAATTAGATTATGAAATTTGTGCTATTGGGTTGGAAAATTATAAACACTAGATGGGACTGTTGCTTTTTCTTTCTATTTCTGTGGCATCCTCTTCTTTTGCTATGTTTTTTTTTTTTGATTATTTTAGTCATCATGTTATTGGATTTCTATTTAATACTGAGGTATATTGCATTATGTGTCCAAGATTTACCGGTCAAATGTAAAAGATTCGATCTTTATGGATCTTTAAGTTCATCTTTTGACAATCTAGTACAAATTTCTGGAGAAAGCTTCAAAGACTTCTTAACTTGGATACTTGTTGTCCTTATATGGTGTGCAGTCTGATTAAAATCCAGTGATATATCCTGTTTCCAAATGCTAGTTACTCTGCATGGCTTGAGGCTTGCCAACTGCTTGCTTGAAAGTGAAAGATTTCTGTTTGTTGAGCTTCTTTTCTAATTGTTTGCATTTCTTTGGTTAATGCAGCCGAAGCCCCTGAAGCATTTGAATGGTCAGATATGCCAGATTTGTGGTGATTCCGTTGGTCTCACAGCCGATGGCGATGTATTTGTTGCCTGTAATGAATGTGGTTTTCCAGTCTGCCGTTCTTGTTATGAGTACGAGCGGAAGGATGGAAATCAGTCATGCCCCCAGTGCAAGACTAGATACAAGAGGCATAAAGGTTTTACAATGATTGATATATCAATTTTTTTTCCTACAATGTTGTGTTTTTCTCGTATAAATTTGAAAGTTTTTACTTTTTAGAGATGTCATTAGAAATTTTAGCTTCCGCCCACTCAAGAATCATGTAAAATTTGAACTTCCACCAACTTGAAGTTCCGGGTTCCGTCTATGTACGGGTCACTAGTCTTTTACGATTCAGTAACAAACGTCTCTGTCCTCACCTTTTATTCTGCTAATGTACCGTATCCAATGTTTATATTTTAGGGAGTCCGAGGGTGGATGGTGATGATGATGAGGATGACGTTGATGACCTTGACAACGAGTTTAATTATGGCCAGGGACATAGCAAGGCTAGACACCCGTGGCAGGGAGAAGATGCTGATTTATCTTCTTCCTCTAGGCATGAATCTCATCAACCTATCCCTCTTCTCACCAATGGGCAGCCAGTAAGTGATCTAAACAACAAAGAATCCTTTTTGGATGAACTTCCTTTTTATGGCTAGTAATATCCATATCCTGCATTATAGGTATCTGGTGAAATCCCCATTGCTACACCAGAAACTCGGTCTGTCAGGAGTACTTCAGGACCTTTAGGCCCTGGAGATAAGGCCCTTCCTTATCTAGATCCGAGGCAGCCAGGTAAGAGTGTATGGTTATGTTCTTTGGCCTGGTTTTGAAAATTATGCTTCAAGGATATAAATACATATTCTTTCTTTTAATGTAGGATATATAAATACATATTCTTTCTTTTAATGTTAATACTTGACGTTGAATATTCCACTGCAGTTCCTGTAAGAATTGTGGATCCTTCGAAGGACTTGAATTCCTATGGGCTTGGAAGTGTTGACTGGAAGGAAAGAGTGGAAGGCTGGAAGCTTAAACAAGAAAAAAATATGGTGCAAATGAACAACAGATACAGTGAGGGCAAAGGAGACATTGAAGGCACAGGATCAAACGGAGAAGAATTGCAAATGTAAGATCTTAGCTCATATTGTTGATCGATATTCTGTTATACTCTTTATGCAGCATCTAAAAGGACAATCATCTTCAGAAAATTGTGCTCCAAGCAACGAATCTAATGTGTTTCTTTTCCGGCAGGGCTGATGATGCTCGTCAACCAATGAGCCGTTTAGTGCCCATCTCTTCATCTCATCTTACTCCATATCGTGTGGTCATCATTCTTCGGCTGATTATTTTAGGCTTTTTTCTTGCAATACCGTGTTACGCATCCTGTGAAAGATGCTTATCCATTGTGGCTGACATCGGTTATTTGTGAGATTTGGTTTGCATTATCATGGCTTCTTGATCAGTTTCCAAAATGGTATCCTACCAACAGGGAGACATTCCTTGACAGGCTCGCAGTGAGGTTGGTGGAAATATGTTAACTGTAAAATATTTATCCTAGAATTTGTGCAGAAGCTATTCTATTTCATAGGACATTATTCATCTTTATGTGCATGTTTGTTTTACTCCAGATATGATCGTGAAGGGGAGCCTTCACAATTGGCCCCGGTTGATGTGTTTGTCAGTACCGTGGATCCGTTGAAAGAGCCTCCGCTCATTACTGCGAATACTGTTTTATCCATCCTTGCCGTGGATTACCCTGTGGATAAAGTCTCCTGTTATGTTTCAGATGATGGTTCAGCAATGCTAACTTTTGAATCCCTCTCAGAAACGGCTGAATTTGCGAAAAAATGGGTGCCCTTCTGTAAGAAGCATAGTATTGAGCCTAGAGCACCCGAATTCTATTTCGCTCAGAAAATAGATTATCTGAGGGACAAGATTCAGCCATCGTTTGTCAAAGAGCGTCGAGCAATGAAGGTGAGTGCAGAAATTTCACCCTCTGCGCTATTGTTGAATCCTACTGATGCAACTTTACGTTTTGAGGGACAGTGTTATTTTTGTCATCGTCAGAATGTTTCGAAACTTTTGGCTTCTTCATCAAATTTCTTTGAATGTTCCCATAAGCTTCAATGCTTCTTATGACTGGAAACACTTTGTCCTGCAGAGAGAGTATGAAGAATTT
The DNA here is from genome assembly GCA_026122235.1 of Vinca minor. Classification (NCBI taxonomy): domain Eukaryota; kingdom Viridiplantae; phylum Streptophyta; class Magnoliopsida; order Gentianales; family Apocynaceae; genus Vinca; species Vinca minor. The sequence goes on along the minus strand of JAOCZM010000040.1, from coordinate 8,320,861 downwards.
AAAGTCCGTATCAATGCGCTTGTTGCAAAGGCACAGAAAATGCCCGAGGAAGGTTGGACAATGCAAGACGGAACTCCTTGGCCTGGAAATAACCCTAGGGATCATCCAGGAATGATCCAGGTAAAATATCCATTCATCTATTTTTTTCTCCTGAAAATGTGATAGGTTATGCGTATCAAACCGTGCCAAAAACTTCTCTCCTGATCTTAATCAATAAACAGGTATTCCTTGGGCACAGTGGGGGCCTTGATACTAGTGGAAATGAGCTTCCACGCCTGGTTTATGTTTCTCGTGAGAAGCGTCCAGGATTTCAGCACCACAAGAAAGCAGGAGCTATGAACGCGTTGGTAGGTTTTGGGTGATCCCGCCAATGCACTTGCGGAGGCTAATGATATCTTTTATATATTAAAACACATGAAGAAATGGTGTTTGTCTGACAAGTCTTTGTGGTTCATTAGCTAGTCATGTTATTGACCATAGGAGCTTTTGAATTAAAGACTTTTTCTCCTTTGTCTGTCTCAATATTCTGCAGATTCGAGTTTCCGCTGTCCTTACTAATGGAGCATTTCTTCTGAATGTCGATTGTGATCACTACTTCAATAATAGCAAAGCTCTTAAGGAAGCAATGTGTTTTCTGATGGATCCTGTTCTTGGAAAGAAAATATGCTATGTTCAGTTTCCTCAGCGTTTTGATGGCATTGATTTGCATGATCGATACGCCAACAGAAATATTGTCTTCTTTGATGTACGTATTCATTGATTAATTATAGACTTAGGGGTCTTTCCAAGATTTTTGTTAACATGCTTATGAATGAATTAATCGTATATTTCTTTTGTAATGCAGATCAACTTGAAAGGGTTGGACGGGCTTCAGGGGCCTGTTTATGTTGGAACAGGTTGTTGTTTTAACAGGCAGGCTTTATATGGGTATGATCCAGTTTTAACAGAGGAAGATTTGCAGCCAAACATTATTGTCAAGAGCTGTTGTGGTTCAAGAAAGAAAGGTAGGAGTGGAAAGAAGAGTTATATTGATAAGAAGAGAGCCGTTAAAAGGACTGAATCGACAATCCCTATATTCAACATGGAGGACATTGAAGAGGGTGTTGAAGGTAGGTTTTCTACTATGGCCTTAAGCAAATATTCTTTATCGACATTCGCTTTAGATCCACAAGAAAATGCACATCTAATCACTTTCGTATGTGTAATTCTCAATCTTTATATGAATGTTAAATCCTTGTCGGTTTCAGTAGTATATCATTTTTTTCTTGTGTTTATTGTACTTATTTTCATTTTACAGGCTATGACGACGAGAAGTCCCTTCTGATGTCTCAGAAGAGCTTGGAGAAGCGTTTTGGTCAATCTCCAGTTTTTATTGCTGCCACCTTTATGGAAATGGGAGGCATTCCACCAACAACAAATCCCGCCACGCTTTTGAAAGAAGCTATCCATGTTATTAGCTGTGGATACGAGGACAAGACCGATTGGGGCAAAGAGGTAACCTCTCGAAGTATAATGCTTATTTAACTGTAAATTTATATATATATATATATATATATATATATATATATATATATATATATATATATATATATTAGTATTTTGTAAATGGCATCAGTTAACTTGCTCTCTCTGCTATCAGATTGGATGGATTTATGGTTCAGTCACAGAAGATATTTTGACCGGTTTTAAGATGCATGCACGTGGATGGATTTCAGTATATTGCATGCCTCCTCGTCCAGCGTTCAAGGGTTCCGCTCCCATCAATCTTTCCGATCGTTTGAATCAGGTGCTTCGGTGGGCCTTGGGATCCATCGAAATTCTTCTCAGCAGGCATTGTCCTATATGGTATGGTTATAGTGGAAGACTAATGCTGTTGGAGAGACTCGCGTACATCAACACCATTGTGTATCCGCTAACCTCTATTCCGTTGCTGGCTTATTGCATTCTTCCTGCTATTTGTCTTCTCACTAACAAATTTATCATTCCCGAGGTAAGTAGGGAGTTCACTTTTGTCATGATGCACCTTTTTGCTTCACGTTCATTTGTGCGCATCACACAGATATTTTTCTTTTCTTAGGAAGGTTTAACAGTTAAAAAATATATTAAAGAATGAAAAAAAAAAACAAATGTTCTTGCTGTATAATCCTCTTCATGATTTTTAGTCTTTGCGTTTTGGCAATCACTTCCCTCTAAAAATTCGCTGCTTCAAGCCTAAACTAGATGATTGGATAAATAAAGCAAACATTTTTTTCTTCCTTTTCTTAGTTCATCCGTTTTAATTTATTTTTTTAACATATTTATATTAATGTGGTACAAGACACGAGCCTTCCTATGATAAGTCCTTTGTAGTCTTACTAATGAGCCTTTCTGTAATTGTTTTTTCGTTGCTGAATCCTTTGTATTTGTAATATTGTGCAGATAAGCAACTATGCAAGCATGTTTTTTATTCTTCTCTTTGTCTCCATTTTCGCTACTGGAATCCTAGAGCTTAGGTGGAGTGGTGTAAGCATCGAAGACTGGTGGAGAAACGAACAATTCTGGGTCATCGGTGGTACATCAGCACATCTTTTTGCTGTCTTCCAAGGTCTATTAAAAGTTCTTGCTGGTATCGATACAAATTTCACCGTCACGTCAAAGGCATCCGATGAGGATGGGGACTTTACAGAGCTATACGTCTTCAAATGGACTTCTCTTCTCATTCCTCCGACCACTGTCCTCCTCCTGAACTTGGTAGGTATAGTTGCCGGTGTTTCCCATGCGATAAACAGTGGTTATCAATCATGGGGTCCTCTATTTGGCAAACTGTTCTTCGCCATTTGGGTCATCCTCCACTTGTATCCTTTCCTCAAAGGTCTATTGGGGCGCCAAAACCGTACACCAACCATTGTCATCGTCTGGTCTATTCTCCTCGCCTCTATCTTCTCCTTGCTCTGGGTACGTATTGATCCCTTCACATCTATCGCAACAAACCAAGCTGCAAATGGTCAATGTGGCATCGATTGTTAAGAAAAGCATTTGAAGGCCATTCTTACAAGGTAAAAAAAAAATCTTATCTGTGCGGGCGTGTACATAGAAGAACAGAAAGAAATCGCGGTACAAAAGTCGAATGCAGGGCCTGATTTTTTTTTGATTTTGTACCATGGTATACTTGTCCTAAGGAAGTATGAATGCATCAAAGTCTATTTTGTGTTTGATCTTTCTTGTATGTTTAGACCAGACATTTGTTAAACTTAAAGGACCTAAATGTGGTGTTTGTTTTGTGCAGTCAGTCAGTCATGTGATAGTTTCATTATGGAAGGAACTTTCTTGTATCAATTGTTTTTCATTAAAAGGAGAAATATTTAATTTATCTTTTGATTCCATAAACTGTCCTCTCCCCACCCCTAAACATAAAGTAATATGGAGCAAAGGCAAAATATCATATTTCTCTTCGATACATTGAAGGATGGTTGTAATTTTCAGGTTTGTGACTCGCATCTCTACTTTTGTTTGTACTTCTTTGAGAGGGCATCATCATAGCTAACCCCATTTGTTTAATTTTTTTTTATTATTATTATTATTATTATTATTATTATTATTATCGAACAAGGATCTCTTACCTCTTTAATTAGACTTCGAACTATTCATTCATGTCAACAGCAAGGGTAGGTAATCGTCGGTTACAGTTAATTTAACCTATGGACTCAATTGAGCCAAAATCAGAATCTGAGGACCATATGGAAAAATCTAACTAGAAAAGCTCTTTACACTCCAAAACGATATCGTATACATGGAACTTTCAGTTTTACACACGGCAAATTGGTATAAATAGTCCCTAAACAATTTGCCGCCAGAGTTAAAGTCCCGAAACTTTTTTTTTTGGTTTTAAAATCCTCAAACAATTTATATTTGGTGTTTAAGGTCCCTCCGTCTATTTTTTGACGGGTCAACAGAAATCAGTTAGAAAAAGGTGAGTCAAACATGGAAATTGGAGGGGTATTTTTGGAATTCTGCATACTCCAAAACCCTTCCAATCCCACCCCCTCCCCAACCTTGAATTTCCGCCGCCACCTTCAGTCGGAGATACCATGAATAATGAAAACTACATCTTAAAGAAAGATTCCTTTCCCCAACACCCAAATGACACCAAAAATTAAATTAAATTAAATTGAAAGATGATAAAAATTAAATTAGGGCAATCAGATTTGGGGGAAAATTAAAGAAGAAGATGCTAACCATACCTGGGATAGTGGCGGAGGAAGGGCCATGGAGGGGGGTCGCTGAACGCCGGGTCGGAGATGACGAGAATCGGCGCCGGCCATTCTCTGAGAAGAGAAGCTGAGGCGATGAGGGGAGAAAGAATGACAAAAGAAGAAGGGAGAATAAGAAGAAAGAAAAAAGAAGAACAGCCATGGAGAGGGGCTGTTTTGGGGGAGTGGTGGCGGGGGTGGGGGTGAGGTGAAAAAATGGAATTTTGGAAAGAGTAAATTGCGAAAGCAATGGTGGGTTTTGTCGAGATAGGGAAGTAAGGTGGGGTGGAAGAGGGAGGGAGGAAGAAGAGATGGAGGTGGGGTCGCGGGAGATGGCCGAAGATCGGGGTTGTTGGTGGTGGAGCCATGGAGAGGGGTCAGTATTGCGTGTGGTGGCGAGGGTGGGGGTGGGGGTCGTGTGGCGGGGCAAAGGGGCGGGGGTGGGGTAGGGTAGGGAGAGGTTGAAGAAGAAGATGATGTGCAAAATACCATAATTGCCCTTCAAGTTTTGCTTTGACTTTATTTTTTTCCCCTAAAATTTAAGTTGACCCGTCAAAAAATAGACGGAGGGACCTTAAACACCAAATATAAATTGTTTGAGGATTTTAAAACCAAAAAAAAAAGTTTCGGGACTTTAACTCTGGCGGCAAATTGTTTAGGGACTATTTATACCAATTTGCCTTTTACACACTGACACAGGCTTTTTGATTCCATATATATATATATATATATATATATATATAGAGAGAGAGAGAGAGAGAGAGAGAGAGAAATTGGGGGAAGAAATTAGGGTTTGGAGCAGAGAAAGAGAATTTCTTGGGGTAGGGAAAGGGAGAATGGAGGTGATAACAGAGGGAGTAAACAAGATGAACATCTCCTCCTCAGATAATAATACCCAAAAGAGGAACAGAATCCAAGTCTCCAACACCAAAAAATCCCTCTTCTTCTATGTCAATCTTGCCAAGGTACTGTCTTTTCTCAATCTTGACCTGTAATTGTTTATTTATTATTTGTAAAATGTATCTATGAATTATTTCTGTTGTTCCTTTTTAGTATTTAGGCTTGGGCTAATCCATAACCTACAAGTTGGGGACGAATTATACATGTAGTAAACTTTAAATAAGGAAATTTCATAGAAAAATTAAGAATTTCTATATAAAGTTTCGCGTTCCAGAAAATGCAGTTCTGCCCCTGTATATAGTGAAGAAGCTCTAAGAAAAGGTTAGATGAATGGCTGAGCTAGTCAAGGTTAGACTAAGGCACCTAATGCTGCACTTCCTACTCAGAACTTAGTGTCCCTATTCGACATCCCTTCCCATAATAGAACTTTTTTAAATAATAATAATAATACAAAGAATGGGCTGAGGTACGAGTAGAATGCAGTGTTGTCAATCGCGGATGGCGGCAAGCCAAAAAAATTCCATAACGTTATAGCGGGACGCTATAACGCCTTACAGCGGAGACAATAAGATAATGCAAAATATGTATAAAACACTGCATAGTCTAATAAAAAAAACAACATGAATCAAACAAATAACTCAAAAGTCATGGCGGCGCCAATTTGACAACACTAGTAGAATGTGCCTTTATAACTAACCCTGCAGTCTCTTTTAATGGCTGAGTACTAAATTCAAGGTTTAAAATTCTTGAGGTAGGGAATTTTCTTTTAAAATGTAATTTACATGCTGATTAATATTTTGTGCAGAGGTACATGCAACAATACAATGAAGTGGAACTCTCTGCACTTGGAATGGGTAACATTTCTTCCTACTTATTTTAGTACAAAATTTATGTTGCGTATTCTTTTATTTTTTATTTAAGAATGCTTTAGATATTGGATTTCAGCAGGGAATGGTAAATGTTTTTTGGTATTCAAATTGTATTTAATTTGTATGCTAGTTGTATGGATATTCTTTTTAGCATGATCTGGAATTTCTAGATAGTTTGGGCAAGATGTTTCATTGCATACGCCATAACCTAGATGATCTTTAATATGAAATCACACTCGATTTCTACTCAGTAAATTGATGTATTTGCCTTCCGAAAATTCCATGCTGGTGGTCCTAATTTTGGAATGTGCTTGAACATTTTATTGCTGGAACTCCATTTGAACTTTGGCCTCCGAGTATTCTGGCTAACCTAGATAATGCCTGCAGCAATTTCCACTGTCGTCACTGTTGCTGAAATTCTAAAGAACAATGGGTTTTCTGTTGAAAAGAGTGAGAACTTCCCCTCTCCAAAGCTATCTTGTCCCTTTTACCCCACTTCCTTTCTAATGTGCATTGGTTTTAACATAAACTGCTGTGACGTGCTTTTTTATACAGAGATCAGGACCCTGACCATAGATATGAGGGATGAACCAGGAGCTCGTCCTGTCCCCAAAGCTAAGGTAATATGGAATTGTATTTTGTGCAGGAAATGAGTAAAAGATGTGGAGTTCCCTAATCTTTTTACCTTTTGCTGTGTCTGGATGTATCTATGCAGACCAACCCGACTTACAAATAATCTATTGACTCTTTTAACTGAAAGAAACACTAAAATCTGAGGTTTCTATGTGCCAGAAATGTGGGAGAAGCCGCCTATGCAATATAAGACTTTTGATGTGTGCTTTGCTTGGAAGAACTTCTGATGACTAGGCTCAATTAATAATTCCGACTATTAGTAGTACTTCAGAGAGGGTTTTGCAAGATTACGATAGTGGTATCAGCAGCTATAGCTTTTTCTGAAGCTCATCAGCATGTTTTATTCTTTTGGGCCTGATTATGACTACTATCTCATCATACTCAGAAAGTTTGCTGATATTAGCAGTCCATGCACTGGATATCGGCTCATAATAATTAGTTTAACACCTTTTCTTCGCTGTTTAGATTGAGATCGTGCTGGGCAAGACCGAAAACTTTGATGAATTGATGGCTGCTGAAGCAGAGCAAAGGGAATTCGGCGAGTCGGAGGAGCAAAACTAAAATGTCAAGTATTGTACAATCTACTATGTTCTGTCTCCATCCTAGAGGATGGAAGAAGTATTGTGATGGTACTTATTTTGGCATATGGATGGAATCATACTGGCAGCAGTTGTGTTTACTTGTGCTAAGAATCAATTGTGTTTCAGAGTTTCTAATTTTTTTTTAAAAAGGGTAAATCCTGAGAGTCATACCCCACCGAACCAGAGGCCTCTTAGTCGTTAGAATTTAAATTCAGAGTTTCTAATACACTCTCTACTCTAGTTTATCCGGTACATTAATTTATATGATTAGTCTGAAACAACGATCACGTCCTACAAGAACACGATGAGTAGTTGAAAGTGATAAAAACTAAGTGCAACATTCCTTCGGATCCTTGCAAGTTGAATAGAACATGGCTCAGGACCATACTTCAGGCTCTCATTACATATTCAGGCTTGTAATGGAGAAGTTTTATCTTGGTAGGTGAGTAAAGAGAATAGATTTTTTGGCCAACGTGTATTTGTATTCATTAATTTGGATTGGAAGTAATTTTTAAACTTACTATCCTACCAAAATAAAAATAAAATTTATGAGCCTATGATACACACACTAAAGATGCTCTTAATTAGTCTCTTATTATCAGTTGCTCGTGTCATGTAAGAACACTCTTGCGGCCGGACCTAATCTCGAGAGTTTGTTTGAGTCTGCGACCGTTCTGACAAAATCTTTGCATAAGGTTTCAAATTCTCGAGACATTCCAAATCCCACCACAATTTTAAGAGCAGTAAGCAATAGGAAGTGGAGAAAGAAGAGTAATTGTGACCAATTCTTTGTTCTTTCTGCTATCAATCATCAAACAAAACAAAACAGTGGAATTTCCAGATTCATCAAACAAAATGGTATCATCTTTTTCCTCCAAAACCAAGCAATTATACTCCCTACCAATACCCACATTACCACCAACCAGTAGCCATGGAAGAAGAGTTGCAGAGCAAAACTGCTTAGCTCTCTTAGAACACTGCAACAATCTCCCAAAACTCACCCAAATCCACACTTATATCTTCAAATTAGGCCTCCAATCCAACCCCCTTGTCCTCACAAAGTTCGCCTCCACTTCCTCTACCTTCAATGCCATTTCTTATGCTTCCTCTTTCCTATTTGCTCCTGAAGCGAAATTACAATTCTATGATACATTCCTTTTCAATACTGTTATCAGAGCTTATGCTCATCATCAAACAAGTGATTTAAAGACGAATTCTTTAATTTATTATAAAATTATGGTTAAAGATTGCGTTTTGCCGAATAAGTTTACGTACCCTTTTGTTCTTAAGGCCTGTGCTGGTCTTGGGGACTTGAATTTAGGTCAGATGATTCATGGGTCTGTGTTGAAATATGGATTTGGCGATGATACTCATGTTTTGAACACTATGATTCATATGTACTGTTGTTGTGCTGGTGGGGTTGAGTTTGCACGGATACTGTTTGATGAAATGCCTAAATTGGATTCGGTGGTGTCGTGGAGTGCGATGATTGGTGGGTATGCCAAGTTGGGGATGTCGAGTCAGGCGGTGGAGTTGTTTAGACAAATGCAGATTGATGGAGTTAGGCCTGATGAGATTACAATGGTGTCTGCTTTGTCTGCTTGTACTGATTTGGGCGCGTTGGAGCTTGGGAAGTGGGTTTCGGCTTATATTGAAAGGGAGAAGGTTCAGAAGAGCGTGGAGCTTTGTAATGCTTTAATTGACATGTTTGCCAAGTGTGGTGATGTTGATAGGGCGATGAAGTTGTTTAGAGATATGAATGATAAAAACATTGTTTCGTGGACTTCTCTGATTGATGGTATGGCAATGCATGGCCATGGTACTGAGGCGGTTTTGTTGTTTGAGGAGATGAAGATGTCTGGGATAACGCCTGATGATGTTTCATTCATTGGTTTGCTCACTGCGTGCAGCCATTCCGGGCTAGTTGAAGAAGGAAGGCGATATTTTGATTCCATGTCTAAGGAATATGCAATTCTGCCCAAGATTGAACATTATGGATGCATGATTGATCTGCTAAGTAGGGCAGGACTTATTAAAGATGCACTGGATTTTGTTAAAAAAATGCCCATTAAGCCGAATCCAATTATTTGGAGAACTTTGATTACTGCTTGCCGTGCTCATGGGGAGCTCAAACTCGGTGAAAAGCTAGCTAGGAAGATCATAAAAGAGGAGCCTATGCTTGAGTCAAATTATGTTATACTTTCTAATATCTATGCCAAAATGTTACATTGGCAGAAGAAGACCACAATTAGAGAGGTGATGGCAAAGAAGGGTATTAGAAAGATCCCTGGTAGCACCATGATTGAGCTGGATAACCAAATTTACGAGTTTGTTGCCGGAGATAAAACTCATATCCAGCATACTGAGATTTATAAAATGGTGGAAGAGATGGGGAAGAAGCTGAAAATGGCAGGATATGTTGCTACAACCTCAGAGGTTTTACTTGATATTGATGACGAAGATAAGGAAGATGTTTTATATTGGCATAGTGAGAAGCTAGCTATTGCATTTGCACTTTTAAAGACTCCTCCAGGGACTTCTATTCGGATTGTAAAGAATTTACGTGTCTGTGAAGATTGCCATTCTGCTACTAAATTTATCTCTAAAATTTATAATCGAGAAATAATGATGAGGGATAGAAATCGCTTTCACCACTTCAAAGATGGGCAATGCTCATGCAAAGACTTCTGGTAAAACAGCAACAAGAATCCTGCTCTGCCAGAATAGAATGGTTCAGTATTAGGACCACGAAACAGCTAGTTGGGCATTGCTTATGCTAGCTAGTACCATTATTTCACTTACAAAGTTCTTTGAACCATAGTTAGTTGCCACCTGATCTAGAAGATCTTGAACAAATAAATCTTCTTTAATGGATTATGATCTGAGTGGCCAACCAAAATTTTAATTGAAGGTAAATCTCTCTCTCTCTCTCTCAAGGGTGCGTTTCCTTGATGATTTTCATGATTTCCTGTCCTAGCAGCTGTGAAACTTAGTTCAATATATATGTAGAAAGTTTTATAATAAGTTTCTAGCTAGTGGCCAGTTTTTCCAAGAATGCTGCAACCAGAAAAAAAGAGGTCTACTTTGTTGTTAGTTTTCTCCAGTTAATTACTTAGCGATTGGCATACAGAGAACATGAATATTGCAATTTTTTTCAATTATGGCATGACAAATAGAAAATAAATTTTCACTTCCGAAGTTCATGGTGGATTGCAACTAGTCATGCTGCACCATGTTTGGAGGATACCAGAACATAAAATAACTGCTTATCGCTCAACAGATTGCATCGGCTATTGTTGGGATGCAGTGAAAGTGCTTTTTTGTTGAGTAGTTCAGGGGCATAGAATTGGCACGAATAAGCTCAAATTAGGCACTTCTTTCGTGTTTACAGATCTAAAATAGTCAAAATACCTTTGTGTAAATTTGCCAAGTGAATATGTGATTAAAGAGAGTTTTGGTTCAACAGTACTAAATTCTCTTAACCAGTAATACCATGGGAACAACTTGAGCAAATAAAAACTGCTGGAACACTGAAGTTTGCCATGTACAATAAATGTTTTTTGGTACAACTACCTCTACAAATGTTTTGCTTTTGGCTCTGTTCTTGGCTTGTGACTGATTGCATGTATGAACTTTGCATCTCTTAACCAGGTTCCCAGGACTCCATACATATCAATACCTGTTGCTAGTTTATAGACATATGTAACACACTTGGTCTTATCTGAAAAATAATTGGACTAAATCAGATCTTTTGGGTGTCCCAGTGTTGTACGAGAGCTGCATAATGGTGAAAGGATTACGAGGATGGACCAGCAAATGTAATGAAGTGCTTAACTTTTGGACATGCAAAGGAAGAAGATGTCCTGAGCTAAAACCAGACAAGCTACATGGTTTGAAGCAGGGGTGACTTTTTTTTGAGTCCCCGCACCCGGGAAGGTATCAGCAAGCTTGGATGCTCTCAGTTTGCTTGTTATGGAATCAATTAGATATATATATATATATATATATATATATATATATATATATATATATATATATATATATATATATATATATCTGTAACTGGCATGTGAACAGAGTTTTCTTCAACGAAAAGCTGGAAGGTACATATTCCACGACTATTTTAACTTGAAAAATCTGAAGAAACCTTAAGTTCCTTCTCCACCTCATATACCTTACATTCACATTTTCAGTATTAACAGAAAAACCTGTTAATAACACAATGATATCAGAACCAGTATGATAAAAAGCCGTATCTGGAATAGCAAGATGGTAGTGCATTGTTACTTATTCAATTTTCTGAAACCAGAGAAATCTCATAGGCTTGGTTGTTTGAATCATACAGTTGATTTTTATCTTTCTCCTTTTCGGTGTTCTTCCCCTTCCAAAGCAACACTATCATTACTCCTCTCTCTTTTGCCTAAATTAAGACTACTTTAATTCTTGGGAATTTTTAGGAATTTTTCTTAGTATGTCATAAGGAGTAGTTGTCCACATTCTCTAATTCTCTTTTAATGTATCTAACTTTTATGTTGCTTCATCGTGTCTTTGGACTATGCATATTTCAACTGCTCCATGCTATGGCAAGCAAAGAAGGATGTCAAAGGAAAAATTTGACATAGATACAATTGTAAGTGTGCTTAACATTGTAGTTTATACTAATGTAATACTGCAATTTTCATGCCAGACAAGATTTGAAAATTTGGGTGTGGTCGGTCCTAAGTTGAGCTCCATCTTTCAATATGTACCAATAAAAGAGGAAGACAAATAATCTTGTCGGGTAAGAGATCCTTGGAAATCCTTAAAAAAGTATGTATGGAAGCTTTCAGCATATAATTAGCCAGGGAAAGCAAAGAACAGTTTCTTTAGACACTTCTTTCTGGCTCATCATCATTTGGAATCTACACGTTCTTGAGCATATTTTGAGTTATAAACATCTATAGTGCAGTGTGTCTTTGATAAAACTTGAATTTGTGGTGACTATTTAACTGACATCTTTAACTGTTATTCTTGATAAGATGTCTTTTCACTGAGAAATATTTGAGGTTGCTATATGAACCATTAAGAGTCTCAGATGAAGGAAGAAAAAATTGGAAAACATGCTTTATCAAGAGCTATTCCAGTGACCTATTATAACAAATAATTATTGCTTAAATGTAAACCAATCATTATGCTTCATATGTCAAAATATTCCTTTTTAGCATTTACTGGCCATCTTGAAACCAGAAAAAAGGAACTGTGAAGGCTAATTTGTAAAGTGATTGATCTTTAGATTATGTCCTGGTCTCATGAATATCATAGAAAAATTGTGTGGCCTATAAATTCTCTCATGTTCTTAATTAACAACAGATCTTGACATGTTGGTGGACTCCCTTTCAATTCACACTATCCAAAAAGATGTTCATTTTAATCACAAGAATGCAAGTGCCCATAGTCAGGCTTGATTCAATTGCAAAAAAGTATTCTGTTATATTGGAGACACTGTATCTTCCTTAGTGAGTAAACAAGAAGCATCTTTACAGGCTTGTTGGACTATTAAAAGTCAACATTGAGCTATTATCTCATAATTTTATATTTGGATACCTTCATGTATAATATGTATACCTACAGAACTGTATTTGACTTGAAGAATAGGAGATTTGCATTGAATTAGGTTGAGCTAAGGCATTAATTTAGTTGTTAAAACACTCATTACCAACTCGAGAGGTCTCAAGTTCAATGCTCACCCCGCCCCACCACCACCAAAACCTAAATAAGTAAATAAATAAACTGTTGAACCTGAAAGTCTTGATCCCCTGCTGAAATCAAACCCCTAGTCAATGTCTGGGCCCTAATCCTTGTAATTATCCTGTCAACCTTGTTTGTTAGCCTTTTAACTTTATCTTTTTGAAGCAACTAGCTGAACTTACTGCTCTCAATCATCTTGCATTTCTAAGTCAAGATGCTCTTTGGGGTTTTTGTATTTTTCTTGATTAATAATCTTCTGTCCTTCCCTGGATTTTTCTTGGTGGGAATCATTTTGAGCCCTCGACTGTCATATGCATTGTTGTTGGGAAATAAATAACAATATTTGGGAGAGAAAACTAAATCGAAAAACAATAAAGAAAGACACAAGAAATTGTTTACCCAGTTCGTCAAAAAATTGACTACGTCTGGGGGGGGGGGGGGGCACTACCAAGCTAGGATATTACTATGTGATGAGATACAATATTAATGTTACATAGATGAGCTATTTATAGGAAAAGAAAAACCCCGACTCCTAATTGGATTCAATATCCAATTCCACTTAACATTAGGATAACTCATATATGGAAGAGTCCTATTCCTTTCTTATTTCCTAATCCTTGTAGACTTAGGCTCCATAACCTAACAATCTCCCACCTGGAGACTAATTCTAATGTAACCACCTCTTCTTCAGTAATCCATAGTTGTGTAGTAGCGCCAAGCCTCCATCTCAAGCTCTAAGGCCAATTGAAGCCATGCATAGCTTCAACTTCTCTAAGGTCACAACTTTAGTCAACATATCAGCAGGATTTTCACTTCCTCAAATCTTCATAAGCCGCAAGACCTTCCTCTTTTTAATTCTGAAGACCCATTTACAATGCAGTGCCTTCTTTCCCTTTGGGAGCTTAACTAGTTCCCAATTATCATTGGACAATAGTGAATTCATCTCATCCATTGAAATCTTCCACTTGCCTTCTTGATCGCTTCGTATAGCTTTTGCATAACACCCAGGTTCACCACTATCAGTCAACAAAAGATAGTTATTATACCTAGAAGGAGAAAACCTGTCTGGTGGTCCCCAATTCCGGGTGGATCTCCGCCGCTGGGTTGTTGGAGGTGGTGTTTGTAGTTCTGCCTCAACAACCACTTGATCATTCTGAATAATCTTGCTCCCACCTGAGTTCGAAATATCTAACTCAACAACTTCGAGCCTCTCAACCTGAGCCTCTGGTGCACCCAACCTCTCTTTGTACAATACCTGCTCATTGAATATGACATCTCGACTACGAATTACTTTCCGATTTTGCTCATCCCAAAATCTATAACCAAATTCGTCACCACCATATCCGATAAATGTACACTTGACAGATTTAGCATCGAACTTCCTTCTATCAGCAACATCATTCTGCTGAGGAGTTCCTCTCAGGGTCTTTTCCATGCGAATACCATTCGCAACACAAAACTGGTTGAACTCACGGAGCTTATACTCTCCACCATTGCCTGATCTCAAACACTTTCTTGTGGAGTTATCAATAAAGGTTATGTAATATGACGCACCACCAAGAGATGTCACCGGTGCGGGTCCCCATAAGTCACTATGTCCCAACTCTAACTTATGATTTTTCAAAGTTCTGCCACACTTCGAGAAACTCACCCTTTTCTGTTTCCCGAAAACATAATCCTCACATAAACCGACATCAACAGTCTTGAGGTCTGGCAGTTTATCCTTCGAACACAACACTTTCTTCCCCTTCTCACTCATGTGGCCAAGACGACTATGCCATAAATCTGTATCACTAATTGCACCTGCAAAAGCAATACTTTCATGAGTGTTATTCGTCAAATACAACGTACATTCCTTCTTTCCTCGAGCTACTACCATAGCTCCTTTGGTTATCTTCCAAGAACCACCGTCGAATGTAAAATAATAACCGTCATCATCCAATTGTCCAACAGAAAGCAAATTCCTCTTTAACCTAGGAATATATCTGACATTACTCAGTTGCAATACAGTTCCATGCGGTGTTTTGATCCGAACATCTCCCTTCCCCACGATTTCCAAAGGCTCATCATCAGCAAGATAAACCTTTCCAAAATCTCCAGAAGTGTAACGTTCCATTACATCAATACTATTACATGAATGAAACGATGCTCCAGAATCCAAAACCCACGATTCCAATGGACTGCTCACACTCAAAATTAATGCATCTGAGATTTCTTCCACTGCTGCAATTGCTGATTTGTTATCTTCCTTCGACGGTGTTGTGCACTCTCTCTTGTAGTGCCCATATTGCCCACAATTAAAACATTTAATTGTGCTATTCTGCTATTCTCTTTCTTAGGCTTCCTGCCTCTCGACTTTGATCTACCTCGGTAGAATTTCGACCTTGATTCTTATTTGCCCCTATTTTCTGTACTCAGGGCTGATCCCGAAGCTATACCCGATTCTTTCCTGCGAATTTCTTCACTCATAATCAGGTCTCTGACTTCGTCAAACCTAAGCTTCACCTTCCCTGCTGAAGCACTAACAACAGTAACTGTTCCACCCCAACTCTCTGGTAGAGAAGACAGCAAAATTAAGGCACGTACCTCATCATCGAAATCAATCTCAACTGAGCTCAATTGAGCTATTATCACATTGAACTCATTGAGGTGATTGGAAACCGCAGTACTTGCTGCCATCTTTAGGTTAAACATACGTCGCATCAGAAAAACCTTGTTTGCTGTTGATGGCTTCTCGTACATCTCCGATAATGTCTCCAACATCTCCTTGGTAGTTTTTGCTTTGACCGTATTGAGCGCCACGTTTCTGGATAAAGACAAACGCACGACGCTCATCGCCTTCCTGTCCAACAACTTCCAATCATCGTCTTTCATATCTTCCGGTTTCTCACCAAGATGTTGATACAGATCTTTACCATATAGGTAATCCTCAATCTGCATCTTCCAGAACCCAAAATCTGTTCCGTCAAATTTTTCGATCGGCAATTTCCCTTCACCCACCATGTTTATTTCTATTGCCCCTGAACCAGGCTCTGATACCAATTGTTGGGAAATAAACAACAATATTTAGGAGAGAAAACTAGATCGAAAAACAATAAAGAAAGACACAAGAAATTGTTTACCCAGTTCGTCAAAGAAATGACTACGTCTGGGGGCACTACCAAGCTAGGATATTACTATGTGATGAGATACAATATTAAGGTTACATAGATGAGCTATTTATAGGAAAAGAAAAACCCCGACTCCTAATTGGATTTAATATCCAATTTCACTTAACATTAGGATAACTCATATATGGAAGAGTCCTATTCCTTTCTTATTTCCTAATCCTTGTAGACTTAGGCTCCATAACCTAACAATTGTAGGGACATTGAAATAAGGCTTGGGATTATCTAACTCATTTTCCGTCTTTGCTTTCCATACCACGTATTAAGATTGTGTCGTGCTCTTATGTGCCTCTTGCTTTGGTTGATTAAACCATGTGGCGTCATCTTTAGATACGTGACGGACCACTGGGTGGATGATTGTAAACCTAAAGTAAGAAATATGTGCCATGCCCCCGATTGGTTAGGCATCGGGCTGCATCACTTGCCGGCCTACCAATGCGAGGCTGCAGTTGCATATTTTCATCTGCCATCGATAATTCATCAAAATAAGGGAACACTAGTGTAACCTAAATATAAAAAGAACAAAAACAAGAAGTTATTTACTGATTCTGCCAAGGATAATAGAAAAAACAAAGAATCCTACCATACTTTCAACCTTCCAAGTCTACTTTGCATGCTACTATCATGGCTTTCTGTATAAAATAGTACTGCTTTCTCTTTTCTGTATATCCTTTTCACCGACTCAGATGTTCTTTTCAATTTTTATTTTTTTTTAATTTTCAGAGATTTGCATCATAAAATCACTGCAAGGAGTTGATAAGAATATTTGGAAGTAAAAAAAGTGGTATCCTTCTGAGCATACTTTTTATGATCTTTTGAATACTATCAGTATCCTGTGGTCATGGAACCAAGATTTTACCAATAAAAGATTCACTACAATATTCAATCTTCTGCACTTTCATTTTCCACCCCATTTCTGCTTTTCCCGAAGTGGAGCTACAAACAGTGGCACACAGATTAATGTTTGTTGGAGTTACTACATATAGTACATAGTTACTGTAAAACCAGTAGCAACTTAAAAATATTCTGGCATTTTAGAACTTGTTCTTGTATGTGGGGATAAGACCAAAAGCATAGCTCTGATCCCCATCCTGGATCAGTCCGGTTTCAATGCTGATAGCTTTTTTCCTTTTTCCAACACCGTAGTCAACTAATCTTAAGAGTTAGTTGTTTGATCCGGCGGCCAAAATAGTTGCAACTACTTTCAGTATTTGGATCAAACTACCTAACGGTTGATATTGGTTCAGTATGGTGCTAACATATTCATCATCACCGGAGCCAAAATGACCCTTATATGGGATATTATTAAAGAAGTGTGACATGTCCAAGTACCATACTTTTGTTTCAGCGGTATTCTGGGAGCAGTCACTTAATGAAATATATTATTATTGTTGTTGTTGTTGTTGTTGTTAGTACTAAAGCATCTTTAGGGTAATCTTGGTTAGATATGGAGACGTCTTGTTCATCAAAAGAAACACACCAAGTCTAAATGATGATAACCAAGTATTAGAAGGGGGAGATGAACATGAACAATGCATAATAACTTCTTGTAGATGATGACGATGATCTAAGACGATGGGGAATCTTTTTGTTTGAAGTTGAATTTATCATGTCTTTGATCAATAATTGGAATTAGTTTGGCCTACTTCCTCGTGGTGTAACAGTATAATTATGTTATTTTCATTCCTCCAAATTCCAATTCCACATTATTTCTTATGTCGCTGTAATGAATTGTAGACCCTCAGCACCAATAATGGAAAGAGTTTAGAACTTTCCAACTTTGAGTATGAAAAAATATAGAGAGATATAAATTTTCTATTTAAAAATTATTTTTCAATTTCTATTTCTAGGTAAAACTTTTATTTAGAATAATTTAACCTATAAACTATTTTTGCAATGATAATTTTGACAAATTATTCAAAATAAGTTGTTATAGACAAAATTTGAATTCATCAACCAATTTTTAATTGAGCTAGAGATACTTTTGTCACTTTATTCCCTTCCCTTTCCTTTTATAACAGAAAAATTGATTTTTGGATGCACTTTTAACCTGAAACTACCATGTTTTTACTAATTTATCAAAAATATCATCACCAAAATAATTCATGAATAAAAATATTCTTATTATGAATTTTGGCTAAAAATAGAAACTCATAGAAATAGCAGGTCTATCAGAAAGAAAAAGACCAAAAAAAAAGAAAAAAGAAAGACTGTTGAAAGCTATTCACAAGGTTTTTTGGCAATGAAAATAAACGAATTAGTCATGAACTGTTAAAATCGCCTTAGATTTTATTTTTTAAAAAAAGGGAAAAAGAATAATGTAGAGCCCAGCAAGCACGAAGATGCTAAGATTTATTGGAATCCAGACAAAGATCCAATGATCCCTTTCCCATATTGTTTAGCACCAATTGTTTTAACACTAATGAACATTTGATGTTAACATCACAAGAGCCCCATTTTCCATGGTTGTGTTCATTACTAAATTATCCAAATGGTTCCTAGCTCCCACAACTTCAATGACTCCTACGTGTTCTTCCTCCGTCCTTATGAACAGTTTGGCGCCCCCATGCAGCCGTATGCCTGCACACAAAAAAATAGTGACTCGTGTATTTTTTTTCTTTTTTTTCCAAACACATATTGATACACTATCAGTTATCAAATCAGTTTAATCGGTCAACTAAATATTTAATATTGAATAGTTATTTTAAGGTAGGTCAATATATGTTCTCATTAGCTATTCTTTCCACAATTAAGTGGAGAATTAACAGTTCAGATTGTATCAGTATGTGTCGAGAAAAGTGTTATCAACACGTAATCGGATCACCATCTTCATCACACTGGGTTGACAATAGAAACTGTGAAACTCCTATCCCAAATAAGATAAATATGGGCATAAGTAGCATCATCACCTCGATATATTCATTTTGGCTAAGTAGCTGTTATCAGACCCACACAAGCTGTGTTTCAGGTCCGCAGAGTGTTATACCCTATATTGTGAGTCACCTCTAGAATTTTGTATTCATGGTTAATCCTGGTTATGTGGTCTTTCATTTTTGGGCCACCTCGATCAGGTCCGCATAGTGCTCCTTTCGGGCCACTTCGGGCCTACGGAGTGCTATTCTGTGCGTTGTGGAGTCACCTCTAGAATACTTGGCCCTTTTGAGCCACCTTGGTCTGCTAAGTGCCCCTCCTGGGATATCTCGGGCATGCAGAGTGCTATACTGCTGAGTGCCCTTCATGGGCTACCTCGGGCATACATAGTGTTATACTGTGCGTTGTGGGAGCTATCTCTACAATCACATACCTCTAGTTAATTCTCGTTATATGTTATGGCCATTTCGGGTCACTTAGTAAGGATACTAGGGCCTTAAGGAGTGAATGCAATATGACACTCCTATGCGAAGACATTAGGGCTTTAAGAGAGGTGAATATGATACTCCTATGTAAGAACGATTGGTCCTTTTGGGGTCGTTAGTTATGTGTCATGCCCCCTTCTTGGGCACCTAACAAAGACACTATAGCCTTAAGTGGTGGATGTATGTGATATGATACTCTTATGCGAAGGACACTAAGGCCTTAAGAAGGAGTGAATATCTACTCGTATTTGAGGACGATTGGTCCTTCTAGGGCGTTGGTTATGTGTTTTGGCATGTTATCAAGGGGCGAATGTAATACTTCTATGCGAAGGACATTAGGAACTTTGGGGAGGTGAATATGATACTCGTATGCGAGGACGATTGATCCTTCTGGGGCACCTAGCAAAGACTTTTGAGTCTTAATGGGTGAATATGATACTCCTATGCAAGGACGGTTGCCAAATATTGTATATGATTATAGGTGATGTTAGACCCATAAGTTGCACTGTCAAATAAATAATTATGATGTTATCATACTCATTAGTCGCACACCAAAGACGGGACTTTGACATACACTGAGTTTTAACTTGGAAGTTAAAGGAAGACTTATGAGCAATTCCAAAGGCATGATAGTATTGTAATGTCTTTATTTTGGCAAATTCCAAAGGTAAATCTAAGGTGGAACGTTAGGTTCGCCCCATACAATGTTTCTTATTGTTAGTTCATTTTTATGTCACTTTGTTCTAAAATACATCACTATAACTTTACTGAGTGACAAAAAAATGCTTATCAAAAAATGCTTAAAAACTTCTTTTACGTAACTCTCATAAAAAGTAAAGCTATTCACATGAAAGTGCCTACTACCTAAAAGCAGTATAGTTTTTTTTTCCTCTCTTTTTGGGAATTAGGGTTTCATTATTGGCAGTAGTGATTAATTCTTTCATTGCGGGAGCTTTTCGAAAAGAAAACGACTGATCATTATATGTGTTTCATTTATAAATGCAGAAATCGAACCTCTAATTAAAAGATGAGGTGAATTACCATCATACCACACATCATATTTTGAAAGCATTATAGTTAACTTCATGAATTATTGAAAAGATAATAGTTGTAAATTTATTCGCTTTTATTTCTTATTTGACACCTCAGGATTGATACACATTAGCTACAACTTGAATATCAAAATTAATTATCCATTATAATAAAAAAAAATCAATAGCCAAAACATGGGGCCTTAGCCAAGTATTGACAAGGAATAGGTTGGTATGTTATACAATACGGTGTTCTCACTATAGTTTTTAGTGTATAAAATACAATAAATAGTTCTCTAAAAAACAATACACTAAATAATGTATATATTACGCGAAGGTAGACATTTCATTTAAAATAGATAAAATATCATGTTACTTAATATTAACTCGAATTGGCCTAATTAGTAAGATATGAGTACTTTCATATGATCAACCATAAATCAATCCTCTTCTATTATATACCATATATCTTGTGTGCACTTTTGCATAAATACTGTGAGTCAAGAAATAATTTTTTTTATAAAAAATTGTGTTAATGAGTTTTTTTTTAATGAAATGTTACTCAATGAGTTGTGTACACTATAATGTGCATTAGTAAATAGCTATAAGTACCCCTTATCTATTCATG
The DNA here is from genome assembly GCA_026122235.1 of Vinca minor. Taxonomy (NCBI): domain Eukaryota; kingdom Viridiplantae; phylum Streptophyta; class Magnoliopsida; order Gentianales; family Apocynaceae; genus Vinca; species Vinca minor. The sequence goes on along the minus strand of JAOCZM010000040.1, from coordinate 8,299,740 downwards.
AATCGTGGTTTGTGTTCTTTACTTTATGTTTTTTACTAAATATACCGCTCATCTATTTGCGTTTCGTGCCACCACTTTTAAGGAGGAATCCAACAAGATTTCTCACTTGACCTGCATGTCGGATGGTAAATTGGAAATTCACTCTAAACTCTCTCAATACATCTCCTAATGGTGGGTTGAATGACCCGATTCCAAATAAAATCGGAAGATGAAAGAATTTGAGCTTTTTTATTATTTAGAATCGGGTCATTTAGCCTCGTCATTAGAAGAAGGATTTAACCCGTCATTAGGAGAAGGGTTGAGAGGATTTAGAGTGAATTCCTAATTTTACCTTCCCATGTGAAAGTCATATGGGAAATCTTGCCGGATTCCACCTTAAAAAAGTTGTGGAGGGGTAGATTTAACCGAACACAAATAGATGCAAGATATATTTAGGGGAAAATATAGATGAAGTACACAACCCACAATTCATGAATAGATCAGGGGTACTTATGGATATTTACTCTAATGTGCATATTTGACAGTACTATACAACAAATTTAGAAGCATTCTGTTGTGGACCTGGGCCACCAAGTGGTCATGGACCACTTGGTCCACATTCAGTCACATTACAGTTTTGATTAAAATAATAAAAACAGGTGGGGTCTTATAAGAATTTTTTTTTTTTTTAAAAATCAAAAGAGCTGATGTGGTTAATTTTGGACCAAGTGGTCCACAACCCCACATATAGCTCAGGTCTATATTAGAATTTTCCACAAATTTAATCATATGACTACTGTCCTTATGAGACTGGTCATACAACTCCTCACTTGAATTGGGCGGAGCTTACTTGTAGAGATGGACTCTGCTAAATTAATATGAGAGGATTGTGAGGTCAATCTCCACAATGACGATTTTATGGGTGTACTTGGATTGGGTTTGGCTTGGAATTGGTTTGGTCTCAAAATTGGCGGGAGAAATTCAAATTCAAAATATTTTTTTCAAATATTCGTTGAAATTCAAATTTTCTCCTGCAAATTTTAGAGGCCAAAATTTGAATGCCAGCGAATATTTGGAAAAAATATTTTGAATTTGAATTTCTTCCACTAATTTTAGAGACCCAAAAATTGAATTTCTCCCACCAATTTTGAGACCAAACCAAACCAATCCGAAGCTATGATTGAGTAACTCGTGCTATGGGGTATATCCACCTAAGCGGACCAACTGTGTGGCTCCTATTCAAGGCTGGTTAATTAAGATCCACTGCCACAGGTTACAAAGGCTAAAGCGGATTACATAAAGGTTGTAAGGTACGTGTATGATTGAATTGCTAATTAATAGCTCATCTCTTGAATATTGTGAGCAGATCCAAACAACTGGCCATTTTTTATTAGATTCAATAAAGTTGAAGATATGGTTCTTTGCATTTAATTTTCTGGCTGGTTCTTCCTATTTTGGTTCCGGTGCTAATTGGCTGTCAGCATTATACTGAATTTATGATGATGTAAATCGAGAACAACTTAGATAGTTGTTTAAAATTAAATTTGTAATTAATTGTTTCTAAACATATATATGAGTGGTCAGATTAAACGATGAAAATGGTTCATGGCGGTTTGTATCTTAGTAAACCCTTATCACATGTGATATATATAAAAGAAAATTGACTAATATATAATAATGAACTTAAGTTTAGAAATTGACCCACCCAAATCGAGGTCCCCCCCCTGATCGGGGCATAAAATTTTCAGTTTAGACAGAGATAGGGTAGGGGTTGCGGACAAAAAATTTTTTTTTTTTTTTTGCCCCCATCCCGCCCTCACCTCTTTATGAAAGAACAAATTCCCTAGGGCCGAAGATGAGAATGGGGAGGTGGGGCCGAGGCAAGTATACCTAGTCCATGTCATCTCTAGCAAGGATACCTAGTTTATGATTACTTTATAATTTTTTGGCCTAACAAATACAATTATCAAGTAAATAATTATGAGTAATATTTCAAGCGTGACAAACCTTACCGTACTGAGTTCTTCTGGTAAGATCAGCAATGCAACGGACTTTAATCATTCATGCATGTGAAAATGAATTTAGGGGGGCAGTTAATTTCACCCCCATAACCTATGCAGAATGTAAAGGGATAATAGAATGGCGTTACTCTCGTGGGCCAGAAAAAATAAAATAAAAGAATAAAAGATACTATGATTTGTGTCTTTTGGCCTTCTTTCTACATCGACCCTAACTTTTATCTAAATTCTTAAAGCGCATAAGGACATTGAACTAACAAACAAGATATATCAGTAATCCTCATTATACTCCTCTCTCTCTCTCTCTCTTCTTCTCTTGAAGCTTATTCATTTTTTAGTTTTCATGGCTAGATCTAACCCACTTTTAGTGTGTTCACCCTTTTTTTTTGCCGTAAATTTTAATGAAATTTTTTCAAAGTAATATTATTCAAGATTCAAGACTCAGATGCAAGACCAACTTCAGATCCTTTCAGACTGGAGTTTATCTCTATACCCGGAATTGTTCTGGGCCCTTTCTCAGTTTTATTCATCTTTCCGAGACAATCTATGGGATGGTTGATACGCCCATGATCTCGTAGATTGTTAATTTCTAAGAAAGGTGATGAAACTATCTTGCTACTGCTGTTCCAGGATCTCGGAGAAGGTGTTGCGAAGAATTTTATCATGTATTTATTTTTTTTACTGTTTTTTGTGTTGTTTACCTGGTCCGGGTGTGGACTTTTTTCTGTTATCATGATGTTTACACTACTGTATAACTTTTATTTTTCTTGTATTTGCGTTTTGTCTTTTGATTGTAATGACTTTGATTATTTTATGATTAATGGGTAAATGTTCATTTAGAAAAAGAAAAAAAAAAACAAGATATGGCTTCTTGCTTTCTAATTTTATGTCATAAAATGATGAAAGGTGTTAGGTGATGAATCACTCTCGGTTAAATAAAATATTTTCTGAGAAATGCATGTTGCACGTGGCAGTTAAACCAATATAGATTTTGCATTAACAAAACTCGAAGAGTTCGAATCTTTGTAAAATCATTTGTCTATACTTGAAAAATCCATTATAACATCTTGCATTTCTGTTACAATTAGTGCAATGCAGACTCTATAATATGATGTACGAGTCTAACAATATTTAAGATTAACTACTTATGATCGTCTTATGTCAAAATGATCATGTATGTTCAAACACATGCAACAATTAGAAGAAAATAAGGATAGATAGTTCATTAGTCTTGGTTCCATAGTACTCCATTCACAACAGTTTTTATTGTGAATGGAATGTGAGATCAGGATCATTGGACCCATCCACTCGCACATTCCCATCAATTAGATGTAGGACGGAATGTCACGGTTTCAGATATGGAAATTTTAGATAACATAAAATATTGTTTCAAACGCAACACTGTCCAACTATAAACAAGCGGATCTAACGTTTTTATGTCGAGAGAATTTAATATATATTAAAGGACCATATAAAAACTTTCAATATCTTCTAAAGCAGTGAAAATAATATGAATTAAAAACATTTTCTTCTTCTTGTAAAAGAAACAATATTCACTAAAAATAAAATATGCAAATTTTCAAAATTTTAGGACCGGCTAGACCGCCTCTGCTACTGCTCGAGTTTCTATTTTCTGAGGATAAGTTTTGGAAAAATAAATAAAATGAGAGAATCTCATAAATAAATTTTAGTGGCTGTCACTTCAAGATGAGATTGTGAGCATTTGACGTGTTTTTTTCCGCCAATATAAAAGGTTACTCCTAGGAGAGGAGGACTTGTTTGAGGAAAGCAAGAGAAGCTTGTTTGTTTCTTTCTATAACTTTCACTTCCCCATTTTACAGTTCTTCTTCTTTTCTTTTGTGCCATTTCCAAGTGAGCTGTGAACAAATAAAAATAAAAATGGTACAATTCTTGATTTTAATCCCATTTTTTTCTTCTTTATATAAGAGCATATGCACTATGATTCAAAGATGATTTTTTTATATATATATGTTTCTTGAAAAATATTTGAAACAGGAGGGGAAGAAAATGGGCTACTCTGCTGCCAATGCACTTGACTATAAAGGTTTTCCTGCTGACAAAACAAAAACTGGTGGCTGGTTGTCTTCTGCTCTTATCTTAGGTATCATCCTTGTTTTCCATTTTTCTTTCTTTTTATTAGACTTAGCTTACTGCACTATCCTTTCTTGCCATCTTTTGTTATGACCACGTTATCAGAGACGACCCGTCTCGAGATTTTTAAAAATTTTTACTAGGTATAATAAATTTTATATGTAGTTGAGAATATTTGTTCAAATTCGTTCCAAAACATTTTTTTTGCAAATTTTATATATAGTTCGGTATACTGTTACAGCTTTTCGCCGCAACATAAAAGTTCTATCTTCGTCCTGTTATGTTGTAGAGACTATGGTTTTTTCTGTTTCTAGCCATAGTACTCCCTTCGTCCCGACGAAGTTGAGTGTCTGACTACCTTTTTATTCATTTTGCAAAGAGAAACGGACATCCAGTTCTGACCGGAGAGTATTATCTGTCATCCAGTTCTTGGTCATTGCAAGCATTTTACGTTGATTTTAAATTATTTCACAATAAACTTTGGATCCTCCATTTTTTTTAATTTTTTTTTTGGGGTGGGGAACCTGGGTTAAAGATGAACTCCAATCATTTGGTTCAATACCACATTGGCCAAAAATAAACTAGTGCCCCAATAATGGCCAATAATCATAAGGGGATGATCAAGAGTTTGAGACAAACTCCCCTGATGCCCAATAATGACCAATAATAATCAGCAAGGGGATGGATATCTTCAAGCTAGCACCAATAATGGCCAAAAATTATTTTAAAAACATCACATGATCCAGGAGGTAATGGACATAGAAAGGAAAAATCCGCTATGGGACGGCTCTTTTGGGTACTTGTGAGATATGAAGGCTTGCGAAACCTACTTTACAGGTGGGTCCTGTCTAAAATTATGTGAGAGTGACCCACGTGCCAAACTTTCCCGACATAGAAAGTATCAGTCTATCAGACATGTGTAGTAGCACTATCTGGCCTATTTTGTTTGTTAGCTAAAAAGTTACCGACATGTGGTTCGCCTATGTGAAAGAGGTTTTGTGTTTTAAGTAAAGTCTCGCGTTTAAACTTTTTATATAAAAAAAATTCTGATAAGAGCTTCTTTTGTAAGGAGTTTTTTTACACTGAGCCGACCGAATATTGGTAGTCCTCTATTTTTTGAAAAACAAACAACATTTATGTATTAATCCTTATATTTTTTAATAAATTTTACTTTTGACCCTCCTACAAAAAAAAACTACTTATAAGGCATGTTATAGTTCGCCCTCCCTCCTACTATTATCTTTGCCTTGAGTGATTAATCGTAAACTGTAAAACGGATAAATTTTAATCTTATACAAAAAAAAATAAAAGTACTGTTTGAGCCCTTACACAAAGTTAGCAATATAGGTAGGTATCTCTCTTTTTTTTTCCTCTGCCAAGTGAAAGGAGGAGCAGAGGGTGACCGACCATAGGGTATTATTCATTTTGGTTTATAGGATGTAGCTTGAAAATATGTCTTTCCGTCTAAAATTGAATATCAACATTCTTATTTATTTTGTACGTAAAAATTATCAATTTGTACTGTCCAGAGATAAGAATATTATGAAATGTTGAGACAACATGGGAGCATTTCAAAGATTTTCATAGTTATTTTCTCCCTTGCAATTTTGGATTCATCTTCATGGGATATTCCCTTTTGAACATGGAACCACCACGTGATATTCTCAGCCTGACCAGTTAAACAAAGTTCAAATTAGCGAGTGTACGAGGGTAAAATAGTCAAAGTACAAATGACAACCTTGACTAGATTCATTCTGGTTATTCCCCAAATTGCCATTCTTGAAGTTCTTTTTTTTTCTTTTCTAAATAAATTCTTGAAGTTCTTTACATAGACGATGAGGTCAGGGACGACGCCAGAAATTTGGTGTTGGGGAGCGAAACTGATAAATTTCTTAGGGGCAATAAAAAAGGAAAAAAAAAAATTCTTGGGGGAGCGAAAATGATAAAAATTTTTCAAAATTTCGATAAATAGTAGTATTTTTAAAAAATCGGCACGGAGGCATTGATTCGCTGCCCATCAACACAAGTTGGCTCAGTTGGTAAGGATTTGGCATGTCCATACAAAGGTTAATTGTTCAATTCCCACTGCCGATGTGAGTGCTGTGTTGGTGGGTGATCTGTGAGTACCTTTGTAAGCGAACTATGGTCCCTAGGACCTGCTCTGACTCGTTGTGGTAACCGGAGCCGAACGGAGTTTAATATTTTAAGACGTAGAAGTATTGAATTTAAATTTCACTCTCATTTATTAAGTTTCACCCTTTTATGTTGTAAAGAAAATGAATAAAAGTAAATCTATAAAAAAAATCTCGATTGAACCAACTTGGTTATTTAAGTCGAGAATAATTTTTTTTTACCTCTCCTTTAGGTTTTTTTTTCTTTTTCTTTTAGTAAATCTAACTAGTACTTGGTTTTTTTATGTACATGATTAATTCGGTCCGCGTTACTGTCAGTTTATTCCTAAATAATGCTATTTTCTTGAGGGCTTTGGCTCACTTTTGCAAACTCACAAATTTCTTGCATTCAAATGTAACCAAGGCATGGAAAAAATACTAGCAATTTATAAATGAAAAGAATGGTGAATCTTAACCAAATTTTACTGATGAAAGTTTGCTAATACTGTTGCTAGGAATTGAATTTAATGAAAGACTGTCAACAATGGGAATAGCAGTAAACCTGGTTACTTACTTCACTGGGACAATGCATCTTTCAAGTGCTGCTTCTGCCAACATTGTCACAGATTTCATGGGCACATCTTTCCTTCTATGTTTGCTTGGTGGTTTCCTAGCTGACTCTTTCTTGGGCAGATTCAAAACCATTGCAATTTTTGCAGTTGTCCAAACTTTTGTAAGTTTTCCAACATTTATCTCTGGGTTAATTACAGTTTTTACTAGCTTTAGGTTAGTGAGTAAAAATGTTAGTTTCAAAAGTTCAAAAAGTAAGGGTATAGATCTCATGACCGTTAGTCAATCATCAGTTAGATAATAACTTTGTTCAACAGTATATTAATTGTCTATTATGTTACTTTTTTAATTCGGAAAAATATCATCTCCTATAATCTATCTATAATCAGTTGAAAGAATCATTGATTAATCATTTTCCCACGCCTCACTCACAACATTTGCTCAGTGCATCCTACATATGCATATGGAGTCGGCAGATATTGTGGTCAGGATCAATAGACCAGTGCACCCTATTTTTCCTCTAGCAAATGGAACTATCGGTTGACTTTTTAAACTTTTAAGACTAAAGTGTTTTTTCTCTACGGCGTAAATGTGTAAACTGTATAATCAACCCATTATCTTAAACAAATTTGTCAAGTTTAATTTCACAAAATTCTCATAAAAAAAATTCATATTCAGGGGACAGCATTGTTAGCAGTATCAACTCATCTTCCTCAGCTTCGTCCTCCTCCTTGTTCTACTAATGGCAGTTGCCAACAAGCGACCGCCTCGCAAATGGCGCTTCTGTACGCATCCCTCTATCTGATAGCACTTGGAACGGGCGGTCTAAAATCGAGTGTTTCGGGCTTTGGAAGCGATCAATTTGATGAAAATGACGAAAAAGAAAAATCACAAATGACACTGTTTTTCAGTAGGTTCTTTTTCTTTGTTAGTATTGGGACATTAATGGCGGTTACTTTCCTCGTATACATTGAAGATGAAGTTAGTAGAAGTTTGGGATATGGGATTTGTTCTGTTTCAATGTTCATTGCCATTGTTATACTTTTATCTGGAAGAAAAATGTACAGATATAAGAAATGTGCTGGAAGTCCTATTGTCCATATTATGCAAGTTATTGCAGCTTCTATGGGGAAAAGAAGGATTCAAGAACCTATAAATGCTGTTATGTTATATGAAGATACTCCTGAACCTGCCAGAATCCATCATACTGATCAATTTCGGTTAGTACTTTCTTCTTCGATGTTTAAGTCAGTAAACTAGATATATAGATAAATAATACTCCCTCCATTCCTAAATATAAGACTCTTTAGACAATTTAAGAAACATTAAGGAAGTTGTCATTTCCACCTAAATTTCCAATATTACCCCACCCTCCCCCTCTCTCACTTCTACGTCATAAAGAAAAGAAAGGAAAATATTGAGGGTATAATTAGAATAAATTGTTGACAACTAATAAAAGAACCTTAAACGACAATTAATTTGGATACCTAGATATCTCCTAAACGACAATTAATAGGGAATGGAGGGAGTACTCTAGAGAAATTGCAAATTGTTACGGATACTTATCATGAAGTAAATCAAGGAGTATAATAATCACAGGAAAAAATCGCTAAATTAATTGATTGTGATTAATTATAAATAAGAAAAGTGTACCACTTTTAAAGTGTGAGAATATGGAGGATTGTGATCTTTTACCTTTATGCCCTTTGTTGGTTATAGGCTTTCCGAAGCAGGTTTGGGAAAAAATGGGAAGTGGAGATAACTTAATAGTCTTGTTCTTGTTGGATATTTCCAACTATTCTCACGTCTCACACACAATATTTGAAGGCGGACCGGTCCTCTTTGCAAATTAAAGCCCACTTAGTAGCTTTTTGGGCTGCTGTGAGTGAGGCGTGGGCTAGGACCATTAGCCCGACTCACGCCCCAGCTTCCCCAGATACGGGTTGGCCTTCGATTTAGGCCATTGTGGGCTCGGTCTGTTGTGAGCGAGTTATTAATATGGTACTGCTAGGCTATATGAAAAGGTTATGTTTGTCATATGTTGTAAAAAGTTAAAAAGAAAATTTAAAAACACATGAATAGATATATAACAACACTTGTTACACAAATGTCGAATAAACGTTTCATTTGCCATAGTCATATTTTCTACAAAACAAAAAAAAATTACTCAAAATCTCATGATATTTTTTTTGTAGTTTCTTTGACAAGGCTGCTGTGGTAACAAAAGAAGATGAACTGAGTAATAACTCAGCTCCAAATCCTTGGAAACTTTCTTCTGTTACAAAAGTAGAAGAAGTGAAAATGATGATAAAATTATTACCAGTTTGGGCAACAACAATCATATTCTGGACAACTTATGCTCAGATGATCACTTTCTCAGTAGAACAAGCTTTTACCATGGAAAGAAACATTGGAACTTTTCAAATTCCTGCTGGTTCTCTTACCGTCTTTTTCGTGGCAGCTATCTTGATCGCCTTGGCAGTTTATGACCGTTTGATTATCCCTTTCTGGAAAAGATTCCGAGGAAAGCCAGGTATTATAATATTGGGAGGTTCGACAGTATCAATAGTCCTGGTCCCACCTTTCCATCATCTAGTATCTTCATTGGCCCTACAGACTTGTTAGGGCTAATGAGAATACGCTCAGCATCAAAGATCTTTAATGCTGAGGGTATCTTCAAATATTGAGTATCTCCATGATTTCCCTAGAAAAATCATACAAGAAATTCCCTTGTTAATTCAAAGACGGAACTAGAAGGATGGCGGTGGTATAGGCCTCTTCCTATCTGGTTCCATCTAAGAATTATGTAAAAATGATTACATTGTCTAATCTTATAGTAATTTTTTTAGTTTGCTTACGCTTCATGAAGTTTATGATTTTGTCTGTGTTTAACAGGGTTTAGCAGTTTACAAAGGATTGGCATAGGCCTATTCCTATCAGCATTAGGCATGGCTGCTGCATCACTAGCAGAGATTAAACGTCTATCAGTAGCTAAGGCGGCCGGACACAGCGGCACCAGCACCACCCTACCTATAAGTGTATTCATCTTGATCCCTCAGTTCTTCTTAGTTGGTGCTGGTGAAGGATTCATCTATAGTGGACAACTAGATTTCTTCATAACTCAAGCACCAAAAGGGATGAAAACTATGAGCACTGGTCTATTCTTGACTACACTTTCACTAGGGTTCTTCTTTAGTAGTTTGTTGGTTTCCATTGTTGACAAAGTGACCACAAGTGGTGGTGGAAAAGGGTGGGTTGCTCATAGTATTAACAATGGTAGATTAGATTGTTTCTATGGACTTTTAGCCATTTTGAGCTTGATTGATTTTGGGATATATCTTCTAGTTGCTGTTCGGTACAAGCCACAAGAAAGTCAAAAGAATTTGCAAATGAAAAGTATTGCTACTGCTAATTCTTCCACTGAAGAAGAAAATTGCTAGTATGTTGGCGCAGTACTTCTGACTCAAGATAATGAATCCAACAGTACTTCTGGTTCGGCATACTAAATTTTGGATTCGACCCTCTTTTCCGGGAAAAAAGGAGACTTTCTAGTGGAGACCAATGGTATTAGAGATACCAATCTATATGATTTATGCATTTTGCATTGCTAAAGGTTTAGATAGTTAAGTGACAATATTGAAGGGTTGTGCTTCTTTTATTTTGATTGGTATTTGAAATATCTGTATTAAAGTGTTTTTAGTCTTTTAATGATATAATATAATGTACTTAGCAACAAAAAAAATGATATAATATAGTGTTTATTGATTCTTTCACAAAGAATCGTTGATAATTCTTATTCTTTTTTTTTCCATACTTGAAATGACTGCAATAAAAATGAAAAAATTCTAAAAGAAAATGGTTACTACATAGCCCAATAGCAACTTACTTCTATTCAATGTCGATGGAGAAGTGTAGCCCAAAGGCCTTAGTCCAATTGAAAGCCCAATGGGGTAGGTAGCTTCCTAGAAACCCGGAGCGTTGAGCGGAGGGAGACGCTGTTATTTCAGTGTAGAATGCTATTTTGCAACTATTGCGTTTAATCAATTTCGACTATCGAATCGTTATAATATAAGAGTTGAGATAGTTGGGATAGGTATTTTTGAACATTTATCTCTACCATCATATTAAACAATGCACTATTCCAATTTAGTTTAGCACAATGCTAATAAAATAATACAACACTATCAATTTTTTTTTCCATTTATTATAAGAACAGAAACTACGAGTCAAGTTCAGGAAGCAAGCCTAGTTGACGTTCAACATTCCGTCCCAAGTGATGTGTCGGGTTCGAGACATGGCAACCCCCACTCCTCTTATATATTAAAAAAACACTATGAGTCAAATAACTTGATTTAGTGTGATCGAAGACATGAACTTACGATGTCTTACTCCTCGTTACACTTTAAAAAACAGTTAAAATTGTCTGTCACAAAAGGCCTTCCGGTAATCTTCAGAACTACAAGTTAGGTCTAGCGGCAGATTCAAGAAAAGGCAAGGCGATGACTGCCTTTAAGATTTTAAAATTTACATTTTTTTTCTATAACCTATACTCTAACTTGTAAACCCTAAGAGAAAATGATTATAATTAAGAATTAATTGGGAGTTAATTAGAAATGTTATAAAGAATTGTACATAAAATATTACAGAGGATCCAGAATGAATACCAAGCTGCTCGATATGTGGCTGGTTATGTTAAAATGTGATTCAACGTGGATCATACATGTAATACTAGCAGTGGCGGACGCAAACTATAAAGGCAGGAGGGGCACAACCAACCTTGAAAAAACAAATTTATAAAAACATATACGCGTTTTCATACTTTGATAATATTATATAATTACATCATTCTGATATACATTACTGATACCAACAAAATGCTCTAATGCCTGCCCATTCTTCACCTAACGAAATACTACCGTCATTTGCTCCTTCATTGATATATCACGTGATTCATCAATAAGAATAGAAAACAAGTCATCACCAATATCTTTGATAATCACTCTACAGTAAAAATTTCACAAGATTTCAAATTTTTACACTTAAATTTGTTAAAAAAAAATTAAATAAACATCATAGTCTCATCACACATTTAATCTTGTTAAAATTTTAACCAAACTTATTAAGATAAAAGTGGTGTTATTCCTATTATCCACGAACCATAAAATCTAATTTCAAATCTCAAAATGAGTATACTAAACAATGCTCACAGCATAAGGTGTTACAAAACTATATTAAAAATAAATAAATAAAATAAATTGGGGGAAAGGGTTAGTGGGGCAACCGTAGGTCCGCCAATGAATACTAGTGATTATTTTCTATTTGATTACACATTTACCATGGGATGGATGGATGGATGGTAGTGTGTTGCCAAACTTCACATCTCACCTTAAAGGGTTTACAACTTTTTCCTAAAAGTACAGTATGAACAACATGCTCTACACACTTACCAAAAACGGTAAAAATCCGTGAAACAAAAACTCTCCCGTTAAACCTTGTCCAATCACGTTAAAAGCTTCGCATATAACGTTATGGATTTACTTACTTTGTGCTCGTGATCAAAATATTGTTGGCCCATATCTTCTTTGTAGCGGTGCCTAACTCCCAAGTCTAACATTCCCAATACCTTAATTAATCAAGAAAAACGCTACAACTGATATTGTTCCAATACCTCAAAAATTTGGAATTTGAATATCTCTTGCCAATTTTAGAGGCAAAAATTTGAACTTGAACGATTATTTGAAAAAAAAATTGAATTTGAATTTCTCCCGCCAATTATTTAGCTCCTCCCGTCAAAATTAAAAACTCAAACTCAATCCTAAATCAAAACCCAATCCAAGTTGAGCCTTATTATAAATAGAGTTAAATCTCTTTTGAATGTTCCATGATAGCCAATTATATATGGTACCATTCCTGACATTGTAAATTTGATGATAAATTAATACAAAATTCACATTCAAAGCGAAAAAATAATCATGAAAAATAATGTTATTCTTAAGGTCAATGGGCAAATGGCATGTCTCAGACTCTTAAGTTGCGAGGTTAATAAATGTTTAAAAAATTAAAGAGATCGACCTAGAACTCTTAGGTTGTGAGGCTAGTAAATGTTTAAAAAATTAAAGAGGCCGACCTATAACTCTTAAATTGCGAGGCTAGTAAATGTTTAAAAAATTAAAGAGGTCGAGATTTATTTTTTCTTAAGAATTTATTAGAAAGAATATTTTTTTCCATATAAAAAAAAATTTAACAGTTTAAAAAAATATTGAAAATCAGCCGCCCCTTTTAAATTCACCAATATTCAGATTTGTTACACAATCTTTAATACAATGGTTAAGCTAAAAGTAAAGGGAAAAGGGGCATATTAAGGTTCGAGGATACACATTTGGTGGTACTAATCCGAGTATCTTTTTTGAAGCGCCAGTAGAGAGGTAAGCCTTGAGCGAAATTCTTCACGGTATCTAGCCAGAACTTGTTGGGATTCCCTCTTCGGGAGTCTGCATTACACTCGTAAAATCTAACTTTCTTATTTGGAGGCCAAAACCAAGAACCCTTTCAACTTCTTGTGATAGAGTCTTGACTTTTTTGCACATAAATTTGGTTATAGTTGTTTCGGAAGGACTATACTCAGTAATCTGAAACAGAATCACCCAAGCCAGAGTTAAAAGCAGTAAAACAAAACTATCTTTCCCCTATTATTCATTTGTATATCTTCTCTTTTGTCCATCAGAAAACAAATTCCACTTTTAGTTGATCCCACTTGACTTCAGTTCAAACATCAAAGGAAATATTCATTCTCTGTTATTGTCATGTTAGATTCCGGGCGCGCCTGAGGTTTTAAGGCTTACAGCGCCTTTAGCCTCAGGCAAGCGCCTTAACAACACTGGAGATGTAAAACTTCAACTTGATTCATTTCATACAACAAGAACATGTTATCATTCTACATTCCATAGCAACTTTCAAAATTTGGTATTCTCTTTGAATCAGTGGACTATGTACCTCTTCATAATTACCCCAAATAAGGGGTCAAAAATTAGATCAATGTTCAAAAGCAGAGTCCACCATATGATAAAAATAAATACCAAGATCAAATCACCAAGAGAAAAAGAAACACAATAATAATAATAATATAAACGATCATAAATTCGTGTAAAAGTACCTAGACATGTAGATTAAGAAATTCAAATACAAGGTTAAAAAAAATGACATCAAGGGAAACATATATAAAATAGAGGTTTATAGATCTACTAAAAGTACATTAACGAGGAGCCGTAATAGCTGAAAGAGAAGCAAGATTCTTGCAACCTAGTACCCAAAAACATGCCTGATTAAAACAGTTCTATCAATGTGAAACCATAATCAAGCAGATCTTTACTTCCTTCCCCTTATCATCATACTTTATTGATCAACAATGTTCTCAGTCAAAATTCTTTTTACTGCTAGGCCTCAGTGTCATCCTTCTTTGCAATTCCATCAGTAGCTCCAATTCCTTCTCTATCAACCATTAACAATCTTCCACCTTCTTCATCAGCCTGTTGAGTTTTCTTCTGTGATTCTTTTGCCTTCAAAGCCTGCAACTTTGAATGATTATAATACCCAACTCCCAAAAATGCCAATCCATAACCAAACAAGTTGATTGGTGTGACAGTATCCTTAATGACAGACCAAGAAAAAGCAATCAAGAGCCAATCTTTAACAACCCCAGCAACATTCATGGTCAAAGCAGAAGTCTTTCCAACAAGCAAGAAAACAGCCAAGTTCAAAGCAAATGCACATAAAGAATTAGTCCCAAAAACCAAGAAATCAAGATGGAAACTTGAAGAAGACTCTTTCAAAACAGGCAACTCCACAAAAATCCAAGGAATTGTTAAGAATGCCAAACAACTTGGAGCTACATAATACAAAGATGTAATTGGATTTAAACTTATACCCTTTGAAGTCAACAAGATCTGGATCAAAACCAATCTTGTTGCCTCAAAAGCAACAGCTCCTAATTGAAGAAAAACCCCCCAAGAATCATACTTAGCTTCACCATAAGCAGCAATAGCAACCCCAATTGAAATAGCAATCATGTTAAACATAGTTGAATTCTTGAAAGAATCTTTTTTTAAACAAATCCCAATTGAGTAAACAGCAACAGGCATCAAAGCCTTAAGCATCTGAATGAAAGAAACAGACAAATAAATATACGCCGAATTCGATAACCAGAGGGAAAGAGAATACAAAGCTCCGATGGGAACAACAGAAGTAAAGTAAACACGACGAGATAAAGAAACGGGTTCGACTAATTTGAAGACACGAACGAGAAGGAAAGCTAAAGATGAACAAAAGGTCATGTGAATCATTGTTAGTGAAACTGGGAATGGCCAATTGTAGAGCTTTTTGTCAAGGATGTATTTGTTATAAACTATTACAGTGAATGAAAGGAAGATCCAGATTGATACGTATGTATAGGAAAGGATGATCTTTTTCACAACCCCATCTGATAGGGCTGAGCCACTCCCCATTCTTCTGGTGAGGGGCGGAGTACGGTGGTGTACGGCGGCGGAGGAACAGAGAGATGAGTTTTTTGGGTGGTCTGGGAGTCTTTGAGAAGAGGACATATGGGGGTAGGGGTTTTTATTTGAGGGAGTAAAGAAAGAAAAAAAAGGAAAGTGAATGGGTGAAAATCCTCTGTCCTCGTTCATGTCCCTATTCTTATCCCTAACCAATAAAAATTTACTACATACATATTTTTTTAATTATATATACACATAATGAATTGTGATTGACTGGGACTGAGAATTTTTTTCCCGTGAGAGTGTGTGTGTCCACTAGGTGGAGGAGTGAAAAAAAATAAGGTAATTTTACGTTCAAAATTAAATGTTTACTTTTTTTTATAAATAAAATAAAAACCTCTGACGGAGAGAGTAGCAATGTATTATTTTAAGGGTGAATTTTATTTTGGTCACTGTAAATGGTTTGTAGTATTAAGTTCGTCCCTAAACTTTTAGAAATGTCAACCTCGTCCCTATAAATGGTTCATAGTGTCAAGTTTGTCCCTGAAATTTCTGAAATGTCAACCCCGTCCCTAAAAATGGCCCTGCTTGTTCCAAAAAAGTCCTTTCGTCATTGACTAACTCTATACTAGCAAAGATTAACTGAAAATTGCAAATTTCCGTAAATGAAATTCAAAACCAATTATAATAAAATCAGAATCAAACAGCAAAAAATATATATATACAAAAATTTCTACATATCACAACATCATTTGGTATGGAGGTTGACATTTCTAAAATTTCAGGGATGAACTTGATACTATGAGCCATTTCTAGGGTCATGGTTGACATTTATGTAATTTCAGGGACGAATTTGACACTGCGAGCCATTTACAGATACGAACTTGATACTGTGATCCATTTCTAGGGATGATATTGACATTTATGAAATTTTAAGGGCGAACTTGACATTGCGAGCTATTTACAGGGACCAAAATGGAATTCACCCATTATTTTAATATAAAAATGTAAATAGCTATTAAAATAGCCATTATTTTAATATAAAAAAAGCAAATAGCTATTAGGTTACTAAATTATTCACCTTTTATTATTTTGGAATTTAACCTTTTTTTACTAATATATCATATTGATATTTATGTATGAAAATAAACCGTTACCGTTTTTGTGATGGTTTATGACTATGTCGAGTATGTGGCCAATAATTCAGGAGTAAAAATAGAAGTACACATTAATCTCACTCAGTGCAAAGTATTTTCTTGTGTAAAAATAAAATGATAGATTTATTTTGACCCACGAATATTTTGACACGTTAATTTTCATTTTTGCCCCTATATTATTAGCAACATGCCTGATATGTGGCTAATTTGAACATAAATCACCACAAAAAGTAGTGACGATTTATTTTCAAAAACACGTAAATATTAGAGTGATAATTAATAATAAAAAAAAAATTAGTTGAATACTGTCCAAACAGTAAAGCGTAAATAGTTTAGTGACCTAAATAGCTATTTACTCTAATGGAAAACAAGTAAAAGATTCACTTCTTGAGTACTAGTATCTTTATCACAAGGTCCTTAGCCTAGATACCCTCCCCGCGCATGGGGTATGCTTTAATTGTCTCCCTTTCTAGGATTATCTCTTCCTCCTCCTATGAGGTGCTACTCTCTCCCCTCTTGAAGCGTACGCCCAGTTGTACTTCAGTACTAGTATCTTTGAGTACACAACTTTGAGTAAAGGAGGTTTTACTTGGATTAGCATTTATTCTTGCTATATAAGGAATCAAAGAAATGGATGTGATTCTTGAAAGAGCCGCAGACAGGCGCTTTTCGAGCACTTGTTCATCTAAAATATTGTTATTTTAATATAATATTAAGTTTTAGCTAGCAATTAAATTTTCAACAGAATGAAAAACCCACTTTTGCAATTAGAAAAAAAAGAAAAAAAAAAAAGAAAAGGAAATGTACATGGCCCGACATTAAGTTGCAAAATAAATATAACTAGACTAAGAAAGATGTGAACGTTCCTTAGAAGGTGTAGTAGGGGTTCACTAATCGATTTGCTTAGGAGTTTGAAGGTTTCTATTCTTCACGGTCTTCAAAGTTTATGATCTCCAAATTACTTCTCCTTTCTTCTTTAAGGAAATGAGCTTTAAACTTCCAAAGTTTCCTTAATTTCTTGTTCTAAAAAATAAGTTTCCTTAATTTTATTTACTGTCTCCAATTCAAAAACTTGAGGACCTTCTAAGCAAAACACCAACATATGGTCACATCTCATACCAAGTTGTTTAGGGGTTTGGATTTATTTCATATGGTCATGGTCAGGACTGAATTTAACAACTTAGCATTAAGAGGGTGAATTAGTACATTTAAAAAGGGAGACGATACTTGATATTTTAAAGATTTTTTTTTCCTAAAAAAAGAATTTTTTTTAAAGGTAACAAATGTTATTTTTAAAATATTGGGGAGGGGGTCACCCGCCTTCGTTGGATCCGCCACTAGTCATGGTTAATTTTATCACAAGTAGAAAAATTGTATAAGTCTAAAATGGATTTAAAAAGCAAACATATGCTAAAATTAAGCTTATGGCTAATTAAGGGGTCATTTTCAGTTCTGGTGAACCCTATTAATGCTGTGAATAAAAAAAATGAAGAAGATTAACCTAATTCCATTTGAAAATATGTTGTGGGGGAAGGCACTAATTGATCAATTCGGCATTATTCGGACCGATTTCACCTAGCAGAGGGAAAAAGGGTCTCGAAGAATAATGGACTAAGAGTGAGTAATTAAAAAATAAAACGGAGAACCATTATTAATTCTCTTTTTTTTTAATAGCATGATTGTGCTAAAAGAGTGGGATACTGAGGGAAAGATATATGTATATAATTAAAGGGTATGGTGGGAATGATTCCCTCCAATCAAAATTATTTTTGAATTATTTCCATTGAATCAGTCTCCAAGTCCAGCTGTTTGCAAAGTATAATAAAAACAAAGAAAAAATCAAAGAGACTTTGATTTTGAGAGAAATGTGAATTGGGAGAAGATGGTGCCAAGAAAATTAAAAAAGCATATCCCAAAAGGTCTGAGTTGACTAACTACCTTCTCAAACTTTGACTTATTGCTTATTCTCTCCTTTTCTTTTTCTTTTTTTGGGCTAAATTAAAAGAAACGCGTAAGTAATAGTGACCAAACAACTAATGTAAAAACTGGCCTTGTAAAAAAAACATTATATAAACTCTTCTTTTGGGGTTTGCATTTCTGTTTGGTCTTTTGAGCGAATAAACAATGATAAATTCTTAAGTAATCATCCAAATAATCGAATATTTTACACAAAATTCAAAAAATTACGGTTTAAATCTTAATTATTCAATAAAATGCCAGGACTTTTATCGTATCTAATCAAAGTTATTATAAGTTAGTAACTTACTTTTTTCTTGGGTTAAATCATTTAGGTATCTCGGGAGGGTCCGGCGATTGGGTACCACATCTTAGGTCTATGATAAGGTACCTGTTTTGGATGGAATTCATCGCATTTGAATGGAAAATTTGTTGGAGTATTGAAATGTCCATAATATCCTTATAAATTATGTTGATTTTCTTATTTATAGTCTTATTTTCTACTAAAAATTGTATAAAGCCAATATAATTACTATATTGACAACAATTGAACATTCAAAAGATAAACTCTATTCAAAATAAGGCTAAATGTTTCATGTAATGGTAATTGGACAAAATCATCCTCATAGAGAGACTGCTTTGACCATTTACAAAAGGCAATTACAAATTTCTCTAGAGATGAGGATCTCACCAGGGACAATCAATTTGAGATGGAGAAAGTGTTAGAAAATAAAAAATAATATTGGGAGAGAAAATAAGATCGAAAACAATAAAGAAAGACACGAGAAATTGTTTACTCAATTCGTTAAGGATGACTACGTCCGGAAGCGCTGCCAATTCAGTATATTTACTATGTTATTAGATACAATATTTATATTAAATAGATATGTTATTTATAGGAAAAATGACGGAATTAAAATTACGATACATTAACGAAAAACTCAAAATTCTGACCATGCTCAGTATCTCAGACTCTATAACCTAACCAAAAGTATTGTTGACCCAAAAAAAAAGAAACGAACAGTGGTGGAGCTTTATGTTTGGACCAGTTTTGTATCGACCGCTCAACTGGGGCCTTTTTGTATTGAAGGCTTATAGCATGTGAATTAGTCCAGAGTCAATTTTTACAAATAACCGGCCAATTATGTATAGTTTTGCAAAAGAAATGTCATAATAATTTTTTGTAATTCAAGCTTTTTCATATTTTTTCTTCTTTTTCACTAGTTCATTCAAATCTCCCTAAATAAATAATTGCGGTGAAAATTAAATTGATATATGTATGCCGTAGCCTATGCTCTATAAGAGCATGATGTTTGATAAACAAGGTACATTAGGGGTGGTCGAGGATGATACTCCATTCACGTTATAACAAGACGCATATATCTTTCCTCCACCAACATCCGATATTAAATTAATCTCATGCATTTTAATATTAGTGCATGGTTTGTCCTTGCTGCAACCCAAATGAATAGCTTTCTCATTGATTGAAGATCCTTGCACATTCCTATATGTTACATAACTCACTTCCACAGCTGAGGGCTATACAAATATCAAAACCCAAAAAAAATATTTTAATTTTGGTGGGAATGATGAAAATTTTCACATGTTTTAAGGGAATTTTGAGGATTCAATTCAAATTTCTAACCTGATCTCCACAATGAAATTCACCATTGCAATAGAATTGATCGATAATAATCGGGTTTTGTACGTTGGTTACATTGATGTTCTCAAAGTGTATATCTCGAGCATAGCCAGAACCTCCCTGGAATAAAAGGGAAAAAAAATGACTTTGAATGAATGAAGATCTTATATTAAGGGAAATGGGATGTTCTCAAGTTTTTTTTTCTATCCGAGGTTTTCTTGAAAATTATTACCGGCCATGTCTTGATTCTTATACCATTCTGAGCTCCATAGAATTTGCAGTTTTTAACAAATACTTTCTCCACTGTAGCATATGATCCATCTTTTCCTAAACTCCCCACACTGACAAAGAAAAAAAAAGAAGAAAAAAGTGATCATTATCCTATCCAAATACCATAAGGAAAAAACGATTAAGGCTTCCACCTCCCCGTTTCGATGGTTAATAGAGGAGTTAATCATGGGTGCGCCGTATGTCAGAGATTTTTGTACACTAACAACTCATAAAGAGCACAGATTATGTGATTAGCAGGAATCGAACTCCTATACTATAATAAGTGAAGGTAAGACTACCACAACAATATTCATGATAAGTTATCTCACTAAACTATGTCTATGAGACTATAGTTCCCACGTATAACTTCTAGTCACACCGGCTTCAAAATGATAGAATTCATCAGCTTGAAAGGGAAAATTATAATATAGGACCGGCTTTGTGGGACTGACCTTTCAGTCCTCTCACATGAACCTATTTTGTAAGTAAACTTCACTCCAACTCATCTAAAAGGGTCGTGGAACTAGTCCCACAAAGCCAAACCCAACGACCGAATCCATATCAAAATGACCCGTTTGAAAGGGAATAACGCATAGACAGAGTGATACCTTATGCCATGCCCTGGTCCACATGTAACTCTTGTAATTCTAATATCAGAGCTGCCACTGTTAATTGCCACACAGTCATCACCTATTCATTTCATCAATAAAAAAGAAATGTGAATTATGCTAAGTGAATCAATACAGAGAACATCAACACCGTTTTTGTTTGGAATTGCCGAAATGTCCTTATGAATATTACATTTCTCAAAACAAAAAATCAAAATCAACTACATGTGTTTTTTCTATAAGTATACTCTCTAGCATATAGGTTTAGTTCTGCCTCTGGTAGTCGGATGTTCGGACTTTAAGGATTATTACAATAAGTAACACTTCCGAACTGGTGCAGAATATGTGTTATGTCCGACCGCAATCTCAACTGTTAATTCTTGATTCAACTGATGAAAAACAAATGAATACATGTTCTTCGAATAGCATGAACAATTGTTATTTATACTATTCCGGAAAAAAAAAGTTTATTCTACTTAAAACTCAATTGTCGGATCAATTGATCCAAAAACTTGTGTTACGCATATGCATTACAAAATACTAATTTCACGCTGAATCAAAAGCGGACAAAAAAGGTTTACAAGTAAAAGATAAAAAAAAAAAAAAAGATAATAATTACCAGTTTGAATATGTGTTTTAGAAATTGAGACATGAGTTGAGTGAGCTACATCAATCCCGTCAGTGTTGGGACTATCTTGAGGTGCAATAATATGGAGACGAGAAATGTTAACATAATTGCTTTGAGTAATTCCGATATGGTTTCTTGGACTATGTATATGTTTAAGTCCCGTCAATACAAGGCCATCACATCGGAAGAAGTATAGAGCCTGCAATGTTTCAAAACTTAGGATTGGAAGGACGAATTCCGCAATAATATATCTTATAGTAAATTTGAAATAAGTTTAAAAGGGTGAAAATACAATATTTATAAAAAAAAATTCTCGAAAAAATTAAAATTTTCCATAGAAAAAATTGGTGGTTCGAAAATATTAGAGGATGCCACCATTCCAGTCTACGAATCCACCCTTGCTCATCAACAATTTGCTTGTTCGTAAACAAATGTTTCTGCCAATTTTCTTCAATAGTCACTAAAATATTTAGGAAAATACAAAAGATCAATTTAGGGAACCACATATCATATTTGGATATTGTCATATGTTGCAATGCTAAATGCAAGATTTTACATTTAGAGTTCACGTCTTTTCTTATTAATAATTTGATTTATATGAAAATTGTGTCTTAATTTTTCATAACCAAAAACTATTTGATCCTATTGTAAAGGTATATGATTTTAATTTATGTGGCTCACCGTTGGTCGATTGCAACCACCACTATACTCCTGAAAAAAAAAGTAAAAAAGTTCAGTTATCAAATAGCTAATAATATCACAAATAACTGTTTATTTAGTTCATTTTGTTCAATAAGAAATCATACATTGATATGATGAGTACCAAGACTACCAACTGTTTTCCACCAGGATTCACCGTTTCCAATGATATATCCAGAGCCATGCATTAGTAGACCAGATATGCCTGAAAAATATAGCCAACTATTGCTTGCACACCCATTCCATGTATCAATACTCTTTGGTGCCACCATATTTCCCATAACCTGAGATTATAATAAAAATATAAGGAGAAAGTTCATAAAAAGCCTTTAAAAAGAATTGGGGGATCCAAAGTCCCCCACCCCGTAAGTCCGTTCTCATGACTGTGTAAGAGTCAGACTCAATTTGTGCAACACTAACTAAGGTAAAAGATGTTTTACCTTTAGGCGGACACTAAAAGATTTGCAAGGTCCTTCAAATTTTGTTGGCCTCAGTAAAAAGTTTCTTCCTTTGGGAACATTCAGTACTGAAACTGCTTCAGTATTTTCACATACAAGCTTCCAAGCTTCTTCAAAAGCCTTGCATGCAAAAACCACACATAAAAAAAAATAAAAATAAAAAATTAAAGAATTTGCATCCTCATAAACAACAAGAACTAGTTAAAATATAAAGAGAAAAATTAATTAAGGAGACAAACAATATCATTTATTTTTTTACTTTGGTATCATCATGTTTTCCATCTCCAACAGCACCATAATTCATCACATTGAAAATTGCTGCATTTCCACCACCCAAAGCAAATGCTGCAACATAAACTATGAAGTAGACAATAAGTGTATCCTGCAAAATTCATGAGCAAAAAAAGTGATTTTTTATTTCTTAAAGTTGAATAAAAAATTATCCATTGATATTAGAACGATCGGGATTATTACAGCCAAAACAATCCTAAAACATCTTATCAAAAACATCAAAGGAGAAAAGTTGAGGTATCTATATTATAATGTCACAATGAGAAGCGATTTTTAGCTAGTATGATCTCATTTTAATTACAATGCTGACAACTCCGTATTGAACCAATTGAAGTCATCTGGTCGTTTTATTTAACTGCTTAAGAACAACTTTTTGATTAGCTATTCCTAAACAACTATCTTAATTTTCAGATCGACCAACCTAAAGGTTCAGATTGGTTCAGCACATCAGCACCAGAACCGGACATGTATGATCCTACCCTTATACATATCTTACCATTGTATGCATGCAGAAGAACAAAAAAAAAATAAATAAATAATTATTTTAATATTTTCCCTTACAAGTTCGTAGCTCAACTTACATTTATAGGCAGAATTTGGGTGAGATCTTGAGCAATAATGCATTGATATTTCTTGCTGAATTTTGTTAATATTCTCTCTGGATTAAAACTGTAGAAGTTTATTTGGGATAATTTTGAAGCTGCTAATGAAATTTATGGTTAATAATCTCTCAAATCTGAGAATCATACACTAATTGAGTCTACTTTTAACATCTGAATATGCAAATGAAGCAGTCAATTTTCTGTATTCATTAACTTACAATTAAATTGTAATGGGAGGATCAGAAACACACCAAGTAATTACTCCATCCGATTCAAAATATAAGTCTTTTTAAAAGTTATATTTTGTTGCAAAATATAAGTCTTTCTACAATAATTGTGAATTTATTGACTAATTTACCCCTATATTATTTTCTCTCTATATTCATTTTGGTCAACATTTGTAGTTCCTATACAACTCTTCATTAATTTATTAGTTGTTTGAAGTATTAATTAGGGGTACTTTAGTCATCTTGATTAGTATCTTAATTTGTGTAAAAAATCTTAATTTTGAATTGGAGGGAGTATGCGCTTTACTGGAAATTGTACCTTAACAGCGGTTACAAATTCTGATTTTCAAAGTTACGAGGTGTTCTGATATTTTTGGAAAACTTATAAATTCATTACAACAGAAGTGGAAGTTCAAGATCCCAAACAAGAATTGGTATATATCTAAATAAATTTGCCCCAAGAAAATTAAAAGAACATTTCACTTTAATTAAATTATTTGTTAATGAAGAATGTTAATCAGACACCAATTGAGAGTCGATTTTAAAATCTGCATATGCAAATGAGGCAATGAATTTTCCATATTCCGCAACTTGGAATTAAATTTTTAAGGGGTGATCAGAAACATTCCAAGTAAATATTTATTTCGAAGGAAGGTGTACTATTATCGGTTACCAACCGTTACAAATCTCGACTTTCAGTGTGACAATTAGGCTTTAAATAGAATAAAAGATCATAGGCAATTTTTCATTTTCTTTTCCATGGGGACATTTATATTCCAATGCATATAGTAAAACCATCACTCTTAACGACCGACATCTACATTCTGAGAAAACCAATATCTCTATCATTAGAAATTAAGCACGCATATCTAATTTACTGATAGAAACAGGCTTCGGAGAAAATACTTATAAAATGTTTTAACAAAAGAGGCGAATGAAAATCTATAGTTCCTCCCCTCCGCTCACAAGCTAGCAATAGCATCTAATTAAAGTTTTAACAAAAACACAAGCAGGTTGTCAACAATAGAAGAATAGAATGTCAATCTCTTGGAATCACTGATACAAACATCCAAAATAGCCCCTTGGCCAAAGTTTGAAGGCTCTACAACTCTCTCTTCTCATTGAGGACGGTTTCTTCAAAGGCCATCATCACGATCCCTCAAGATGGCACTGCAGAAGAGCATTCTGATGTAAGACAATTTACAAAGCAGTGGCAAGTACCCAAAAAAGAAAAGCTGAAAACAAAGGAACAATTCAGAAATCCGACACACCAATAATTCAATCGATCAGCAGAACAAATTTCAAATAGGTAAGCCATATCCGACTAAGAAAACCTCAAGTACCATAAAGGTACAAAGAATTCCTTCCATGAATTCTTCCAGTATAACTAGAAATTATGCCAGTACCGTCACAAATAGGGCTATATTTTTCATGTTCTTTTCATGTTTTCAAGATCTAAATTATTATTTATGCAAGGCAGACACTCTAGACACCAGATCCAACATGATGCAAGACCTACGTAAATACAACTCTCTCCAGAAAAGAACATTGAAACTTTATGGACTCGGGTAATAGAAATTTTGAAAAAGGATCTGTGAACATGGAAGACAGATGCTTGAATATACCAAACCATACCACAACTATCCTGAAAATTGCTAAAATTAGACATTGTTGCATTGAATCATGAAAATGAAGGCATGAAGCAGCATAAAGTCTTCAGTGCAATGAAAGAACCAAATTACAAGTTCGATTACCGTCTTTAATCCATAAATGGCAAGGACAAAGAATAAAACAGAACCCAAGAAAATGAGTTAAGAGCATGATCATAGATGACATACTGTATGTAGAAGTGTCAATCTGCTCTGGAAGCTCCTTTATGTCCACTTCAAACCTCTCCTGAACCTAGAACCATATATTAACCAGCGGACTATTAGATTTAATAAAACAACCAAACATAATACTAAAAATAAACAAAATCCTAATTTAACTTACCTGATTGAGAACATCGGAATCGGATGCAGAGGAAACAAATGTGATAGCAAGTCCCTTTGTTCCAAATCTACCAGCTCTACCTACCTGTAAAATATTCAGATTAATCAGGACCATCAAACAAAAAAAAAGACAACACAAAAAAGTCAAACCAAGACCCACCCTGTGGAGGTAAGTGTCGGCAGAATCTGGCATGTCGTAATTAATGACTATGTTAACACGTTCGATGTCAATTCCCCTGCCAACCAAATCAGTTGCAACCAGAATCCTCTTGTGCCCCTCCTTGAAGCCCTTGTAGCGTGTCAATCTACAGCACACAAATGCAATCAGTTAACAAATATTCTCCACATTAGAAACGTCAACAAATACAATCAAGATGAAGAGGGCTCACACCAACCACACAATCACGGAAACTAATTAAGACAACTTAACTAGCATGATAGGTTTCACTAGAAGTGAACATCAGAATGCAACTAGCCCTCACATCAAAATGGGCAAAAGTAACTCACAGGGATACTACAATAACCCACAAGGTTACTTATACAACTAGTTTCAGATCCAAAAATAAGTAAACAAATTCTCCAGAATTTATGTCCAAAAGAGAGATCCAAACCTTTCCTCCTGGGACATTCCAGAATGGATGCAAATAGATGGAAAATTACACTCTACAAGCAACTTGTTCAGCTCCCCAGCCCGACTAACGCTTTTAACGAATATGACAACTTGGTTGAAATCCAGTGCATCGAGCAGATCATTCAGCTTCCGGTTTTTCTCCAGCTCGCTCAACTTGATGTAGTGCTGCCAGGAAACCACGGGAAGGTTAGATTGAAAGCAAACCAACTTTCAAACTAGTGAATTGCTACCTAACAATCTTTCAAAAGCACACCTGTACAAGACCATGAAGAGTCAGCTTGGCCTCATCATCCACGTAGATTTCCATTGGCTGAAAGGACAAATGTCACAGTAAAGCATATTAGGAGCCAGCCTTAAGCTAATTGAATCCAGAACGAAATGAATGATGGGTGATTCCCTTGAACTGAAGGTCCATCTGTCTGATTTGCCTCCTCAAAAATATATTACAAGCTAGTGTCTAAACCTCAAAACAGAGCATCTACGCATCTGATAGAACACTACAAACAGACCAATCACCGATCCCATCTAGACCAACCTTCCCCTTCTGTGACCAAATAAGTTAAAAGGGAAAAAACAGGCTAACAGAAAGTTTTAAAAAATGGACAACCAAGCCTAGGATAGACCAGAGAGTTTTGATCCCCAAGTTCCTCAATATTTAGGGTCACATATTGCCATCAGCTCCGTTTTCCTCACACCAAGATAACTTTCGCAGTGGAGGTACTGATAAAACACAATACACATGGTTAAGTATAAGGTGCTTCAATAACTGCATTCTGGACAATCTCCGGAAGAAATCTGGAATAATGAAAATGGTAGCGTCAAAATTCAAGTAGAACTGGCCACAGAACATTACATCTTGCATGAACTTTTTGCAAACTGGGCGAATTTCCTTGCTAAGAGTAGCTGAAAACATCATCACTTGCTTATCATGAGGTGTCCTCTTGAAGATTTCCTGTACATCTTTCCTCATATCTGTAATGACATGGCCAACAAATGTTATTATAATGAACATGAAATAAGAGACAGAGACCAATTACACTAAAAGTATGCAATGAACTTGGGGTTCCACAACATACCCAGAGACTCGAGCATCTTGTCACACTCGTCCAGGATGAAATGCCTTACATTCCTCAGAGATAAGTCCTTATCCCTAGCCAAGCCAAGAATTCTCCCGGGTGTTCCTACTACAATATGAGGGCATTCATTCTTGAGGAGGTCCTTGTGGATTTTGACATTGACACCACCATAGAAAACCGCAACCTTTATATCAGGCAAGTAAGTGCTGAAACGCTCGAACTCATGACAAATCTGCAAAGAAATTGAGTAACTCATCAGGCAGCTGCACAAACTGAAAAATTTCAATATACAAACTAGGTCTTTGGATGCCAAGTAATACATCCAACACTAGTGAAAACAAATTTGATAAGATGCAAATTCAAGCTGCAATGCATACCTGATAAGCCAACTCCCTCGTGTGACATAGGACAAGTGCAGCAACCTGCCCTGCAACAGGCTCTATTTGTTGCAGTGTTGAAAGAACAAAAACAGCAGTTTTTCCCATCCCAGATTTTGCTTGGCATAAGACGTCCATACCCAAAATCGCTTGAGGAATACATTCATGTTGAACTGATGAAGAACCAAAGAAATTGGAGCCAAGGAAGCCTCAGTTTCAATTTAAAAAGTTTACCATTGTACTTCTCCAAAACAGGAGTGTATAAGTGATTTACCTGATTAACAAGGAGCACAAGATTAGGAAAGCATAAACTCACATAAAACCATTAACTAAATAAAGAAGATGTAAGATGAGCACACATTTTGAAGGAAAGAAATTGAACAAATTGGAGATTCAAAATTCAGCAGGGTAAACAGAATTCAACAATTTACCACAACTACAGTAAGGAAGAGAGGCATTTAACCATGTAAAAATGAGTCTAAGACTTATCTACTCATTGAGTAGACAATTTTTTTATTAGAAAACAAAGGGTCCATAAGTAAATAAAATTGTAGTAGAATATCAACTTAAAGGGCTCATCTTTACACAGCAAGACAGATTCATGTAAGGCTAATGATAGCAAGGACAAGTGTCTTGCCTTCAGAAGGATGCTCAAATCCTGAATCCACAATTGCTCGAAGAAGTTCTGGCTTCAAAAGGAAGTCTCTGAATCCGGAACTGTGAATGCCCACATAGCCCCTGCATTTGGATAACAAATAAAAATTAGTTCAAACAAGATACCAACATCTATAGAAGGAAAAGCAGGGAAAACAAATTCATCAAAACAGATTGATACAAGGTTCCGCAAAATAATAACAAAATATCCTTTCCGGCACTCAAAACAAATTGATACAAAGGTCTGCATAATAATTCAAAATAATTCTTTTCAGCATACTATCACCTCCAAACCAACCAGAAATAGGGTTCTTTATTGTTGGGGGATTGGGGGAGGGCTTGCGCTCGATATGCATTGAACCCTGAGCTCTCAGTAGTGCTTTACCCAAAAACTACTATGTTGGCTCAGAATTAAGTACATTAACTACAAAAAAAAAGATATCAAAAGCAGCAATTGACAACTGGAGCTGCAGCAGTTTGTTCCGGACGAGGCCAGTTTGGCTTGTATAATAACAAATCGTGTTTTCGATAATAAATTGTAATATTCTCAACTGATAATCTTCAAAAACTAAGCTAAAGAACAATTCTTGCTATAAAGATTAGAAAATTAGGTTAAAGACACATCAAACAAAAATTCATAAACTTAATAATACAGTCAAAGATGTAATTTTTTTTGCATATTATGAACTACAACAGGTATAGTTGACATTAACATACATCTGTATTAAAAAAAAAAAACATACATCTGAATCCAAAACCAGCTATATACATCTATGAAAAAACATGAACTAAATATGCACATAAAAAAGTAAGTAATTATTTTTAAGGTTAAAAAAAAGGTGCTAACTTTTTGGCGGACTCGCCGTTGACTTTAGCTGAAACGGAGTCGGGGGCTTTCTCATCTTCTTCCTCATAGTCAAGTAGCTCTTCCTCGTAAGCCTCGTTCTCCTTTGCATCTCCCATTTCTTAATCTCCTTACTTACTGAAAAAAAAAAATAGATCCAAATCAAAAATTGAAACTTTCCATACAAATCCAACCTTAATTCATACAATTTAAGGGAAACGTTAGGGATTTGAAGGAGATATGAACAAATTACCTGGTAAAATCTGTTAGATTTGGGTTAGGGGGGGAAAAGGGGGAATTAGGGTTAGGGTTTAGGGAGAGTCTGCAGAGAGATTGTTAGAGAGAGAAAAAATTGAAAATTTTGGTTTTGAAGAGAGAGAGAGAGTGATAGGGTTCTATAGTAAGGAGGTGTTTAAATAGTAAGGGATGTTATGTTATTTTCCTATTATACCCTCGTAGGTTATCCAAAACTTTATGCCGACTGACCGGTGTGAGATATTTTGCGTTTTTTTATATGTATTTTTCTTTTTCTGTTTTTATATTTTATAGACAATTATCAGTAATCCATTTTAGGAGAGAGTGGTCGACGTCCTACCGAATGTATTTATTTATTTATACCTCTTAAATTCAAAAAAATTATTTGAATCTCACATTTTTTCTTAGTTTTTATGTTTTTCAAATGAAAAAAATCTTTAAATAACCATCCACTCCAACTCTCTCTTTATTTCTATTTAAAATAATGACTAACGTTTTCAAAATTTATACGAGTGTTTTTTTAATATAAAAAATTAAAATACAATTATCGTATTTATAAAAAAAAAAGTAAAAAGAATGGAAAGGAAAAGCCAGAACCAAGAAATATCCAATCCATCACAAGGTCCATAACTCAGTGTGGGTTCGATACTCTCCTCATACATGAGGCATGCTTTAAATTTTCTTTTCTAGGGTTCTCTCATTTTCTTGTGAGGCACTTCTATCTCCCCTTTATGGGGCAACTGCTCAGCCGTCTTCAAAAAAAAAAATATATATATCTAATCCTATCAAAGTGCCTTTCCCTTCCACCCCACTCCTCTCTTCAATCCCACACCATTCTTTGGTATCTGTCGCTTCTACTTCAATGGCAGCAACAACAACTTCATCCTTTCAGCCACATACCTACTCCTATTATTCGTCTACAAAAAATCATCCAGGTAATTCTTTGTTCCAGACCCTTTGCTCCAACTAAAAATAATAATATTTCGTTCGGAGTTAAATGTCCACTTTTTTATTTATTTTGTATAAAAAAAAATGAATATTTAATTATGGACAGAAGGAGTAATAAAAAAGACTCCAACATGGCACTTTGCTTAGGAATTATCATAAATTTTCTTACTGGAAAATTCACAGGTTCTTGTAGAATCAACTCAAACAATCAGAAGCTTATTGGAAAATTCAATTTCTTATCTCTGAAAGCTAAGGTCCAAAGCACATTCTAGCTTCTGTACTAATTGCAAAAAATAAATGCTGTTTCTTTCAAAATCTTTTGTTCGGTTTTTTTTTCAACCTTTCAGTAACTTTCTTTTCTCCTCTTTTTTGTGTTTTGTTTCATTTTTTGGTATAAAGGCATCAGTAAATGAACCAAGTACAAAGCAGAATAGTGTTTTATGTGCTGATTGTGATGGAAATGGTAAGTTTCTGGAAGCAATTGAAACTTTTTTAGACATTTATTGATTGGAACTGCTGTTTTCTTACATTTTAGACTCAATTTTCGGTTTCAGGATTATACGTGCGGAACGCATCTTTTTCGTATATGAGAGCGGGCAAATAAGCCGTGGAAAACAGTTATTCTCCACAGGGTGAATAACTGTTCATGAAATAGCTCTATTCACCCGGTTGAGTTATTTGCCGTTCTGCACCATGCTGAAAAAAAAGTGTGTTCCGCATTAGAGACTGGTTGCAATTTTCCTTACAAGAAAAAGAAGAAATATAAGTACTTGTGACTTGCTTTAATGGGGTTTCTTTTTTTGTTGTGGAATTTCTAGGTGCAGTAAAATGCTCTCAATGTAAAGGCAAAGGGGTGAACTCAGTTGATCACTTCAATGGGCAATTTAAAGCTGGTGATTCTTGCTGGCTTTGCGGGTATTGAGTGTAAATGTTTCCAAGTGTTGTTCATCATATGATATGATAAAACTTCATGTTTATTTGCAAACTAATTCGAATTAGGAAGCGAATAGAAATGGCCTTATCTGAATATGTCTGATCAGATAATTCATAAAAATAAAAATAAAAACTGGAAATTTGTCATTTATAAGGTCCTTTGATTGATCCACTTCTTTGAAGCCAGCCATAGTTGAGTGTAATTGAGATAACCTAATCTCTTATTTTTCTTGCAGGGGAAAGAAGGACGTTTTGTGTGGAAATTGCAACGGAGCAGGTTTTATTGGAGGCTTCATGACCTCGTCCGACACTTAAATTCAGACAAGGTTCATAGTTCCAGCATTCTTGTAAAGTTCTTTGCTTTCATTTCTATGTATATCAGTATTTTCAGGTAAACAGAATACACAAGGAAATCGGAAAATGATCGCTTGTGAGTATATAAAATGCTATTTCCAGTCCTTATTTTTGTACCCCACTTCGCAAATAGCCTTGTTTTCTGGAGTTGGACAGGACTAACCTGAACGCATTATCAGTAAAGTTACGTTTGCAAGTCAATGTAAAATGGTTTACGTTGTTTAGAAATGAAGATAAAGCGCAATAACAAGGCGATGAGGATAGTTTTTTCCAACCTCAAGAAACAAGGCCATTCTTCAAATAGCCTTGTTTTCTAGAGTTGGACAAGACTAACCTGAGCGCATTATCAGTAAAATTACATTTGCAAGTCAATGTATAATGGTTTACGTTGTTTACCAAAAAGAAGATAAAGCTCGATAACAAGGAGTTCAAGGGAGGTTTTCCCAACCTTAAGAAACAATGCCATTTGCAGGTTGGGTTACAACCTCTTCTTTCTAGCTTCTATCAATTATATCTATTTTGCATTAGTAGTTATCATACTATAATCAGACTATGTTTTGTGGTTTGAACCAAGAATTCATATCTAAGTGGGACCCGGACCTATCGATCCGAGTTAGAAGTGCTTGGCCAACTGTGTTAGCCCTCATTGACAGCAAAGTGGGACTCTAGAGACTCCCTATAAAATCAGACATTTGCTTCTGAAGCAAACTAGTGGCTTCTGATTCAGGATGAAAAACATGGTAAACATGGGACTCATCTTTGGCTTCAATCAGCTTCACTTTTCGAACGCCTTTCCTCTTCAAAAACTCTGCATAATTCACTCCCTTTTCCTTCAAGAAATCCAAGCCTGCAACAAAAACAACCACTTCAGGAAACTGACTCCATTCAGTTTCCAAAAGTTCTGAATTAGTCTCAAAATTGCATCCATAGTAATCGCGGTTCTCTCCTTCTGGCAAGCTGAATTTCCAGAACATGTCATTTAAAAACACAGAATATGCTGATCCATCAGCCATTTCTACCTCGGTCCTCTTTTCGCTCCCAAAGTAAGGATGAATTGGCAACAACCCTTTAATCCCAACATTAGAAACTTCATTTTTTTGTAGCTCTAATAGCAACTTGGTGGACAATGTTGCCACCAGCACTATCACCCGAGAGAAAAACGCGATAAAGATCAGCCCTTTGAAGCCATGGTTCGGAGTCTTTACTCTTGCTAAGCCATTCCAGGGAAGAATAACAATCTTCGTAAGCTATAGGAAGCTTATTTTCTGGTGCAAGACGATAGTCAATAGAGACGACAATAGTTTTGGATATCACGGAAAGATCACCTAAGAAGGCATGATATCCTAGCCAAGTAGTCGAGCCAATGCAAAAGCCGCCTCCATGGAAATAAACCAGGACCGGAAGAAGCTGATGACCAAGAACTGATTCAGGAACATCAGGAAGAAAGATCCTTGATGTTATTGGCTTTGATGAATCAATTGTAACATCTTTGGATTTGTATCCATTTGATGTTTTAGTTGAAACAGTGGCGATTTCAGGATTGTATCGTTTTACGGAACCATCTGAGAAGAATCGAATGAAACCTGGTAGTTCAGCAATGATAGAAGACATTGTTGTTTTATTTGGTTTTGTTATAAGTCCCATGTTGTAGTGGATTAGGCTTAAATAAGGTTAGTTTCACAAGAAAGAGGTAAGGCCTTAAATGTGTGGACATGAAGGAAAATTTGGTAATGGATAGGTAAGTTGATCACAAGAGGAGTGTTGGACTTTATTTTCAACTAATTTTGAACAAGTGAAAAGATGATTTTGAATCTAACATTCAACTAAAAAAAGAAAAAAGAGTAGACAAGTAAACTTGTTACTGACATGACTTGGCTCAAACGGAAAAAGTAGTTTTACTGTACTTTACCTAAGATCTCAAGTTCGAGTCTTATTTATGAAGAGATTTTGTTTAGACCTCTCTCTACAAAGAGCTTAATAGTAAAGCGGATCAAATTAGTGGAACGTAAAATGGAACAAGTTACAATTAGGCTCGTAATGTAAAAAAAAATATAAACTTGTTGAAATTGATCAATAAAGACAGTGTAAAATATGTAGTAAATGCTGAATTGAATTGCAAAAAATAAAATAACAAAGGCAGCGTCAAATACGTAGTACATGAGGAACTGAATTGCAAAAAAATGATTTAATTAAATCGCGCCAGGTAGAGGTCGAACCTACGACTTTCTGCTTAGGAAACAGACGCTCTATCCACTGAGCTACATGTTGTTGAGATTGGTGGGATTTCTTGAATTATCTATGTGGGGAGTTTAGTGCATAAAGTTCCAGTGTTTCTGTTCTAAAGATCAGGGTTTTTCTGCTCTTGATAATAAATAATAATAAATAAAAAAAAAAAAAAATTGGTCCAATGTTTGTTGAAATTTGTCAGTGTAAGGATATTTTAAGATTTATCGCGTATGATGTTGTCTAAGTAGAATTTGATTTATTCTGCTCATGAGTTAACTCAATATAAATTTGACTCCTTCATTTCCGCCCTAGACTTAGGGTGTGCTTGGATTGGGTGTTTGGTAACCAGCTTTGGATTGAGTCTGAAATTTGGTGTAGGGATGATTTAACACTTCACATTTCATTTTCATACTCAATCCAAATATGGTTTGGGTCTGAGTTTAAGTCTCAAACCAAACCAAACCCAATTTAAGCACACCCTTAAATTTGAGGAAGAGAACAAACGTTTCAACTACTAGGGGTGTTTAAGAAAAACCGAAACCGACCGATCCAAACCAATCCAAACCGAATTTTCGGTTTGAGCGGTGCATTGGACTGGTTTCGGTTTGAGCTAAATTAAAACCGAATTTTTGGTTTGGTTTAAAAAAATTATAAACCAAACCGAACCAAACCGAATATATAAAACATATAATATAATATATATTAAAGGACTTTTTTGCAATAAAATATATTTTTCCTTAAAATGATTTCTAGTATAATTGCTAACTTTTGTATCTCATTCTAGAATTTTCAAGTGCAAGTTCTTCAAATGTTAAACCAAGAGATTAAAAAGTCGTCATTTGGTATGCGATTTTAGATTTACCAAAAGATTTTATTGTATTTCACTATTTTGAACTAATAATTATGTAATTTTTGTGTTTTTCTTTTTTATTGTAGGATGATTTTGAAGTAATTTATTTGAAGTGTAAGGATCAAGACCAAGAATTTATATTTTATTATTTTGTTTTCTATATTGTGTTTACCTTGAGAAAATAATAGGCATATTTTTTTTTAAATACTTTTAGCAACTAACTAATTAAATAAAGTTTTTTTTTAAACTTTATAATCAATATTTTTGTGTCTCGCAAAACCGAGCAACCAAACCAATCCAAACCAAACCGAATGCATCGGTTTGAGATTTTAAATGGTTTGAATTGGTTTCAAAATTTCCAAATCGAATATTTCGATTTGGTTTAAAAATGTATAAAACCGAACCAAATTTGTTTCTCCATTTTCCGTATTCCAAATTTCCTATCATATCTTTTTAGTTTTTAGGACTACTCCTTTATTACAACGAAAGTAGTTTTGTTTTTTAATTTTAATTTTTAATCACACATCCATCACGAAGACCACCACGGCTTCTATGCGGAACAATTTTTATGCGGAACATACGGGACAAAAATTCGTCCGTTAGATTAAAGTTTTGGCGGCTAAGATTGATTAAAAAATGAACAGTTGTTCATTTTTCAAAATATCTGTTCAGTGAACAGCTGCTCTTAACTAATAACAGTGTTCTCAAGGCAAAAAAAGTGTCTCGCATGTGCGGAAAAATAGCTGTTCCGCATAGGAACCGGACTGCACGAAGACAAGAATATAGATTAAGATTAGCCTTTTTTTTTTTTTTTTTCTTTTAAGATTAAGATTAGCCTTTGATTTCAAGGACAGATGTTTTGTCACTATCTACTTAAACAAGAATATAGATTTTCCGTAGGTAAAATCAAATTAAGCCTACTCTTTGACCAAGTCAATGAAAATAATCATTGAGAATTATTCAAAGATTGAGTAACACATTCTCAAATTTTGTAAATTATCATGCAACTCATTCATTTTGTTCTTTTTTTGATTAATTTTCAGATAAGAAATTTGGAGTATACAAAAAGATATTTTATCTATTTCCTTTTGTTTCAGGACTACAATAGATGCTGCAATCTCGATGGAGATCATTCAATTTTTTTTTCTTTTTTTTTAAGACCTCACAAGAAAAAGGTGGAAATTATTTAGCCCCACGTAGGAGGAGAGTGTCGAATCTGCAACCTCACGGTTGTGGGCAGAGGTCAGCCCCACGGGGCTATGGCATTCTTGAACGGTTACCTGTCAAACCGGTCAACGCACTTTTGTTTACAAGATTTTTTTTCACAAGTAACTTTGGTATTTTTAATGGTAAAATTAAAACAAAATTTGATAAATTTTAATAAATAACTAGTAAATGTTGAATATTACTACTTTATTTTATAATCTTACCATTTTTACTTTGAAACTTACTATTTTTATCATATTATATAAAATAGTAAATTTAGATACAATAAAGGTGAATTTCATGACAAAAATAGTAATGTATTTTATAAAAATGGTAAATGTGGTGAAAAATAAACTTACTATTTAAAAATTAAATTGATCACATTAAATTATAATTTTACCATTTTTATCTCTGTTTTAACCAAATGATAAAATGGTAAGTTTAGTGACAAATTTGGTAATTTTATTTACATTGTTTGTAACTTTTGTTAAACAATTTTAAAATAAATTAACAAAAGTTACAAACAATATAAATAAAATTACCGAATTTGTCACTAAACTTATCATTTTATCATTTGGTTAAAAGGGAGATAAAAATGGTAAAATTATAATTTAATTTTTAAATAGTAAGTTTTATTTTTCACCAGATTTTTCATTTTCATAAAATACATTACTATTTTCGTCAATCCACATTGAATATATACCATTGTATTATATAAGAAAAGTACAAAATGTCAATGATCCACCCACCCTCTCCCATGGTGATTCTTGGTACCTACCATCCAACCAATCCATCCAATTGTATGATCAACATCATCCTTGTATTTACCAAAAAAAAAAAAAAAAATCATCCTTGTCCACTCTTCCCACTTCATCTTTATTCTCTAATGTCAAAATCTTGATCCTAAAATTCTTATTCCATTTATACCCTTTTGAAATCTTGAAAAAAAAACATGGCTCCATCATCAACAAGAACAGAGGAATTGGATCCAACACTATCAGCAATAGGATTTGAGATAGATGAAATATCACCTTCAAAAGTAACAGGTCATTTAGAAGTGACCTCAAAATGTTGTCAGCCATTTAAGGTGTTGCATGGAGGAGTAACAGCTTTGATTTCTGAATCATTATCAAGTATGGGAGCTCATATGGCATCAGGATTCCAAAGGGTAGCTGGGATTAATTTAATTATTAATCATATCAAAAGTGCTCAGCTTGGTGATCTTGTTTTTGCTGAAGCTCTTCCTTTGAGTCTTGGTAAGACAATTCAGGTTTGGGAAGTTCAATTTTGGAAGAAGGTTATTTTGGTAAATTCACAAGATGAAGAGAAAAAAGTGTTGATTTCTTCATCTAGAGTTACCCTTTTGTGTAATTTGCCTGTCCCTGAAAATTTGAAACTTGCTGCTGGGGATTCTCTTAAGAAGTATGCTAAATTATGATTTTTTCTTCTATGTTTGACCTTATAAAATTCAAGAACTCGATCAAATATTTTTTTTGTACTTTGGATAAATTATGATTATCTATTGTCTTGTAATTTGTTTTATAATATTAATACCAGGACAGGCGTGTTTAACCTATTGTTACTAGTTAGATTTTTTTTTTGCGCCAACTGTTCTACACTTCTTTGAGATATCCCTATTCTGTTGTATGTTAGCGCAAGTCACATTGATATGGCTCCTAAGTTTAGAACTAGTGCTTCTTGAGATAGGGCAGTGAATTCAATTCCGTATTAAGCGAATTAAAATGTTCATGGATTGTATGCTAAACCTTATGACTGTTCAGTATTCAAAATCTAATACTACTGATTGAATAATAACTCAAATACCACTTGTAGAGAAATTTAATTGATAAACACTTTTATATTTCAATTGAATTTACACTACATAATACCATCTAGCACTCACACTTTATACTTGAGCTCACAACTTTGATTCACTATCAAAGTTGGCTCTTGCTTTGGAGTACTTTTCCACTCTCTTCACTCTCTTTACTCTTTTCACTTGCTTCCACTCAATTGCAAATGCTTACCACGCATCTCCTATTTATACTAGTTGGTTAGATTAGTCTCTAACCATCTAGAGTATTCTACCAACTTGGTATTTAACCTAGA
Organism: Vinca minor; assembly: GCA_026122235.1. Classification (NCBI taxonomy): domain Eukaryota; kingdom Viridiplantae; phylum Streptophyta; class Magnoliopsida; order Gentianales; family Apocynaceae; genus Vinca; species Vinca minor. Next base: position 8,261,466 of record JAOCZM010000040.1, on the reverse strand, counting down.
ACAATCTGGAAGCTAACCTTATCATTTTCTCTAGTGTTTTTCTATGGCTTCCCTCATAAATCATTCTAGAACTTCTTTTCTAAGAATGAATTTATGGATCAATTCTAGAACTTGTTCTTGAAGAGAAATTTATTTCTGCATTTCTTGAAGCTTCTAGATCAATAGAGATAGTTGGTGATTTCTAACAATGACAACTAACATGAGGCTTGATTGCTATTGTATGCTAAGTACTACCTCCATTCCTAAATATAAAACTTTTATTACATATTGCGAAAACTAAGGAAGCATAAATTAATATGTTTTTGTAATCAAAACATCAATATTACTCTCTTAAATAAAATTAGTGATATACAAGTATTATTTAAGAGAGTAATATTAATATTTTGATTACAAAAAATCATAATTTTTGCTTCATTAATTTTCGGAATATTTAATGAAAGTCTTATATTTAGGAATGGAGGGAGTATTATTTATCATCATTTTAGGATGTCTCAATGACTATTTTTGTTATGCTGGTATACAATTTTCTCTTGGTTGGGGGTAGTACTTGAGAGTTTATCCTGAAAAGTCCCAGGAACTCAGGATAAGAGTTCCTAGATATATAGAAAATTTGCTCTGCCCTTCTGTGCTTTTTGCAAGGAATGTTAAATTCGAAATTTATTGGTTCTAGTCGGAAGTGCACTATCGATTGTACTAGCCTTCTTTAAATGCTAAAGAAAATTGTAGTGTTAATAAAAGGGTGTCGAAACCAAATTTATTCTTCCGAGACGAAAGTATTTTTTTTTATTACTAGCCAAAATGGTAGTGTACTCAATATTTCCCAGAAATCGGGTTTTGTTGGACGATTTCAAACTCCATTCTTGTATGTATCCAATGGCACTCCATTCAAGTCGTATACTGTAAAAAAAGACTTTTTTTTTTAATGAATAATACTATATAAAAAAAAAAAATGCAACTATAATTTTTTTGGTTCACCCCGAAGGGTATCCGGTATCCATCACGTGGTGATTAATCCAGGCTCGATTTGCGGTTTGGCCCGTAGCGTAACTGCTATCATTGAAGGATCTGACCTATACTGCTCGTTGTAATTTAGAAAAAGAGACATTTATTTTAAATAAATTAAAATAGAAAACATATATTTGATTTAAGATGGAGAATACAAAGAAATGAGGATAAGATATGTCCAATAATACTTGAATGACATGAGTTATCCATAAGGGTAGTCCAGTTGGTTCGGGGGTAGCAGATTGTATAGGAGGGAGCATTTTCGAATTTTGGCAGCCGCAGTGTGGAAGTTTCAACCTCCAATGTGGGGGTGGCTTCTTGCGGTGACTTAAGACAAGGCATCCCACCAATCGAGCCGTTGAGTCACCTTAATTTACATCCTCCACTATTCCTATCGAATAGGGAAATGAGGACTCTGTGGGCGTGAGATCACTTTTTGTGTAGGAGAATGACACGAGTTGCTCTGCTCTGCTCGGCCTCTGCAGGCCCAATAGCATTGTAAACTCATTCTTGTATGTATCCAATGGTACTATTTCCAGCCACTCCAAAACAAATACCCACTGCATTTCTTTAAAAATGGGCCATCTCAGATAAGGTTGACTTAATTTTTTTATTTTTTTATAAAGCCAAGATATGGTTGACTTGAAATCTAATTTTGATATTCCGTTTAAACTTCAAAATGTAACTTTTTTTTTTTTAAGCCCGACTGGGCGATTGCCCTATGAAAGAGAGATAGAAATGCCTCACAAGAGGAGAAGAGAACCCCAAAAAGAGAAATTTAAAGCATGCCCCGATGTATGGGGAGGGTATCGAACCTACGACCGTGAGGTCGTGGGTAGACCATAGCCCTACTGGGCTATGAGCCTTGTGATCAAAATATAAACTTTTGCAAGGTGTAATAACGCAGTTCAGATCTTCCATCATATTACATATGTATTTTATTATCTATTCTATTATTAGCAAATTGATAATTGTCATTGTTTTTTAAAATAATGGTGAAATCTTTAATAAAGGACACATAACAATTATCTATAAATAAAACAGGATGAGACTGAATTGGTAAAAAAGACCATGAACCAAAACACAATGGGAGGGGAGGGGACTTGGCCCACTTTTTATTTTATTTTTTTTATTTTAAATCAAAGGTTTTCTAGGGTTTTTTTTATGTAATCCCTATATATATATATATATATATATATATATATATATATATATATATATATATATATATATATATATATAGGGCAGGACCTTTTAAGCTACCGGCATACATGGGGGAGTTTTACAGATCATGCTTTAGCATGAGAAGCCATTTCAGAACTCAACAGCCACTAAACCGCGCCCAAACGCCCTAACGCCTTCATCCTCTCAACGGCTTAACGGGCTTAACAGGCTTGATGGTAAGTTCGGCTATCCATTTCTGAAGCAACCTTCATCCTTAATCATATTCTAACCATAACGCCAGATTTCTTAGAAACCCCTAGTCCTTAGACATCTTAATCATGGAGTCTCTATAGATTCATTAATCAGCCATAATTCAACACAAGAGAGTTTAGCCTATAAGGCTAAGCATAAACTTCAAATTATAAAAATAAAAATAAAAGACAGAAAATAAAAATACTTACAGAAATATGAAGAGAAGCCTTATAAACAAAAGCTGCTGAAAGATATTATTGATAAGGGTTGTTGTTTACAAGAGAGAGAGAGAGAGAGAGTGTGTGTAAAGAAAAGCGTACCTACAAATGAAAGTTTATCCGCCTTATATAGACTGCGGATTTCAAATGAAACTTAAAAACTACATATTCTACAGTAGTCTAAATTATTACATCTGCTTTATTAAAGCATTGTCTTTTTAATAAAGACGAATCTTCTTACTTTATTAAAGTAACGAATATAATCTTGTCGGAAATAATGTAAAAGTGAAGATTCCTTCACTATTCTTCAATCTTATCTTTTCCCTTCTTGGATTTTTCCAAGCTTTCAGTTATGAACTCTGCTGATGTCTTCAATACATCCTGAATATCAATTTCAATTTCATTTGGATCTTGAGCATCCTCAAAATCATCTAACTCTTGAAATTTATTGACACTTGTCATTGAGTATCACTTCCCTACAGATTTCTTTTCTCTTTCCATCTGTTTTTTCTCTGCCAAAACTTTTCCTAAATCTTTAAGATACTTGGCAACAATCTCTTGACTTGAAAGATTCATATCTTCCACTTTTGAAGTATCACCTCCAAATCTGAATGTCAGATTTTCTTGAATTTTCATTTCATTATACTTATCAAGTGTTTCCTTGATTTTATCAAGAGTATCTAAGCAATTTAATTGCTTTGTCTTGGGATCTTCTTTCATCATTGTATCCCAAAATCTTGTATATGAACATCTTTTTAGACATAAGATATTATTATGATCAGTCCCAATTTTGGGATCATTCCGCCATATATACGGGATTGAGAATTCTATAAAGAAATTCATTTGGTTATAACCAGGATAATGTCTTTTAGACATATTAGGAGTTACTTGAATATAATCATTATAATACTCCTTGAATAATAGAGGTAGAATTTCCTCTGAAGTTCCATAGAACTGCCACCAGTTTATAAACCAGTTGGGGATTTTTCGATTATAAATCTGAGAACATAGCTTAACAAACCATGTATGGGTTCTTTTCCCATTCTCATATAGGAACACTTTATCAAAGGCCTGGATATAATCCCAATAGTTGTATTTCAACTGAGTATTCTTTATAAAGAATGATTTTTCGGTAAATGGAGATATACCCCAATCCTCAATAGATATGATCTTCTTGATTATTATCTTAGAGAAATTATAAATCTCTTTATTAGTACTTGTGAAGTGATTAAAATCACATTCATTATCAGAAAGTAATAATTCATAATATTTCTGAGATTTATAAGTCTCAAAGGTATTACCCATATTGTTGAGGTATTTCTCATAAATAATCCAGGGCTGATCTTCCCATTTGATATCATCATCATTTAAGAGTAAAATAACTCTTTCTTCTTGGTTTTTAACCATGAGTTCATCCTTTTGCTTTCCTTCTTCTACTATTCTAGCAAAAGAGGGAGCATTTGAACTACTTGAGGTATTACCTTCTTGAGTCTCCTACCAGGCTTTAAACCTTGCATATTCATCCTCATCTTTCCTGGATAAACCAGAAATATCAGAAGCTATCAACTTCTTGTTACCATGTTGAGCAAGGATTCTATCAGATCCTCTGCCTCTTCCACCTCTTCCTCTATAAGAGGAATTGCCTCTGTAACCAGACATATCTGTATAATATGGATCATCAAACAATAGGTTATAAACATATGTTGCATTATAAGAATTAATATGACCATTAGTACTATATGGTTCATCATTTGGATAATATATATCATCATCCATTCTATCACAAAATATTTCTAAATTTTCAATATCCTGGGATGTCTCAATATTAGATTGTGTTATTTTATCCTCATAAATATAATCTAACCATTCATCTTCAGTATATAACTGTTTGTTTGGAGATTTAGATGAATTATTAATGGTATTATCAACTTCCATATCAGCAAATATTTTCAAATCCAATTTTATCAATTGTTCCAAGGATTTATCGTCCGGGAGACTTGTGTCTTCATGATCTGAAATTATAATTTCTTCATTATTTTCATAACATTTTAAATTAATGTTATCATAATAAGTACAATTTTGTAACCATTGGTCAAAATACATTTGTTTAATTATTGGATTTAAATGAATCATAAATATTCACGAGTTAAAAAGTCTGGAAGACTATTATCTTCTCCTTTTTTATAAATGATTTCAAAATCAAAAGGAGCTAAATTAGCTTGCCACCTAGCAAACATTTGTTTAGAAACATCATGTTTAAAATCTTTATTAAACATATATTTAGCTGATTGACAGTCTGTTTTTATTATAAATTTCTGATTATATAAATCATCTTGAAATTTTAATACGCATTTAACTATGGCTAGGATTTCCTTAGCTATAGTAGCATAATTCTTTTGACCAGTATTCCATTTTCCTGAATGAAATCTAATCAAATTTTCTTGTTTATTTTCAGGATTAACCTGTTTCAAGATTCCACCATACCCTATATCAGAGGCATCAGTTTCTATAATTTTATCCCAATTAGGATTAGATATCATTAAGCAAGGCAAAGTTTTTACTTTCTGCTTAATCCTTTGTATTACCTTAGTATGACTATCAGTCCAAGGTTTAGGATTCTTTTTCAATCTATCATATAAGGTTGCTGTATCCTCTGCTAAATTTTTGTAATAAGGTAGGATGTAATTTAAACTTCCTAAGAATCTCTGTAACTAAGTTTTATCAGTTATTATATCTGGAAATTTACTTCCAAATTCTATACTTCTATTTATAGGTATTATTTCACCTTTCTCAATATTATGACCTAAGAATCTTATCTTAGTCTGAAATAAAACCATTTTTGGTTTAGAAATTACTAATCCCATTAGTTATTACTAATTTCTTAAATATTTCTAAATGTCTAAAGTGATCCTCTATTGTCTTAGAGAATACTAAGATATCATCAATATAGACAATTATAAAATCAGTATAATTCATGAAAATATCATTCATAATTCTCTCGAAAATCGGAGGAGCATTTTTTCAAACCAAAAGGCATAACATACCATTCATATTGACCAAAAGGTACATTAAAGGCAGTTTTATACCTATCAACTGGATTAATTTGAATTTGCCAATATCTTGATTTTAAATCAAATTTAGAAAATATCAAGGCATCATATAATCTATCCAATAAATCTTTTTTATTTGGAATGGGATATCTACCCCATTTTAATACCTTATTTAAGGGTTTATAATTAATTACCAATCTTGGTACACCTCTTTCAATTTCTGAATGTTTATTAACATAGAAAGCAGTACAAGACCAAGGAGAATTAGATGGTCCTATAATTTTTCTTTCTAACAAAGATTGAATCTCTTTTTTACAAAATTATAAATATTCAGAATTCATTTGACAAGGCCTAGCCTTGGTAGGAATATCTTCCTCATTAAAGTTTTCCTCATAAGGTAAACTTACCATATGTTTTTTCCTATCCCAAAAAGCATTAGGATGGTCATTACATATATCTAAAGCAAACTGGTTAGTTATATTAACTATTTTTTCCTTTAATTTAGGATTGTCCAGTTTTTCTTCAATTGTAAGCATATTAACTTCATATTTAAGAAAACCAAATTGTCTTTCTTTATATAAAATATCTTCATATAAATTGTTTAATACCTTTGTAAAAGGTTTAGTTATAAACTTAAATGTAATTGGTTCATTTTTATAAGTTGCTATCATTTTTTCTCTATCTATCCATCTAAAAGGATAAATTTTACTTATAAATGGTTGTCCTAATATCACAGGAACAGATAATTTATTTTTAGTTAATAAAAAACTTAATGGTATGCATTTACCATCAGTACAAACCATAGTTTTGGATAATTTATATTTAATATCCATTTTGTCACCACCTGCATGCTTAATATTATGAGTGGTTTTTTCAAAATATTTAGTAGGTATTACCCCTTCTTGAATAATATTCAGATCTGCACCACTATCAAATAAGGCAGTAAATTCTTGAGAATAATAATTCCCTGTTAATAAAGTAATTTTTATATGCCATTTATGTATAGTTACATACTCTAGCATTTGTAAAAATTCTTCTTTATCCTGATTATTATCAGTTTCTTTAAGAATTTCTTCTTTTGCTTTATTCTTAAATCTTTTATCAATTTTATCCACAATGGTTAAGGTTTCTAAATTAGAAATCCTAATATCATTTTCACCATTTTTCTTTTTTAAATCTTTAATCTCAGATTTAAGATTATCAATCTCTTTAAGAATATCATTTACTGAAGTTGGTTTTTCCTTAGAATTTTTATTTTCTAAGATCATTTTATGAACTTCAGACATACTATATTCTTCTTTATATTTATTAATATCAAATTCTTCTTTATTATTTTTACCTTTTGAGGTACTTGGAGTATTACCCATCTGATCTATCATTTTTAATCTCAATTCTGGATCCTTAATTGTTTTTAACAATTCTATCCAATGATCAGATTCTAATACATTAATTTCATGATCATCATCTTGAAATTGTGATATCATCTTATAAAGCTGTTCATCCTTCCTAGGAGGCTTTATACAAGATTGTCCTATTTGACAGGGTTCACATTCAGATTCATTAGAAGAACTAGTATAATAGTCACTTTCTATTATATCTAAACTATCAGATTGATCTGAACTATCAGTTGAATCTAACAATAATTTGCATAATTTGTCTTTGATTTCATCATCAAATTCAAGATTTTTAATCTCTTTTTTAGTCCAATAATTTTTTGCAATATGTCCGACTTTTTTACATTTATTACAGACAATTATTTTGTCTTTCTTCTTGTTATAATTCTTATACTTTTTAGAGGATTTCCTCTTTTCTTTCTTATCAGCTTTTTCCTCTAATTTCTTCTTAGAGTACTTTCTTTTCTTCTTCCTATAATAAGAAGGTCTATCAACAATCTACTTTTTACCTTTATGCTTATAAGCAGGCATATACATACCAAATTGACCACAAAATTCACCTAATTGTTTTCTTTCAACAATTCTTTGGTTTTTTAATTGTTGATTTAATTTAATTTCATTGCAAAGATTTAATCCTTCCTGGGTACAAGTTCCTATTAACTTCCCATAACTATATTCCTGATAAGGAATTGTAGGTTTATTACCTTTTAAAGATTTCCTAATTCTTTCCGCAAATAAATGAGGTAAGCCATCTATAAACTTAGCTTTCCAGTGAGTACTATCACTCTCTGGTAATTGTAATACTCTATTAAGAAAAGTATCTTTATACCATCTAAAATCAGTAAGTGTTTTACACCTAAGATTTTGCAATAAAGTTCTAATAGTATCATAATTTTCGGGAGAATGTCCCCCGTAAAGTGTTCAATAATTTGAACTACAAGAGTATAAACAGCATTTTCTTTGGTTTCACCATTTTCAACTTTAACAGTTTTTAAAATGCCTTCTCTAGTTTCAGGTTTTAAATAGTTATCCCACCAACCTTTTAGTTGGCTTGTAAATCCTGCAATTATCATTTTTGCAATATTAAGGTCACTATTTCCTTCATTTTTAGCAATTGTAGAATACATAAGTATCCTATGCATATGACTAAAAATTTGGTTTTGGGTAAAATTATCTATGTTCCATTCATAGATATATTTTCCACCATAGCTATTATTAAGCTGAAAATAATCTTCTTCTTGAAGAGTATCTATCGGTGAGGGTTTAGTATGATAATACCTCTTTTGAATAGGCTTAGTTGCCCATTTTTCATTTACTACAGCATGAATATTATCATCTGAGTCATTTATTACTACATTAATATTATCTTCATTGGATGATTCATCTGAATCTTTTCCAAAAGGGTTTATATCATTATCACTTAAAGTATTTAAACTTAATCTTGACACTTGACTTCCTAGAAGTTCTACTAATTTGTCAGTGACATCTTTCTCCCATGCAGAAGATTTCTTAGACTTAAAGTCTTTAATTTCAGGAGGACTTTGTAAATTAGTCTCTACCTTCAAGGGCTCAACAGTTTCTGGTTTTACCACTGTAATTTGACTATTCATTAGTGTTATGACACTATCAATTTTCTTATGTAAAGAAATCATTTGCTCTCCTAATATATTTAAATTAAGATTAGCAAAATTATTTTGTTTAATTAACAAATTAATTTGTTTAACAGTAATATTTAAAATATCATCTTCAAATAATTTTGATAGAGGTAGAAAATCACAATTTTCTACTTTAAACTCTGTTAAGGGAGGATTAATATCCCTTATTATATTACCATTTGTTAAATTATAATTTCTTTCCAAAATATTAATATAGTTTTGGATATAGGTTGAATAAAACCAAGGAACAAAATATATAATTTCGTTATGTATTTCACAAAATTCATAGAATTCTTTTTGAAATTCCTTTTGTCTGATTTTATCAAAATTATCAAAGAACCATTTTCTAAAAAGTTCCCATTTGGGTAATTTAAATTCATTGCTTATAATTTTTCTGGCTTCAGAACCAGAATTGAAATCTAATTTAGGTTTACTATCCATTACCTAAATTATAACTCATTTGAGACAGAGTCTCAACATCCTTTTTATTATTAAAGGCTCTTAAAATATTATCATCATGTAATCTTAATCCATCAACTTTATTATCCTTGATAGATTCATTGCTACTATCATCTTTTCTATCTTCTTTTATATAAGAAGTAGATAACCTAGATGGTCCAAGATTTTCTTCAAAAAGTCTTGAGGGTCCAGGGATATCTGGATCTAATGGAGATATGAAAGATCTACAAGATCTTGGTGTTGATGATTTAGAAACATCTTTTAACCTATTGTTATTACCAAAATTTAAAGATACAGATCCTTCTGGAGTCTGCACTACATTTAATAAATTTGTCTGTATAACAGGCTGAGGTCTCATGGCCCTTTCTATTTGCCAATTATCAGGGAAAGTTATCTCGTCCCACTTAATAGATCTTCTAGTAGTTATATTAGATCTACCAAAATTGGTTTCAATTATAATTGTTTCATTCAATTTTTTATCTGCCAATTTGCAGTGAGGATTTAAAGTATATAAGGGTTTGAAATAAATCCTATAACATATACAAATAACTTCAGATCCTGGAGCATAGTTATAACCATGAGTTTTGACATTTAATGTTAAAGCATCAAGAATATTGCTATCAGTTAATGAAAGCTGTAAATTCGGATAAACATTAAAATATACTAGCCCTCTTGCCAGACTGGATTGTAGAACACCCATGATTGATTTTTTCCAATCAAGATTTCTTCCATCTCTTAAAGCTGCTATAAAGCTTTCAGGTAACCCTTATAAGGTTAAAGGTTTAAATGCAACTTGCACTAATCCTATGTGTATAAACTTATGTTCAGAATACCTATAAGGATTAATATCACTTTCATTTAATAAGTGAATTATCATTTCTTCATTATCTAAGGAAATAGATTCCTCTGTTGTCTTAACAATTTGTTTTAAACCCAGTTTTTCAAAAGTTCCTAACTGATAAATTGTCCTAGGTTCAACTCTAGGAATTGTCCATCTATTTAATAGATCTAAATTCTAAGGTATCTCAGATTCTTGAGTTCTACTATTTTTAACAGTTGTCTTATTGTTTATTATGCTTTTAAACTTAAAAGACATATCTTATGAACCTTATGTTGAATTATGAACTTCATAATGAACTAACAAAATTCCATGGCTCTGATACCATCAGGGGCAGGACCTTTTAAGCTACCGGCATACATGGGGGAGTTTTACAGATCATGCTTTAGCATGAGAAGCCATTTCAGAACTCAACAGCCACTAAACCGCGCCCAAACGCCCTAACGCCTTCATCCTCTCAACGGCTTAACGGGCTTAACAGGCTTGATGGTAAGTTCGGCTATCCATTTCTGAAGCAACCTTCATCCTTAATCATATTCTAACCATAACGCCAGATTTCTTAGAAACCCCTAGTCCTTAGACATCTTAATCATGGAGTCTCTATAGATTCATTAATCAGCCATAATTCAACACAAGAGAGTTTAGCCTATAAGGCTAAGCATAAACTTCAAATTATAAAAATAAAAATAAAAGACAGAAAATAAAAATACTTATATATATATATTTAATAATTTCTCTTTGGCTCCTAAACATTTTAAAAATAATCTATATTATATTATAGATTGATCGCTAGACCTGTAATCTGTTTTTTTTTTTTTTTTTTTGCTAAGTAAAAAGTTAACCATTAATGAATCCAAAGTAGGATTAGAATTACAAACAATGCCTCATTTATCACAAAGTATTGCAGGAGGGATTGTAGTTGGATCAATATTACCATAGACAAGGTTTGATTTAGCCCAACATGCTAAGTTATGAGCACTTACATTGGCTAATCTATTAACATAATTGACCTTCCAATGATTGAATTGCTCAAGCAAGTCTCTGCCAGAATTTATGCAATCACCTCATGTCCAATGAATATCCTTTGAATGGCCCATGAAGCCTCTAATAACATGAAGGCAATCTCCCTCTATAATAGTCATTTTGAACTGTAGGGAAATGAGAACTTCCATAGCAAATAAAGCAGCCTGAGGCTCAACCTCAAATGGGGATCTAGCATTGAACCTGTTAATCTATACTCTCAAAACCTCTCCTTTCTCATTTCTGATAATGGAAGCACTAACTGCTTCATTCTGCTTGATAAAAACCCGCATCAAAATTCACTTTGATAGTATCCCTAGGTGGACACTCCCAACGGATGTTCCTCTTGATTGTATGTTTCTTCAATTTCCTCCCAATGGCAGCTTCTCAATAGTTAGCAAATTTGATCTCAATATCCTTCTGTACAACCTCTATCTTCCTGACTTTATTACCATGCATAATGTCATTCCTATGCATCCAGATATGCTCCAAAACCACTGCAAAGAAATTAAGAAATTCAGCCCTAAAATTAATACAGATAGGGAATACAGTAGAATTAGAAGAAGAAGTGTTCAACTCCCTGATAAATGTATGCATGCTCCAATCCTGAAAGTTCCTTGTTGCACTAGTTTTCCTATGGTGAAATTTGTAGCCATGATGATTCCTCAATTTAGAGTGCCGTGCCCTATGTAAAAAAAGAATATCTCATGTTTATATATTGACCTAAATTATGTTTTTATATGATTCAATCTTCTTATACATATTTGGAAAATTGGCATTTTGGATCCAGAAATAATTTATCTTTTAGAAATCGTGTTTAGAAACTTTTTTTTTTAGAAGAAAGTAATATCATTAATAGATATTAAAAGTTACATGAGGGAGGTGAAATTTCAATGGATCCCCTACCATTTGAAATGAGGCATCAAGCGTTACAAAAATTCCAGCTATCCAATGAGCTAGAACATTACTATACTCGCGATCATAGAAAAATCTAGAGAATAAGTGCACTATAGTACAAAATTCTATGACTGTACAACCAGCCACTATTACAAAAAAAAACAAGAACAAAATCGAGGTCACGCACAAACCAGAGGCCTTTCACAACTTTAAGAGTTCTTGTCTGCAAATTTTCAAAACACCTAAAATTAGGATGGGAGATCAGTTGAAAACCGCGTAGAGTAGTTGGTCAGCGACCACGCCATATACGAACAGAAAGTCCGCTCCCGATCCTCCATTCGAAACCATGTTGCAACAAAAACTTTACCTTGAGGAAAGCTTCTCCAAATTTGAGACGGTCGCCTCCATTGACTACTTACCATAAAACTTGAAATAAATAATAATTTAAAACACGAAATAAAACTTAAATTTACCATGATATTAATCATGAAGTCTGCAAACGACTTTATTATGAAAAGTAAAAAAACTACTAAATTTGTGAGTCATTATGAGGCGCACTAAGTCATGAATTGCTCGGAAGTTATGAAGTCTCGAACAATTCCGAATAAAGCAAATCATGGGCCTTGGCGGAGTCGACATGCGACCTCTGCCGTATCATAGTTGTAATGTTTTTGCTTCCATAAATTTAACGAGTTGGTTATTTCATTTGTGTCCTTCAGATTTCAGAATAACCCCAAATGCATAGAGCGGACGAAAAAAGACATATCCAGCAATAACAACAATAATCTGTGCTGGAACTGTCACAACCAACCTAGTCAAAGGCAGCCCAAATAGTGCAACTAATTGCATAATGAATAACATAGCCATAACAAATTATGCCAAAAACTGGTCAACCAAAAGAGGGCCTGCTTGGTCCAGCCCAAGTAAATAACCAGTCAAAGCTGGCCCAGAACCAGTCAACACAATTGCAAATGAAAGCCAACCAACAACAAAAATCCAATACTTTGGCCCAAAGCCCTGGCCTGTCCGCATTTGCCCTGGTCCATTAGCAGATCTTTGATTATAATTTGTTTCACTGGAAATCTTACTGCCCGGCTCCCCCACATCGTAAAGCAACTAACTCCAATCATCTTCTTGGTTTCCGGCTTAACTCCATGCTTTTCTGTAGCCCTTCTCTTCCACAAATCCGAAATTTCACCTCGGTTTCCTCTAGAGAGTTTGATCCGATTAAACTCCAACATTACTATTTTCTCCATCTCTACCAACCAAGTAACACAAACAGTTTGCCGGCCAGACTCTAGTGCCGACGACGGCGAAGTCACACCGTCACCAAGCCCCCTACGCCTTTTAACCAGAAAATTATCCCTATGTAACATACTGGAATCCAACACGTTTCTACTCCTATTTGTTCCAAATGTAAAGTTCATATTCACCACCTCATGTGTCCCCATATCGGATACGTCCTTAACCACCGGAGTAAAATCATTCCGACGATCAAACCAGTAGACAGAATCAAAGAAGTCACTCTTTCCAGTAGTACCTGTACTGAAGATAAGGAGTAGGACAAATGACATATCTCATCGTCCAAATAGAAAACGCGCACAGAAGCGGAGTAGAAAACCCTAGAATTCTAGGGAGATTGTCCGACATTATCGGAGCATCTCCAGCCAATAAAGTTATACAGAGAAATAATTTACCGTGTTTAGAAACTATGTTTTCAAAAATTTATATCCTACAACAATTTATGTTTGGTCCACTCAATGCTTCCGTCTAAAAATCAGTTAGTCAACTATTAATTTACAATTTGAACTTGGTCAACACTAAAGTTATAAGGGCATTTTTGGTAGTTTCAATTAAACTCCAAACTCTTCCCATCCCCTACCTCCACCCTCTCAACCCCTTACCCCACCACAGCCACCCCCGCCGCCCACCACCATCCGGACCTACCCCAAACATCGCCACCAATCTTCTTGTTCCGATTTGAGCATAAAGATTCCATCTGGTTTTCTTCAATCGTCTTCCCACAAAAAATATTCAACATCACCTCACCTTCAAATCAAGGCCTGAAGAAGAAGATCTCTATGTCTGTGCTCCTCACATCGCAACCGTCATTGGTGTTCAAAGATCGTAATCTTACGCTCTTCTTTGCTTATATTATGATTATGTACTATGTTCCCTCACTCATCCAATGATTTTGTTGTTAGATCGAGTTGGATTTGCATGCTTGAATTTCAATTAAATTATATTAAATTAATATTTTTTGGCTGGTACCAAATTGCCTCGTGAAAGGTCTTTTCTTATTAAAAACCCACATTTACTAAATTTCAATGAATTTTTTTAGCAATTCAATAATTCTTCATTTAGTTGTTGTTGAGCTCTCACTTTCTGTAAATTGGGAGTCATTTTTCCATCTGAGTTTGTTGAGAAAAGCTTGAAAGAGAAGAATTTGAATTGATTTTCAAATGGGTTTGATAAAAAATTCAGTCTTTTCGAAGGGGAATTTGCGGGTTCTATTTATGAGATTAAATTAAAAATTTGATAAATTTGGTGAAAAGGGTTCTTAAATTTAGGTAAAGGTGGGCCAAGAAAAGATGCATCAATAAGAGGTTGGCCCAGTGGTGCAGCTTTTGGGCTGGGGACTCAAGGTCCCAAGTTCGATACCTACTCTCCGTATTTGGGGCAAATAAATTTTCTCCTCTTTATGAGGCTTATCTTCCCTCCCCAGTCTTGGGGTATACTTCAATCTTCTCTATCTAGGGTATTTTCAATTCTTCCGATGAATTTCTGAGTTGGATTGAAATTTTGTAATATTTTTAGCTTTTTTATTTGGAAGTTTCAAAAATACCCATTTAAATATTAACATTGACCCAATTCAAATTGTATGTAACAGTTGACTATGAGTTTTTAGACGGAAAGATTAAGTGCACCCAATATAAATTATTTTAGTAAAGAAAATTTTGAAACCATAGTTTCTAAACCTGTCTTTTAAAAAATAAATTATTTCTGATCCCCAGGTCGCGAATTTGCCTACATATTTTGAGATAGAATTCACATTGGTACTTCTATTAACGGGAAAATATTCATAAAATAAATGATTTGGGAGGGGGAGTGGTGGTGGTTGTGGTTTCTTGTTTTTAGTTGATGAGTAGGGGCACCGGAAATTAAATATCAAAACCAAGAGTTACTCCTTGTCCAAGGAAGCTTCGGTTCTCCTTAATCTCTTTCTCTCTACACAATCTCTTTCTTTTCCCACCAACGAATTGAGTAATAGACTTGTGCAAAATATATATATTTAGAGGCCTCGCGGCCCTCTAACAAAATATCTGATTCTATAGTCTGCTAAATTATCCAAACAAAGTGGGAAAATTAAATTCTATAACCGTGTTTGAGGGACTGTATCTACAGTCTTTTATATAAATTGGGCGGGATCTACCACATATGCAAATGTGGGTTATGATTAATTGATCATGTGAGAAATTGTGAAGTCTACAAGACCTGTCGTAAAATGGGGTGACCCCAAAAAAATGATATATTTTGCTAATTCAGATCATGTAGGCAAATTTTTAATGCATACTTCTAGAGACCATAAAGGCTATAAATAGTGGGATAAAAAATTGGTACCAACCTATAATTTAGAGAAACTTTAAAGGTTGCATTTTCCACAAAAAATAAAATAAAATGAAATGTACTATGAGTAAGTAATGAGCAGTCCAGATCCTCCACTAGCTTCGTCGTAAAAGCTATATTACCATACAGAAATTTGCATCCCACCCTCAGTTTGGATATAATTTAGAAATGGCTGTTTTGTCCATACATGCATATACAATATCTCTTAATCACCCAAGTTTTCTTGGTTGTGATTTTTGTCTGTTATCATAGTTTTTTTAAATCATTGTATAACTTTTATTTTCTTTTAATTTCGATTTTTTCTTCGATCAGTAATGCGCTTCGCTATATCAGCGATTAATTTAAAAATTTCTTATTCATAAAAAAAAAAATATACAATATACAATATCAATTGTCAATTCTCGATTCAATAATTGAAAAAATAATACTTATTCTTGTTCATGCTATTTGAAAAAGAGTTATTCATCCCGAGTGTTATTTAACACTCAATTAAAATTATGTTCCGTACGTACAGGTGAAACACATGTTCTTACGGGATCCAAAACCTCCCACATGGCTCTCTCTTTTCTCTTCATCTTCTACCTAACATTTGGACTTGACACAAGAAAAGATGTGTGATGCATTGAGGGTTCTTATCAAGTCACTGTTGAAAATAGCTAAATGAAAATTAATGGTGAACCAACTACTTATGGGCTCCCTACCCACACTATGCATGTCAATTCCGTCTTAAAAAATGTTGATAGGAGTATTTAATATATATAGGATTACCAATGTTCTTTAGCCACATGGAATATTGACATCCAAGTTTCCCTTTCCTTTGGAGCTTAAATTGGGCAATCCTCTTAACAGTCCAGCTCCTATGCGGGACAGCTTTGATGAAGGGCATGCGAAACAATCTCAATCGTCAGATGAGATTTTTTAACGACTCAGATCTGAAAAGAAAAAAGTTGCGAATGACTTAAAAAATAAAAAAAAACTTTTCTTTCTCCAATTTTGAGTCGTTAAAAAATCTCATCCGACGGCTGAGATAGTGTCCCACATATCCCGCACCAAAGCTGTCCCGCATAGGAGCCGGGAGCTCCTCTTAACATTTCTTGAAGTCTTAATAATTGCATACATAGACTTTTCAATGAAAAGCAAAAGAAAAGGCGAAGTCTTAAAGGGCTAGGTTACTGTATACCTGCACTGGCTACCTTATGTTAGAAATACAATCGTTATACAATACTCCCTCCATTCTTAAATATAAGACTCTTTAGACAATTTGAGAAAATTAAGGAAGTTGTCATTTTCACCTAAACTTCCAATATTATCCCCCACCCTCCCTCTCTCTCACTTCTTTGTCATAAAGAAAGGAAAATGTTGAGGGTATAATTGAAATAAATTATTGACAACTAATAAAACAACCTTAAACGACAATTAATTTGGATACCTAGATATCTCCTAAACGACAATTAATAGGGAATAGAGGGAGTATTTTATTCATTGTAACACCACTAAATCAGTGGTTACGACTAAGTCTAACTTAGTTATTACAGCCAAATCAACACACTAGTGAATGGTGTAAGACTAGGGGTGACCTCAATATTTTCTATTAAAAAAATATTTTTTTCTTAAAATATACTTTCAAATATTACTATTGGCACCTATACTCTCAAAAGTTTTAAAATTTTACTACAATAATTTGTTTTAATGCATTCCCAAATTGTAGATTTTAGTCTGTTCCTGTATAAGGTATATTGGACAACACATTACGCGTTGGGCACTGTCTTCTCATAATAATCCTACATTTGTAACGAGTCCTACGCACTCAAAGAGGTTCAAGCATGGTGTTTAAAATGGTAGCCAGGGAAAAAAATAAATCCATCTTTATTAGTTTGAAATAGAAATAAATAGCCTTCCAACCTTCCCATGTTAGGGAACATGACCATATTAACTTTCTTTGAAAAAAAAACAGATTTTCTCCCATTACTATGGTTCTGTTATGTTTTTGCTCAAGTTTGCAAGATCTTGTAAATTACTATCCTTGAGGAACATATACATTTGGTTAGATAACATATAACATGCCACCTCGATCTTCCAGTAAACACATTCCCTCCTTCTCATCTCCTCTCATTTTTCCTTATATGTTTCCTTCAATCCAGACGGTTCCATATATTAAAGAAATAATTAGTTGATAGTATATTTTCGACCAAACAAAAATGGTTATTGGCTCAAATCGAATCAATTAATTAACTCAAATTATGGGTAACATTGTCACAAAAAGAGAGAGAGCAAATTAAAAAAAACATATTGAAAATTTTGAGCCAAATTGCACTCTCCTTCGATTAAAAAACATATTGAAACTTTGAATACACTTAATTGTTGTTTTTTTTTGTTGAATTAATAATTGTGAGGATAAAATTGAACAAAATGAATAAATATTAGGTTGAATTTACGAAATAAATGATGTAGAAAATTCAGTTTGCTATTATATTCATTAATTATGCAAATGAGTGGTCATATAGTTGGCCATGCTTCAAGGGAAAGATGGAGGAAGAAGACTTGACGAAATATATAGTAAGATAAACATACCATTTCTTTATTACATCAACAGTTGAAAATTGATTCAATCTTCAATGATAATGAAATTTACAAAGAGGATAAAGAAACTTTGGTGGCACATGCTTAGGGTCAAGACACATTTCTCCAAGTTTAACCTAGTTATAAATCGTTTTGATTGTTTCTAATAGTTTAATTTGAGTACACATATATTTTTGGAGTTCGGACTATAAGTAACAAATTATGGGGTTTTGGCCCTTCTCGAGTGTCTAAAAATACTAGAACATCCTCTAGTGTGTCCTAACAGTTGTGATTTTGTCAATCGGTGATAAAGTTTTGACAGTAACTTCCACCATGGAGTGACATTTGGCAAGTCTCTCCTCTTAGACATATCGGATCTCTAACGATACTCATTCCATGTTCCATTAATAATAAATTGTTAAAGATTTATTTTTCTTTCTAAAAAAAAAATTAAAACTTAAAAGGATTGATGAAACTCTAGCTCCAGAGAAAGCGAGAAATATGACAATCATCTACAAATATGACAAAATATGAGACGATAAATGGAGACAAATAATCTTAAACCCATCTTAAATTGCACAGAAGAGGATCAGAGCCAAATTCTTTTTTGTCTCATCTTCTGTTCCATTACCATTAAGTTGTCACGTGGCTCTTTAGTTGTCAGGCTTAAGAAACCATCCATGAACATGTTATATAAGTGGTACAGTGCTTGATGGTATTGATAGTTGAAAAATAGGTTTTAGATCACTTGATGAGTTCCTGTAATTATCATAAACTGAAAAACAAATGTATACATCTGCAGATACTTACACATAACACACCACTTATATATAGACATTTAACCAAAATATTAATTATGTCACAACTAATGTCTTAATCTATACCAAATGTTACCTTAAAACTTTTAGAAATACACTTAGGCAACATCATAAGGTTCACAGTCAAGATATATATTCCCTCCGTCTCATAACTGAAAGTCAATTTTTTTATACATAACAAATAGAAAAGTAAAAATTAAATTTCAGACAGACGGATTATACATACTAAAAATAGAAACAACTACACATTATTAATTATACTTAATTATCTATACTAAGGAATGATCATTTTTCTAGTTTTCCCTTGATGAGATGATTGATGATCACTTGTGATCAATAGGAAGAGACGGTGTTGGATAAGTCCAATTGAGAAGTTCTTCAACCATTTGCATTGCAACTCTATTCTCTTCATCGATTATTCCAAAATCAAATTCACTTGAAGAAGAAGAAGATCCTAATGACGATGCTGTTGATGAATTCGAATCAATTTGATCCATTTTCTTGTTATTATTATTATTCCCAAGGTCCACTTTCATAACCCAACTCGAACCCGAATGTCGACCCGTTGTTCTCTTTTGCCACACTCCAATTTGAGAATTATCTAGCCTTAAACAAGTCAATGATGGAGCTGGATCTTTGCAGCATTTTCTCAGCTTTGCACTTAGTATCTCCGAAAGTGAGGATGAAGAATTAGATGAATCTTGATGATATACACTGCTATTGACTTTTGTTGATACATCAGCATTATTATAATCTGGAAAATTTGTTTTCGCGTTTTGACCATTCATCAATATCGCTGCTTGGTCATACGCCTTCGCTGCTGCCTCCGCGGACTCGAATGTCCCTAGCCAAATTCGTTTTTTCCTGCACAAAATCAAATAAGAATAATTAAATATCTTGATATATAAATTATTTTTTGGGGGGTGGCATGTGAAAAATGAGGGTGTTACATAAAATAGCAGTATTATTACAATAAAGGGTGGCGAATTTCTGACACCCAAGATCCCCACTGGCGTTGCCTGACACCTCTGAATTTCTTGGAGTGTACCATGATGTTCTTTCTCTAAATATGTGGTTTCTTAAATTTATTTATTTATGAGACTTAGAGAAAGTGTATGAGAAAACTTGTGAAGCAGATGAAGATGGTGAGAGAGAGTG
This sequence comes from Vinca minor, assembly GCA_026122235.1. Lineage (NCBI taxonomy): Eukaryota > Viridiplantae > Streptophyta > Magnoliopsida > Gentianales > Apocynaceae > Vinca > Vinca minor. The sequence continues at coordinate 8,241,352 of JAOCZM010000040.1, read as the reverse complement.
TGTTAATAAAGAGGAGGAGAGGGTGACGGCTGGGGGGGGGGGGTGTTTGATATGAATGAGGTTGTCGGTGAAGGGAAGAAAAAATTAAGAAAGAAATAAGTATAACTTGCATAATACATTTTTTCAGGACATAAAATATAATTTTGACTGTTTTGAACCGTTGAATAAAAAAATTAATGATTCAAGATTTATTTTTTCTTTAGGGGACAACTATTGTTATATGCCTAAGGAAATATATTTATACTGAGAGAACATCTCATTGTAACTTTAGAACAAGTGTCTATAACGAAAAAACACATATTGTATAAAATTTAACATTTGTCCAAAACGTATTTTATATGTATTGAAAAACAGAGTTCTGCAAAGTAGCCGGGAGCGAAAGAAAGTCCAAATGACTTTAGTGAGGAGTGCAATTAAAGCTTCACCTGCACAACTATAGGACGATGAAGAACCCTACATAGTTATACTTGATATCTACTTGAATTAATGATTTTTTCCACGTATCCCCCACACAAAATGCCATCACCCACCATAGTGTCTAGTTTGGAACTTCTCTCTACAACAGATTTTGATTTGATTAGAATAACTGCTAATGACTTTGATTCTCATGGCGCAAGACGATTAATGCTATAGTTAAAAAGAACTCTCCATCTTTCAAGATAATGGTGTTGTTAAAATTTGACTTGATCAAGAAGCGAATTCCGGCACTATCCCTTCTAATTCTAACAATAAATCTTTTTCTAATTCTAACATTATGGTGAACTTGCTTATCGGCTGGACATGCGAAACTAAGTGTTATAAGGTGTGTGAAGGGACTGAAGATAGAAATTGTTTTTTTGGGACGAAAAACTGCAATAATATTCCGATCTACTTATAAAAACTACAAAAATAATAATTAGGAGGGCGAACTTGATAAAAAATTCCAAACTACATATAAAATTACTATATCTACTAGTATTTTTAAAAATCTCGGGTGCGATTGCACCCCCGTCCCCCATAATCTTCCCTGGGTGTGTGATGAGACACCTAGAGTAAGAGTAGTAGCGGAGCCAAGGAGGTAGAGTGGCCGCCTCAAAATTTTGAAAATTATACTTTCTCTGTTTTATAATAAAGTTATTTGTACGTACTTTAGAATAGATTAATACAAAAAGGAGAAACAATGAATTTGTTTTTACTATTTTACCCTTAAATTTAAATACTCAAATTTTCTCTATCCCTTTATTCCTTAATATGAGTAAGAGTAATTTTAGAAAAATGTCCTTACAAGTTAGGAAAAAACGACTTCTACTTTAGAATGATAAAATAGTCTAAAAAACCCTTTATTATGAAATAGAGGGTAGGTTCTTACGTGCCATTAGAATTTTTATTTTTATTTTTTAGAAAGATCCTGTTCCTGTGAAATATCAAATCTCAGCTCCCAAAACATATAACCACATACACTCCTCAATATCAAATTATTGGATTCGCCCCTAAATATAAAAGTAATACCGTACCTTCGTTAACACGATCTCGAATCCGAATTAGTCGCACCGCATAGGGTGCCTCGAGTGATTAAGAGTAAGATTTTAGAGTTAAAACATAGAGTGATCATCTATTGCTGGCTTGGCTTGCCAGACCACCTCTAATCTACCCGAGTCAATGGTCCGGAAACCATGAATGCATTCAGTTACAGAAGAACTTGAATTTTTTAATGATATAAAAAGAGGTAAAAAAAAATTAAAGAGGATAAGGGTACTACGTTTTGTGCTTTAAATTCTAGTAGTAGTAACTGCCATGGAAGACAACAAAAGTAGTGATCAAAAAGATGAAAATTTGACCAAGTTTTTTTTTTTCTCTCTTTCTGTTGAGTGATGATGATACTATTTTGACATTTCGCAGGTTGTCTTTTCTACCTCAGAAGCAGCTAAAATTTATTGATGCTTTCATAATTAGGGTGTCTAAGTTATGATAGTTATGGTTAAAGGAGGAGCTCGAGTCAGAGCCAAAGGGTCAGCCGAGCAGTTTGCCTTTGTCTGACACTAGCCAAGTTTGTCGGAGATGGTGAAGGCTCGGACTGGAGCTCTAGGTCTCAGTCTGAGTTAGGTACATGTTTTTGCAAAATGAACAAGGTTAGAGAGGGGAGGGAAGACCTCAAGCTCACTCCGATGCTTAAGTTAATCCAAGTACAAAGAATATTAGGAACTTAACACGTATTTTGAGAGTTAGAAATGACTTTGATAAAATGAGGCGAGAATGACTCTATTTATAGATGCCTTTACCCTATGAATTTGAGTTATACCTTGTACGAATATAGACTGGGTAAAGCATATGTTTAATTGAGAAAATACCACCGCGTTTTTGTAGGCCTTTGATGGAGATTGGTATTGCCGAGTAATCAACACGCGCTCCATCTATCCGTAAAAGTTTCACAGTGATTGGACCTCGTCCCAGCGCCTGGTCCTTGTCTGAGCCCACGGCCTTTGGGACCGTTTGTGGAATTTGGACCAAGTCTTCTTTATTGATAGTTGAGGCCCACTCTTCATACCTCTGGGCTAGATCACATCATCCATCTTGATCATTTCCCTCTGGGATCATTGTTTTTTTTTTTTTTTGGGACCTAGATCTGGATTTATGTAATGATTTGAAATGAAATTATAAGAAACATTCATGAATCTCAGATACAAACTGCTAATTTTCATTTTGATTCATGATATGGTTAGCTTGAATGATTGACACTACTTGGCCAAGAATAAAAAAAAAGATTTAAATTTGTAGCACTAAAATGTGAATTTCCAAAATAAATTCCATTGGAAGAAGCTTATAAAATACTAGTCAAGTGGTTCAACCAAGGATTGTACTTCAAGACTTATTTCTTTCTTTCTTTTATGTTTCTAATTTTTTTTAGAAGAGTTCGCTTAATAGAAAGTTATCAAAGTCGTTAAAGATGGCTAATTTATTTAGGCTAAAAACTTCTAACTCATAATAATATATTTAGTTAGGCTAAAAACTACTAACTCAGGTGGGTTCACCCATCACAGCAAAAAACCATATGTCCCCGTGTATGTTCATATTTTTATACTCAATCAATCACAATTCGCCATATATATATATATATATATATATATATATATATATATATATATATATATATATATATATATATATATATATAATTGAAAGAATTGTCCATATAGCGAATTCTGAGTGGTTGGGTATAGAGATAAAAATATACACAGGGAAGGACGATTTTCACCCACCATCACTAAATCCATTATTTCCTCTAATCTGACTGGCCTAATATATAGGTCATCTGGTGGTTCAATGGGACATTAATTTCCCATATCATAAACAAAATGCAAGTTTTTCCCACTTGAGTATTTCTTTTGGGGTTTAATTAACTAGTGGGGATTTTAAAGTTTTTTGTGTCAAATGCAAGAAATGGAAAAACAAGACCACTAACATGACTGATAACAAACTAATCTTAAATATCTGATCACTCTTCAAAAAAAAGGAAAATAAAAAAAAAGATGTTTACCAAGTTCTTAGAAGAAAACAAGTTTATTATCATCAAGAAAAGTGCAAATCACTTTCAATTTCCTCCTTTAAAAGGAAATTCTCTGTTGACATTCTTCACACAGCTGCACATGTCCTGCACAATCTTGGTACCAAAATATGTCACTATGCTTCAACAATTTTTTCCTAAAGTTTGCATTTATACAGTACTTTTGCATAATCTCCAACGCAAAATTGTCAATATGAACCTTACATTTCTCACAAATAATTCACATTTTCACTCAAGACAGAAATTCTTAAATAAAAAATAAATCGTCTGTCCCCGTTCTGTATCCCCACGAATAGATATTTGTCACGTGTATATTTTTCCTCTGTGAGTTCCACTATTTCTTTTAGGTTATAATTTTTAGAATTAAAAATTTAATACATGTTACCGAATGGGAATAGAGAATTCCTAACCCTAAAATATGTACTATAAAAAAAAATTCCCCAAAAATAGTGAAGTGGTTGCACGTGAATTGATCAAGCAAAGCTTTGAATCTGATTAATTAATTCATGCAAGAGGAATATGGTGTATAAATAATAAAATAATAAAGTATTACATGGAATAATGTTACAAGGTTTTTTTTTTTTGGATGAATAAGAAATTATCCATTAATTATAAAATATCTGAAGCCATTACAATTAAAAGATAAAAAAAATACAAGAAAATAAAAGTTATACAATGGTGGAGACCACCATGATAACAGATAAAAGTTCACACTCTGGACTAGCTAAACACTACAAACAGTAGAAAAAATAAATACATAATAAAATTATTAGCAGCAGCATCTTCTCCAAAATTCTTGAATAGCAGTAGCAAGCTCAGTTCCAACACCTTTCTTAGAAATTAACAATCTACTAGACCATTAGCGTATCAAGCGTCCCATAGATTGTCTCAGAAAGATGAAGAAAACTAAGGAAGGGTCCATAATAACTCCGAGTTTAGGGGAAACTCCAGATCTGGAAGGATCTGAAGTAGATCTTACATCTGAGTCTTGAATCTTGAATCAGAATACCTTGAAAAAATTTTATCACGATTTACAGCAAAATGAGGGAATGAAGATACCAAAAGTGAAAGAAAAATAGTTAAATCCAATAAAAAAAATAAAAAAAATTCAAAAAGAAGAAATAGAGAGAAAAGAGAGAGAGAAGAGGGTTCGGATAATTTTTAGAAGTGTTTGTTTTTTATATAATGTTACAAGGTTCCATGTGCATTTCCTAGGTCCAAGGCATTGGGAAGATGCAATGCTCCAACATTTGATTTTTTTCCCCTGTGAGAACACAAACTTCTTGGAGTTGTCAAATCCCCCCACCCCCCTCAATTTAAGAGTTTGAAAATAATGCAATTCCATTCATACCCTTGCCGTCCAAACTGCATACTGTTCTTTGGAAAAGAAAATAAACATCTCCACCCACCCTATATAGGATAAGTTCACACTCCCTTCTAGGGGTGTTCAAGAAAAACCGAAACCGACCGATCCAAACCAATCCAAACCGAATTTTCAGTTTGAGCGGTGCGTTAGACTGGTTTCGGTTTGAGCTAAATTAAAACCGAATTTTTGATTTGGTTTAAAAAAAATTATAAACCAAACCGAATATATATAATATATAATATATAATATATTAAAGGACTTTTTGGCAATAAAATATATTTTTCCTTAAAATGATTTCTAGTATAATTGCTAACTTTTGTATCTCATTCTAGAATTTTTCAAGTGCAAGTTCTTCAAGTGTTAAACTAAGAGATTAAAAAGTCATCATTTGGTATGCGATTTTAGATTTACCAAAAGATTTTATTGTATTTCACTATTTTAAACTAATAATTATGTAATTTTTGTGTTTTTCTTTTTTCTTGTAGGATGATTTTGAAGTAATTTGTTTAAAGTGCAAGGATCAAGACCAAGAATTTGTGTTTTATTATTTTGTTTTCTTTATTGTGTTACCTTGAGAAAATAATAGGCATATTTTTTTTTTTTAAATATTTTTAGCAACTAACTAATTAAATAAAGTTTTTTAAAATTTTTATAATCAATATTTTTGTATCTCGCAAAACCGAGCAACCAAACCAAACCAAACTAATCCAAACCAAACCAAACCAAACCGAATGCATCGGTTTGAGATTTTAAATGGTTTGGATTGGTTTCAAAATTTCCAAACCGAATACTTCGGTTTGGTTTGAAAAATATATAAAACCGAACCGAACCATGAACACCCCTACTCCCTTCACTCCCTTTATTCTTATCCCCTCTCTCTTCTCTCAAATCCTCTCAATCACTTCATCCTCGCAAACTAAATTTTTTTTGGGAGCCCTCTGCTGCTACCGCTAGAGCTCACCGGAATTCCTAGAAAATCCTAAATATTGTTTTAGGGGTATTACAACAAAAATTAAATGCAAAAAAAAATACTTGGTATTTTTATTACACTTTATTTTTTATTTTTGTGTAATACCCCTAAAACATTGTTTAGGATTTTATGGAAAAAAATATATTTTTTTACCGCGGTTGACCTGCTGACCGTCTCCTGATGTCAGCACGAGGTCAAAATTTTTTTTTCTCCAGAAAATCCTAAATATTTTATTAGGGGTATTGCAACAAAAATTAAGTGCAATAAAATTGCCAAATATTTTCTTTGTATTTAGGTTTTAACACTTAGGGTATGTAAGTGGTGTTCTTATCTCTCTTGTACTCACATAATTCTTTGCGTATTTGATCCCTCATTGTTAATTTCGTGACACATTTTAGATGAAGAGCCATTGTTGGGTGTGGTTTCAAAAAAATTTATATCTTGTTTATATAGTATATTTTCTATCACCATTATATATTGATTGTTTTTAGTAAAAATACAATGAATAATACTTAATTATTAAGAAACAATGAACATTATTTATTAGTTTTCATTAATATAATATATAATGAATTTATGTAATTCAATTAATACAAAGTATATTGTTTATATCATATCGACGTCAATTTGTATTAGTATATTATTTTAATTTTCATCACTTGATTTACTAAAAATTAGACCAAGTATATGGATGTTAATTGTTATTTTTGTAACATTTATTTGTAATAGTTTATATGACACTTTGTAGTAAAACTTTTAATTTTTTAAGAATTGTAAATTTTTTAGACTTGTAATTTTTTTTTTGAAATTTTGATGGGTTATTACATACCCTAAGTGTTAAAACCTAAATACAAAGAAAATACTTGGTATTTTTATTACACTTAATTTTTGTTGCAATACCTCTAAAAAATTGTTTAAGATTTTCTGAATTTTTTTTACCGCGTGCTGACGTGTACGCGGTTGACTTGTTGACGTTAGCACGCGGTCAATTTTTTTTTGCAACCCATCTCCAAAAAAAAACGCTGCGTCTTTGGGCACGACTGCGGTTGACTCGCTGACGTCAAAGACGCTGGTCAAAAGTTTTTTTTTGCATCTCGTCTCCAAATTTTTTTTACCGCATGCTAAAGTGTACGCGGTTGACTTGCTGACGTTAGCACGCAATCATTTTTTTTTTTTTGCAACCCATCTCCAAAAAAAAAAATTTAACCACGTGTTGACGTCAGCTAGTCAACCGCATGATGACGTGTACGCGGTTGACCTACTAACGTCGAGCACGAGGTAATTTTTTTTTCTTAAACAATTGGAAAAAAAATTGGCCGGATTTCGGTGATCCGCGACCGACGGTGGTTCTCCGGCGGAAGGGGAGGGGAAATTATTTTTGTTGGGAGAAAAATTTGAAGAGTTAGAAGAATATTTTGAGTTATGGGTGGAGGGGGTGTAAACTTACTATGGGAGGGATGGGTGGCAGTGACGAATTCATAAATATAATTTATTGGGGTTATTTGATATACACAATAATTCACTGGTGTCATTTATACATTTATTATGTAAATGAAGTAAAATATATCATATATAATTAATAATAAAAAAAAAATTTGATAGCATACTGGATCTGTTCCTGGTGGGTGGATAGTAGGACCCAAAATAAATAGAGAAGAATGTGACATACAGCACCCCACATGAACTCTTAAGCCTGCCGTTTTTCTTTCCTTCTTGTCAGGTACGGAGCTAGGGGCAAAAGGTAGCGGATGCCCCAAAAATTTGAAAATATTATTTTTTGTTTTTGAAATTTTTTAAAATAATATTACTAAAATCATCTTTGGCTTTAAAAAATTTTGCAAATTTTACTTTTCAGTTTTCAGTCCCTTTAAATTAGGACAATTTCGATATGGGACTCGGTCCCACTTTGGACTCACTGCGGTATAGATTTGCCAGCATCACTGCATTTCATCTCTCTCCTCATTCTGCGTTGATGTGGCAGAATCTCGACCACATTATCCCACATGGGACCCTGATCCCATATCGAATTTTCCTTTAAATTAAGTGTCTCACGTTGTCCTTTGATTCTCATCTACGTACTTCAATACCGACCTTCTCTTTTTACTTTTATTATTTATATTTTTTATCCTTCATATACTTGTAATGTCTTTCTTTATGATATTAAATACTCGATTGGTAGTCTAAGGATCTTCTCTCAAACTTTGTTCAGAATAAAATTATATTTTAATTTAGAAACAATAAGTAAAGTGGACTACTAATATCAAAGTAAAATTTCGTATACTGAGGAAAAGTCTATTGTACATGCTAAATACTTCTTGTTTCTTAATAGAATTATTTTTATACCCTATTTCTTATTTCATAATATAAAAAAATTCCAAACTTTTAAAAATGTTTCTCCTATTTAAAAAATTACTTTTAAGAATAATTTTCTTAAATTACTCATACTCATATTATAGAATAGAGAGAAAGAGAATATGTTAGTAATTAATAGTTAAAGATATAATAATAAAAATATTTATTGTCTCTTTTTTTTTAAATCTATATTAAATTATTTAAAAAGACTTACTAATGAGTAATTTTATATTGGTTAGTTAATCACAATAAAGAAAATTGAATTTTTATCTTATTTTACGTGTATTGTACATATAAATTTTAAATTTATTCAATAACCGAGATAAAATTATTCTTAACTAATATCCTAAATATGGCATTGGTAAAGAAGAGTGTTAAAAAAAATGGATATATTTATATTTGACAGCAAAGATGGAAGGAAACATTGCATTTAGAGACACTATCTGGGGTTCATTGCATGTGTATCCCTCTTTCTCTATCTCTTACATAATATGTGAAGAATAAACAATAACAATAGGAAAAATGGACCCCACCTTTGATGACAAAAGATAATCTTACCCCTCAAAAAATGCACAGATACATTGTATTGTGCAACCTCCACCCTTCATCTCTTTCCTTTTTCTTGTTTTTTTTTCCTTATTCAATAGGGTTTTCTTTCTTTCTTCTTCAAATTCCAGTTTTATTTATCTTCAATTTTTTTAAGTTTTTGAATGACCTCTTGCCTTTGATGCATTTTGAAGCTTTTCTTAAAATTTTGTTCTTAGCTGATCTTGTTTTTGCTCTCGGAAGAGGGTTTTTTTTGAGCTCCCACGGTTCAGATTTAACTTCCAATTTTTCTCATCGACATGTCTAAAGTCTTTGATTTCACTGGTAATTATCTTTAATCTTTTCTGGGTTTTGGTTAAAGTTCATATATTTATACTTTTTTTTATTATGTTTCTTTGATTGGTTTTTGAAGTATCTTTTCTGGGTTTTTGCTTAAAGTTCATGCCCTTGATTCATGTAGCTGATCTTTTCTGAGTTTTGCTTAAAGTTTATGCCTTTAGGCTTGTTTGATTATGTTTCTATTGATTGGTTTTTAGGGATATATCAACTGTTTGATTATATGGATGAAATTGGGGGATTACCATGTCAAATCTGTTCTTGGTTTGGTTGGTTCTTTAATTTTAGAGCTTGATCTATATGTTCTGACCCTTTTCTTGGTTGTATGAAACTTTTGATTTTATTGCTATAATTTGTATATGTTGGATGGTATAATCTGAAACTGATTTATGGGGTCCCTGCTGAATTGTTCCTGCTTGATCATATCCTGTTACTTTCAAATTTTTTGTTTTTTTTTTATTTCTATTTTTTTGGGTTAAAGTTATGATTAGTGTCTTTTTTTTATTTTTTTTATTAAAGGTTAGTGTCTTATAAAACTGTAATAAAGATTTGTTCTTGCAAAACACATATGTTTAGATGTATGCATGTTCATACATACCCTTCCATATGTGGATCTTGTCTTAAGCTATATAGGTAGCTGGATTAACCCAGTTGGATCTCTAGTGAAAGGTGTTATTCCTTCTAATCTGGTTGATAAGTTTGGACTTATAAGCTTTAATAGTTGGTCTTGTATGATGAACATGGTGCTAAATATACTGTTTTGCTCATAAACATATCATGTCTACCTGTGCATATTTCATTTATATTAGGCTATGAATATTTAACATGAAATCTTGCTCATCATTCTTGGATTGAAGATCTTGTATTTGTATGATTTTTTGTGCATCTGTGGAAGTAAATTCAGTTGCTTTTTTGGATTATATACTTTGATGTTTTTTTACCTTATGGGGTGTAGAAGTTTTTCTGATTTTGGTTTCCTTTCTTTTTGTCCCAGGTAATGATGCTTTCTACCCAAACACTAAGGAATCGAGTCTATTTTTATCCCTCGGGCATCATGTGGATGTGTATTTTCCTCCCTGTAAGAGGTCTCGAATCGGTGGCCCTTTTGTCTTTAGTGAAGAAAGTTTTGAGAAGAAGCAGTGTTCCATTGAAGTTCTTCCTGATGAATGCCTCTTTGAGATCTTCCGCCGTCTTTCTGGGGGACAAGAGAAAAGTGCCTGTGCTTGTGTATCCAAGCGCTGGCTTATGCTTTTAAGCAGCATCCGATCTGATGAAACATGCATCCAGAAGATAAGCGTGTCCCCTAAGCCCCAGGAAACATCCCCCGTTCAGACCACCAAGCCATCTGATAACAATGAGAAAGTGATTGTGGCCGAGTCTATCAAGCTTGATGGGGAAGCTGAAGAGCTTGATATAGCAGGCGATGGATATCTTTCAAGGTGCCTGGAAGGGAAGAAAGCTACTGATGTCAGATTAGCATCTATTGCTGTTGGAATAGGTAGCCGCGGAGGCTTGGGCAAACTTGTCATCCGAGGAAGTAACTCTACCCGTGGGGTGACCGATGCTGGTCTCAAGGCCATTGCTCGTGGTTGCCCATCTTTGAGAGTTCTCTCCCTGTGGAACCTGTCTACCATTGTTGATGACGGACTTGTTGAGATTGCTAATGAGTGCCACATGCTAGAGAAGCTTGACCTTTGCCAATGCCCTGCAATTACTGATAAGACTTTGATGGCTATTGCAAGGAACTGTCCTGGACTAACCTCACTTACTATTGAATCTTGTGCGAATATTGGCAATGATGGCTTGGAGGCAGTTGGCCGTAGTTGCCCCAACTTGAAGTCTGTCACCATCAAGAATTGTGCTTCTGTTGGGGATCAAGGAATCGTAGGTCTCTTTACCTCAGCTGGTAAACATCTGGCAAAGGCGAGGCTCGAGTCTCTGAATGTTACTGATGTATCACTAGCTGTCATTGGACGTTATGGGAGTGCATTGATCGACTTGGTTCTCGCTGGCCTCCAGAATGTGAACGAAAGGGGATTTTGGGTTATGGGTAATTGCCAAGGATTGTCGAACTTGCAGTCTTTCTCAGTGACTGCTTGCCGTGGAGTAACTGATGCAGGGCTTGAAGCTGTGGGTAAAGGTAGCCCTAAGCTAAAGCAAGTCTGCCTCCGTAAGTGCGCCTTTATTTCAGACAATGGCCTGGTTTCTTTTGCCAAAGCTGCAGCCTCGCTAGAGTGTCTTCAATTGGATGAATGCCACAGGATCACCCAAACCGGGTTTTTTGGCATCCTTGTCTACTGTGGTCAGAAATTGAAGGCTCTTTCATTGGCTAACTGCTTTGGAATTAAGGACCTGCTCTTTGGATTTCATTTTGTGGCTCCTTGCCGTTCCTTGCGATCGTTGTCTGTCCACAACTGCCCCGGATTAGGTGATGCTACCCTGTCCATGCTTGGTAGGCTCTGTCCAAATGTCTCATACATCAACCTTAGCAGCTTGGAAGGCGTGACTGATGCAGGCCTTCTCCCCCTTGTTCAGAGTTCTGAGGCTGGTTTGGTTAAGGTGAATCTGAGCGGTTGTGTTAATTTGACCGATAATGTTATTTCAACTATCGCCAAGCTGCATGGTGAGACCCTTGAGTTGCTAAACCTGGATGGTTGCCGGAACATTACCGATGCAAGCTTGTATGCAATTGCAGAGACCTGTTCTTGTTTATTGGATCTTGATGTTTCCAAGAGTGCAATAACTGACTTTGGTGTTGCAGCGTTGGCCAAAGCGGTGCAGCTCAGTTTGCAGACCTTGTCAATGTCAGGATGCTCTATGGTATCAGACAGAAGCTTGCCTGCCTTTGAGAAGTTGGGGAAGATTCTCATGGGTTTGAATATCCAGCACTGCAGTGGGATCAGCTATGGTACTACTTATCTACTCGTGGAGCGATTATGGAGGTGCGATATCCTTTCCTAAGCATGAGTCAGTTCAGAAGACATGAAAATCCTAGTCGCAGTTCTTGGCATATCAGAGGTTTCACGTATTTAATAGCAGCTTTAGTAAGTTAAGTTTTACGTCCATCCCTAATCGGCCTTTTATGGTCCAGTGCCTCAGCTCCTTTTTCCAGCAATATGGCCATGTTCTCCTTTTTTTTTAGCAGCTTCAGAAGCTGTTTTCAAGGATTTTGGCCCCCATGAAGGGGTGTCTTACGTTCATGGCCATACTTACTGAGAACCCAGATGCTACTAGGCACTCGACTTAAGGTACTTTTGGGTGGACTGTTTATCTGTTTGGCGTGTTTTTTTTAACTTCTAGCTCAGCAATGGTTTCTCCAAACCACAGCTGAGCTAAGTTACGTTCTTGCGTCAATCTTTTTAGGGTATTTTCGATTACAGTTTTACCGGAGTCTATCGCGCGTTCTTGAACCGGGTCGGGTTTTAGTCTCTTCTGCTGTTTTTCTCATGGTGGGCTTGATTTCTTGAAATTAGTCTCTGTTATGGTTGGTTGCTTTTAGCAGTTGTAATATTGTTGCCGCGCGTTTGGGGGGCTTTGGCTAATGGCTTTGGCTAATGGCAAGCTTTGTTCTTGTAGAGTCTGCCATTCCAATTCTTTCATTAGGAAAGGATTGTTTTTTTTTAAATCTTTTGTCAAGTCCTAGTTTTGCAGGCTTTGTTTACAAACTGTAATGAGCAACCAACATGTTTTTTTTTTTAAATATATGTAGTAGACAGCTTTTGCTATGTAATACTTTCTGCTTATGAATAAATAAAAACCTTCTTCTAGGTTTATCAGAGTATTAATATATACATGCATAAACTTTTGATTGTGATTGTGTGAAAATAATGTACAAAGGAAAAGGGCAGCATGTGATGTGACAAGTTAATTCAGTTTAGCTGGTTTTATTTTTGATTTCTAAGAATTTGATCATGAAAATGTCACATGTTCGAGTAACTCAGCTAGCAACTTAATGTTGCGTTTGTCTAATTTATTTTATTTGAATCCCAACTTAATTAGTCAGGTTGATATACATACATCAACCAAAAAAGAAGCATTGGATGTGGAAATGGACAAGAAATGACATTTTTAGGTGTGAGAAAGACATTGTTTTTTTTTATTACCCGGATGGGCGGTTGTCCCATAAGGGAGAGAGAGTCACCACGAGCGGAGAAGATTGCGCTTTAGAAGGGAGACAATTAAAGCTCGCCTACTGTGCAGAGGAGAGTATTGAGCCCTACGATCGTGAGCTCTTTCGCACTGATAAGGGGCTAAGGATGACATTGATTTGTTGATAAGGATGTCTGCTGCCCAAATCATTACATCCACAATTATTTTCAACATCCCCCAACCCACGCCTTGTCCTCCTTTTTTTGGATTATCAAACTCAACATATTGTCCTTTTTTATACTCCCTTTATTTCATGGTATAGTTTTTTTTCTACTTTATCTTTATGTCGTTTTTAAACTTTTAAGAATGTAATTGTAAAATTATTACTCCCTCCATTCCTAAATATAAGACTCTTTAGACAATTTGGAAAAATTAAGAAAGTTGTCATTTTCACCTAAACTTCCAATATTATCCCCCAAAATCCCTCTCTCTCACTTCTTTGTCATAAAGAAAGGAAAATGTTGAGGGTATAATTAGAATAAATTGTTGATAACTAATAAAACAACCTTAAACGACAATTAATTTGGATACCTAGATATCTCCTAAACGACAATTAATAGGGAATGGAGGGAGTATTATTCTTCATATTATAGTATAGTGACTATTCTTTATGTATAAAATAGAAAAAATATTATTTTTCTCGCTGTTTCTTCTGTTAGCATACTTAAAAGGCACTGTTTTATCCTCTTTTTAGAATTCGCATGAAACTTTTAACTCGTTACAGTAGGAGTTCAATAAAATTAAGCTTATGAGTCCACTTACTTTTTTTTTTCTTTATTATTATTTTTGGTTATTAGATAAAAGAGGCGTCGAAGTCGGGATTTATCAATTTTAAATTCTAACAGAATTGTGGAATAGGTAATATCAATCGTTAAATTTTGTTATTCGATAACGACAGATGTTCCATACATATTGTTCTGCATTATATGCGCGTCTGGGATTAAAACTAAAAGCCATGCGCGTCTTTTTAAAACACCGTGTTAAACCAATCTCAGACGTTGATGATTTTATAGGAAAACAGTACTGATGGACAACACCGTAACAAAAACAAAATAAACAAAGCAGTAAAACAAGACCTGTACAAACAAAAATAAGCCTCCATTAATAGGAATACTGAATTGTTCATCAAAACAAGCTTAGCAGCCAATACAAGCTCAAGTGTGTTTTATGAAACAAGCCAAAACATCTAATTACTTGTGATCTCGAACTCTTTTCAAGGCAGAATTCACAAAAAATCTTTTAAGTACCCTAACTCTTGATTTAGCGATCTAAGGCACATTGATAACATGAATTAGGGTACGAAATTGATGTAACAGAGACCTTAACAGCAAATGCACAAATTACAAAATCAAACCTTCCCGCGCTATAAACAATGTGAGGCGCCATCAATCCCCTAATACAATATCAACCACGCCTTCATCATCATCATCATCATCATCATTGAACGAATTGAGTCCTCACGGAATCTCTTTCACAATATTAGGCAAGAAGATGGGACAGAGGGTGGCCTAATAAATAAACGTTGTATTTCGCGGTGATGCTATACCTACTGAGTCACTGCTATGGATTGATTCACCAAGGTGGTTCCCTCTTGAGCTTCAACTCCTGGCTCGTCATCAGTACCTGCCTGAATCTTCTGGTCAGGCTCAACTACAGGTGAACCTTCCCCTTCATGCACATTGTCAACTGCAGCTCCACTTAAATCATCCGATGGATTTTCTTGCGGTGGCGCACTTTCATTTCTTCCTTTGGACAAGCTAGTTCTTCGAGATGAAACCTTCTTTTTTTCATTGGATAAGCTAGTCTTTTCGGAAGGCAGCTTAGGAAGGGATTTCCGCACAGGTTTCTTGACGTTAACAATTGGAGAAGCCTTTGCAGGACTATTTAGTGGGATTTTCTCATCCAAACTTAACCTACTTGGGCGAGTTCTTGTCTCACTCTCTTCCCCAGAGACTCTGGTAGGTGAGCTCTTTTTCCGACCAAGCTTAGGAGATTTGGCTCGTGTGGTTGGAACCTACAAAAATAGAGTTCATTATGAAATTCGAGATGGCATCAACCTCAATCAAATATCTTGTGTAATCCCATAAGGATGTTAGTGATGAAAATATACCACCAAGCGAAAAAGGTAAAACTCACACCAGACAAAAATTTCCAATTTTATACTTCCATATTACACTTGCAAAAGCACTATATGCATTAGACACAGACCAATGAAGTTTGTAAGTGTTCAAGATTTACCTTCTTTAACTCTGTCTTAGGAGGTGCAGGTTCCTGATAGAAGGTTGGCATTGGTGTTGCTTTGAACATCAACGTTTTTCTTAACATTTTTAACTCCGCTTCCTGTGTTTCCTGTTCGGTTTGAAAAAAATTAACTCTTCAGTGTAGAAACCAAAGTCGGTTTTTTTCCCCCAAGATGACACACACCATTCAATATCATTACCTTACTCTTGGCCTGCATGTTGTTCTTTTCTACTTCCTTTGCATGTATCTTCTCCTCAAGTTTTGAGTAAAACTGCGACAAAAATTATCTTAATTGAGAGATAGCCTTATTCAAAACAACCTTATGCTTATTAAGCGGTTCAACTACTGACCTCTCTTCTTTTCTCAGCCCGTTCATCAC
The DNA here is from genome assembly GCA_026122235.1 of Vinca minor. Taxonomy (NCBI): domain Eukaryota; kingdom Viridiplantae; phylum Streptophyta; class Magnoliopsida; order Gentianales; family Apocynaceae; genus Vinca; species Vinca minor. The sequence goes on along the minus strand of JAOCZM010000040.1, from coordinate 8,225,472 downwards.
ATTTGAAACTAAAATTATAGGCTGGAAGAGCACCCGTTCTACGGGCCTTTGCATCTCCAGAAGTAGGACTGCTATTCTAATTAAGGAGAAACTTGGCATAATGTTCAGCATGAGAAAGAAATTCTCGAATCTAGATTAATTAAAAAACTAACGATAATCTGAATATATAGGATACGAGGAGTCAGACACTTCATCACTTTTATTTGATGTACTCTTTTTCAGCACCTTCAATTTTGTCTTATCCCTGTAGTCAGGAAAATACGATTCAGACAGCCACTGGAAAAATACGATAAAATGTTCTCTAATGTTAGCCAGCGATACAGACTACAAAATCGAATAGTATGCATATGTAATTGGTAGCTCTAAAAGAACATACACAAGGCCATCACGCTGTGCAGAATCTGCATCTCCAGTTTGCTGCTAAAGACACAAAAGATTACCAAATAAATACCACGAAAAAATAAATAAAGCAAACAAGAAAAATCAGCAAAAGGCAATTAAATGATAAACAAATGCCGGCATTTACATGAGAAACACTAGAATTATAGGAACAATACTGTTGTCAACCATTACCTTGGCATGCTTGGTGTTGGTTGCGGAGATTACTGGTTTTGAAATGCCATCAGAAACCTGCCGGTTGTCAAATGATTTACTCTTTGATTTCATTCCCATAGCAGTGGTACCATTTGAAATACCAGAAGCACTCAGCACATCCTTTTCTACTTTGCTCTTCTTTGCCAATGTTCCCGAAGCATTTTTGGAACCTGGAAGCTTCCCGTTGTTGGTCTTTCCTCGAACCTTTTGTTGTTTTTCATTTTTCAGATCCGCTGACTCTTTAGATTCAACTTCCTTTAAGATGCATTGCAAATCAACCGTTAGTAGGGAAGAATATGTAGAAATTTAAATAGCATCACTATGAATATGATATCAAGCATCTTCAACCAACAACATCGATACAGAATATCTTGCCTTGGAACTCTCAATTTCATCGCCTTCGGCCAGTATTGCTGATTCCTCGGTGAGCTCTGGAGCAGAAAAGCCTGAACTTTCACTCTCATTCAGTTTCATCGCCTCTCCGAAATTTGCAACTAGTCCTTCAACATCTGAACTGTATGCAGGATCGCCCTTGTCTTCCTCAATCACCACATGTTCCTCGGACATGGGCAGCTGGTCATGAACTCCATTTTCATATCCAGCCCCATTTTGAGAAATTTGAATAGCATTATCAGCATCCATCATAATCTGCTGCCCTTAACTCGCTAGCCAAAACAACAACAAAAATTTAACCAAATCCTCCTAAAATTTGTTGTGCAAAATCTATCCTACCTCATTCTCAAAAAATAAAATGCAAAAGCCTATATGACATCAAATTCTTGTTTCTTTTTTCACAAACTTAAAACCCAAAAAAGCGTCCGACTAACATGATAAGACAAGGTATAAAACAAAACAAATAAGCAGGAAGAAGAATAACATTATAAGACAATGTATAAGTATCCGAATAACATTATAAGACAAGGTATATAAAGATTATAATTGAAGGGAAAACAAGCTCATACTTAACCATCAAGAAGGCCGTGGCCCAGTGGGGCAAGCCTTTACCTGTGTCAAGAGGTCTCAGGTTCGACACCCGCCTCCTACGTGAGGCAATAAAATTCTCTAGGAGAGAATTAAAGGTGCTGACAAAAAAAAAGCTCATACTTAACCGAAAATAAGCTAGGAAGAAGAATCATTCCATATCAAAATGAACTATTCTTGTTTCTAACAAGACGAATTTTAACAACAACAAAGCCTTAATCCCAAGTAATTGGGGTCAGCTATATGAATCAACTGAAGAATTCCTCGTGATCATTAACATGAATACATTCTCTTAACAACAGAAATTCTAAAACTAATTCAGATATTCCAAAAGAAAAGGCCTCAACTTTTTGACAGCTACATCAACATCAACATTTTAACAAGTACCAATTCTAGTATCTAACAATTTGCCCCCTCAAATTTTTTGGCAGCCAAAAAGAAAACCCTTCAAGTAAAATAGCCAATAAAAATGAAAAAAAAAGACCATATTAAAATGTACATTACAAGAAACTAAAGAAATTTGGTGACAAAAAACTAAATCTAAAATAAAGCAATAGAAAAGACAAAAAACCAAAAAAACAACCTTCAGATCTTCAAACCCACAAAAAGATCCAGCCTGTTCCCTTTCCAAGATTCAAACTAAAGCCAAACCCACATGCACATTTTCCCCAAATGCTCCAAATTTCAACAAAAAATCAAATACCCATTTCTCAGAACAAAAAACCCATCTCAAGTATGTGCCTAAAAAGAAAAATGAGGTAATATCTCTTACCTATAGAAGCATTCAAAGATCACAAGGCCATATCTTTTGATGTGTTCTTGAGGATCTGAAGAGCCTCTAGAGAGAGAAAGTGTTACAGAGAGAGAAACAATGAGAGATTGAAAATTAAAATGGAATATAAAATCAAATGTATGTTGTGGGTTTTCTCTTTTTATTTTTATTTTTATCTTGGTGAATGTTGTGAGCCTTGAGGTGAGTTTCTGTTTTCTTGTGGTTTCTTTTTCTTTCTTTTTTGGTTTTTGGTACCAGCAATTTAGTTATTATGCGGAACATGTGTTTAATACACTATCAAATGGGTTGATTTGAAATTTAATTATTTTGAGGGGAAAAAACTGACGTTCAATAGAAGAAAAAAAAAGAAAATAATAAATATTTTTAAAAAATTCAATCGTTATATTAACTCATTTAATAATGTACAAAAATTTTTATATGTACGATCAGAATATATAAGAATACATATTTTGTATTGCTATTCAAAAAAAAAAAAAAACATATTTTGTATTGGATTCGAATTGATATCATCACAACTATATTCAAATCTATATATTTTCAGGATAGGTTAGAGTATTTTATGGAAAAAGATCAAATAAAACTGTATATTATCTTTGATGATGCCACGTCATCATTATCTGAGTTGATGAAGGTGGTGTGGCAGAATCGAACGGTAGTGCAAAAAAGGGAGTTTCCTAAAGTTTCATTTTTTCTTACATTATAGAATCTGATTGGATTGATCTAATTTGAGTTTGATCTATTTAAAACTCAAATTCAGACATGAGTAAAATTTGAATTGAGTATGAAAAGGAAATGATTTAAAATTTATTTTAAGTTTAAGACTTAATTCAAAATCTTAATCTTAAACTCACTCCGATCAAAACTTATATTTTTTTCACTCTAATTTTTCTTTTTTCTTTTTTCAATAAAACCGTTATGTTTTTTTTTTCTTGGGACTACGATTTGTTTGTTACTGTTACAGCACGTTTGGTACGCTGGAATGAAATGGAATGAAATCCCTTTCTAAGCAGAATTGCTTTCCACCCAGAATGACTTCGGAATCCTCTTTCCATTTCAGTGTTTGGAAGGTAAAGGTAGAATGGAATGTCGATTCCTTTTCTGTGTTTGGTAAAATTGTATTTTAATGTCATAATGGAATGGAATTAAGCACAATACGACATAAATGCCCTTTTAGCATATACTAGTGATAAAACCTAATTAAATATTCATTACAAAATCTTACTTGAATAACATTGATATTATATATAAAAAATATTTATTTAATATATATATATATACACACACACATTGTTGAAACATAATTTTTTATTAAAACGTCAACATAGTAATAAAAATATCTTTACTTTTAAATTTAAAAATAGATTAAAAATACTACCAAGAAAAAGAAATATTTATAAAATTATCATCTATGAAATTATACTAAGTGAAATAGAATATTTATGACTAAATATGAATATGTTGCTATGTAAAATGAACGTAATAATTAATTGAAAGAGGGGTATAAATGTAAGTTAATATTTATTGATGATTCCAACTTCTCCTGGAAAGGTCATTCCATAGGTTTTGGTGTGGAATGCCCTTTCCCACTTCTTCCTGGAATTGTCATTCCCGTGGAATGATGATTCTCACTTCAAATTGTCCAACCAAACACCGGAATGAAAAGAGAAGTGGGAAAAGTTTTTTCATTCCTTTCCATTCCCGCGTACCAAACACACACTTATAGTAAGAAACCCGTTATGTTTTTTTTTTTATTGGGATTAAAATTTAGTAGTTATTGTGTCATAATACGAAATCGTTACGTTGATACATGTCTGATGATTTGCATAAGTTTCACCAAGAAAACCGTCATGTTTTTGTTTTGTTATTATTTGTATATTTGTTTATTCAATCGTTAGTGTAACTGCTTAGAATGTAGTTATAATGAATTTATCTAATTCATTTGTTGAATAAATCTGAGTTAGATTCAATCCACCATACCTACTCAAGTCACGAATTCGACACTCCCTCGCCGATAATAAAAAAATAAATTAAAGAATATGCAAAAAAAAAAACTACCAATTTTGTGTAATACATTTACAGAGAAAGTATGAATGTGTAAACATCATATATTGGCTGGTTTTGCAAAACCTTTACTAGTATCTAATCATATACCATTGCAGAGGGGGGAAAATCCTAAGAATTTACATGATACTTAAAATAACTCTTCCACTAATGACCACAATTTGATGAACTCTTTCATCTTCTCCGGCTGCTGCTATCTCGGTCCTGAAAGCCGAACAGCTGAAAGATGAGCATCGCTGTTACAGTCCGATGGCCCTGATGACGTGCCTTCACCGCTCATTGACTTCAAGAAACCGGCATAGAGTCGTGATCCTAGTTGACAGGCGGTAGGTGGCGGAGGAACAGGGCTGATCCCTTCAAGCATTTGGACTACTTTAGTCATTGGTGGTCTTAAGTTCATATCATCTTGTATGCACCACAAAGCAACTTTGATTAATGTAAAGACCCTTTCATCCTCTTCATCTACCTTCAAACTTGCATCAATGATTTCCTTCAATTTTCCATCTTCCATCATTTTGAAAGCGTAGGACGGAAAATGGGATTTCTCCGAACTTGCTGAGGGATCGTAGTTTTTTCTACCTCCAATTATCTCGAGCAGCACCATTCCGTAGCTGTAAACATCGCTCTTCTCTGATATAGCGTAGTTTGTAATCCATTCCGGAGCAAGGTACCCTCGTGTGCCCCTTAATGTGGTGAAAACATGGCTCTGCTCTCGCGTCATTAGCTTTGCGAGTCCAAAATCCGAAACTTTTGCCATGAAATTATCATCAAGGAGCACATTCTCAGGCTTTATATCACAATGGACTATTTTCACATCGCAATCCTCATGCAGATAAGCCAGGCCTTTAGCTGTTCCCACTGCAATATTGTATCTTGTATCCCAATCCAGCATGATTTTTTCGCCTTTATCTTTCTTAAAAAGCCATCCCTCCAGAGATCTATTCGCCATGTACTCGTAAACAAGGAGACGGTGAGTTCCTTCTGCACAAAAGCCTTTAAGTCTTACCAAATGAAGATGATGAATGCTACCGATAATGCTAACTTCAGCCCGGAATTCTTTCTTTCCCTGTCCAATCCCTTCCAGTTTCTTTACAGCCAATCGCGTCCCATCAGGGAGAGACCCCTGGTAAACAGATCCAAAGCCACCTTGCCCGAGCTTCACTTCGAAGTTGTTTGTTGCAGATTGAAGATCTTTGTAGCTAAAACGAATTGGCATCCCAGATAAACTTTCCAAAAACATGTCCTCTTCTGAAGAATCTTTAGGAGAGTCGGGCGGTTTTCTGTTTCTCTTCTGATAATACCGGTAACTGCCATAGAGAATACCAAGAATAATAACCACTGTTGAGATTACAATGCCAATGACAATTGGAAGACGTTTATTGCCACTTCCACCGCCCTGCTGGTTTCCCCCGCCACCACTACTACTCGAGACCTTAATGTACGAAGCATATCCTTCCCCATTGCTCGAGCCTTTCAAGCTTCCAATGTGATCAAACAGAAAACAACTCCCGGAACTTTTGTCAAAGAATATAGCCGTACAAGAACAATTTCCAAGGCAAGATGATCTGCAGCCATTTAAATCTGTTTTAGAAGAAGGTGGAACAAATCCAAGTGCAGAGTAGCTCACACTATCCCCAGCATCAACAAGCTCCACAGAGTCACTCGATTTATTGCAGAAGGAACGATTCCCCAGTTTTCCAGAGGGAAGGGATGAAGGCCACTGGCATCTGTTACCAGGATAACAGATATTATATGGATCACAAGCTGCAGGGCTACCGCACTGATCTTGCGGTATCTGCGTCGGGGAAGGGGCAGCTGAGCCTCCGGATTGAAGGACGCTGAAAGAGATAAAACCATTGTCTCCTAGGACTGCCATCCAAGTGACATTTGCATCAGTATGAACCGAAAAAATAAACTGCTCGAGCAATACTTTCGTTTTATCACGAAATTTCCAAGAATTGACATCCAATGTAGCAGAAGTGACAACCCCGCCATCTTTATTGATGATTCTTCTACTATCCTTACCCATAGTCCAGTAAGGCTGCGGGGGTTGAAAATTCGCAGACAGAATCATATCCCCCGACTTAATTTCAAGGGTGTAGCTTAAGTTATTAGAATTCGAATTGCTCAAGAGTTTCATCCCTTCACTAAACTCCTGATTCGACAAAAGGGTATCACTAGGATGGCTAAAACTTTGCCAAATTATGCTACTACCGTTCCCAACCAAAACCAAATTCCCCGAATCCTGCAATTCCATTGCAGCAACTCCTTTATTCGCGGTATCAGTGGACCAAATGGTGGATCCTCCTACGCCTTGCAAGTAAGCGTTTCCGGTCTCATCAAAGATGAAACTAATAGAATTCTTGATAGGGGAGGCTCTATTAGCAGACCATATTACTGTTGAACTACTCTTATGGATTACCACTAGTAGAAATAAAGTGACATCTTTAGTAGATTTGAATCCAAACCCAAAATTTGAATTATTTGACAACAGAATTAATCCATCATTATCTATCCAATGCATCTGTGCCCCTTGAAATCCCAGATCTAACCTCCCTTTTCTTTGAACACTAGCCATACAAGTTTCAAGCAGAAACAGAATAAACAAGAAGCAAATGAATTTCACATATGGGTACCCCCGAGTCCCCATGACCACTACAAGAAGTAGAAATTCTTCCAAAATTGTGGAATATTATTCCCAATACATGAAGAACATAACTGAAATGTCACAAATGGGTACCAAAAAGGCTAAGAATACAAAGGTTGAATAGGAAAATTCAACCAAGAATTTTTCAAGAGGAGGGGTATAAAGTGGAATTTACCTGGTAGGTACAACAAAGATCAAAACTTTGAGAGAAAGAAAATGAACCAACTTTTATTTATCCAAGAAGAAAGCTTTCTTGCAAGGGCAATTTGGACAAGAATAGAAGCCATGAAAAAACTATAGCCAAGAACAGAGGAAAAATAACATGAAATTTGACCCCCCCAAGAAAGATTGATTAGGCCAACCAAAAGCTGTCTTTAATAGCAACTGTTCATTCAGCCATCAATGGGAATGAATGAACAGGTAGATTCTTCTACTGAGAGGAAAAAAATCCCCCCAATTTACAAGTTCATCAATGGAGCCCAAAGAAGGAGTTGGGGTAAGAGTGGGGAAATACATAGAATAATACCTTTTGCGGCTAAGAAAGTAAGAATTGAAGAGAAACAAACAAGAAAATTTTTGCTGCTTGGATTTTTCTTTAAATTAAGAAGAGGGAGAAATGAGTATCAAAGTTGTAAAAAAAAACCTAATATAAAAAAAAATACTAAAGAAAAATTACAGTTGCTGTCAATGGTGGTCTTGTCCTATTCTGGGCACGAATACTAAATAAATATCTATATTTTAAATCTTGAATTCTTGATATGACGATTGAGAAAATAGTGAACACATATTATTGAATGGTGAAAATTCTTTTTCCTCATTCCTTTTTCCTGTTCTCAACCAATTAAAATTTACTATATAAATATTTTTTTCAATTATATATATACATAGTAAATTCTAATTGGTTGGGGATAGAGATGATGAGAGGAATTGGGATAGAGATTTTTTTCCATTATTGAAAGTTAATTCAGAAAAATTTAGTCGTCAGATGCGAGATCTAACATATGAGATTTGTCTCCCAAGTGCAGAACAAAACCCTCCATGTTGTATTGGAGTCCACCTTTTTTTTAGTTGCGGGATTTGGATCTCGAACCCACGTCTGTGGGTCAAAATGTCACGCCCATAGCTAACTACTTTGGTTTATGTTAACTTAGAACTCACCTTTAATCTTAGGACTTGTTCAGAAAAGTCACGAATACTTAGATAACAATTTAATGTTCTATTTGTTAAGTTTATCTTGCTAAGGTACCCCGAACACTGGTCAACAAAAAAAAATAATAATAATAAAGAGGAACAACATGATTTTTAATTGATTTTAGTAATATCAACAAATACTAGTGTTGCTGATGATAATATTTCTAACTCAAAATTATAAGTTAAGATTGGAAATTCCTCGTAACAAAAAAAAATAAAAATAAAGAAATAGTTGATTTTATAGGTGGGTGACAGGAGGATGCAGATCCATAAATAACTTGCTGGATTAATTAAAATTATATAATTGTAAAAATAATAATTGTTAGTATAAAGTAAAGAGTAGGGGGTATGTTTTTTTTTTTTTGCTGAAAAAAAGATTATCCATTAATTATAAAATAGTCAGGGTCATTACAATCAAAAGATAAAATGAAAAATAATAAAATAAAAATTATACAATGATTTAGACAACCATGGTAATAGATAAAAGTTCACACCTCGGGAATGGATAAAAACACTAATAAAAGTAGAAAAAATAAATACATAATAAAAAATTTCGCAGCATCTTCTCCGTAATCCTTGAACATCAATAGCAAGAGAAGCTCAGTTTCACACCTTTCTTAAAAATTAACAAACTACAAGACCATGGGCGAATCAACCGTCTAGTAGATTGCCTCGGAAATATGTAGAAAACTGAGAAAGGGCCCAGAATAAGTCCTGGTTTAGAAAATCCTCCGAGTAGGATTGAAAGAAACTCCAGATCTAGAAGGATCTGAAGTAGATCTTGCATTCGAGTATTGAATCTTGAAAAAGAATGCCTTGAGAAAATTTTATCACAATTTACGATAAAATAAAGGGTGAAGACACAAAAAGTGAAGAAGGGATGGCTAGATCCAACCAAGATTCGATCGAAAGTCGGAGCTTTTGGTTAGATCTAACCATGAAAGGAGGAAAAAATGAAGAAAATCAAAAAGAAGAAAAGAGAGAGAAAGAATTACAACCAACAAGTTCAAGGAAAAAGTAATGCTTTGGTGGCATAATTTAATGCTGAGCTTCGAAACAGAAATGTGAGTGCTGGACTTCAAGTGAGTCAACCCATTAAGCAACTCCTCTCTTCAAGATTAGGCCCGCACATTAACTGAGTTTAAATTCGTATCCAGCTCGAATTCGAAAAAATGGTTTAAATTCAATAAGAATTTCATATTCATATGTCTGCATACGAATTTGAATTCGTATAAGAGTAATAAAATTGTTATTAGTCTGAAATATAAAAAAATGTATCCGTTAAACCCATTTCTGCATATATATTAATTATATATAGTAAATAAATAAAATAAAATATATTTTGAAGAGGCTTTTGAATACTTATATTAAATGTGATCGAAATCCTGGTTATATATTTTTATTTGAATTTTGAACTTTTAAAAGTACTATCATTATATATTGTATTCTAATTCGAAGAATTATTCTTGGATTGTAGTATAATTATGGTGGAATAGCATATGATATATAAGATTGTTAAATTAAACATGTTTTTTAATCAGACAAAATAGAAAGAAAAAAAAAAAGAGAAGGATTGCACTTTTTGAAACAAGTTTTTGCGAATCTGTATCCGGATCCGAATGTATGAATTTAGTAACACATATTATGGGTCTGTTCGAATCCGGGTTCGAATTTGGTAGGAAGAGTTAAAAACAAATATGAATTTAGAATAGACAGTTCTGTATTTGTTTTTGTTTGTAAACATATTCAAAATCACGTCCAATTAGTCCGAAACCAAAATCTCATGGCTTTGAGCAGAATGATTCAATGTTTCCTACTTGCGAAATATATTTCAATTATAAAATTGCGAGATAAATATTAGTATCACTTATGGACATTCACCCCGTGAAAATAATTGTTTTTCACATCAAAAATAATTATTCATTCTCATAAAAAATAATCTAAGAATAGAATATATGTAATACTGAATTCAAACACTCTTAACACACGAAGGAAAAATTTCGATATAGGCACTAGCTTTCTGAGTGGGGGACGTAAATCACGCAGTCATGATCAATAGCATTCACTCTTTTGATTAAAAAAAGCAATAAAAAATCGCCCAAACAACGCACTAAAAGGGGAAATATTTTATTGTTTTAATCAAAAGCTGTGATGTGGTTGAATGTGGGATGAAGTGATCACGTCTCAAACTGGTGAGAGCTAGTCATGACAGAATTTGATCCGCGCGAAGACAATGGTACCCGTTGGTTCAGGGTGTTTGAAAACCACTTGAAAGGAAAGAAAGAAAAAAAGTGGGGTCTTGAATGGCTAGGAATTCTCTGTCTCCTTTCACATCCCAACAATAAGAGAATGACATGTATTAAATTTTTAATTAAAAAATTATAATTTAAAATAATAATAAAATTCACATAAAAAAAATATACACGTAAAAATATATATATATATATATATATATATATATATATATATATATATATATATATATATATATAGTAAAAAGCATAGCGGGGACAGACGATTTTTTGCCGTCTTGAACCGACCTCGTCCTAATCCACTTGTTAGTTGTTTATGCCCTTCTTTGACGTTTGATTTTACATAGGAAATCCTTTCTTCCCATACTTCCTTCTTCTTCTCAACTAAAATTGAAGCATTAATTAGTCAACATGTGTATTGATTGGTGTCAGATGTACGATGTACTGTATTGGATAAGTTCATCATTACTCCTTTTAAACAAGTTTCAACTATATATTATTTAATACATAGCAAAAAAAAACTATATATTATTTAACTTAGCAAAAAAAAAAAAAACTACACTTGAATATACTCATGTATTCATAATTTTTTTGGTAGTAAAAAATTTGGATGAGTTTGTCTCCGATCACTATCACAGGATAGGGAAGACATTAAAGATCATATGTCGTTTATAATGGTATTTACAAATTGCCAACCAACACAGTTTTCACGTTGACATTGAAAATTAAACACTTAACTTTTGTAAGGACGTTCCAAATTTTTACCAAGTAAGTCAACTTATGTTGGTATGTATTTATACATGAGTATGAAATATATATACTAGTAGAATAAATAGTTAGAGCATCTCTAATACTAGTATAAATTTGAAGTACTCTTCGTGAGACTCGAAATACTACATTAAATTTTAAAACAAAGCCAAAATCACGTTTTAGCCAACTCTTTTAAACTTTCAAAGAAGGAAAAAAGATTGAATTGACATAAAAAGCTTCGATAGAGCTAGCTTGGTAGAGCACAAGGCTCCAATACAAAGCCACAGAGCTAAGCCCACATTAAACCAGCAAACATGCGTTCGAGATGCGTTGATTAAAATTAAAAATTCGATTTCTACCATAAAAATGAAGCACATTTCGATAAAAAAAACATTAACAAACATTATCTAAATGTGACTTTCCAATGATGCAAATGAAAACAAACCAAAAACGTCTAATTTTGGCTGAAAAGGCCATTTGTCGTGTAATATTTGACAATTTCTTAGCAAATTGCTCACTAAGAATTCATGTTTCTATCCTAATCTATTTCTTAATTTTATCTTTTAGAAAATAGATTTTGTATGGGAGAAACCTGGCACTCGTCGAACGTGTGTGCCACATATGCAATTATCGATATATTAATTTTAGTGCAAATAAAAAAAGATAAAGAATAATACCTCGAGATTTGATAAATGGTAGGAAGTATCAATTTATTTTTTAAAATAATAATAATTAATGGACCAATTAGAGAATAAGCATCTGCTTAGCATGATTAAATTATTCTAGAACTGCGAAAGAAAGGCACAATCTTTTTGTAGGTTAGTGATGATCACTAATCTATGGAATTTATAAATAATAGATCCAACTTGTTGGATTAATCTAAACATTTTTGGAAACAAGCCAATAGGAATAAAATTAAATGATGAAGGTAATTTTTATAATATCATACCTAATTTCTAAACCCATAATTTGGCTGATATGTTTTTTTATGGTTGTAATTGAATGGGCAGGAAACTTTATTCTAAACCAACTCTATTATTAGTTTTAGTTCCACAATCTTTCATAATTGCATTTTATTTAACTGTTCTACTTATGTAAGTAGAGTCGACAGAAATATGTAAGAAGAATGTGAGACCAAAACCAACAAAGTAAGTTAAAGATAGAATTTTCCATGACAAGAAATTATGCAATTCAACGATATTAATAGTTCTCAGAATGTTTCGAACCAACAACTTAGCAGAAAAAGAATCGTAAATGTGACTAGATAATATCACTTGACGTTAAGCTGGTATGTTATTATGCATTTTAAACATTGTTTTTGGCTAATCTGACGGGATCAAAATCAACTTCAAATATCTACTAGAGGCAGTAGTTGATTATTTTTGCCTGAAGTATCACATTACTTGCAATAGATTATAAATTTTAAAAAAAATGGTCAAAGAAAAAGTGAAAAGAAGAAAAATGAAGAAAGTATTAACCAATGATACGAAAAAGTCCCTTGTGTTGGGCATTGAAAATCTTGTAAAAATGAATTAAACAAAGTACTCCCTCCATTCCTAAATATAAGACTCTTTAGACAATTTGAGAAAATTAATAAAGTTGTCATTTTCACCTAAACTTCCAATATTACCCCATCTTCCCTCTCTCTCACTAATACATCATAAAGAAAAGAAAGGAAAATGTTGAGGGTATAATTGAAATAAATTGTTGACAACTAATAAAAGAACCTTAAACGACAATTAATTTGGATACCTAGATATCTCCTAAACGACAATTAATAGGGAATGGAGGGGGTATATAAAGTTAAGGGATGTGCTGTGGTACTGAATGAAAAAATATTCGGCACATAAAGAATGGAGGTAAACGAATGAAAAATTGACACGTGGAACAAAGTAACCTGCTATTGCAGGTTTTCAGGTTTTTTTTTATAAAAAAAGATTAAATAAATGAAATGGACGAATAAGAACTTGCCACGTCATCCGGTCAATTGATCGGGTTACCCATCAAAGCGAGTCAACACACTTTTGTTTACTAATTTTTTTTAGTATTAGTAATTTTTGTATTTTTAATGGTAAAAAATACAAAAATTATTTGTAAATTTTACCATTAAAAATACAAAAATTGCTAATACTAAAAAAAATTGGTAAACAAAAGTGTGTTGACTGTTTGACGATAACCCGATCAATTGACTGGATGATGTGGCAAGTTCTTATTCGTCCATTTCATTTATTTAATCTTTTTTTTTTAAAAAAAAAAACACGAAAACCTGCAATAGCAGGTTACTTTGTTCCACATGTAATTTTTTCATTCGTTTACCTCCATTCTTTAGGTGCCGAATATTTTTCCATTCGGCACCACAGCACTTTCCTAAAGTTAAAAGCTACTTTTTTTTGCTTATTTTGACACTCAAATTTTTTACCTTTTTCCTTATAAAACATTCATCAACTTACCACTTAAAATAAGGATTTGGTGACTTTTTGTATTTGTGAATTTCAACAATGGAGTATTCAATATTGGTTGAACTTAAATTTAACTTTTGCATAAAAAATAAAAAATAAAAAATAAAAAAAGTTGTGGAGAAGGATTGGTCAAATTTTGAACCTAGTCTTCCCTCTCACATTTTTCTAGTTAAGTTTTCCTTTGTTTATCCATTTAGGGAGTCTATTTTCACATAGACTTAAGTTAAAAGTTGATTGTGGATCACTAAACCCATGCTATGAATCAAATTTATGTTCTAATTTATTCTTTTCAAATAGAGATTGAAAGCATTTTGGAGCAGTGTGGTTTAGTTGAGGAAGTGTGACATGATGACAAGCTGCAAGCATTTCTCTCTTGACATGTTGACAAGGGCATAAGGATTGCCAAATACTAGATGGAACAGCAAACACCTCTCGTACGACAAGAGAACAGGAGTATCGAACTTAAAACCGCTCTCTTCAAAAATTACAAAAATTGGAAAGCTCAAAACAAAGGCATCTGAGCTTTTGTTTGGGTTTTTTTGATGAAGTTTAGCATGAATTGACGTTACAAAAAGAAGTTCAATACCTTATTTTGCTATAATATTAGTAGTTCGCTTACCAAATATTTCAAAAAGCTGAATTACCGAAATCAATACCTCATCTCAATTATTTGTGATATTCGAAATAACTCAAATAAGAAATATAACAAATTTGTCCTACCCGATCATATTGTGGAGTAAGCATATACCAGTTCCTCTAGAATAAATAAAATATCCCAACATGAAAAAACATCCTCATGGCTTAATAGATCTCCTCCCTAAGCTTACGCGTATTTCACGTGTTGAAATTCCTCCACCGCCTTTCCTTCTCCCCCCAACTCCCATTCCTTTCGTGACCATTACATTTGCCAGACAAATATTAAATCTTTAAGAATATAATGTAAATATATTATTAAATAAGTTAATTTGACAATCAATTTCTTTTAAAAAAAATAAGTAAACGTTAAACAAAAAATTAACAAATATTTTTCAACAAACGCGGTCATCAAATCTATTTATTTCGAATGATAGAGAACACATGTTACATCTCTTTATAATTCAAAATACTTTCCTATACAATTCTGCCACGCCACCATTTCCCGCGTCCAATACAACAATTAACCTTGACGTGGCATCACCTCATTGGCTTTATTCTCTCATATCCCGCCCGCACCAGACACGGATCCCTTTGCCTTTCCAAAAATAAACCTTAAAACATTTCCCCGACAGTTTCTCTTTGTCATTTTAAGAACCAAAAAAGGAAACATTTCTCAGAATCGATTCTTTCCAATTTCTCTCTCTCTCTCTCTCTCTCTCTTTTTTTATTCTTCCCATTTCAATTCTAATTATCAACAAAGACAATTTGCCATTTTTGGTGAGAAAATTTTGTTATTTTACTCGTTTGGACTCAATTTTTATTGGCGTCCAGACATTATTAGCCCGATTAATTGATAATAATGGTGGTGATGTTGAGGAAATGGTCGCCGTGGCCAACCATGGCGACCAGAAAATTTAACGTGAAGATAAAGCGCGTAAAAATGGAATTCGGGTTCGATAAAGATGGATTTAACGAAGAAGAAAAGGCTATTATGGCTATTAAAATGAGATGGAAAGGGGAACCCAAATTTGGGTTGGTTCCATTTCATAAAAATTCAAAGAAACGAAGAAAAGATATTTCCAAGGAAAAGATTTTTAAGAAAGACGAGGAAGTTTGTATTGAATGGGATGATGAATTTGAGAATGTTTGTAATTTTACCATTGTTTCTGGGGCCAATAATAATCAAAAGTTTGGAACTTGGGATATCTCCTTCAGCATCTTATCTGTAAGTTTGATTATTTGTTTTGTGATTCTTTTTTATTCTGAAATCCGACGTTATTGGTCTGACTAATACGATTAGAATTTGGAGAACTCTTTGGGGGGCCTATAAGAACTTTTGTAAATATACGACTTTTTGTTGCTTGGTAAGGGGTAATGGTAACCTAAGCTTGGGTTAGCTGGCTGTTGCGGGCTGTCAATGCTTCGCCAGATAATTTAAATTTTAAATTCTTTTTGTGGGATTTCAGCCCTAATATTATCTCGGGTTCGGAGTGTCGTGTTAGAATTTAAGGGACCAAACCCTGCCGAGTGAGAGTTAAATTCTACGGACATTATTAATGAGCCCGGATTGATCTCAAAATGAGGACACGTTGCACCGGGTAACCAAAAGGGGAGCAGACCCTCTTAAAATTTAAAAAAAAATTGCAGTTTTTCTCATTAAAATTTGAAAATTTTCAGAAAAAAGATTATTAATAAAATATAAAATTTACTTTTTCTCTAACATGAAGTTTTTAACTCCGTCTCTACTTTATAGTCTTGGTCAAATATTGAGTTATTGATTTTGGGATGCTTGGGAAATGTAATAGGGAGAGAAGATGGAGCAGAAGGCTAAAATGGGAATGATTGGCAGGGTGTCATTGAATATAGCAGAAATAGCTTCTATGATGGAGCCTCAAGTTGAAAGAAAACTTACTATCAACTTAAATTTTGGAGGGGTTGCCATTGAAGCTAACCTTCTGGTAATCAACATTTTCCTTGCATGCTTGAGAATTTTGTTTGTATTTTTGTTTAATTATGTTGTGCTAACTATGCTAACTTTCTCGACAAATTGAATAAATTAGTTTATGTTTGCATACTGTCATTTTATTTTAAAGGTCTGTTTTTTATCCGATCACAGTAATTTTTTTTTTTTTTTAACTAATTGCGGTCAAATATGGCGTTCTTGGTCCAATTTCCTTTTTTAATCATTATTCTTGTTTAGAAGTCGTCAAATTTTGAGATGATTAAAGTGCAGAGGAAATTTCTCTCACTATTTTGAGCTGAAAATAACTATTTTAATCTTTGCCATATGTCCTCTATCGTCAATCATTCGACCGCAATTGTGGAGGATTTGAAGCCTCCAAACCAAAACCGACCCGTTCAATTTCTTCATTTTCCCATTTGATTTGCCCATTTTATATTTGTTTGTTTCTTGTTACTCTTTTTAAAGGATTTTGGGTTTGTATAAATTTTCTCTGTTTTTCCACTATTAGGCTTTAAATTGTCTTTCCTTTTATGCCAAAGGACATGAATTCAAATGACAGCTTTACAATGACTAATTCATTTGAATGCTGAAAGTGCATTATCAGATAATGTTTTATATAAAAAAAAAGTGACCTCTATAGTCTAATACCCGCTACATATGTTTCTAGTCACTTGAAGGATAACTCATTAGTTTCAGAGTTGTCAAATTTGAAAATTCAACTAATGTTTATAGTTGGTCCATAATATAAGATTGTATTTTTTTGTGCGTGTGTAGAACAAATTACAAATTGTACTACTATATTTGTAGATTTTTGGGATTGATGAGAGCATAATCGGATTTTTATCAAACGTCACATTTGACAAAATTACTAATTGTGTAAATTTTTATATGGCATGAAAATTATCATGTTTTAAATTTTGCGCATTCAAGCAGGTGTTATTGAACTTTGTTGAGATTAGAGACTCCAAAGACGTGGGAGGAATTGGCCAAGACTCGACTCAATCTACCGGGGATATGAGGGAAGAAGAAGTGAAACTAGAGAATTTGGTCGAGTCTCGGGAGTTCACTACAATTGACACTGAAAATGCAGCTGAATCAAGCTCGGTTAATATGGGACCTTCAACAAGTTCAGAAACTCAAGTGGAACCAATCAAGAAAACGGGATTCTTCTCCTGGAAGAGAAGGCGGTTGAGCTTTATTAGACCGTCTTTGTTTAAAGGAGAGCCCTCGGATAAGAAGACTAACAACTCCAATACTGATAATACTAATCACAATAGAATCGACATGGACATTCAAACTAGCAATTGTTCCACGATCGACTTGGTCACTTCCCATTCGATGCAGGTGCATTTCTTATATCTCATATTTCATTAGAATTAAATATCAGTAGTATTAATTTGACTATTGTTGTTGTGGTTTGCTAGCAGGCAAATAAAGAAGGTGTCTGGGAATCGAAGGAGTTTATAAGTAGAGACGGAAACACAAAGCTAAAAACGGATGTATTCTTTGCATCTTTCGACCAATGCAGCAATAAGGCTACAGGGGAGAGTGCTTGCACGACGCTGGCTGTTGTTATTTCTCATTGGCTTCACTTGAATCGCGGCTCTATGCCTACAAGGTTAGAATTCGATAATCTTATTGTACAAGGGTCGTACGAATGGAGAAAACTATGCAAAGATGATGCCTACACTAACGATTTTCCAAACAAGCACTTTGATCTCGAGACTGCTTTGCGTGCTGATATTAAACCGATATCCATCTCCCACGATGATTCTTTTGTTGGATTCTTTAGCCCTGAGAAATTCGAGGCTTTGAAAGAAGCCATGTCTTTCGATGAAATATGGAATGACATTAACAAAATGACTGGAGGTTATGATCAAAGGGTATACATCATAAGTTGGAACGATCATTTCTTCGTGCTCAAGGTGGAAGGAAGTGTCTACTACATCATTGACACCTTAGGCGAGAGGCTCTACGAAGGTTGCAATCAAGCGTACATATTAAGATTTGATCATTCAACTCTTATGTATGGAAAGACCGTTCAAGAAGAGCACGATATATCTGAACAGAGAATGAATCGAGATAGGGATGAAGAGAGCACGATATGCAGGGGGAAAGAGTGTTGTAAAGAGTATATTAAGCGATTTTTGGCGGCTATTCCTTTACGAGAATTAGAAGCAGAAGAGAAAAACGGGACAGTTTCTTGTTACTCTTTGCATTCCCGTTTGCAGATTGAATTAAATTTTAGCTATTTATTGTCTTCCTCAACATCTTCTCCATTTTCTTCTTCATCTAATTGTTCATCTTCATGTTCTTCATCAGATGAATCTTGTATTTAACAATTTAATATATTTTTGTATATATTTTAATTTGTATAGATGAATTAGTATAAAATATTAAGATTTGATCATTCGGCTTTTGATGTATCGAAAGAACATTACAGAATAGCGCGATATCTCAAATGATTGTGATAGGTAGGGGTGTGCGTTCGGTAATTCGGTTCGGTTTTATGACGTTTTATTAAAACCGAACCAAATTAAAATTTTATGAAAACTGAATACCGAATACCAAAATTATTTCGGTATGGTTCGGTTCGGTTCGAGTTTTACCAAATTTTTTTTTTCAACTTAATAAAAATTAGACAAAAGATAAAATTATAATGCACAATTAAAATAAAAACAATAAACTAAAAACTAAGAATAAAAATACAACTCTACAACAATAAAATAACTCATTAAATCCTCAATAATTCAGGGTATGGGCAGGGATGAATAGGAGACAAACTTAACATTTGAAAATAAATGCACAAAGTGTATGCTCCCAGAATGTCAATGAAACATATGGATTGAAGACAACTCTAAGTAATATTAATAATACTTATAAGTATAATAAAAATGTTTTTTAATAATAAAAAATTGATCTATTTGGTATTTCGGTTTTTAAAAATTGAAAACCGAATACCGAACCGAATTATTTTAAAATTTTCAAATCCGGACCATATAATAAAATTCGATTTGATTCGGTTCGATATTTCGGTTTAACCGAATAGTGAACACCCCTAGTGATAGGGAAGAAAAAAGCGTGATATGTTGGGAAAAGAGTGTTGAAATAGTTTATTAAGCGATATCTTGCTACTCCTTTTTGACGCCCGTTGGGCAAGAGGAGGAGAGAGTAACCCTAGAAAGGGAGTCAAATTAAAGCATGCCCCATGCGCGGAGAAGGTATCGAATCCACGACCGTGATCCTTACCCCACTGGGCTAAGGAACCTTTAATTTGCTACTACTCCATTACAGGAACTTGAAGAAAAATGTGAATTAAATTAAATTTTTGTCTCATACTACGATATTAAAAACATATCTAATGTCAATAGTAGGAATGTTATTTTCTTATTCTTAAAAGGGAAAATAGCAAGGAAAATGAAATAGCAAGGAAAAGCTACAATTTATTTGAGTTAAGACTGCAAAAGTGAAAGAAACACAAAAAACAAAAAGAAAAAAAAAACCAAATTCTTCTGAGTGCTAATTAATTTCTCTGGCAGTGTTCTTTGTTCCCAAACTCCTCATTTTGCTCTATTGACCAAATCGAACCTTTTTATTTAATTCCTCCACTTAATCTTAAGGACGGACAACTCTTAGGGAACATGGTTGATTCCTTCAACAAACACGTCCTATTATTCCTTCAATAGTGGTTTCGGCTTGTCCTCCCACTTATCCAACCTCTTTTGAGCTATATCCACCTACAATTTAATTCAAATTGCAATTGAGATTCAAGTAAAGCAATTACAAAATCATATAAGAACGCTTTAGATTGAGATGGATAAATAGTAACTCTATTCTCTAAATCGTAATTCGTAACAATATTCGCATTGTTAAAAAAAAAACATTTTTTTAGTACCTCTTTGTTCCAATCTGTCCGATAAGTAAACCATATGAGAATAATAGTTTGCATCAATGTCCCACCAATCATGCCAGACCAAATACCCTGCAAATTTATTCACATTTTAGTAACTCCTATATGATCCTTAATTTTTGTTTTCATTTTTTATAATAAATATATGACTCTGTAAAATGATCTTACTAATAATAAGATTATGAAAATGTAAGTCAAAATGACAAGTTTTTATATATTTACCTTGGCTCCCAATTTGAAGTAGAAACCAAGAACTGCGCCAGTTGGAATTCCGACAATGTAATAACAGCCTACATTCACATAAGCAACAAAAGCTTGCCAACCGCACCCAACAGCGACACCTTCACGACACATAATTACATATTTAATATCAAGCTTTCGTTTTTGAAAATAAAAAATGTTTTAAATGCTTGCGTTCGAAGATATCTAACTAATTCTATTTAAGAGAGTAATATTGATATTTTGATTACAAAAACATTTTCATTTCTCCTTCCTTAATTTTCGCAATATTTAATGAAAGTGTTATATTTAGGAATGGAGGTAGCAGTTGCTAAACAGGCGCTATAGTGATTAGTGCAACTTCTTGTCCCTAATGCTGTTTTGTAACCACTTATCAACAAAAACATCAGTCGCTAATTTGGAAAAAATCAAAATGGTGTCGCTTCGGGAAGGTTTAAATATTTACCAGACAAAACGGGTTGAATTCCATTGAGCATGAGAGTAACGGCTAGAAGGGGACACATATCAGCGACAGCATTGCTTACAACTTCGCCTTCGGTAAAGAGATAGCTAATCTTGTGACGGAAAGCAAGGACGATCAATGAAATGATGACGGAGATGATGAATGAGATAGTTGTCACTATTACAACACAAAATCCAGCTGCTTTTGGATGTCCTGCTCCAAGTTCATTTCCCACTCTCACACTGTGGTAAACCAAATAAATATTTTATAATAAGAACATTTCAAGTAAATACACCATATAGCTATAAAATAATAATAATAAAAGTAATAAAAGTAATGGTGTAATGAGACTAGCCTGGCTGCTGCATTGAATCCAACTGCGATCATAAATACCCAACCCAAGATAGTAATGCTGCAAGTGATTAATCAGAAAGCAAAAAAAAATTCAATATGATACAAATTTCAACAAGAACATTTTGTATAATTAGGTAAGAAAAAAAAGTTCTATTCGCGCATGTATAATGTTTGTCAAGTATAGGATGAGTCGATCTGACGTTTGAGTTTTGAGTTTTGTTTAGAAAAAAATAATTGTTTACTCGTCTCAAACAAAAAGCTGTCAATTTAACTCATCCGACTTGCGGACAAACACTTTTTCTGTCCCCAGATCCGCATTTAAAAAACAGGGTCACTCAATCTTAGTACTGTCCTTGTGGGACTGACCCCACAACCCTCACATAACTTGAGCAGAGCCCACATCTGCAGATAGACCCTCGCCCAATTCATGTGAGGGAATGTAGGAGCAGTCCCCACTAAAACTGTCTTACGATTGAATTTTCCTCAAAAAAGAGAGGATTCTAAATCTATACATGTTAGTATTACCAAATGGAGAGAGAATCTAAAGCGATCTCAGGATGAGGAAGCATTCCAGCTAGCAAAACAAGAATCTGAAAGTACCAAGCTTCCAAGCAAAGCATGACAGCAGAAGCAGCAGACAACTTAAAGAAGCTCCAAAGTCCATGGAAAGCCTGAATACTAAACCCTTGCCACGTTTCCTTACACCTATCACTATAACGTATATAAATTGCCTGACCAATCACAACAATCCACCAAGACAAACTCAAGACTAGAGATGCCCCAAACAAACCAAGTCCAACCTTATAAATTGCAACCCAACTTAGTAAAAGGTGGACAACAATTGTAGCAGCTGAAATGTAAGTACTAGGTGCCACAATGCTTTGAGCTTGTAAGAATTTTTGGATAGGGAAATTAAGAGCGTAGGCGAATATTTGAGGTATAAGACCATATGTAAATAATGCTGCTGCAGATGCAATTCTTTCGGATTGACCTAGTAAGATTAGAATCGGTTTGCAAAATACGTAGACTAGGGTAATCACAATTCCAGTTAGAGTAAGAAGAACTGTTGATCTTTGAAGATATATTCCAAGCATATCCAACTTTTTGGCTCCATATGCTTGTCCACAAAGAGTTTCCACAGCACTCCCCATTCCTAGCTGTTCATTTTATAAATAAAAATAAACGTAGATTAATTAAACACGTTAATCGTAATATTTTAATCGTAAGCAATGGCAGATTTAATTACAACTTATGTATTGTGCGGTGAAATATAAAACATATTCTTATTGTACAGACTAAATTGAAAGGTCCCGAGATTTGAAAGCAGTGAAATTAAAAAATAATGTCATTTTGCAGTTATTTTTTTAACAATTAGACTGTTAATGCATTATTTGAAACTTCACATGGGTAAAAGGTGCTCACACCTCCTAAACTATTTGGGTTTTTTATTTTTTACCCTTAATTAAAAAAAAATGTCAAGTTTTGCCCCCTAAACTGTTCAGATGTGCCAAACGTGACCCTTCTGTCCATTTTTTCCATTATATTGTAACGGATGTTAAAACAAATGAGGGCATTTTGGACAAACCATTTTAAATCCTAAAATAATAAAAACAAAAAAAAATAATTCAAAACAACCTCTAAAATATAATTATATGCCGTCAACGGCAAACCTAATATACCATTCCGATAATCTTTATAACTCACTAAGCACCTTTGAAGCTCCGACAACTTCGTTTGCCGTCGATTACTTAGATGACTACTTGTTTCAATGTTCATTTTGACAATTTAATAAAATTGTAATATTTTATTAAATTGTTACAATTTAATATGGTATGTCTAAAATGCCATCATTTGTTTGAACTTCCTTCACGATGTAATGGAAAAAATAGATAAAAGGGATCACGTTTAATACGTCTGAACAATTTAGGGGGCAAAACTTGACCTTTTTTAATTGAGGGTTAAAACTAAAAACTCGAATAATTTAGGAGGTATGAACACCTTTTAATTAGAGTGCTAACCTCCTAATTTAATGAGAGTAAATTGCAATTAACCCCTTTTTTTAATTCCTCCAAAGTCCTTATGTATTCTGATAAGACACCAAAATTGACTCATCTTTAACAGTCTTCTGACAAAACTTGTTTTTTTAAACAGATTCAAAAAATATATTTGTATGAATCTGAAATAATTTACTTAATACAGTATTATTATATGTATAGGTAGGTAGGATATTACGATTATTAATTTATTACATTGATTGGGCCTCGGGAAGATATATATTCAATCCCCCAATATATATATATTTTCACATGGTAAGATTTGATTTTTGATTATCTAAATTACGAATTAAATACTCGTTTTTAATTAGTTTATTATCTGACTGGCTTCCCTCACTCAATATGTTTACCACTTCGAAGTTTGACATATATAGAAAATTCATTGATTTGATTTACTAGTTGGTTTAAAAGACCAATCAACTTTCTCTCATAGCAAGAATACTTATGAAGTTGATATCAGATAAAAAAATTTGTGTTATGAGAGTATGTGGGGGTACTAATAACATTATTTGTATTTTCTAAATTTTTTATTATAAATTATCGGGATAAAGGGTGCTGAAATCATACTTTATTATTTCAAATCAGAAAGTATCGTGTCAATTTCATTAGCCCGTTATAATAAAATTATTAGTATGTTATGTTGGATCTAAAATTTTGATGTCAATCATCTTCTATTATATTCAATTTCTTACTTCATATATCTCATACTTACGAGGTTGATATGCAGTTTAATTTTCCTTGCTTCTGATCATATGAACTTAAGTATATTACTCCATTATAGAATTAATACACGAATTTTCGTGAATTAAAAAAATGTGTACATTACTTAATTAAAAGGTATAATTTACAATACAGTTAGATCTTTTATAACATTTTTTTATAAAAAAATTATTCATACATTATAAAGTTTAACCGATAAATTTTAAAACATTATAAAGACTATACACAACTGGGATCAGCCACTTTGTTTGACAAAGGTTAGGTCTGTATCCCGTCCATCCCCGCCCATACCCCTAATTATTGGGGACTTAATTGGTTATGCTATTGTTGTTGTTGTGTATAAAGACTATACACAAGAATGTTACAAAAAATATTACTAAAGATGGAGAGTTCACTAAATGTGTACTTTGATAGAAATTTTACCTAAATTCAACTATTTTATTCTCTTTTTTTTTTTTAAATGGCGCCAAGCCAACTTTCTCTTCTCTTCCCCCTGCTCTTACTGCGTTTTTTCTCCCCCTGCTGCTGGCCAAATTTGACCATTGTCAAATCTTGATCCTTTTGTTCCGTTTATATTACTCTATTTTGTACTACGAATCATATTAAACCTTTTTCAGAGTTTTTTTCTTCAAGATTCAAGACACAGTGGTTAGATGAGTCTCAAATTTTCACAGATTTAGACTTTTTTTCTATGTTTCAAGGAAGATTTGTTCAACCCGCACTAGATCTGGGCCCTTTATCAACTTTTTACATCTTCCAAAGGCAATTTGTAGGACGGTTGATACGCCCATGGTCCTATAAATTGTCGACCCCTAAGGAAAATGTTGAAAGTGATATCCTCCTGTCCCTGTGGATCAAGGATTGCGATGAAGATGCTTTAAAGGAGAAGATTATATATTTGTTTAGTTAGCTAGTTTTTCTAGTTATTTTTCCTAACCATCCAAGTTTTCTTATGTGTGTCTTTTGTTTGTTATCGTGATTTTTTAAATCATTGTATAACTCTTACTTTCTTTATTTTCAGATTTTCTTTTGATTGTAATGGTTTCGGCTATTTGTAATTAATGAAAATTAAATTTATTCAGAAAAAAAAACTATTTTATTTTTTTAACTTTTTGTTGGGTCAACAGTTAACTGAAAAGTAAGATCCACATCAGAAAAAGTAAGAAATGCGATGTATGATTATAGAGGGAAAATTCAGTCCTATGACCATTTGTATGAGATTTGCTTCATATCTCCCTCATATGAATGGTGTGGGACTTACGTGAAAATGTGATTTCACTTAATTAATGTGGGAAATGTGGGAATATTCCTACAATAATTGTTTTAGAATTGAGGGAAAATTATAAAGCAGAACGGTACGTTCTCACTCACATTAGTTATAATGAGGCCTACTTTGTAGGTAGGTCTCGACCCAACTCATGTGAGAGGAATGTAAAGTTCCACAAGGGCGACTTCATGCCCGACTGGCCCAGAATTGAGTTACCTATGATAGAAATAGAGAGAGAAAGAGAAAGTACCATGATACCATAGGCAAATGTCTGGATACCATTGTTACCAAGAGAAGCAGCAGCAAGCTCAAGATTACCAAGGTGTCCTGAGAATATTTGTGTGAACATAGACATCACATAGTTTATCAAGTAAACGGCGGTGGCCGGAGCAGCTAACCGGAACAGAAGTTTGAACTCAATCCAAGTAGCGGCGGTGAGTCGGGGCAAAATAGGAACTTTACTGTCCGAAAGCACTTTTTCTAGCTCAACACTTAATTCATACTGCCTCTCCTCTACTGTCTTAGGGGATTCTTCTCCGGCGGCGTTACTTACTAACAAAGGTTGTTGGTCTATCTCATTTTTAATCGAACCCATCCTTGCTTCGCCGCCGCCGTGGAAAGTGAGAAATCAAAAAAATTGTTAAGGAAGAAAGTTGTGTTTGGGTTGTTGAAGAATCAAAATTGTTGGCACTATCAGGCAGTTTTTAAAGAGGGATAGGATGGTTTTCATAAAAAAAAAAAGGAGGGATATGATGGCCGCACCCCCCCCTGCTTACCACCAACCACTCGATTTTATTTTCTTTTGGAAACCACCACGTGATATTTTAATGTCATAAATTGTTTTTGTTATGGATAAAAAATTGTTTTTGTTCACAACATTGATTTCAAATTTTTTGTTACCTACTTTTAGAATAAATCTTAATAGAAAGATAAATAGTTGGGAAAATTACTTGTATGATCCTGATACTATTTATTAAGATACAATAAGGTTCCTAAACTATTTTGATTTATTGCAAAATTCTTAAACTATTTTCGCGGCTTCTCCAAAGCAGTGGCGGACTTACGGTGGGGCAAGTACCCCATCAGTTTTTTCCATTTTTTTTATATAATTTTAGTTTTGTTTTTGTAACACCTCGTCTCGTGAGTATTTTTTAGTGTATCCATTTTGAATCACTTTTCAATTTAAAATTAGATTTTTATAGTTCGTGAATTATATGAATAACACCACTTATATCTTAACAAGCTTAAGTGTGTAATAGAGTATAATATTTATTTAATAAAAAAACTTTTAAAGATCGGCGATGTAGAGAAGGGTGACCAAACACAAGTACACTGAGTACACGCTCACGGCTCCTATGCGGGACGGCCAAATGTCCCGCACATGCGGGACGTCATCCCAGACGTCAGATGAGATTTTTTAACGGCCCATATTTGGAGAGAGAACAGTTTTTTTTTATATTATTTTTTAAGTCAACCGCAACATTTCTTTCTCCAGATCTGACCCGTTCAAAATCTCATCCAACAGCTCCAGTTGTTCCGCAGGTGCGGAAAAAGGACTATTCCGCATAGGAACCGGACTGCAAATACACAACCTATAACTCTCTAACTCTAAGTCTAGTCTACCTACGGCTACCAGTACCACAACCACAAATTTTATTGATCAAAAGATTTAATCTGCTCATTTCATACTCAACAATGTCGAAATTTTTTTTCCTCTAGCTCTGGATTTCTCATTGATCCTCAATCATCAATCCTCATCGTCCTTCATTATTTGAATTACATAAGTAGTACCCTTTAATGCTTCTTTAATCTTCCAATATGTATGTACATTTTTTTTTTTTTGCATAGTAATAGATTATGGATAAATTTTATCATTTAGTTTCTGGATTATGGATAAATTCTTTGTGAAATACATATGATTCCTAATATTTATGTACTTTTTTTTTGGAACAATTATGGATAAATTCGTTATTAAATGTACATTTGCGTTTTGTTCGGAACAAACTAGTGAAAGGGTGTTAGGGATAAAAGGGTTGAGATTAGAGATGAAAATTATGTTGAAATTGATACAAAAATGGATGTTGAAGAGGATTTAGTTGAAACTAATGTGGAAAATGTTAGGGATGAAAGTTTTGAATTCAATATTGAACAATTGCCTTCGGATCCTGTATTGAGAATCCCAATACAAAATTATGATGTTAATGTTCGAGATTTAATTCGGAGGACATATATTCAGAGAGGTCATTGTCAACCTATAAACTGGGTACGAAAGATAGGCGATTTTGTATGTCATGGTATAATGAGAATTCTAGTTGGTTGGAGTATAGTATAGCAAAAGATGCCATATTTTATTTATAATGTTATCTTTTCAGTGATGGATGTGGTTCATTTGCTAACAATGAGTTCTCAAACTAGAAAAAAAAAGAACTCATTAGAAAACATGTTGCAAAATCAAGTAGTGTACACAACCTGGCTCGAATAAAGTATGAATCTTTCAAGGATCACGGACACAATATCCGATATTGTCTTGTTAAGCAATCAAATCAAACTCAAAATGGTTATCGAATTCGGTTGAACGCGTCTATGATTGTGTTCGCTTTCTCTTACGACAAGGTATGGCCTTCCGTGGACATGATGAATATGAAGAGTCTAGTAATCAAGGTAATTTTCTTGAGTTTTTGCACTTTTTATGTGATCATAATACTAAAATTAAAGGGTTAGTTTTGAAGGATGTGCCTGAAAATCTCAAATTAACATCTCCGCGTGTTGAAAAAGATATTGTTAGTACCACTGCTTCTACAGTTTTAAATATGATTATCAAAGATATTGGTGATAGCTTGTTTTCTATTCTTGTTGATGAATCTCGTGACATATCAATGAAGGAGGAAATGTCGGTAGTATTTCGTTATGCGAAGAATGGACAAGTATTTGAGCATTTTGTTGGTGTTAGTCATGTATCAAGTACTACAACTATCTCTATTAAGGCTGCATGATGCGAAATTTGCAAATGCACAAAATATCAACAAGTAATAAAGTAGTAAGTATAAGATCGTCCCAACGAAGATTGCTTATCTAACTGAAAAATTATATTACTTATAACCTAACTTAAACCAAAATAAGGATGGATTAATTAATTAAGACTAATAAAAAAATGCAATTTAAATGAAATAAAAATATATTAAACGAATGGAGTAACACACCTCTAATCCAGTCTACTCCTTTTATGGAAAATAAATGATTCTTAATTTAAATCTCAACTAGGTTAATGGTAGAAATCCCCCGAATATAAGCTAGACCCAATCTCTTGGCGAAAAGCTCATAGCTTTAGAGAATAAATCAGTCGTATCTCTACGTAATTTTAAGACCTAAAACCGCATAAAACTCCGTAACTTTTGTTTCCTACTAGCTAGAAACCACACAAAGAAATCGAATCTATCTCTAGTAAATTTTACGTCATGTTATTATTCCTGATCCAATTAAATATAGAATTTCCCAGCCTCTACAAGTAATTTAGATTCATGCAATAATTTATCAGAAAATCGCAAGCATTAAGAACAAATAATAACAATTAACCATATTGTCGAGATACATAAATTAATAAAAATTAAATATATCCATAAAAATTTCGACCTTAAAAAAAAGTCTTAGTCACAAGAAAACTAGCTAAAAATAAACATAAATAAAAAAAAAATAAAAAAAGTAACTTAATGACGAAATGGTCCCGAGCTCCAAGCTCCTCGAACAATTGTGCTCTGCTCTACGGATTGACCTGGCTGGCCGAGAATGGCCCAGGGATTGAATGCCGAGAATGGCCCTGGGATTATATTTTGACCGAATTCAATTCGGTTTCCTTGTGTAATTAGATGCCTAAACAGACCATTTTTTCAAATCAGGTGCCGGGTTGGGCAGGTGCCTGGTCCGTGACCGAGAGATCCCGGGTTCGATACCCTCCGCCAGCGTGCGGTAAGCTTTATTCTCACTTACTCTAGGTGTCTCTCTCCTCTCCCCGTTCATGGGGTTGTTCTCTCCCCGCTCATGGGGTTGTTCTATCTCCCCGTTCATGGGGTTCCGCCCTTGGGCGTTAAAAAAAAAAAAAAAAACAGACCATTTTTTCCTCTTTTCATCTGAGTCATCATTGGAGTCAAATTCTTTTGCTAATAGGAACGTCAGCCCTTTTGGCTCTTGATTTCTCTTCAAACAATTGTTTATTCTTACTTCAATTCCATTTAGGATTATTCTAATTTGGTATTATAGTAATTTCCAAATTCTATTCCTTTTCCAATTCAACTATTGGTACATAATATATTTGCACCTCTTCAATCTTTTATTCCAAGTTGGACTCTGTGACATTTTAGTACATGCCAAATATAATTCTTATTTTTCTTTAATGTTTGAAATGCCCTTAATCTGTATAAAAAATTATAAAATTAGTGAATAAAATTCATAAGAACATTTTTAGGCATATTCACTCATAAAGACTAATTTAATATATTATTTTCTCTTAATTAAACTCAAAAATAATATGAAAATAATCCAGAATAATAGTAAAATATAGGCTCATCAACTGCAATTGATCAATTATTCTCCAATCATAGTTTAAGTATCTCTAATTTAAGATGTCAAGGATACGATGGAGCGAGTATAATGGATGGAAAACACTTATATTAAAAGAAAATCCAAGTGATTATTATATTCATTGCTTTGCTCATCAATTACAATTAACTCTTGTAGTTGTGGCACAGAAACATTCGAAGATTGAAACATTCTTTACTTTGGTGCATAGATTGGTGAATGTTGTTGGAGGTTCAGCAAAACGGAGTAATCTTCTTCAAGAGAAACAAAGACTGAAAATTCTTGAAGCACTCGTGGTTGGTGAATACCAAGTGGGACGGGTCTCAATCAAGAAACTACCTTTAAACGTTCTGTTGTGATACACGTTGGGGCTTAGTGAGCTTTCACATAGGTTATTTGCAGAAAACAAATATCAAGTTTACCCATTAGTTTACAAGCTTTTAACATTGGCTTTAATTCTACCAGTGGCTACTGCTTCAGTCGAGAGAGTATTTTTTACAATGACTTTTGTCAAGAGTCGTCTACGCAATCGAATTGGAGATCAGTGGTTGAATGATAGCTTAATTGCATTTGTTGAGAAAGATGTATTTGATACTATCGAGAATGATGTAATTATAGAATATTATCAAAGTCTGAAAACGCGTAGGAAACAATTGTAATGAAATATTCTATATTCTATATGCTTTTATGAATTTGTTTTGTCAATGTTAATTGTGCCCCCTGTTTGTAAAGTCTGCGTCCGTCAATGCTCCGAAGTTTTGCCACCAATTTGACTGGTGGATTCCAGCCAAAACTATGCACGCCCTTCTCACGTGAGTACAAGGGAAACACGTCCTAAAATAGGCAATGCCCACAAATCACCACAATCCCCCAATATTAGAAGAAAATGCCCTAGCCACACGTGCGGAATAGAGGGATGAAAGGAAATTTAGGGTTTCGGGTTTGAGAAAATCGCGATGAATTTAGGTTAAATGTTCAAGATTTCCCCCCTTTTGTGTCCTATTTTCACACGTGCGGCGACCGTGTGTGGTGATGAATTTTGGGACGTTTTTGCCCTTGTTTAAAACTCACGTGAGAGGGGTGTGCATAGTTTTGGCCGGAAACTACAAGTCAAATTTGTGGCAGGACTTCGGAGAAATCGCGAAATTAGATTCAGGACCTTGCGAGAAGTTAAAATAGTTTGGAGACCTTATTGTGTCCTTCTAAATAGTTTCAGGATCATGCAAGTCATTTTTCCTAAATAGTTTTATAAATACGAAACAATTTTTTACTCTATAGGCGATGAATAAATTTTAAATTTTATCCGAAAAATAAATAATGTGATGATTCAAAAAAGAGTTTCAGTCATCAAATCTCTTATCTAACAGGTGAGATTTGTACGCAGAATAAATATATATTCCTTCCTTTTCTTTTTAACCTCTATTTTCTTTGCTAGTCAAATATAACAGTATAGAAGTCAAAAAAAGGAACCTAACCCGAACTTTTTTTTCCTGATTTTACTACTCAAATTATTTTTTGCACAACCGGAATTTTCCATATTGGAGACAGTGACTTAATTTGTCCATATCTTTTGGGTAATATGTTAGCAGACTTGTCTTAAGTGAGTTAATATGGGGTCTATAAATTCTTGTCTAGTGGTGGGTTAGGTATATAAATTAATGTCCATGTAGATCTAGGTTTTTTTTTCCTTTTCTTTTTAATATCAAGAATTCAGTTTCCTTTATTGACTGCTATTGTGCTCTACCGTCGAAACCGGTGTGCATTTGTCTAGACGTGACCATGTTACAAGGAAACATATCTTGTTTTTTTTTGTTGAAGATGCAATCAGTTGCAAGGATTGGTTACTGATTTTCTGAATTACGAGTCAGATATTCGAACACCAAATTCATTACCTGAGTGGGAAAAAAATGTCTTGTTATCTTATAGTTTTCATTCAAATTTTCCATTTTTGGTTAAAGATATGGTGAATTTCAATTTCATCCTAAGAAATAAAATTTTATTCCTCAAAGTGGCATTAAGTCAATTTTGTCCCACATTGCTGAGCAGCTGCAAGCACTGGCGGAGCCAAGGGGGGCCTAGGGGGGCAAGTGCCCCCCCAGTTTTTTCCAAAATTTTTTATAATTTTATTATTGTTTTTATAACACCTCACCAGTAAAGCATTTTGAATCACTTTACGATTTAAAATTAGATTTTTTAGTTCAGTGAATTATAGGAATCACATGGTCCATATCACAATCACATTGTTTTTTGTAATACATTATCCCAGTGAGCATTGTTTATTATAACAAGTTTAAGTGTGTAAGAGACTATAATATTTATTTAATAAAAAAAAATTACTATTAGAAAAATGGTGAACAAAAGTGTGTATAACTTTAATCTATAACTCAAGGTAATCCCTTTAATGCTTCTTCAATGAAAATGAGGCAAAATTATGGGATTCAAGATTTAAGTTGGAAAATTTTTCTTGATGCAATTTTTTTTTAAGTTTATGAAACACTGATCAGTAAAGTGAAAAGACTATATTGTCCCCCTCCCAGTTGGTCCCTCAAGCAATAAAAGAACGGTTCTCTCGCACTGACGGAGCCAAGGGGCCACTTTTTTCTAAATAATAGTTTTTGTTTTGTTTTTGTAACACCTCGTCCCGTAAACATTGTTTATTTTACTCATTTTGAATCACTTTACGATTTAAAATTAGATTATTTAATTCGTGAATTATAGGAATGACACCACTTACATCTTATTAATTTTGGCTAAAATGTGTATAAATCTAGTCTATAAGATTTCATCAAAAAAAAAAAAATTTTGGTTCCGCCAATGTTTATATGCTTTTATGAATTTATTTTATCAATGTTAATTTTGCCCCCCCAAAGAAAATTTTCTGGCTCCGCCACTGGCTGCAAGGGACAAGTTGAGATCTATGTCACATGAGGTGCTTAAGGGACATGTTGTTACACCTAGGGTTTTGTGTCTATGATTTGTGATCCATAATTTATGGTTTAGTGCCTGGGTTTCAGTCCTAA
The DNA here is from genome assembly GCA_026122235.1 of Vinca minor. Lineage (NCBI taxonomy): Eukaryota > Viridiplantae > Streptophyta > Magnoliopsida > Gentianales > Apocynaceae > Vinca > Vinca minor. Next base: position 8,192,566 of record JAOCZM010000040.1, on the reverse strand, counting down.
TTGTTAATGCCTCTCTTGTTGACCGTGGGTTAGTCAATGTTGGGAAAACAAACTTGGGATGAAATGGCTACTTTCAAAGATGATCTTGGATGCAAAGTTATTTTATATCCTCTCTCTATTATTTGCTCTCTTCTTTTTCTTGGATTTTCTTCATTTTTTCACCTTGCATGGCTAAATCTAACCAAAAACTTCAACTTTCAGTCGGATCTTGGTTGGATCTAGCTATCATTCCTTCATTTTTTGTGTCTTCACCCCTTCTTTTGATCGTAAACCGTGATAAAATTTTCTCAATATATTATTTTTCAAAATTCAAGATTCGGATGCAAGATCTATTTCAGATTCTTTCAGATCTGGAGTTTCTTTCGAACCTCCTTGTAGGATTCTCTCAACTCGAACTTGTTCTGGGCACTTTCTTAGTTTTCTACATATTTCCAAGATAATCTACTAGACGGTTGATATGCCCATGATCTTGTAGATTATTATTATTTTTTTTTTTTGCTAAGTAAAACATTAATCATTAGATGAATCCGAAATCGGATTAAGGTTACAAAAAGTGCCTCCTCTATCACAAAGTACTGACGGAGGTTTGGCTGAGGGATCCAAATAACCAGTGAAACAATTGGATTTGGCCCAAAGAGCAATGTTATGGGCATGGAAATTAGCAAGTTTATTAACATATTTAATCTGCCAAAGACTAAATCTAGATAGGAAAGCTCTACCAACACCCACCAAATCAACACTAGTCCAGTGAATATTAGAAGTATGCCCTTGAAGACCTCTCAAGACATTTATGCAATCTCCTTCCACTAAAGCATTATGGATATTTAAGGCTTCTAGAATTCCCATAGCCCAAACAGCTGCATTAGCTTCAGCTTCAAAAGGACTCCTTGCTTGAAATCTTTGAATCCACGCCCCTTGAATTATTGAAATTGAGTTTCTCTTGCTACTGTTGTTCAAGGATTAAGAAGAAGATACTGTGAATAATTTTATTATGTATTTACTTTTTCTACTATTGTTAGTGTTTTTTACTCCGTCCCGTGGTGTGGACTTTTATCTGTTATCATGGTTGTTTAAACCATTGTATAACTTTTATTTTCTTGTATTTTCATATTATCTTTTGATTGTAATGGTCTCGGCTATTTTATGATTAATGGATAATTTCTTATTGAGCCAAAAAAAAAGGAGATGATTTTGATATTTCTAAAATAGTTAATCACTATTTATACTCCTCAACTATGTTACAAAAACAGTTGTTACCCCTTATAAATTTATGGTACCATAAATGTCTCAAATTATTTACGGGTGCCATTAATGTCAAAATTTGGCGGGGGAGAGGCAATGCACATGTGCAGCCAGCACTAGTACACTTTCAGGGGCAAAATAGTCCACACAAACCACTAACGTAAACTAGCAACCAATAACAATGCAAAATTAATCAAACTCACAAATCTTCATCTTCAAACTCAAAAATTTAGCAAGAACACCATACAAATTCAAAAATTTCACCATCACCAATCACAAAAATTTGAAGGAAAAGAATCCCTTTGGCTCACACATTTAATCAAACACATCAACCATGCAATTAGCTAAAATTTTATAGAACAAAGAATTAAATTCACATTTGAATCTTCCATCAGAAACTTATAAAAATCTCTTATAACCATGCAAAATTGACAAATTCTCTTGAAACTTATAAAAATCCACATTTGGTTCCGTCCAGTGTTAGAAATCAATCCAAAACCAGCAAAAAAAATTAAAAAATAAAATTCATCCGATGAATGATTTGGAGTTGAGGAGAGAGAAAGTGAGGTGCCGATGAATGAAATGAAGGGTGTGCTTGGATTGGATCTGGTTTGGGAATGGTCTGATTTGAGACTCAAATTAGCTTTGAATTAATTCTGGGAATGAAATCTGAAGTGTTAAATAATTTCAAGACCAAATCACAGACTCAATCCAAAGTTGGTTTGAATTTGAGTCTTAAATCCGATCAAACTTAAATCAGACTCAATCCAAACACACCCGAAATGAAATGAAGGTGGGTCTGCTGGAAGTGAAGGGAGTGGGGATTTGTTGTATGCTGTTATGGTTTGGGACGGCGGAGACAGAGTGGGATTCCGGCGACGGGAAGAATTATAAAGGGATGGCGGGCGGTGGTGGGATGGCGTGGCAGGTAAATTGTCAGTAGATGGGATGGGGATGTGTTTATCTAATTCGTTTGGGCCAGCCGTAGCTTATCAATATTTGTATTGGTATTATTTTTTCGACGACTTCATTCAACATATTTGGTAAAAGCTTTCAATATTTCATCTATTAGAAGCTTGAAGAATATGCTTATCTTCAAATTTTCGTGATTGACGATGATGGAATTTTCGAATTTTTATGGTGTTTTTGTTGAATTCTTGAATTTGAAGATGAAGATTTGTGGGTTTGATTCATTTTATTTTGTTATTGGTTGCTAGATTATGTTAGTGCTTGGTGTGAACTATTTTGCCCCTGAAAGTGTACTTGTGTAGGCTGCACATGTGCATTGCCGTTCCCTCTCGCCGGATTCCGTCACTTTTTGGGACAAATGACACTCCGTAAATAATTGAGGACATTTATAGCACTTAAAATTTTTGAGGGGTAATAGTTGTTTTTGAAATATAGCTGATGGGCATAAATAGTGATTAAGTCTTTCTAAAATTTGAGGGACTACTTTGATATTTTAGGCCATATTTATGGACCAAATTAAAATTTACCCAAAATAGAATATAAAAACCTTTAGAAAGTGGCAAAACGAAATTAGTTTGTGGGAATTGAAATTCCATCTTTGAAAGCCGTGCACATGAACTTAGATTTATTAAAAACAGAACCACGTTAACTAACTATTGTGAACTTCATTTTTTCGAAACAATCTATGAAATGGTATATTGTATGTTTTTTTGGTGCACAAAAAACACCCACTACCCCAAACAATATATTATGTGTTTCTTTAGTGCACAAAAAACACCCACTACCCCAAACAATATAAACACCCAGATGTTATATTGTGTGTTTTTTTTATGCACAAAAAACACCCACTACCCCAAACAGAGCTTTAAATGAGACCCATTTTGTCACTTGCAAAATAATTCCACCCTATTGAATGAACCAAAATGGGGTACCATTTATTCAAACAACAGAGAATCAATCTAATAATTAGCTTTGAGAAGAAACCATCTATCCCCCCTTCCTTTTGCCTCCATATTTAGTACTCCCTCAATTCCCTATTAATTGTCGTTTAGGAGATATCTAGGTATCCAAATTAATTGTCGTTTAAGGTTATTTTATTAGTTGTCAACAATTTATTCCAATTATACCCTCAACATTTTCCTTTCTTTATTATAAAGAAGTGAGAGAGAGAGGGAGGGTGGGAAATAATATTGGAAGTTTAGGAGAAAATGACAACTTCCTTAATTTTCTCAAATTGTCTAAAGAGTCTTATATTTAGGAATGAAGGGAGTAACAAAGAGTCCTATCCACAAGATTTTGGTCCATTTTATATTAGCTTTAACATTGAGGTGAACTCAAAAACCCCAGTTGTTAAGGAAGGGTAATGTAGTTAAAATTATAATACTTCCAACTCTAAATAATATATTCCGAATTCAATATTTTTTCCAGATAAAAAAAACTTATGCCTGAGTGCAGCACAAGAACTGTATTTGTCAATATGAATCATTAGAATCTTCATAATCTACCAAGGATTATCCCTCAAACTGGAATTCATTAAATGGTCCACACAGAGTTCCCGCAACAATATAACATGTACGACATTTTGTCGGTACAGCTCGCTTTACTTTTCATTCTCAGGGACATGTCTAAGGCAAGGTCAAAAATTCGAGTCACAATGTATGCATATTCAGCCTGTTCGATTCTAATCGGATTAGTAGGGTAAAAAATAAAAATACCAGTTACCAAAAAAACCAATACTACATATGGACCAGGGCCATAGGTAGGGCTCAGTCCCACTTGGCGAGAACCCGACACGTCGCCCCCTCAAAATTTTTTTTTCTTTCGATCATGATTAAAATACAAAAAAGATTGTTCTGATATGGAAATAGTTAAAAGTAAAAAATTGTCTCTCTCCTCATTTTATAGTGATGTGACAAATTTGTACAATTTTTTTTTTTTAACTGTGTCCATATCAGAACAATCTTTTTTGTATTTTAACTCATGAATCGTTTTTTTTTGGAGGGCGACGCTGCGGGCTTTAGCCAGTTTGACTGCAGCCTCTACCCATGCTACTCGATCCATATCAGAATTATCCATACAGTAATTGGGGGGCTAAGGTAGTTCATCTTATCAGCAAAATCACCCCCTTTCAAGCCAAAAGATCCGGCTAGTCTTAATAAAGCAGTAATTTTTTGGCAAATTGATCATTATTATCCCCAAACAATTTATAATTCAAGAATAAGGTCCTAAAAATTAATTATGAACATTAAAATCTTTAAACAATTTATAATTGATATTTAAGGTCCTTCCGTAAAAAAAAAAATGTTAGTCAACAGTCAATTTAAAATTTTAATCGAGTCAACCGAAATATTTAAAGGACATTTTTGGTACATCACATCAAAATTAATCTACCCAAATCCCCCTCCTCCCTCTTCCTTCTCAGAAGAATCCCAGCCCAATCCCTTCTCCCTCCCCGGCAACACCGCCCACCACCGACTCCCTTTTTGAAGGAGTAATAATAATGCTTTCTCCATCCCAATTCACACAGCAAAAAACATGAAAACACCTAAATCAAAATTCTTCTACCGTAACTTCCATAGAAATCCATTTCAGAAAAGATGGGCTCTATTCATCAAAGATCTATTGACCCAATCACCTCTCTCTCTCTCTCTCTCTCTCTCTCTCTCTATATATATATATATATATATATATAAATTCTTCTCTGTTTGATTTTGATTCCTTTTTTCGATTTATTTTGGAAATTTTGGTAGTGCAAATGGATGGTGATGGCCAATTTTGAAACCCATATTGAAACTTTGTTCATGAAGAAAAGTATAAATATGGCATTTTTTGAGAACCCATATTGAGATTCTTGAAAAAGTTGCACTTTTTTGGGTAGATTTTAAAAATGATTACAACTTCAATTTTTATAGAATGCATGATGATTTAGAAAATATGCTGGATTTTTATTTACACCAATACTGCAACAATGGTAAATTGAAAATGGCCTCAATTGATCATGTTAATACGCGTCTAACTGGCCCATTTGGCTTGCATTTTGGGGAAGGGGAAGGGGAAGGGGGTGTGCGTCAGAAAAAATGGGGTGGTGTGGTGGGGCTGCGTAGGGGAAGAAGGCCGAGGGGCTCCCGGCTCCTATGCGAGATAGTTTTTTGTTACGCACGTGCGGGACAAACTACCAGCCGTCGGATGAGATTTTTTAACGGTTCAGATTTGGAGAGAGAATTTTTTTTTAATATTTTAAGTCCAGCTGCAATTAGGAAACTTGAAATTCATTACCTTTATTTACACTAAACATGATACAAAGAACTAGAAGTTCTTGCGAAAAAACAGCCACTAAAGAGGCAAGAATGCCACATTTACTACTACCATTTGAACCCAAAATTGTGACATTCTTTGAGCCTGTGCTAACTTAAGGTCCTGCATTCCTAATGCTCCCATTTAACTGCTTAAATGGGAACTTCAATGGCCAAGAAATTTGTCGATCCTCGGATGGAAGACTAACGTTAACCTTTCGCTTCCTTAAGGGAGCCTCTGCAGTAAGATTATGAGCCATATTACTACTCTTTTTTGAAGTTAACTCCAATTTATGATTAGCATTGGCCTGAGGAAGGAAAGAGAACCCTTTGTCAGTTTTTGTAGACAGATCACTGGACTTGCACCCCACCTCAGGAGTACCCCCCAAACCATCATCTTCTACTTCTTGGGGCCAACTATTTTGAGCACTTATGAATGGAACCACTAGAGGACCCAATCTCAATGATAAATCACATTCATTTCCATGTGGCTCAGAAATGCACTTGTTATCTGCTTGAGTAGTAACATCTTGAGCAATTTCTTCACAAAAAGTCAGATTCTTGATCACACTTTTCCTATCAGCCTCAGATTGAAACTGTTTTCCATGATACAAAGGATAAACAGAACATGGACTTGGCGAATACCGGACGTTTGAAGAAGGTTTATTATGTTGATGGATAACACTTGGAGAAGAAGTGTTGTTTGGTGAAAGTGGAAATTTCATTTGATGGTTAGCAGGGCTAACAGAATTCAATTTATTAGTTCCCAGAAAATTTGAAGAACTTGGGGGCAGGAATGAGGTAGTTGCATAATTTCCTTGGACATTGCTCGAAAGATTTTCATTCTTTTCTGGATTAAGGTAAAATCTTGGAGAATTGTTCCTTTGACTCCTTGAAGCTCTTCTTGCAGGGCACCCCAAATGTAGAGCAGCTAAATATGGTAAAAAAAAAAAGTGAAGAGCTAAACTATGATTACCATCCTGTTCACACTTTCAATATTTCAAGATTAGGGAAAAATACATGATCAAATTATATGGCTAAAATTGTCACGCTCGTGCCTAAACACGATTCATGACCTGACCTTGCATCACTCACAACCAACTACTAGACAACTGTCTTCGCTATGCCAAAATGAATATTCGAGACTTAAAGACATGCGTATATACCAGTTAGTCTTTTCAGATTATCCAATGGGGAATAAGGGTATCACAAGAATCACCAAAGATTTCAAGATACTAGAATTAAAACAACCATGGATTAAAGGTGTGACATTTATGTACCAAGAAAGAATCTTTACAGTTAGAGGAAGGCAGAGATATACCTTCTATACAAGGCTGAAGAAGTTCACCACTTTCATTTTCATCCCTCCTTATTATAGTGTTAATGGCATCATTTACTCTGCTCCTAAGTGTATCAACATCCACATACTCAGCCTAAACATGAAGAATTATTCATATAACAAGAAGAAAAAAAAACCACTAAAAATTGAGCAATGAAATAATAAAAAATAATACTTACGTTCCACAATATATGCAACATTTGTACTTTTTTTCATATTCCAAAATATTTGTCGCATTTCATAAATCAATCAATACATATTTATTATAATATTTTCCTTCGTAATACTAGTTTTTCCATCATTATCTCGGTATATATAAAAAGTGCAAATGTTGCATATATTGTTGTACTATGGGAAATAAAAAGAAAGGAATTTTTTTTTTATCAAACCTCAGAATTTGCTTTGGAGTACATAATTTCTTCAGCTTTCAAGACAACAATAGGGAGCTTTTCTTGCCATTCTTTGTTCTTTTTGGTAGCTGGGCTATGGATTTCATTCACAATCCTAAAATTAACAAATTAAACAATTACATAAGAAAGACCAGAAACAGCATCATATCACATACACATAATTAACAAACTATTTCTCTCAAAACCTCAAAGTCTTGAAATCTCAGCGTTGACCACTAGATTAATACCTCATCAACACCTAATTATTTCTCTATAGTGAAGAAGAAGTACCTGAAAATTTCTTGAATTAGAGAACCTCTGATGGGTTGGTGTCTATCACTGTGCCAAGCTCTTCTAACACATTCATAGGGTCTTGGGCCTGGTCTTGGCATGTTCAACAACTTCAAAGAAAACAAGAAAAATACCAGACTGAGTGGTTTATACCACAGAGAGAGAGAGAGAGATGCAACAAAAGGACTTATAAAGAAAGATCAAAGGTGTCCTATCTCAGTTGGGCGGTACACCTGTTCACGACCGTGAGATCGCGGGTTCGATACCTCCTCCTACGTAAGGCAAGCTTTAAAATCTCTTTTTCTAAGGCTATCATTCTCTCTCGTGAGGCACCTCTCTCCCATATATCCAATCGGGCTTCAAAAAAAATAAAAAATAAAAGAAGGAGAAAAGAACAGTAATGGGGAGAGGGACTTGACTTGGGGTTTCAACTTTATAAAATATAGTTTTTACACAGCTTCACTTTTATCAGTCACTGAAACTCAATAATTCAAAGAAGGGTTTTTCTTTTTTTTTACACGAGTTAGTAGTGTAGTTTGTTGACAGTTCGTCTCACATTAATCATATATTCAGGGTATAGTTAAGAGTTCGAGTTATAATAATTGCAACTTTATGTCGTTTTATCGGTGGGTAGAGTTCGCCTCACTTTTTATCCCTCAAACATGCTTAGGTAAAATCGAGAGTTCGAGTCACTCTAATGCAACTTCGTGTGCTTTATTTAACCGAGCTCACATCACTTTCTAGGACATTCTTAGAGTAAGGTCAAAACTCAAGAGTTTGAGTTATTATGAATTCAATTTTATATTGTTTTATTTGACAAAAATTTTGTGATTCTACCAAATTAATCGGATCAAATATCAAGATACCGAAAAAAATGAGGGTTTTTTTGTTTGTTTTTGATGAGTTTGGTTTTGGTGTGTCCCCCACTTCATCCACATGCCTGCTTCCCCATGCCTTAAGGGTCTCTCTCTATCGCTACAGAGCTTTTTTTTTTGCTAAGTATCGCTACATAGCTTTGCTTTCTCTTTTTAGCTCTTTAATTATCCTGACCATTCATGCAGAAATTTGGATGATATTAGTAATAGTCACTGTCGGTGGTAACTAAGCAAACCCCCCACCCCAGCCTCATATTGTTTGTCTTCTTAGAGGCATTAGGTCCACAAACATATCTCAGTGTGTAAATTTATCACGATTATTATTATAGTAGTTTTATAATACTCTTGTATTGTGACGAGTTAATTTCTACCCAAAGAAAAAAAAAAATAAGAGTCAATTCTTTTTGAGTTGGTGTATAGACAGTTTTGATAAAATTTTCTAAGGCATATTTGTGTTAAATCCTTTACTTAATCCTTTAATAGGACGGTGAAAAGTCTTGTGGACCTTTAGAATTGTAACTCAAACCTCTTTTTAGAGGCATTTGCAGAAAAATAAGAAGAGGGGATAGGAGCTTACACAACATTATGCCCAATAATTGCTGGCTTCCCATTATTACCTTTGTTGATGAACTGCATATGGGTCCTTGTTGATATCGTTAAATAACTTCTTTAAAAATTCCTTAATTTTCTCTAGTTGAGATGGGAACATATTTGTCTTTGATATATGACTAACAAAAAAAAAAATTGAGCCCATATTTTTAAAAGTCATGTGCGGTCGAGCACTACGAACATGCTCTTAGTCTCCTTTTGCGAGACTGCACCTAGGATTGAGATGGGATGAAGAGGTCGAGCCGAAATTGGAGACCACAGTCTCCACTTTTACTTGGCTCATCTAGGAGTAGTTTTATATTGGTTAGTGAGTAAGTTTAAAACTTACATCTAGATTAATAACTGCAATACACGTATGTCAAAAGTGTCAATGCAGGGGAAAGAAAATTGATTTTATCCTACTTGTATTATATTTATTGATCTGAATATAAATTTTAAATTAACTCAATAACCAAAATAAAATTTTTCGTCATCTAGAGATGCGACATGAAGTTACTCTTTGATGGACTCAAAATACAAGATCTTACTATAAATAAACCAAAATATTTAGCAAAAGAAAAAAAAAAGAAAAAATGATTGAAAATTCCAAAATTTTAGATGGGACTAGTCAGTAAGCTATAGTGCAACCCAGAACTGAGAGCATCTTTTGACTAAGGGTCTAAAGCCATGTTTATGACAGGACTGGACCTAATAAAGAAGCGAAGATGGGCCTAACAATCCAGACCTTAAATAGCAATTATACGAGCTTACTGAACATGAATTAAAGCCTGCAAGTTGCCTAAAGTATAACTGGGTCCTTCTCATCTATAGGCCTGAACAGAGAACAATGATGATTGATCATGGAAAATTTTATTTATTACTATCTCCGTCTCATATTGAATATTCTCGTTTGATTTGTAAAGAAAATAATGAAAGATAGATTGTTTTTTTTTTTTGACGCCACGAACGGCGATTGCCCACATTGGGGAGATAGAACACCCTAGATAAGATAGAATAAAGTTTACCGCACACAGGCGGAGGGTATCGAACCCGGGACCTCTCGATCACGGGCCGACCAATACCCCACTGGGCCATTGACCTCTTCGATAGAAAAGATAGATTGAACATGAATAATTAATAACAATATCCTTAAAAAAGAATACTTGTAACTTTGTGTTGAGGCAAATCTTAATCCCAGCTAATCAGTACCCATTGCAACCGGTGGTGGATTCAGAAGGGTAGGCGGTGACTATCCCTACCTTTTCAAAAAAAGATAATTTTTTTATAAAAAAAAATTGTTTTTTGTAAAAAAAAAATTTAAATATGGTATTTCGTCCTTTAAAAAATTTCAATAACAATTTTGTCCATTAATGAAAAGTTTTTGGGTAAAATGCGCTCACGCCCCCTAAATTATTTCGTTTTTTGGTTTTTGACCCTCAATTAAAAAGAGTCAAGTTTTACCCCCTAAACTATTTTGGTTTTTTGTTTTTGACCTTCCATCCATATTCTCCGTTATATTATAACGGAAGTCCAAAAAATGGGGGCATTTTTAGGCAATCTGTATAAGATCTTAAAATTTTTGTTTTTATAAAAAAAAAACTTATTATTCTGACGAGAAAGAAAAAGTCGCCGGTGAGAACAGTGACAGAAGAAGTCGGAAGCCAGGTACCACTCCTCTTCTCCAACCACCAACTGTAAATTCCAACCTCTAAAAAAAATCTTAAAAGGTCCCTTTTTTCCCTTAAAATTAATTCTATTTATTATGAATGATATGATTTTTCCAAAAGGCCCCTTTTTTTTGGACTTCCGTTATGATGTAACGGAAAATATGGATGGAAGGTCAAAAACCAAAAACCAAAATAGTTTAGGGGGTAAAACTTGGCCCTTTTTAGTTGAGGGTCAAAAACCAAAAAAGGAATAGTTTAGGGGGCATCAACGCTTTTTACCCAAAGTTTTTTATTCCGCACCTGATTGCAACTTACGACTGATCAAGATAAGGCAATTTTTAATTTTTTCTCAAATATCCATTTTCATCATTCTTTTATATTTTATTATTTTTTATTGAGTAGGAGGAAAAATAGACATCTCGTCTTTTGGTTGGCTCACAATTGGTCCATTTATGTCATGAAAGCTATGATTGAACTGCTTTCGACGTTACTACTTACCATTGCTCAAGTGGTAAAAATTTATGCCTTCTAACTAAACATATAGATTTTGAAAGAATTCCTGATGAAATGATAAAAAAATATTATTCTAATTCTAATCGAATTAATCAGCCAAATGTTTGGATGCCGTTTTTAAAAAAAAAAAAAAAAAATTGAAAGAAAGACAAACTATTTTCGTGCATAACAAAGATATTGAAAATACTCCTTTATGTTTAGAATTTTAAATTTAAACAGTGAAGTGTAATGTGATGGTAGTTCACATCATCTTTTAACCATGTGGTTACAAGTTTAGTTCTTACCCATGAGAATAGAATAATTTTATGGTCAGTCATTTATTTTTTAGAGAGCTCTCGTGTCGAGAGACTAGTCACTAATGTCTGCAGTGAACATCCTAATTAATGATCCCGACCAAGAAATAATTTAAATTTATATTCTTTTTAATGTTATAAAAAAATATGCTTACTTTTTTTTATTATTATAAAACTTTAACAACTAATCTCATTCTTTGCAACAACATGAACTTCACTAACACGTTATTCCATCATTAAATTATTTATACTTATGAAGAGCGAAACACTAACTTGCTTAGAGGGTCCTTTAGTTAAGTACTCTAATAAGAAATTCAATCTTCCTCTTATATATATATATATATATATATATTTATATATATGTGTGTGTGTGTGTGTGTGTGGGGAAAAACAGATGCTTCTGTTAGTTGATATTTGGTATTCCACAAAAAAAAATGATCGTTTTTATCTATTGACCAAAAAACTCATTTAATTAATTCATCCAAATTAGTAAACGCTGATGATTCATAGTAAGACTGCTTCATTTATACTTTAAAAAAAACATAGTTATACACTTAATACTTTGTCAGTGTTCAAACCATGGCCACATGCCATTTCCTTCTCCTCATATTACTCCTCGTCTAGTGATAAATTGTTATTAATTTTCACTATTAGTTATATCGATTGATTTTAGTTAGTGTTCTTTCATGACTAGTAATTCATGAGTAGAACATATAGGTAACTCTTTATATATTCTGAGTGCTCTTGAAAGATTACAATAGAAATTATTACATACTACTCGACTAATCAATCAAGTGTTACTAATTTTATTGGAAAAATATGTTCTTAGGAATCGTGGAATGCATCATCTTTTACCATTTACTTCGACTCTCTATATTTAGATGTAGAATACCTGCAGTGAATTGTGAGAGGAATGCATTATACACGCTCTAAGATCTAATTACCCTATTATTATTTTAGCCAAAAAAAAAGAATCCTAAAAAACGAGATTTGTAGAAATTATGCATTCTTAATAAAAACATTGAACCCCTAAAAAATAAAATAATAAACATTGACCTAGTACCTTTTTTTTTTTTTGAGGCCGGAAGGTGATTGCCCCCGAAGGGGAAGAGTGGAGAATACCCTAGATCGGGAGATTGTAGCATACCCCAAGCCGGGGAGGGAACTTGGCTCACTAGGAGGAGAATTTATTGCCCATAAGGGGAGATACAAGAATCGACCACGGGACCTCCGTCCCATGGCCGGATAGCCTTACCACTTGGGCTACCCGATTCCTATATTGACCTAGTACCTTAAAGATTGCGAAGCCTCAAACTCGTACAACCGAGTAATATCTCATTTGTCAAGCTGAAGTACTAGAAATTGATGCAAAATGACATAGTCACATACAACTAAGGTTAGAATTAAATAAAGTTTTTAATTTTCAATTATATTTTATAAAAAGACAAATTAATATAGTGTAAAATGTCTTTTGTATAAAACAAATATAATTTGTGCACGAATAAAATAATACATATTTCGCATTAGCTCCCTTGTATAAATCAAAACCGTCGCAGGGGAATTCCACATCAATAAAGAAATTGGAAATGGTAAAAGGAAAACATAATTTGTACTGCTACTACTAGTTGGCATATAGTGAGTGCATCAAAGCATGAAGCCTCGTGAAAATCCACACTCGCAAGAGGAAGGTAAGAATTGCCTGTTGGAGTGAAAAATTAAAATAATAGATCGAAATACATTTAAAAACTACAAAAAATAAAATAAAATTAGAGAATGAACTTAATCAAGTTTTCTAAATTATATATAAAATTTATTATATTTATTAATATTTTTTAAATTTTGGGAGACAATTGCCACCCGCCCCTTAGAATCGTCCCCACCCAAGAGAGCACCCCATCAATGACTTATTTGCCCACCATTAGATCACCGCTATTGGCATGGAAGCCAAGTGTAGCTCCTAAATTGCCAAATCATTTATCTTTTTTATGCTAAAAACAACATGCAAACCCCCACACCCCAATCTAAACGAAAACCCTCTTCACATTTACCACGAAGAGATGGTTATTCACTTTGTTCGGATTTTAAAGTGTATTTGAATAGATTTTGATCTGTTTTTGATATTTAAATTGAAATACATACTCTTCTTTAATTTAATCTAAAATAAAATTTAAATATTAAATTATTAAAAATTTAATTTAAATTTGAAATTCAAGATTATGAATTTCAAATTAAAATTAATTTTAATCAGACCTTTAATCTCCAATTATAAAGATGGAACACATTTGTTATTAGTTATTTATCATTTTGAAAAGTATTTACAATAAGTGGATTAATCACTGTTGTCAAACGTGATAAGAACTCCTACTAACAAAACCTTATTCATATTCATGCTTTTTAACCAATCCCTAAGCTAAAAGTGTTTACTATAAATATTTGCACAAATTACATTTTACTATTATAATTGACAAATTCTTTAAGATCTCACACCCACATATTTGAGTGCTTCTAAGGTTTTATGTCTCCTTTTGCTTGATCATAGCCGTCAATATTACTCAAAACTCTATCCCTAAGCGCTTAACCCTACCATATCTACCATATCTTACACTATATTCTTTCTTAATCAAACACTCTCTGATCAAAACCCTTTTTGGTAAAACAACACTTTAGACCAAACCAGATGCTATCTCCATCTCCAATCTCCCTTTTTTGTGCTATTCTTCTTTGTTTACCCTTAGCCATAGTCTTCACCATCACCACCCCTTCCACCCCCCTCTCCTCCTCCTCCTCTCCCCCACCACCACCACCACCACCGCTTTCCGCCGCGAACCCCGCTCCTCCTACTCGGCCCGTTCTTGCAAAATTAACCGGTGTTCATTTCAAGGGCCCTTCAAATATTTTACCACCTACAGTAAAAAGACTAAAAACCCCCCAAACCCCCAAAAAACTCAATTCATTTCCTCCACCACCTCCGCCACTTCCGGGTGCCATTACCGGCAGATTTTAAAGAAAATAGCGACGATGACCCACTTTTCCAACTTGCTTCCCGGGTTAACCCGAATCCGAAACCTCCAATAAAGAAGCTAGCTTTCATGTTCCTAACCACCACCCCACTACCATTTGCGCCGCTATGGGAAGCCTATTTCAGCACAACTTCGAAAAAATTATACAATATCTATATTCACGCTGACCCTCGTTTCAACTACACCACCCCACCATTCAAAGGGGTGTTTTCTCGCCGGTTAATCCCTTCAAAACCCACCCGCCGCCACTCACCTACTCTCACCGCGGCGGCGCGTCGACTTCTCTCCCACGCTCTCCTCCACGACAGGTCGAATTACATGTTCGCCTTACTCTCTCCTTCTTGCATCCCTTTGCATTCATTCAACTTCACTTACAAAACCCTGATGAAATCCAAGAAGAGCTTCATCGAAATCCTGGCGAATGAGCCTTGGGCGTACGACAGATGGGCGGCGCGTGGGGAAAACGCGATGTATCCGGAGGTTAAGTTTGAGGATTTCCGGATTGGGTCCCAGTTCTTCGTGATCAAACGTAAGCACGCGAGAATAGTTGTGCGTGACAGGCGGTTATGGTCAAAATTCAAACTGCCGTGCTTGATTTCCGCCACGTGTTATCCTGAGGAGCATTATTTTCCTACGTTGCTAAATATGGTGGACCCACAAGGCTGTGTCCCAGCTACGCTCACCCACGTGGACTGGAGGGGGAGTCACGGTGGGCACCCTAGGATGTATAATGGAAGCGAGGTGGGGCCAGAGTTGATCTCCACAATCCGGAGCAGTAGACCGAGATACGGCGATGAAGAAATGAACGGTTCTGATTTGTCGTTGGGGAGTAAAGCGTAGTGATCCGTTCTTGTTTGCTAGGAAGTTTTCGAAGGAGTGTTTATTGCCGTTGATGAAAATGGCAAATGACGTCATATTTAAGGATTGAGAAATGGATATTTATGGAAATAATTGTAATTTTGTAGGTAATTTTATTGTGATTGTGTGATGCCATAAAAGGGGAAAAAGGTGTCCCTTGGAAAATAGATATAAATGGAAAAGGCGGGAGAAACCCGTTCTTTTTTTTTTTTTTAATTTTTTTTATTACTCTTAATTTTTTTTTTTGTTGAATAAGAAATTTTTTCATTAATCCCAAAATAACCGAGGCCATTATAATCAAAGGAAAATCTGAAAATAAAAATTATACAATGATCTAAAAAATTATGATAACAGCAAAAATCATACTAAAAAAAATTTGAGTGGTTAGGAGATACTAATATAAAACTAGTAAGATAAACAAATACATAATCTTTATTCGCAGCATCTCCATCGCAATCCTTAAACTCCAGAGGCAGGAGAAGATTAATTTCAACATCTTTCTTAGGGATCGACAATTTATAGGACTATGAGCGTATCAACCGTCCTACAAATTGTTTCGGGAAGATTTAGAAAAGTTGATAAATGACTCAGATCAAGTCCGATTTGAAAGATTTTTCCTAAGAACAGAGAAAATAAGTCTAGATCTGTGAAGATTTGAGACATAACTAACCCCCCCGTGTCTAAATCTTGAAAATAAACACTTTAAAAGAAGTCTCATATAATTTGTGGTACAAAATAGAGGTATAATACTCGAATAAAAACAGTAAATAAAGTTAACTGGTCAAGATCCGATCATTGGACCGGAGCCAATAATCATATCCGACCAGTAGAAAAGGCAAAACAGAGGTTTGTAGGGAGAAAATAGAGAAGAAAAAAAGTCGCAGAGAGGGGGATATTACTCTTACTTTTGTTTATGTAAAAAAAAAGTACTTCCTTCATTTCTCAATAAAAGGCTTTACTTACATTTTTTGAAAATTAAAAAAGAAAAAATAAGATATTTTGTTAGTTAAAATATAAATATTAGTATTTTAAATATAACTTGTATATTGTTAATTATATATAAAAAATATTATATTTTAATTAAAAAATATTTTAATTTTAATTTTCGTAACATGTAATTAAATTTTTATATTAAAGAGGAGGGAGTAATTCATAAAAGAAAAAAGTTTATGTCCAAAAAAGTGCTTAAAGTGTAGAGAAGAATAATTCCCGGGTCTTTTTGCTTTTCCTTTAACTTTTCTCGCTTGTACTTGGGATTTTTTTCTTCTTATTTATCTCTATTATGCTAGATTGATTTGTTTTTACTTTTTATGGAAATATGGAATTTCAAGAACATATTTTGAGAAACAAATAAAAGTGCCACAAAATTTTTATTTCTTTTTCTACATATTTTGGAAGTTTGTATGACAATTTTTTTTTGGCTAATTGTAAAGGAAGAAGAGATTGAAATCATTGTGGGCCTTTCATCATTTACTTGCAACTTTTCCTTTCAACAAGATGATGTTCATTGACATTTACTTTGATTCCCTCAAACAAAATTCTTAAGGCTTTTTTTTTGGAGTGGGAGATTGGTTACTTTATGGATGAATGGACGCACACAAAGAAGGATGGACTATGATAAAGATTTTTTATGATATAGATTATATGGTTCATATTAATAGATTTTTTTGGGATAAATTTGGATCATATTATCTATATCAGATAATATCAGAATTAACATATGATAAAGGAATGAACCCCAATTTAAAAGGTGTCCGGTTTCATCTTTAGAACTAAGGTTAGTGATTATTGGATAAAAAATTTGTGATCAAATTTGGATCAAGAAGGCATAATGTCATATTAAATTTTAAGAATCATTTTCATGTTATACTCTTTTATCCTTATTTGATCCAATTTTTTTGATCCAACAATCATTATTGTATAACTAAATAGAGAAGTTAAATTTCGAAACGTGTTTTTATTAAAGTCTCACTACAAGTTGTCTATTAACTAGCAATTTAAAAAGAATTAAATTTTTACACTTGAAAGAAATCGAATTTTTAGACTTTAAATGTGGGTAAAGACGATCTATTATAGTTTTGGTAGTGAGTAAAGCTTTTCAAACTTAACCGAACATTCTCAGTTTGGTTACAGAGGAATTTCAATAGTAGTTGGAAAGATACCATCCTGATTTCACTTTCTAGTGTTGGGGAAGGTCTGGCATGGGCCGGACCTTTTGGGTACGGCCCCACACTTCTCTCACATAATTTAATACAAGACCTACCTTGCAGGACTTCATGTCTCACAGATACCCACAATAACCATCTCATAGGAAATTTTTCCCTAGTGTTGGCAGAATACTTATGTAAAAAGGACCATATAAACAGTTTTGAATTATAACAAGAACATGCCAATTTGCAAGAGAGAAAGTTTTAACTTTTATTGTAGAAGTCCAAACCATTAAGGCTGAACCTCTTCAAAAAATTTGCGTATGCCACTATATACAACGAACACACGGTATTCTTTAGTAAAAGGCGAAAGAGTAGTTCGCAATGTGCTCACTGAGTGGCTGCGTGCTTTGAATATGATTTCAGTCGAACGTAATATATTCTTTCCTTGAAGTTGGGGGCAGTGGCGGAGCCAGGAATTTTTCGTTGGGGGGGCACAATTAGCATTGACAAAATAAATTCATAAAAGCATATAAATATTGGCGGAGCCAAAAAAATTTTTTGGATGAAATCTTATAGATTAGAGTTATTCACATTTTTTTTCACCCTTTTCACTCTACTCGATCGAGTCTTCATAAACCTCCAAGTCATTTGGGCTTCATATTGTGGACTTTTTATAGTTTACTGAGAAAGTCAAATTATGGATATTTTATTAGTAATTTTATTTTTTTTAGTCTCTTACACACTTAAATTTGTTACCATTTTAACCAAAATTGTTAAAAATATAAATGGTTTCATTCCTATAATTCACAAACTAAATAATTTAATTTTAAATCGTAAAGTGATTCAAAATGCAGTACAATAAACAATGTTCACGAGGCAGGTGTTACTAAAAAACAAAAACAAAACTAAAACTAAAAAAACATTTGGAAAAAAAATTGGTGGGAGCACTTGCTTTCACCATGCCCCACTGTGGCTCCGCCACTGGTTGGGGGCAAAGCATATGACATCGATGTGGGACTCTGAAACTTTTTTTCTGCCTTCAACTAATTACAACTTTAGCATTTGTAGTTTTCTGTGTGCCATAGCTAATGATGTTAGGTTTTTGGCTTGCAAATTTGGGAGAAACAGAAATGGAACTCCAAATGCAGAGAGAAGGAAGGACCTTTGTACAAGGTGAAGATTGAATCCAACAAGATTAGATCACAAGAAAGATGAGAAGCAAGAAATTTGTCCCATTTTTATGTTCTATCATGTATTTCGCTACTTTCATCCTCTAGATTTCATCGTATTCTTTAGATTATATATATATTTTTAAAAAAAAAGAAAAGGAGACACGTGACAGTTTTTATATAATTGGGGCAGGGAATGGAACATAAAATTAGAAAAGATTTGAACCCTAAAAAACTGAACCTACAATTTTATGAACGACTTGCTTCTCATCTCACAAACAATTCAACTTTTTTGCTGCCCAAAACTGTTCACTTGCATTTTCATTTTGTTAGTTAAAACATCAAAGCAAACACCAAAGCCTTTCTCTTTGAGGTCTACTTCATATTCAGTTCTCAGGTAAGTCCCCTATGATTTAATCACATTTCACAAGTCTTCCACATGTACATTAAACTTTTAACTATGTAATGTAGAAGCCCATCCATTGAGGATTGGCCTCTCCAAAAATTAGCGTATGCCACTATATGCAACGAACACACGGTATTCTTTAGTAAAAGGCGAAAGAATAGTTCGCTTTGTGCTCGAAGCGTGGCTGCGTGCTTTACTGTTATCGAGTCGACTGCATATATCCTTCCCCTGAAGTTGGCAGCAAAGCGTAGATACTGGGACTGATACATGAACCTTATTCTGGCCTTCTGGTTAGTAAAATTTTCAGCATTTCTAATTTTCCGTCTATGGTAGCTAAGGATGTTGGTTTTTTGGCTCTCAAAGAAGGCAGGAAGTCAGAAACAGATATGGGACTCCGTATGAAGAGACACGTGACAGTTTATCGATAATGAAACAGAAAATTCCTGAGATAAAATATTCGAACCGTCTGATCTCTTTTATAAACAACGAAATCATCTATTTTCATAAACAATTTAACTTCTTTCCAGGCGGCGATTGTTCCAATTCCTATTAGGTTGATTATTCACTTGCATTTTGTTTGTTAAACATCACCAATATGCCAAAAGCTTACTTAGTCACACATTTCATGAGTTTCTTACTTATACAAACCTTAAATTAGCAAATCTTTGAATGATGTAATGTAGAAGCCCAAACACCGAGGATGGACCTCTCCAAAAAATAGAGTATGCCACTAGGGATGTTAATGGGTTCGGGCGGACAGAATCCAAAAACAGGAGTTTCTAGGGATATTTGGGAAATATATTATGATACAAAAACAAGAATTTCTGCCTCTTGGGAAAATTAATATTTACTGAGTCAAATTGACACTTAATTGCAATTTATCAATTTTTCAACAACAATTTGTTGAATTAACAACTGGAGAGGCCCATGAAGACGAGGATATGTATCTTTGTGGTGTGGTGTGGTGTGGTGTGGGGGTTGGGGGGCGGGGTTAATGGGCTTGGTCCATATTTTGGGAAGTTGTTCGCAACTGGCAGAAATTTTGGTGAACATTTCACCTTTGTCTTAGGCCCATTCAAAAAATAATTTTAATACGTAAAGACGCATTCTCTGAATCAGTGTTTTCTTTGTGTGGTAAGAGTAAAATGTGGGCGGAGTGAGAAATGAAAGTAAGTAAGGAAGTATTTGAATAAAATATGGTCGGAGAAGGAAGGGATGATAAGTAAACACAGAGGGAATCTCTCCAAAATAAAAGACAATTAAGCATGATACTTCTTTTTTAAATCCGTACTTCAATTTTTTTTAAAGAGTATACGGTAAAATATCTATAAATTAATAGTGTTAGGATGGTAAGATTTTATTAATTTATACATGTATTAATTAACCGAAAAATTAACAATTTGTTAATTTAAAGAGTGGTTTTTCAATAATATTTTTTAACTTATTTTGAGATTTAATGTCCGATTTAGGTAATTAAAAACAAATGCACAAAAATCAGAAGCAAATGTGCCCTTAACAATTTTTCCTTTTTAAATAATCTAAGGAACAAGAATGCGATTTGAATTTAAAACATATTGTGTGTTAATCGAGTATCATCTTATCTCATTATCTCAATGTCCTTAACAACCAGAAACACAAATTATGAAGTACTGCCCTCACTAATTCTCAAAATAGACAATCTAGAAAATCTCCAATTCAATAGGAATTTGGCTTTTTCTATCATTGAACCTAAATAGAAGAAATCACACATTTTCTAGCTAGGTTCACTCTAGTCTTCATGACTTTGGATGCTCATGAAATAAACTAGACATGTGACAAGATTAAGGTTTGATTCATGAACCTAAGACCTAAATATAATTACATAAAACAAAATCCCATGAAAGATCAAATCAAAACTTCAAAAACCTAGCAAGAAAATGGCCATGTTCAAAGCTTGGGTTTTCAGCTTCCCCATTTAGAAGAAACATTTGGTTATAATAGAGCTACACCCTTAGTGTTCTTCCTTAATCTTGGGCCATGTCTTTGAATGATCTTGTCCTCAAAGGCAATGCCAATATAGAAGTCCACTGTTTCACCTTAAACTTGTAACAAAGGTTCTATATGTGTATCATGTCGGCATGATAATGTGACTTATGAGTCTAACAACAGTTAGAATTAATTGCTTGGCAATTACCGTTATGTCTAAACGAATATCTCAAAAAATGGATACGGACTTAACTCTAACCTCCAAAATATATCAAAAGACGAGGGAGATTGTACGAGCTTTATAAAGAATAAATTTAAGGTAGGTCGTGTGGGATTCTTAACATATTTCCTTCACGCTTAGAACTGGACATCTATTTGAAATTTGCATGACTGGTATTTACTGGTGATCCAATATTGGATTAAAGTAACTCTAATACGTAATACCAAGTTAAAAAAATATATTTAAATATATTCAAAACTTCAAAAGGTACTTCAAAAAATTAAAATAGCTAGCCTATGATGGGACTCTTTAACATTAAGATGAGAATAGTATAATTTAATAATTTTCAGACATAATTTTAAATGGATGAATAGTTGAAGCAGTGAAAGTGATGAGCAATATGCATTGTGAATAGGACTTGTGAAGTTGGATACTTTGAACTGCAGACATTGTTTCAATCTATGGAACCAATCTTATCCTCAACTTCATCTTCTAGTTCCTTTAACGAGGGGTTTCTCCAATGGGGGGGACCGCTTAGAAAATATGACTTGTTCCTTAAATCATGAGAATAACTGAAGTCCGGTTGGGCGATTGCCCCATAAAAGGGAGAGAGAAAACAGCTTTATAAGAGGAGGAAAAAGCCCCAGAAAGGGAGACAATTAAAGCTTACCCCATGCATGGGAAGAGTATCGAACTCACGACCCCACTTGGCTATGAACCTTTGATCATGAGAATAACTTTGATAATTGTATATTCATCAAAAAAAAAAAAAACTTTGATAATTTGTAGTAATATACAATATCGACTGCTAAGATTTGGCAAAAGTTGCAAATATTGGCGTTGACGGAGGCATGTGTAAACATTTGAGGCTAAAACACATCGAACTTCTTAATTAATGAAATGGGGCCAAATTAGTTTTTTTTTTGGTTCAATGCATATTTTATACTCCTTAATTTTCACATATAATGAAAATTTTATATTTAGGAATGGAGGTAGTATCATATAACTGTTGGAGAAAATTGATTTTTTTAAAAATAATTGAATAGTAATTAAAGTATCGTGAGGACATTTTTTAGCCAATTTTATGGTATGTTACACCGCTCGGTTTTGAATGTTATTGAGATTATCACGAAGTGATTTGCGCAAGCTTCGCGATTATATATAATATGTGAGAAAACCAATTCATGACGTGAATGATAAATTGGTATAAAAGTGGAGTTGATGAAATATGGTAAATGAGTATTAAAACCACATTCCACATGGGTTTTCTATGAAAGTGAGAATCACTTTATATGAAAAAATGGTTTACATAGGCATTAAAATGCCTTATCAAGATTATGCACCATGTTAGAATCTCGTGGCACGGGATGCGAATTTTTGATTAAAACTTGGACTTTTAGGCATCTCAAAATCATTTTTCTCCTTTCCATCTGCTTTGCATTTTCTGCATTCTTTCTTCAGCATTATAGACATTATTTCTAGAGAGTTTAGCTGTTAAATTAAGATTTGAAGGTGTTGTTTCAAAGAATCAGCGAATTTAATTATTGTACTTTAAAAGTTGAGTGTTCAATTACAAAAGAGTAATACGTAACGCCGTAGTTAACGGGTCATCTTAATTTGATTGAACTCTTAGTTGGAAGATTGGTCTAATATTTGTTGACTGCCTCCAAAGCTGCATCCATTTCAGAGGTTGTTGTCCCAACAAATTGGTGACTCCACACACAAAAAAACATCAAGTTGTGCGAAAGTCCTTTTGATTGACTCATCAAACAAAGAGGGAAACATCAATGCGAACTTAGTACAAAATGAGCTGTTGTTGAATATAATTTACTGAGCTGTTTATGGGTTGGAAATTCACAAGTTTAATTCATCTTTCAATATTCAATCTAACGGCTCAAGTAGTTGCAAGCTTCCTCCTCCTCCTCAGAGCTTGTTTATACTTCTTTCTTTCCAAATTATCTGTCCACAATTTTTTTAAACTCTTTCAATTTAATTGTTTGCTTTCTAAATAAATTGCTCATTAATAATAGTTTTTTCAATCCTACCCCTTGAATTGAATGTTGGAGAGAAAAAAATAGAAAGAGAAAAGAATATGTAATTAAATTAAGAGTATAATTAAATAGGGTAATGTTTGACATTTTACTCTATAATGCCATATAATTTTACGAAACTTTAATTCTCAAATAAAACACAAAGTAAACAGATAATGGGACGGAGGGAATATATGGTAAGATTTAAATTTTGAGTTACATTGAGAGCAGTTTTTATGCGCTATCAAACTTATTTTGATCATATTTTTACTGAATTAATCATATCAAATATTTAAATATGAACAAAATATTAAATACAACATTGAACTTGAAATATTAAATGCGAAATTCTCCACATTTGAGGGGTGAAAATCTTCTATCCCCATCCCTATCCCTAATTAATTATAATTTATTATATAAATATTTTTTCCAATTATATATACACATGATAAATTATGATTAGCGATGACAAGGATGAGAGAAGAACGGGGACAGCTAATTTTTTGCCCATTTGAGGTGCCACCACACGTGAGAACCAACAGGCATTGATGAGACTAGTAGTTGAAATGTATGTATTAAACCTAAACAACTACGGAAAAATTGGAGTACAAAGGACTTAACGTGTCGTCCCCCATGCAGACCTCCACGTGAACTTCACATGATCACTGTTCCAACTAATGCCCCCACCAATCAAATTACTCCAACATTACAACCTTACAATTGTAAATTCACATACCCTGGTATTGGAAAGACTTTCTGATGAGATTCTTCTGGTGTGAAAAGGCCAAAAAAATAAAATAATAATCATCCGTCTCCGTTCCGTGTCCCATTCTTTTTTCTATTAATAAAAAATTGATATATGTTATTTTATTTGAGGGTTTCGCTATTTCTGTTACCCGATTCCCATATTAAATGTTCATTGATAATCTAAATGTTAATCTTATTTTGAGAAAAATTTGAAGTTCAAATGTTAACCTTATTTTGGAATGGAGGGAGTAGTTTATTAATTAAAAAAACACACACATAGAAATTTCTGATTGATTAGACAGAGAACGGGATACAGAATGAGACTGACGATTCTTACCGTGTAAAAATGTATGTATTGTATAATTATGAATCTAAGTAATATTCATTTTAGTATAGTAATAACAATTACTCCCTTAATTCCTCAATATAGGACGTTTATGACACTTCGAAAAAATTAAGGAAGTTAAACAAATAATAATCTTTCCACCACAATTCCAATAATACCCCTTCCTCCCTCTCTTTCACTTTTCCAATAAAATGTATGTTGAGGGTATAATTAGAATAAATTGTTGACACCTAATAAAAGATATGTTGAGGGTATAATTGGATAAAATAAAATAAAAATAAAAGACATGTAAATGACAATTAATTTGGATACATATATATCTCCTAAACGATAATTAAATGAGAATGAAGGGAGTACTAAATAGTAATTGTAAATGTTGTCAGGTTCGTTAGTCATATTTCAGATCTGCGAGTACAAGGTGAAAGATCTAAATAATGTCTTGCCTTTTCTTTCCTTTTTTACAAGAATCCTATTCAATATTGAGAATAATAACGTTTTGACTCCTCTCTCATACTTAAAATACTAGAGAAGTCTTCTATGCATTTCAGATGATGAGGTTACTAATTCAAAATCTAGGTGTGAAGTAGTAGTATTGACAATATCTATACTATTAAATTTTCATTTCATTATAAATATCTATACATAATGTAATTGTATAGTGTTTCGCTTTAAAATCATAATTTATATATATATTCTTACATATAATTTAAATAATTTTACGAAGTTAAAAAAGAAAAAATTAAATCCAACATATACCAAACGTAATGTGATATTGTTGGCTGGCTTTGTCTAAGGTCACTCCCTCCCCAGAAACTTCATCTTTCTCCCTCTAATAATTGAATGTAGAAATGTTAAAGGAAAATCCGACAAAAAGAACCGGTATTAAATTAAACTAAGTAAATCAAAACGACACTCCAAACTGTTGTTAAAAACTTAAAATAATCAATAAAATCAAGAGAATGTTTTTTGCATCATCATTGGAAGTTTTGCAACTCAGAAAATGCAACCGACAAATTAGTTGCACATGTTGAAAAATAATTGAAGAATGCCAATAAATTATTATAATAATTATATATAATACTACCTCAATTTCTTAAATATAAAACTTTCATTAAATATTGCAAAAATTAAAATATTTTTATAATCAAAATTACAATATTACTCCCTTAAATAAAATTAGTGATATATGAGTTATATTTTAAAAAATAATGTTGATATTTTAATTACAAAATTATCTTAATTTTTGCAACTTGTAATGAAAGTCTTATATTTAGGAATGGAGGGAGTATATACTAAGAACGAACTCTTAACTGACAATGTTTACATACAAACAACAAAAGCCATCATACATAGGATTTTGAAATAATTGTGTTAGGAAATTACCATGTTTTCTTAACTTTATTAATGTTACCTTTTTTTTCCTTTGAAAATGCTAATTTCTCACGGCTCTAATGTGGAGGAAGGTTTTTCTGGGTTGCGGATAAATTTCAGACGTCAATTGTGACATATGATAATTTAACTTTTCGAAAAAAAATATGTATTTTTAAAAATAAAAGTTCAATTTCTTATTAACTGTTAAATAAAAAATTTAACGGTGCAGAGGCGGATAGATGCTCTAATTAGGACCTCGACAAGACATTTCAAAGAGTGCCAAAATCTCCTTTACTTCTAGAGATGGCTAAAAAAGATTTGTCACTAGTGCGATTTGGTCAAATTTGATAAATCGTTTTTGATTAGCAATTCAATTAAAGTTAAATCTAATGGCCGTCTTCCCACTACTAGTTGTTCAAATTTTAGCATAGTAGAAACAACATTGAACTTTATTTCACACCATTCAATGAAATCTAAGACAAGTTTCACATTTTTACCTTTTTAGCTTAATTTCTCTTAAGATTTATGCAAAGAAATGTGTTAAAAGTTTCCAATTTTAACTTCTCGGAGATTTGGCTCCTCTCCACTCTAGTAGATCTCCCTCCAATAATCAAAGGTGTCCTAGCCCAGTGGGACAGGCGCCTGCCCACGACCGTTCGATACCCTCCTCATACATGGGGCAAGCTTTAAATGTCTCCCTTTTTAGGCTCTCCTCTTTGAAGCACTTCTCTCTCCCCTTATGGGGGCAATGCCCAGGCGGACTTAAAAAGATCTCCCCTCCAATACAATTGTTAGCAGATCTTTTGTTAATTAACGAAAAAGTCTCAACATAACAATAACTTTCAACATTTTCAAATGGTAAAGACAACTGACAAAATCTCTGTACCATCGGATCCTTAATATTCAGTCACAAACCCACTTTTAGGCTTATGTACCATTACAATGATATTTGTAGTAAAGCCACATCAAGGCTTCTCCTACCAGAAAAACAAAATCATCTTTTGGTGCAAAAGTGATTTGCACTATCAACTAACCAAGATATGGAAGCTTTTGGTTCACTGCATGTGGTACTATTAGAGTTGGAATGCTAATTATCTAAACAACCAAGGGAAATATGAAACTTATTGGACGGTCTAATGAAATGACGAGTACATATACTAAGCAAGGAATCTTAAAAGATTAGTCAGCTATGTATGGTTATCGAGTTGATTAATTAGGATATTCTTGTATATGTTAGGGTATTGAATTGCAAACTCATGAATGCACGTAAAGCAGTACAATGAGATAACTTAGTTGGTTAAAATTATAATCCTCCTACCACCAATATAGATTATAGGTTCGGTGGAATGCGCATAGTACGTAACAAGTATGAATATTTTATCTTAGTATCTATCTTATCATTTTGTCTCATTCTTATCAAATTGGTAGTTGTTTATCTTTTCTTTTCTTAATCTATAAAAATAGTTGAAACCCTTACAGTTTTTTTAAGAAAAGAATATGGATTGTGATAGGAAGTAAGAGAGATAATTCCAAAATCAGGTCAAGACGATTGATTTTGGATCCAGTATTGCAAAATGAATTTTTCTGTCTGTCCGTACAGAATGCAATCTTCGCTTTCAAATGAGTTTGATTCAACGATTGAACTTTTTATGTGAAATGAACAGTTATTTTTCATTAACAATTAAAAAAAAACTATTCATTCTTTTTCTCCACCATTAATCAAATAAAAAATTGATAGTTATTCTCTTTTTTCAACCATTATATTAAAAAAACTAACAGTCGAGATCATTTTTTTTCACTTGAACACTCGTTCTGTACCATATCGGACCGGAGAAGATTAGGTGACAGGCAAGAGACAGGGGAGACAGGATGGGCAATGACTTTGAGAGAGAGGTCTTGAAACGGTAGCTCGCTCTTTTCTCTGCTGTCCATTTCACTGCTCCACTTTAACCCGACCCAACTTCAATGCTCTCCTTCTATTCATATCTTTCAAGCCCGACATCCATGGGTCCCCCCCCTCCCCTTCATTTCCCTCTTTTTCCATCCCTTTCTGTAAAAATCACACACATCCACCTCTGATCATATCAGTATATATTATACACTCCCCACATTTTATGACTTCAAAATTAATCATAAACTTTTCTCTTTCTTGATCACATTAATAAAATAAATAAATAACATTTTCTTTTGATTTGGTATATGATATGGAACTTGAACTAGGTCTTGCTCTTCCTCATGTCCATGTTCTTCCCATGATGAATTTGGACCTAAACCTTAATTTCCTCGAACCAAAAAAAGACAAGAGTTTGTTTGGCTGCGGTGGTGGTGGTTTAGGTCTGGCCTTGGATTACTTCGTCAAAAAGCATCACAAAGAAGAAAAGAAGAAGCGGAGTTTCGATGAGGCCTTCGACGATGAATGCATTACCAAAACGCCTTCTTTTCTCGTGTGGGGTGGCGGCCGGAAACCGAATGGTGGAGATGACGGCAACGGAGAGAAGAAAACAACAAGTTCCGATGTCATCCTTGACGAGTAAGTTTGAGACTCATATTTCATCTCGTATATGTACTTTGCCGTAACACATGCATCATGTGGTGTACACTATCATGATTTATTCGACTGGTAAATAAAATTATTTGTGTAATTTTTATTTTATTTTTTGGGATTTTGACTAAATTAAATGGTTTATGAGACCGATCTGAAATCAAATAAAATCAAGGGAGGACGTGAAATGACAACCGTCACTTGACATTTTTAAAATTCGTTTTATGCAGGTTGATTTTCTAGTATTCTAAGTTCTAGCCACATCTTTTTTCTTAATTTGTCAATGCAATATTTTTTTTAAGATTTTCTTAATATAGATCTCACTTCTTCAGAGTCAAATTCTAATTTTGTCTCTGTCTAAAAGCTTCTGTTCTCGAATAGAATGCTGTGCGAATACACTTGATAAAATTTCTTGATGGCAATATTGGCATTGGTTTGATTTTGTGTTAATTAATTTGTTAATAGTATGTTATATGTAATACTTCAGTAACGAGGAAGAAGAAAATGGAATAGTAGGATGGCCACCAATAAAATCCTGGAGAAAGAAATTGCTTCATCCAGGCCATCATCAAATTCAAGTTAATTACAACAGAGGCAGCAACAATGGTGTAAGGAACTCCATTTATGTAAAAGTGAAAATGGAAGGAGTGGCAATAGGAAGGAAGATTGATCTCATGCTTTTCAATTCCTACAATGATCTTATCACCAACTTGATCAACATGTTTGCTAGATGTAAGTATCTAAAACTTTGGTGTTCTCTCTCTCTCTCTCTCTCTCTCTCTCTCTATATATATATATATATATATATATATATATATATATATATATATATATATATATATATATATATATATATATATATATATTTTTGCCGCAGTCTGTTAAAATTCCCACATTGATTAGTTATTGAAGAAATTTATTCTTTATCATATTCCCTCTTGAGATTCAATTCGGAGTTACAGTTAGACACACGTCTAAATTTTAACTTATTACTTGACGTAAGAGATTTTTTTTTCATTTAAAAGAGGATCAATAGTGGTTCCTCACTTTTTTTCGGCATGACTCGAACTCCCGACCTACCGGTTGGAAGTGAAGCGTCTTACCACATGAGCTGTGCTTCGTTGTCGACGTAAGAGATTAGTTAGTGTGCAAATTTATTCATGATTGAAAGGATAGAGAAATGAAGGGGTATTATTGGATTTGTGGTAGAAAAAATTATTGTTTGTTTGAATTTCTTAAATTTTTTCAAAGTGTCATAAACGTCTTATATTTAGAAATGGAGAGAGTACCTTTCATGGTAGAGTTAGGTACAAGTTTAATTTTTAACACTTATGTCCATTGATTTTCCTCGACTCCTAGGTTATTACATAAATGACATCTAAATCCTTGATCTGATCAACAAAAAATAGCTCAATCAATTAATTTTGGATAATTTTGCATTTGTTGCAGACGGGGAAAATGATGAAGAAGATGGACCTAATTGTAATTACATACTTTCTTACCTTGACAAAGATGGAGATTGGCTGCTTGCCGGAGATGTTCCATGGAAGTATGTATTTTCTTTTAATTAAACACCTTTTATATTTATTTCAAAATCTAAAACTCTCATATTCAAAAAAAATTCCTGTTCTTTTCAAATACATAAAAAAAAATTTGTTAGATAAAAAATATTAGATCAAGCCCTGATTTTCTTGGAATAGTTGGTTGAAGTTTCCCTCCAGTTTGCAAAAGGGTAATTTTGGAATTTGACATAATCATATACTTTTTTATCCATGTTTGATAAAAATAATTTTGATCCAATAATTACTAAAATAAATTATTTCGTAAAATTGGGATTTAAAATTACTGCAAATTTAAAATTTTAATAGCATATTTGAAGGTAAACTCATCAATCATTGTCCTTTTAAATCATTGAAATTGTACAGGATATTCACTGAAACAGTTCAACGAATGGAGATATTGAAACAAAGAAGTTAATGGGGAGTTACAGAAATCTACGGAAAATGTCATAAAAATAGCAATGGAGCTTGTTGAAGTTATTAATGGAGCAATTAAATCTCTGGAACATTCATCAAAAAAAAATTAAATCTCTGGAACTGTATTTGCAACATCTTGTATTACTGTCAAGGAAGGTTATCGCAGTCACTGGCGGAATTTGCCCCACCAGTCTTTTCCCAATTTTTTTTTTATATTTTTAGTTTTGTTTTTGTAACACTCCGTCCTATGAGCATTTTTTAGTGTACCCATTTTGAGTCAATTTTCGATTTGAAATTAGATTTTATGGTTTGTGAATTATAGGAATAACACCACTTATATCTTAACAAGTTTGGTTAAAATTTTAACAAGCTTTTAATTGTGTAGATGGACTATAATGTTTATTTAAAAAAAAAAATTAAGAAACTTAAGTGTAGAAATTTGAAATCTTGTGAAAATTTTACTATATGGTGATCATCAAAGATATTGGTGATGTCTTGTTTTCTATTCTTATTGATGAATCCCATGACTTATCAATGAAGAAGCAAATGTCGGTAGTATTTCGTGATGTGAATAATGTGTAGATATTGGAGCATTTTGTTGGTGTCAGTAATGTATCAAGTACTATCGACAATGATGTGATTATAGAATATTAAAAACGCGTATATGCTTTTATAAATTTGTTTCGTCAATATTGATTGTGGCCCTCCTGCTTTTACCGTCTGCGCCCGCCACTGATCGCAGTTGAGACAACATCTCTAATTCGGAATAATAGTTTTCGAATTCGACATCTCTATCCGACTAATAAAAAAAAAAAACAGATTGCATTAATACCAGCTTGCTTGAAGAGGGGATAGGGAATACTATTTTCCGGTGAGTGCTTAACAATGATATTTTTGTATAATTTGTAAAATGTAGTTTAATAATTTGCAGTTGTTAGTGATGCACATTTCTACTTTGGACGTATGGGAAACATAATTTTTGCATTAATTAAATGAAATTTCAAAGGAACATAAATTCAAGGGTAAAAAGCGCTGACGCCCTAAACTATTCCGTTTTTTGGTTTTTGACCCTCAACTAAAAACGGTCAAGTTTGACCCCCTAAACTATTTCGGTTTTTGGTTTTTGACCTTCCATCCATATTCTCCGTTACATCATAACGGAAGTCCAAAAAATGAGGGCATTTTGGGAAAATCGTATCATTCATAATAAATAGAATTAAATTTAAGGGGGAAAATGGCCTTTTAAGATTAGAGGTTGGAATTTACAGTTGGTGGTTGGAGAAGATGAATGGTACCCGGCTTCAGGATTTTTCTGTCACTGTTCTCACCGGCGACTTCTTCTTTCTCGTCAGAATAATAGTTTTTTTTTTATATAAAAACAAAAATTTTAGGATCTTATACAGATTGCCCAAAAATGCCCCCGTTTTTTGGACTTCCGTTATGATGTAACGGAGAATATGGATGGAAGGTCAAAAACCAAAAACCGAAATAGTTTAGGGGGTAAAACTTGACCCTTTTTAGTTGAGGGTCAAAAACTAAAAAACGGAATAGTTTAGGGGGCGTGAACGCTTTTTACCCTAAATTCAATAGACGGAAATATTTTTGCATTAATTTGAATTTCAAAATGTTTTAAAATGTCGTAAGAAAAACTAATTTAACACCGAGTGCATAAGAGTGGACCTAAGCACCAGTTTTTATCACTTTTGAAATACAATTTTTTTACTCTGATACTCATATTTATCTAATAAACAATTCCTTTTCTCTGTCAAGTGATTCGAGTTTAAACTCATCTAATCTATTTGTATTGAATCCAATATATGTTTAGTCTGTTTAAAATTCAAACATGTCCAAACTCTCTTTACATTGAGTTTGAGCATGAAATCTCAAACGTTATATCATTTAATTGGTTTTGGTTTGAGATTTAAATCGGAAATCTCAAACTAAACCAAATGCAATCGTACATGTGATCCCCAAGGCTTG
Organism: Vinca minor; assembly: GCA_026122235.1. NCBI lineage: Eukaryota > Viridiplantae > Streptophyta > Magnoliopsida > Gentianales > Apocynaceae > Vinca > Vinca minor. The sequence goes on along the minus strand of JAOCZM010000040.1, from coordinate 8,160,327 downwards.
CCCAAAGTAAGATTGCAGATCTGCGACATCTTAAGAGCCATTAATGACATGGAATTGCATAATTTCCTAGGTGTTTATTTAATCACAATTGAAAATGAAGCCAATACAAAAAAATATATAATGTATTCTTTTAATTTCGAAATAGATATTCTTAAATAAAGACAATCCAAGTACTCTATAACTCGGAAATGTGGCTCCAAGCGGATAACTTCCGCTCAAGACTCCAGCAAATAAATAAATAAAGACAATCTAATATTTTTTTCTACACGTGCAAAATAAATTTTTAATCTTCAAATATAAGATGCGACAATAAAATATTTTATTGAGAAAGAAAGACGTATTTGTATTAAAAAAAATTTCAATAGTACTTAATATACATAATAAAGTGCGTTCCGCACCAGGTCGTACCGGATAACTTTTCACTAGAATCAAACCTGGGCGGGTCCTGGGCGGATGAGTCCAACTGCCCAAGCCAAGCTCGTTTTGGAATTTGTTATACATAACAATAGAGAATTTTAACCAATTTTATAGTACCCAGTCCATACAGATTAATCAAGTTTGTGAAATTTAGACATTGAGTTTGAATACCAGATGGTTTTGACAACAAAAAAACAAAAACAAAAACAAAAACAAAAGAGAATTTTACAAAGAAGGCTAATATGCAAATTTGGTCCCATATGTATTTTTGAGTTGCAAGCTTAATCCTATAAGATTTTCTTTTGCATAAAACGTCTTATATATTTTGTCGATTTGCAAACTTAGTCCAAACCACCACTTTTGGTGTTTCTTGAAGGGTAAAAAAGGCATTTCATGTAAAAAAATAAAATAAGAAGAAAAATCTAAAAAAAAACTAAATTCACAAATCATATTTAGATTTTAACTTAGTGGGAAACAAGATAGGAGAGAAAACATTAAGATTCATCTCAATTTCTTCAAACATAAAAAATCAACCAAACTTAAAAAATTTACCCAATCTGCAAGCAAGGTCAATAATCTATGTTAAGGTATTTGAAGATCACACTGGTTAGAGTATGCATCTTCCAAAGCCTGAGGACAATCATCTGTTCCCCAACCCTCTGCAAACTAGATTAATCATTTATTTTTGCAAACATATGCACTTACAGATGGCAAAGAGAGTGAAGATAATGGCCCTGAAGGTTCATTTGTTGAAACTCTGGTTGAAGGAGATAGTGAAAAAGATAATGTTTATGATAATAGGAATAACCATGATGGTGAAGGGGTTGAACAATCTAAACATATGGCCGTGGAAGAGTTCAAAAGTCTTGAAGTATTGATTGTGGAACCACCAAATTTTAAATTTTTAGGTTTTAATTTTTAATTTTTAATTTTTTTAGGTTTTTCTTCTTATTTTTTTACATGAAATACCTTTTTTACCCTTCAAGAAACACCAAAAGTGGTGATTTGGACGAAGTTTGCAAATCGAAAAAACATATAAGACGTTATATGCAAAATAAAATCTTATAGGACCAAACTTACAACTCGAAAATACATACGGTACCAAATTCGCATATTAGCCTTACAAAGAAAGAAAAAGATATCCTGAAAAAAGCAAAACGTGTGTTAAAACCAAAGTTGACATAACAAACCGAAAGTCATCATATCTGTAAATGGTTGGAGTCTCCGCCTCCGCCTCCGCCTTCCTCCTCCTTCCACCACCACCCCCATCTCCGGCTACTTCTCCGGCACTGGAAATTTGAATTCGCAGCGAAAAGCAGTCGAATTAAAGGCATTCAAGATATAGATTGGAGAGGATTTTTTGGATTTTACAGAGGAAGTCGAATCGATCGATCAATTTGATCTGTAACTAATTGGTGTTTTCAGGAAAGGAATGGCTTCAAATAATGGATTACTTCCGACGACGGCGAGCGATTCACCTTCGAAACTGGAAGAGAAAATCTTCAAAGGATCTGCGATGACTAAACGCGGCGCTTATGCTGCTATTTCTTACATGTCCTGTGCAGGTAGTACTCATTTTCCTTTTGTTTATTTTTAAATTTAGTGTAAATCGAATTTAACATATACGTATATTGTAGCATATACATGTGTATGTGTCTGGTGACAAATTAGGTATACTAGTTTTTCGTTCGGATACTTTGTGACCCAACATACAACAGTTGCTGTAAGTCTGTAACACTCCAATTATATCTATGTTTGTGTCTGGTGAAAAATTAGGTATATCGGATGCTCTCTGACAATCAGTATATCACTCCGTGTTTGGTGGAAAATTAGGTATACTAGTTTTTCGTTTCGGATACTCTTTGACACCTCTATAACACTGGGACACTCTAATTATAGAAACTTTCATTCATATATACTAAGCTAAACAAGACGAACAAGACAATAATTAGGAGTGTTAGAGAGAGTGACACAGAGGTTCCTATGTGCTGGTTTTCCTTATTATTAGCTTATTTTTCAATACATATATGTATTGATCTATAACAACCGCTGGAACACTCTAACTATAGAAACTTTTATTTATATATTCTAAACTAAACGAGAAGAACAAGACTATATATTAAGAGTGTTAGTGTTACAAGAACAAGACTATATATTAAGAGTGTTAGTGTTACAGGAATCCCACCGAGGATCTGATGTGCTGGTTTTTCTTATTCTCAGCTTATTTTTCTATATATATATATATATATATATATATATATATATATATATATATATATATATATACTGATGGAATTTCCGCCTCTCATTATTCAAATTTCAGTGATGGAAGCTTGTATCAGATTTATGATATATGTAGTCAGTAGGCTTTACTCTTCAGTTAGATTTGTTCCTTTTGGCGACTGAGCGCGCATTTATGTTTAGCGCAATGAAGTGTCCATGTGCAGAGTTATGTTGAGTTCTTTCAATCGCTTCTCCAGCTTTCCTGGAAATTACAGTTTAGAATTTTTGTACAACCAAAATAATTTCATTCGGGGTATGGGGGATTTCAAATAAAGCATACAGCTTACTCTGAGCTATAAAGTTTGCTTCTTCTTTTTTTTGAATTTAATATGAAAATTCTTGCCAGCCATATTAGAAAGTGAACACTATTGCATCTAGCTGAGTGGTTTATCTGTTACCTCATGTCATTGAAATTACTAATGGAGTTAATATTGGTTGGTTGTAAAAGACTACATGCTTTATAACAGTTGGTTTTACTCTCTTTCTAATTTATTTATTTTTTTAGCGGGGAGGGGGTGTGATGGAGAGAGAGCGGGTGTTTGCTCGTTCAGTCTTTCTTTATTTTCTTCAGCTTGCATAACTGCATAAGATATTCCAAAGCAGCTCTTGGTCAAGAAATACTTGCATAAAAATGGGTTTTTGCAGTGCTCTTGATTTTGTTCAACAAAGCAGCTCTTTCTTCATATAGTTTCCCCTGCGCAAACGTTATCACTCTATGTCAGGTAAGCTTTTCGACTATTTTCTCACGAGTTTCTGGCTTAAAAATCAGATATCTAGTTGTTTATTAATTTTGCTATTGAAAATCTATGTGACGATACCAAAATAGTATCTTTTGCTGCATAATTTCCATGAATCGGGTTCTAGATGTATACTAAGTTTGGCTACAGAAATTCCACCTTCAGATAGGAAATTTTACGCATGTTCCACATAATTGCTATTCAAAATCATCTCTGTACTTGTACTTTCTTTCTTAAATGATAGTCCCTTTCTGTTTAGATAATTTTCATCGTTTTTGGCTGGCCACACCCTCTTCATCTACCTAATCAATGTTTTGTTTGATTCTTTTTCATGTTGCGTAGTTTTTCTTGAATTGTTTGTTTCTTTAATTCTTTTCATGCCCCTTATCTGAGATGGCGTGTCATCTTTTAGTTGGATTTCACAATTTCTTTTAACTTTGCATACTACATTTTTTTTTAAATCGCAGATGATATGTTCATGTGGCTTCCTTTATTTCATGCCCCTTATCTGAGATGGCGTGTCATCTTTTAGTTGGATTTCATAATTTCTTTTAACTTTGCATACTACATTTTTTTTAAATCGCAGATGATATGTTCATGTGGCTTCCTTTATGCCGTACGTCGCTCGAAACTCATTTCTTTTAATGGTGGAGAATCCCTAACAATGACTGACAATTCAAAAGCATTGGTGCCGATGCAGACGTTGATCAAAACCATGCCTCTTGCTCTGACCTATTTACTGTACATGGTATTTATTCTAGTCAACAAAATTGCTCTTCCAATTATACAAAATTCCCTCTATCTTAAATAAAACTTGTGTGATTCTTGTGGTTCTCCTTGAAAGCTAGCTACCATGGAGTCTGTTCGGGGAGTAAATGTCCCAATGTACACAACCCTTAGGAGAACAACAGTTGTATTTACTATGATTGTTGAGTATATCCTTGCACGGCAGAAGTATACCCCTCCGATTCTTGGAAGGTGAGCTGATTATTGCATTTTGATGTATTTTAGGAAGTATGCAATTTCAATGCTATTATTATCTTTTGGAATGAATGTCATTTATGTTATCTTTGGTGGAAAATGGGATCTAATTTCGGGGGGGGGGTAGTGCAAGAAGCTAGCTAAAAGGGGAGTTCGAATATCATTTCCCTAAACTTGATATAAGAGTTGAAATCTCCATCTCTGAACGAAGAAAAGACAATTTCAGAGCTGAAGTTATAATGAACTTAGTAACTGGAAAAGAAAGGCATGAATATCTGGGAAAGGTGGGACTGGAAAACTTTCTGGTTCCAATCTGCTCATGGAGATTATGGGTCTGAGTTGGGGGGGGGGTGTTAAATGTGAGGGTAAAGGAAAAATAGCTGCAGCCACAGAGAAATGGGAAGAGGCCCTTTCTTTGATGCTCTAAAAATTACTTTTAGTTATTATGTCATTACCTTTTAGAGGAAAATTATAAGAGTCTCTAACTGTGCCTTTTTCATTATAAAAGAAGATTAGATCTATTTCACGATTAAAAGAAGTAGAATTTGGGCTGGAAAATCGAGGGCTTTATATTAGTCTACCAACACATATGAAACTGGATGAGGAATTTTTTTTCGAAAAAGTAGATGGTTAGCAAATATACTTGAATATCCTTGGTAATTTCTGTTGCTTGGAAGCCAGCGGGATTGCCAGGTTGTAGAGTACTACTGTTTACCGCGTCGATGTTCTTATGACTATACTAAAATAAATTGGTTTTATTATAGTATGAAAGTGTACTATTAACATCACACAGTCTTTTTCTGTTTACGTTCACACAAGAAACGCTCCACACACGCTCACATTATTTCCTTGGTGCTTATCATGAATCCAGTGGCTACCTATTACGCTAGATGATTTTCTACTTTAATTTTATGAGGATTTGGAGCTGTTACTCAACTCGGATGGTATTGGATAATGGCGCTAGTTTCTTTGAATTGATTGCATATCTATTAAGTATCTTGTAACTAATAAAATGTAGATTTCTTTGAGTGCTGCAGTTCTAATTTCTGCCTTTTAACGAAAAGTATGCTTAAGGTTTTGTCAGTGTGGCATTGATTGTCCTTGGTGCATTTATTGCTGGAGCTCGGGACTTGTCATTTGATTTCTATGGCTATGTTGTTGTTTTCCTATCCAACATAACAACTGCAATATACCTTGCAACCATAGCACGCGTTGGTAGTACTTCTACTTCTGCTTCCAATCTTTTCTTTGCAGCTCCGTACTTTCTGTGTCCTTACTGAACTTTCATTTCCCAGGCAAATCTAGCGGCCTCAACAGTTTTGGCCTTATGTGGTGCAATGGTTAGCATGCATCCTCTTTTGTTACGCTCTGTTTTGTTTCATTACTCTATGATTTAGATGCCATACTAATAAATCTTACCATGTTATTTGATACTCTTATAAACGTTGTAGGTATTTTATGTGGACCAGTATTATTTATATGGACATTTGCTCATGGTGATTTGGAGATGACCATGAATTTTCCAAATTTGTTTTCTCCTGGATTCCTGGTAAAAGTCCTCTATTGGTCAAAGATCTTTCTGTTATGGATGCAATGGTCGAGTTTTATATACTTGGAACACGTGTTTGTGGAAAGATATTTTTGTATGTTTATCACTGTATATGTTGTTATTTTTTATTCTTTATGACATTCTTTTGCAATGATCTAATGTATCGAAAATACTGGGGCTCCACGTCTGATGCTTCTCTTATAGATATTTATGCATGTTTATCACTTTACGAGTTCATCGAGAAACACTTATACTCTAGTATTTGAATTGGCATATGAATGATAAAGGGTGGTACACTTAGTTTTTTTCTCATGTTGAATGAACTGCTTTCTTTGTTATGCTTCTCTAACTTTCGTTGCCTCTGGTCGACATGGGCAGGTTGTGCTGCTGTTTTCATGCATACTCGCCTTCTTTTTGAATTATAGTATTTTCTTGAATACAACTCTCAACTCAGCCCTCACGCAGACAATTTGTGGTAATTTGAAGGTATGTGTTAGTCAACACCTTACACCTTTACTGAATGCAAATACTGTGTAATTCATCCCTATTTCAATTTTCATTTATAGATCAGATATCAGAAGATCTTCCACCGGAAGTTAGCGACTTTAATTAAAGTTGTGTTCTTAACTTACTCTATGTATAACCTCACTACTAAAGTATTAACACAGCTTACTTCGTTTTATGTGAATACTTATTTTCACAATGTATACATCGTTGAAATTTGCTATTTTCTAAAATCTAATTTCACTATACTTTGTTTCATTTTCATACATAAATGTGCAATATGTAAAAGATAATCTCTTGAAATCGTGAAAATAATTATTTCTAGATTTTACCCCTTCCCCACCGAAACTGTATCCAAAGTTGTGGTCACATCTGTTGCTCTTCCTGTGTAGGATCTTTTCACAATTGCACTTGGATGGATAATTTTTGGTGGGCTTCCATTTGATATTGTGAGTTACAATCTATCTTCATCATCTCTCTCGACCTTAATTGTCTCTTGTAATGTTTTTCTTATCTCTGCTGAATGAATGAAGAGTCAAAAGAATGACTGAATGGTTTTTACTTTCAGTTGAATGTTATTGGACAACTACTTGGTTTTGTCGGGTCTGGTTCGTATGCCTACTATAAACTCATCGGAAAGTAACAGCTGAAGATGCCGGTAAATTCTGTTTTCTTTCCATTTTGAGGAGATTTCCATCTTCGGCCATTGTTTTGCCCATTTCTGGGACATTTGGAGCGAGAAATATGTTATCTTGGAATTTTGATCTTATGGATAGAAAAGGGCGATGAGAAGTATCTTATTTATTTATTTTTCCTTGAAAAACCCGATTAGATTTATACTTTTTTGTACATGATAATTAGAACTCTTCAATACAGTTCAACATTATAGTCATGTAATACTAAATTCTTATACTAAGCATTTGAATGACTAACTTTGAAATTTCAAATTAGTACGCCCCAGTTCATAAAATTATCAAGTTAAGACTAGTTTAGTTGAAGAAACTAGATCTTAATATAAATAATGGAGGTTTGAAGTTTAGTTATTAAGAATACTCTCAACTAAAAATTTCTTTTTTTAAAAAAAAATATATATTGAAAACATCATTTTGAGTTTTTTTTTTTGAATAGAACATCATTTTGAGTTTAATCCACGTTCTTTTTTCACCAAAAATAGTTTAAAGGTTTGAATCTTCAAATGCTGTTAAACTGCCTCGTGAAAAATGAAATATAAAAACCTGAGGGAACTTTAGGGAAACTTTTTTTATATGGGACACGTAAACTCTTCTTTTTCTTTTTGGTAAAAAAAAGTTTGGGTGAGTTGGCTCCGGTAACCGCCACGTGTCAGGGTAGACCTTAGGGACCATAGGTGGCTTACAAGGGTATTTAGAGATCAACTACCAACACAATTCTCACGTCGGCAGTGGGAATTGAACACTTGACATTTGTAAGGACGTGTCAAATTTTTATCAATTGAGCCAACTTGTGTTAGTACACGTAAATTCTTTAGAGATGAGATTGGGAGGAAAATTTCTGATATAGACCTGGCCTATAAGTGGGGACATAGACCACTTGGTCCACAATCAACCACATTCCCTCTTTTGATTAAAAAAACAATAAAAACGCCTCAAACAATGCACCAGAAGGGGGAATATTTTTATTATTTTAATTAAAATTGTGATGTGCCTGAATGTAGACCATGACCACTTGGTAGGCCAGGTCTACAACAGAACTGATCGATATGTACAAGTACAAGCCAGCATAACGTGACCTGACCAAACCTATAAAAATAGAGGCGGACGCTGAGCTAAAATTTGAGGACCACGATGTATACTTTGTGAATTGATGAGCCCATTTATAATTTTATAAGGTCATGTCATGTGATATTATAATAAAATATAGGCCTTATAGTGTAATTTTATAAAAGATAGGGGTCTCCAATAGATGTTGTAGGTCGCCCCTGTGGAGAAGGCTCTAAGGGACACTCATGACTGAGATGAGATTGGAAGGAAGATAAATGGTCTATGAATGAATGTAGAAAGAGTTATGGCAGTCTTCTAATTTAGAATAATAGGTTTTGAATTTGATACATTATTTTTCCAATAACAAAAATGTAAGCAAGCATCATGTAGTTTACATTGAACCAATAGAAGAGGGCTCTCAAATGAGATAGGAGAGGATTGGGAATTGAAATTCGGTTATTGGTGCATGTAAGTATTTTTATCAGCACTCTATAGTCGGTAGTCGATAGATATCCGTTGTCAAATCTCTCAATTATACTTTTTATATTATAATTATTTTGGATTGACTGTTTAGAAATTGAACACCAATGCAGAACGATTATAATCTGAATAGTTTAATTAAGTGATTCTTAATTATAATTTGTATGTATAACACTATATATAATACTGGACAACTCCTAGATGCAACAAAACCGAAACAGATAAACCAACCTAGCAAAGCATGATTCAACCAAAGCCTATAAAAGGGCGGGCGAGTGGGGTGTCTAATGACAGTTAACATTTCCTCTCAACTATTTAGCAAAAAAAAAAAGGCAAATTGGCAAATTTAGTCCTCAAAGTGGAGCACTTTTGCGACGACGGTCCCCATTTAAAATTTCTTTGTATTAAGGTCCCCAAACAATTTGCGTTTAGTGATTATGGTCCTTCCGTCCATTTACGTTCGGTGAATTTGTTAGACCGAAAAAAAAGGAAAATTCAAAAAATGGCAAGGGTATGATGGGTAATCTCTATTCCAACGATTATATTGTGATATTTGCCAACTTTAAATACTCGAATTTCCTTTCATCTTCTTCCATCTTGGGAAAATTTTCAAATCTCCATTAAAGACCATGAGGAAAGCTTCAAATTATGGGAAAATCCCAAAGAGTTATGGTGGTTTTGAAGGGGAGTCTTCCAATAGGAGCTCTACTTTGAAGGGAAAATGGGATTTACCCTTGGATTTGCCCACTCATTGTCAATGTCCCAAAAAAATTCCTACACAAATTCGGACATCTTGGACAGAATGGAACCCGGGAAGAAGATTTTTGACGTGTGAGAATTACAAGGTGGGATAATTTTATGTTTATTTGATTTCTTTAATGTGAATTTTTTTTCTAATTTGAAACCCTTCATTCACTTTGATTGTCTACATTAGGCAAAGAAGAAATGTGACTTTTTCTTATGGGTAGATCCACCATTGTGTTCAAGAGGTAGAAATGTAATGCCGGGATTGATGAGAAGGTTAAAGAAGATGGATGTTCAAATGGCTAAAGAGAAGAGGATGATAAAGTGTTTGTGTATTGCCCTAATTAGTTCATGGATTATTGCAATCTTCATTTGTTGTTTGATAATCAAAAAGTAGATGATGGGAAACATAGATTCTTGTTGAATGTAGGAGGTTAATGCAATGTACTCTCACTTTGAATATGTGAATGTTGAATGTAGTAATTTAATGTAATGGGGTTCTTTGTTTGAGATAATAATCTATTGGCAAAAATGTATACCAAAAGTGTTCACATCTTCATTAAGCAAAACAAGATTTATGTATGATATTACATCCATATCTTCAAAAATAGTTGGACTGGTTTGTAATTTAGACAAAAAATCAAAGGTGCCCCCAACCAATATCCTGTTTCCTAATCTTCTAATCGCATTAGATATTTTCAATCCAGTTTTTTGGCCAGCTTGTCGAACATGTTAATGTTCCTGTCCACAAATGCTCCCGGTACTGGACAAGTGGACCTGTTATGTCCAGTGTTTAGACACCAACTGCATCTTCTGGGTTCCCCTTGATCTTGGGCAGCTGTTTTTGTTCTTGGAAGCAATGTTTTAATATTAGCAACTTAATATTAGCAAGTTAACTCACACAAAGAATCTAACATGGAACACAAAAGTAAAGCATATTACCAGTTCAACATTCATATTGGGAGCTTTCCCCTTGTCAACTTCCTGGGAGTGAACTTCAGCAGCATGAACAGGATCATCTTCATTCATATCTTCATCAGCCTGAACTTGTTCTTTTTTAGTCACACCAACACTGCCCAAATTAGCTTCAGAACTACCAGCTCCCGTACCACCAGCTCCAAAATCTGCATTATTGTTGGGCAAATCTTCCCCTTCATTTTTTCAATCCACTATCTTCTTTGCTGCATTCTCACCATCAAGTAAACCCTAACCCTCTCCAAAATACCAAGAATGGGTTTGGTTCTAGCTAGCAGCAACTGTTTGTTGAAAGCTTCTGTGTGATTATTCAACAACATGTCACACTTTGTATTTGCCCTAAAGTGTGATCTTGTCCATTGTTGAGGGTTTGTAGTTTCCAGTAGCCATTTCAGTGCTCCCTTGTCAATTGCCCCAAGATGAATCATATCATTTTCAAATTGATTTAGGTATATATCTTTTGCACACCTCCAAAACACTTCTTTTAGATCTTCTCCAGGATGATGTTTCCTCATGTTATTGTGTAGATGTCTACAGCAATGTCTGTGCTCCACCCCAGGTAAATGATTCCTGACTGCATCAATTATCCCCTACAAAGTAAATTTTGCAATTATCCATTGTAGGCAGAAACATTTTAACACAAAAACAAGAAGTAAAGTTTACCATGAGTTATTTCTGTACCTTTTGTCTATCACTCATTATACACCATTCCACTGGATTGGTCATTCCCAAATCCTCCTTCATCAAGTTCACAAACCATTCCCATGATGACATATTTTCATTCTCAGCAATAGCATAAATGATGGGAAACATTCCATTATTAGCATCAACCCCCACAGCAGTTAACATAACACCCTTATGAGGACCCTTCAAAAAAGTCCCATCCAGTCTCTATGAGTTTCCTACATCCGTCCAAAAAACCCCTTTTCAAAGCAGCTAAACAAACATAAATTCTCTTAAATTTCTCCTGCCCAGAAACTGAACACTTATTTGTTTCAATCTTTATAGTGCTCCCTGGATTTGTTCTCTCAATTTCAGCAACATAGTTAAACAACAACTTGTACTGTTCATTGTAAGAACCTTCAATCATTTTCCTGGCAATGTATTTGGCCCTATATCCCTTCCATTTGGAAATACCAACCTTCAAATCTTTTCTAACAGTTTGCTGGAATGTTTTCATTGTGACAGTGTTATCATCTCTCCAAGTTTCCAAATACTTAGTTGCTATGAAAGTTGTTGTTGCCATTGAGTGTTCCATCTCCCTTGGGCATGTATGACTGGGCTGCAGAGTCCTAATCTGAAAAGCCTTGCCTGCAAAGGCATGGGCATATAACTTCCAAGTACATTCTTCACCAGTACACTTAGCCCTAACCCTGATTTTGTCATTTTTAACAAGTTTGACAGGATGGCCATGTGCTATACCATTATTCATAATGCTCTTGCACAGAACTGCTTTTGAAGTAAATACAAGGTCAATTTCAAACTTTGGGTCATGCCCATACTTTTTTAAATTGAAGACCTTATACTGCCTCCCCCCTTTTACATTTCCAGCCTCACCCCCAGATGGTATAAATTTGTAAAACTCATCATCAGAATCATTCAAATTTTCAACCACTTCATTCTTATTTTCAACTCCTTCATTCTTATTTTCAACTGCTTCATTTGCATTAGCTTCTTCCCCTTTATTTTCATCATTTACAGCCTGAATATTAATGTCAAACCAATCATCCACCATAGGCTGCAAACCTAATAGCTGCCAGTTTCTTCTAGATTGAATTTTCCTATCATGTCCAGCAATTTGGGTATTTTCCAATTCTTCCCTTTCTTCCATTTCAGCAACCAAGTCTGGATCACACATTTGTCCCTCATTAACATCAGCCCCCACACCCTCATTAACATCAGCCACCATCTCTTCCAACTGTGGATCAGATAACCTATTTGCCTCCCTTTGCACTTTAACATCAAAATCATGTGATGCTGGCTCCACAATGTCTTCAAAAATGCCTTCACTCTCATTAAGGTTGTACTCTTCATCCTTATAAAATCTAAATTCTTCTTCATCAGAACCATCCAAGACTTGACTCTCCATAAGGAGGGGCTGTTGTGAAGAACTAGCTTCCAATTCAGAACCTTTAAGCCCTTTTGTTGCACTTTCCTCATTTAAAATGTGCAACCATTGCCTAAAAGCAGAAACATCATCATAGGTGAACCATGACTCATGCATCTGCAAGTGTGGACATAACACAATTAGTAGTTTACCCAAATAATCAAACAAACTACAATAAATTCAACTACCCAATTACACCACTTACAAAGTATGGATAACCATTGGTACTGCTGAAATGTAGAGGAGCACTTTCCAAGAATCTGTAGGCATAGTACAGAACAAATGCCCCACATTCCTCCCCATTAGTTTGTTGGGAAACCTTTGGAATCAGCAAAGGGATGTCATTGACTGTTTTATTATCAACAACTACCCCCTCATGTATTAGTACATCAAACACAAACCTAATTCATGGATAAAATATATTAGCAGCAACCCTATTGTTAAGACACATTATACATAATAAATAAGTTGTATAAGTATGTATTGTATGGATGTATTGTATGGGCTGCAACTTGAAGGGAATCAAACAATAACAAGCACTGATTTTTTGTATCCAAACCCTCATGGAAATTACACATAATTAACAAAAACCAATGTCCCCTGAATCAAATAACAACCAAAACATACATTTATCTGTGTATATTTTTATTCTTAGACCAATTTAAATGAATTTCTATGAAAGAGCTTACCACTTGACAATGGGTACAAGCACATACGGTTTTCTGAGAATATTCATCTTCTTAACCCACTTTACCACCTTAGCCTCAGAATCTTTCACTAACGGATTACAGTAGACATTGAACCATAGTGCATCCAACTTCTCAAATAATGACCTCTTCTCTTAAGAAACCTCCTTCCAGATTATACTAATACATTTAAACAAAAAAACCTTCAGAATATATACCATAAATCAGATTCCTTCTGTAAGAAACATACGATTTTTAAAAAAAAAAAAAAAAAAAAACTTACTTTAAAAATCCCTCCAAAGCATCTGAGTTCAGTAACCCACTCAAGATGCAAAATCCATCACTCCCCCCACCTTTATGCAGTCCTGGTCTTAGCGTCATCGCTGATTGATTCAGTCGAAATCGATTCTTCACAAAACCCTACAAAAGGTAATAGCTTACGGGGGGTTCAGGGAAGAAATCGTTTTGGGGGAAATGGTAAAAAATGATAAAACAACTGCGGTGGTTTAGTTTAACCCCAGGGTAATTTTGGGTGTGAATTCCCTTAACTACACCTGGTAAAACCCAAACGATTTAAAAAATAAATCAAAATTAAACTTTTCCGTAACACAAATGGTCGGAAGGACCATAATCACTAAATGCAAATTTTTTGGGGACCTTAATACAAAGAAATTTTAAATGGGGACCGTCGTCGCAAAAGTGCTCCACTTTAGGGACTAAATTCACCAATTTGCCAAAAAAAACATTTCCTCTCAACCGAATTTAACTGTCATCTCCCCACCCCCCAACGGAACAAACACAGCTTCCCAAAAGCTTCCCCGTTTCGGTTAATCCATAAAGCAAATTCGATTCTCCGCTTCTTTCTCTCACTCTTTCCCTCCAAATCCCCCGACAAAAGCTAATTCCGAAACCCCAATTCTTCACCAAAGAATCCCCCCAAAAAAATCAAAACAATCCTCAATTTACTTTAATTTCTCCTTTTTCTTCACTATCTAATCATTCAAATATATTTGATTCCTTGTTTTTTCTGAGTTTGATAGGTGAAAATTAGGGTTTCACATTTCTGTTTTTGCTTTTTGGGCAGAGAAAATAATATTTGTATAAATTAATACTTCAAAACGGTGAGAAATTCAAATGTTTGAGGTGCAGGATCATTATGTTAGCCCTAGGGTTTCGTTTCGGAGAAATGGATCATTGGTTTGTCCACATCCTTCTGTGTTAATTGAAAGCATTTCCAGGAAGAGTTTTTCGTATAATAAGATGCCTACGCAGCCCCTTACACTCACTGTCATCAAATTGGATGGCTCTTCTTTTGGTAATTTGTATTTTCTTTTAATCTTAAATTGTCATTTTGGTATATTTTGGATGAAAATTAATTTGGTTTTGTTTTTTTTACAGTGATTGAAGTGCCAAAGACGGGGGCAGTGGCGCAACTAAAGCAGGGGGTAGAGGCGGCCTTTAGTCATTTACCGAAGGATGGACCAGGGACAGTATCGTGGTATGTGAACTCCATAGCAGTTTTTTTTGCAGATATGTACATATGCAATTTATCTGAATGCTAGTTTACGAATGCATATTCATGTAAAACACTTTTTATCTCTGTGTGATGTGGGATCGAATTACCAGTGTAGATTAGTATATAGAATCAATATGAACACTAAAAACATCTTATCTTGTTTTGATCTTATTCTTTTGAAATATTTAGCAATGGTTAAAAGTTGGGATCTTTGATGAGAGTTGTGTTTGGGATCGAAAGAAATGGAGAGATTGCATCCATGTGGATGACCTTACGTGATTCTTACTTTGGTTCATGTAGCCGACCCCAATCTGTTGGGATTAAGGCTTGGTTGTTGTTGTTGTTGTTGTTGTTGGTTAAAAGTTGGGATCTTTCAGCTAATGAATCCAAAATACACCACAGAGTCCAAGGCACCAGCTAAATAAATGAATTGGTAGAAGTTCAAACTATTCGTGGTGCAAGTGTTTTAAATTTGTTAGGCCATTGGTACTTTGGACTGAAATATGAACAAGAGGGACAACATTTCGTTGCTATAGGTTTCATATTCCCCAGCTTTTAGTTTTCTTTTTTATTTGTCTGGATCTGGTGGCTTTTCCTATCTTAAATGTAGTCATCATACGGTTCGTAGCTTTAATTCTGTGGATTGTTTGTGATGCTGCTGATTCATGTCCTTTTGGATCTTATAACTACATTGTAGTTTTCTATTTGAGTATTTTCTTTTTGTGTTTGATTACAGGTCACATGTATGGGGACACTTTTGCCTGTCTTACCATGGCCAGAAATTGATCAGTGATATTGATCTTATTGGAGATTACGGCATCAGAGATGGTGACAGGGTTAGTTTCTTCTTCGGTGGGCATAAAATGTTTTCAATTAGTTATCCTATGTATACTTACAGTGACATTCCTGTATTTCTTTATGCATGAAATGAAATCACGTTATCGACATCCTCTGAGTGCTTGTCTTGAGATGCTTATGATGAAGATAAATTAACCTACATGATAATTAGGAGCAAATGAAAGGTGGAAAAAATTGTTATCTTCAGGCGCTAAATAATCTTTAACCTACCGCCCCACACCCAACCCCGATCCCCCCCCCCCCACCCCACCAGGAACATGTTATGAAAAAAGAGAAGCAGAAGAGATGCAAGACATTCCAGTCAAGTATTCCCAAATAACAGAGTAAAGTGGTAGGGCATCTTTTTATGGCTGCTCAAACCTGATATGAATAGATTTTATCAATAAGGTAAAAAAAAAAAATAACGAATTTTATCTTTTGGATTATAAACAAAAGCTCAGGTTTTATCTTTTGTTACCTAAAAATGGAAGTCATATCATCCTCCTGGTTGTATTCTTGGATGGATTTCATGTTTTCCTTGGTCTGATAATTTCATTTGATTTTGAAAGATTCTGCAGCTTGGTTTACTTGCTCATTGCTTTGTAATGTTTAGTATTTACGTTTTGGAACTTGCAGCTTTATTTTGTGCGGCATGTCTGCATTAGTAACGACATGGTGAAGGAGAAACAGGAAGAGGAGGGTCCTGATCTGGACGAACCTATCATGTAAGTGTATTTATAGTCTTCTGTTCTGTACTTTTTATGCTTAATCCTCTCGGAGATCTTTTTTCCCCCCCTTTTCTCATGAATGCTGTCCAAGTCAAGCTCAAAGTGACATTTCATGAATTCAACATGGAAAACTTTAGACGTAGGGAATATTCATTCCTTGCATTTTTGCTTAACAATTAAAAGAATAGTTAAAGAGCATTTTATCACGTGGAGAGGTTATATGCAAGTAAAGGGAAATAGTGATCATAAACACTTTTCTTTTTCGTTTTTATCTATCCTGGTCTCAAGTTGGAACTTAAACAACCAAGCGATGGTTCTCTGGGGCAAGAGTTTCCTGCCGAATACTGACATCGAGAAGAAATTTTTAATGTTCGAGCCTATTTGTTTAGCTCTCAATGTGCTTCTCACTTCCCCCAGTTTATGAAACAACTGTCATACTTATAAATTTTCCTTTCACATTTTATAAACTTTTGGGGATCTTTTTAGTCTGACCTCAAAGTATTCTTTTTTCTTTCTTGACCATTATCCGGTAGGATACACCTGGAGCCAATGGCGGAGCTTCATGAGGGCAGGAGGGGGCTAAGGGCCCCCCAAAATTTTCAGAAACGACGAATTTTCTATAGGAAATTTTTTTTTTGGTGATATTTTCTTATAAATGTTGTATTTCACCCCCCTAAAAATTTTCAGTAAGAAATTGGCCCCCCATGACAAATTTCTAGCTCTGCCACTGCCTGGAACTAATAAGAAGTCATCAACGACAAGCATCAGCTAAATCATACTCGTATATGTGAACAGTGGTATCTTGCTATGTCATGAAGAAATATTACTTGCTTTACTGGAACAAATAGTTAATGGTAAAAGGAAAGTGGCACTAACTTTGTGGTCTGAACTGCTTGTGCAGATTTTATGGCTGCAAGAACAGACAAGAAAGTGAAGAGAAAGATGATAACCTTAATGAAAGGGACATAGAGAGCCAGCAAGACAATTACGATAACGATGAAGAGGAGGAGCAGGGAGCTTTGACAATTTGCCAATACAGATTGGCTTATTTGTTTAAACGGTGGTTCTCATACCGTAAAATGGCAACTTCAGATACACCAATGGAAGGGAATGGTTATTCGACCAAAAATGGTGTATGGCTTTCCAGTGATATGTATGATTTTGAAAGAGAGACTTGGAAAGCAGAGTAATCAGTGAGCGGAAACTTGCAAAAGCTTCATCAAATACCTAAAGCTTCCATCACTGACCGGAGAACAGAGACTTCAATCTTCAATAAAAGTTCAGTCTCTGCTCAAGTTCATGGTGGAAAGAAGTTGCTGTCTTGCTGACTTGAGTTCAATGGTTTTGGAAATTAAATTTGCATAGTCTAGCAACAAGTGTCTGAAATTATTGGGGTAGCCATTTACTACTGCCAATATAATCTTTTGACATAGTTATTTTTCTTTCCATGTATTTGGCCATTGCTTCTTCAGTTTTGTTCATAATCAAATGGACAGAGAATTTGAAAATTGTGCAGTCATTAGAGACTGTTTATTGACTGGTGTCTAGGTATATACAGGATAAACATTAAAATTGCACTCTGGGTGATTTGGACCCGTGACTTTTCTTGAGTAAGTCGGATCGAAATGTGAGACCAATTAAACTAAGTTTACTTATCATTCATTGGACACTATTAAGAATACATCGTTCATTTAATTTGTAAGTTTGCTAAACAAATGCATATCTCTCCAATCTTTAGATTTTTTAGAGAAATATATTATTTATATTACGATATAATTAAATAGTATTTCGTCTTAAAGTAAAAATAAAATTTTAAATTTTGGATAAACATCGCAATTTCAAAACTAAACAAGGTCCAATGTAGAAGTTATATCTTCAGTTTGAAACTACTCTTGTTATTATTATTGAAAAGGACAAATTTCACAAGTTATTTTGCCCATTAATTCAAAGATTACTATACATTATCTATTTCATATAGATTAATGAAGAATTCATCCAAAACAGAATACACAGATAACACAAAAAATAATCTACTCAAATGCGGTGAACGTGGATCGAACACGTGACCTTTAGATCTTCAGTCTGACGCTCTCCCAACTGAGCTATCCCCGCATACATCATTTTTTATATCAAATGTTTAACTAGTCGATCGCTCATTGAGCTTGGTTTACAACATTTCCAGAGCAATTAATATTGCAAAATTTTCTTACTGGTAGGTCAAGTGCCTATTTAATCCTGTCAAATGTCCGATATCAGTCACAGGAAGAAAAAAAAAAGCAAATTAAAGAAGATATATATTAAACTGGAAATATTGTTTTACATAATTCAAATTAAAGACTACAATGAAATTGCTGAAATTAAGTTAATGCCGAAATACTAGTAACTAATATTAACATTTTCGTAAATATTTTTTCCCTTCCATGTCACCCAGCTATGTGTCTAATGCAAAATCCGGTGTAGTACGAAAAATTTGACTGGTATTCCCAGGGAGGGATGTTCCATGCTTGGCTAGGCTATCAGCCACTTATTCCCTTCGCGGTAGACGTGTTCCTGAGTGCACTGCTGGAATTGTGAAATTAGCGATCTGCAATCAGAAATAATGTTAGAATATTTTATATTTAGGTTGTCTTTTAGTAGAGTTAAAACAACTTGGGAGTCCATGCTAATTCTAAGGTGGGAAATGCCTTCATTTTTTGCATGTATCAGGCCTTGTCTTAAAGCAATTAGCTCAGCCTCATTGGATGTTGCAAGAGGTATTTGAAGGTTGAAGCCCATTACCCAATTTCCTTGGTGGTCACCCCATCAACACCATTTTTTCCAGAACTATATAAACATGCACCATCAGTATTAAGGCTGAAGAATG
This sequence comes from Vinca minor, assembly GCA_026122235.1. Lineage (NCBI taxonomy): Eukaryota > Viridiplantae > Streptophyta > Magnoliopsida > Gentianales > Apocynaceae > Vinca > Vinca minor. The sequence continues at coordinate 8,141,181 of JAOCZM010000040.1, read as the reverse complement.
GTGGTGTTGGCGGATACCATTGCATAAGAAGTGAATTGGATGAAGAAGTATAGACAAATAAGTTATTAGCATAAACAAATTCTATACTCCTTGAAATAACATCTGCACAAGTTAGAAGTTTAAGTTTTTTATTGAATACCATAGTGTTTCTATTATGCCAAAGATTCCAACAGGCAAAGAAGAAAGTAACTGACCAAGGAATTTTGCCATGATGGCTTAGATTGCTTGTACAGTTGATCTTTAGCCATGTAGTTAATGAGTTCTGCCCCATGATGAGAGAAATGATATTCAAGTTTAAAGATTTAGAGATGCTAGTCCAGAATAGCTTCGCATTAGGGCATAATCTTAAAATATGATATGTGTCTTCAATGGAACTATTACAAATACTACAATGGCTAGTGTCTATGATTTTACGTTTCTTAAGCAGTGAAGCATGCGATATTCTACCCTGGAAACATAACCAGATGAAAATTTGTATTTTTGGAAGGGTCTTAAGTTACCAGGGAATTTATCATGTGAATCATCATCCATATAGAAAGTACTATAAGTAGACGAGACTGAGAAGTGCCCATTACTGCTTAAATTCCAAATGGGGAGATCATTACAAGCTTTATGCATAGGGATAATGGTTGAACAAACAATGTCTTTGACAGGTTTAGAAAAATAAAAGGACAGATTATCAAGGCATATTGAATTATTAGAAATAATACTATTAACAGTTAGTGAATCCTCATTTCTGTTAAAGGGTCCTTCAACTAATGATCTTAAAGGTCCAAGGGAATGCCAGTTATAATAAAAAACAGAAATACTTTTACCATCGCCCACCTGCCATTTTAGATTAGACATACAAATATGCCAACCTGCAAGTATACTTTTCCACAAGGGTGATGGTGAGTAGTGAGGATTAATATGGGTACTAAATTTATGAGCTAAGTGCTTTGTCTTGCTTACATCTGCCTATAAGGCATTCTTTTGAGTGAAGAAGCATCTCCATGCAAGACTTGCAAGGAGTGCAAGATTATGATTTCTGGCTTTTTTTAATTGTAGTTCCCCTTTATTCAAAGGTTGACACAATTTATTCCATGAGATAAGATGAGTTTTTTTGTTTATCAGTGTTAGAGCCCCAAAGGAAATTACGGCAGATTTTGTCAATATTATTAGTTGTCTTGACAGGAAGATTATAAAGTTACATAACGTGAGAAGGAATAGCAGATGAAGTGGAACGAATAAGGGTACATCTGCAGGGATATGTTAAGAATTTACTTTTCCAATGAGATAGCCTATTGTTCATATTATCCAGGATAAATTGAAATTTATTATGATTCACACGATTGCAAGTAATAGGAAATCCTAAGTATTTTCCATAATCATTACTACTTTTGATTTGCAATTTATTACTAATGACATTGGCTAAGTCAGATTTGATATTAGAAGAGAAAATGACTCGGGATTTCATAAAATTGATTTTGTGTTCAGCAGAGTTACATAAATCATCTAGAATATTTATAATGCATTCAGTATTCTTGACATTAGCTTTTCCCAACTGCAGGACATCATAAGCAAAAAATAAATGAGTTAATTGTGGTCCCTTTCTTGATAACTTAATAGGGGACCCGATAGAGGAGTTAACTACAGCATTTACACTAATTGTTAAATATTCCATGCTAAGAATAAATAGATAAGAGGATAAGGGATCCCCTTGTCTAAGTCCCCTACTAGGAGTAAAGTAGCTAGTAGGGCAGCCATTAATCGAAATGGTTGTAGAAACTGTTGAGATGCAGGACATAATAAGTTTAAGAAGGTGGGGAGGAAAGTGAAAATAGTGCAACATTTTATAGATAAATGACCATTCCATACGATCAAATGCCTTTTCAATGTCAATTTTAATTGCCATGGAAGCCATTTTTCCCTTCTTCTTTTTGGGAAACTGTGTAAAATTTCCTGGGCGATACTAGCATTATCACAAGCTCTCCAATGTGATAAGAAGCTACTCTGATTAGGACTAATAATGACAGATAAGACATTCCTAATACGAGAAATAATTAGTTTAGTAATAGTTTTGTATATGGTGTTACACAAACTAATTGGTTTATAATGTGATATATGCTCGGGTTTTTTTAACTTTAGGGATTAGGCAGATAAATGTGTTATTAAGATTCTTAGGAAGATTCCCAGTTAGGAAGAATTCCTTAATAAGAGGCATGACTTTACCCTTGGTGTCACCCCAATATTTTTTAAAAAATGATGGGATGAAGACTATCTCATGTCCAGGTGACTTGTAGAGTTTAAAACTCTTAATGGTATTAAAAACTTCCTCATCAGAAGGGGGACAAGTCAAATTATCCTTAAACAAGTCATCAGTTTGATATGTATTAATGGGAGGGATATTAAGGGAAAGAGATCTATAAGAAGAGTAATGTTCACTAGAAAATATTTTAGCAAAATGATTAAAGATGGCAGATTTAATAGCAGTAGTCTCATGTAACCAGTTTCCTCCTAAGTCCTTTAGCATCATAATCTTATTTTTACGCCTTCTATTAAGAGTGGTCACATGAAAGAACGCAGTTTTAGCATCCCTCATTTTTTAGCCAATCAATACGGGATTTAAGTTTCTAGAAGTCTTTTTCCTGATTAAGAATCATCAATGAAGAGAAATGGGAGAATTTCATCAGAACCCCATCAACCAAATTATAATGTTACTAGTTTAACTAGTTAATATGATAGTAGTTAGTGTTTCTAAATAAATAAATAAATTCGTAAGAGACTAAAGAAAATAAAATATATATTTTTCAAGTAACTCTATACTTATTTATATTTTTGTTCATATAAAAATTTAACTCTAAATAAAAAGGTGGAGTAGTTAATTCATTAATTAAAGAGATTAAATTGCAAATAGCCACAAGTTAATGATATTTTTTAAGGGAAAAAGTTGATGGTAGCTAAATGCAAGAGTAGGCTTATAGTGTTATTTTCTTAAGGAAAACTTAACTGTGTACTTAGTACTAGTGAATTATTAGAAACATCTGAATAAAAAAATTATATTATCCTAACTTAATGATAATGAAATGTAATTAACCATACTAATAATCTAATAAAAAAAGTCTCTTGGGTATAACTCAATTGGAAAATTTACCACAAGTACTGTTGTCACTGGCGGACCTAGGGTGGGGATTGTGGGGCACTATCCCATTTTTTTTTAAACACCCCATCCCGTTAGCATTTTTTAGTTTACCCATTTTAAGTTAATTTTCTTTTTGAAATTAGATTTTGTAGTTCGTGAATTATAGTATTGACACCACTTATATCTTACAATTTTGGTTAAAATTTTAACGAGCTTAAATTTGTAAAGAGACTGGATTATTTTGTCAATGTTGATTATGCTCTCATAACTTTAAAGTTTGCGTCCGCCACTACTGACTGTTGTACTAGTATTGCCTTCACTCATTGTCATAAAATGGGGTTCAATTCCTGTCAAGTGAGAAAATCAGTCTCTTATGAATTGTTAGTGTACAAACAACTATAGTAAATCAAATCATAACTCACGATTTTACTTCTTCATTAATCTTAAATACAAACCTTAGAGTTGCGATTCAATCATTTTCAATAGTCTAATAAAAAATAGGAAATGGAAGAAGATGTCACTGGTGATATATATGACACACTGATTTAACTTGTGTCTGGGCCAAAATGGGAGGAAATCTTGCCATGATCTTCATAGAGCACAAATATTTTACAATAGATATTACATGCTTTCAGTGTAAAAGGCTAATCAATACCGTCAAATCAGAACCGTACAATCCAAAGCTAACACAGAGAAAATAATTTTTAAATCATAGGATCCAAAGCTCTCTTTCTAATACCGCCTTCACCAATGATCATTTTATCAGTCCGGCTCCTGTGCGGAACAGCCAAAGTTCCGCACGTGCGGAACAATCTCAGCCGTCGGATGAAATTTTGAACGGTTCAGATCTTGAGAGTCCAGATCTGAACCGTTAAAAAATCTCATCCGACGGCTGAGAGCGTGTCCCGCACCGTACGGAACTTTGGCTGTTCCGCATAAGAGTCGGGAGCTCATTTTATCAGGTCACATTACAAAGCTCCTCGTACGTCGTGATGGTGGTGGTGGGGGCAGCCCCGCCCGCCCCAAACATGAACGGGGCGGAGCGCGACAGGGCACGAATCAAATTACCATCTCTACTTTTGAGGGATTGAATTAGTGCCAAGTCCATTTTTGACTGGTCCCGACACCACTTTCTTTATCTCATCTCTATATCTAATCCAACTCGGTCACTGGAGATAAATGGAGGCCTAATCCCAAATGGAAAAAAGCGAAAAATTATTTCCCTAAATTTCTTATTTTATCTTAACGGAGGTTCAACCACAACTAGACAAAATAAGACTGATGTTTTTAGTGTAAGATACATGGAGGAACAAATTGCGTTTTGCACCAAATTAAAACTGGTGTTTTTATTGTATCTTATCCACGCAATATTCAGGTGCGTATCTGACAATCTCCACGTTCAATTGGCTATTTAAGGAGCGTGTCATAGAGACGTCATAGATTTTGCGTACCATATTTGTTTCCACTTTGAAATGTGATATCGTCATCTAAATCTATTGTTGGGACCCTCTTCTCTTCATAATAAATAAAGATTTGATAATTGCTAAGACAAAATCGATATATATGCATAGCACTTATTTATGCTTTTTTATAAATAGCATAAAGAAAAAAAAAATTAGAATCTACATGTACATAAATAATTTACGGAGCTTCTCTATTTGACAAATTAAGGATTCAGGCCAATTTTCGTCAAAAAAAATCATATGCGCAGCACATGGCACCATAATGGAGGGTAAAATGGTCAGATTATAACTCTTTGTTTTATATAATTATTATTATATATAGAAAAAAGAGAAAAATAATTATTATTATATAATTCCTCTCTACACCACCAACACTCCACCCACCCTCCTCCCCTTCCGCCAATTTCTCCTCCTCCATTCCACCCATCACCCTCCCCTTCCACCGATCAAAAATCATCATCCTTCTTCCGCCAATTTCTCCTCCTCCATTCCACCCATCACCCTCCTCTTCCACCACTCCATCCTCCTTTTTTCGCCACTCCACCCATCACCCTCCCCTTCCACCGATCAAAAATCATCCTCATTCTTCCGCCACTCCACCCATCACCCTCCCTTTCCACCGATAAAAAATCATCCTCCTTCTTCCTCCTCCTCTTCCGCAACTCCCTCCTCATTCTTCCTCCTCCACTCCACCTGTCACCCTCATCTTCCGCCACTCCCTCCTCCGCCTCCGCTTCCGAAGCCACCACCTCCTCCAATGCTACCACCAGCACCTCCGCCTACCCCACCTCCTCTTACACCACCCACTACTCCACCGAGACCCCTGAAAGGCAACAATGGAGGACACTTTTTTATGAAGCTTCCAGTTTTTGATGACCTCATCATCACCGCCGACGGCCCAAAACTCCGGCAAGGCAGGTAAGTTCAAGTCGAAAGTCCCCCTCTCCTTCAACACCTCACACACCACCAACCCTCCGCCCACCCCCTATTCCTTTTTCCAAAACTAATCCCCACCCCAAACCCACTTACCCCTCTTCCTTCTTCCAGATGAATCCACACCCCAACCTCACCCCTTCTTCCCAATTCATATTCTTAGAATGAAATGGTAATAAATTATCAGAATTCATATTCCAACCAAGAAGAAAGCAAAATTCTTTATTTCTTAAAGACCAAAATTCTTTTCCCGAAATGAATCATCCATGGAGCACGAATTAAGAAATGGGTAATGGGTTTTGGGGAGAAAATTGTGTATTTTGGAGTTGTGGGGTGGCGGAAGACGCACGCAGGTGGAGTGATGGTGATGGTGGTGCAGAGAGAAGAGGCAGAGAGAAGAAGGGAGAGGAAGGAGGCAGCTATGATGTGTGACTATTTTACCCTCAACTCCGGAGACATGTGCAAGGCACATGGCATTTTTAATCAATTTTTTCGCTTGAATCCTTAATTTGTCAAACAGAGCAGCCCCGTAAATTGTTTATGTACACGTAGGCTCTATTTTTTTCTTTGTGCTATTTATAGAAAAGTATAAATAGGTGGTGTACATATATAGCGATTTTCTCTAATTGCTAATTCAACTCCCACGTAAATTCCTTTTTCCCATAATTCGAAGGGTAATATTTTTGCCAAACAAGTAAATTATTCAATAATCTCGTTTTATGAGTGTCAAAATAGTATAATATATACCTTATAGTGAATTATATATACTACAACAACAATAACATAACTCATTAAGTCAACAATAATTGAAGGTGTGGTCGGAGATAGATAATATATATACATAACTTTTGACAATATATGCACAAAGTGGTTGCTTACATAATACCATTAAAATATATGGACATGAGACTGGCTTAACCTTTGCCAATAAATAAACAAAATTGCTACTTACAAAATTCGACTGAAATAGTAGTCCCCCATATAACGTCACGTTAGTTACATAATTATACCCTCAAAATAAAACCAAAAGATCTCAGAGAAGTAAGACCCAATAATCATTTTGATTTATATATCTCTATATTTGATTTTTTTTTGTTTGCCTCTAAAGTTTTTATATTATTGTATTGTAATTCCTTAAAGTATAATGACCCTCTTAAGTTCACATCTTGAATCTACCCTATATAGAAGATTAGTTAGGAGAGACCATGGAAAAAATATATATTTATTTTAAGAAAGCAGATATTCATTTCGGGACGAATTAAAATAAAAGGTAAATATTTAATTTAAGACGAAAGAACTATAAGACATTTAATTTGAAACATTAACTCGCATGTGTAATAGTATCTTGTTAGACAGGGGCGAGGTGACAGTCGCTCCTCCGAGATTTCTAAAAATACTACTAGATATAGTAAATTTTATACGTAGTTTAGAATATTGTATCAAATTTCCCCCCCACCCCAACATTTTTTTTGCACTTCAGCATAGTATTGCAGTTTTCGCCCCCAGTGCCAAATCCCTGACTTCGTCCATGTTGTTAGATCATAATTTTAAATTTTATTTATTACTTTGAAAAGGATTATAATTTTAGAGTGTATTCAAAGGGTTTAGTCTGAATTTAGTTTTGTTTGAAACTCAAACTAAATTTCAAACTCTTTTTAAATAAATATTAGATATAAATCTCAAATATTGATTATCTACAAAATTTAATTTTAATCTTAGATTAATCTAAAATTGAGACATAAAATCTCAAACTAAACTTAATCTAAACGGACTCTTAGATTCTGATTAGCCCGTACTAGTGGGTTAATGGAGCCATGTTTTCTTTCTAGGAAAAAAAGAGAAAAGAGAAAAGTATGCATGGAGCCATGTGACTTGGGAGGGAACCAAAATTTTGGCCTATGCATTAAAATTAGGACACAAGTGTAAAATATCTTTTTACCACAAGAGAAACTGAAAAATTGATCACCCCATAAAAAGACGGGTAAAAATCGTATGTCTCCGTCTATTTCTCTATTCAACCAATCAGAATTTGCTATATAAACATTTCTTACAATTATATATACACATACTAAATTGTAATTGATTAAATACAAAAATTAACACATACACAGGAAAAGAGAATTATTTTCCTTCTAAAAAGAGAAAAAAGTGATCATCAGGTGCCGTGGCCCAGTGGGCAGGTGCCTGGCCCGTGACCGAGAGGTCCCGGGTTCGATACCCTCCGCCAGCGTGCGGTGAGCTTTATTCTCCCTTATCTAGGGTGCTCTCTCCCCGTTCATGGGGCTGTTCTCTCCCCACTCATGGGGTTGTTCTATCTCCCCGTTCATGGGATTCCGCCCTCAGGCGTTAAAAAAAAAGAGAAAAAAGTGAAAACGAGGGGCCTTGGAACCATAGCCGAATCTCCAAAAGCTGCCCTCACTCGATACTCTCCATTTTTTATTTCGTGTTGAAAATTATTCCACGAGTACTATATTGAATCAATTTTGTTTAATTTTTCATTTTTAATAATTATTTTTGTTCAATTTAGATGTTATAGTTTAAATTTACACGAATATTAAAATATTTTTGAAATTTGAGGGTAAATTTTTATTAAATGTCTAAAATTTTCTTATTTAAAAATAGTTGAATAATATTTGAAATTTAAATTGAACACTGGAACTTGATGTTATAAATGATGATTTTCAACCATTTATATCGAGAAGTAAAAGATATTAAATGTTTGGTTAGATATAAGGGTAATGTTGAAAGTGTTGGAGAATTAATTTATAAAGTGAATTTATTTGACAGTAGTACCATCGTTTCTTACCCCTCCCCAAAAAAAACAAAAAAAAACTCTATAGAGCTCTCTTATATAATTTCGACAGCGACCTCGATATGGACTGCTGGATTGAAACAAGTCAGTAGGAGCGACGGCTTGGATTCTATTTCAATGCCCCGTTCTTGGTTAAGGAACCAGGCAGAAGTGGACTTTTTCGTCTTTTTTCTTTTGGGCAATTACAAAAGTATTTTAATAGTAAAGAGTCTAGAAAATAGTTTTTGTTTGTGTTTAGTAACAAATATTTTTTTTGCAATGCAAAATATTAGCCGTATTTTTATTTTAACTGTTAAAAACTCTATTTTTTCTCTTACAATTATAAACTGTGTTTTTCCATGAAGAACATACTATGCCATCGGATTAGGAAGATAGGGATGAACCTATTCATTAATCCTAGTCATATTCTCCACTCAATGCGGATCCTACATTTACTAGTGAAGAACCAGTCCAGTCTCTCGTGCTGAACAATTTGAAAAGTTTCTACACGCTGCGAACAATCCCAGCTGAGTCGGATAGGATTTTAAACAGCTCAGGATCCTGAGAGAAAGTTGCGGCTGACTTAAAAAATAATAATAAAAAAATTCTCTCTCCAGATCTGGACCGTTAAAAAATCTCATCCGACGGCTGGGAGCGTGTCCCTTCACTGTACGGAACAAAAGCTGTTCCGCATACGAGCCGGGAACGTGAAGAACATACTCATCCATCAAATCGGAAAGTTAGAGGTGAGCCGATCTATTAATCCTGGTCACACTTACACTTTTCACATTTATTCAGTGGGTCTTAAATTTGCATGTGTGACCAACAAATATTGTAAATGAGACCGACATGTATTGTGTGAATGAGGTGTGTGACCAAGAGTGTTAGACCGGTCCATTCTCCATTATTCTTATTAAATCTACTCATCTAATGAAAACAATATTGTCTCCGTTCCTAAATAATTAATACATTTCACCTTTACACACGGACCAAGAAAAAGATTGGAATACAATAATTATGAAGAAAAAAGTCCAAATTACCCCCAATTATAGTCATTAAAGTATACTTTGATATGCATAGGTAAGTGCAGAATTGTTGGAAAAACTAAAATACTACTTCACCCGATTCAAAATATAAGACTTTTTGGGAGTTTTCACACAAATTAAGATACTAATCAAGATAATTAAAACACTCCTAATTAATAATCCAAAGAACAAAGAAAATAATAAAGAGTTGAATGAGAACTACACATTTTGACCAAAATAAATATAGGGGAGAAAATAATGTAAGGGTAAATTAGCCAATAAAGACAATTCTGGTAAAAAGATATATATTTTGTAACAAAAAATAACTCTTAAAATATTTATATTTTGAATCGGAAGAGTATTTAATAAAGTTGACTAAGGCTAAATTTGAAAAAAATATGACAAATGTTTATCAAATTTTAAAATGTATCAATTATTTATTAACGAATTAGTATTTGTTTTTTGCATTGAATTCAAAATCACTTTGGGAGGAGAGTTCAAAGGAAACCATTGGAACTAGCAATTTGCATAACTGATAAAATCAAACCAGCCCATTGAATTGAATTGAAGAGAGAAGAAAAAGAAGGGAAAAAAAGTACACACAGTGCAGATTGCTATAAAAACCCATCTCAAAAGAAATTGAGAAGGAAAGAACAAGAGAGAGAAACCACAACAAACGACAACCTTTTTAGAGAGAGAAAGCAAAAAAGAAAAAAAAAAGAAGAGAAAGAAATGTTTGCAGCAGAAAATGGGCTCAAAGGAGACCCAAGACTTGAAGCTATTTCTAATGCCATTAGAGTTGTTCCCAACTTTCCAAAACAGGGTTGGTTTTTTCTTTTTCTTTTTTAAAATTATTTCTTGATTTTTTTTTTAAAAAAATAATATTTTCAAGAACTGATTATTTTGGAAATGCATGTTTTAATTTATTGATTTGTAGGAATAATGTTTCAAGATATAACAACTTTGTTGCTGAATCATAAGGTGTTTAAAGACACTGTTGAAATCTTTGTGGAGAGGTACAAAGGCATGGGCATTTCTGTTGTTGCTGGTAAGTAATTTTTTCCTTTTTCTAAGGCCGAGGAGGTCCCACATTTCACATTTCCATGTTTTAAGAAAAAATATAATCTTTCTTTTTGCCTTTTTTCTAATTTTTCTACTTGAAATTCTTTTTTTTTTTTTTTGTTCTCTGTTTATGTGGTTACTGGTTAGGTTGGTTGTTGTAAATCATTTAATTCTATTTTTTTTGTTTTTTGGGAATTTATGTTTTTCTGGGTTTGGTTCACATGTTTGGGTGTATGCATTAAATGTCATTTTTTTTTTTCCTTTTTGGTTGATAACTAATTAGTTGTACTAATGTGGTACTAATACTATGATGTTTCTCTTGTTATAGAACAGCACTGACTTTGTTGTATTTTATTTCTTTTAGGAAAAAAGAGAAAATTTTGTTTCTTTTCCAAGAGTTCTGTCTGCATTCTGGCTTTACTTTCAAATGTTAGATCCGTCTCCTATTCCTCCACGCGTATACCCCCAATTATTGAAGGGACTTAATGTGTTATGTTAATGTTGTTGTATTAGTACTCTATAATTGGGCTTATGCTCCTTTGAATAATCAAAAGCTATTCCCAAGTGTCAGTAAAAATAGTTATGTTTAATGTTTCTGTTCTCAATTGTTGCTATTATTCCCCTTGTTTATTGGTTTGCATTTCTTGAATTGGCAAAACATTACATCCTAGTACATTGCTTGTAGGGATTGAGGCTAGAGGATTCATGTTTGGTCCTTCGATAGCGCTAGCTATTGGTGCTAAATTTGTGCCATTGCGTAAACCAGGAAAGCTTCCGGGTACGTGATAAATTTAGGACAAGATGAAAAAACTTTGAAGGTCTTTAATCTCTAGATACTAAGCTGAAAAGAAAAAACCCGGTTAGCAAAAGATCTTGAAACCGAGTTAAGAGGCTTCTGCGCTCCAAGAAGTATTAGTGAACTTCCTAAAGTATTGATACTCGAGTATTGTTAAACCATTATTTGTTTTGAACTTTGGAGGTGTTGATGACTTTGCAGGAGAAGTTATCTCTGAAGCTTACGAACTTGAGTATGGTAAAGATCGTTTAGAGATGCATGTTGGTGCTGTAGAGAAAGGGGAACGGGCAGTGATAATCGATGATTTGGTGGCAACAGGTGGAACCCTTAATGCTGCAATTAAACTTTTAGGTAAAATACACTTTTTTTTGTTGGATTCGATATTCTACTTTTGTTTCTTTTACTTTATCAGTTCATAGTCATTTATCTTTGCCTTTTTTGGTTCTCAGAGTGTATGGGGGCTGAAGTCGTCGAATGTGGCTGTGTTGTTGGATTGCCCGAGGTCAAGGTAATGCTTGAACTCATATAGTCTCTAGTTTCCAATCTCTCTTCCCCATAGCGATCGGCTTTCTTGATGCTCAGTCAGCATGTTATAGGATATTCTCATGGTATATGTCATGTACTTGCCTCAGTTAACATTATTGTAAGCAGTAAGTTGCTATTTGTTACCCCTCCGTCCTAAATTGAATGTCCAATTTATTAGGAGTCTAATTGAAATGAATGCTAAAAGTTTCTATAGACCAAGAAACTGTGATGCTAATAAAGCAAATCAAAGAAAGCGGATGGGCGAAAGCAACCTTTAACACTCTAGTTTTCTTGGGTCGAGAGGGGTTAGCAAGGCAGGACAGGAAGAGGGATAGATACTCCCTAATTGCGATGTTTTTCTTGACTTTAACTGAAGAAATAAAGAACCATGCACTTATAATGGTCATAAACTTAACAAGTGGAAAAATAAAATATTGAAATGAATTGAGTGCGGATCCCATCAAAACCCCGAAGTTAGGCTTGACTAGTACCAATGATCTTTCGGGAAGTGCTCGTGTTGCACCCTCTTTATTGAAAAAATGGATATAAATGAATTTATTATGGCTTCGCAAACTACTATTCTCGCCTGCAATTTTGTCCGTGTTCCTTTTGTGTGACTTGTTGAATATTTTGTTGCATTTTAGGGACAAAGATAGGTTAAACGGAAGGCCAATATACATTCTTGTGGAACCCCGGGAACTCGAAGATTGCTGTTGAGGTATTTTAACTTCTTTATCTGTCAATCGATTGAGATACGAAACGGATCTTCCAAGTACCAGAAAGATTCATGGTTTTCTATTTGGCAGATGTTTTTTCTTCGAATACCTTGGCGGACTTCAACCTAGAAGAGATGATACTCGGCACCAACTTTGATCACCAAAGCGTAGTAGGAATTTTGGCTCCCCCCCTGCCCTTTTGTACCCCATTTCGTTTTTCATTTATTTATCATTAGGTTATTTATTTACTATAAGTTTTGCATTGCAACCAGATTTAACTCCAAGGCCATTTATTACTTAAACATCAAAATCAATATCCATTCACATACTGGTTTAGTAGTCTTGAATCCTCCCCTTACCTCAATTCACACCTCGGTATACGAGGGCTGCCCCATCCACCATTACAGCAATCTACCAATGTCAATGACATTTCTAACCCGAGTAATCTAGTTGAGATTTGAAATGTAAAAAAAGGAGGCAATCCCTCTTAATCATCACATATAACTCGCAATTAAGAAAGCAGTTTGTGTACAAACACTTGAGGGGTAGATGAACAAAGTTGTTTTATTAATATAATCTGAATGTATGTTCCTAATTCGAGTGACATGAAAGGTTTACAAGAACTCGGTACTAACAACTAGTCTTATATACGATTCACTATAAATTTTTCAATACTATGGAATTACAAGACCAACTGTTCTGTTGGCGACAGCAAAATCAAGTTACCTACAATGGTGTAATTGTGGCGGTGATTAAAAGGTGTAGTACATTATGTGTGATCAGATTTACAATATTAAACCCCTCGATTTTTCATGTATCTAAAATTGCGTTTTTTACATTAATATTAGAAGATGCTTCAAAATCTTTTTCCGATAACATTTTCATTCTAAGAGCATAACGGGTGACAGAATTAACCTGTTTTACCTGTCTACCATATTCCTCAAACATATTTACCAACGTTTTCTTCAAGTCGCTGAAGCCTTTTGCTGTTGTCGGTTCTTCATCCCCGTCACTATTGTTATTGGCTTCAGATACTGAGCAATCAGCATCCGACAATTGCTGAACCTGGAAAAATTGTGTCAAAAACAATCAACTAGCATGAAGGGAAATATAACCGAATGCACAGATGTTTGAGGAAGACGTTGAAGAAAGAGCAGATAATACAAACACGTCTAATAGTCTCAAGTTAGGGGCTAGCTAGTTAGCACAACACTTCCGACTTGGAATCACAGGTCCTGGGTTCGACACCCCCTCCCCCGATAATAATATATCTATTTTTCAAAATAAAAGGTCTCAAGTTAGGGGAATATCCGGTGCTCATATGAGAGCTAGACATAAACAAACTCATCAAACTCATCAATTTGGGGGCACAGAGGAGGAATTTCAATAATTTATGAAGGATCACCCATCAACAACCTCACAATATATTGACATCTTCAATTTAACAACCTCAAATTAACCTTTAGATCAATATGTACACCTTAAATTAACACCACAAAAAATTAGCTGATAAAATTTTCTAAAATGACCAATTCAGCTTAAGAAATATTTACTTCCCAGTAACCTATATAGAGGTGATTGATAAGGCAAATGACATTGCCTGCTACGAAAATAAAAGGTCCCACAAAACCATGGAAAATAGCGAGTATACAAAAACCTTGTAGTGCAGCAAACAGGTCAGAAATAATTGCAACCTACGACTATTGCTTGTATTAAGTGGAAAATCAAAAGATGCCCAAGAAAAACCAACGGAAGACTTAAGTACCTCAGCAAGGAGAAGATTGATTTGATCGTTCAATGCTGCTATGTTTTCCACTAGAAGTGTTGAATTTGGGAAATCCATGACTTGCTCATTTTCATCATCATCAACGAGTGACTTAACACAGCACTCTTGGAGCTGAGCATGAAGAATTTTAAGTTTCTCTAGGAGCTTCACCGACGAGGTACTTATGTGCTCATTCTTAAGTTTTTCTTCTTGCAATAGTATCTGAACATGACATAGGCCATTCACAAAAAGGTTATATTCTTCATAATGCCAATTTAACCTAGAAATGTTAGACTTCTACTGTTCTACAAGAGAAAAAGTGCAACACTCATATCAATGATCAGTATGGGAAGCAAGCTCCTTAGATAAATGATTGATATACCATATTTCAATAGATAAAGAAGCTATAAGGTCAATGAAAGTTCCGAAATAACAAATTATTAGGCCTTGCATTCCCCACAAACTGAGCCACTAAAGGATAAGAACTTCCAATAACTAATAAAATTTTATTTATACAAATAGGAGTCAAGACCTTAGATATCCAGATATATACCTCTATCTTGGACTTTTCTTCGAGTGATTGGTTCAGCTGCTTTTTTAATTCTGCCTGGGAACCTCTGAGAGATTTTACTTCTTTTACAAGAACTTTAATATCAGCTTTTGACTTCATTTCTAGCTCCTGATGGCGCTTTGACAAATCCTCAAGTTGCTGTCTTGTCACAACCAATTCCTGAAGCAGCGAATCTTTTTCCGTACCATTGGATAAATTGGTAGACAAGGTCTCTGCCTTCTGATCCTGGAAGCATAGGAAGGTCATTGAAGATATCGTTAAAATCATCGGAGGTATAAGATATTTAGGTAACAGATATTTTAGCAAGTGATTAAGATGTACACCTGCCGAGAGTTTAGTTTCAATTCCATTTCCATGGACCTGCGTCGAAGTTCTTCCATATCCCATTGCATTTGGGTGACCCTTTCCCGTTCGAGCATAATAGCTTGCTCAATGTTTTCTTTGCTTTTCTGCTTCGTGCTTTCAAGTTCCACTTCTAAATCCTTAACCTGAGGAAACAAAATAATATGCTGTCATTTTTAACGAACATAAAGAGCTACTACTGGAAGTAGTCATTTAAGATACAAAGTAAACTGGATGTGTGGACCCAATTTGAGAACTCAAGGTCAGCCAAAATGGGTTAAAATTCTAACCAGACACTGAAACATCAGTGCAGCCCCAATTACCTTGGTTGCAAGATACTCCTTTACAGCTCTCTCTTGATTCAACCTTGATATAAGATCCTCCATATCTGTTTTTGCAGTAAGCAGTCTCCGCTGCATGGTCATGAGTACCCTATTCATTTTCTGCCTTTGATCTACTGGCAGAACAAGTTGCAATTCATCTGGAAGTTGCAAGTCCATGTTTCCCAAACTTTCGGCTGTTCTTGAAATCTCAGCAACTCTAGAAAGGTCAGTAGGCCCGTTTGCAGTCACACTGGGAAATGCTATATTTGATGATTCACTACCTTTCTGAGAACTGACTGCATTTCTATTGCTCTCACCTGAAAAGTTAGGAGCACGGCGACCATTTTCATCACTTACAGTGTTCTCTGTAACACTACTAGTGTCTCTTCCGAGCACCTTATGTTTGGGAAAACCTTCAAGTTGCTCCAAAATAGCCTCACCCATGAACAAGCCCTCATCAATATTGGACATGCCATACTTCATAAATTTATCAATTGGACTTGTCAAATCTTCATCCACTGATAGATCCTCTGTTCCAACTTCAGAGATGTTATCCCTACCAACACTTGCAGTTCCAAAATCAGATGCCTCATATCCAGAGTCACTACCAAAATCAGATGCCAATGATGAACTGCTGGCTAACATAGACGAGCTTGAATTAGGATAAATCTGGGATGAAGAGATTATGTCGCAGTTGGCAGGAGGATTTGAATCTGAAGACTGTTGGTTCTCATCTTGGAATGCTGGGGGAAGAAACCATCATACTGTCAAATATTACAAAATAGATCTTAAATAGAAATATCATAATTTAGCATCAGTTAAGGTCTTTTAAGATGTCCATTTAGAATAAGTATAATTTTATCAAGCATCAATCATTCTGTTGCAGCAAGACCTACAAGTTCTAGCGGCAGCTTCCAGTTCAAGGAAAGATGCAACAACAAAGCTTCTGGATATATCAATGTCAGAGAGCAACTTTGTCATCCATTCTTCCAAAGAACGTCTTCTCTGCACAATTATGAAAAAGAAGAGAAAAGAAAATTTCTCAGCATTCTTTACATATACAGCAGAACTTGGACTTAGTAACCTAAAGGTAATTTCTATATAACAAACCCAGGAGAAAGGACCTCATCCAAAATATAAAAATGACATGTAGTCCATATTTTACCACGCCCATGCTTATCCTACAGTGTTTTAATAAACTTGCAGGTTTAGCAAAAACCATGTTCAAATCAATGCAGAGAATAGTTATCCTCAAACCAACTAGAGGAATAAGCCGTTTTAGTAAATTGCACAAATAGACCAGTTTTAGAGGAACAGCCAGCTACATCTGGGGAATTTCATATTCTTAACTAAAGCAGATCTGCGATAGCTGCCAGACTACCACCCGGATAGCACTCTACTGGTTTGCGGCAAAACTTGTACTAAGAGAAGGATACTAAATAGAATCCACTGTTACCTCTTCCAATAGAGCCCTAGTTTTCATTCGCAAGAATCCCTTTGGAGGTGCCGGTGGAAGATTCTTTCTGGGTAAGGCTTTTTTAAGCTGTAAAAAAAAATCATGTCAGGGGAGTCTACAAATTTAACAACAAAAACTTGTTTATTTGAGCAATGTTCCATCCAGCGGCATAGCCAGGACTTCTATCTAACTAGGTCATACTATAAGATAATGAGTATTCTAATGAATTAAGTACAGTGATAGTCTGATAGATGGTTTTGACCTCAATTTATGACTACTTTATCAGTTATAATAGCGGGCTTCTAACACTCATTTTCCAAGTCTCATCCTGATAAGATTGTACAACATTGGTGTGACCCAACGAACATTCTGCAGTTTTTCACTAGTGCCAGAAAGGATGCTAATAGAAGAAAGAAGGGAAAATACAGGATAATGCAACAAATAAGAAAACTTACTGCAGAATGAAACTTCAAGAAATCATTAAATCTTCTTAATACCATTCGTGAATTTGTAATCCCTTCAGGTGATTGTAGGCCAACGAGAACCCTGTAAAACTGCCCCAGAGAATGTCAAAGGGGCAGATATAAGAAAAGCGGAAGCATAAAACACCAATTAAACTGCTCCTTTGAGACCCTAAAATTAGAAGAGAGCTCACAATATCATTCAATATAATATGAATTTCAAGATTCCCATTTTTTGCTCCAGCAACTACCCTATAGACACTAGAAGACCAAGCAAATAGGAAAAAAACAGTAATCACAGTACTGTAGCACCAAAAAGAAAGAAAAAGTTCTAGAAAGAATGAAATGCTCAAAAGTAATTCCAGTAAGCATCTTTATAAGAACTTCCAGTATTTCGAAATATTAAAAATCAGGAAAGATTTAGCCCATGTAATATCTGTAAGACATTTATGGTTTTCTTCAGGATGAAGAAATATAAACCATCAAGAGGATAGCATAAAATCTAAACTTAATCATCTAACAGTAATTGATTTGAGTACCACTATGGGATCTGAATCTCTTGATTTTGGTCGGACGACCCATGAAGGAATAGTAACACAGTAACTCCAGCCTGTGTGAGGATCATAGGGCCACACAGTTTCACGCCCAGCCTGCATAAATAATAATAATGATAAATAAAGAGAAAATAACATGAATCTAAGATATAAATGAAGTCACTAGAAGTAAAAATGATAAGATCAAAAGCAAATTAATCAAAAAACCATAGGTCCCAACTTCACCCCCCCCCCCACCCCGCACGAAGAGAAAAAAAATGATACGTTTAAAGTTCACTTACCGATGTTGGAACACTCTAGGCGAGGCTGAGTGCCAAAAAATAGGATGTTTCAATTCTTATTATGATTGACGCAACATTGTTCCCGTTTTATATTGTAGTTTTCATGTTTTAAAAAGAAAATTATGTATACACTGTTATACTAATGGAATGAACTTCATCATTCTGTAGAATAACAAAAGGACAGTAATACAGTATATCTTAGATACAGTATAATAGGGCAGGTAACTAATTAATTTATCAACAACTACAGGCCACCAGGCGCAAGAAACTTCATCACTTCAAGATTCTATATTTAATCCAAGTTTGGACAAAAGAATTACTACGGACAAAGTTCATAAAATACGACTATGTTGGCTCTTTGATTATCTATATATGCCTCTTGAACCAAGGTTTCTTCATAATATGATGTAGCATCTGAAAGTTTCATAACCAACTACTTCTATTAAGTTCAAGACCCGATGTGTAGCTTGATCTTATGAATTCACCAAATTTTAAACTAACAAGATCAATTATGATCGAATTAAATTTCTACAAGAGCTGAATTACCATCTTGAAAAATCACAAAAACTCCTCTTTACTAACAAAATTCCAATATTCTAGCTCCAAAGCAAGAACTTTCAGCTAAATACTATTTTCTAATTAATATCTGATTTTTATCTCTAAACCTAAAATTCAAAATTCAAGAACATCAAAGTGGAAGTCCTTTACAATCAACTAAACATGCAAATGAAAATCCAAATAAACTCAGATGCGATCAAAATTCCTAAAGTAGAACTATGTAAAATCAAATTAAAAATCAAATTAGGAAATTGAATAGTGATCAACTGAGCAGAGGAAACAGAATTACCCATATTTTGGGGGGAGGACTCCAATCCATACCCAAAGGAAGAGGAGAAGTAGCATCGTGGCGATGCTTTGGAGGACTCTGCATCTTCTGCATCGTCCTCTCCGATTCAATTGGATCAATCGATTCTTTATTTAAAACACAATGCAAAATTCAATTGAAATGCGTAGAAGATATTTAGGGTTTTGATGATGAAGGGATCGGTGAAGAAGACGATGAAGAAAGAAGAGGTTCGTCTTGTCCGTAGTGGTCACTTCCCCTCTTTTCGTTTTCGTATTTATTTCCTGTTTTTTATTAGCTTCTTAAGGACTAACTATATTTATTTGAACAATTTAGAAATGTCGTGAGAAAATTTGTTGAGACATAATAAACATCGGATTAATTATTTATTCCGACTATTTATAAATATTGAAATAAGTGACATTTTTTAATATAGATTTTACAGTGACTATTTTTAAGTGTCGGGAAAATTATATTTTGCGACATTTTAAAATGACGTAACAAATGGTGTAATAACTACTTATTCCAGCTATTTACAAATGTCGGAATAGGTGTGTCATTATAAGCCTAGAAAAATCTTTAACAAACACTTTCAAATAACGTAGCAACTGTTGTAAAAACTACTTACAACAATAATTTACAAATGTCGCAAAAAAGTGTTTTATAATAACTACTTATAACAATAATTTACAAATGTCGCAAAAAAGTGTTTTATAATAACTACTTATAACAAGTGTTGGTATAGATCTATACTAACGGTATTTTTTTTTTAAACATATGACAAACGTCGTAATATACTTTTTTGTTCTTATAGTGTTGTGAGGCCTCGTATTTTTATTTTTACCTTATGACATAAGTAGTCGACTCTTTATGTGTCATTTGAAGACTATGATAGACGATTAAACTGGAATATTAAGTTTCTCAGGAAGGAAATTTCTGCAAAAATATTAAACAGAAAAATTTAAAGAAAATGTGACTAAAAATGTAAAAAATAAATACAGATAAAGTAAATTTCAAAAATTTTCGGGTTTCCCTGATTTCATTCCTTCTATGCAATTTTTGAATCCCTCCCCTACGACACCAAAAAATCGGGCCGAACTTCTAAACAGCCGCCCGCCGATGCAATTGATATGCGAGTAACGATAAATGTAAGAGTTAAAGATATTGCTTTCAACCCCGTCCCAGCTCACATTCGCTAGCCAAGGAAATGGCATGATAAAAATAAATACAGATAAAGTATTTAACCTTTGCCTCTTCGGTTCGCTAACCAAGGAAAATTGCATGATAAAAATCGAACGTGAAACCTCTCAATAGGATAAAAATTGTTTTAATAACTAACCTATTGTTTTGATTCCATCTATTCTACCTTCAAATACACAAATCTCATTGTTTTTAAGTTTGTAATTCAAATTAATGTCCACTTTTAACTTGCATAAAAAAAAAAATTGTTTGATCATAAGTTATCATAATATTTTTAAATATTAAAATAAAGAGAGAAAATATTCATTTTAAAAAAGTAAAAATTTCTTTTGCGACAGACTAAAATGAAAACTACAGTTACAGTTTTAATTTAAGACAGAGGGAGTACACGAAACAAAACAAAGAATTACAAATACATAGACAAATATTACATGTCTGCTTATTACAACAACAAAAGACAAATCTCTCAACAAAACAAACAATGAGGAATTGATTCCTCATCCTATCCACATTTGTATCCAGTTGGGATAGTTTTACCACAGGCACTAACCAAAACACTAAGTGCAACCGGAATATTCAGGTTGATACCTAGAACACCTGCTTTAATGGCGGTGCAAAGACAAACGGCAGCTTCTAAATCGGCTAACCCTTCAAGAACGGCACAGCAGTCGCTGTAAGGCGGGGTTCCGACAACATTAACTAATCCGAGAACGTCCACACATGCACCTAGCTTCAATGTGTCTCTTGGACAAAAGGGATCGACTGGAGGTGCCTTTGGAGTTGGGTTGGGCTTTGGCTTAATGGGCTCACAAGAACCACAAGCATTGCTAAATGTGGCTAACAAGAGTACTACTAGGGAAAGGATTAAAATGGTTGCTGAAAGGTTCTTGGCTGCTTCCATGGCTAGTTTAGAGACTGGAGTTAGGGTATGGGGGTGGGGGTGGGAGGGGTGAGATAGTGAAGAAGAAAGAACAGGATTTGCTGTGTTTATAAAGAGGAATTGTGAGGTCCAAATTGTCGGTATTGATTGGTAATTTTTATTTTTTTTTATTGATATCCGGGTAATTGACTTGACTAATTCTATCGGGATCCAATAGACACAATGATTTGTTAGTAAAAAATCCTGTAAATCTGTGATGTTAGTCGCTCTGAAATATTTTGAACCTGTAACCTTACTGCGGGACGAGGAAAAATTGATCTCGAGAACGTCGCTCGTGGGCCCTAGTCGCGATCCCTCTCACAAAAATTAAGCGGAATTTACCTGCAGATGTGAGGGGACTGCCAATCCCACAAAGACGGTCCTAGGAATATAGACTATTTTAGACTAGGGTTAGGGTATTGGGGTTGAGATGGTGAAGAAGAAGGAGATTTGTTGTGTTTATAAAGAGGAATTGTGAGGTTGAAATTGTTGGGGACTTGGGTAGTTTGATTGAGTGGAAGGGAGAGGAAAATGAGTTGGAATTTTTGTAGGTTTCTGATAGAAAAAGTTTGTCTACATGGAAGATTATGAAATATCCTTAGTTACTTGGTCCCAATCTTGTCTGGTGATTGTTTCTTATCTGAAAATTTGCATGTGGCAGTCACAGTAATAGCTAAAAGAGTTACATGGTAGTCTGATTAAAAGTTTTGAATTCGAACATTGTATATGAACAAAAAAATCTATTAAGAGGGCTTTGCCGATCACAAGAGGTCTAATCATAGGAGTAAATTGGATCTATTCACATTCTTTATAACACTTTTTGTAATACGAGTTTGGTTCTACTTAAAAAATTGTAGATGTCTTCAATACTTATATATTACAAAGTTCTCCAATGCAATTCAGGAATGAAGATTTACCAACTTAGAGTCCAGTTTAGAAGTTAGTAAAAAAGTATTAGAATTCTATGACCAATTGCAAATATCTCCACCCTCTCCTTCTTCTTTGCTTTGCCTAAGCAAATCCTTGAGACAGGGACGAAGTAAGAAATTTGGCGTTGGGGGCGAAATCTGTAGTAGTATGTCGAACTACATATAAAAACGGCAAAAAAAATAATCTTGGGGAGCGAAACTGATAAAATATTCCGTACTACATATAAAATTTATTATACCTAATAGTATTTTTACAAATCTCAGGGGTCCCTGTCTTGAGATAATGGAAATGTTACAGTGAGTGACCGAATGTTACATAGATTCAGAGTATGAAGGATACAAACACCAACCAATTGTGTCTTAAACCTTACATTAAAACATTTAACTTCATGTATTTACAAAATTTTGAATTAAAAATGTATATATCAAGAAAGATCTATAGTATATCAATGCTACTGTGATCAATTATGCAGTTTGCTATATAAGGACACGAATAAGTAGGGGGTGGAAAAACCAGCTTGTGAGTCTCACATGTAGTTTTCTGGATGAGGAAAAATATGGACACCCACTTTTAATGTTTTCTTGTCTTTTATTTTGCATGAAATTCAATTATTAAAGCAAAAGGGCCCCTTCTTTTACCACAAAATAAAAAAAAATGATAAACATAGATCAATTCACGGATCCTCTATATCACTATCTATACTATTTTTTTTTATAACAATCTAGTAATATAAATTATTATTTCTATAACCTAAATTCTAACTTATAAACCTTAAAAAAGAAATAGTTATCACTGAAAGTTAATTAGGAATGTTAGAGAAAGTGGTACATGAAGTGTTACACAGAATCGGGAGTGTTAGTGGCTAATGTTTAAGATATACAAGAACCAGGTATATATTTTATGGATTTTTCTGGGCTTTTGGTTTTCTGTTAGTTAAAATACAAAATTGCTTTCTCAACATTTTTATATTTGTTGTAAATAATGAATTACCATAGTCCATAAAGCCCATAGAGTGTGAGGCTCATGAATCAAAGGTTTAACCTTTATCAATAGAGATCTTTGGTTCATATTAATACACACCTATAATATTCTATTCTCTCTAAATTTCTTCTCCCCCTTCATATTATAACACATTATCAGCGACGAAACTTTGCTAATTTGAATTGAATGCAAATTACGACGTTAGCTATAATAATTTTTCTATAGATCGCTTTTATATTTCGGCTTCAAATTAATTAGTTTGAGCATGCTATTGAACAATCTGTATGTATTGCGGCTTTTGAACCATCTGTTTTTTTTTTTCTATCTAAAAAAAAACCCTAAATCTATATGCTAAATCAGGATCTCGTCTGATGTTTTCTTAGATCAGTATTAATCACATGCTTTGTCTTTTTACAATTTATAATATTAAAACAAATTATTGAACCTTCGATTGATTTGGATGCAATTGGACCATCTTTGATGTAATATTCATACCATGCTTTGTTAGTATATATATTTTTATCATGATTGATTCCTATGTATTTCAGTATATGCTTTGATTATACTGTTGACGATATACTTTTGATTCGTATATTCAGTCACTTTTACTATTATTATTATTATATACAATATATACACAAGTCTGGTTATATAGTGAAATCTATTGATATTTAATTGTATTTGATAATAATAAATAAAATATTACATTATGGACGTGACATTTTTTTGTGGTGGCATATTATAAGAAGACAGAATAATTTTCATTTATTTTCCTCGATTGATTTTTATTTAAGTTTGTTGAATTCTTTGTATTTCAGACAATTTCGGACTTTTTATTTATTATTTTAGTTGTTTTTCTTTATTATTATCTTAATGTTCTTGTTTGGATTTTAGAAACAATACAATTAATTCACTTTATTATATTTTTATTGATGAATCAAGATATTATTCTTATTGATAGTGCAACTACACATATTATTCTTCAAGATAAAACGTATTTTTTAAAGTTAACGTTAGCTGAAAATAATGTTAACACAATATCAGGTGCATCAAAGTTAATTGAAGGTCGGAAGAGCTTATATTATTTTACCAAACAATACAAAATTCTATATAACTGATGCACTCTATTCCAGCAAATTTAGACAAAATTTGCTTAGCTTTAAAGATATCCACAGCAATTAGTGCTGTCAAAGTGGGCCGAAGCCCGCGGACCGGCCTGCCCCGCCCCGCCGTGGACCGGGTATGTCAACTTGTTGAATTTGATAGTTTGAAAATCAAAGTTGTTGAGCTTACATCACTTGTTGACAAGTTCTCCAAAGGAACAAAAAAGCTTGATCATATTCTTGATATGCAACGTGTTTCAAATGTTAAACATGGTCTTGATTATAATGCTAATCACATTGATCATGCTAGCTCTTCTAAGTTGCCTAAGAATCACTTTGTGCATGCTAGTTCCTCACATAGGCAAAATAGATATCATGAGCATGTTCACAAATCTTCTAAGCCACACATTTGTTGCACATATTGTGGAAAACATGGTCATACTAATGCTAGATGCCATGTTAAGAAGAAGATTGAAAAAGGGGTAAAAACTATTTGGAAAGTTAAGCGTATTTTAACTAACCCCTCATGGACCCAAACAAAAGTGGGTACCAAAAGCTACTCTTCCCTTGATCTCATAGGGTTCTTATAAGTTAGATGTATGCCACAAAGCTTGAATGTTATAGATTCAAAGAGAAGTGGCATTGGGGAAAGAAAATCAAAGGAGATGTGCAAATGGAAGAAATTCAAAAGCACTCCTTAACACTTGGATTCTCAAAGCTCAAATGGTAATCAAATTGGAGAACCAAGTTGGTTAAGTACTTAGAGCAAAGCATCAAGTGATGACAAGAGCCAAAGTGTCAATCAATATCTTCATCACTTGGTAAGAAAGCAAAGGTATCAAAATCACCTTCTCTTAACACTTTAATTAATGTGGTTAAGTGTTTTTGATATATATATTTTTATATGCTTGCTCTTATATATGGTGCATCTCACATGCTTGAATTCAATAATTATATAGATGACCTTTAGCATGATCTTGTTTATCCATGTCTATTGAGCTAAGGTATCTATGAGATGTAGCATATGCAACTTGATTGATTCTTGTTTTGATATGTCATATTCATTTAAGAATCCATCTAGTTGTTCTTGGTTTTTGATCCTTAAGCAAATATGTGTTTACTTGAGAAATTGAGCTAATCTTGAAGGACCTTTGAAAAGGTACCAAATTAGTTCTCAAGAATTCCTTGTAGGTTACAAAGTGTTCTAAAGTTCAAAAAGAAGATATGAACTACAAGGAATGGCACAAGTGAGCTAAGACTCCAAGAAAAGAGTCGATGCCAAGGATCACAAGATTGTAGAGGGTTCATCAAAAGAAAAGTCACCTATCAATGATGACTCTACAAGTGTCATGAATAGAAGAGGAGATTGCTTTCATCTCATCAATCAAGGATGAACAACAAAGAAAATGGAGCAATCACATGTCAACCTCTCAATGAGCATCAAATGAAAGTGATCACACAAAAGCCTCAATGGACTTGATTGATAAAGAAGATCAACCAATATGGTAAGAAGTCCAAGCTCAAAGAGCATTGAGGTACAAGGCTTAACTCATCCCTTGTAGGTGATCATGGTTTTGTGTTTGATCCTTTTGTGCTCAATTTAAACCCCCTCCCCTCTATTATGTAGTGTTTTATGCTTTGGGGGAGTTTGTTTATGCTATGCTTAGTTTTCACTTGATTTTTATTGCATATAGGGGTTTGTGTTTATATTCAAGTCTTTAGCATTAATCTTATGTGGTTGATCGTCTAGATGCTTGACTTAGGATGTAAACTGTGTTTGTGGCATTGATTATGCCATGGGTTGTGTCTATTTGATTGTTTGGAAGTGGCACAACCTAAGAGGGAGTTTTTCAAATGTTTTCAACTCATACCTCCCTCATAATATGTGATGTATGCTCAATTGTCTTATTTTACATCATCACATCACTTGTTGGCTTGCTTTTCATTTTTGAAATCTTATAGCCAACTTGTGTAAGTTATTTTGGAAATTATATGTGTTATAAATGTTTATGTCTTCAATTGGTATCACATATACTCTCCCTTAATAACTTTGAGATCATATTCTTCGTTTTCTTTTCCTTTGTGATCTCATTATAGTTTTTTGGTTAGTATCACTTTAAGAGTTGTTACACTCATTTAGCTAACCATTAACTTGTTAGAGGAATGTACTCAAAGTGTTTTCTTACACTTCCTCTACTTCTTTTGGTTGTGATACATGTGCTTAACTTATGTATTCATGGTATCACTTCCACTAGTACTTTGTTAGCTATATTTTCAAACATGTTTTACAATTGGCTATATTTACATTTGGTATCATGTTTTTCAATTGGTCAATTGGTATCAAACTTGATTTTATCTCAAATAGCTAACATCGTATGTTTGATAAACGGGGAGATTGTGCTTAAGGCTATATTCCTTATCTCCTTTGTTTTTAGCTTAGGTTGATATTCTTCTTGAGCCATACATGACCATCTTTTGGATTTTTGTGGTATTATGGACTCATTGTTTTTTAGAAATCAACCAAGCTTTTTCATAAGTAATCCTTCTTCATAATTATTTTTGGTCTTTAGGATTGATCTTTTGGTTCTTATTTTATTAATCTACAAGACCATCAAGTTGTCTCCATGGTTTTTAAGTTTTTTCTTTTTATGGGGAGGATTATTAAATTTCATCAAGCTTCTCCTAAATTAATCTTTACTTTTCGTTAAATGCTTTTCTTATTGGCGCTCTGATATCCCTTTTTGATGTTGACAAAAAGAGGGAGAATTTTTAGTGTTGCAAATGTGCCAAGAGAAGTTATTTACAAAAGGAGAAAGCTTAGAACTTGCAAAATGGGAGAGATAAGGGATTCTTTAATATAGGGGGAGTAGAATTGTTTTGAGAAAACTTCTACTTGTCTGGATCATTAATATCCTTATCTCATGCATACATTTGGTATCTTATTTTTGCATATTATTCCCATTTGCATCAATGTTTTGTCATCATCAAAAAGGGGGAGATTGTTAGCCCTAAGGGCATATTCTATGTTGTTTTGATGATAACAAACCATTGTAAGTTCTAATGTTTGTGTGAGCATGTTCTTTGTAATAGGATCTTTAGCACTCACATCGACATTGATGAAAATGGTAAGTTAGCTTCTTGTGTAAACTAAGGTATGTTCTAATGGCATATTCTATGTTGTTTTGATGATAACAAACCATTGTAAGTTCTAATGTTTGTGTGAGCATGTTCTTTGTAATAGGATCTTTAGCACTCACATCGACATTGATGAAAATGGTAAGTTAGCTTCTTGTGTAAACTAAGGTATGTATAATACACACAAGAAAGCTATATTTATGGAAGGAAGGAGGCAAGGAGGTTGGTTGGGAAATAGGGCTCTTCAAAGAGTCCCTAATGTATATGGCATAAGAACTTAATATGCTAGTGCTTATGTTTCTCGTTCTATCTTGGTTTATCTTATAAGCACTTAGCTTTACACTTAATTGTTCTTATATCCTTTTGCCATGCTTCCTTGTACTTAAGATTGTCCATATCCTATCTATTTGCATCAAAGTTTGCCATAATCAAAAAGGGGGAGATTGTAAGCCACAGAGGCGAACGAACTCGGTTTTTGATAATGGACAAACACTTGATGTTTGTGTCTAATGTTTTCATCTATGTGATAGAATATTGGAACTCAATATGGAAGCTCTAAGTACTTCAATCAAGCCATGTTCAAGATTCAAAGACATACTATTCAAGGCTTATCTTTCAAGATTGAAGATTGAAGACTTAGGTTGGTTAGATTAGCTTTGTCTTTATTGGTCTTTATCATTAAGCTCTAACCAATGCTCAAATGAACATAAGCTCTTCACTCTAGTCTTGCATACATGTTTTCATAAACACGTTTTCAAAAGGCTTAAGTTTCGAAATGATCTTTACATGTGTTCTTATACAAAAAGCTTTTGATTTCATAATTAAAGTCTTTTAGAAAAGTTTTCCAAAGTGTTCTTATGTGTTACCTTTTGGGAAAACCTTTTAGACTTCATTAGACTTGAAAACAAGTGTTTAAACATCATCTCTCATACTCTGAAAAGTCGGTCAACCGAGATTTTCTCGGATCAACCGAACAAAGTACTGAGAGTTGAGCTGTCTTGGTTCGGTCGACCAAGATCTGGTTCGGTCGACCGAGATGACCAAGGTCGGTCGACCGAGGTCCCAAGTCGGTCGACCGAGTTTTCCTTCGGGTCCCACCGAGGCTCGTGTTCGGTCAACCGAGGTGCATTTGCATTACTAGCCAGTTATTTGACCGCTTCAGTCGTTTTTCAGTGAGATTTCAAATGGTATAAATACTCCAAAGCTTTAGAATGACTCTAACAATTAGAAAGGCTTGCATATCAAATATTCATTGATCTCTCATCAAGCGAAACACTTTCAAAGCAAAATACTCTTCATCCTTATGATCTAAAGCATTCAAGAGTATTCTTTCAAAAGCAAGACAAAGAGTGGACTTCATATGTTCAAGAGCTAAATTGTTTGTGCTTCAAAAGTATTATATCTTTCACTTAGAAGAGTGAACTTCATTGTATTGAATTCCATCTTATTCCCTTTCTTAGTGATAGGGTTAATTTTGTAATAGACCTACTTAGTGTGGGCAAGTTCTTAGTGAGCTTTTGTTTGTGGTTGTGTTTGTAAAACTCTTAGTGAGTTAGCCACAATTGTAAAGTCCTACTTTGTGTGGGCATCTTCTTAGTGAAGTTTGTTGAAATCCTTGGGTGCGGCTCAAGGTAGTGGATGTAGATTCTAAGTGAATCGAACCACTCTAAATCCTTTGTCTTGTTGATTGGGTTTTTGCTTTAGCTTTCATTCATCTTGCTCAAGTTCTCACTTGCATTGATTAGTATTCGAAAAAGTTAGCAAGATTAGTTAAAACCCAATTCACCCCCCCCTCTTGTGTTTTACAGCATGTTCACAAGGCAAATTAGTTATTATATCTTCAAGAATGAAGGTCAATAATGAATCTCCAAAGGTTTTAGAAAGGATACATGGAGATATATATGCGCCAATACACCCACAATGTGGACAATTTCGATATTTCATGGTTTTAATTGATGCCTCAACGAGATGGACACATGTTTGCTTGCTTTCAACTAGAAATGCAGCATTTTCCAAACTACTTGCTCAAATTATAAAATTAAGAGCTCAATTCCCAGATTATACAATTAAGAAAATACGTCTTGATAATACTGCTGAGTTTAGATCTTAAGTTTTCGACGATTATTGTTTATCAATTAGGATTGAAGTTGAACATTCAGTTGTTGATGTCCATACCCAAAATGGTTTAGCAAAGTCTTTTATCAAACGACTCCAATTAATTGCTAGACCATTACTTATGAGGTCAAAACTCCAGATTTTTACTTGGGGTCATGCCATATTGCATGCTGCAACATTGGTCCGAGTAAGACCAACTGTATATCATAATTATTCCCCATTGCATATTGTTTTTGGTCGAGAACCCGATGTTTCTAACCTACGAGTTTTTTGTTGTGCTGTGTAAGTACCAATTTCACACCCACAATGTACCAAAATGGGTCCCCAACGAAGACTTAGAGTTTACGTTGGGTATGATTCACCATCTATTATCCGGTACATAGAATCATTAACGGGTGATTTATTTACGGTAAGATTTACAGATTGCCACTTTGATGAAATGACATTCCCAACCTTGGGAGCGACAAAACTACATCCCGAAAAACAAAATAATCTTTCATGGAACGAAACAACTTTATCTCACTTTGATTCCCGCAGTAATCAATGCGAACAAGAAGTTGAAAAGATCATTCATTTGCAAAAGGTTGCAAATCAACTCCCATATGAGTTTGTGAACACGAAAACATGACAAAATCTTATATACCAGCAGAAAATGTCTCTGCAAAAATTGATGTCCCTGTAGAACAAGTTGCTATAGCCAACGAATCTAATATAAGCCAAAAATGTGGTCGACCAGTTGGTTCTAAAGATTTTGTACCTCGAAAGAGAAAGTTATAAGATAAAAACCAACAAATACTTCCAGAAGAACAAGTTAAATGAATGGTTGATCAAACAAATGAGAATATTGAAGTTCCAGCAGAACAAGTGTTCGAAAATAATGTAATCACAATAAATTACTCATTATCTCATAAATTGTGGGAGCGAGAAAATATTATCATAGAAAATGTCTTCGTATTTAATATGGCCCTTGAGGTAATGGAAAATGAGGATCCTGAACCACAGTCCATTGGAGAATGTAAATATATAGATGATTGGCCTAAATGGAAAGAGGTCATACAAATGGAGTTAAAAATCCTTAGAACATAGAAAAGTGTTTGAACCTGTAGTTCGAACTCCTGAAGATGTTATCCCTGTAGGATGTAAGAAAGAGAAACGAGAAAATGAAATTACGAGATACAAAGTAAGACTTGTAGCACAAGATTTCTCTCAAAGACCAGGAATTGATTGTGAGGAAACCTATTCTCCATTAATGGACACTATAACATTTAGATTCTTAATAAGTTTGGTTGTGTCACAAAGGCTTGATATGCGCCTTATGGATGTAGTTACTGCATATCTATATGGTTCACTTGATAGTAACATATACATGAAAGTCCCTGAAGGATTAAAAGTGCCAGAAGCATATGAGAACTGTCCCAAGAATATGTTTTCAATCAAATTGCAAAGATTATTATACAGATTAAAACAATATGGACGAATGTGGTATAATTGTCTTAGCGAATATCTGTTGAATGAGGGATATAAAAATGATGATGTCTGCCCTTGTGTTTTCATAAAGAAAACAGATATAGGATTTGCAATTATCTCAGTTTATGTTGATGATTTAAATTTAATTAGGACTCCTGAAGAGTTAATCAAAACTGCAGAATACTTACAAAATGAGTTTGAGATGAAAGATTTATGAAAGACAAAATTTTGTCTTGGTTTGCAAATATTTTCCTGAAGGATTATTTGTTCATCAATCCACATATACAGAAAAGGTTTTAAAGCGATTTTATATAAACGATGTGCATCCATTGGCATCACCTATGGTTGTTAGGTCGCTTGAAGTTGATAAAGATCCATTTAACCCACTTGAAGATGGGTAAAAGATTCTTGGTCCTGAAGTATCATACCTTAGTGCAATAGGCGCATTGACTTATCTTGCAAATTGCACTAGACCTGACATAACTTTTTCTGTAAATCTCCTTGGAAGATATAGTTTTGCACGATGACATTAAGCATGTCCTTCGATACTTAAAAGGTACAATAGATATGGGGATATTGTGACGCCCCGTCCCTCTCGGGTCGGGTACGCCGCGTGCCTCTCGGCACTGGGTTCTATCTTTTACAATATAAATTACAAGTGGATAAAATTTTCTTCTAAACTATTCTATTATTTCTAAGTTGACTTCGGTCTTTGACTGAATCCCAATGTACGGATTTCTAATCCCAAGCTTTCGCTGCGCACTCTGATACCAAAATCTTCTAATCTGGACATGTGTCTAGCGTTGACTCAATTCTTGTCTTGGTTCAACTCTACACCTCAGAATGTTCTTGTTTTATCTGCTCAATCCTGCAAGAACTAAAACAGAAAATAGAGAAATGGTGAGCTATAAATAGCCCAGTGAGTCCCCAGTGAAGTGTGTGATAGTGATTTTGAAACTCATTTTATTTCGCAAACATTTTATTTTGAAGACACGGAGAAACTTTCTTTATTTAGAAACACTTTTACTTTTCCAAAAATCATTATCTTTCAGAGAACATTCTCTTTATCTTCTTCCCAAAACAATTTAGAAATTTATTTTATTTTAAAAAATATTTGCTTTAACTGGAATGCTCTTTCTTTTCAATTTCAGAAATATCCACCGGAATAAAAAGACCATTCCGGGTAAAGAGCAATATCCACTGGAATAAGAAGACCATTCCGGGTATCAGATTCAGAAATAAAAGAGTGCATGACCGGCCAAGTCAATAGCTCTTTAGTTAGTACCAGCCTCACGCCAGACATATATATGATTTTCAACCTTATCCCCACTTCATAATTATTCCACAAACTGGGGGTACCGCCAGTTTGGTACAATACTAACAGCCCCTGAGTTAAACCTCCTAACCCCGGAGACATGTCAGCAGTCATGATTCCATACGTGGTAACGCAGGGGATACAGTCAGCCCGTTGCTTTCCCTGCCCCTAACGCTTCCACGCAGTATCGGGATCCCGTCTAGACAATTTCCGAACTATCGATGGTTCGAGATGCCCTCGTACAGGTGACTAGCCTCGCACAGTGCAAGCCCCCACCGATAGAACCATAAATCCAGAATTCCAGTATCTTTCCAGAATTGTCATTCGTTCACTTTTCCATAAATACTTTTCAGAATCTATTTAGAAATACTGTAACTTTTTCATTTATAAACATGTTCCCATAAACATTTATAAAACAAGTTCTCCGGTTTTGAGAGGGAACTCACCTTAGCCTCTTCGTTCGTACTTTCCTCAAGATCTGTACCTATTGTGCAAATACCAATTCTTTAGGAAATACTTATAAAACTTAATAATATGCAAGACTTAATATGCCTAAACATATTCAAACTAAGTTTCTAGGCTTTTGGGTCTTTTGGGTAAATTTCTAAAGTTTAGGGACTAAACTGTAAATATTTATCCTACGACATTTCTACGCTTTTGTGGACATAATTATATCATATATGCTATTATTAGTCTTATAAATTCTCCGAAAGTAGTTTATAGGCTTTAACGGGCCTTGAAAACGAATTATAAAACTATAGGGACTAAAACGTGATTTCTAAAAGTTTTATCAGATTCCAAATAGGTTTAATTATTTTCAGAATTATTTCCTTTTATCTTTCTGATCTAATTTGAACATTAAAATATAGAGTAGACCATTTAAGATTTATTTATTATTTTATAGGACTTATGTGCTAATTTTTATTCTCCTTTTAAGTCCTTACTAGATATTTCCTAAACTTCCCTTTTCTAAAATAAATCACACCCACACTAGATTATTTCTCCTCCCTTTTCCTGATCGTTTCCCAGCTCCAATCTCCCTTCTCTCTTTCTTCTTCTGCGAGAATACCCAGTTCCCAACCCCTTTCACATATCATCATCTTCTTTGTTCTTTGTTCTTCTCTTTCTTTCTTCATCATTCTTCTTCTTCTCCCTTATTCTTTTTCTCTTCTTCCTCTATTTTAATTTTTCCCCCAAAATCCAAAATCCCCAATTTCTATTTTCCTCCTTATTTTCTCTATTTTCTGATGATCTAGTTTCTTTTCAGGCGGGGTATGCTCCGGTTGGTGTCGGTCTTCGGTCCGGTGTTGTTCTTTCCCTCCGGGCGGTCGAAGCTCTCCGGTGGGGTAAGTTTTCTGTTTTTTCTTCTTCTTATTTTCTATTTTCTTAGCCTTCTCTTCTATTTTATTAATTTCTATTTTTATTATTTTTATTATCTATTTCTTCCTCAGATTAGCCCTGCTGCCTCCACCGCTGGGCAGCCGACGTGCTGCCGCCGCTGACCACCACCTTCACAGGTAGACGCTGTTTCTTTTCCTATTTTATTTTCTGTTTTTCTTTTCTAATTTATAATTTATTATCATAACTGTTATTATTATTTTCTATCTGTAATTTTTATATTTTAAATTTTCGCTCTCAGATCTTCATTGCTGCCGCCGCTGAGTTTCCGCCGCCGTCGCCATCACCGTCCGGTCAACAGTTTTCTGGCTAAGGAGGTAAATACTATTCTTTTTCTTTCTTTTCTTTTTATTTGCACTACTGATAATTTAAATACTATAATTATTGTTAATGTTAGAGTTCCAATTTAATTGTTGATGACTGCTACCATGAGTACTATTATTAATATTATTCCTCTTGTTTTCGTGATTCCTTGCTACTGCTGCTGCTGTTTTTATTTCTTTCATTGTGACTGATTATTATTACTATCCTTCTTATAATTATTTGTCACTGGTACAGTGAGCATACACTTAATATGAAAAGAGATGAAATAAATATGTATGAATTAACAAGTGGTTCCAAATTCTAATATTGAAACGCTCTTGTTCGCTTTCCAATATTAGAACTGGATATTTCTATTTGCTTAATGTCTATTTAATGCAAAATATATGTTACTCTTTTCTAGTCTAGGATCAATTAAGAATGTAGACTTATATTCATCTGGTTCATTCGTCTTAACCGGACAAAAATCCGATTAGTAAAGTCTCCACCAGTGGGGTGGGTCACGAATGCTCCCGGGATTGCGTTTCCACAATCCTCGGGCACAACAGTCTCAGAGAATATAATCTACTTTCTTTTATGAGCCCGATTAACCTAACTTTATTATTGCAGGATTATGATAACATAAATAAAAATACCTGTCTATCGCAGCCAAATTCACCGCCAGAGATTCTAGGTAGACGGAATATTATTTTGGAGCGGGGTCTATTTTGGGAAAGTTTTCCCTTTTTAGAAAGTTTACTTAGAGAGAGAATGTTTCCAAAAGAGGAAAGGTGCGAGTGAAATGAGGGGGAAGTGCCTTCTATTTATAGTAGTAATTAGGGACCTTTCTTGTATTTGTAAGGACTTTTTATGTAAATAATTCAGGGACTATTAACGCTAATATTTTTTCTTTCTTGGTGCGCAAGTACAAGATAATCATCAATATTTTTCATTTTTCTTTTATTTCTCAATTTTTTTCAATTACTATTATGCCCTTATCTTTTAATAAAATTACTATTTCATTGTTTGGACTATTTCACCCTTGTTAATTAATCTAAATGACATTTTTAACCTTATCAAGTGAAAAATTAATATAATACTAACCTTTAAATTGATATCCGAAATTATGGGTCGTCACAGATATACTATTCACAAAAGTCTGAATGTTCTTTAATAGGATGTGCAGACGCATGATACCCTCTCTGATCCACATAAATCCAAATAACAAACAGGCTACTTGTTTACACGTGGAAGGACTACAATATCATAGAGATCTGTTAAGCAAACTCTAACAGTTACATCCTCAAACCACTCAGAAATTATTACAATCCATGAGGCAAGTAGAAAATGTGTATGGTTAAGGAACACGATGCACCAAATTCAATCATCATGCGGATTAGCGTCAAATAAAAGAGAGTCCAACCATACTATATGAAGATAATGCAGCTTGTATTGCACAACTCAAAGGAGGCTACATCAAAGGAGATAGAACAAAGCATATTTCTCCAAAGTTCTTCTACACGCACGAGCTTCAGAAAAGTGGCGACATCAAAGTTTAACAGATTCGCTCAAGTGATAATGTGGCAGATTTATTCACCAAAGATTTATTCAGAAAGTTGATACATCATATTGGAATGCGTCATCTTAAAGACATTCAATGATCAGGGGATTAGTCGTACTCTTTTTCCTTCGTTCAGGTTTTGTCCCACTGAATTTTACTGACAAGGTTTTAACGAGGCGGCGATTAAATACTTCAACATCAATTGTAGTCATTTTCTTAGTTTGGTTTAATTTTTTTCACTGGGTTTGCCAAATAAGTTTTCGTGATGCAATTTTCTTGTATAGATTAGTCATTCAATGGGGAGAGTTGTAAATAATGAATGACCAAACCCATAAAGCTCATAGAGTGTGAGACCCATGAATCAAAGAGTTTTACCTCTATAAATATAGATCTTTGATTCATATCAATACACACCTATAATATTCTATTCTCTTTAAACTTCTTCTCCCCCTTCATATTATAACAATATTAATATAATTATTACTTCCCTGATTCACAACATAAGTCTTTTTAGTTTCTTTATTTTTTTTTCTCTGTCTTTTTTCAAAATATATATTATTTTTCAACTTATAAGTATATATTTTTTTAAATTACTCCAATTTATACTATAAATAGATAGAAAGAGTGATAAGTTGGTGATTAAGAATGAAAGGATATAACAATAAAAAATTTCGTTTCCCCTTTCATGTTAAATTACCTAGAAGAGAGAATATATATATATATATATATATATATATATATATATATCAACATGCCCTTATCTCTAGGAAATTGCTCAATTATCTACCTTGTCAATGGAACAAGATCCTATCTGCTATACTTGTATTTATTTGGTGCCATATATACATGTCATGTGACTGACCTTTTCATTCGAGCTTCAATATTAAAGGTCGCACATCTCTGTTTTTAAGGTAGTAAAGAATTTAAATTGTAAGATATATTTTACTTGCGTTCACTTAAAGATGTGTGTACACTAATAACTTAGAAAAAGATGACCTCTACACTTGACATTAATCAAACTCCAACCTTCTAAATAAATGCATTACTAGCATAACACCACGTTTGATAAGTTTGCCAATTAAGTTATTCTCGAGGGACTTGTCTTATATAGTTTAGCTTCTTTTACAGAAATCATGAATATGCCGAAGGGGTTAACAAGACCACAACGACAGATTAAACTTAACAAAGTTGCATATCATCCAAAAAATATATTACTCATTCCTTCCCAAATCGAAGAATGTACATTTCCTATTTTAATTTGCCTTAAAATAAATATCTATTTTTTAAAATAGCCTAAACTACCATAACTAACAATCGTATTGATCCTACCATTAATATCTTTAATTAATAAAAATATTCTAACAATTTATTTATGATCAAACTATTTCTATTAATTACTGTGCAGATGTGTACATTCAAGTAATAAATATTGGCTTATACCCTTTTAATTTTCAGTTAGGCAATCATTTAGAGGAAGTTTATGAATACCAAGGATTTTAACCAAATGATAAGGCAACAAAAATTTGAAGTCTGGATAAGATATTAAAAGAAAACAAAACTTACTAAATCCCTTTCAAATAAGGGGAATGCTCATCAGATTAAGAATGGCATTTTGGCAACTGTTAGTACTGTTGGATTCATATTCAATTGCCAACAAGTCTATATACATCAATACCACCCCATATTTCTCATGTGGCATCTTTCTCTTGGACTTTTTCATATAGTCCTTTTCTCCTCAAATGCCAATTATAACTCACAAACAGAATGAGCATCTTTCGTACTAGGACGCCTCCAAGCCCCTTAAATAATATATGAAGCTAAGTGCGGTATCAGAAAACGTACCCCCTCAGCCCTAATTCAGGAATTGTTGAACCAGGGTCCAACTGCACCATTGACATGTCCATTGCCATGGATTCCAACGCCATTTGGAATGACGGAAGGTGGCAGTCCAACGGCCATAGGAGGTGGAGTAGGAGGGTACATTCCATGAGTATGGGGGTGCGAGTGTGGACTTACTAGAGG
This sequence comes from Vinca minor, assembly GCA_026122235.1. NCBI lineage: Eukaryota > Viridiplantae > Streptophyta > Magnoliopsida > Gentianales > Apocynaceae > Vinca > Vinca minor. The sequence continues at coordinate 8,103,706 of JAOCZM010000040.1, read as the reverse complement.
ACTACCAGCAGGGCTTCCCTTTCGCTGTTGGATAGCATGTATCTGTCTGAGTCCGTCTTCATGTATGCGCGATATTGTCTCCAACTCCTTCATTGACAAAACTTCTAAGCCTACACCATAAAGTGGGGCATGACGTGACATTTCTTCCTGAAGTGAAGCCTCGAGATGATGGATATATTGCTGCAAAATATAAGAACAAAAGCTGTTACTAGATCGGTTCAATTTCAATCAATGATTGCAGGTTTGAATTTGAGCAAGAAGAAATCAAATTCAGATCTCAATTATTTTCCAGAATTATGTTGCATATCGACAAATTTTACTGAAGGGAAAATAAAAAATAGAAAATGCAGCATTGGAGGTGGACCGTGGACGATGATCATAAATGCCAAAGGACTTGAAAGAACAAAAAGTGACAATTCCCAAGACCTGGAAAAGGTAAAAAGTGATAACGGCATCTCTTGGAATCAAAAGGATTATGAACTCAATGATGCCTAAATAATGAAACAAATTAGAAACTACTGAACACCAAAAATTATACTCCACAAGACTTGGAAAAGGTGAAAGCGATAACCATGTCCGTTGGTATAGGATTATAAAATCAATGGTGCCTAAGTAGGATGCGGTGCTTTTTTTTTTCCTTCCTGAAGTAATGGTCTTCTACTGCTCTTAGGTAGTGTGCAAAGCAGGACCGTGATTGACAAGAACTTTTAAGTCAATATAATTTCAAAGCAGATTGATGTTAGGTGATAGCTTAAGAGGGAAAAACTACGCAATGCAAATACCTCACAAGCTTGGAGCTTGGATTCCATGCCATCAATATAAGTTTCACATCGAGCAACTTGCTCTTCCTTCTCACGCTTCTCCCCTTCAGTTTGCCCAACTGTTTGGGTCAATCGTCGAACCTCATCTTCAAGTGATTGTCTTAATTCTTCCCTAGTAACTGTCTCCGTGGCATACCGTTTCAGCTCTTCATCAAATCTTTTCCGAGCAGCTTCGGCACTCTTTAACCTCTCTGCAAGAGCATTCTTCTCCTTCATAACTCTCTGCAATAACCATACGATGGCAGCAGAAGTTCATCAATTTTAACATCTAATAGAAAATAAACAGCGTAATTACCTAGAATTTACACCGATTTTTAAAGTCACCAACGAACAGCAGAGAGCATTCTCATTGGCATGGTATCAGACACTTCTAGATGTGCATTACTGCTTATAGGCTTATGTAATCCCCTCCCCATTTTGTGTAATTATGGAGAAGTTTTGGGAGTGATGGACTAAAATTAGTTTACCAAATTAGGTTACGTTCATAAGTCAAACACAATCGATATATCAAAAATTAACAAATCAACAAAAAGTAGATCCGAAAACCAACCTTCAATTCATCCCGCTTACGTGATCTCAATTGTGTAAGTTGCGTCTCCGCATCATGTAGACGATCTTGAAGAACTTTCTTCTCCGCAGAAAGTTTTTCTATTTCATCATATTTTTCTGAGCGAAGCCATTCAATTTGACTCTCAGCATCTTGTATCTGTTCAGAAAGCTCCTTTCTTTCCCTAGCAAAACAATCTGTCTCGGTTTTCATCTCAGACTGCCATTTCAAAACCATAATATCTTTCAGATATCAGTCAAGAAACTGGCAGTTCTTTGTAAACCTAGGGTCAAGGATATAAGATAAATACCTTTAGGCGGTTATTAGCAGTCTCTGATTCAGTCAACTTCTGAGACAAAATAACTTTTTCTTTCGCCATACCATCAAGTTCGGATTTTCTTTCTTCACGAAGGCGAAGAATTTCATCTTCACTGGAACATAACTGATGCCAAAGAGCTGCCCGATCAACATTTGCAAGTTCAGCAACCTCTCGCATCATACTCAGAACTGGTCTAACGATCTCTTGTTCCTCACAAACCAATATCACTAAGATTTCCAACTCTAAATCTACTTCACGAGAACTTTCTGTTGTATTAGTAGCGCGGTCAACAAGTCGCTTGAGAATCCTCAATCTGTAGGACTCGTCCGCGTACCATTTGAATAGTATAGTATAAAGCAACTTTACAAATCCTCTTATACAGGGATCTTTAGAGAGAGCCAATGTCTCAGCAAGACCAAGCACCGAGGAAAAATCATCGTGTTGAGCTCTTAACTGCTCGATGCCTTCTCCCTCTATAGTTGCATCAGTCTGCTGAAAATTTTCAGTAACATATTGTGATACCAAATTTAATCTTCGAGCTAACCGCCTCTCTAAGACTATGGCCACGGACTGAGCCACAATAGCCCCCCGAGCCACAGCTCTCTCTAAAGTTTGGGAAGAGTCAACAGCAAGGCAAGGGATGGATAACATTTCAATAAGAATATAAGTATCTGAGAAAAAATAATTAGCACGAAAAGCTTGCTCATTTACAGCTATTCTTTCGGAAGGCCCATTTTCACCACATAAGAAAATCCCACAAGAGATCCCTGAGCAATCATCGCCAAAATCATCATCACAGTCAATATCTCTCATAATAGCTTCAGCAATATCTGCACAGCTATGTACAGTTCGGCTCAAGTAATCAAGCACACATGGGGAGACTTCGCAACCTAATTGCTTTAGCCGAAGACGGACAGCTCTGACCTGCAGAAGGATAATGGGAAGTAAGATTTACGCTTTAACAGGAGGAGGGGGGCAGAATAGAAAAGGTTTGCTAACGATATCGAATAGTATGGATATAATCCTATTTAATTGTATTCCATACTGCTTCTGGAAGATGTTGGCAATGCAACGCAGCTTTGAAGATAAAATCCACTGTTGCTGCTAGAGGTTCATCATTTGAATCTGCCAAAAGACCATATGACTGGAAAAGTACACGTTCCCATACTTCACTACTGCACTCCAACTGGCTAAGGGCACCAAAAACCTGAGGAACAGAGATTTCCAATAAAATTTGCATAATAAATTCTGAACATGTGATCGAGCAGAGCACTTTACAGATATTTACTGACAACAAAATGAAAAGCAAAAAGCACATAATGACACTTGTATAATAGAGAAAATACTTCATTAACAATCTTACAGGCAAACGCAAGCTTGGTTCTGCATCGGGCTTTTCAAGCCGATCCAAAAGTGCACAAGCAGCAAGCGGATGTTCTGAATGTTCAACCAATTTTGGTACCAAAGCAACCAGGTCTGGTTGTAGATGCTTTGGGGCTTTGTCCAATACAAGGGAAATTTTCTGAGCAGACTCTGGCCTTCTTCTTGGCTCAGGGCAACCTTGTGGAACAGCTCCATCAAGTGCTCTGAGTGAGTTCACAATTAACCCGAGAAGCTCCTCAGACTGCTCTGGCCATTTGGTCTGAAATTACAGCTTCTCCAGTCAGTTAGTTCCAGAAAAGTTGTCAGAACTACACAGTTTATAGGTGACAAAGCATCTGTACCTTCGAGCGTAGTGAAGGATTTTTGGATGAACCACCAGCAGATGTTTCTGGAGGACAGATCGGCTGCCCAGCAACATGTTTTTGAGCTATACCATTTCCACTAATATCTGAGCTTTGCACCGCGGAGGCATTCATGATCTCATTTATTTCTGAACCTAACCTGCCATGCAGAGGAAGTTGTGCGGATTCCGCAGCTCCAGTGCCTCTACCTGATTCTAGAGGAGTGGTCGTGGCACTACCATCTGAGGAAGGTTTGGAACTTACTTCAGAGGAATCATCAATGCTGCTCCCTTCTGAAGGTTGACAACACTCGACCATTATATCCAGCAGCAAATCAATGATGGCTTGTTGCAAAACTTTAACTCCCATCAACAAGTTCATCAGACTGGGGGATGACTTATCATTCTTATTCACCTTTTTTCCATCATTAGCGCCAGATATCTTTGTGGGAAGAAGCAAACGCTTGACTTTAGCAGGATCATCAAGATAAACACGAAGTCCAGTCAGAAAACCAGCAATAGCACCAGCATCCATAAGAAGTTTCTCTCTTAAGGTGACCTGGGGTTGAGAAGGATTGTCTCCATAAGTGAGGTGGAATCCTGCCCGAGAAAGAAGATTTCTAAATATGTCCTCCTCATCACCACTTATTCCTTCACTATCCTCAGAATCAATCAGTTCATCAGGGTCAGTTGTCAGAGCATCCTGATCATCCTCGGAAGCCAAAACCTGACAAATGGAATACAAACACTTCTTCAGGTAAATGTTGTTCTAAGATTTAAAAGGTCAAGAAAATATGGACCATCTACTTACTACTTACTTAGGTCAAAATGCTACACTATATGAGAATGAGATGAAGCCTCTGAACTACAGCTAGTGTATTTGTTTTCTCTTTCATTACAAACTCCAATGCAACATTTTCATTTTGGGCATTTTTACACGTGTATTTTCCATTTTTACATGTGTGCATGGATATAACATGCCTTTTTTCCTTTTCTTCTGGGGCACGGGGGAAGCAATGTATACCTAAAAAAGAAGGCATTTTCAGCTATCTAGATGCATATGAATAGAGAGCAAGAGAAATAAAAAGAACTTTCAAGTATCTCAGCTGAAGAAGCCAAAAGATTCCTTAGATCCAGAGTTGCATGTTAAATCTAATAAACCCCTAGACGTGCCTCCATCTTCTTTCAATTGGACGAGGGAACTTGCTTAAAAGTAAGATAAGTTCAAGGTTATCATACTTATTTTCTAATATACCTTTCTCACCGAAAACTTTTATCAATTATTGGCCAGTTCCAAGTAATGACCCTATATATTAACACTCAGCACATCCTTGATATCCTTTTTTTTTTGTTGAAAAGCGCATCCTGGATTTCCTACATTGCAGAATTAGCTGAAGACCATCCTAATAGTCACTGAAATGCTTATGCTTAGATCATTGTTTTTATTCTCTCTTCTTACTACCATATATGGAATGCTTACTATCTGGTGACTGACACCAGCCACCTTCCAGAATAGGAAACAAAATAAAGAAAACAAAAGAAGCAAGCAGGTATACTGCCACACGGGGGGCTATACGAGCTTCAGAAACAAAGACATCAGATTTTAGTTATACATAGACTGAACGTAAAAATACTAACCTCAAGATCTTGGAAGTCAAACCAAGGACAGCAATCCAAGATTTCACAAACAAAGACAACAGTATCACGCACAAGAAATCCAGCATCTGCTTCCAACATATCAGATACTTTCATAAACTGAAGAACGGAATTGTTCCATGTTTTTGTGCATATAGAAGACTCCTTCCACACTGTCTTTGAAGGATTCTTTTGGTTTACAATTGCCATCCTGTACTTGACCCAAAAATTCTTCTCAGGATCACTACCAGCAGATTGTTCGCTTTCTAGGTATATGCATATGGTATCAAAGGACTCGTAGACACCTGTGCCAACAAAAGCAAAATTGAAAAAAAGAAGACAAAATCAACTGCAGGAACTCCAAATAGTTACATTAAATTATCTCAAAGGAGAAAAATATCATAAAAGAAAGTCCACCAACCAATTCGAAGTTCACATCCCCCAGCTTGAAAGAATTTGCTAAAGATTTTACGAGTTTCCATTATTTCTTTGAAGGACATAAAGTTCTCCACCTTCCACGTAAATGAACTCCTTTTTTCAATTTTTCCAGATGATGAAATGGCATTTCCTGACTCGGAATCCTGATCAGTAAAATCCTGCATTATTGATGTTTCTTTCAGAATAAGGACTTCAGCAGTGAAGATGACAGTGTCCTTGTCCTTGTCTAGGAACCCAGAATCTTGATCAAAGAGGCTGGTGAGCGTTACAAATTCCCGCCAACCCCAGTCTTTTGCAGCTTTGGAATAACGATTCTGAGATTCCTTTGTAACACTCTTCTCTGGCATCTTATGGTTCTGGACGGATAACCGGTGACTCACAAAACAGCTCCAATCATTATTAGTATTCCGTGAATCTGTGACCTCAAGAAATACTGAAAGATGGCAAGGTGGCTGAGACTGCCCTGAGAGCATGAAACATAAATTTAATATTGCACTTTGCACAACCCCGAGAGAGACAGGGGAGACGAGAAATACACCCTTAAAAACTCAGAAAGTTTCTAGACAGATGGGAAAAGTGAAGAATTATGTGATATATTTCGTCATTACGACATGGTTAAGTAACAGATTGATAGTAAAGAACCCAACTTAAAGATGTAAGGAACTGCACATTGCAGCTATACAACTTCACGGTCCTCAAGAAAAATGTATTAGGCAATAGCAAGTTTGGAAAAAAAATATTTATCAACACAATAGAAAGTATAAAAGAACAAGTTGAACCAATTTGACATTGCATCCATGCTTTATTCCAATACAAATATTACAAGGTTTTTGTTACTGTGCCAAGGATTTACAGCTACTTAACCGAGAATATTCTTACCTCTGGGGTAAACGATAAGTCGACAGTCCCGATTTCCAATTTGAAACCTCTTGCTCTTGATGCAAAGTCCAGTGATCTTCCTCTTTTTGAGGAGGTCTTTCAACCTTGTGAAATTCTCAATATGCCAAGTGAATTTCCCTGAATGGCCATCTGATTTTCTAGCACCACCGCCATTTCCACTCCTTCCGCCAGCGGACGACAGAGTCTTCAAGCCGAACTCCTTAATTACGTGGAATGACGTGCTAAAAACCGCAGTGTCATCCACCAAATAACCTGACTCTGACCCCACAAAATCCACCATCTTCATATAATCATTCCATCCCAAACTTGTATTATCCCCGCTTTTATTATCTGCGGCAAACCTCCCATAGGAATCCCTATGCATATGATTCAACCCTTGCTTCTGATTCAAAACCGACATCCTAAACAAACACCAACAACTCCTTTCAGAAACCCCTAAACTCTTCTCAGTATCCTTACTCTCTAAACACATTGACAAATACTCTACCCCATTCACCGAGCTCTGGTAAACACTAATCCTCAGATTACACTCCCCCGCCGGAAAAACCGGGCTCATTATCTTCTGAGTCTTAATCATTTCCTTAAATAAACTAAAATTATGAACCTTCCAAGTAAATTTCCCACTCAAAACATCTCCATTCGCAACAACACCAACTAAATTATTCGAAACAGGATGATTCGACATTATCTCATTATTATTATCCCTTGAAAAGCTAACAGATTCATGCAATATCAATATATCAGCCGTAATTAAAAGACAATCAGTATTACTAAACAAAAACCCTAACTTAGGCTCAATTATCGAATTTGAAGGCGTAAAATCACACCATCCGTGAGATTTCTTCTTACTCGAAAACCTATGCCAGCTGTCCCTATGAATAGACTTGGAAGAGTCAGTTGGATGCTCTACGGAGAGACGGTAGCTGGCGAAACAGTCCCATTTAGACGACGTCGTATTCCTAGGGTCCATGATTTGTAAATAGATGCTGATATAACCAGGCAATGCTTGGGAATCGCCTTTAGGGTAAATTAAAAGGCGGCAATCGTAGCCGCCGACCTCAAAATACTTACTCCATAGTGCCCTAGCTTTGATCTTCGGGAAATTAGCGATTGTCCATTTACATACTGCGGCGTAGCTGCTTCCATCGCTGCCGCCGCCAACACCCTCACCTCTACGCCGCTCGATGACAACGGTCTCCGATGCCGCCGATGCAGCTGTGACGGCGGCGGAGGAGGTTAGGTCTCTAGAAGCTGCTGCTGGATCCTCCGCCGCCGCCGCCATAGGCTTTTGAGGAGGCAACAATGATGATGATGACTGGTGGTGGTGGTGGTAGGAGGAGGAGGCGGCTACCGATGATGGTGATGCGACGGGGGAGGATGATGACATCAGCGAAGGAGGTTGGGAGGAGGAGGAGGAAGGAACGGCGGCGTCAGAGGAGGAGATGAGGTGGTGATTGTGGTGGTGGTGCTTCTTCATTGTTGTAGCTTAGGTTTTTTTGGAGAAGTCTAGGTTTTTTCTATATCTGTTATAATAACAATTCTTTTCTTTCTTTCTTTCTTCTCTCCCTAATAATTAATAATTTGTACTCTCTAATATTAATTATTATAGTAAAATTTTGGGGAATTTGGTGATGTTGTATGTATACAATACAATGTTGCTAAAATTGTTAGAATCGAACGATTTTACGATTCCATAGAAGCAAAACGTATTAAATCGGAAGTAGAATCGCAATATGGTAGAAGCATGGTAGAATCGTAGAAACGTAAAAAACGTACATTTCTACCGAGTCTACAAAATTTCCTATTCTTCATCAATTTCTTATATTACTAGAAATCCAGCATGTAATCAAACTCTTAACTCTGAGTTCGTAACCTTATGTCATTTTTTTTGTTTCGCATTTTCATAATATATGTGATTTGTTTTGTTTTGCATTTTCAGAATATATGTCATCTTATTCTACTCCTGATGTATCTCATATGTGTCTAATTTTTTTATAATTTCTAAAAAAGTTAATTGTTTTCAACATGCTATAGTATTTCGTACCTTTGCCAGTCTTGTGAAACCAATAAATGGTTCAGTCTTCTTTATATTTTAAAAGACTTGTAAGTTCTTTATTGTGAACTTTGTTGCATTATTATCTTTTAAAAAACACTTGTGAAACTATGTTTTATGGATTTTTCTCATATTGTTGGATCATATGATTTGATTTATATGTTACTTATTATTATTTTCATATAAAATGTATATTTTAACCTTTTGGTACGATTTTACGATTTATTTTACGATTCACGAGTTTACGATTCTACACCCATCTTCCGAGTCTACGTAGAATCGCGTTTTTAACAACCTCATGTTTGGGTTTTTGGGTTGCAGAACAAAAAATGTTCATATTTACATGTCCGGATTCTATGCGGAACAGGTTTTTTTCAATATAGTTGGAACATCTCATAACAGGTTTTTCGCGTGGTAAAAACAGAACAGGTGTTCTGAGGCTCAGATTAGCTGTTCGTTTTAAATTAATCTTAACCGTAAAAAAATTAATCCAATGTACAAGAAAAATTCTGCACGTATGAAATTACACACATTCCGCACTGGAGCCAACGTCCATATTTACTAATATTTTTATAGATGATATAGGCTTTAGACAAATGTTAATACTATCTACATTCCTTCCTATGAGACTTAATGATGCGAAAATTAAGGAAGTAAAAATTAAGATTGTTTTTTTTTGTGTCAAGGGTGCCACAGCCCAGTGGGGCTGGCCTTTGCCTACGACCGTGAGGTCGCAGGTTCGTCACCCTCCCCCTACATGGGGCCAAATAATTAAGATTGTTTTTAATCAAAATATCAATATTACTCTTTTAAATGAAATTAGCGGTATACAAAGTCATATTTAAAAGAATAATATTTGTATTTTAACTAACAAAGTATCTTGTTTTTTACTTCCTTAATTTTCGCAACATGTAATTGAAGTCTCTTATATTAAAGAATGGAGGAAGTACTATGCAATATCCGTTATCTTTTGATTAACACATGTACTAAGTCACGTAACATATGTTTTATATACAACAGGGTTACAAAATCACAACACATGCTCGCTCCAAACAAATTTGGACTGTCAATTTTTTTATTTAACCCTAAAAAAATATTAAATATGTATTAATTTTTGGTATTCTCCATCATAGGATTCATACCAAACTTGTTTGATGGTGGCTCATAGAGAGAGAGAGAGAGAGAGAGAGAGAGAGGAAGTGTGGGAGATTACATTTTTACTATTTTTTGAGAATAAATTGCGTTTTTTTACTAGCTTTGTCTTTGTGGGATATTTTTTCTTTTATGAATAACTTGTAAGAGATTTTTTTTTTATGATTTGTATCTTGGTATTTGACTTAAGTAAGATAATATAGATATTAGATATTGTGGCCGATTGAGAAATATATAATTTTGCGGCATTAATCCTTATCAAAATATCTTAAACCTAATATTATCATTAACAATATATGAAAATCATAAGTGTATCCACATAAGTTATGATCGCTTTGAGTCTTATAAGAAAATTTTACTACCCAAATTTATAAATTTGTCTTCCTTTAGAAAAATAATAATTTGGTGGTATCTTTTTGTTTTCTGGGATGATTTTATTTGATTCATTGTTTGGAAAAAAATAATCAATAAATTATTTTCGCACTTCCTTTGGCTCTTTGTGCATTTCTTCCTTATTTTATAAAGTTAAAAAATTATACAAACTTGTCACATCACTATAAAATGAGGAAAGAGATTTTTTTTAACTTTTAACTGTATTCATATCAGGACTATTTTTTTTGTATTTTAACCGTGATCGAAGAAATTTTTGCAAAGGGAGGGCGACGTGGACAGCTCACAGCTGGTCCATATCAGAATTTTCCTTGCAGAAAGGCCCAAAAAATTTCACTCAAAAGCTCTCATCATCATCATCTCAAAGAAACTACACATACCAACAAGAAAAAGACATTTTGAGGAAGAAAGTTTTCGAATTTTAAGCTTCAAAGGTCAGTGTTCTTCAAGATATTGCCAGTAATTTTGATAAATTTTGGTGAATGAACTTTTTTCACTTTTTGCTTCTGTTGAGAATTTCGCAATTTTCACTTTTAATTTTGCATTGTTTCAATGGGCATTTCAAAGGATTTCTGTGCTAATTTGGAATAGATAAAGAGTTCAATAATGGCAATTCTTGATCTCCTCAAGCAAGCTCAATTTCCCCAAGATTTTAGACTGTAACATTTATTTAATTTTATAAAGGATTATTTGTGTAAATGCATTTGAAAATGTTAAGAAAAGCCAAAAGTTTGAAGATTAGTTGCATTCAAGGTATTTTTATTTGCAGATATTTACTTTCTGATTGACCAAAAGTAGTCAGTAGAGAATCTCATAATATTTCTTACTAACTCCTTTCCATAATATAGGTTGTCTAGTACATGTAGCGAAAATTAAGGAAAGAAAAAAGTACGGCATTTTTTTTAGTCAAAATATCAATATTACTCTCTTAAATATATATATATATATATATATATATATATATATATATATATATATATATATGAGAGTAATATTGATATTTTGACTAATAAAGTATTTTTACTTTTTGCTTATTTAATTTTCGCTACATGTTCTAGACGACTTATATTATGGAATGGATGGAGTACTAGCTTGCAATTAGGCAGTTTCTACTTGATTTCGATATGCAACTAGATTGCCTTGCTAAAATATTATTTAGAATGACAATTCAATAAAGCACAGATCTTGAGAATTTGAGAGACTAGACTGTACACTACTACTTTGGATTTGTTCTTGTCTCAAGTTGCCAGCGGTGCAATTGTTAGAAGATTGTGTAGTACTTATTAGTACTTCTGCGTATAAGCGGGAGAATCATCTTGTCGCGTGTCATTGCTTACCTTGGTTGTATCAGGAACAGGGGCTTGTGCTCACATATAGTTATTTGTTTCTCGGCTTTTTTTTATATATCTTTAAGATTGACATCGCTTTTTTCCACAGATGGAGGTTGCCTGTCTCAATAGCGAGCCTAAATTTGATGATGAGGGAACCTGCACCACAGCAGAACATGATGATGAAGCATGCGGAACACCTCGGTTGAGAATAGAACCCGCAGTACCCACAATTGGTCTGGAGTTTGGCTCCTTTGATGAAGCTTACAATTTCTACAATGTTTATGCCAAGGAACAAGGATTTGGAATTAGAGTGAGTAACTCATGGTTCCGTTCGAAAAGGAAAGAGCGTTATAGAGCAAAACTTAGTTGCAGTAATGCTGGTTTCAAGAAAAAAACTGAAGCAAATCATCCAAGGTCAGAAACGAGAACTGGTTGTCCTGCGATGATAGTCGTTAAGCTTGTTGACTCTCAGAGGTGGAGAGTAGTTGAAGTGGAGCTTCAGCACAATCATCTGGTAAGCCCAGAAGTTAAACGCTTCTACAAGTCACATAAGAAGATGATTCTATCCGCCAAACAAGCGCAACAATCCGAACCTGTCACTGAAATACATACTATTAGGTTATATAGGACTACCACTGTACACAGAGCATGTAATGGGTACTCAAAGGCCGAGGAAAGAGATGGTCGACATCTTATTGATGAATCAAAGCATTTGGAACTGAAAGAAGGGGATGCACATGCACTCTACAGTTACTTCTGCCGCATGAAGTTGACAAATCCTGGTTTCTTTTATTTGATGGATCTTGACGATGAAGGGCACTTAAGAAATGTGTTTTGGGCCAATTCTAGGTCGAGATGTGCATATAGTTACTTCTGTGATACAATTGCAATAGATACCACTTGCTTGGCTTGCAAGTACGAGATGCCCTTGGTTTCTTTTGTCGGAGTGAACCATCACGGACAATCTGTATTGTTGGGATGTGGTTTCCTTGGCCGTGAATCAGTGGAGTATTTTACTTGGATGTTTAAGTCATGGCTTACATGTATGCTAGGGCAGCATCCTCGAGTTATCATCACCGATCAGTCCAAACACTTGCAGGTAGCAGTTGCTGAGGTTTACCCACATGCTCGTCATTGTTATTGTCTATCTTCTATCATGCAGCGTGTGCCCAAGAAATTGGGTGGGTTGAAAGGGTACGAAGCTATCAAGAAGCAACTGAATAGGACAGTTTACGATTCACTGAAGATAGCCAAGTTTGAAACTTCCTGGGACAATCTGATTAGTCAGCATGGACTTGGTGATAATAAGTGGCTTCAATCCTTGTATGAGGACCGAGGACGGTGGATTCCAGTGTACTTGAAAGACATCTCTTTTGTAGGAATGGTCCCTGTCAAAGAAATTGAGGATACTAAACCATTTTTCAATGGTTATGTGCATAAACACACATCGATCAAGGAATTTCTCGATAAGTATGATCTTGCACTACAAAGAAATTACATTAAAGAAGCTATAGAAGATCTTGAATCAAGAAATTCAACCTTCAAGTTAAAGACCAAGTGTAGTTTTGAGCTGCAGCTATCAAAAGTTTATACAAAGGCAATTTTTGAAAAGTTCAGAGCCGAAGTTTAAGGTATGTACTCTTGCTTCAACACCAGACAAGTAAATGTTTGTTAAAGAACGCGTTGAAGTTGATGGCAACAAGAAGGAGGTTAGGAATTACGAGGTTCTGTACGAGACAACGCAAATGGAAATACGTTGCATCTGTAGTTCGTTTAATTTTAAAGGTTATCTCTGTAGGCACGCTTTGAATGTTCTCAATTATAATGGCGTTGAAGAAATCCCATCGCAGTACATTCTATCGCGTTGGAACAGAAACTATCTATGATCAAGTTCAAAGGTATAATCATCTTTGCAAACGTGCTGTTCGAGTTGTTGAAGAAGGGGCTCGATCTCAGGTAAGCTATGAGGCTTTAATGCGAGAAATAGAAGAGTTGATGAGCAAATTTAGTGTTGTTGATGATAATTTGCTGTAATTGTAACCATTGAAACTGTAATTTAGTGCATAGACGAAATCATCTGTTCTTGCACATGTGAAAGTGTACATATTACTACAATTTTACTCCCTTTTACCACAATAGCCAGTCTAGATACTATGCAGAATAATTTTTTTTCCAGTACATACAGAATACCTCAAGACACTTGTCCTGAGCTCATGACAGGACATGTGTTTTGAGACTAAAAAACACGACAAGTGTTTTGAGGCTCAAAACAGTGTCCGTTTTAAATCAATTTTAACCGACAAGTTTTAATCCAACTGGACGAGAAAAGTTTCGCACGTGCGTAATTACCCTATTACGCACTGGAGCCCCGTCCACAATAGCAACTACATATTCAATTTGGTGGATTCAGATTGCACCATATTGGGACCATAATCTTTATTCATTTAGAAATTTGAATGTGAAGCTAGGCTGGGTGGCGGTTAGGCTCATAAGATTTCAATTGTACTCAAGAGATCAGATGCAGATTGAGACTCATAAGATTTAATTTGAATATAGATAGACTTTTTTATGCTTAGATTTAGATTAGATCTGAACTCATATAAGTAGGATCCAAGCCAAGTATGTGACCCAAGAGTTGTGAGTCTAAATTATAATTACATAGGCCCAAAAGATCCAAAATACCCAATTAAGACTGTTTCTTTATTTTAGTTTTATAAGAAACCAATGATATAATGCTAATGTTAATGAGCGATACATATTTTTTTCACAAAATATTTAGCTAATAATCGCTATTTATTTTATTTAAAAAAAATATTCACGTTTCGATGATAAAAATGAGTGTTAATAAAATTATAAGTAAAATTAATGAGCGGACCCAAATTAGATCCAAGACGCAATATGGTTGAGTTCGGACTCTAATTGAAAATATTTAGACGCAATTCAATAGAAATCCAAGTTGAATTTCAATTTAGTCTCAATAGTCTCCAAGTTGATCCTGGATCAATAATTTAAATTCAATAGTCTCAATTGACAGGCCTAGTGGCGGTGGTTCTTCATTGTTTTCTTTTGGTTGATGAAAAATAGTCATTCAATTTTTTTAGCCACAAAATTCGATGGTGTAATAATTATAATAGATAGCTAAAGTTTAAGAGTTTTTATCAGACGAGTAGATTCATTATCAGCTGTCGGATTACAGCTAAGTTTTAAAATATTGTAATTAGAATAATAGCTATTTTCTTTATTATTATTATTATTCTAAGTAATGTATTGGTATAGAGATGATGTAGTAATTGTGTGGTGGATAAAGACGGAGGTCGCAGGATTTATTTTCAAGTTCTAATGTAAGTCAATCAATGCGGGTAATTATCTCAAATTTAGAAAAGCATCTCTAAATGGTATATATTTGCTGTAACATGTTTTACTAATGGAGGATCGGGAGCGGACTTTCTATTCGTATATGGCGTGATCGCTGTCTAACTACCCAAAAGCAATTTTCAGCTGATCTCCCCTCTTAATTTTACGTGTTTTGAAAATTTGCAGGCAAGAATTCTTGAAGTTGTGGAAGACCTCTGGATTGTGCGTGGCCTCGGTTTTTCTCTTGCTTTTTTGGTATTAGTGTCTGGTTATACGGTTATAGAATTTTTTATTATAGGGCACTTATTCTTTAGTATTTTCTATGACCGCGAGTCTTTGTAATATTCTGGCTCATTGATTAACTGGAATTTTTCTAAGGCTTAATGCCTCATTTCAAAGAGTAGGGATTCATTGAAATTCCGCCTCTCTCACGTAGTTCCTAATATATATTAATGATATTATTTTCTTTTAAAAAAAAAAGTTGTTGAGTGTTAAGTATTCCTTTTTGAAATATCTAAAATCTAAATATAATAATGGAATTTTAGAGAAAAGTGTGACACTTAATAAATATTTATGAATAATAATACCTATGAATAGAACAAGGGATGAGACAGGAATCGAGTGAGAATACTTTTTTTTGGGTGCAAAGTTCAACTAATATACTGCATTTTCAAACTTGTTTGAAACACGATGTTCGATTAGAATTATATATGTGCAAAAAAATAGGGTTGGACTACTTTCTGATATAACTAGGGTTCTAAGAGAAAATGGGCTAGCAGTTGTGGCAACACGTGGGGAGAAGGCCTTCTACGTTAGGGACATTTCAGGAAACAATGTCGATTTACTATCGGGGAATATGTGATACATTCCTTGCGTTTAATCAACTCTTTCTATACATTTCCGTTGGTCAATTATCAATATTATCGTTATTCCAGTCTTAGATTTATTCTTCTGAGCCATATAGAGTGCAATATCATATGAAACACATCAAATTTCTGAGCTGGTTGGTTAAACACAAAATGTCTCCTCACTGCTCTTACCCCCTCTTTTAAATTCATGTACTTATCATTGGGAATTGCCATCAAGATTTCTTTTAATCGCGGGATAGCGGATACTTCAACCTGGACAGAGAAAGCTTCCCATTTTAGGACATCACTGAATGGAAGGACATAATGATCTGATATGATGACTGGAACACATTCAGCATAAATGGCCTCTACAATTCTTGGACTAGCAACTTCATACCCACTAGGGCATAAGCAAAACCTGGATTGCAGCATGAAGGCATGGTAATCTTGGCCTTTGGATAGGTATTCGTATACACGAAGAT
Source organism: Vinca minor (assembly GCA_026122235.1). NCBI lineage: Eukaryota > Viridiplantae > Streptophyta > Magnoliopsida > Gentianales > Apocynaceae > Vinca > Vinca minor. The sequence goes on along the minus strand of JAOCZM010000040.1, from coordinate 8,087,713 downwards.
CGTTGTCTCGGCCCTTCCAGTGTTGGAGAAGAATTGGCCTGATGGGTCCGTGAAGGCCACCCGCGAAAAAAGCAAGGTAGGCCCTTGGGGTGTTGGGTGGGGGAGGGGACCGGATCTTGAGGGGTACATCACCAGCTTTAAGATTAATTTCAGGCAGGCTCACATCTTTTTTTGGGTTGAATCCCTCTGAGGAATTGGCATTGCAGAGTACTCGTATTGATGTATTATAAAGAAATGGATTGCCTTTTGAAGAAAGGGGACCCTGAAATAGAAGAAAGAAAAGTTTCTTAAATAAGCATTTATTCTACTAAGTTGAAAATGACAAGAAAAAATGGCGAAAGCATATGGTAGAAACCCTAGAAAGAGATTACTTCCTCCCACCACTTTTAGTTGTTTTCTAAGCAAATACAAAGGTAATGACATAATATCTTTGTATCGATTCACTTAACCTTTTTTTCTCTCTTCCAACTAAAGCAACAAATAAAGGTAAAAGTGGAAAGTATTAGTAGTTAAGATTTAAGACATTATTAAAACTGCAAAAGAACAAGTAAAAATGGAGAATAAAAAATATGTATATATTGAGACAACTAAAAATGAACGGACGAATATCTTAATAGTTAATAAATAACCAGTTATTAAGGAGTGGAGAATTACCCAATCATGGCAAGAGAGCATGAAATGGTCAGCTCCTTGTGTTCTATTCCAGAAGGGATGCTTTAGTGGAGATGACTCTCACATAATCAGAAACAATCACTTGAAAAGGTGTAACGTCGTAAGTGTTGGGTTTGTAGAGTAATTTGACCATCCAAGCAACGCTAAATGGCATGAAGAAAACGTGAGCCAAATGAGGATCTCCAGTTCTGAATTTGTTGTCAGCATGCTCCATTTCTTGTATGAATCTTCCTTCACTGGCATATATGTTCTTGCAAGGTCCATCATGTACTATTGGTAACTCCCCTTCCTCGTATACATACACCTTGAATCTCTTCTCCATCTCCATATAACTCCTATTTTTGGGACAAAGTGGCATTAGCAAATTCTTTAAATGGTGAAGAAAGAGAGGTTATTTTTCCTATTTTAATAAGATAAAGCTGGAGCATTTTATTTGTAGTAATAAGTAATTGATTATTATTGGGATGCAGCAATTATGATACCAGTGATTGAAATTGTCAAGTGCTCTCTTCATACTTACGGATAAAGTAAGTACATATAATATAATAAAGTTTCTACTTACTAAAAGAAAAACAGATGAAATACATGGACACCTTTTATGTTATATAGTTTTGATATGCATCAGGTTCATTGGATCATGTGGTGCAGAACTGGCCACATCACTAAAGAATGAGGAGAGAGACAATTATGTGATAGCGTGGCTAATTCTGGACCACAATGTCCATATGGATCTAGTCCATATCAGAAAAATCCTTTGATGTTTTATGCAAGGACAATACTAGGTGATTAAAAAAAAAAACTAGGCGATTAAAATTTATTTATAAATTGTCTAAATTGTGGCAAAATTGTAAATAATTCTTGACATTATAGTAATTAATTCGTTGAAAATTTTAGAAATCCAGAGAATTTGGATTTTTAACAATTAATTTTAGTAAAAAAATATTTTTCATTATGTAAAAGGGGTTTCAAGATATAGGAAGAAATATTGAACCCAAATGGTGGACTCGGTCGTGCACACATACACTATTAATTAGGTATTTTTTCTTACATGGTGGAGGTAATGATGAATGGTGTAACATAACATCGAATGAAAACTCCAAAAGCATAGATGTTTGGATTGGTTTTATTTGATTACCCCAAATGGGGGAAAAGAAACAACAAGAAAAATGTAGTTTGTGTGGTACATGTTGAAGTTCAAGAAAAATTCTATTATAGATAAGATTTATGTCTTTATATATAAATATTTTGGTTCAGAATTCGTCAATAAATATAAATATTTTTTAGCTAATAAAGAATAAAAATATTCAAGACAATCACATTCACTCTTTACTATGTGTAACATTGTAAATTATGAACCGCTAGGTATATTAGATTAAATATAAATATTTTTTAGCTAATAAAGAATAAAAATATTCAAGATAATCACATTCACTCTTTACTATATGTAACATTGTAAATTATGTAAATTATGAGCCGCTTAGTCTATTAAATTAAATAATCATTCGAAATTTAATGAGAGAAATTGAAATTATGCCAACAAGTGTTTGATTAAGTAAATGTTTGCAATAATGAATCAGACAAATAATTTTATTTCTGTTTGACAAATTTATTCTCAATTGATCCCATTCTCTTCAGCCATATATTATTTCTCAAACTTTTTTTTGTTGCTAAATAATATCATTTCCCAAAGTTAGAAGCATTAAAATGAGCACACATGAATAATTTACCACATTAAGAGTATAAACATGACCTACCTAACATTCATAAAAATTACAGCTTTGGTATTAATAATAAAGGAGTGTCCCCACCGATAACATGACAATCTATAGCTAATTAAGTTTAAAATCTAAGTCAATCTCAAGTTTTAATGTTTCCTCAAATTACCCTCTCTACACGAAAATGACTATAATATTCATAACAAATTCCGAAACGGAAAATTGATGAAATGAAAAGGTAAAATTTGAAGAAGAAAATGGTGGATCTGCCTACCCTGCCCATATGCAGTTAGTGCCACAAAAAAAGAAAAGCAGAAACGGGCTTTATTTGTAGAAGTCGGGATGAGAAGAAACATCAAACGTGCACAGTCCACGCACTAAAAATACTCATTAGTATATCAAGTAGACACACCACATATAAACCATGCGTCAACCAGAAGACTTGTCCATCAACCACAATAACAAAGATTTAATCTCAAGTAATTTGATCGACTAAATGAATAAATATAAAATTTATGTGTAATTATTTGCATGAGTACATTCCTTCCATTTTCTAACAAATTCATATATTCTTTATGACTTTGGCTCAAACCTTCATCGACATCCCCTATCTCTTACAACCACTTGCCCATGATAATTAAAAAACAACACACGCATTATGTATTTCACACTCACTAGTTCATTATGTGTAGGCAGGGACGATTACAGGGCGGGGAGAGGGCAGTCGCCCCCGAGATTTTTAAAAATCCTGTTAGATATAGTAAATTTTATATATTACAGAATATTTGATGAAATTCGCCTCCAATATTTTTTTACATTTTTTATACCTAGTTCAGATTTTCGCTCCAATCTAAAAGTTTTGGCTTCGTACGTGTGTGGTGACTTAGAAGGAAAGCAGTTACAACAAAAGGTTCCGCTAAACTTTTCCACAATTAATTGATTTTAATTCCTATCTGGAATAATGGAATGTATGCATTAATTCTTACCTCTGAAATGCGGCGGCGTTACGGTACACATTGCCGGAGAAAACTGCAGCAGAAGAATAATTCCGAAGAGACGATGCCGCTTTTCTAATAGCTGCTCTGGCGATTGAAAGTCCTTTCTCTAATTTCTGATCCTCTCTCTGCAACATACAGAGGAATCTCAGAATTCGTCAACTTCAAAAAATTATCTAATTCAGATAAATCGAAAATTTTAGATATGGAGGAGAATTCATGACCTTAAAACTCTACTTCAGTGACACTAACAAATGATCTGTACATGAAACTCAGAATTCATCGCCAAAATAATCTAAAAATTCAGAGCTTCAAGCAATTATGTAATTCCCGCCCTAAACTCAAAATTGAGTGGCTAAATAAATCGAAAATTTCGGATTCGGAAAAATCGTGAAGGATCAATAAATAAAAAACTCTATTTCATAAGCACTAAAATGATCTGTTCATGAAGCTCAATTAAACTCGATCGGAATTCATTATTCATCACCAAAATCATCTCAGAATTCATCAACTTCAAACAATTGCAGAGTTGACAGACTCCACAAACTCAAAATCGAAATGTTCGGAGATAGAGACTTCAAAAAGGATCACTAAATAAAAACTAAATTTCACTGCCACTAGCAAATGAACTCTACATAAAACTCAATTTTACAGTAAAACAGAGCTTTTACAAATTCTTCTATCCGTATATTACGTTCACAAGTGTAATTGAGTATTCTATGCATATATAAAATTCAATAAGAAAAACTTAAATTCTCAGATTAACAATTAATCAGAGAACTAAATGAAATCGCAAAAACATATAACTTACGATGATAACCGCTGGATATGGCGGCCGAGGAGGATACGCCGGAAAAGAATCAGAAGAAACAGCTTTATAACGATCTTTGCTAGCAGGAGGAACAACCTTAGGACGCAATTCCATGGATCGAATTGAAGTTCCGATGAACGAACTGAAAGGTCTCGAAGAAGAGGAACTCATCAGAAGTAAAACAATCGCTGCAACGAGAAGCAGAGAACACACAATTCGAACACAGAGCCTCTCTTCAGCAGCGCCACCGTCTCCGCCGCTGCGGTTATCATCATCATCGCCACCATTTTCATCCTTAGCCATTGTTAGAGAAAACCGTTTTTTCTTCTTCTAGGGGAATGAAAAGGGCGGGGAATAAATACACATAAATGTAAACTTAAAAAAGATTTGTTTCTAGCTTTGAAGTTGTTATTATGGTTGTCTAAAATTACATTTTTGACCTTAGTTAAGACTTCTTATAGTAGTAGTAGGAGAAAGAGCAGGTACTGGAATGTCAATTACAATTTTATACTACTTGTATTACGATAAAATTAATTTAAAGTTGGGTTGGGTTGTAAATGATTTTAAATATATAAGATATTGAGTCTTATTAGATTGATTCTCAATCTAAAAATTCTATTTTTAGTCTCAAATTAGTCTAATAATTTATACTCTCATTTCCAAACTCAATCCGATGAAAATTTGAATATCAACTTAATTATCAAAGTAAAGCAGAATCAGCAGATTCTATCCAAATACACAAATTATCTTCTTTATTTTTTTAAATATATATATATAGAAAACTAAGAATCTAATTATTTTTTCCTTGAATAGAAAATTTTCACATTAATATTACAAGGCAAAGGAATAGAGACATGTGTCCAATGAGCATTCTCAAGAAGTGAAATCTAATTGGATTTCCTAAGTAGAAGGGGAAAAAATTGTTACTCATATTTATTATTTTTTATTGCATTTGGGCACATTTAAAAAGCAGACTAGATGCAAAGTAATTGTTCACACGGTTTCAAAATATTGGTAGTAATTAAAGGTTTCATTAATGAATTGAGGAATTTATTAAATGAAATGAATAAGATAAGAATATATATATATATATATATATATATATATATATATATATATATATATATGTGTGTGTGTGTGTGTGTGTGTGTGTGTGTGTGTGGTAACAACATTCTCACCATGCCAAGTTAGAGCTGTTATTAAGTATTTTCCAAAACCTCATTCTGGTAATAATTTACTTGGTATTCATCACTGTCTAAAATGAGGGTAATACCATGGCCATTCTTGAGGGTTTCCGTTTGGTTAATAGGTTAAAGTTTTTTTTAATTGCATTGTCGAAAGTCCCTCCCTCCTATTTTTAATGACACAAGAATTAATAATAGTAATATTGACTATAATAAATAATTATATTTACCTTGAAAAGTGTAAAATAACTTCATAGAAGTCTGCATTAAATGTGGTGTTTATTGATTTAAAGAGACATATAATTTTGAAATTTAAGAAAAAACAAAAGTATAGTTATAGTTAAAAAAAAAAAAGTGTCAAATATTTTGAGGCATTTCAAATATTAAGAATATCAATAGAAATAAGAGAAGGTGTTGGTTTGTGTTGTTGGGTGGAGCGTGGAGGTAGTAGCTTTTCTTTCAATTACTTGATCTCCGAATAACTTGAACGTACTTGCCTTTCTTTCTAGCATGCGGAGTGTATTTTTCTTGGTGAAAATCTTATTCTACATGTATGTTCTCATTTTTGTACTCAACCAATTAGAAATTAATATATAAATATTTCTTTCAATTATATATACACATAGCGAATTGTGATCGGTTGGGTAAAGAAATATGAATATACACGTGACATGTGATTTTTTTTTGTCATTTTCCTTAGATGCATGTCCGTCCCATGAGGTTCATCGGGTAAAGAAAAAAAAACAACCTTAAAAAAAAGGGACTTTAATTTTGACCAAAATAGGGAGCATAAAAAAAGGGACAGAATCTCAGATGTGCTTTGGGGAAATGAAGAAAGCGAGTCCGTCATTAGGGTGATGATCAACAAAATGGACTACATTTTTTCCCATGAGGTAGGCTTATTTTGTAGTTATAAACTTTTAAGAAAAAAATTAAAAAATAGGACTTAATATAATATTATATAAAAGATATATTTTTTATTTAAGGTTTCAAAAAACATTAAAATTAAAAAGTGATTGTCATCCCTGGCTCTAGAACATTCACCAGCCATTGTGGAATAATTAAAAGGGTAGTGATTATTGAATAAAAAATTTGTAATCAAATTTGGATCAAGAAGGCATAAAGTCACATTAAATTCTAACAATCATTTTTCATTTTATATTATTTAATTCTTGTTTGATCCAAATTTTTTTTAATCATTATTATAATTAAAAACATTACTCGAAGAATTCACTATTCATAAAGTCCCAACGAAGGGAGCAAACATTATCATATATTTATCTTAGCCACTCTTAGCCCGTGGCAGATCTAATTAAGGGCGGCGAAGGGAGCCCCGCCCCCAACAGATGCCAAATTTTCTATACAAAAACAACAATCAAGACTTAACTTTAAATAATTGATCATGAATCAAAGAAAAAATTACACAAGACCATCAACCAAAATTTTCTATTGGAAAATAAATTTATTTATTTGTTTTTTAAAGTTTCTTTTGAAAAATACATATTTTCTATTTAAAAAAAAATGTTCTATGCCCCGCCTCCCCGAAGAAAAAAAATAATATTTTTCTAGTACATTGCCCCCAACATAAGATTTCTGGGTCAACAACTCATGTTCGCTTGACATAATCTCATTTATAACAGTAAAACTAATGAATCATCATGCAGCAACTTCAATAACTTGAGGATGCATAATTCCTTGATCAAACACCTTGCATAGTAATCATCAACATTACATTCAACAGCAATGCCAAACACACCTGAAGAAGAAGTAAAATGAAATCATTAAATGAAAGATTTTGCAATTAACAAGTGGCTGATGCACAATGACAAAAATTCAGACAAAACAGCGCGGTATACATGGAAGAAAGAGCTGAGAGACAGAGAGAGGAGGTACTTAGTCGCGCCTTGAATCTATTTTAGCTCTTGAAAACGCCTAGTTTTTTCAGGGATGAGCTGATGGCATCTTTAGTAGATGATTCAGAATGAATAATGTTTGGAGCGTCAGTTGGCAAAACATGTTCAAGAGGGTAGCATCTGTTTGTGTACAATTTGGGAATATTTTTGCAGATTCCTTTCAGTACAACAGTTTTGTGCATTCCCCCGAGCAATCCTTCGTAATCTGTATCTCCATTTTCTCCAACAAATGTCACGAAATTTGACAACTTGATGCCCCATCTCACATGCAAATACCTGAATACAATATTTTAAACTTATCAGACGGTCTTTGGATTTGCTTGTTATATGGAAGGTACAATTCCATAGCAGGAAATCAAGAGAATTGAACATAAAAAAACTATTTTTCGCAATAATTTTGCAAGAGCTGCATACTGAATGATTAAATATCACCAATTGGAACCTCCAATAAATGTAGATAATATGAAGTAACTTGTCCCAAAAGACGCTCAAAAGAGAAAATCGAGCTAGTATTTGTCTCAAGCGAAATCCAAATTGCAAGAAGTCAAGTAAAAAAATTCTTCATGCAAGGATGCAAAGATTTTATGGCATATCATTTTAGCACAATTATTAACTATTGTGTTTGTACTCGTATATATTCGTATTCTGTTTATTAAGCTTAACACAGCCATGCAGTGGCGGCTATGAGGGTGTGCGAGGTGAGCGACCGCACAGGGCCTCCAAAAATCCGGGGCCCCAATTTTTTTGTTTTTGTTTATATATATACTTAGTAAAAAATTCGGGGCCTCAAAATTTTTTTTTTTGTATATATATACTTAGAAAAAAATCCGGGGCCCCAATTTTTTTTGTTTATATATATACTTAGCAAAAAATTAGGGGCCCCAATTTTTTATTTATTTATATATATACTTAGCAAAAAATCCGATGCCCCAATTTTTTTTTGTTTATATATATATATATATATATATATATATACTTAGCCTAAAATTTGGGGCGCCAATTTTTTTTTTCGCACAGGGCCTCGTATATGTTTGAGTCGCCCCTGGCCATGCTCCAAGCTTAGAAGGGGAAATGAACATAACCAGATTTACCTTAGTGCTTGAGCTCTTGAAGCAAGAAGCGGAATCACGTTCAACCTGGTACCGTTCCCACAATATATGGCATGACATCTCAATGCTTGATTCCTCATCCATTTCCGGATTTCCTTAACCGGGGGAAACTGGAAAATGGAAAGAAACATTGAAGTTGGTATAATTTATGCTTAATGAAACAAGCGACTGAGTTAAAGATGCGCAAATTCATGAATAATGTTTCACACAAGAAATTAAGGGAGAGATTTCTGACTGCTATTTTTGGAAGCCACTATGAGCAAAAAAATAGTTACCAGTTCTGGTTCTTTAATTTTGAATGCAAAGCAATGTGAAGATCCTGACTCGAATTCCGTGACAACTGATCCATCCTTTTGCTTCCTTTTAGCGTTTAAAGAAGCAGACCAACGAATCAAACCTTTCCTCAGATCCTCTCCGCCCCAACGGTAATCAATATGTGAATGATAATCTGAGTCTGCCATGAAAGGAGGGCCAGAAGATTTGTCCTCACAACTTGAAGAAGGATAATAAAGTTCCCCTCCACTATTACATATAAAAGCATCGAAAACATTGGCGTTCAATCCTCCTGACCTCAGAAGAGAATTTATCTCCTGTATGGGCAGGGCTGTTGATAGTATGAAGCCAACAGATGAACTGCTATCTGTCTTGCCAATCTCAGTAATCATTTTGGTAATCTTCACGAGTTCATCGGATGGGTCGCAATCTACAGAAATTACAAAGATACACTTCCTCCTCCTGAGTGTTTGAGAAGTAGTCTGTTCTGTTTTCTCCTTGGATACGTTATCTGTGAGTACCGGGCCCTTCATGTCCGTCAATTTCTTTACAGAATCTAGACCTTTATCGGATGTTATACTACTGCTCAAATCCCCATCCAGTGTCTTTAAGTTTAAAGATATATCGTGAATATCCCTCAATGAATCTTCTGGTGAATCCGGATCTGACTGGCTATATTCATCATCATTTTGCCACTGAGGTTGCCTCTGCTTGCAACCAACTACACGAGCTAGATATGCCTTACAATGTTCTGGCCAGGAGTAACGATAAATATTCTTCAGTCCATTCTCTCTACACCTAGCCCAAAGTTGCTTTTCTGCCACAAGCCTCAAAAGCGCGTTAGCAATAGACTGCTGATCATGTGGATCAATCAGTATACCATTGTCAAGTACCTGAAACAAGTTTTAAAATCGGTAGAATAAACAATTAGCTAAAGGTTTCAACATAAATTCAGAAAATTATTCTAGACATTCGGAAGATCATTTGATGGACTAACCCGTTGAATATCAACAGGACCTCCATTTTTTGTGGCAACAATAGGCAAACCATGAGCTGCTGCCTGTTTGAAGGAAAGAATAATATTTGCTATGACAATAAAGAGATATGTGATATAAATGCCTTTTTGGAATAAACCAAATTTCTAACCTCTATCAAAGTAAGGCCAAATGGTTCAATGAAAGCTGGATTGATGAAAACACCCTGTGAAAGAGGCTTACAAGAACCGAGTGAGAAAAATCACATAAATTACATAATAACAAGAAAGTCAAATTCAGCAGAACTAGAATGGCGCTCAATCCTGTTTGTACAACCATACCATGATGGATGTTACAATAAACATGTGGAGAGACAAAGCTAAGGCGCCCTCAAAAATCTAATATTAACAAATTAAGTGAGATCTTAGTACTTGTTCTCGTGCATTTGATTTAGTCATGGTGACTGTTGGGTCTGTGAAAGATGAGACAACATTAATTTCAGGTTTCATGTAAAGACCATATAAGAGGCAAACCACGGTGGCAGGAGAAAATTAGCAAAGAGAATACAAGGAACTTTAGAAATAAATCGGCAGATGATAAAGAGTTTTCAACAGTTTGAATTCTTTGTAACCTAATTTTCAGGAAGCATATGTAACCAGCTTTTGTCATCTGAATATATAACATGCTAAAACAATACCTTAGTTTTAGCTGCCAAACGATATATGTCAGCAACCTCGGCTTGCTTGTGGTGTTTAGGGTATGAAACTTGACCATATAGATCATATTTGTCGATCAATTTAATAATGGAAAGGAGGACACTTGAATTTGCCGCAGACATCTCATCAATTCCATCACGGTTACCCATAATTAAAGTCTGTAAGAAAGAAGAAAATTAAGTTGTTAAAGTGTCATGGAAATATGAATTCATCTAATTTGTCAGCCCTTTCAATTGCTTGGACATAATTGCTTCTATGTGCATTGATACTGTAGGTAAAATAAGTATACAAAAAAAATCTGTACATACAAGGTTTGCCAGTTCCCTCAATTGGCGACATTCTCCAAAAGCTTTGACTAAATTGATCAAGTTCTTTTTTGGGTCTGGCCTGGCCAGTGCAAGTATTATAGGCTTCCGCGGATTGGTAAAGAATCGCATTACCTGTCAACCAAAATTACAGAATCAGGATCATCCCTTGAAGAATTGGCAAATCCTCCACGGGAAAAGTTCAGTTGGGATTTTTTTCCCAGTGGGGAGGGGAGTACAGTTGGAAAGTTGGTAAATTTTAGTAACAAATATTCAGAGAACCAAGAGCAGTTTAGACCTCGGACCAAATAGGTGGATCTGGACCCCTGGAGTTTTCTTCATTTCCCCCTGCATCATCCAGGTCACCACCATCCTGGGGAACAATATCATTGAATTCCATTCCAGGGGGAATGACCTAAAGAAACAAAATTGACATACCTTAATGACATGTCGAGAAAGACCAAAAATACTTGAGTAATACCAAAAAAATAACAAATAGAAAGAAAGTGGTGATCAGCTTCAATGAAAACATGACAGCAAAATCAATTTGTGAGTTACTTACAAGCATCCGAGGCATAAACCTTCCATAACAGCTCACATCTCGTCTCATCCTTGCCCTCAGTTTGCGTTCTAATATGGGATCAAATCCGTCATACAAATTCCATTGCTCTTCTATCTCCTGCTTTGTGCTAGTAATAATTATTTCCGATGCATCTAGAGACATCTCCTCGGCCTCTATTCGCCGCATTATTCTGTACATAGTATTAATCTCTTCCTTTGACTGACGTCCTTGCTTCAAAATTTGTTCAAGCTTATCTCGCCCTAATGAGTGGCCAGTAAGAAGCATTGGAACATTTAAAGCTCCAGAAAGGAGCGTAGCAGAATCACCAGCATCTGCATAGTGGCCATGAATGGCTACAGGCCAGACTGGCTGCTTTCTGCCAATCTGCTCACCAAGAACCTTGGAAATCTGTAGAATATGGCCCAATGCACCATCAACAAATTCAGGAATATGAGGCCAAAGATGTTCTTTAGAAATGTACTTGTCTTTTGGACCAAATGGTATGCGAATTATGTATGCCCCACCACTTTCCCCGACTTCATGCAAGGAATTCTCAGAGCTTAGAAGATTTAGCATCTCTGATGGTTCACCATAAGTCCAATCTACATCTGGAGCCGATACTTGTCTTGTCAGCAAATCCACACGGTAAACTCCAGGCATCATACCTAACGCTCTGGCAAGCTCCACGACATACTTAACCTGAGTGCATAAACAGGTTAGTAGAAACGATCATGACATGACAAGAAAGTTGCCAATTATTGGGAGACAAAATTTAAACCAAGTGTGTGAGAGATAAATGGTAAAAGGTACCTGGCCACCTGTATCAGAATCTCGACCAAGCTCCATATTTTCTCCCCGTATCAGACCATGGAGACTGCGTAAAAACTATTTATTAAAGCCAAATCCTATGACAGATTTTCCAAACATTACTTTATGCAGCAGCTAGCACAAGGAAAAAGTTGTCCTTTGGAAAGATTTTCATGATACAAGTTAAGATATAGGCTAAAAGAAAAGCAAAATTCAAAAGGCAGGCCAAACCTGATTAGCACAATGTAAAGCTTCCTTTCCTTATGTTGGTTGGCCCAATTTGCCATCATATCCATAGAACTAATTCTTTTCATTCTGCTTTTGATGCTACCACTACCAGGAGTTGGAAGGTCGCCAACAGTGTCTCCTTTTTCTCCTTCAGATAAGTCTTCTGACATGTCTGCAGTTGCTTCACTCCTGGCCTTCTCATGTTCAAGGCGCTTTTGGGTCAAACGCAGAGCTTTTTCACCCGCAAGCTGAAAAAAGAAACAGTAAAGATAATGAGAATACATAAGCCAAATAAAATGAGCATCAGTAGTTTGTGACTGCAAGAGTTAATTCAATTTCTTTTATTTACAGTTGCTTCTACAACCTTGACTATCAGATCAGTATATTGTGCTAAAAATCGGACAACTTAACAACACAATTCCAATTCTCTCTCATTGATTGCACTTGCACCTGAACATCATCTTTAATTAAAATGTAAAGCATTGTCAAAATAACAGGCACAACGTCATAAATTGGAAACAGAAACCTTTTACTTTGTTGATCTATTTCTGCACAGTACTGTAAAGGTATTGAACTAATAAAATTCATTCTCTCTACTTAGCATTTTCTTCCGAGAAATAGCTGCAGATTAATTTTATCTTTTATACCTGAGCTTGACATCGTAAGTAGTCATCTAACTGAAGAAAGAGGAGTGGCGGAAATAGATATTAAAATAAATAACTCGTAACTTCAACAAGAGCTCACAAATTGCAAGGAAAAATTAGTGGTACTCCCTCCTTTTGAATATCTGTTATCTGGACATGCTTTTGTTTCTAATTATCTGTAACTTCAGAAAAACAAAAGAAAATTAAATATATTTCTACTTCAAAATTTATCCCTACGCTAATAGTAAGAGTAAATCCTCAGGAGTTAAATTTAGAGTTACCAAGAGAAATGGTCTATTTATCATTGTATATAGACAATCTAATTATTTTCTCAATTAGAGTGCACGGTCCAAAAGTTCAAACGTAGCAAATATTGGTTTCTTAATTTGCAGGTTGGTTACTGATTATTTCTTTTCCCTGGAGTCCATTACTATTGGAATGGACAATGAGATAATAAAACAGCAATAATATGTTTTGGCTAAACACTCTTCATGTGCTTAAACATGATTCACATACTAAATCCGAAAACAATGCATTTTAGTATTGAAAGCAAAAAATAATAATTTGTCGAACCTGAATATACAAAAAAATAAAAAATAAAAAAAAATACTGTAATTTCATATGAGTGACAAATGCGGGAAAAAAACTACCTTTCTCTTCTTGCGAGCCAAATTCCAAATCCTCCAACTCATATTCTCCAATCTGGTATTTCTCTCCTTTGAATCTCTAATTGAAGCAGCCTGAAAATTCCATAATCTACTTAATTAATCGCATAAAATCATCAAATTATATATATGAATTAACGAAAAGTTGATCAAAATATGAATTTAACAAGAAAATAACAATAATAAGTAATGCAGTAGAAATTAACATAATCACAAATTAAGCTCAAAAGCCCCAAAACATCAAATTGTGTATATATGAACTAAAAATCAGATCAAAACATGAATCTAACAAGAAACATTAATAAGTAATTAATGGAGTAGAAATTCAAATTAACATACACGCGCCCAAGTACGGTGGAGATCGGTCTCATCGAAGCCGGAGATTACTTCTTCGACGAAATAGCGAGCTGGACTGAAACGACCTCGTTCTCTCAATAGCAGCGATGACTTGTTGGAATCGTTGATTCCTGGATCAACATCCAAAATCGCTTCCAGATAACTGTTTATCCAATCGTTTCCCGCCATTTTTTTCACAGAACACCAAAATCACCTGAAAAAAACTAGATCTACTCGTATCATATATATAATTATATATCAGAGAATTATGATCTCATATACTGCATGCAAACATTGAATCAACATCCACTCCAAAATTCGCTTCCAGATAACTGTTTATCCAATCGTTTCCCGCCATTTTTTGTCACAGGAAAAAAATTATGATCACCAAAACAAGCTAGCGGATAATTTATACTGAATCATCATATCATATACATAATGATCAGAGAAATATTGATCTCATCGTGTATTTGCATGCAATTACGCCGATCGATTGGTTTGTGTTTGAAGAAATGATGATCCAGAGTATAAGGAAGGAGAGAGAGTGAAGAAGAAAGAAAAAACAGAAAGAATTGGTCAGTTATAGAGAGAGAAAGTGCGAGTGTGACGGAGGGGAAGAGAGAGATGACGGTTAAGTCGGTGAGTTTCTGGTAGTGGAAGAGGTACTGATCACTACAAATAGGGGATGGCGTTGCAGTGCGACTAGGTTAAGGTGCAGATGAAATATTTCCTCTTCACTGTGCAGATTAAATAAGATATATTTGATTATTTGATCTTACGGCTACTATAAAAATATCTATTTACTAATTAAGAGTTATTTTAAATTAAAATAGCTAATTTAATTAGATGTAGGGATCTCACTATCTAATTAAATTAAATTTACACGATATCTTAACCATTCTGTTTGCAGTGTAAGACGTTCTCTATCTCTAGACAGGACTAAAAGATTAACTTTTCCAAGATTTTAAATTCTGAATCTGGTACGGATAAGATATTTGTCATTATCGCATATAGAGATTTCAATCGTCTAATTACTTGACTATTGAAATTATAGTTGTTCCATATTGACAATTCCCATATAATTGTTATATTTGAGGCAGATCTACACTACGGATAAGGACCCTTGGCGCCCTCAAAATTTTGGATTTACCTCTTTTTACTTGAATATTTCTTTTAAATACCTACACTCTATTAAAAATTTGTTTTGATCTTCTCAAAGTTTCAAAAAAAATTTAAATAGTATAACCCTTTTCAAAGTACGTAGACTTTACGAATGAGGGGACGTACACATATTCCCTCTAAATTCCTATTCCGAGTCTTCTCCCATGTGTCGAAATTAGGACTTTACAAATAGTGAAATATTTGCCGATAAAATATATATATATATACTATATGGGAACATGCGCAGGGATAAAGACAGAAATTTAATTTTGGGGGCAAAAATTGAAATAGTATGTCGAATTACATATAAAAATTGAAAAAACAAATGTTGAGGGGGTGAATTTGATAAAATATTCCGAACTACATATAAATTTAGGACCTTGCTAAGCTACTAGAATTATTGGCTAAAAGATTGACTAAAATAGTTTTTGGGACCGTTTTACCCTTATAGTTGGGTGAATCCATTATACCAGCTGGGGGTGAAATAGTCATTTAACACCCTCAATTTGGGGGTTTAGGGTTTCTATCCCCAAAATTCTAGAAGTAAATCATTTTCCATAAATTTATTATATCTAGTAGTATTTTTAGAAATCTCAGGGTGCAACTATCACCCCCGCCCCCAATATATACTGCTTTTATGTTGTGGCTGTGAACATTTATATAGATGATATTATTATTTTAGGAGATGAGACATTCATTTTTTTGGACATTTTAGAAAGGAAAATGCGACATATACTGATGGAGAAAGTACATATTAATTTTTCTAACTCTCAAGAGACGCTAAAATCAAAGGTCCGTTAGCTTAGTGGGATAAGGGCCTGCCCACGACGGTCATGAGTTCGATACTTTTCCTGTGTATGGGGCATGCTTTAATTTGACTCCCTTTCTAGGGTTACTCTCTCTTCATCTGGTGAGGTAGTTCTATCTCCCCGCTCATGGAGCATTGCCCAACGAGCGTCAAAAAAGAAAAGAAAAAGAGAGACGCTAAAAAAATCAATTGTACCATTTTAAAAAAGTGCACTATCTTTAAGAATAGAATTTCCTTCTGTAGTGCGGGCACGAGCCCCACTCGTATCCCTAGTCATTGACATGGGAGCAATTTTAAAAGTTGCACCCAAATAATGAGTGCAAAATACCAATTTAAATGAGATATATTAATTTTTTTTGTTCTTATGTATTACATTTATTTGTCTGAAGTAATTTTTAAAATTGCTTTTAAACCAAAATAAAATTTCTCCAACGCCAGTAATCTCAATCGCCTAATCAAGCGATTTAACAGTTAATATCAATTTGTATAGTCTGTTAAAATTACTGTCTGCACTAAAATCGAATTAAGCTTCTCATAACACGTAAATTGATTTTTTGGAGAAATGATATTTGTATTTATTTTTTTTTCAATCGTTAGATAAAAATTCAACAGCTAAAATTATTTTGTATATATAAATAAACATCATGTTTCGCACCAAAATGGGAGCAACATTCATAGGAGTCTAGCCTAACTTAATCAATGCGCAAATTTGTCTTTGACCCTGTTACCACAAAAGGAAGTAATATAATGCCTTGTCTCTAGTGAATAATTCAACCAACAAATTCATCAAGTTTAGTGTTATACTAGTTTTACTTTCATTTAAATGGATGGAGATTAATTTTTGCCAAATGGAGAGGTAATTTTGAAGCCCGATTGGGCGGTTGCCCCATATAGGAGAAAGAGAACTGTCTCATACAAGGAGAAGATAGTCTAGAAAGGGAGATTAAAGTTTGTCGCACGCAGGCAGAGGGTATCGAACCCACGATCTCAAGGTCGTGGGCAGGGGCCTGCCCCACTGGACCAGGACACCTTTGATCCAAATGGAGAGGTCTGCTTTTTTAAAATTATTCTCCCCATTTAAAATTATCTGTCAACTTAATATTTTGCACGAAAATTGAGATTTCATAAAAATTTATGGTAAAATATTAAATATGATCCTATTTAATGTTGCTTTTAATTTAATTTTACCTTTTTCTTCGCTCTTCAACATTTAATGTAATTGGTAAGATCGAAAAAATCATCATTAATAAATAATTTATTTAAAAAGTAAATAGTTAATTTGAAAATAAATTAAAAAAAAATTGAATAAATCATTTGGGACGGATGAAATATTAATATACAGACATCTCACTAGATAGGCTTCAATTGAAACATGTGCCGTGATTCAAGTTTTGTGCTAATCTATAGAGACAGAAGGGAGTTAGGGGCTCAATCATTTGTTTTTAGTACTCCCTCCGTCCCAAATTATCTGTCCACTTTGACAAATGCACAGGTATTAAGGTTTTGGTGATTTTGATAGTAAAATATAAGTAAAAGTCTAAGATACCCCTAATTAATTTTATTAATCTCATTTAAAATTTATATTTTTCTCTCTCCTTCCTCTCACACAACATCCAACAATCTCTTAAATATATGTTGGAAAGTGATAATTTAAATTAACTAAGAGCATTCAATGAGGAGTTAGAAGAAGGGTAAAATTGGAAAAATTATCATTAATACCTACTTTATTTAGAAAGTTGACAGTTAATTTGGGACAAACAAAAATAGAAATGTGGACAGTTAATTTGGGACGGAGGGAGTAATATAGTACCTCGTTCCTTACCAACTGACAAGAAGAATCATCCGTAGCACGACAGGTGGGTTTTGAACTATTGAAAGTGATGCCACTCACTTTCACTTACATAGTATTCCACGAAAATGGATAAAAACTTGTAAACAAATAAATAAAATAAAAAATCTTGCTGATACCTCAAGAAAAGATTCATCAATACCAAGAACTCAAAACACAATGATTTAGACAAATTGATGAATTACACCCCCCAATATATTTAAATCCGATTAAATTCCAAATCAAAATTCAGCTATTTCGGATTTCTCCCTCTCTTTTCTGTCATATATATTCAAGAAGAAATCATGAAGAAGCTTCATTATCCACTTTTTCATGGGTAATTTGTCCATGAATGGTCTGATTTAGTAATCACTGTTTAAAGAAAGATGGGATTCGTTATTGGGTTTCTCTTTGGTGCTGCAATTGGAATTGGTTTGATAGTTTGTTTTGCTCGTTATCAGAATATCAGATCCAAAAGACGCTCTGATTTGGTAATTACTCTGTTTCTTTACATCAAAGATGTAATCTTTTTTTCATTGTTCTTGGCCATGAATGGTTACAATATTGTTCTCACAGTGGATATGTTTTTTTTATGGGTTTTGGTTCGTTTCCACGGTAGTTGATCCTTCGTTGCAAATTTGATAGTAGAGATTCTATCAATTGGCGAATAGAGTTGGACCTATGAAAATAGCATGCAGATTTTCATGTTTCTGTAATTTTTATTATCCTGCGTTTTGAGTCGGAAGTGTTGTGCTAGCCTTCCTTGATGATGTTCATGTTTCCACTGTATGTTTTTTGGCTGGATTTGGCTCTTCGCCAGTGTAGTTAATTCTTTTCGTGTAAAATTTGATAATAGAAATTCTGTCATTTAGCGACAGAATGATCATGGCAGTAACTTTCACTGTGAAAATAACACGTAGTTGTAAAATCTACCTGGATATGAGCAAAACCCAGTTATCACGGGAATTGGATACTCTCCAGTGCGGTTTTTTTGTCCCGTGCAAGCTAGATGTGTCACTTGATGGTAGAATTCCAATAGACCCTTGTGTAGATTGCGCTTGAGACTTTTCCAGTATTTTATTTACGGGGGAGGAGTCCAACCAGGTTACGATGCTATGTTTGTTTGCTTATCATTCTTAACTAAATCAAAGCTGTTGGCATATTTTGACAATGTTGTTGAATTTCACTATCTGAAATGTTTTTTTTTCAGGCTGCTATAATTGCATCATTTGCCAGGATGACAGTTCAAGATTCTAGAAAAATTCTTCCACCCGAAGCTTATCCTTCTTGGGTAGTCTTTACTCAGAAACAGAAGTTGAGTGAAATTTCCCGCCTTTTAATTTGTGTTTTTGTTTGTAATAATGATAATATTGTTAGAATATCGTGTGAAGAATATTATTATATACATGTATAATCAATCCTATGGAACCTAACATTATATTATTCTTTTGTTGGTTTCAGTTGTCTTGGCTTAGTCACCATCTTGACAAACTTTGGCCATATGTTGATGAGGTAATAGTTTTCGCCTGGATTTGGGGCCGCGGCACTTGTATCCAACTGTTGAGGATGGTTGGTACATCTAGCAGTGTCTTAGGTGTACTCCGTAGTATAAAAGCACACAAATTAGTGTCCTAGTACACCATTAATATATATGGTACTCCATAACATAAAACTACACCAAATAGTGTTTATAAGTACTAGATGCGCGTGCATACACTAATAGTGTACCATCCACACTTCTATGGGGTGCACTTAGTATACATTGCATGGTGTACCAACTGCCCGTAACAGTTGGAAACCCAACTATTGCGGTCCCGGATCAATATTTTCGGGGTAAATTTATTATCTTCAAGTCTCTGATATGCTGGCATCTAATTTGATATTTTTTCTGTGTATGGTGGCATAGGCAGCTTCTGAGTTAGTAAGAAACTCTGTAGAGCCAATATTGGAGCAATACAGACCAGCTATCTTAGCATCTATCAAGTTTTCTAAGTTCACTCTTGGAACTGTGGCGCCGCAATTTACCGGTACTTTCCAACTGCAATTTGATATATATATATATGTGTGTGTGTGTGTGTGTGTGTGTGTGTGCATTTGCAGCAGTATTGTTACTTTACTGGAAGCATGGAACTTCTCAACATATCTTAGGTTCTAAACGTGGTTAAAACTAGAGAACGGAGTTAGTGAAATATAATATTGTTGCGATGATCAAGCATTAACAACCACACAATTCTTTCTTTGGTTCATGTAGCTGACCCTCAATTGCTTGGGATTAATGTTCTGTTGTTGTTGTATCGGTAATCAATCATTGCATCCATATTGCATTAGTCACAAACTCTCGAGTAATATTCGACCGGTTGAAAATGTCAGTCTGGCCGTCTATACTAAATATTTTATCAATATCCTCAAAGTATAATTTGTAAAATTAAAAAAGTAGATACACTTAGCTGCTTTAGCAACCTTCACGTTAGAGGTCTTTGAACTAGGATATCTGTCCCTTCTTGAGGAATTGAATTTCGATTGCTTGTAGCTCATCAAAATAGAATGGTACTACATTTCCAAAAATTACAAACCTGGGACACTTGGCAAAGGGCTTCATATTTTAAGGGGACTCGAAGAAGCTCTTAGCAATATCAATTTGTTTATGACTAACGCTCCATTCATATCTTTTAGGAGTCTGGTTGCTGGACGGCGCCCCTGGTGAAATTATTATGGAGTTGGAAATGCAATGGGATGGAAATCCGAGTATTATACTTTCCATTGAAACCAGAGTTGGGGTTAAACTACCAATACAGGTATTTTTCAAGTTGTTCGTTGTCTTTGTTTACTAGATGTATAGTTAACTTGACAGGGATCTATTTTACTTAGCTTTTACTTAAGAAGGAACTAGGACTCTGACACTAGAGATTCTTTTGGGACATTTTTGTAAAGTGTCCGTGGTGTATCACTTACTACTCTTTTTTACATAATATTGCGACATTTACGTTATATTATTTTAATTCTATCCTGAAATTGATCAAGAATTGTCATACGTTGAGATTAAAGAAGAATGAAGATTTCTGAAACATTTCTACGACTGCTAAATTAATCTCCTCTGATCAAAGTAAGATAGACTACTTAACCTTGTAAGATTTTCACGTTGATTAATTCGCTGTAGGTCAAGAATATTGGATTTACTGGGATATTCAGGTTGATATTCAAACCACTAGTTGATGAATTACCTTGCTTTGGAGCTGTATGCTATTCACTGAGAGAAAAGGTGCGTCTATTTTTCGTTTCTTTTCAGTTTTATGAATCATTTGTATTTGCTAGTAAAAAGCTGTATTGATCAAGATAGATTATGTAGCCTTGATGCAGACAACTTGAAAGTGAACATGCCCAAAAATAATAATAATAATAATAAGTGCTCAAAGTATGGTTGTACAGATAAATGAGTAAACTCGGTGTGATTTGAGATTTACAAATTTTCGTATAATTCTGCAGAAAGATCTTAATTTTACCCTCAAAGTCATTGGTGGTGATATAACAGCAATCCCAGGAATATCTGATGCTATTGAGGTCCAGATTTTCTTTTTCCTCCTCGTCTCCGACTATCTGTAGATCGTCCAATTTCGACATTCAATTTGAACGGAAGGAATATTTCATTTCTTCTGTTTCTATAATCTCATGGACAAAGAGGGTCTTCTGTTTTTACAGGATATGATACGAGATGCTGTTGAGGATTCAATCACCTGGCCTGTCCGTATGATTATACCCATACTACCAGGAGATTATAGGTGAAACATCCGTCCCTTTTATAGCTCTCTAATGCCACTGTAGGATGTAGTCCAGACAAAACACTAAACGCTCATCTTTTTATCTCGTGAAATCATCCATCACTGAGACAATTTGGATTGCACCAGAATTTAGTGCCTAAAATTGATGCAGCCTAACAAGATTCCGAATAACAATTAAATATTATTAGCATATACTTGACCAACAGATATTTATTCATACGAAAAATTAGTTAGACACTTTAGTCGATATTTCCACTTAGATTGTTAGTTTTGATCTATGAACATGCTGAAAAGATAAGGTGGTGCTCATGGAAATGTCAATACGGAGATTTGTTGAGTTTTTGTTTTTCAAATTTGTATTTTCATAGTGACCTGGAGCTAAAGCCTTGTGGAACATTGGAAGTGAAGCTCATACAAGCTAAGGAACTAACAAATAAAGACATTGTCGGAAAATCTGATCCGTATGCACAGATATTCATACGACCACTGCGTGACAAGACAAAAACCAGCAGAACAATTGTGAGATGCTAATATTTGTAATTCGTATTCACTAACTTTTCTTTCTTGTACTAAATGTATCTGAAAATTTTCTTTCTAGAACAACCAATTGAATCCTATTTGGAATGAGCACTTTGAGTTCGTAGTTGATGATGCATCTACTCAACACTTGACGGTAAAAGTTTATGATGACGAAGGGATTCAAGCTTCTGAACTAATTGGTTGTGCTCGAGTAGCATTAAAGGATCTCGAGCCTGGTAAGGTCAAGGTAGTTTGGTTGAAATTGGTCAAAGATTTGGAGGTCCAAAGAGATACGAAGAATCGGGGTCAGGTGATCTACATACTAATTAGCGTGACTTTAAATTCATGAAATTCTTACTTAGCGGAAAAAAGAAAAAAAAAAGTAATTCTCATCAAAGACGGGACCAGGGGGGTGGGGACAGCCGGCATTTTTCAAAAATCAAAATTGCTTTATAGCTATTGATTTTATAGGCTTTTAGTCACTTGTTTTCTGATTCCGTCTATGATTCACGCCTTCTGATTTGGGGATTATTTGTTGATACGTTTCTCCGTATGTATTACATGTTCCCTGTCCTGGTTTGTTCATTGTTTTGTTTTATCTTTCCATTTTTCTTGATTGGTTCTTTGCTTGTAGGTTCATTTGGAGCTCTTGTACTGTCCGTTTGGCACCGAGAGTGTCTTCCTGAACCCCTTTAACGCTGACTTCAGATTGACTTCCTTGGAGAAGACCATGAAATATAGTAATGGTGTAGACTCTGCTGATGTAGCAAAAGCTGCAATACAAAAGAAAAAGGACGTTATTATCAGAGGCGTTCTTTCTGTGACGGTGATATCTGCAGAAGGTTTACCAGCTGCAGATGTGATGGGTAAATCTGATCCTTATGTGGTAGTCACAATGAAAAAGTCTGATCAAAAGTACAAGACAAGGGTATAATACTCCATTTCCTTAATCGTTTTCATTCTTCGTTTGTTCACTTGACGATCTTTCTATACTTGCTCCAACTATTTCGCTCCTTGCTTCATTGCACATACACTCGTTCGGAAAGGAATAAGATGTATATAGTGAAATGCTCCAGAATATGTATACTGTATTTGTATTCTTCTGGTGGAGCTTGTGAAGGCGATGCAATTGGATGACATGGTTCGTTTGTTTTATTATCGACCAGGTTTTGAATGATACTCTGAATCCAGTTTGGAATCAGACATTTGACATCGTTGTTGAGGATGGTTTACATGATTTGCTAATTTTGGAAGTCTATGACCATGACACTTTTGGAAAGGTAACTTTCTTAGTTAACTTTTTGTGTTATCTACTATTTACTTTTTATGCACAATGTGGATAAAGTTAACTTTTCCTCCTCCATATATATCAACTATTTTTGTGCTGGTATCCTGGCACGAAGGGCCGATGAAAAAGGTGTCGGTTTTCACACATTAGCATAGTATGTGCATTTTTCTCCTAAAATCACGTTGTCGGTATAAAGCATGGTTTGATCTCATGGGTGTACTAATCCAAACTTATTTTTTCCAGGAGAAGTTAGGAAGAAGCATCATGACACTGACTAGGGTGATATTGGAGAGCGAATTTACAGACACCTTCCCCCTAGACGGTGCTCCAACCGGGAAGCTTACTTTACATCTCAAGTGGACACCTCAGCCTATAGTGAGGGATTAGGTTGATAAAGAAAAATTCTGCTCGTCGAATAGCCTCGTGTTTTTTGCTACATTACAGAAGATCTTGCTAGGAAATGAACTATGAGAAGAGGTAAAGCCT
The DNA here is from genome assembly GCA_026122235.1 of Vinca minor. NCBI lineage: Eukaryota > Viridiplantae > Streptophyta > Magnoliopsida > Gentianales > Apocynaceae > Vinca > Vinca minor. The sequence continues at coordinate 8,063,938 of JAOCZM010000040.1, read as the reverse complement.
TCATGCTGGTCTTGATCTTTTTTGGATTTCTGTGATTATAAGAAGTAAAGTGAAACTATAAGGGATGTCAGCATATTTTGGATACTGGTAAATGATGTTACCTTCCACGGTAATCAATCTTGAGACTAGACACGGGTAGATAACGTTTGATTTTGAAAATTTGTATTTGAAATTCGTAAAAATTGAATTGTTTGTGAGATGTGATGTTGCGTTGCATTTTAGAATGATGTACAAAGACACTGAGATGCCACTATTTTACCACAAGTTTTTAGTTCTTTCAAATATTTGAGTGAGATGGTGATATCTACTGCTGTATCATTCTTTTATGACTCAATTAGGTTTTGGTGCATATAACTATTCAGTCAGCATCGTGCTTGACCAATCTATGAAATCGAGTCATTTGATTGGACATCTGTGATAGAATTTGCGACATCGCTTGATTGGACGGCTAAGATATCTCAGCTATTTCAGAAGTCCAATCAAACGACTTGATGTTGTAGATTGGTTCAACACGATGCTGACTGCATTGGAATCAGTCAAGTTGTTGAGGAAAGAATGAGAAATGCTCTCTATTTAAAGTGCAAAAGAATCAGTTATCAACATTTGGTTTCAACCTGCAAATCTGTACAAACAAATATCTTGGTATATTTAAGACAACCTCAATGGTAGATTTTCCAATGATAAAACAAAACCTTTGATACACAGAACTTGCTACACTTTGTGCAGATATTACACATGAAACAATCGAAAGAATCGCCTTTTGAATCGTAGTTTTTTGCAAAATCACAGTTTGGTTGCTATTCTCTTCTCTAATATACTCCACGACAGTGAACGATAAGAAGTGCTGGAAAGATTTTAACCCAATGCTACAATCCCAAAGTTCTGGAAAACCAATCCGACATATTGGCTACCACAAACCCTGCAAATACCTGGAATCCATGCCAAAGAAGCAAAAGATTCGCATAAGATTTTAAGTTCTCAGTTCCAACTTTCCAGGAAAATACATCTTGCACGCGATTTTCTTACCTGAGCTGAACCAATAATATAGATGGCTGAATAATGCCGTCCATGTATGAGTATATCAGCCACCATAGCAAGAGGGATGGTAAGTGACATGCCTAAAGTGGCTACAAGCGGAGTTGTCCAAACGACACACAATGCCCTGAGAACAAAAAGCTTATTCCAGTCAAAAAGGCAAAACCAGAAAATTTCGACTTGAAAAAAGTATAGTAAATTTGACACGTACCAAAAAGTAGTCTGAAACAACACTTCCCACAAGTCCATTTGCAATGACTACTTCATCCATTTTAGCCGAGTGAGGAATTGTGAATTTTGGTTCTATTCCTAAAGCAGTCAGCGGCCACACTGAAACAACAATTGTGTTCATAAATCAAATTATTAATGTTGAGAAGTTAAAAGAATATACCGGTTCAATCATAAAACACAACCTATCATGAAGCTTTTATTCGGACCATGCATCGAAATAATTAGAAACCAACAATTATAAATTGTCTTGATGTAACCTAGTACGATAGTAAATAAGATAACATCTCTGGATTAATTGCGTCATAGTTCTTGGAGGACTCCAAAAACAGATCTCTGATGGTAGGACACAAACACACACAAAGAGAGCTAAAGATCCTCCCAAACAGAAGAACTTTCCAAGGAACCCTCAAGAATAATCCGAGGCAACTCTAGAAAGTAGGGAAAATTTCATTTGTACAGCACAAAGTATAGTTGATATATCTAAACTCAAAAATTAAATACAAGCAACCAGAGAGCTAAAATACAGATATAACAAATTCTTACCAAGCCACCATAGTGCTGTAAGCGTAAATAACCCGATATACCCAAATAGTTTCTCCACCTCTACTTTTTCTCCTCCTTCACCAGCAAACTTCCTTAGAAGCACTGCACCATAATTGGAAAGGATAACGTTGTTTGAGTCATTATTCACCAATTGTGTAGTTAAACCTGAGCATGAAATCATTAACTTCCATACCTGTAAATAGCCCATAGGTTACCGCTGATAGAAGGCTAAAGAGATCCCCAACCAGAGAACGTTTTCCATTTCTTCAAATAGACACAAAGTTCAATGGTCAGTAAGCACCCTGATAAACCATAGAACTACCAACTTGATGAGAAAAGCTGCCCTCCCTCTTTAACCCCGTTTAAAGAAAACATGTTTGTGAACAAAGTACAATGCTCCTTGTTATGCATCTTGTGATGTATGGCATAATAACAAGACAAGTGAAAATATAGATTCAAGTGGAACTTTCTTCTCATATTCATTGTATTAAAGCCCATGTCGGTGAGTTTAGGAGATTAGTAACATACGAAGAAGGATTAAGTTGTGAATCGTCTGTTGCCCAAGTTTTCCCAAGAGTTGTCATTGCAACACCAGCTATGGTGATAAAAACTGCAACTACCTTTGCTATGCTTAAGGAATCTTGACCCAGAAATGCACCGATGAAGAGCGTAAACAACCCTGAAGTAGAGGATAATACAGTTGTGCTTGCAACACTGGTACGTGCAAGAGCAGCATTTGATAGATACTGAAAAGAAGGCAAAAATAATCTGTAAGCTTAAGAACAGGATCAACGTCTCTATTAAAGATAATGCAGAGAGGGTCTCTTTTATTGACAGAATCCCTTCTTCTAGTACCCAAGTAGCCCCTAAAAGTTATCGATAATAAAAAAAAGAGTAGCCCCTAAAAGTTAGAAAATCTGAAGTATAAATTGTCAAAACTTTTTGAGCTAACTAAACAAAGACAGAAATGAGGGCGATAGAATATTGTGGGAGTTACCTCTGTAATAAACCAGATTGGGGCAATGGAGCATCCATAAATGGCAATTTGCCTGGTCGAAATCTCCTTTTCTTGCTTTCCATTGTCAGCACCATCTTTACCTTGAGAAACTAATGGCCTTCCCTCTTCATCATCAAGAAGATTCACCTCGCTGTCCTTTTTATTCAGTGTTCCCTGTATATCCATCTCGAAGATTTTCGGAGATCCAATGTACTTCAAAGGGGATTCGTTTCCAGCTATTGAGTTATCATTTATCCCCATGGATTTCCCACTTTTACCAGCTCTACGCCTTAACCGACGGCATACCCAATCCTTTAGCGATGCTAGAGGAAGATATACTACCATTAAAGAAGCCCCAAGGTATGTCACTGCAAATGGCTGCTTATAGTTTTCATAAATACCCTGTTGAAGAGCAAGTACAATAAGAATCCAGTTTTCCGTTTACAGACAATTACAACCCAAAAAGAAAACTAAAAAGAAAAAGCAGAAACATGAATAGATATAAACAAAGATCTAAACAAACAAGAACAAAAGTAATGCATCATGCAAGAACGGTATTCTACCCAACAGAAAATGTTATAGAGCTTGGCGAGATACTAAAAGTAAAGAAACTTTAGCAAAATATAAACACGCAAAAAAACCCGAAGGTTGAAGCTAAGGATCGAACATTATTATAAAAGATAAGCTAAAACTAAGTCTTTTTTAGCATTGCACAATAATAGCTTCTTGAAGCTCACTTTCAAAGAAACGTGCATATATGCCCCAACCAAAACCATATCACTAGCTACAAAAGGCTCATCTTCATCTATAAATTTTTTTTATCTGGCATGTACAAAAAAGGTTGTATACCCAGTGGACAAGACTTCCGCATCAGCAGAGTCTGGGGGACTTTCCCCGATGTACGCAGTCCTTACCCTTATTATTTCATAAAGAGTTTGTTTCCGGGAATATCTGACATGTACAATAATGAAAATTTTCATTCTCCAATATACGAGAAATTTTATGAAAAGCCTTTCATTTGCTTCTCTTCAATGGGAAGTTTGATCCTTCTACCTTTGACCAATTATCTCTTAAGTTCCTTATGAAATGAAACAATCATATATGAGAGAGCAATGGTCAATAATATTTCTGCCCAGAAACTTAAACATCCTAAAACAATTAAGGGGAAATTTGTAATCCAAAAACCATAAGTAATCAAGAAACAAAAATTCTAAAAATTTAAAAACTACTATAAAAAAAAATAGGAAGTTAAAACCAAAGCTGACCTGGGTGACTTCTGCAGAAATTACCCAAATACTAACAACAACAGCCATAAGAACAAGCCCAGCTTTATATTTCCAAGTACCCATCTTATATAACTAAATCCAAGTAAAACCCACCCAGATGCCAAAATCAGCTTAATATTCAGGAAACAATCGAAGATCTCAACTTTTTTCAATCTCTCATAAATCCAAGTAAAACCCAGATGCCAAAATCAGCTTTATATTCAAGAAACAACCAAAGATCTCAACTTTTTTTTTCCAATCTCTCCCTCAAGTGGGATCTTGCAAGAAAAATGCTTAGAGTTCTCCTCCTACTAAACTTTGTAACCGACAAAGAAAGCTTTGACTTCAAATCAAACTCTCATTAATGGTTGGTATAAGATCAAAATCAATATTTAATTCTTGATACTGGTTACTGGGTCGCCCTTTATTCCATAACTTAAATAGTCGGTAGGATGAATTTTTTTGAAGAAAAAAAGACTCTGTTATTAGCTTATGAAGCAAAGAATACTATAAACAAAACGACAAATTATTTTCTACTGATTTTACCAACATAGAATATCCAAATTTAGAAGATTTTTTGCTCTTTATAGGAAGACTTGGAATTAATTGCCATTTGGGTCACCAACATATTTTCGTTCAGCCATTTTTATCCTTTTCAACTTTTTTTAACTTTTGACATCCCCAACATATTTACAAACCGCCAAAATCATCCTTCCGTTACAAAAACTGTCAAAAATGGATGACTTTCTATGAATAGTGCTTCATCTTCTTCATTGTTAAAGGGCAAAATTGGAAAAACCCAAAAACAAGAACACCATCTTCAAAAATCAAGAACACCATCTTCATCTCCGGCACCACCACCCCACCTCCGGCTCCACCACCACTACCGCCGCCGCCCCGCCGCCGCCGCCAACCTTCCCCATCACAAATTCAAGAACACTAAGCCATCTTCAAAAAAAATTCCGAAATTTTTCAAAAAAAAGCCCAATCACTACGGACCATTTCACCAAAATCAAATCATATACACTTGTTCACAATTAAAAGACGAAGCTATTGGTAAATTTTGAGCTTCAAACTCATCACGAATCATCCAGAAATCGCAAAAGAAAAATGAAAAAAATTCTGCCAGAAAATTTTGCCCAGAAACCGAAATTTTTCAAAAAAAGCCCAATCACTACGGACCATTTCACCAAAATCAAATTATATACACTTGTTCACAATTAAAAGACGAAGATATTGGTAAAGTTTGAGCTTCAAAATCATCACGAATCATCCAGAAATCGCAAAAGAGTAACGAACAAATTTTCTGCCAGAAAATTTTCGCGAAAATTTTCATTACTCTTTTGCGATTTCTGGATGATTCGTAAAGAGTTTGAAGCTCAAACTTTACCAATAGATTCGTCTTTTAATTTTGAACAAGTGTATATAATTTTAATTTTGGTGAAATGGTCCGTAGTGATTGGGCTTTTTTTTTGAAAAATTTCGGTTTCTGGGCAAAATTTTCTGGCAGAATTTTTTTTCATTTTTTCTTTTGCGATTTCTGGATGATTCGTGATGAGTTTGAAGCTCAAACTTTACCAATAGCTTCGTCTTTTAATTGTGAACAAGTGTATATGATTTGATTTTGGTGAAATGGTCCGTAGTGATTGGGCTTTTTTTTTGAAAAATTTCGGTTTCTAGGCAATTTTCTGGCAGAAATTTTTTTGAAGATGGCTTAGTGTTCTTGAATTTGTGATGGGGAAGTTGGCGGCGGCGGCGGTAGTGATGGAGCCGGATGTGGTGGTGGTGGAGCCGGAGGTGGGGTGGTGGTGCCGGAGATGAAGATTTGGGACTTAGGGTTTGATTTTTGAAAATGGTGTTCTTGATTTTTGAAAATTTTGAAGATGGTGTTCTTGTTTTTGTGTTTTTCCAATTTTGCCCTTTAACAATGAAGAAGATGAAGCACTATTCATAGAAAGTCATCCATTTTTGACAGTTTTTGTAACGGAAGGATGATTTTGGCGGTTTGTAAATATGTTGGGGATGTCAAAAGTTAAAAAAAGTTGAAAAGGATAAAAATGGCTGAACGAAAATATGTTGGTGACCCAAATGGCAATTAATTCGGAAGACTTGATTTGATTCTCGCTATATGTAATAGTAACAATAAGTGAGACATTATTACAAATGTGAAATGTCATTGAATCTTCTTCTACGAGAAGCATTGACTTAGAAAAAAATAAAAAATAAAAAGAAGAAAGTTATTTAGAGGTGATTTATATGTTTTATTTTTTTTTACGAGGAAATGTCATAAGTTAAACACGCAACTATTAGGATGTAGTAAGGGATACTATATCACTTGGTAGCGCTCTTGTTCAAGTGATTTTTTACTAGTGTTAGGAAACATTTTATGTAACACAATAATAGTTGTTATTTTTATTTATTTCTTAGCTTATTTTTAAAAAATAATTATTTCCTTCAAACCATTAATTAATTAGAACAATTCTTATTTTTACTTATTTTTCTGCTTATTTAAAAAAAAATCCCATTTCCTTCTAAACATCAATTAATTACCACAATTATAAGTGTGTTTCAACTATTTTGTGTAAAGAAAATGGGATAGAGATAGTTTTTTGTTTTTGTTTTTTGAGGAAGGGATAGAGAGTTTAAACTTGCATCTAGGGGTGGCAATCGAACTATGTAAGCTGAGCATAACTCACGCTCAGCTCACATAAAAAATTGAAAAGTTCATCTCACACTCAGCTCACATTTTAACATGAGCTCGAGCTTAGCTCACGAGCTAATTTATATTAGCGAAAAACGAAAATCTTGTCTAAAAATTAGTATAATACAATGAGTCTTAAAACTAAATTTTGACCAGAATACAAATATACATAATACAATGATACTTAATTCTTGAAACAACAAAAATATAACTGATGAGAAACCTTGATTTGTAAGGTCAAGATTCGACACAAAAGGTTAAAACTCGGATTAGTTTCCAAGGGAAATATAATCAAACCGTGGGTATTGACTATTGAGTTGAGTAACATGTTATAATTATAATTTATATGTCTTTTTTTTAATTATTATTATTATTATTATTATTTTAATTATATTAATCTTATTCGGGTTCGAGCTTTTTTCGGGCTGAGCGGGGTCAAGCTCAAGCTCAGCTCACATAAAAAGTGAGCTTGAATATTAAGCTCACGCTCACATTTTTTCGAGTTATGTCAGTCGGGTTCGGGCCGGTCCAAACTTGTTGACACCCCTACTTGCATCTTGTATCCGGTCAAAAATATTATAGAATCTTTTTTTTTTTTTCATTTTTTTTAAAAAGACTCTTACATTCATCATCAATGTGGTAAAAATGTGTTTTTTACAAGTTCATCAATTTTTTTATTTTATTACAGAGATGAATTAGGAAGTTTTTTTATCCGGTGAAAGCGAATGTTGTTAAATGTTGTGTTTATTTGTTTGATACTTTTAGTAAGCGGAACATTTTTTTAATACATGCGGAACGCCTCAGAATATGTGTATTGAGGTACAAAAACATGATATATATTCGTTTTAAATCAATTTTGGCCATCCAAATTTCAATCCGACGGAGCATTGGAGTCTCAGCGGGGTATAATTAAAATAGTGAAGGTCTTAATGGCATAATAAAATGGAAACTTCTAATATGTATCCTCCTCTGGTAGAGTATGTTGTAATCCAGATTTATCCATATCATGAGATAAATAATTTTTTTGTTGATGTCGATAAATTTGGACAATATGATTTATTGAAGTATGGTGCATATCAAAATTAATCTAATAAAAAAATCTCATTTGAATAACTATTGGTCCTTAAAAAAAACTATTTTGGCCCATTTTAATTTAAAAAACCTAAGGAGGGGTATTATTTAAATGAAAAAGAAAAACGTTTCAACAATGTGGAGTGGAGTATAGCTGACACTTCAACTTTCTTGATAAATTATTAAGATTTTTTTTTTTCTTTTTCATCTGTGATATCATGGTAAATTGATAATCACATGACAAGATTATTCCTTCCTCAACCAAGAGCGACAAAATGTTTTTGGTATATTCGGTATCTGAATTTTTATTTAATTAATCCGATAAAAATCTAAATAGAATAATCTTGATAATTCGAACGTGAAGTTGCTCTGGATTATTCCAATATATAATTTAACCGTAGCAAATCTTTAGAGAAAAAAGTAACGTCATTTGAATTGAGCAGCACATATTTTGGGGAGAAAATCGTCTGTCTCAGAATCTTCTTATCTTCCTTATTCCACTATTAGAAATATGTCACATATCCCACTTAGAGAATAAAAAGTAGGAGGAGAGAGAAATTAGGAGTATGATGCAATAAATGAGGTAGTTGTATTATGGATAACTCAACATGTGATACATTTTTATTGGTAATATAAAGAATGAGATAGGATTTCGAGACAAACGATTTTATGCCCATTTTTTGGTACGTAGAAGCTACCGAGCAAGCATCGAAAATAGGCCCATTTTCCCTTATACAACAAAACCGCAATAATGGGATCCAACTTTTACCTAAAATAAACATCTCGGTCCTCTACAAACCAAACTATACTTGGCCCATTAGCTGAAGACTATTATCATCTTTGCTTTCTACTTCGATTCTCTTCACCGAGCCAAAATCTCTCACTACTCAAAATCAATGGCAGCAAAAAGTAGTTTTCAGCTCAGAATTTTCTTAATTATTTGTGTTTCTTACTTTGTTTCTCTAATTACTTCCGCACCGGCGATCGCGAACGGGTAAAATCTCTCTCTCTTTTTTTTTTTAATAAATAATAAATTAGTTCGAGTCGAAGAAAATAGATGAAGATCTCTGATTTCAATTCATTTTAGTAGTATCTTTTTTTTTATTTTTTTTAATTTTTTAATATTTTGCTCGATTTTTCATTTATTAGGAATGGAGATGGTTACACAATCAATGGTAGAGTCAAACTTCCAGGTATGCTTCTTCGCCGCCGGCATTTTTTTCTCTAGAATTTATATTATAATCTGTGTTTTGTTTAGTTACATTTAAAATTCCAGCTATGCTTAGTCGCCGGCAATTTTTTTTATTATCTTTTGTTCAATTTATATAACACTTGTGAGTAATAATTTTGTGTTTTGTATAGTAAAATTAAAATTTACAGTTGCTAAAATTTGAATTTGAGTGGTATTTTACTGGTTGTGTTCACAGCATTGTTTTGATCGGCAGCTCATATATCATGATCCTTTCTAGTAGTTAATACTATCATTTAAGAAAAGTTTTTTTTTTTTTTTTAATTTGAGTGGTGTGCTGTAGATTTATCTTAAGGCCGTACTAATAGAATTTCTTGTGATGATCTTTGGTAGGCAGCACCTCACAAGGATATGTTCTCCCTCCAAAAATATCAAACATCAAAGTCATACTTAATGGTGGCCAAAGAGTTACTTTCCTGCAGTCTGATGGATATTTTGCATTGTATCCTATGATCTGTGTCTGACTGGTTTTATGTTTTTAAGTTTGACTTATATTCTTTCTTTGGCTTTTAGAATTATATGCTTAATGTTTGCTGCTCGATGCATGAGCTGCTGTATCTCTAGGCTGCATCAGTTGTTGGCTCGTATACAAGGATGGGTGATTTTGTGGTGAAGTAGTTGTATGTCTGTCCTTAATGTTAAAGCTTTATCATTTTTTTATTTGTGAGAAATATTAGTTTTCCTGGTTCTTTGCACACTGAAATACTCGGATTGCCTGTAAAAAAGGGGGCGGGGGGGAGTTCAGCTTGTTGAAGATTTCTGATTCTTCTTTATAAATTACGAAGAGTTCGTTAATCTTTTAATTAAATGAGTACTGAAAGCAAGCGTTATAATCCATTAAACCCTAATTATTTTGTTAACCATTGAATCAAGATCTAGCCGTCGTTAGCTATAGCTCCTTTTTTCTATTCTAATCATAAGCTGCGTGCTTTGTCATGTGTTAGAGAATGCTTGTGAGAAAAACCTATTATTAGTTAGCCGGTCAGGCTAGCTGTTTGTCCTTAATCTTTGCTGTAAAGCCATAATGTGCCAGCGGGAACTCATCTAATTGAGGTGGATGCAATTGGCTACATATTTTCCCCAGTGAGTTTCAGTTTACTGAGCATTCTTTTGACCTTTGATCATTAGTTTCGTGAACAAGTTCCATATATTATGTATAAATTTTTTATGGCTATTAGGTCCGAGTTGATGTCAGTGCCAGGCACCCAGGTAAGATTCAAGCAGCACTAACAGAGACCAGGAAAGGTTTGGCTGAGCTTATTTTGGAGCCTCTTAGAGAGGAACAATACTATGAGGTAGATTTAGATTTTATGCTGAGCTTTGCCATGAATTTCTCTCTTTTCTGTGACTGCATGTTGGCAATTCTTACCATAAGTTTATTAATTTGTTTTGCAGACAAGGGAGCCTTTCAACATAATGTCTGTTGTGAAAAGCCCCATGGGACTGATGATTGGATTCATGGTCTTTGTGATGTTCTTGATGCCCAAATTAGTAGAAAATATGGGTAAGAATGATGGGCTTGGTTCATATTTTCTTATTCTACCTTTTACCCTTTTTTTTTGCTGCACTAGTATTGACTATTCTGCCTCAGATTCTCGGGATCCCCAAATTAACATCATGTTAACTCATCACATAGCGTTCTTAATACTAAACGTATAAAACTTGTTACTGGAGATGCCATGCATTTGAATCTTGTTGATTCTTCTGAGATTTATTGATTTGTGTAGTATGTGCACCTTCGGAATACAAGATATTCTCTTAGACTGCAACTAACCTATTAAAATAACTGTAATTCAACCATCCTTCTTGACCGGTTTGGAGAAATACTTGTGATGCTCTTACCATAAGTTTGTAAAGTTCAAGTTGGTAGAAGTATGCCACTCATCAATCGAGATATCTATATCTCTTCCAATAATTCCTTTCTCTTCTCCTTTTTGTGTTACTTTTAGGTTGTTGGGAGGCGGTATTGTGGTTGTTTAATCTATTAACTATTCCTTTCTAGATACAGATTATGCATGAAACTGATACTACTACCACCTTGGTGACCTGCAATGATATTTCCATTGAGAACTGAAAATCTTACTAGAAAATTCGAAATAACTATGTATTGAATATTTGGGGGTGATTAACGTAAGACAAAATTTTGATGAGGAAATGCCATATTCTTGAGAGATTCTACATAAGTTTTGAGTCAGCATTCATCGAGTTCTAGTACACCGTGAATTTTGTGGCAATTTGCATGACCTGGCTGTTTCTATTTGTGCCCATCAATTGTTTTCATGTTGAATCTTTTCTGGTGACTTAAATTGTTTGTTCGTTTTTTTCCCCTGGTGAATAGATACTGAAGAAATGAGACGTGCACAAGAGGAAATGCGAGGCCAAGGTGTTCCCTCATTTGCAAATTTACTGTCTGGAGCTCAGAGGAGCTAACTAGAACCCTACATACACCTTTCTCAGTGGAAGAGATATACATTATTTCTGCCACGATCTATCTGCAAGATTCGACGTCACTTCTATCTTTCTAATAATTTATTATTACAAAAAAATGTAATTTATTATCACGAAAGAAAGCAGTATCGTTTTAAAAATATTTCTCTGCGCAAATCTTTGTGAGATTTGCGACCACAAGTTTATGACCAACATTTTACAATTGTAGTATGTACAAATTGTAAGGTATGATCTAATGTCAACGAATAGACCTAGGTTAATGCACGTTAAGGCTGGAACTAGTTCCTAAAATTAGGCCTTCACATGATTTGATCCCTAAAATTAATTTTCAGCTATTAATGGTTTCTGATGTTCGAGTATCGACATGATATGGTCTATAACTTTTTTTTTAAGCTATTAAGGTCCCCAAATATTTTATAAGTAGCCAAGTAATTCTCCAACTTTCAGCTTACAAAACCATTCGACCTACTTACTAAAATCATTGAGGACTATAGTTACTGAAAAAAAGAAAATTTTATAAATCATAGCACGTTGAAATTTTAACTTTAGCTCGTTGAGATTATAACAATATTTGTACAGAACACTTGTCAGTTGTCAAATTAAAAAATTTGACGGTTGAATTTTTATGTTTCACAACACTTATTAAAATATTTTTATCCAGTATTGTGAATAAAGGATCTCAATTGTTGAGTATGAAATTTTTGGGGTTACGATGTGGTCTTCATGTTAGTTCAACTGTTCCGCCCGTATGAAATTTTTGGGTTAGGGTGTGGTCTTTATGTTGGTTAATTCTTATATAGAAAATGCTTCAATCCATCATGTGATACAATTTTATCCACAATTAAAAAAATAAATTTTATTCATGTGAATGAATCTTTATCACATAATTCATTGAAGGATGTTTCATATTAGAATACTCCTATTTAATTCGGCTCCGATCAGCGATTCGGGTCAGGAAAAAGTCTGGATGTTGAAGAAGACTGAGACTTGGAAGTAACCGCTTTTTCCAGCTCACCACCACATAAATTCTCACTCTCTCTCGCACCCAAAAAATTCAAGTTCAACTCTCAAATCTCAATCATATACAAATTCATCAGTGATCAATCAAATCAAAATCAGATAATTCAATTCAAATTCTGAATTCACCAATTGGAATTCCAGCATTTCGATCCAATTTTTTTTCTCCAAAAAGATTTGAGGAGAAATGGAGCAGAGCTTTCCAACAACGACGTCGAAATCGGAGAGGCGATCCAAATCTAAGTCTCTTCAACAGACTTCTAAACTTTCTCTAGTTATGACGTTTTTCTCTTGCGTTGCTTGGCTTTACATTGCTGGAAGGTATGCCATTCGATGTTTCCAACTTCCATTTCGTGTTCGTCATGTTTTATTTATTCATTTTGTTGTTGTTGAATTCTTCAATTCAGATAAACAATTAAAGTTCTGCGTTTTTTAATGAATTTTGTGAGAATGAACATTTTAAATTTCTGTTCCTATATATATACACACACTTTTTTTTTAATTTTTTGTTGAATTCTTCAGTTCCAATAAACAATTAAAATTTCTACAGTTTTTTATTTGAATTTTCTTTTTTCCTTTTTTAAAAAAAAATTGAATTCTACAATTCAGATAAAAAATTAAAAGCTCTGCAGTGTTTTTTAATGAATTGAGTGAAAATGAACATTTTAATTGTCTGTTTCCTTTTCTTTTTTAAAAAAAATTGAATTCTTCAATTCAGATGAACAATTAAAAGTCCTATAGTTTTATTTATTTTTTATAATGAATTTTGTGAAAATGAACATTTAATTTTCTGTTTTTAATTTTGTATTAAAACAGGTTGTGGCAGGATGCAGAGAACAGAACACTACTGGCGAGCCTATTGAAGAAAAATTCAGCTCAGGTTTTCTCTTTTGATTTTTGTTTTAATGAAGTATCTAAGTTGCTGTCAGAATGCGGGAAATTGAGACTGCAATAGGATATAAAGAACTGTATCTTAGTGCGACATGTTCTTTTTGTTTTGTTTATTGGGTGTATTATTTGATTATTGTTACAGAAAAGGACTTTGATGTACCAGATTGGAAAGTTCCACAGTTTAATAAACTTATGATGTGGGCAAGGGATTCATTAAATTTTTACTTGAATTTTGTTTTAGTTTGTGCAATCTTAACTGGAAAGCCTTGCATTTTCTTAGATTTTGTTTAGAACCTAAAATGGTAGGTTTTTCAACTGAAGATGCTTGGTTTCAAAAGTTTATCCTTTTGTTTTTGGGCCATCTAAGTAACTTCATTTTGCTTGCTGGCAGAGACCGAAATTACTGACAGTTGAGGATAAGCTAACAGTCCTGGGGTGCAAGTAAGATATCTTATCATCCCATTCTCTTTCTTATGCCAGCGTAGATCTTTGTGTTGACAATATTTTCTCTTTACTCCATCAAAAGCTGCAAAAAGCATCTTGCATCTCTTTAGGAAGTGACAGATTTATACCGGAAGTTGCCTTTTGTATAAAATGCCTTGATGTCGTTCTTTTATTTGTGCTAACCTTTTCAGGGATCTGGAGAGGAGAATTGTTCAAGCTGAGATGGAACTAACGCTAGCAAAGAGTCAAGGGTACCTCAAGAACCAGCTGAAGCAAAGTGGATCTGTCCCTGGGAAAAAGTATTTGGCTGTAATTGGAGTTTTTACTGGGTTTGGCAGTCACTTGACGAGAAATTCATTCAGAGGGTCTTGGATGCCAAAAGGTGAACTCTCAAGCTCTTCACTCAATTGTGGACTAGTGGAATTTCCAACCTTCTGAAGGATATGTTACTTTGCTGGTCTTGTCATAGCTTTCAGTAGCCCTTTGTTATCCAGTTTTTACTTCTCGTCTCATTTATTTAGGTGTCTGAATTCCTTGAGTTGATTTTGGATGATCTAAATTGTCATCTTGTTAGCCAAAAGAAAAAAGGGAAAGAAGGAAAAATGTTCAGGGGAAGGTCAGAGAAAGCTAAACATTTCAGTCAGGAAGATTTTTATTTTTGGTGGTGGGGGTGGGGGTGGGGTGGGGGGATTAAGAAGTCGCAGAATCTGAAAACTAAGCAATTTAAGTGCTAGTCCTTTACTTGCTAACTTCTGTTATGTGCTAGAAATTCTCATCGATATCTGCAGACAAGGAACTGTATCTTTGTCTAGCCAACCTAGTTGATGGTGTGATAGTATAGTCACACTCACACAGAAGATATCTTCTAAAAATGATTAGCTCAATTAAGAGGAAAAATGGAGTCAGACATTTTGATACAGTGCTTTGGCAGCTTATCTACTCTTACATGACAATGCTTATAACAACCTTGATAGACTTCCATGTTTCTTCCTGCTGTACTATTCTAAGAGAATGAAAGAAAACCATTAAATTAGTTACTGACCCAACATTTGGAAATGATGGACCAAATTATTTTCTGGCTTTTGGTTAATTGAACACATGCTTGTGTACATTATTTTGTCTTGGATTCAGTTTAAAGCTTCACTTCTTCTTGATGTGAAGTGATAAAGCTTCTAAGTTCAAACATGTGGATGTTTCTAGGCATGTTAATGAACATAATGTATACAGTAACAAGAACCTCAGCTGTATGTATTATAGTTCTTAAAAGTTTCAAATGTTGCATTTACATTAACATCATTACTCTCTCTTGTCTGGTACAGGCAATGCTCTTGCCAAACTTGAGGAGAGGGGAGTGGTCATTCGATTCATAATTGGTCGGAGGTTCTTCCCTAAACTCTCATCGATGTTTCTCTAACAATTGCTGATGTTTTGTTGCGTTTTCCTTAGTCCTGGTGCCATTAAATATTATTGTTCTTCGGATAGTTCTAAGTCTCTAATTTTTTTTTAAGCCTCTAACTTTTGAAAAGGAAACTTCTATCATGACCCAACTACTTGTAATTTCTGTAGTGCTAATCGAGGTGACAGCTTGGACCGGAATATAGATAAAGAAAACAGTTTGACAAAGGATTTCTTGATTCTTGTAAGTGGTCTTGTTATCTATATTTTTTATTGAAGTTTCCCAAAGTCTTACTTTAGCAAGAGTAAAAAATAAAAACCTATGATTAAATGTTGTTTAGAAGTCAAGCTATGTATTGAGTACTGCTACTAATATTGAAAGTAAATTTCAATAGTTCCAAGATCCTAATTACCTCTCCAGAAGTTAAAAATCTTTGATTTATTCAATTTCCTTGATCAGTTCTTCGCAGAACTGCTTTATTCAATTTTCTGTGTTGAGGTTGATCAGGATGAATAACTTATAACCAGACTCCAGTTACATACAAACAATTACATGACTATATTATTTCTGAAGCATTTTGCGGGGGTGCTTTGGTTTGATCCTTTATTCTTTCCTACTTAGGATGATCATGAGGAGGCTGAGGGAGGAGTTCCCGAAGAAGGCAAAATTCTTCTTTAGTTCAGCTGTCCGAAATTGGGATGCAGAGTTTTATGTAAAAGTTGATGACGATATTGATCTTGACCTTGGTAAACCTTCTCTCCTTTTACAAGATGCTTTTAAAATATTCACATGAATTCCCAAGAGGAACTTTGTCTTGCCAAATATTGATATCAATGAGAGGGTTAATATCATCTGAATATGACCCTCGAAACGTGATAGGCGTTATAAGTTGGCTGCTCCAAACTTGGTTAAAGTTCATTTGATTCATCTTTTTGGTTAATCTTGATATTTCATTATCGATGGTGATATCTTTCTTTGTTGTGTACCTTGCTGGTTTTATTGACTAGAATAAAAAACTGCAGAGAAATGGAACTAGATTTATTAATCTCAATGCATCAGTTTAGAAAAACCAGACCATATCAAAGATCTGAACCTTATGGAGCATTCTAGATGTGTTTACCATTTACAATATTTACACCTATTATAGAAATGAAATTATGACTTCTTTCTCTCCATTCGTACAACTTTAACAGTTATTCATTATGTTTTATTCTTCCATCAGAAGGTCTTGTTGAACTTCTAAAAAGCCGCCGTGGTCAAGATAGTGCTTATATTGGATGTATGAAGTCGGGAGTAGTAGTTTCTGAAGAGTAATGCTCCTTTCTTTTTGCTAATTCTTTTTTTTCCCATTTTACGGCTTTGACTTTTGATTTTATCATCTATGTAATACTATAGAAATTCGTAATTGTGTTGTTAGAGCATGTTTTAATCAGTTAACAGTAGAAATATTAACACTGGTGATGTAATATTCTTACCCTTGGTTTGCGTCGTCAGTCTGAACTTTCAACGCTCTTGCAAGAAGGAAGAGTATACCTGATGTCACGCTCATTGCCTAAACTAGATCTCCATTCATTAAAGTTATATTAATACCTTGGAACTTATTTGCTGATGGATTCAAACTCCCTCTCTCTTTCCAAAATATGAACTCTTCCCTCAAGGAAAAAGGAAATGGTGTCTTTCTCTTTTGTAATATTGGTATAGTGCTGTTACCTTAAGTTTTAAACTGTCACTAGAACATGTTGTTCAATTCAAGAGAACGAGATTATGTTGTGGCTCCAAACAACTTTTCATTTTATCTAAATATTTTGCAGGGGAAAGCCATGGTATGAACCAGAATGGTGGAAATTTGGGGATGAAAAATCGTAAGTTTATTTCAATTTTTCTTTCCCCACAAAGTTTCATATATACTTTTATCACATACAATGTTGTGCTATTTGCTCGATTACCTGGAAAATTTTGCTGCTCCAACCTCTCCTTTTTTTTGTCATGTTATTTTTTTTAATGGAATGTTGTCCTTTTGTTGAGTGTGCTTATGGCTCCAACTTCAGTTCCTTTTTATTTATTATCTAAAACTTTCTTCAGGTACTTCCGGCATGCTGCTGCTCCATTTATCATACTTTCCAAGAATTTGGCCGAGTATATATACATTAACAGGTTAGTAAGTCAAGGCCTCACTTACTGTATTGGGAGGTTTCATTTAGAATCTTCTAGTACGCGAATTCAAATATATGGGTCGTTTCATTCCTCTGCCTGTGTCTGATATATATTTGCTATGCAATAACTTCCAGTGGAGTGAAAAATTCTTTGTGCTCTTTTCTTCTTTATGTGGAGGCCTTCCATTAGATTGATAACAGTGTAAATGCAGCATCCTTTTTGTTTATCTTGTCTTGCTATCACACAGTGCATCCCTGAAGACTTATGCTCATGATGATACATCAGTGGGGTCATGGATGATGGGTATTCAAGCAACTTATATAGATGACAGTCGGCTATGTTGCAGTCAATCTAGCAAAGGTAAATATGCTTGTACATATTAATTTCTTCTGTTGCTATTTGCCATCTGTCTGTCTTATGATGCTTTTCTTGTAGAATTGGCAGCAAGAGGGTAATATTGTATGCTTCTGTCGTATTATCGATCTTTTAGAATGATTTATTCACTTTACCTCTGTTTCTTCTAGTTGACAACTCTTCCAAAGAGAAAATGGAAAGTGGTTGTTCCCTGAGAAAAGTAGTTATCACTCTCTGTTTGCAATTAACGGTCTCTTTATAGGATAGTGCACTTGGATTAAGGAAATTATTCGACTGTTTAGATTCAAAGATAAATAGGCCATATTATCCTTCTCATAATAACTCCAAATTTGACTCGTAAGCATTTACTCCTAAATGGAGAACAGGGCGAAGACACGCAACACTCTCTTAATTTTCTAAAGTGAGAGAAATGAGAAACAAAAAAAAGTATATCCAAGTGATAGTTAATTTCAAACGGAGGGAGTATATTATCATCAGAAAGAAAAAAAGAGTTGGCATGAATACAAATGCTAGTTTCATTAGAGTGGTGGTTCTTATTCAAATAATATCTTGTATATTGGGATGATAGCTATTACTGGGAGTATTAATCTGCGTGGGGAACTCATGAAAAATCTGGCTTTGCAGATAAGGTGTGTTCATTAGCCTGAGGGAGAAAACAGCTTCAGCAATACAAACAGATACACTGTTTGTGATGGCGGGCTTTGAACTGGCATATGATGATTCTTTACTTGAACCTTGACCGAGCATTCAGGACGTGCAAGTGCCTGCAATTTTCTCTGGGGCGCTGCAAACAAAGAGTCATGAAGGATCATATGTCAGGATAATTCTTTTTTTCTTTTCCATATGGAGAGATTGGCGGCTATTCTTTTGTAGTGTATGTGTAGGGTTAGACTGTAGTTGCATATTGTATACTCAAAAGAGTTGTTTCTGGATAAAACAGAAGGGGAAAGAAAAAAGAAAAAAGAAAAGAAAGACGAGAGAAATAGAGAATAGGAGATTTTTCTGTTGCAGAGGTGCAACATCATTTTTTACATTCTTTCTGATATGGACCATGGTTGTCTAGATTTATCCACATCAACGGAGAAACTCTCTCTTCTGATGTGGATAAAATTTGAACCACATGGTTCATTGAACCATTATTCATATCAGATTTGACCATTTTACATTTATGAAAGATGCCTGCAGAGCTTCCATCCTACTTGGTGCAAAATATGAAGATGTGAGTTCTGGGGCTGTTGAAAGATTATAGCTTGGCATTGATTTTTTTTTTTTTTTTTTTTTACACTTTTTGCTGAAAATTATAGCTTGGCATTGGCGTTTCTTTGAAATTGATCTGCTGGAAAACTTTACATTAGACATGGCTTTTGATGATAGATGGGAGATAATTGTCCAGGAAGGCAAGCATAACTAGTACAACCATTTCTAATTCGTAATTATAGGTTGATGGTTTCACACATCTCTGGATCGAGAAAAATAGATGGGAGATAATCAATTGCCTGTGTATGTGGAGATGCAACCAATACTTTCGGGATTATTGCTTCTCAATTATTATTTTTTTAATTTTTTTAGTATTTTAATCTATTCGATTCGGTTTTGAAAAAAAATTAAAATTTAAGTTCGGAATCTGATTTTTAATTTTCAAAAAAGAAAATACTCAATAGATCGAAATTTTTATTATTATTTAAAAAATAAAATTTATTATGCCTATTATTGCCATTATGTCTTAAAGTTTTTTTAAGTTTATATACTTCTATCCTAATTGTCCATTTTATTTTTATTTTTCGCGACTTTTATCTAGTTGAAATATCATTTATTTTTAAAATTTTAATTTAACTTCGGTTGGATAAGTCTAAAAGAAAAATAGTCAAAAAACTCTATACAAATCTAATTGAAAAGGATCGTATCAAAATAGTTTAAATATTTAATATTTGGTTTTTATTATATTTTGGTTCTGTTTGATTTTTTAAAACGATTACAAAATCAAAATTTAGTACCAAAATATTGTACCATGCACATTCTTAATTGTAGCTCGTCTCACTCTCCATGCTCTAGGAATCGAGGTATGCTTAGGCAAGATGGAGAATTTAATTTATGTTTTGTAGTTTATTTATGTTCTAATTTTAGGTTGTATTTTCTATTTTAACTATATTTTCTGATTAATATATATCTTCTACTACCAAAAAAAAAGAAAGAAAATGAATTTGACTCATGCTCTAGAAGATATGCTGAGGCAAATTCGTGAATTCGAGTCACTTAGGAATATAGTTTTTATGTCATTTTAACCGATATATATTTTTCTAGTGCAGATTCAACTCGAAAATTCGAGTCACTTAAAAATGCGATTTTATATCGCTTTAACTGATATAAATCTTTCTAGTGCATATTCAACTAAATTAGTCGGGTCAATATTTATACTCTAGTTAAAAATAAAAAAAATATATTTCCCCTGATTTTCTATTATCTCCTTCCTCCCCTTCCTCTGCTCTCCGTCCCTTCCCAGAGGATAATGCAGAAAAAGCTCTGAAAAAGCTCACGGAACATCTTCTAAATTCATCAATGGCGGCCACAACCTTGTTAAAGCACTACAGACCATTAGTCCTTCCTTTCCATAACAATTCCTCCTCAAAATCCTTCCTTTACAAAACAATCTTAATCAGAGCCGCTCCAATTTACATTCAAAATTTCCACCACTCCAAATCTAGGTTTCGTTTTTTTAGTTCAATCGTTAATAATACTAGTACTAATAATTGTTCTTCGGAATCGAAGCCACTGCTTGGTGATGATTTTACGGAAGAATCAGTTCAGAAGAAGCAGCAGCAGGAGCTATGGTTGTACAATACGATAAGCAAACAAAAGGAATTGTTTAAACCTAAAGTTTCCGGAAAAGTAGGGATGTATGTTTGTGGTGTTACGGCTTATGATCTTAGTCATATTGGCCATGCTCGTGTTTATGTCTCCTTTGATGTCCTCTACAGGTTCAGTTTTCCTATGCGACATGCCACTTTTTTTTTGAATATTTTAGAATGTGGTTTTTGGTTTCCTGATTTTTAACTGTTGAAATTGAAGAAATTTAAAGTTTTCATCTTTGTTGAGAAATTTTGTGTAGGATTATTATTATTACTCCATCTGTCCTAAAATTGAATGTACATATTTGACTTGTATAAAAATTAAGAAGAGTAGTTTGACTATGGATAGGTTACATATCCTAGGACGGTCTTATGTTAGTGGAGCTTGCATTCTACGATGTTAGCTATGACAGTGTAGGGAGAAAATTCATTCATTTGAAGAAAGTGGATGTTCATGTTGGGACAAACTAAAATAGAAAGCGGATATTCAACATGGGACTGGGGGAGTATTTTTCTTTTCTTTTTCTTTTTTTCTATTTTATGTGGTATATTTTGGTTTTGAGAAGAGGAGGAGGGTGCTCTGGAAATGGACCTTATCAAGTGGTTAGCTTGCAGGAGAAAATGTGTTAGCTGCGTAATTTTGTGTAGAAATGTCACTTCAAATGCTTACTAAAATGATTGATTGCCCCTGGTCTTTGTGATAAAATTCAAGAAATCTTTATAGTCTCTTTTTCTTATTTTTTAAACTATTAAATGACATGGATTCTTTTGTCCGGACTGAAGACTTTTTGTAATGTGTTTTGAAAGGGATAAAAAGGACTTCTTTTACATAATTACATTTAGAATTTTTACTGGGACAGTATGATTCTAGAAGCTTTGGGATAAATGTGTAAGGAGTGAAATTTCTGGACACGACTTTTCTATAATGCTTACTAGCCAGTAAAGATCAATTGTGCGTGGGAGAACCTGATGAATGGATTTTTCAAATATGCTAATATGATTTGTTCTTATAGTAAGAAAACTTTGCTGAATGGTGTGTTTGATTCAACTAATTAAAGTTCCTCCTATGATTTGTTTGAATATTAGGCAGATATCTCAAGTTCATGGGGTATGAAGTCAATTATGTCCGCAATTTTACCGATGTTGATGACAAAGTGAGTACTGTTCTTAATTTTAGAGCCAAAAGTATTTATTGAATCACATTTCCGTGCTTCTATCATCTTATAATTTGTCAAGTTGATGGTTTTGTTTGCCCTTTTGGCTAACCTGCCTGTTTTTAGATTTATGGACTGTGTCGATACTTGATTCTACAATGGCACGCTATGAATCTGGAGCACAATTATGCTTCCTCAGTTTGTGATTTATTACAGTTTCACATCAAGGACCAGTAATTTCATTTACTCTCTATATCAGTCATTGTTAAGTCAATAAAATAGGTTCTCTTTTGCCTATTCTATCGATGTACTTTTGTTGACAGAATCTAAAAGTCTAAACCTACTGTTCAAAATTATAGAGGGAGATGCTTGAAATAGCAGTTTCAGAAGCAGAAATATAAATTATATGATGCAACTCTGTTGGGAAGTTGGAGTACACGTGTATAAGGTTAGAGCGCAAGCAGCATTCAGAATTTTGAAAATTTAGCTCAGTTTTCGTTAAGGTGGGAAGTCAGTGGTGGTGTAAGTATATTTTTAAAGCTGATTAATATAAGTGTACGGTTGTGATTAGAATGATATGTGATAGGCCCCCACCTATTACACTGAGACAAACTCTATAAAACTGTTATAAGTAGTCTTTGCTTGGCGCGATGGTCTTTGCTTGAGTTTGTTTTTCCTTGTGAACTAGAATAAATTTTCATATGTCAGTCCCGTAGTTATTGCAACTGACAGGATCTGAAGTAAATATCAAATATAATAATTGTTTGCTGCTTTTTTGAAAATACCAACTTTTACATATGTATGACAGGCTACCTGAGTCTGCAAATTTTTCGATTCTGTAGATAATTGCCAGAGCAAATGAATTAGGAGAGGCTCCAATTGACCTAAGCAGGCGATATTGTGAAGAGTTTCATCATGATATGGCATCTCTTAATTGCCTTACTCCATCTGTAGAGCCTCGTGTCTCTGATCATTTGCCCCAAATTGTTGCAATGATTAAGCAGGTATCACTAATTAGTACCCAATGACTTTTGGCAATCTCTCTTTCTCTCCGTCTCTCTGGGTGCAGGTTAATTTTCTGAAAAGATTTTGCTTCTTGTTTATAAGTTCCTACTGTCGTTTAATTAGAAATGCACAAGGTTTGATCACATTAATGTGATGTTTGTCAGATTCTTGAAAACGAGTTTGCTTATAGGATCAACGGTGATGTGTACTTCTCTGTAGACAAATTCACAGATTATGGACGGTTATCTGGGAGGAAATTGGAAGACAATCGAGCAGGTGAGCGGGTGGCAGTGGACTCGAGAAAGAAAAACCCAGCTGATTTTGCTTTGTGGAAAGTAAGTGGTAGTTTCTTCCTTTGATATGTACTACTATGTTTTATCCACATTCGTAATTAAAGATCACTTGAAAACTAACAAGAAAATGAGCTGAAAAAGAGAAAAGGAAATACAGGAAGGAGAAAAAAATAACTATTGCGGATCACTAAGCTGTTGTTACCTTCAGTTGGTAGTACGGAAAAGTATATCAAGTCATATGCAACGAATGAACAGAATATTTGATCTTTCTGAGACTTTTTATTTCCAGCTCTGCCATTGAGTAAATTCATTTTCATTTCTTCTTTTTTGTCCATGTTTGCAGTCAGCAAAGGAGGGTGAGCCTTTTTGGGAGAGTCCATGGGGTCCTGGTAGACCTGGATGGCATATCGAATGCAGTGCCATGAGTGCTGCTTATCTTAGTCATTCATTTGACATTCATGGTGGGGGAATGGATCTTGTTTTTCCCCATCACGAAAATGAAATTGCTCAAAGTTGTGCTGCATGTGATAGGAGTAATATCAGCTACTGGATTCACAATGGATTTGTCACCATTGACTCTGAGAAAATGTCCAAGTCACTTGGAAATTTCTTCACAATTAGGCAGGTACGGATTCAATGAGTAGTTTTAAGATCTTCATGTTCTCTGTTCACCACATCAGAATTTGTCTTGATTTTTCAGACTCTAACCCCCCTGCTCTTGTCTCATCTTTTTTTTTTGGTTGGTGGAATTCCCCTGCTCTTATCATATCGTAGGTTTTAGAAGTCTATCATCCCATGGCCTTGAGGTTTTTCTTGATTGGAACACACTATCGGTCTCCTATCAATTATTCAGATGTACAGCTTGAAAGTGCATCTGAACGTATATATTACATATATCAGGTATACAAAATGTTAACCTGTTCAAATAAGTTGAAAGTTCGTCCTTTATATTCCTTTTCCTGTAAAATGGATCTCATGCCATTGCTGTCTTTTTCGAAAGTTAGACTTTCATACTGCTTTGTTATATATGTCGTCGATCTTTTATGGCCTTCTCTATTCTGGGATAGATGCTTGCTGGTTTTGCTTTTTGCTTTCTGCTTTCTTTTCCCTTATCCTGTAGTTGATTTGAAATAACGGATTTCAATTCTCTGGTACTGGCTGGTTGCAGTCACTTCATGATTGCAAAGATGTTCTGGGTGAAAATGATGAGACAAGCCTGGGACATTCCATTCCACCAGGAACAGAAAGCTGCATCAGTAAATTCCATAACGAATTTTTGACTTCGATGTCAGATGATCTTCATACTCCTGTTGCATTGGCTGCTATGTCTGACCCTCTGAAAACAATTAATGATCTTATTCATACTCGTAAGGTATGTTAGTTGAACATTAATGCAGGACTTTGATTTTAGATATTGATTAGCTTTTACTGTAAAAATTTACTAATGGAAACTGCCCTAGTTAGTAACAATACATTGTTGTTTGGTTGATAGTTGATAAAGATGTGTTTGGCATTTAGAAACTAATGAATTACTTAATTCACGAAGAAAAAGCTAATGGAGTATGGAAATGAACTGGGTATTTGACCCTCAGAAATGATAGGTCGACCGCATGAATGAGTTGAGATGGAAAGCACAAGAAGTTATTAAAATAGCATGTGGTTCTTGTATTAACATTCATTAGATATGCTGATGCTAGAATATTAAGCATTTTTGTTTGGACTCTGGCATTTCAATAACTCGGCTAATTGAAGATTATGTCAAGAAATTGACATGAAATAAACACAAGAAAGCCGTAAGAACTTTTGTAAGATATTCTTGTTTTATTTAATATATAAATTAACATTCACTGGAATGATTGGAAATGACAAGTATGAAATCCAAGCGAGGCCATTTCAAAACTTGATTCAGCTTTTGATTTCCTTTTACCTTAGAAATAATGTTGACTAAAACCAAAATGTTTATGTTCTGAGTAGATTTTCAAACCCTGTAATACATTACATCTTTCCTTTTGGCATTGAAGTCGAGAAGTATTTGATGTTTGTCTGTTGTTTGCCTTTTTCTTTTATACTTTCTTCGATATTTATGTTTGGCCCACTAATAGCTACACAAAGTGAAACTTTTCTTTGATTTATCACTTGCAAATCCTTTATACAGGGGAAGAAGCAGGAGTTGCGATTGGAATCACTAGCAGCTCTAGAGAAGGCAATTAGGAATGCTCTGATTGTTCTGGGCCTCATGCCTACCAGTTATACCGTGGTATGTAAAATCTTATTGTTCGATGCTGTTGCAAGAATTTTGCTTATATAAGTCAGCATTGCATTCTGCCACAGTCATCTGTTTTGTGCATCATATCTTGTAAACTTAAATTCATTTCTCAAGCTTTGGACTAGCTACTTCCAGATGGACTTATAGCACCTAGCCCTCTGTTATACACTTTTCATACCATTTCCGCGCTTAGCTCTATGTTACTCTCAGTATGTTATCTTTCATCTGGCAGGCTCTGCAGCAGCTTAAAGAAAAGGCATTGAAGCGTGCAAATTTGAGCGAGGATGATGTTCTGCATAAAATCAAAGAAAGAAATGCAGCTAGAAAGAACAAAGAATATGAAAAATCTGACGCAATTCGGAAAGAATTGGCTGCTTTGGGTATTGCTCTGATGGATAGCCCAGAAGGCACTACATGGAAACCAGCCATTCCACTTGCATTGCAGGACCAGTTGAATCTCTGACCTGAATCCTTGGCGTAAACCTGGTACTTTTTAGACCAACTAAAAAACTTTTTGGACCTTATTTTTTGGAATTTACATTAGGCTATAGATTTAGGAAAGTTTGATGTGAGGACTGTATTGATTTATTATAGCTTCTAATATAATTTAATTGTGAAATTTTATGCAATCTTAGATGTTGAATTTTTTTTGTCTAGAAAGTCGTAGAAGTAAAATCGTTTGTGGGATTCAAGAATTTTATATTGAAAAATGTGAGAAATAGGTATTTAAATGGTTTTGAATCCTCTTACAGCTCATGGGCATATAAAGGAATTATGTTCGGCACTTGTAGAATGCTGATGAGTTTTTTTTAGGAAGAATACAAGTTCTCGAATCGAGAATAGTTGTTCGCTCTCTTATCAATTGTCATATTCAAATATCCGATTACTGAGATTTATTTCGCACTAGAGTCAGAATGTTTGAATCCATTGTGGAGTAGAGATTCTGTCAACACTTGTAAAATCGTGATGTATAACAATTCTTTGTACGTAATGAATAATTATTCTGAACAATTCATAGCCAGGGGTTACTTAGAAGGTGAGGTTAGGGGAGCCATTGTAATATGAGGGATTACAATATAAAAAATTTAAATTTTTTCGGGGGCTAAAATACAAATACCACAGAATATAAGGGTATATAATAAAATACCCATAAAAATACATGAATTTAAAATTTTGGAGCCCGGCAGGCAAGCCCCCTTCTATAATAGATATAGGTCCGCCACTGTTCATACATATCCGAAGAATAAACTATCCACTCTTTTAAGAATAGTTATTCATTTTTTTTTTTTTTGCGAGACTGAGGGTGTTCATCATCGACAACAGTGACTAATTCTCCTCTCCACCCCCTCTAAAATTTTTAAAAATAATACTAGGTATAGTAAATTTTATATGTAGTTTAGAATATTTTATCATTTTTGCCCCTCAAAGATTTTTTTTGGGTGCCATTTTTATATGTAGTTTGACATACTGTTGCAGTTTCGCCTCTAACTCCAAATTCCTGACTGTCCCTGGCCACAGGAGCTATTTGAAGAGGTAAATAACTGACTATGAAATGCGCTTCATTCCCATGGATATGAACCGAACTCCTGACCTCATAATTAATGGCCGAGGTAAGCTATCACAAAGTCACACCTCATGATTCCTTTTAAGAATAGAACTATTCATCACGAATTCGCACGCGAGGACAAAAGAAGCCGCTCCGCTATGAATCCGAACCCGTCCGAATGCACCCTTAGCTTTTTGCAATAATAGGTTGGATGTTTTCTCGAGTCCGTCATTTCAATTTTAGTTTGTAATCTCTTGCTGAGAGGCTAGGCACATAGAAAATTATGCTCAAATTTGTATCACATGCATCCTATTAGTATCATCACTAAACTATGAGACTGTTTAACTTGAATGAATTATAAGACTTGTAGTAGTTAATCTATGAGACATTTTGTGTTTGATTCATTACTTACATATTTTTTGTTTTTCTTAAAAAAAAAAAAAAAACCACTTGTGATGGTGGGGCTTTTTATTCATGATGCAAAAGCAGCTACAAAGAAGAGGTGGAAACAAATCCTCTGCTACGTAGGGTTCATGAAAACAAACGGAAAAAACGAACAAAAGAACACCCCTATGCTATTATGCAAAAAGTCTCCTAACAATGCCGAAGATACAGAGTACTCCCCTTGTCTATCCAAATTGCACAATCCTCGTATGTCAAAACGAAATATTAAACCTTGCGTCGCATCTTTCATTTACAAGCAGGTACAAGCATGGTTGGAATCTTTACGAAAACAATGGAGAAAGGAGCAACCGTGATTGGGCTTGCTGTGTTTACTTTGTTAGGTACCAAGGGAGGGATCATTCCAGAACCTTCTACAGCAAGTACTTTCCCATTCAGGAGCACAGTTTGGCTGCGCACGTCACCATTGTTCGGAGTAAGGTGATATTCATCTCTCGTAGTTGCTCTACCAACGTTTCCTTTCATGGCTTTCGCAACTGATAGAACAACTCGCTTTGTAGTATTAGCATCTAGGTTCATTAACAACACTGTAATTCCCGGCTGCAACAGAATTTTGATTAAGAGGAGTAAGAATACCAATCACCGGAAAAAATATCTTATTCGTGTTATACTTGTGTAGAGTTCATGATTTACTTACAGAATTCTTTGAGCAGTGAGCGTAAGTACGGAGCTTATCTACGCGAGTAAATCTAGTAGATAAAACTTTACTTCCCATTAGACGATGCCATAGGAGAGCACTGCATTAAGAAGTAGATATAAAAAAAATTCTCTACTTGTATGCTGATAATGGTAAAAAAAATCACGCGTTATATCAAAGAATAAACGAAGAATTGCCTGTAGTAATCTGGATTTGGGACATATGTAGCAGTGTTGAGAAGACCATAATTTCCCCCAATCAATGTTTGTCTACAATAAGTTTTGGTATTATAAATGGATGACATGCCAAGCTGATCCAAGTACCTGTTTGATTATTGCGAATTGTTAACTTTTTTTTCCGGAGATCCATTAAATAAAACGTTTAGTATACTAGAATAAATAATTCAACACGGGTATGAAGTTAGTTACCAAAAGCCATTGACGAATGTATTAGAAACAAGATTACGCCCACTGTTATAAGCCCCTCCTGCTTCGCTAACCCAAGCTACAGTCGGGGTTCTTGCATTCTGTAGTATCCCTTGCAAGCCACTAAATGTTTTTGATGCTTGATTTAGAACTGCTGGATTTAGTATCTTGTGGACTAGATGATTGTCAACACCTGTGTATGTGAGCGCGGAGTCACATATCCCATAAACGGAGCTAGAACATTGATTTAGAAAGAGCCCTAGGCCCCTAATATGTATTTACCTGGACCAAGATTATAAATGTGGTGTGAAACAACTTGAAGCGAGTTGGATGTTTGACTAATAAACTTGGAAAACCAAGCGGGATCGAAGAACCCTCCTGGTCCAATGACTAATGGCTTAATCTGGGAATTTTGGTAGATATTTTGAATCAAATTATGAAGTATGGCAACATCGGCCGCGTATTGATCTGCTGGAATACTTGTTCCAATTCCACTCCCACTCAACTCATTACCTGAGAAAAAAAAGTTTAGTGTCAAATCAAGAAGGCAATTTCGTCTTCTGGTATTATTAATGGAGGTTTAGAAAGAGTTAATTAATCACCGAGCTCCCAGCCGAAGATAGTATAGTTCTTTCCAACAGTGTATCTTATTAGTGACTCTGCATTAGTAGAATCCCAAGGTCCCATAGTAACACCATTAGGAACTACTTTCTTTCCATATAATGCATTAAGTCCAAAAGTAACCTTCGCCCTGATATATTTCAAAGAAAAACGATAACTGAAATTAGCAAAGTTCAAATTATTTTAGGACTGTGTTTGAAATGGTAAATTCGGTTATTATATTTTGTACCCTGTCATTTTGAAGAAATTGTTAAGTTGATCCCACCGCGACATAGGTAAGCAACCTTGAGAAAAGCCGAACAACAACTCCGGTCTCTTAACAAATTGGTTGCAAGGTTTGTTATCACCTGGGATTTGGTAGATGACTTTGTCTTGCAATGTTCCACCAAGTCTGATCTTTAGGGGACTAAAAGCTGTGAATTCAACACACATGAACAAGTTACAATTTGTATAAATACAAATATTTATATAAATACTATAAAACTCGCCGTACCTTTGACAGCATTTAACAAAACCTTGTTGTTTAGATCCTACAAAAACAGTCAAAAAACGAGAAAATTGAGTTAATAGATAAGATTAAACCAGAGAATCTCATAACAGACATACTGGGGGCTAACCAACCATATTGAGAAGAGAAGTGGAGCCCCAACTACAAACTCCGTAGTCGCATTTTTCGGAAGTCCACCAATCCATGGTTGCACAAATGAAGTCATCATCTGTATAAGCAAGTGTGGCAGAACCATCTATATGTACAATACCCTGAATGATATTCTGGGGAATTGCCTGTTTTGAACTTCTTATGGCTAAGTATAGCCATAAATGGAGTCCACAAAAATATTCAACAAATTTCATAAGTAAATCAATCTTTGAAGAAGCCATATGCTCATATGCAATATATATGTTAGTAGCTGGCGTTTCTAAAGAAACAGAAGGTGAAAGAGACTAAGGAAAAGAAAAAAGTTTTTTAAGAGAATTTTAAAACTAAAGGTGAATGTGTTAATATATGTATTGAAGGGGTTATATTTAAAATTGTTCTAAATTGATGGTGTGGAATGCAAAAGTAGATATAAGGGCAATGAAGTCATTTTTCTACCATTTTCTAACAAAAAAGTTAACAATTGGATTGCTAGTACATTATTAGGAACATCGTGAACTAAAATGCACATCTCCCTCATTTAATGGTATTAAAATGCAATTAACCCTTATGTGTTTTTGGCATTCCGCGAAAGGACAATTAACCCAATCTGATTTCCATGTCGATCAAATTGAACCCTTAATTATTAATTTGAAAAGAATTAGTACTCAATTGAAATTTAACTAACAATTTGTGGTACTAAAATTGATTAACAAAAATTAAACAGGAACGTGGCTTGCAATTTTTTTCCTTTTATTTATTGTGGAAGAGGAGTCGGGGTTTGAAAATTTTACTTTTTTACACTACAATACATAATTCATATTGTGTTCGTTTTAAAATCCACAATTATTTTAGCCGACCATTATCCGTTTTAATAAATTATAGATGAAAAGATTCATGTATAAAGACATCAAGTTGGTAACAAAACTTTCCTGTAAAAAGACATTTGATCTACTAATGTTTTGAAGAAGGTATAAAAAAGAGCGAAATTTCAAGCAAAATATATGTAATATTTATGTGATGTGACAAATGTTAAAACTGTATGCATTAGGAATCTGATTGGGATCTATCTTTCAAGTCTTGCATTGCATGATTAGTATCCATAATTTTATGCATTGCAAGTTAAGCTTTTTCCTTTTCTTTTTTTAATATTTTTATTATCGAGAAGAAGGGATATAATATCCGAAGCCTGTTATTCTAAATTTGAATTGTCGAATGCAATAACAAGTTAAGCAGATTATAAAAAATGTGCAAAACAAGAATGAGAAAACTAAAAGAATGGGCGAAGAAGATAAATATAATTATGAGTGTCCGACATCATATAACTTAGTAAGCAAACCTATAAAACGTCGGATTGCCTACATCCATAATACATAATTTTCGATTTCTATCAAGTGTAGAAATCAATGCATTTTAAAATGTTTGTTAATGAGCACTCGTGATGGGATCTCAATGAGGCACATCGCACTATTTATATTATCACCTCCACTTAATTTTAAGAGCGACGTGGTAGAGGCCCTCAGGAATGAGGGAAAAAAAGATCTTACGTTCAAATTTATTGACGACGGCAGTTCCTGTCTCCAAGAAACTGGCAAAGACGATGAATAATGCAATCATCACCGGCGCAGCCATGTCTTTAGCATATATATACATAGCCTCCGCCGTGCGACACCCTATCAACGACTAGGATGAACGGAATTCTGTGATTTGAAAAAAAACTAACGTTTGGTTAATCACAGAGATACAGAAAGAGGGATTTAGAAAATAAAAATCCCTCTGTGTTTCTGTGCTTAACCTGGAAGTGAATTCAATAACCAAATCCATTATGTTTATATATACTTGCGAAAGCTCTTCCTAATCCTAGATTTATGATTCACCTCTACTTTATGTGTATATTAT
Source organism: Vinca minor (assembly GCA_026122235.1). Lineage (NCBI taxonomy): Eukaryota > Viridiplantae > Streptophyta > Magnoliopsida > Gentianales > Apocynaceae > Vinca > Vinca minor. The sequence continues at coordinate 8,032,333 of JAOCZM010000040.1, read as the reverse complement.
CATACACACTCGGCACTAATTATATGTAACAATAATATTTTCATGAGATATAAGTGGAGAACCTAACAAAATGAATTGATCACAGTGGCGGATCTACGTATTCTCTCTCTGAAAAAAAAAAAAAAAACTTTTTCTTAAGAATAAAATAATATATAAGAATAAATAAAGAAGCACGAAAAAAAAATACTAATTTTCTTCTTATTCTTATCTTTATCTGTGTCCCCAATTTCAATCAGGATTTTCAATGTAGTATCAATTCAATTAATACTATTAAAGAAAGTTACAAACTAGAATTAACATGAATGAATTATAAGACATGTAGTCCAATCAAAGGTGTCCTACTCCAGTGGGGCAGGCGCCTGCCCATGAATACCCTCCACCTGCGTGCGGTAAGCTTTAATCTCCCTTTCTAGGGCTATCTCCTCCTCATCTGAGGCAGTTCTCTCTCCCCTATATGGGGCAATCGCCCAATCGGGCTTCAAAAAAAAAAGACATGTAGTCCAATCTATGAAACAGTGAATTTTTTGTATTTATTTACAAGCAGGTACAAGAATAGTTGGAATATCTACAAATACAATGGAGAAAGGAGCAACTATGATCGGGTCCGATAACTTTCCATTTTTAGATTCCAATGGAGGGATCATTCCAGAATTACTATCTATAGCAAGTATTTTCCCATTCAGGAGCATTGTTTGGCTATGTATATCGCCACCTTTCGCTGTTAGGTGATATTCTTCTCTCATAGTCAAATTAAATCCCAACATTGCAAACTTTCCTTTCCTGTGCTTTGAAAAATGCAGTATTGATGTATGGTTTAATATTGCATTTGCAACCGAGAGATCGATTTTCACACTAGTATTACCATCTAGGTTGATCAACAGCACTGTAATTCCCGGCTGCGAAATCAATCAAACAACTTGTATAGAATTCTGTTCATAAAAACATAACATAAATTTACTTACTGAATTTTTGGAGCAGTGAGCGTAAGCACGTAGCTTTTTTATGCCTGTCAAGCTAGTTGATAAAACACTTCTTCCCATTAGACGATGCCAAAGGAGAGCACTGTAGTAATCAGGATTAGGGACATATGTAGCAGTGTTGAGAAGACCATAGTTTCCACCAATCAATGTTTGTCTACAATAAGTTTTGGTATTATAAGTGGATGACATGCCAAGCTGATCCAAGTACCTGTTTGATTTTGGAGATTAATTGATTAAAATGTTTAACAATCCCTCTGTATGTCTTGTACAAAATGAATAGGAAAGTGAACAGACAGAGAGGGAGAGTACCAAAAGCTAAAGACAAATGTATTAGTAACATGATTGCGCCCGCTGTTATAAGCCCCTCCTGCTTCACCAACCCATGCTGTTGTTGAAGTTCCTGAGTTCTTGAGTATACTTTGAAGATTGCTAAATGGACTTGATGCACCATCTAGATATAGTGGATTTAGTATCTTATCAACTAGGTGATCATCAACACCTGTGTATGTGAGAGAAGTGTTTCACTTAGCATTCAACATATTCTTGAGGGCACTGTACAATTGTTGCGGCCAGTTGGTACACTGCATAGTATTCTATGCATCTTTGTGCAAAAGTACGCTATTAGCGTATATGGGTGTTGTTACATCTTATATTGTGTAGGTACCCCCATATTGCCAAAAATACATCGAGCAGTGCACATGATACGCATATGTACTATATAAACTGTATGGTGTACCAACCGACTGTGTTGTAGCTCCAGATCCGTTGTTATCTAATAATAAAAAAACAGGGAGTATGGTATGTATGTACCTGGACCAAGATTATAAATGTGGTGTGTAACTACTTGAAGAGAATTGGATGTTTTACTAATAAACTTTGAGAACCAACCAGCATCAAAGAACCCTCCTGGCCCTATGACTAATGGCTTAATTTGGAAGCCTTTGTAGATATTTTGAACCATATTATGAAGATTGATCATGTCTAATGCATATTGATCAACTGGAATACTTGCTCCAATTCCATTCCCACTCAATTCATTACCTAATATGGCAAAAAAAAAACATTAGTAACCGGAGAGGATTGATTTCGTGTTCTGCTATTAATAGGCGTTTAGAAAGAGTTCTTACCGAGCTCCCAGCCGTGGATAGTATAATTCTTTTTGACAGTATATCTTATTAAAGACTCCGCGTTACTGGAGTTCCAAGGTCCTGTAGTAGAGCCATCAGAACCTATTTTTCTTCCGTATAATGCATTAAGTCCAAAAATGACCTTTGTCCTAATAGAATGCATAATTGAAATTAGCAAAAAATTGAGATTTATTTTTTTCAGGACTAGGTAATTATAGTAAGGTTTTGAATTTTACCCTGTCATTTTGAAGAAATTGTTAAGTTGATCCCACCGGGACATAGGTAAGCAACCTTCAGTAAAGCCGAACATCTCCGCGCTCTTAAGAAATTGGTTGCATGGTTTTTTATCAGCGGCATTTTGATAGATGACTTTGTCTTGTAAGGTTCCGCCCAGTCTGATTTTAAGAGGAGCAAATGCTGCAATCCAACGTAACTTCAGCTCAGTTAGAATTTGTAGGCAGAAAGATGTTAGAAATAACCTTAAATGCTTCATTCAAATTACTACTATTCTTACCTTTAACAGCATTTATCAGAATCTTGTTGTTTAGATCCTATAAAAAAAAATTAGTCACAACAAGAAAATTAAGTTGATTAGAAGCAAAATTTACTGTATAAACAAGTAATTGGTCGTGGTTACTGCCAAACGCATCAGTCGTCAACTGTTACTTGGCAACCGTTCTCGTTAAGGTATAGCATGATGTTAAACAATTGAAGAGAGGGGGTAAACAATGGCTAACCAGATTGAGAAGAGAAGAAGTGCCCCAACTACAAGTCCCATAATCACATTTTTCAGGAGGCCACCAATCCATGGTAGCACAAATGAAGTCCTCATCTGTAGAAGCAATTGAAGCAGAACCATCTATATATACAGTCCCTTCCTGAATTATCATGTTCTGCGAAAACGCCTGTTTCGAACTTTTGCTGGCCAAGTAAATCCATGCACATAGTCCAAAGATATTTAACAAAGATAACATTTCATATGTTAGGGAATTTGGATGAAAGTTATGAGTCTTTAAAGAAGAACCCATATTTGAGATTTTGATCAAATGATTATATAGTGAAAAGTTTGAGCAAATTATTTGTAGGAGCAGTTGAGGAAATGAAAGAGACTTTCCTTCTTATTGGTAATGAAATGAAAGGCAGAGTTGTTAGCTACAAATTGGATCATCCTAAAGGGTGATTTTTTTTTTGCATTGGTGAGTTCTTTCAGAAGAGAATTAATCCGAGTTTTTCAGATCATTTGATTCGGCAGTTGAGTTAATTGTTTAATAACAACTTTTTGATTAATTTTTCTGAGTAGCTATCTTTGCCATCAAAACAAGCGACCTGACTGACAAAATAACTATCAGTACCATAAACAAATTGCACTAGTCATTCTTGACAGGAATGTAACGGAGGATGGAGCTAGGGGCATGGGAGGCGATCGCCCTATGATTTTGAAAACAGGGTAATGCGTAAAAATTACTTCTCGCACTCCTAGACCAAGTTTCTAGCTTCGTGCCTGATGTAGCCTTTTGGTGTAAAACTGTTAACTAGGAACTATCTATCTGGTGCAAGAATGAGACTACTGGGGTAGTCTTGGTGTTTTTCGTGCCTGCAAATGGTATTTTAAAAAACTACAAACAGCAAGGTGAGACAACTATTTAATATTTGGAAACTTATTGAGATGGGAAAACAAGTTTTTTTTTTTAATACGACTATAACGTAAGTGTACATATATAAATTAATCAATGTTAGTTGTTATTAATATAGTACCGTATTAGATTAGATTATTATTAATAGTATTATATCAAAGTCAAAATGTTAATTTTCTGAGAATTTGGTTGATAATTAATGGAATGCATACTTTGTCTTAGGTAGTACCTAATAAGTCCTATTCATTTTTATTTTTATTTTCCTAAGTAAACTAAGGTGGTGGTGTGTGTATACATCCAGACAGGTTGACGAGGTCTTCCTAGTATTCTTATCCAAAACTACTACTTCCTCCATTCCTAAATATAAGACTCTTTAGACAATTTTATAAAATTAAGGAACTTGTAATTTTCACCGAAAGTTCCAATATTACCCCTCTCTCTCACTTCTATAGCATAAGAAAAAGGAAAAAATAGAGATGACAGAGGCTGCAAATAAAATAAATGTCGAGGGTATAATTGGAATATATTGTTGACAACTAATAAAAGAGCCTTAAACGACAATTAATTTGGATACCTATAGATTTCCTAAACGACAATTAAATGGGAATGGAGGGAGTATTATATACATACCATGGAGATGATTGAAATGGCTTGTCTAGTGGTTATAAAAAGAGGAACTTTATAAATCATATCAGTATGCCCTCAGCTACAATGCGGAATAACAAGTGTTTTGTAGTGCGAAACATCTATCCGATGTTGAATCAATATATTTGACTGAGATCGTCCGTTTCATCACAATACCTATTAGAATTATTTTAAACAAATATTATGAAAAATTGATCTCAACTATTAAATCTTTGATCCGACGAGTGAAATGGCTAAAATTTTGAAACTTGTATGTGTAGGCCCATAGAAGGTCTAATGGTAGAATTAGACCGAATTAGTCATAAATTATTAAAAATATCAATTGCTATTAATTTAGACATTTTTATAAAGGAACAAATAAGTATCTCTCGATCGCTTCTCTTGAAATTCCGGCTCTTCTCCAACAATTTTACCCAGGGCCGGCCCTGAGGGGTGGCAGGGGGAGCGACCGCCCAGGGCCCCGGAATTTTGGGGGTCCTCAAATGTTGAAATTATATCAATGGTAGAGGCATGGGAGTCCTAGTTAACAGTTTTACACCAAAAGGCTACATCAGGCACGAAGCTAGAAACTTGGTCTAGGAGTGCGAGAAGTAATTTTTACGCATTACCCTGTTTTCAAAATCATAGGGCGATCGCCTCCCATGCCCCTAGCTCCGTCCTCCGTTACATTCCTGTCAAGAATGACTAGCTTTAGCACAATGGTAGAGTGCACAATAAATATCAAATTGGTCCTGGGATCAAATCCTTGCATTTGTATTTTTTTAGTGAATTTACTCAATGTCTCATTTTATTGTTTATATTAGGGGGCCCTATTTTCAATTTTCGCCCTGGGCCCTGAAAATGTCAGGATCGGCCCTGATTTTACCAGTCTAGTTTGCTCTACCATTTCCCTTTTTTTTTTTTTTAAAGAGTTAAAACTTTGACTTCAGCAGTTCCAACTTCTGTTTCTGCCTCACTTTTTATTTCTTTATCAACAAAGTCTCAAAGGTCAAATGTGAAATGTATATTTTCTTTTTACCAAATAATTTACCAAAACCTTAATACCGGGAGGAAGGAAGGGAGTAAGAAATAGCAAATTAACATTAAATTTCATTTATTAAAGGTAAGAAAATTAAAAACTCTTGTTAAAGTCCCATTCACATTAGCTATCTGCAAACTTCTAGAGAGAAAAAATGCAGAATACAAAAGTAGTCATGGAGTTCTAAAGTTTCATTTCCTCCTTTTAGCTGGTGGCTGTGGAATCTCTTCCTCCTCCTCTTCTTCCTCGTCTTCTTCCTCTTCATCCTCGTCATCATCATCATCTTCATCTTCGTCCTCATCCTCATCATCGTCATCATCCTCCTCGCCTTCACCATCACCGTTGGCTTGTGGAACATCTTCAACATCTCCCTGATCATCCCCATCGTCACCCTCTTCACCAGAAAGTTCTTCTTCCTCACCAGCATCCTCACCCTCATTCTCCTTATTATCATCATGGTCCTCGTCATCTTCCTCAGGATCAGCATCTTTGTTCCCTTGGACAGGCTGCTTTTCCTTGTAATCAGCTATTTGCAGCCTGTGAAACAATGGAGGGGGGTCTTGATACTAGTTCACTTTAGAAGAGCAAGTAGAAAGTAGAAAGTAGAGGAGAATAAACCAACCTTTCCAATTGGCTTGGCTCCCTGTGACACTCGAGAACGCCATTTGGCGCAGCTCCAATCTGAAACAGCAAGAAACAGAAAGACAAATCATTTATTTGAAATGTAATAGCTAAAAGACCAACATCAAATTAGCAATAACTAAAAGCAAGGGAACTCCAGCATTGAGACAAGATAGAAACTTTCTAGCACACTAATAATGACACAAGGGGAAAAAGTGAATTCATTCTCTGAAAACAAATTAGAGAAATATATACGAAGTCCCCACGATGTGTTGTTTCAGGAACATTCTATTGCGCCTAGAAGCACATAGCTTGGTGCACCATTGATCCTTCACATGGACCCAAAAGCACGACCGTTTTAGTATCCTATGTCCTTAAATTGCAAAACAGGGTTAAATTGCAAAACAAAAGCATCATCAAACGACAAATCAATAAGATGGTCAAGCCACCCAGGCAAAGGATTTCCATCCCACAATAAATCACGTTATCTGTTCCAATTCTCAAATATTTCACATCATCCCCCAAAACCTACATTTCGAGAAAGTACATAGTAGGCAACAATATAAATGATAAAACATTCAGCCAATTTTTTGAAAGAAAAAATGATCAATAAGAAAATAAGTAAATGTTTAAAGCTAGAATTCATCGAGGGTTGTTGTTCCAATAGTTGTTTTATAATTGACATCAATCAAGAATAAATAGTGGTGAACAAGTCTTCAAACGGTCCACAACTTCTCTTTCTTGAGAAAATACTAAAATTGCACGTCAAAGTGGAACAGTCAAAAACATATATAGGAGTTTATATGAGTTCCATGTGAAAGGAGGCCTCGCTTTGGTTCCACATTCATTAACACCAGTAGTTATCATGAAAAATGTTAATCAGATTTTTTGTTATATGATTCAGCGAGAACTAGCTAGTTTTTAGCTATATCTTATTACAACTCTGGCTGAACCTTCAACCAAAAGTTCTTCTTGATTGATGCATACTTTAGCAATTGTTTATAAGGATGCAAAAAATTCTTTAGAGAAAGCTAGAACTAAGATGAAATACCTTTTTTAAATGTTGAAGAAATACCTTTAGGATGATAGATGAATGTTAAATGTTAAGAAACAATTAATAAAAAAAACTCTTCCTTTGCTTCTTGTTATTTTTATTAGACAAAAATTTTAAAGTTCCCAGCCCCACAAAGAAGTAAAATCCATGTATGACCCCTTGAATATCTGAAATCAATAGAACACTCCCTTAGTCTCCTCTTCTCTTCAAAACCTCTTACCCACCAAACCGAATTACCGAACAGAGACATGAAAATGACCAAGGTACTAAGATCCAAGTATCACAACTACTTAAATGTCTAAAGTACACATGTAGTCCTGATCGTCAAAAAAATGTAAAGGAAAAAAGATCTATATCTCTAAAAAGCTCTCTCCAAAGTGGAAAGAAACGAAAAGAAGCGAACAAAAAAACTACTTCAGCATATGAAATATCATCCTTGCCCATTGTTGTTAAGGCCACAGGGAGCACCAAGGCACAGAGGGGGCCTGGATCCTTGAGGCGCCCGACGCAAAAAGACGCACTTTCAGTATAAAATATTATATACAGCCATAGCATTTGAATTTGATAAATATAATAATAAATAACAATAAGGAAAATGATTTACTTCTAGAATTTTGGGGATAGAAACCCTAAATCCCCAAATTGAGAGTGTTAAATGACTATCTCACCCCCTGCTGGTATAAGGGATTCACCCAACTATAAGGGTAAAACGGTCCAAAAAACTATTTGAGTCAATCTTTTAGCCAATCTTTTAGCCAATAATTCTAGTAGCCTAGTAAGGTCCTAACAATAAATAGCATAATCAATTTTTTAAAAATGAAAAACATGTTTTCCTTTGAATCAAAATCCTTTGAATACCAGGAGAAATGGTTTTCAACTTCCTATGTAGTTCATTAATACATGTTTTCCTTTCCTCTGTAGGTAAATATTTATTTCTTTATTGGTAAAAAGGGAATCTTTGAGTTTTTCTTTCCTTTTTTGGCTCCCAAAGCATTAATTACACAAGGTGTGCCTAGCGCCTGAAGCCTCTTCCTCGAGGCGCCCCCTGATGATTTGAGTCGCGTCTAAGATGTTTAGGCGCTATGGCTCGCACCATGAGACTGAGGTGCACCTCATGTGCATGCCTTAACAACACTCTCCGAGTGTATGTAGCCATTTGTTTCCTTTGTGGGGTCCGTCAGGGTAGTGCAACACCTAGGCAACGTGTGAGAGCCTCAGTAGCGAGCAACCTATTGGGCTCTATCATGCGGCCCCTTGCCTAAGTAGTCTATTTTTATTTTTCCCTTTGTGGGGGGTGCGCCAGGGTGGTACAACGCCTAACGTGCGAGAGCCTCGGTAGCAAGCTACCCATTGGGCTCTATCATGTTGGCCGATGGCCCAAGTATCAAATATCAAACCGATAAGGAAAGATACATAGCCATAAACATAAAGCTCTTCCAATTCTTAAGTGTTATAAACTAGTAAAATAACCTATTACACACATTTATTTCCATTTTCTCTCCATCTAAATCCCAGACAAACTTTCTCTGATACCTCAAGTTTCTCCTTTATTTTTCTCTGAAACCCAGAGCCCATATATCCAAACCCACACCATAAAAAACGAAACTTTACACCAAAAAATTAAACTATAACAAAGTAAAGCCATCTTCAAGAAATCAAACAAACCCACATTCTCCTATCAAACAGAATTACCAAATTCTTGCAATCTATGTAATAAAAATCCAAACTTTGATATATATATATATATATATATATATATATATATATATATATATATATAAATCAAGAAAAGGTAGCAAGAGAGCAATAAAGCCATCTACAAGAAATCAAATAAAACCCACATTCTCATATCAATATCAAACAGAACTAGCAAAACTATTTACAACCCATGTAATAAAAATCCAAACTTTAACAAAAATAATCAAGAAAAAAGATATAAGAATATTAAAGAAAGAGTTTTTTATACCATTAAAAGCATGAAAGGAATGGATTTTGCAACAGCCACCGAAACTTGAACCACCAGAGCGCCCATGGTGGAGCTCAGAAGCCTATCCATAACAACAATATCAGAGCAGCAAAGGGACTCCATCTTCTACAATCTTAATCCCAAAAAAAGCTTAAAGAAACCTACGAAGAAAGCTTTTGCTTCTGAATTTGAGGAAGAGATTGAGCAGAGAGATTAGAGATTAGAGATATAAGGGCTCAAAAGTTAAAACCCTAAAAATGTTTCCAATTTGGGGGTTTATCGAATCAAAACTGATGATGCAGCAAAGATTATTTTATTTTTCTTTTTTATTTTCATTTAGAGGACAATGCTATAAATACCGCTCATCTATTTTCGTTTTTGCTAATAATACCCACAAATTTTTATTTTAGTTTTTCATATGCATTATCTTTTTTTGGGCAGTTTTAAATATATTATCGGAGCATGATTCTGTTGAACCCAGTATTTCAATTAAGACAAACAAAGAATCATGCGACAATAGGATATTTATAACTATTCTAAAATAGATATTGCCTATAAAAAACTAAACTAAAATATTATGGATTTTATTAGCAAAGAAGAATATATTAATTTTATAGTTTCTTTTAGTGACTTTTTTTTTTGTAACAAACAAATCATATTTCGAATGTGTACGTCTCGAGTAATAGTTCACAACCACTTTTGTTCTGTTTTACAAAATAAATTATATATGACCGCATGAAAATCTTGTATAATAGTCTGCAATCGCACGAGATCCAACCTAAACAAGTACATGTCGCACATGCAAATGAACTTCAACAATGCTCGGCAACCTATTCAATGTCGATATATTTATATGACGTCACAATTGGGCCATATAGGTTTTAGAAAATCAAATATTCAACGTAGACGGTATTTATATAACTGCCCAATTGTCCAATGCAAAATTGGGCCTTATGAGTTTGAGAAAATCAATTAGAGAAATTGTAACATTATCATAAACTCATCCAAACAAATTAAAGTCTCTTCTATCAAACACCCATCCAATTCCTCAAAATTAAAAAATTCTTAACATAATTCTTTTGTTCTCTCGGCTGCAAGTGAAGGTAATGAAGCTCGGATTATTGGGTGTCAAGAAGCACAACTTTTTAAAAGCTCAAGATGAATTTTTTCTGATATAGACCTGTTCCACATGGACCATATAGTCCAGGATTGGGCACATCACTGCAGAATGAGGAGAGAGACAATTCTGTAGTTATGTGACCAATTCTGAATCACATGTTCTAGTGGATCAGGTCCACAACAAAATGGTTCGTTCAAGATGTAAGACTAAAAAGTAGAAAGAACCGTTTTGGGGCTAAGTTCGAACAAATAAAATAGATATGGGACAAACTTGCCAATTTCTTATGATAATAAAGCGAATTGAAGAAAAAATTATTGATAATTTTTTTTTGCTAAGTTACCAACCGTAAGTTTCAAATCACTCCTTGTAGAAATACTTTTTTTAAGAGCGTAAATTTACGATATCCTATTGGTCAATGCCTCAATTTGATACATTCACACAAAATTATTTTATTATACAATTTATATTCTCATCTTTAACTAATTTGCAGTCAAAATTAATTGAAATTTAAAAAAAAAACCATAAAAAAACTTAATTGTTTTTTTTTATGATTAAAATTGAAAAATAAAACTAAATCACAAGAAAACCATTTTTTTTCTTCAAAATTTCAATTGATTTTGTTGGTAACTTATGTAAAGATAAAATATAAGTTGTAAAGTTAAATAATTTTGTGCAAACGTATTTAAGATTTGAAAGTGAAGGATATAACATAAAATTATATTAGAAGATTCAGACATTTAATATTTTTCATTTATTTTTAAAGGAAGGTTTTTATATATTTATTTTCCAAGTCATGGGATAGCACCTTCAACTTCAAACCAGACAGGAATATCCATACATTTGTCCTGGTCTAACCCCAGGCAGATGTGGTACTACTCGATAAGTTGTCCCACCTATCTGATAAGTACAAACTCGTTACGTAATATAAGTCGTTTAAGATAAGTAGTGAAGACAAAAAAAATATTTTTAGTCAAAATATTAATATTATTATCTTAAATAGAATTAGTGATATACAAGTCATGTTTAATATAATAATCTTTTTTTTTGAGGGAATAATATAGTAATCTTGATATTTTAATTAATAAAATATTATATTTTTTAATTTTCGTTATATTTTTTAAACGATGTATATTATAAAATATATGAAGTATATCATCGGACTAATCGCTGTCTCGAACCGTTTTCGATCACCGCACGTAGCATGAATTTTTTTATATGAATCATATGGTTTTGATTTTCTATAATAAAAAAATTGTCTTTATCTTTTAGGACCTTATTAGGCTACTAGAATTATTGGCTAAAAGATTGACTAAAATAGTTTTTCGGACCGTTTTGTCCTTATAATTGGGTGAATCCCTTATACCAGCAGGGGGTGAGATAGTCATTTAATACCCTCAATTTGGGGATTTAGGATTTCTATCCCCAAAATTCTAGGAGTAAATCATTTTCCTATCTTTTAATGTGAACAAATTTGAATCATATAATTTAGTAGACTATACTCCTTATAAGAAGTAACCAACAATTAAATTAATATTACTTTTTATTTTTGAATTGCCAGGGTTGGCAACTTGTTCCTGAACTAGGAATGGCACTTGACCACATAATATTATGTTAGTAGAAAATTCTTCAATACACCGATATTTCAATACGTCTCAAATTTACGACTTAACTCCGAATAACCAGCTAAACTAAAATTACTTGAGTTGTTAGGGTTGACTCTTTGTTCTTCTTAAACTACAAATATGATATTCAATCACTATAATGTTCTGACAGTAAAAAAAATACTAAATTTTGTGACTTCTTAATATGTCTCAAATTTACCGCTTAATTATGAGTAACTAGTTAAATTAAGATTGTTATTATTTTATTTTTTGAATTGCAGACTTGACTCCTTATTTCTGAATTACGAATTTGAAACTCAATAACATCAAAATATTTTGCTAGTAAAAAAATTTATTTATGCGACTTCTCAACATTTTATAATCCACCGCTTAATTTTGAGTAATTACCTAAATTAAAATTAATTTTGTTGTTGTTTGCGTTGTCATGAGTTGACCTTTTGTTCATGAAGTACGAATCTATTACTCGACCAACGTACTATAATACTATTAGTAACATTTTCTTTTATTTTTAGTTTGTTATGGTTTTTTTGCGTAGGATTCTCGAAGGAGTTTCATCACTTAGTGGGCGTGTCAATCTCTGCTTTTTCCAATTCATCAATTGCATTTGAGTTGTCAGTCCCTTTTTGCTACTACTTTACTTTTCTTCACTCTTCCTAAGCTAAAATTTTCTGATGCTTACTTCACCCAGAAAGTAAAATTCACTTCAAAGTTGGTAATATTTTCTCTTGTTGTTTTCATTTTTCAGATGGGTTTTTTCTGATCATTCTCTAATTCCTGAAATTTGCCCCAAAAAAGTTGTTTATTTGAAGCACAATCGAGTAAGAGTTAATGCGATATCAAAGTTTGTTTCTTTTCTCTATTTTCTTGTTGATTTCAGTTGGATTTTTGTGATCATTCTTTAATTCTTGAAATTTGCCCCTAAAAAGTGGTTAATTAAAAGACAATTAAGTATAAATGCAAGAAATTGGTTGTATTTGAAGAAAACTATTTATGGCTTTATGAAATTCACTCCAAAGTTTGTTTGTTTTCTCTAATTTCTTGTTGATTCCAGCTGGGTTTTTTTTTAATTGTTCTCTGATTCTTGAAATTTGCCCCAAAAAGTGGTTAATTAAAAGAAAATTACTAATTCCGTTCCTAATTAAGTGATACATTTCAAAATTTGATAAACATTTTACATTTTTCTTCCAATTTTACCCTTAGTCAACTTTACATAATACTCCATCCATTCTCATTTAATTATCGTTTAGGAGATATATATGTATCAAAATTAATTGTCATTTAAGTTTTTTTTATTAGTTGTCCACAATTTATTCCAATTATACCCTCGACATTTTTTTTATTTGCCACTCTGCCATCCCTATTTTTTCTTTTCTTTTCTTATGCTATAGTAGTAAGAAAGAGGGTTAATATTGGAACTTTCGGTGAAAATAACAAGTTCCTTCATTTTCTAAAATTGTCTAAAGAGTCTTATATTTAGGAATGGAGGGAGTACTTTGTTTACAAATTTCACACTTACCCATGCACATCAAACCATAATTTAATTAGGGGTAATTTAAACTTTTTTCTTTGTAATTATTGATTTCTAATCATTTCTGTCGTCTGTGTGAAAATGTGAAATGTATCAATTAAATAGGAACAGAGGTAGTAAGTACTAAGAGTAAATGCAAGAAATGGTTTTGTATTTGGAGAAGGCAAATTCTGGGCTTATGAAATTTACTTCAAAGTTTGTTTCTTTTATCTAATCTCTAGTTGATTCCAGCTGGTAATTTTTTTTTTTATAGTTTTTTTAATGGTTCTCTGATCTTGAAATTAGCCCAAAAGGAAGTGTTTAATTAAAAACCCAATTATTAAGTAAAAAGTAAATGCAAGAAATATGTATATTTCAAAAAGACAAATTCTTGGTGGTGGTTGGATATTCTTGTAATCTGGGATTTTGTGTTCAATGAATTTTGATAGGGTTTTGTTCTTGTTTTGGTATTGTATTAATTTGCGTTACTTTTTTTCGGTTCATACCATGGCCTTTATTTTATACCTTTCCTTATGTGCTTTTATTGAATTGTAAATGCTTATCTGTCTTCTTGTTAATTACTTCTTTTGCATTGGTCCATGCTTATCTGTTGAAATTCATGAATGCTTATGTGTGCCCTTTTAACAGTATATAAAGAGGAGTCTCGAGGACTTAAGCGATGATTATACCGTCTTTTCTGTCTTTGATTGCGTTTCTAGTCCAAGAACGAAAGTCATGGTAATCACTTCTATAGATCAGTTAATGTGTTTAGTTTCTGCATTTTCTTTGAGGATTTTCAAGTGCTGTTTTTAACTGAGTTTTTCTTTTCTTTTTTGTCAAGTTGTTGAAGGAAAAAAAGGATATGATGTCGACCAGACTCGGCCGAGACCTTCTCTTATTGATCCGCGAGTTGTGCGTTGAGGAGAAACTCCCGAAAACTGCTCGCATGTTAGTAGTTCTCGATTTCTTTTATGTTCTTCGTATGCGATTTTAGGATTCAACATGTCATAAATTTAATAGTCAAATTTGGTGTTTTTGAAATATTGGTTAGGCTTGAGCAGGAAACAGGTCTTTACTTTGACATGAGTTATTTCGAGGGTTTGGTAGTAGATGGCCATTGGAACCGGGCCGAGGAGTATCTTTCGGGGTTTATTGGCCTTCAAGATAACCAACACTCCTTCAAAATATATTTTGAGCTGAGAAAACAGAAGTACCTTGAGGCGCTTGATAAGTAAACCACTCTTACCATTTATTCGATCTAGTTGTTATTAAAAAAAAAAAAAAGGTTCAATGTTGTCAGCATTTATATTTATATTTTTGGTTGATAGGCGCGATTTTGAGAGTGCTGTAGACATACTTATGAATGATCTGAAAGTGTTTGCCTCGGTAAACCTCGAGCTGTACAAAGATTTGACCGTGCTGATTACGATGGACAATTTCAGGTGAGAATGACATGCAGGTTATTAGATTTTAATAGATTTTTTTATTCTTCGATTATGGTGGATCAGAGCTAAAGTAACCACATTTGGAATTAACAGGAATCATCCTTCGCTTTCCTCGTATGGGGATATGATCTCTACAAGAAAGATGCTGATAAATCAAATTAAACCTGTCATCGAGGCAAATCCTAAGTTAAATGAAAAATTGGAATTTCCCCAATTTGAGAAATCAAGATTACGGCGTCTCATTAACCAGAGGTAGTCTTCCTCCCCCTCTTGTATTCCTTGCTTTGTTTCTTGACCTGAATTTTCGTAAAACTATATAAAAAATTGCCAATTACAGCTCCTTTTTGTTAGTGATTCTGGAATCGTTCTCTAGGAAGTGCAATGTTATTCATTTCTACTATGCTTTTTTCTTTCGCGTTGATGTGAATCAATTTGATTGAACCTACAGCTTGAACTGGCAGCACGTTCGTTGTGCGAACCCTCAGCCTGAACCAAGTGTCACAACCCTGTTTACTGATCATAGTTGCCCTAGTGCATCTAGTGTACGTTCTTAATCTGAAACTTTGTGATGTCTCTCTTGGTACGTGTTGTTGTTGTAAGTCTTTTTTCTCCCTCTTTGCTTTCAGCCTCTCGAGTCCATGCCAGCATCAGGATCACCGCCTCCCCGTGACATAGTATTGGGTGATTCCAGTGTACCTGAATCCGGTGTTTCTCCCACAACTAGCGACAGGGGAAATTCACCGAACAATGAATCTAACGCTTCTCCTCCTGCTGCCAACCTTATAAATTGTTGCGAACAAGGTATCTTTTCTTCTGCACATATATTTTCATTCATCTGCATTTGTATATTTACCCCGCAAATGCCTTCGTCTAGCTGTGATTGTGGAAGGAATCAAGGATCCGGGCATTGCATCCAAAATGAACTCCAGTTTACCTATGCATCAGGTGATTAATTCCTTCATATGATTCTCGGTTATTTTATTTGTGCATCTACTTCCCTGTACTTTGTCGAGCTGCTAAGGAATTATGCTGCACCGTCTCCCATTTCCACATTATTCTTCTGTTAAACCCCGTTCCTCTTATTCATTTCTTAGATGGTACAGACGGATCCCTCTGCAATTGTTCCCGCCCAGAAACAGCCTTTGAACACTAATGTTCCTGATGAATTCCCCAAGACTGTTGAGCGCGTTATGGAAATGTATTCACCACCAACCAGCATGGAGTTTCATCCTTCTAAAGACACAGTTTTACTAGGTTAATTTTATGAGCAAGTTTTTCACACTAGTAACTTGTTTTCAACTGGTTCTGGAATTAAAAAATACTAATACTATTAATGAATATTTTTTCAGTTGGAAACAGAACTGGAGTGATAGAGTTGTGGAACGTCAGCTCCGAAATAAAGCTATTCCAGAATGGCTTTATGCTATGGAAGCAAGAGGACGCCTCGGCTCTGCTTTTGGTCTATTAGCCTTCTTTTTATGTTTGCATTCATTTTATTCTGTCATAGTGATCTGACTCCAAATGCGGTATTTGTTACTTTCAGAAAGATCTTGAAAAAGATCCCTGTATCTCAGTGAATCGAGTCTCTTGGAGCCCAGATGGTTCGATCCTTGGTAAGTCTACAGAAATTAAATGGTTAATTTGATCCATATCTTATTATTTGTTCTTTTAAAAAAAAATTGGAATTGTTTTTACCCATCAGGTGTTGCATTTTCGAAACACGTTGTGCAATTGTATTCTTATCATTCTATAACAAACTACATCAAGAAAAAACTTGAGGTAACTCGACTTTCTCTTCTGTCCTGCTGGTTTTATTTTTTTATTTTTTTTTATTTTTTTTTGCTACTGATAATGAAGTTACTTGACAGCTTGATGCTCACGTAGGCAGTGTCAATGATCTTGCATTCTCGTCTCCAGATAACCAATTTCTTGTCATAACCTGTGGTGATGACAAGTTCATTCAGGTTAATATACTTGTTTATATAGTTCATTATCGATACATTACCTGTCGGAAAAAGTGACAAATTTGCTCATGCTTGTTTATGCAAGGTGTGGGATGCTACGACTGGTTCAAAGCAATTCACATTTGTCGGTCATGGTGCTTCTGTATATTCACTTTCCCCTCATATCAAGCAAGACATTCATGTAAAGTTAACTTGAAACAGAAAGAATTCTTTTTACAGATTGTAATTTTCTCTCTGTCTTTTCTTGAGGGGTGTCTGATGAATCGGTTAATCGTGTCCTGCAGTTTGTGTTTTCAACATCAATCAATGGTGAGATAAAAGCATGGTTATTTGACAATACTGGACCAAGAATCGAATACGATGCACCTGGTCGTTGTTGTATGAGAATGGCATATAGTTCCGATGGTAAAAGGTAAATGATTGAATATAAATACTGTTTTTAGCCACTTTTTAAACTTGATCTAATCAATTTTGAAATCTTGTTAGGCTTTTCTCGTGCGGAACAAACAAAGAAGGGGAGTCGTCCATTGTTGAATGGGAGGACAGCGAAGGTCACATAATCAGGACCTACGTTGGACTCTCCAAATCTTCTCGGGGTCTTGTACAATTCTGTACAACCAGAAATAGGTTCTTGGCAGCTGGTGATGAACATGTAATTAAAATTTGGGACATGGATAATGCTGAGCTTTTGTCAGTTATGGATGCTGATGGAGGCTTACCGGTATGTGCTTTATTCATTCTGGGAACATTTACATATTTTGGAGCCGTTTTCAACTACTATACTCGAAGCATTTATTCGTTCGGTGGAATTCTGTTAAGATATAATAAAAAAACAGTTTGATTCACTTCATGGTTCCTTTTTTTTTGGCTGTTTGAAGGCAAGCCCGCACTTATGCTTCAACAAAAACGGCACTATCTTGGCTGTCTTTGCTGATCATAATACGATCAAAATCTTGGCTAATGATGTTGGTCGCCGGCTGCTGCAAGTCTCGAAATCTCGTTTTATAGACTCCCATGGATATTTAACTGAACACTTAGAAAAGGTCAGCATCTGAAATCTTTAGGCGATTTTGAGAAACAAAAAATTCGCTTGCTTATCCTTAATCATGTTGTGCAGCTTGGTTTCAACTCTACTCCGACTGTCACGCCGAGAGTTCAGAATGAAAACGTTGTACTGGTGGGTGGTCCAGAAATTGATTATAGTTCTGTTATGTGTTCTCGTTGTCAAATACATATCGCGCATTTGAGTAAAACCTAGTGCTACTGAAGATAACATGTAAATGAAATTGTTTTTTAACAGGAATCAAGTATGAAATCTCTAGCACCTTTTATACCGAATAAGGTATTGGACGCTCAAAAATGCTCTAGAATTGTTGAAGTTTCACGATGCAGGTCCTTGATGCTACTTTCTAAAGTGAAGACAAACAAGGTAGCCTTTCGAAAACACATTTTGGCTACAGCCATATTGTTGGTGGAAAAATATATATATATATATATATATATATATATATATATATATATATATATATATATATATATATATATGCGATGTATCTTCTGAAATGAAATTTGGCTACAGCCATTTTTTGAGCCTTCGAGAAACTCATCAAAATTCCCATTGACTTCCTTATCGTGATTCCAGATTTCCAGGTTGACATATACTCACTCAGGCAATGGCATGTTGGCTTTGGCGGAAGATGGCATTCATCTTCTCTGGAGATTGTCAGGAAATACTCCTGTTATGCATGATAAGGTTTTTTTTTCACGCTCTTTCTCGCTCTCTGTTTGAAGTTACACTTGTTAAATTAACCTTAGTGGCCTAAAAATGTCAATTGCACCAGGGAATAACACAGTTCGCTCCCCAACTATGGCTACCAAAGAGTGGGGTCCTAATGATCAACGAAGTTAATCCCTTTAACGTGAATTCCCCTTGCTTAGCATTATCCAATAATGATTCTTATATCGTATCATCGTCAGGAAAGACGGTAACTTTGTTCAACACAATAACATCTCAGGTAACTGTTTAAACTTTGGAGATCATTCAATTTTATTTGCATAATCTGGTTTAACCTTATCAAGTTTTGGTGGATCTGATTGCAGAAAATGAGGACTTGCTTGGTGCCTCCGCCTGCAGCTACATGTATTGCTTTTTATCCACTGGATAACAACGTGATTGCTATTGGCTTGGATGATGCAACTATAATTATCTACAATGCCCGCTTGGCCGAGGTATCATATCACAGGAAGATCCATCAAATTCAATCAGGAATGATATTTTTGGTGAATTTTGATTATCCAATTTACTCTCTTTTTTTGTGGCAGGTCACGAACAGGCTTAGGGGACACGTGAGAAAGATTAGTGGGCTCGCATTCTCTAACGCGTTTAAAGTACTCGTCTCTGCTGGAGTAGATAATCAGGTCA
Source organism: Vinca minor (assembly GCA_026122235.1). Classification (NCBI taxonomy): domain Eukaryota; kingdom Viridiplantae; phylum Streptophyta; class Magnoliopsida; order Gentianales; family Apocynaceae; genus Vinca; species Vinca minor. The sequence continues at coordinate 8,013,208 of JAOCZM010000040.1, read as the reverse complement.
GCTCCTTATATATTTAACTTAATAAATAAATAAATAAATATTACTATCGGACTTTTGGAGCAAGAGGTATCGGAGCAAGAGGTCTAAGCATTTTGCATGAAGAAAGAAGCCAAAACTTCATCAATGGCAATCTCCGAGTCATCTATTCTTATACGTTCCCTCCCTTATGCAGATCATTGTGTGGAATTGCAATGGATGGGGGACAAGGAACAGCACTTTGCTTCAGATTGCCTATGGTTGGCTGCCAACAGAAACATCGGAGACAACTGTTCAATTTCTCCGCGACGAGAGACACTTCCTCGTTGTCCATGAGACTCAACTTGCAATATATGAAGTAATAAAACTAGAACGCGTAAAGCAGGTCTCTTTCTCTCTCTCTTACTTTTATATCCTCCAAAACTCGGCCACCAAAAACGTGAGATAGAAATCAAGAGCTCGTTTTCAACTAACATATGCTATGGAATTCTTGTTCTTGTGTGGTTTTAGTGGATCATTGGAGATTTTTGCGCGAGGATTTCGAATGCTACATTATCAGCTACCAATCAGCATGTCTATGCTGTAATGAGGAACGGAATCATTCTGATACTCAGTACTCACGATCTCTGTCCAAGATTCGAGATTGATCCCTCCGTTTACCTTCCTGCTAATCTCAGGTACTTTTTATATCTAGACTTATTTCATCTATATCTATCGCGTTATTCTTCCTTTACGATGACCTAAGTTTCGATCTTATTGGGGGACGCAGTTGCCAAATTCGTCCAGTGGTGGTCAGCGCTCATCCACAGAAACCGAACCAGATTGCCTTGGGATTGAGCAATGGGGGAGTCATCATTATTGAACCTCTCGAACCACAAGGAAAGTGGGCTGAACAGCCACCAGACACCAATGGAACATCGGCGGATAGGCCAATTAATGTTTGAAGCTAAATTTTTGTTTGAGATTAGGTATTTCTGTCTTTGAGAAACATAGGAAGCAGTGTAAGAAAAATAAGCTGAGATTTTAGCAGTTTTATGTTTTTATCATACATTTGAATTTCAATGATTTGGATTTTTGGTTGAGTTGTTCTTTGCCATATTTTTGTCAACCTGAAGGTTATGGATGTTAACTTCCATCTACAATCAGTTCTGATATTTTTCAAAATTGCTTTTATAAATTGATTTAGTAAGATTTTTGGTTACTTGTTTTCTAAATTTGTGCCCCCTTTATAGATCATCGCCCCTTCCAAAAGAAAATTATTATATTGCTGCTTATGGGCTTATTGTCTGTGTGATGATACTTTGGATGTATGAAGAACAAACAAGTGCTATGCAGTGGCGGAGTTAGAGGGAGGCAGGGGCGACTGTTGTCTCTCAGCATTTTAAAAAACGATGAATTTTTTTGTAGGAAAGTCATTGAGCTTCTTTTAGTTTCTAGTAGCTAGTTGAATTCAAAGAGGTACAACTTTGAATTAGGACCCCTCTTTACCCATTTTCCACACATGTTTTTACAACTTTGACCTAGTAAAAAGATAGAGATTATACACTTATATTCTATCGTCCTAAATTGAACGTCTTATTTCTATTTTAATTTATTTCAAATTGAATATTCACTTTACTGCAAATAATAATACTTTCTCCCTAAATTTTCATAACCGGTCTTTTATATTTAGGGAATGCAAGTTCATCTATATGTTGAGTCATTATATATTTAAAAATATAATGGTAACTTACTTATGTTCATACACTTCTTCTTAATTCTTATTCAAGTCAATTGGTTATTTCAACTTTGCTAAGTTTGGTTATTTCAACTTTGAATGGTAATACATATATACAATTCATTAACCCAATCGCAAAGCCAAATGATTCTCTGTCCATTTTCCACACACGTTGTCAGACTTTGACCCAGTAAAAACCAAAGATGATGTGTATATATATTTTTATTAAAGATTATATATATATATATGACTTTTCTAACTCGACACACATTAATATGAATTAAGTTAATGTATATACTAGTTTAAGTTTCCAATTACCTTAAAGTTTCTCCATTTTCTAATAGAATTTTGTATTCTATTATACTTTTATCATATATAGCCATATATAGTCGGAAAAAGTTTTATATGATTCTAGTCCATGATGGACCTTGTGGTTTAAAATTGTTCATTGTCTCTCTGATCATCATGTAATGATGTAGGCATCATAGACCACAAGGTCTATGGACCAAGTCCATGATAAAAATATTCTAAAATCTAAGTTATAACGTCGTATATATATATATATATATATATATATATATATATATATATATATATATATATATATATATATATATATATATAAAGAAGAAGAAGTAGAAGCCACTAAACATCTTGATATTATAATAAAAAGCAAGGCATATCGAGGGAATATTGCTAAAAATGGAAATTGTTGGAGTTGATGAGAGTTCATCTTTTTCCAGTTTATGGATTCCAATAGCCATAGTCCTTTTTATTCATCGCATTCGAAAAATGATTACCAGACCTCCTCCTCTTCCTGTCCAAGATGATGATGATGATGATGATGATCAAGAGCCACCTGTTGTTAGTGAGGATGGAAGCGAAACAAGGGCGCCACCTGCAATACCTCCTGTAAACACAGGTCCACCGTCTACAAACAATAGGTAATTCAAACAAGCTCGGATGCTTCTTATATTCTCGCCATTTCCAATAATAAAAAATAAAAAAAGATGCATTATGGGCAACTGTGAAGGCTCGAATTAGACAGATTTGGGGCAGCACCAATTGGATTTACCACAGTTGCGAACATTTACTGCACCCGCATAACGTTTTAGGGGTACTTCGTAGTGTAAGCGATAAATTATTAGTCTATATGGGATGATTAAATAGTGTATATTTACTTCATAGAGTAAAAAGTACACCAAATAGTCTATGACACACACATACATTAATTGTGTACCATGTGCACTATTTGGTATACTTGTAACACTGTGAAGAGTACTTGTAAAACATTGTATACAGTATAACCGACCGCAACAGTTGAATATGAAATTAGACTTGCCACAGTAATCAGTGTTTGCAAATAAAGAACTTTATTTTAGTGTTTAGTGTTTCCATGGGAAATAAAAATAAAATAAAGGGTTGTTACCATGAATAGTATAGCAAAGAGGTTAGATATTACATTGTAAGCTCACCAAGGAACAGGAAAGAGTTGCTCCACGGCATGAACTTGGTTACTAGTTATTATTCACAAACTCAGCCATATCTACCTTTGCAGCAGCAGATGCATAACTCACACTGCTGTCTTTGGTTGATTTGCACTGACTTGATTGTTCGTATCGGAGAAACTTGATTTTGATCTTTGTAGAGCAGTTCTTCAACATCTGCATGAAATTTGAATGCAAAATAACATTTCTTAATCAGGCTTAGGATATAATAATTCAACTAACAAGGATAGGTACAGTTGCATAACATTGAAAAAATGAAAAGTATAGGCACGTCGAGGGAAGCTAGTGTAGTTGGCACATCACTTCTGACATGGAACCATAGGTCCTGGTTCGACATGCCCTTCCCCGATAATAATATTTTTGGAAAAAGAAAGGTTGAGATGTATACATGGAGAAAAACAGAAATCGGATGGCGTCCACAGATGGTGTTATCAGTTTCCGACAGATACTTTTTGAATGCATCTGCATCTCCTGTCTCTATGATATCCATTCCCATCTTATCCAATGCTTCTATAGATTTGTAAATGGCTCCATGTTTCTTTTCATAATGCGTGTAGTTGAATCTAGCAGAAGATATTGAGGTCAAACTATTTAATATCTTGTATTGGTTGATCCACAAGTATTGACGGTACAGTAAAAGAGAGAAATAAGTAAAAATGCTTGTGGTAACACCAAACAAATTTATAGGCTAAAAACTGCGAGTAATTGGTAGAAAGGAAAATCTTTAAGATTGATATCGATGAATAAGTTACCTAGATAAAGAGACTAAATCAGTAAAAACTGATAGGCAGAACATACCTTGAACCCCAGTGACAGAAATCTGAAGACACGGAAAAGAAATTGCTAGGATCATCCACATATTTTGCGAGCAACTGTCCGTACATGGCTTCATTTTGAGCATTAACAGCACCAACCAGAATTGGAACAATTTTTATGGGGTATCTGAATTAATTCTTTCAGTAAATGAGTCTTACTGTAGAAGTGAAAAAAAGGAATTTTCTTCAGAAAATACTCACCCTTCAAATACTTTAGCAAGATAAGGCAAATGCATTTCCATGCTGTGTTCAGCCTCATCAACATGAAGATCCATCAATTCAAATTTCCCAGTAGCTTTTAATTCTTCATTGACTAGCCAGAAGCCAATAAGAAATTGTTCTCAGAAAATATAGCAAATGTAAACAGTGGCAAGCAATAGATCAATACATAATCAAGAGTGTATGAAAAAGTAAAGAGTATTAGTAAAAGGCAAAAAGCTAGTTATTGGGATGTACAACAACAACAACAACAACAACCAAGCCTTAGTCCCAATAGATTGGGGTCGGCTACATGAACCAAAGTAAGAATCACGTAAGGTCATCCACATGGATGCATTCTCTCCATTTCTTTCGATCCCAAACACAACTTGACCACCAAATTTGAGGCTACTGTCCCAGATTTCTTTACCGGTAATGGAATGAAATGAAAGAGTACAAGGCTTCAAGAGAGGAAGATCAAAAGAAAAATGTAATATAAAGGAAGACAGGCAGACAGTTTGAGCAAAAGGTGCAGCAGACTTCAAGGGACTTCAGGGACGTATAACCGCTCAACACAAAAGTTCCTTAAACCCCATTCATACAAATAAAGGAAAGAGATTCAACACAATCATGCAGATCATACCTTCAAGATCAATTGGTAGGTCACCTATTGGTGTCTTGTAAACAGTGGCTCGTGAAAGAGCGCATTTTGGAGTATAATGGTGGTGAGATGGACCAAGGAGAAACACCCGAGAACTGCAAAATTAGAAGGCTGTTGTATATTAGACAAGGAGAGCACATAAGACTTTACCTATTCATCCCCTTAGTAAGCAGATAACTGATAATGTTACTGCATTGCATCAAATCTTTATACCTAATCATGAACAAAGAGTTCCAAGCATACTAGCATAAACAGGAGAAAAAAGATAAAAGGAGAGGAGAACTAGCCCACATTTTCTCAGGATCAATGTTTGCAAAAGCAAAGGCTGCTGCACGACCGGAATATGAATAACCTGCATGACTGTTGGGTTCCAATATCAAGAGCGCCACTGTTAGAACTATCATCATCATAGACACGCTAGCAACAGAGTTAAGTAATTACTCACGGTGCGATTACACCTCTTACATCCGAGGACTTAGTCAAACCAGATGCTTTGAGCCATCCATCAAGCTCTTCTGCTAATTTTGTAGCTAACAAATAGATATAAAAGATTTTCAAAAAGAGAACATGTCATTAGGTAGTAGTTGGTCAAGTTTCTCTAATCTAATATATTTTGCACTAATATCTACAATGCAAGTGTTGTGAGCCATATGGAAACCAAATGACCACTTGATGCATCACAGTTCATACAGAGACCATTCTCGGTGTGTGTGTGTGTGTGTGTGTGTGTGTGTGTGAGAGAGAGAGAGAGAGAGAGAGAGAGAGAATAAATTTGCACAGAAGGAAATGAGACAGTGACATGGTTTTTCTTAAGTTACTGAAAATACAGCTCCAGATAAATGACTTAAACATATGAAACAAATGCAAACCAAGCTCTGACCTATCAATGAAACTGCAGATCAAATGAATTAACGAGCCACGCTGTTGAAAGCAAGCACCCTAACTAACTAACAATGTTGTCATCATTTTTTGTTAAAATTTCCAAATACCAGAGAAGGAGAGGACGAGAGAAAAAAAACACTCAGATCCATCATATTCCCCTTCCCAACTACCTAATAATCAGCCCCATAAAAAAAAGATCAGCAAATGAAAAGGATCCAACAACTTTTTTTTCTTTCGAATTAAGGACTCAACAACTTGGGAACTGAGCAGACTTAAAGGAAAGAGTACATCTTCCAAAGCTGCACAAGCGACTAAATTTTATATCCAGCAGTATATTTCTTACAGCTAAGTAAAAAAGACAACACCAACAAGAATCTCAAATCCTATTCCTATTCCTAATCAAATTCTTCACCTTTCCTATATACAAAATATAGAAACTAGAAGTATACAACACAACATCTTAACTCTGACACCAAGTATTTTAAACAGCAATATTTTGTATATCCTTAAAACTGCAATCTTTGACAAGAGAGCTCAGCTTTGCTGGCTTCACCCATGATAAGGCCACGGGTTCGGATCCCTCGTGAAGTCCCGGCTTCATTTTGCATTACCAGGTTTACTCTTCATATATCCTAACCTGATTAGTTGGGGTAGTACCCAGACACGGGTTTACCAAAATCAGCAATCTTTGAATCATTACTGTTATTCCTTAAATCATCAATCTTTAAAAAATTAAATCATCTTTACCCACCGCAGTTACAATCAAATGCCCCTTGAACTGGGAAAAAACTTAATTATTCCCATTTTAAGCAAATTGCTCCCAAATTCCCCAACTTTGACAACCACGTCCTCAGTCCACTACCAAATTAGGCAAGTAAAATCAGAAACTGGGCATTGTTTTAACTAGAAGAAGCAAAATCAAAACAATCACCGCCATACTAAGATCATTCCAGCTAGAAATTTCAAAACAGCGACAATTATGATGATCAAACAAACAGTAAAAATCTAAAGTGAAAAAAAATAGGAAAAAACAGGGAAGAGATAGACATACGATTATCGGTGTACCAGGAACCAGCGTGGGATGCCCTTCTGATTTTCTCCATTGTTTCTCAGGCGATAGCAGTGCGGCGAGGACGACGATCAATTATTATAGAGAATCTTTCTTGATTGCTAGGAAGCTGGGTATGAACTCTCTATGGGTCCCGCCTTCAATGCCTACTCATTCCTTGAGCGGGTCCTCAATTTATATGCCGGGTTAGTTATGTCCATAGGATATGGAGCCGAGACCCAATAAATTTAGTTTTAGTTTCACTTATAAAAACGAAATTCATATTTCCTAAATGGCTAAATGTTAGGAGAATTAATTTTACGTGAATGGTGAATAGTCCCCTTCTAATTCAGCTTTATAGTTCCAGACTCAAGGAATTATCTACACTTTTTTATCTGGAATTTTCTAGTACTCTTTATCTAATACATTAATAATATCATTTGGATATTAGAGAGAGTAATAGAGAAAAATGTATTAAAAGATGCAAAGTCAATTATTATTCGCGCAATGTTTTTATTGACGTTTTTCTTTTTTTCTTTTTAACCTACCACTGTTCTTTTTCCTTTTTAATATCCTTTAAATTCTTTTTAGCTCTCGAATATCTTTTCATTTTTAAATTCTAATACAAATTTTAATTTCTTTCTTTCAAGGGAATTACATTTCTTTTCATAAAAAGGATACATTTCTTCTCAAATTTTGAACGCCCTGAGGGCGGAACCCCATGAACGGGAGAGAACAATCCCATGAGCGGGGAGAGATCAACCCTAGAAGTGAGCCCAACTTTTTAAAAGATACCGCACGCCCTGCGGAGGAGATCGAACCCCGACCTCTCGCCCTGCCAAGACTTGCCCACTGGGCCACAGCACTTGATGATCTTCTCAAATTTTAATAGAGGGGTTTTTTTTTCCCTTCCCTTTACACCTTAAATAAATTGAGTACTAAATTAAAAGCTAAGTTGATTTAGATAGATTTTAATTCAAAATAAAATTATCTTGGGCTGAACTTTTTGTTTTGCGAAACTTTCTACAATTGCTCTTACTTTTCTACACTAATCTACTGGTTAAATGGATAAAAAAAACCGAACATTCAATCGTGGAACATTAAGAGTTTAAGGGGAAGCATTTGAGCCACTAAAGCTGTACAAATACAACAAGTATCCAATGGTATAAGCAAGCTGCCAATCTATATCATATGACAACAACAACAACAACAACAACAACATAAACTATCCCTCCCCAAGACTTCATTTACCAACTCTTAACTCCTCCAATGTGTAAACCCCCCACCCTAATAAAAAAAAGGCAAACTTTTATTAATTCTCTCCAAAAGATTAAAAAATATAAAACAAAAATGTATAAACTCCATCTAACTTCAAAAAAATCAGCACCCAAGAATGAACTATTTGTTCTTTTGCTTCTATAATCAAACGAACCAAAGACGTATGAGCACAAAAATCCGGAAACCTGCAGTAGCCACGCCAAAAAACACACGCGAAGCTGTGTTAGAGTTTCTTCAAGTCAGCATTACAAAACGCAGATAGAGGATCCCCGGATAGGTAATAGTAGTTTCTTCACAACGGTATAATAATGTGAACGAAAACAGTGATATTGAGATTTCTTCTGGGATCATCGATATCATCTCAAACACTCTCCATCTAACTTAGAGGGAGATCTGTAAATAGATGCCATTATGTGAATATAACCAGTTATCAAAATTTTAGACGTTCTTTTCATTTTGTCGGGAAAGAGGACAGGGGTGATCGGGGCTTCCTGTTATCATAAACCATAATGATGGAATATAGAACGAGAGAAATTTTAACATCAAAATTAAAATTTGCAAGGTACACTAGCAAAGAAACCTCAAAATGATTAGTTCAATAAAGAACTTGTAAGAGCGCAAATTTACCTATCACAGTATGCAAAACAAAGGCCATCGCTAGATGAGGAAGAAATAGCAGAACCAGTCCCATCATCGACAACAAAACTCAAACGTGTTGTTCTAGCACAGACTGAAGATTAGAGGTTCGCCGATGGAAAAGAGGTGCTAGGCGGTAAGACGAGGCCACAGACTGCCACCTATTACCATCATACATCTCATTCCATGCCTGTACTATCTCATCAACTTTAAACCCTGAAGTTCCAACAAGGAGAAAATGTTAGTTATAAAACGATTGCATCCACACGCACAAATATTATAATCTCACCTTCTAGAGCAGTGTCATTTGAAGAGTGATTCTTCACCATAACTGCTATATCCGTTTGAGATGCTCCAGCATATTCAAACTTTTCAATGGCGACCTCCAAGCACTCTTGCCAAGTCGGTAAACTCAACTTGTATTCGACAACTGAGCGCTCAAACAGCAGTGTGCCCCACATTAGGTATATCTGAGACCTCAAATTTGCAGTCTGCTCTGCAGCTTCTTCGGCAGGTATGTCTTTAAACAATCCGTCCAGCCCCAAGTTCTGCAAGTCAGCTTTATACTTCTCAGACTTGGAGAGTCCATTAAGACGTTGTTCCTCCATCTCTTCCCACGTCTGCACACCTCTTTCTATGCTATCCTCTGCCTTGTTGTAGAGCTCCAAAACTTTCGTAGATTCATCAGCAGTCTCTAAATCAACCTCAGTCCCAATAGCGTAGTACCAAGCGAGTTTGGCTTGCTCAAATTGCAGCTGCCCAAGAGCGATAAGGCCTTCGTAGAAATCTGGCTTGATTCGAAGAGCTTCTTCATATTTTGTTCCTGCCTTTGAATATTCTTTTGTTGCCCATTCATATGCAGATTTGATCTGTCCCAACGTAGATTCTATAGAACCATCTTCTGTGAAATACACTCGCTTTCTTGCCCTTGAGATGTATACATTTCCCCAATTAAACATGGCTAAAGCAACCATCTCTTGGAACTTCCATGCGGCAACATCAAAAAGCCCTTGAGCATCTTCACTTGTAACAGTGTCTTCCATTGCTTCTGAATATAGCTCCATTCCTATCTCATGGATATCCAAGTATGAATCGCAATCAACCCCAACATGATTCTTAAATATCCTTGCAAACTGGATAATCCAATCCTCAACACCGGTTTGTACTTTCTCCAGTACACGTTCACTGCCTCTTTCCACACTTCCGTTCTCTGCTACAACAACTAGTTTGGTGGTTGTGCTTTTCTGACCCTCCTCAACCTTATCCTCGTAAAGAGGTTGTTTGTCAGGACTTACTTCAGCAATATATAGTCTCAAAATACCCTTAGGATCACCAGATGCCTCGGCCAACCTCAGCTCCTCAGTTGTGGTGATTGTGACCAAGTCACCTTCTTGATCTCTATACTTGATAAGCACACCCCGCAGGTTTGGATATCGATCAAGAACGATATCCCTTGCCAGTCTTGCATTGCAATTGACTGGTAACTGTGCCCATCTTATATCCTCCCCAAGAACCAATTTCACGGCCTTAGTAACCACTTTTTCTTCCTTAACGCTTCGCTTCTCCTCCACAACAACCTTATCCTCAGCCTTCTTATCCTCCACTTTCTCTTCTCTCTTTTCCTCTCTCTCCTCAACCTTCTTCTGCTCCAACTTATTACCGCTTTTATTCTGATCCAACTTATTATTACTGCTTTTCTTCTGCTCCAACTTATTCCCGCTTTTCTTCTTTTTCACCTTATCTTTCACAACTTTCTTAGGAGTTGATACAAATGAAGGCTCAATGTATTCAGGGGGCAGAACAATTTCCTTGTCCTCAACCCCCTTTTCCTCCATTGCCCTTTTCACTGCCTCTGCAATCTCTAAGGCAGTTAAATTATTAGGTTCCATATCCAAAACATGATTAACATCCCTCAAAGCCAAATCAAGCCTGTTCAAAGCCTCATAACACCTTGCCCTCTTCAACAAAGCTTTACTATATTTCGGAGCAACTTCAAGCGCCAAATTGCACTGGAGTATCGCTCTCGGGTACTCCCCAAGCCCCATTTGCATATAGCAAGCAGCCATATTGCTGCGCAAATAAGCAACATCAATATGGTTCCTAGGAAGCAATTTGAGAGCCTTTTCATATTTTAACATGGCGCCTTCGTGATCACGTTTCTGAAACAATCTGTTTCCTTCGTCTTTCAGTTCGTGGGACATGTTGATGAAGACAGCAGTGTCTTCATCAAATGCTTTAGAGGTACGTTCTGAAGAAGCTTTCGCAGACTTTGGTTGCCCATCATTTGCTTTGGCTCCAACAAAACCTTTCTTCCTTCCTGTTGGTTTTCCCATTTCCCAAAGCCAATAACAATAAACTCTCTAAAATCTCAAAGGCCTCTTATATAGTTATATTTCTATTCCTTTCAGCTAAATCCCACTTCAAATATTATTCAGTAGCACAAAAAGGCGTAATCTTGGAACAAAATTCCAACCTTCAAAGAAACAAAAACCAAAAAAACCAAATCAATACCTCAAATTTCTTTAAAAACCCCACCTCAAAACATTGATTTAGGAAACCCATAATAGAACAAATTAGAAAGAAAAAAAAGTTGAATTTCTTTCCAAAAGTAAAATTTTGAGCTGAATTTTCCAAAAAAAAAGAAGAAGAAGAAAACTTAACTCTTCTCTGCTTTATAGCTAAATCCCACTTCAAATATTCATACAGTAACACAAAAAAGACGTAATCTTGGAACAAATTACTACAATCTTCAAAGAAACATAAAACAAATCAAAATCCCAAATTTCTTTAAAAACCCACCTCAAATATTCATTCAGGAAACCCAAAAACCAAGCTCAATAAAGAAACAAATAATTCTTTTTCCCTTTTTTAACATAATGAAAAATCCAAAAGGTTTAATTTATTTCCCAAAAAGCAAAACTTTAAGCTGAGTTTTTCCTTTTCTTTTTACATAACAAAACAGGAAAGGTCATAAATATACTATCAGGCTAATCAAAATTCAAACTTTTTTACAGAATTAAAATCATTATTCAAAAACGATAACCCAAAAATTAAAAGAAATGAGACCCAATAATCATTCATGAAAACTCAAAAAAAGGAAAGAAAAAAAAGGAAAATTTGTTACCTGGAAGAAAGATCCTATAAAACCCACCTCTCTGAATCAGGATTCTGTGAATGATGATCAGAGGGATAACAAAGGAAAGACCCAAAAATGAAAATTAAGCTTAATGTATTATTAAAGCTTAATTACATGGGGAAGCAAAAAGAACGGGGTCAAGGGATGTCTGTCAATGGAAATGGAAAAATTGTTTAAAATCTAATTTAATAATAATACAACAATAATAAAATGGTTAATAGGAGTAATTATGAATAAATTCTTTGATTATGTCAAGTAATGGCTACTTATATTATTACAAACAATAGATTGTTGAATATAATAACGAAGGAAGAGAAAGAAATGTGGATTAATTAGGGAAGTTCTGTAATAATTTCTGGGGGGGATTTTCTTTGGGAGTGGGGACGTCAACCGCTCTTGTTGTAAGAACACAACACAACCTGTCTCAGCGCCGCCCACTCTCATGTGTTTCTAACAATTACCATATTTGGTGTCATTTTAATTTGAGCAATTTGCGTATTTTAGACTTTAACTTTTTTTGCTTTTCGCCTTTTAGACTTAAACTTTTTTTTTTGACCTTTTGTAGACTTAAACAATTTACGGGCACCCCGACATAGATTTTTTTCAAATTTCCGATAACAAAAAGGTCACGTGACAGACACGTGCTTTTTTTAAGGGGATAAATGTGTCCAAACACTGAAGGAGAAAAGCCCAACCCGACCCATAAAATAAAACCCACCCGAATACTAATGGTTGCACAAGTTAGCAGTCAAATCAAAAACCCTCATTTTAGTTTGTTTAATCGTTCCAAACTACCCATTCCTATTCTCAAGAGCAAAAGGTAATCATCTTTCTCAGAGAGAACATTCAAAAACATTCCTTAAAAAAACTTACACTTGCTAGTATCAACATAAGAGGAAAAAATGAGGATACGAGACCAAGAAAAAGAGAAGGAGAGACCCCAATATGGTATATATTCTAATATTTCTGCTTGTTCTTGCTTTTTTTAATTGATTTGAAATTAAAATTAGAAGTATAACGAATATTGGTACTGTAAATGATGATTATTATAAGGTTTCATATTAATTTAGGGGTTGGGTCCCCTTTAAACTATTAGGGTTTTCTGGATTTGTGCAAAAATAGATTAATTTGTTAGGGTTTGTGGTCCCTCTCGTTAATATGCATAACTATACTTATTTTATTGTTTTGAAAGGTGTAAAATTAATTGTTTATTTTTGTCTTTTTATTTTCAGATCCTAAGTCCAATAAATTTACCTTAAAGGTAAATCATAGTGGTAGATTTCTTCACCCTGATAGGCCTAATAAGGAATATGGAGAGGGAAAAGTTGACTACTTTGATCACTGTCATAGTGATACTTTTGGTTTGGCGGAACTTAATTTGGTGTGTAATTTGTTGGGACACAAGAAAGTAACAGATGTGTGGTATTACTGGGATGGGGCCACTAAATGTTCCTTCCTGCGCCAAATATTGTCTGAATTTGATGTATCAACTGTGTGTGATAATGGGGTTTGGACTGGGGAGGTTGAAATATTTGTGATTGTGGACCCTAAGTCCAAAAGAAGGCTAGCAAAGCCACTGAAGGGGACTATTAAAAAAAAGTCAGCAGGTCAAAAAATGTGGTTGTTAGTGTTGAAAAAAGTAATGTTGGGCAGATTAGTGTTGGTGGTATGGGTCACCACAAATCAGTGTCTAGGGGGTACAAATCAGTGTCTAAGGGAAATAATAGTGGGAAGTTTAGAATTGAAGATGTGAGTGTGGGGTCACCACCTAGGGTTACTAGAGGAAGTGGGAAAAAGGCTGTCTCAGGAGTTGGGAAAATCAAATTTTCAAAAGAAACCATAGAAGCCTTTACGGATGTTTTTTGCACACCTGCACAAGATGGTGAAGCTACTGTTGTGGGTTATATTTGGGTTGATAATTTCACTCCTTCTCAGAATGTAGGTATAGTGGATGATGAAATTACTGATGAGGATGATGTAGATTTTCAGCCTTCAGAATTTGAAGAATCAAGTGAAGTTTCATCCTTCTGTGATTCAGAAAATGAAATTAGTGAAAGTGAGCTTATGATATGGGATAGTTGCAAGGAAAACAGGAAAATACCAGTTGTTGGGGAACAGATTGAGTCAAATCAGGGTCCTGCGGTTGAGTTTATGGTGGATGGTGTGCAGCCAAATAGGTGTTCTGATTTCTATGATTCTGATGAGCTTGAAAGCAGGTGTTCTTCTGATGATGAGGTGGAAGAAACTGTGAAAACTAAAGAAAATGAAGTGTCAATGAGATTTAGGCCTGATTTGGACATGAAAAATCCAAAGTTCAAACTGGGCATGGTATTCAATACCAAAGATGATCTCAAAGATGCAGTTAAGAATCATAAGGCAAAAATGGGCAAGTTTATCTCTGTAACATGGTCAAACAACAAAAGAGTAATGTTCACTTGTTCAGGAAGAATGTGCAAATGGATGATTTTTGCCTCCAAGGTGTGTAGTAGTGGAGACTGGCAGATTAAGAAAATTCATGAAAAGCATAAATGTGGTAGGTCTCACAAACCTAAGATAGTGGGACCCAAGTTTCTAGCCAAGAGGTATTTAGAGAATTTCAAATCAAGTAATTGTCTGAAAGCCAAGGACTTAATTGAAAAAGTGTTTACTGATTTCCAAGTAAACATTTCACATCATACAACTTACAGAACAAAGAAAAGGGCAATGGAAATGATTCAAGGGAAATACCATGACCAGTATACAAGATTGTGGGACTACGTGGAAGAACTTAGACAATCAGATTCCATGAACAATGTGGGGTTGATGGCTGACTTTGATGGAAAGGGAAATGAAAGATTTTTAAGGTTCTACATGTGTTTGGGGGCACTTAAAAAGCGGGGTGGTTCTTGAAAGGATGTAGGAAAGTAATTGGACTTGATGGATGTCACTTGAGAGGTCCACATCCAGGTGTTTTGCTGACTGCAGTTGGAGTTGATCCTAACAACTCTTTGTATCCTATTGCCATAGCTGTGGCAGAAGCAGAAACAAAGGAGACATGGATATGGTTTATAAAAGTTTTAAAGATCGATATCGCTTTGAACAAGAAGAAAAAATGGACCTTGATATCGAGATAGACAAAAGGTAATTGACTCTTCCTGTTTTTTACATCATAATGCCAGGTTTTTTAGTAATACTGATTTTTTATCTTTCCTGCCTTATATTGTACAGGGATTGATTGAAGCAGTTGAATTAGAGCTACCATCGCGTAACATAGATTTTGTGTTCGACATTTACATCAAAATTTTAGAAAGAACTTTCGTTTGGCAATGCTTTGAAAGTCCAGCTTTGGGGCTGTGCAACTTCTACTCATCCAAACCAATTTTTGGACAACATGGAGAAACTAAAGGTATTGGATCCTCTTGCCCATTCTTGGCTGGTAGATGCTTGCAATGCTAAGCACTGGTCTAGGGCCTTCTTTAGGACACACACACACAGAGTGATTTGCTACTTAATAACTTGTGTGAGAGCTTCAATTCTGTGATTTTGCAAGCTAGAAGTAGGCCTATATTAGCAATGCTAGAATCAATAAGAACATATTTGATGACTAAACAACAAACAAAAATAGAGTGGATTATGAAACAATATAGTTTAATTTGTCCTAAGATCAGCAAATACTTAGAAGTATTGATGTCTAAGGCAAATGGTTACATCCCTAGGGCTACAGGTGGACATAAGTATCAGTTAGAAGGGGCATATGGGGATAAATATGCAGTTGACTTAGAACATAGGCAGTGTTCATGTAGAAAATGGCAACTTTGTGGTATACCTTGTGTGCATGCATGTAGTGCCATTATAGCAGCTGATGAAGAAGTAGAAAAGTTTGTAAGTGAGGTTTATCACTGCTCCACCTTCAAGAAAGCATATGAAGATATCATTAATCCTATCAATGGTCCACAATTGTGGCCAAGGGCTGGGAAAAAACCTGTACTTCCACCCAAAAAAATTAAACTTCCTGGTAGGCCCAAGAAATTAAGGAGAAAGGATCCTTTTGAAAAACCTTCTGGCAGTGGAACAAAAATTCTTTCAAGACATGGAAAGAAGTCAACTTGCAGGAAGTGCAATTTGGTTGGACACAATGTCAGGAGATGTCCTTCAAAGGAAGCTGCAAATGTGGTTCAAGGTTCATCTATTGCTGGTTCAACAAATGAAGGCCAAGGAGTTCAACAAGCATCAACTCCTTCAATGAATAGATGCAGTAACTGCCAGGTTTTGGGACATAACAAAAGAGGATGTCCAATGCTAAAGAAGAAGGGAAAGGCAAAATTGGTTGAAACTATTGATGAAGAGGTAATAAGATTACTACATTCAAATAGTGTTATTTGTTGTGATACTAAATCTATAACTTTTTTCAGCCTGATTTTCAATTCATTGAGGACGATGAAGTTGCTGCAAGTGCTGATGAAAAGGGTGTTTCAGAGGAACAATCTGAAGAAGAAGAATTGGAAGATGCTGATGAGGAAGCTGCTGAGGATGAAGACATGGAAGATGTTGCACATGTTGAAGAAGATACCAACTTGATTTCACAAGTCATTGATGACTAGTGTTTTTAGACTTTATTTTGCCAGAATATAGTCTACATGTTGGTCACTTTTGGGATGTTAATTTTTGGGCACTTTTGGGATGTTATTTTTGGTCACTTTTAGGATGTTTATCAGCTGTTTTTGTTAAGTGAAGACTGATATTTTGGGATGTCAAACTACTTTTTTTCTCAGATTCTACAACCCATTGAAATGAACATTGCAATTTTCTTACTTCAACTGATTCATCTTCATTGAATGTCAAAATACAACAAATTCTACTTCAACTGATTCATCTTCATTGAATGAAAAAATACAACAAATTCCTTACTTTTTGAACAGTAAAATAGATACAAGGAATATGAGGATTAAAACTACAATATTTCTACCAAATGCAGATCTACTGTTCAGCTTCTCCTGTAACTTCATCAATTTCTCATCCTTTACTCTCATTTCTTGTTTCAACAACTCTAATTCAGATTCTTTGGTCTCCAACCTTGCGAAAATCCCAGGAATAACACAACTTGAATTACTGGAAGATGGATTATCAATCCATTGGAAAAATCCACAACCATCACCCTATAAATTGAACTAAATTAAAAACAAACTTCAGCCCTAAATTTAGTAATCAATCAACAATGTCTAAAGAATACTCACACGAGATTGAAGACAACAGATGAATCGCCTCCCAGGGTTGTTTTCAGTGCGAGATGTGTACAAAGCCACAACCCGTGGGCATCTACAATCATCCATGATTCTTGGTCTTTGCCTGCTAGAGCTTGAAGAAAATGAAGTCATAAGACAGAATGAGATAATTGGTCTGATTTTCAACTTTTTTGAGATGGAAGATGAAGTTATAGATGGAGCGGGTCAAGTTTAAAGTGGTATACCAGATTTCTAAAGAAGAAATTACAGTTTTGCCCCTGGCCAAACGACACCGTTTCGCATTTCGGCCATTTTGTTATCGGAAATTTGAAAAAAATCTATATCGGGGTGCCCGTAAATTGTTTAAGTCTACAAAAGGTCAAAAAAAAAAGTTTAAGTCTAAAAGGCGAAAAGCAAAAAAAGTTAAAGTCTAAAATACGCAAATTGCTCTTTTAATTTTAGCATACCGCAAATACTTATTTGGCAAAACAATAAAAAGTTTTGGCAGAAATTATACATTTGAGTAGGTTTTTTTTTTTAAATATTTATTGGGGGAAAGAGACCTAATTATTACCAGAAATATGAGGATTCAAGAAACGGAAAAAAAGGATTCGAAATCATGACTTCTACGCCATGAGGTATCATTTTTTACCACTAGACAATGTCTCATTGGCTACATTCAAGTAGTTAAGTAGTAGAAATGGTTATTTATTCGTACGTAAATAATATTGATCCTCGTGTAGTAATACTATTATCGGGGCCGGTTGTGGTCAAGTGCTACATGACCGGCTGCACAGAGACTCTAACAGCTCCAATTTTTTTTTATATATTGGTATTTAGACCTTTGTCTCAATTTCTACAACTTGACAATACCTCATTAGCTAGGCCCAAAGTTTTTTTGGTCATATAATCGTATTGTATAAAGTTATTTTAAAGTTTAACATAAGCCCAAATGATTGAGATGGCATGATTCATTATATACATGAAAGAATTCATAAAATTGAACTGCAACTTAACTCTGCATCTTTTAATACAATTTTTATTATATTGTAAAGTGTATTAGTGGAATTGCAATACATATAACAACATAATTAAGCTAACGTGAATTTATAAATATTAACGAATTATTTTATTGATGTACCAAACAATGTATTAGAACATTCAAAAACTACTATCTTCGATTTAAAATATAGGTCTTTTATAAGAATTGTGCATTTATTGGCTCGTTTATCCATATATTAATTTCTCAATATATTCATTTTAATCAAAATGTGTAGTTCACATACAACTCTTCATTAGTTTATTTGTTATTTGGAGTATTAATTAGGAATACTTTAATCATTTTGATGAGTATTTCAATTTGTGTGAAAAATTTTAAAAAAAATTTATATTTTAAATCGAACAGAATAAAGTAATTCGGCCTATTAAAAGATTTATAATTGAATAATCGTAAAGAGAATGTGTTAGACCGTATTGGGAGCGTGGAGGCACGCATTAAATAAGTTAATTGAGGAAGAGAACCCATTGTATAGTCAATCATTAACGACAGAGAGGAACACTGCACTTCCAAATCTTTAGTTGGGACCCACTCTCTCATTCACTTTTCTTTGGACAGGGAGACGAAGAGAAAACGAAGAGGATTTCCCGGTTGGACGGCGCAAGTGTCCGTTCGCGGGTCCCACCTATACCCCAAACTACGCGTAGTTTTGTCTTGTCTCACTCCCACGCTCCTCGGACCTTTTCCCGATCTCCGATTTGAATTTGAGATTTAGATATCTCTTTGAATTGAATATTAGAATAAAACTTAAAGAATTAATCTACGAAGAATTTTATTCATCAAAAAACTATATGACAAATTTTGTTTGAGTTTTGAATTTGAGACCACAAATCTCATACAGACTCTATCAATGATTTTTCTTCCAATTTTCTTTTGAGTTAATCGTTTATACTTTTCAAATAACTTTAAAAGTAAGTTATGATCTCGAACTAATTTGTGTGTCTTCTTCGTAACAATTTGTGGAGTGCCAAAATTACCCAAATAGAGAGAATTCGGCGATGCAATGTAGCGTAGAGCACGTGCCATCCACATGCCCAATTTTGCAGGGGGAAATGGTCGAAATTCTAATTTTTCTCACCAAAACATGCAGGTCACCCCTCATTAAATTTGTTTTGGTAATTTTATTTCAATTTTGAATTCAATTTAGGGGACAAAATTAGGATATTTGGCCCTAATCTAAACAAAGTTTAGAATTATGTTTTCTTTAAAGATTGTTTAACCTGTGTGAAATGTGCCAATAGAGTATTTATTTTAGGAAGCATTCTCTTGTGGACCTGGGCCACCAAGTGGCCATGTACCACTTGATCTACATTCAACCACATCACAGTTTTGATTAAAATAATAAAAACAGGTGGGGCCTTATAATTTTTTTTTAATCAAAAGAGGTGATGTAGTTAATTCTGCACCAACTGGTCCACAACCCCGCATATAGCCCAGGTGTATATCAGAATTTTCCTTATTTTAGAGAGGAGGAAGTAGTGTGCATAACAGCATAAGTTTAAGGATTAGTACAAAATATATATTTTGTTCTTACGTACGAAATATTTATCAGTTATTAAATAATCTATTCAAACAGTTAAATTGTATTTGTAATAAATATTAGGGTAATATACATTAAATGGTTCTAAACTATTTTCAAATTTTAAATGTTGGGCAAAAATAATTATTTTGGCGAAAATTAGCCATAAACAATTTACAGGTAGCGAAATAGAAATTCCGGCGAGTATTCCGATCAAAATTCGAAAAAAAATCCCTCACGTTCCAACTACGTGAGAGAAATTAGCCATAAACAATTTACGGGTAACGAAATAGAAACTCCGGCGAATATTCCGATCAAAATTCAAAAAAAAATCCCTCACGTTCCGACTACGTGAGAGGCGTTTTTGTCCCAAAAAAATTAAACACCATTGACGTCTTCTCCGGCTGACCACCACCCATCTCCTTGGCACCACCACCGTCTTCCCCTCCCTTCTTCTTTGAAGCAGAAATAGTGACCGTGGATGATGATTTTACAGAGGAATTTGGGGTTAGATTTGGGGATTTCATGACTTACCCGACCAGCTCAGATCGTCATCTTCTCCGGCGACAAATTGAAGAACCCATTCAAGAATTAGGTAGGCTGAGTGTGGAGTCGTTGTAGGCGGCTGAGTGCGGAGGCGACGAAGGAGAAATTGAAGGGGGCATTTGGCTAAAAAGCTAACGGGACTAACCAATTTGAGAAGTTTGAACTTGAGTAGCAAGAATACAAGATATTTCAGCAGATTTTGAATCCTTATAATTCTTGGCAAATGATGAATCATTCAACTTTTCCAAGATGAAGATAAAGAAATAGAATGAAGTTAGCTCGTGTCCAGGGATGTGAATCTGGTCCTTCATAGCAAAAGTCAAACGTGAATCATCGCTTAGCTCCAGAAGACTGTCCATGGCAGAATCAACAGATTCCATGAGAATGATCAGATCTCTTAATTTGCAGTTTGATTTTTCAGGTTCAAATGGGATCTTTTTGGTTTGCCAAGCTTGCAAATTGTTGCCTATCATCTTCAGTAATTTCTAGCGAAGATAGGAGTTGATGACTTTTGGACATCCATTTTACTTTTTGTGTGATTTAAGGATGTTTGGATTGATGCTCACTGCTAATTCATCAATTGGAAATGAAAATGGGTTATTGTTGTTGAGATTTTTGTGGAAAAGATGATCGAATTATGTTGTCGTTCCGAAGAAGATGAAGCTTGAAAGAACGGGTCGGATTGATTTGTTTAATGACAACGAGTCGAATTTAGTGCAAGAGATAATTATGTTTTTTTATAATTTTAAACCAGAAAATTTGGAATTTTGACTGGAATACTCATCGGAGTTCCTATTTAGCTACACTTAAATTATTCATGATTAATTTCCGCTAAAATAATTGTTTTAGCCCAATATTTAAAATTGGTAAATAATTTAGGACAATTTAGTGCATATTAATCTAAATATTAAGAACAATTTTTACTAATAGAATACATATTTCACACTACATTCAGTTAGTGGGTAAAGATTAAATGCGATCATCCTCCTAAACCTTGTCCTCTAATCCATTTTTTAACCTTTTTTTTTGTCAAAGTTGTCTTCCCTTGCAAACATTGGGTTCCATATTCAAATGAGATGGGTGTCATTTGATGTTTTCATGATAACTTATGCCATGCCCACAGGCATGAGGTGTCCTCCACTCCATTCTCCAAGTCCCACACCATCAAAAGCCATTACAGTTGTAGAAATAGTTTCTTTATTAATCAATGTCCATTAATTTTTTTTATGGAATAATTAATGTCCAGTCTGGTCTGCCTCCAAATGGTATTGCCCTTTATTTATCTTTTTCCTCCCTTTTTCAATTTTGATTTCGAAGGTTGAATAATTCTTCCACACGCCCCAATTATTTTTTAAATGACAACAATACAGAATGAACAGTTATCTTAAATAAAAAATATTTTTTTTAATTTAACAATTAGTAAAATTTATTTATTTTTAATTTTAAAAGTTAAAATAAATTACTATCAAATTCCGTACATTTTGCACCACAATCAATTCGACTTTTCTTTTCTCCTCTTTTTTTTCCCTCTTCCTAAAAAGAAACCAACTATCTTGGGGTCCATTCGAGGAGCCATAGCTAACCAGCTCGAGGTGAAGACATTTTTCAATTTTTCAATTTTCTCAACTGTTCAATCTTTTCTCAAAGTCCAAACTTCAAAGTCACACCTGGTTCATCGGTTCATTAAATATTATTCTTTATTTTATTTTTCTTAATGTGGAAGCATTTTTCAAAGTCCAATCTCCAAAGTCACATCATGTCCATTAAAGCAGTTCATAATTTTTTTTTAAGTCCGGGTTCTAATCCTCTAGTAATGGATTCACCACTTCAATACCTGCAACTGCATCTTATTCATCCAAAAAAAAAACTGCAACTGCAACATCATCATCAATAACTACAGAACCAAAATGACGTTAGAACAAAACCTGAAATACATAATATTAAATAATAAACCAAAAAAAAAGAGTAAATTATAAAACCAAATAAAACATACCTTGAAGGAAGAACACGGGAAGATGCCAAACACGACGAACGTAAACACGGCCGAACGGATACACGGAAAACGTCAATACGTAATGACGAAATCAACGGCGTATACAAATACGGATAAGGGATAACCCAACGCAGACGTCACACACTGAAAGGAAAGGAAATGAACGGGACGGGATGTAGACATACACAACGCCTCACAAACTACGCACAAATCTGGATGGATGAATGGATTAATACCATTTCCTTTTTAAATAATCTCAATTAGAATTAATCCGGCTATTAAATTAGATTCATTTCAGTTAGTGTATCTGTTAAATTTTAATTGGATTTGTAAAAAAAAGTCCAAAATGTCCTTCAATTGCAAATTGCAATCAGAACCAGCAAGCAAATTTCATTATATACAAGGAAGACAATTCGCTCTCGCTTCGCCCTGTTTCAAAATTGCTACGCGCCGCCAGTTCAAATACAACCGCCGGTTTCTCGACGCCGCCAGTAGAACGCCGAGCAGAGAAATGTATAGTTGTTTTTAACAAAATCGTCAAACCTGTGCTGTGCTGTGTTTTGGAGTTTGTATTTTGTTTTTCATTTCAATCTTCCTCTGCTTTGGACATGGCGGAAAGACGACTCGGTTTTGGTTGAAAATCAGCACGGCGCCGTATCTGATGCGATGAAGGTCGAATCAATGCTGCCAAAGCTCGTTTAACCAAATCACCTTCGACGGTACCGATCCTTACCAGAGAATTCTTCATAGCAGATCTCTGAATCGTCAAATTCTTCAACGAATAAGCACTGGAATGCGCGTGCGACTGCGGCTGAGGAGGATTATTCTTGTGCAAACTACACCGGAACGATCCTGGATGCGATGTAGGAGAACACATACATGTTTTCTTACAACTTCCTTGCTTGCGAACCACCTGATGCTGATTACGATGACTTCGGGGTGTAGACATCGCCATCGAACGGCCAGGAGAACTAGATCTATCGATCGTCATCCGCATCGATGGCGTCTGAGACGGAGGAGCTAGTCCGTGAAGGTTCACGCGCGTTGGAGATGCCGATCGGTGTTGGAAGAAACCTGATGACGTCATAGAATTCGAACAAAAGCTAGAATTCGTGGATGAAGCAAACGACGTCGCATCGGATGACGCCGGCGAGTAAAATCTCCCGGACGGCGATACCGAGCGTTTAAGCGCCGATAAAACTGGACCGCTCGATCTTCTAGAAGATGTCGTCATTTTTTCAAAGAGAGAAGAATCTAGAGAGTATTTTTAGAAAAGGCCCCTAAGGCTTTTCAGTTTGGCAAACCTAGCTGATCTCAAAGCCTGTATTTATAGGAAGTTGGGGGAAATAGGGGTGGTCTGTAAATAAGTGAGAGTTGAAGGGTATAATATTGAGAGAAGAGAGAGAAAGAATGGTTAAAGTAGCTAGGGTTAGTTGAACTAGAGTTCTAGAAGTTTGGTTCGGAGGAGTTTGATCCAACGGCTGAAAATCAATGATAGGATTTTAAAATAACTGCTTATGCAGAGCATTTGGTGATATTGTGCCACGTATAAAGTTGCTTGAATTTATGGGCGCCAGTTCATCTTCGAATAATAATAAAAAAATCTTAATACTGTACTTGTGATAGTGATACTGATAACACAATTTTCTCACGTAAATTTAATTGAAAGCACATTTACATGTAAATTTGTTCAATTTATATGAGAAAATTATAAAATCACTCTACAAAGACCATCTTATTTTTAAATTTCCTCCGAAGTGTCTCATTATAGACCGGTTTGGATAGTTTTGTAACTAAGGTATGTATTAATTAGTTTTAATAAAAAATCATGTTGTACTAAATTTAATTTTAGTGTACATTTCCGTGTTTTGTCAATTTTAATGCGAATAAATACGGTGACAACAAATTATTTTTTAGTATGATTGAGATTTAATTTTTTTTAAAACTAAATCGCATCGCAAAATACATTATATATCTATCTATTTTTTATTTTTTGAAAAAATATGTACATGTCTTATATAAATAAATATTCATTTTCTCTCAAATAAAATAGTGATGGTAACCATTTTCGGTGGGCTTCTTCTTCACTTGTTACAGATCACGTTTCTTTTTCTTTTACCAAAAAACAAGAGGTTTCTTGCCAGTTTTCGATCATTGCCATATAACTATAATTTAACTCGAACCCAAAATTTAGTTTCATGTTGTTAAAAATAAAAGAATATCCAAGATTTTTTTTTAATTTCTTTCTTCTGAAATCTCCTCACGATTTTGAAAATAGATTTCTTGAAGTATGAGAATATAACCATTTCAATCTCTTTCTCTTGCTAAACTTGAAAAATATTTACAACTCGAGGAGGGCTTAAAATTAATAGAGTTTGAATTTAAAATTTTTGTTTTAGATTTCACGAATTCTGAATTGATTTGGTAAAACGGTATGGTAGGAATTGAGTCTTTTCTTATTCTATAGTGATGTTATCAATTCTGAATTACACGGTCTAATGTACCCAATACATATCAGAACTACCCACGGAATTTTGAAGATGTATGAAGTAAGAGGTTGCTGATTGTAGGGATTTACTGACCCAGTGAAAAAGGCCGTAGGATTCAAGACCGAGGTCCTGAGTTCGATCCCCGCATCCCCTCCCCCCATCCCCCTGTAAAAAAAAAAAAATGAGGTTGCTGACAACTTCACCATACCTTATGGATAAGGCAGGCAGGCATTGTTAACTTGTTGACAACCTTCATCATTGGACGCAAGAAACATTGTCCCAAAAGCTATCTTCCTTTTGTTTTATGCAGCCGGTCCATGATCCTTCCAAACCACTCACGCAACCAAAAATTCAATTTATAAAACCGTCTTTTTTGTGAGAGTGACTCCACAGTCCCTTCATATGAATTTAATAAAATTTATCTGTATATGTAAATTCTCCTCAATTTATGTAAGACCCACAGGAACAGTCAACCATCATAATAGAGGTAATTGCACACGGACCATACATTAATTGTTACACTATTTATGACATTTCTAATTACAATTATACTCATATCTAGAGTTATTAATTTATCTCTAGAATTTATCTATTTTAGGTAATTTTCTGTGTGACTCTTGCCATGAGCATACTGCTCTTAAGGATTAGCGACGAGTTCATTTGAATTAGGTGTGTTTGCCTATTCTAAAATATAAGTTGTTTAATTTTTTGTATTAGAATTGAGGATTGTGAAGTATTATTCATGATTTTAATAAACAAGAAGTGAGACATTGATAAAGAAAAATAAATAAAGAGAGGAGGAGGATTATAGAATTAAAAAATATATAAAACAACTTATTTGTTATAAAATGGATGAAATTGTAGAATGAATTTCACCACAAAACTAAAACATAAAATAAAGATGAAGTAGATAAGACACAAGAGATAGGAGAAGTATTTCTATATTATTTCATATATCCATTTTACATCAAAATAAACCATCTATTTATAGGGTTAGAAAATGTAGGTTATGAAACCTTTCATAAAGGGTAGATAATGGAGCTTGAATGTGTAGGTTATGGATTTCTTATAACTCTTCTTTCAATGGAGAGTTAAGGTATCCATAATGTTGAAGGGGTTATGGAATAAAGACTCCAACCTTAATATATTTTCATAACACTCCCCCTTTGGAGTCCTTAATATAAAGAATATGCCTCGTTAAAACCTTACTAGAGTAAAAACCCAGTGGGAAAAAAAAAACTTCTCGAGTGAAGGAAAAAGAGTACATCCTTCTTTATATTTTACTTCCCTCGTTGACTAGATCTTTTAAGAATTAAGATCATTGTACCGACACATGTCAATCTTATAAATCAACTTCTTAAAAGTTGAAGTCGGTAATGTCTTAGTGAATAAATCTTCTGGATTATCACATTATAGCAAATCGATTTCACCTCATTATAAATGAAAACTTAGTGAAATTCGATCTTGTCATATATCCTCTTTTCAATTAAGTTATACAAGCTGCATTCTTCTCATGCAATATCATAGAGATTTCTCTCTCTGATGAATCATCGAATCTCAACCATAAGCGTCATCCACTTGCTTCATAGAAAACTGTTTTGCTTTGGAGATATCGAATGATCCTTTTAATGTCCAAATATGTCATCGAGTAGAATAAGAACATTATCTTGCAAAGAATTTCATTACAAATGAAATATCAGGACAAATAGTACTTTCAAGATACATTAGTGCTCCAATAGCACTAAATATGGCACTTCAGGACCAAGCAGCTCTTCATTCTTCCTTTCGCAATAGCGAGTGATGTTTAGTAATATCTAATGATTAGACAAATACTAGGATACTTAAAGGATGTTCTTTGTCCATATATATCATCTTCTGGATGTCTAATTGTAAAATCAAGAAAAATCATGAATTTCTAAAACCCGAGATCATAATTTTTCCTTCAGCAATCACTTGCTACTATAACATATTTAGGAGGAACATCTTGATAAATCTATAGTCATTTCTTTCAAGGATCTTATATGCTAAGACTTAATATATCAATTACGCTTCAGGCATGCTTCTTAGCTACATAACTCATACGTTATCCTACTTTCCACATATGGATACATCTACTTATAGAGTCTATAAATGCATTAGGCTATGTATTTGCAATCCTTTGCAAATGAATAAGTTATGAACTTCGGTTCATTAATGCCTAATGCGTAGATTAAGATAATGATGTTAGTAAATAAAGTCCTTTACATTGCCGATTTTCTCCCCCTCATGTGGAGATCATTAACTAATAATGTCCATTAGCAAATTAGACATTTAGGCATCTTTCGTCAATAGACAAATAATTGTATGTGGCAAGTAAATAAATCTGATCCAAATTTCCTTATACATGGAATTGACACTATCATATAATTTTTGATAGATTTTCACTAAGGAAATAATGTTACGTTCTTCAGGAACAATTTACGGATATGCTTCAGGCATATCAAATCATTCAAATACTTCATATATGTGCTAAGTATTCTTTATACTTATTAAAACACAAACATACTTGATCCACCACCTGAAAATTTCTTTCTTTCTAACCATTGCAAGACTTTTAAGAAAAACATTTTTGCCACTAGTAGTGACATTTACATTTTTATAGTTCGCATTGTTGTCCCGCTATCCATACACTTCAAGTGTATCATCCATACTGAGACTATCATACACTTATGGTGTACTTGTTAATTGTCCGGACTTTTCATATTTCTCATGCGAACTCATATATAATCTATTTTGGCTAATTTTCTCGAATCTCAAAATTTTGTTTCTGCAGACTTTGAATCTAGATCCTCATTTTAGATTCACATTTTATGCGCATTAATACTTATCATATCTTACACTTTCGCAGTTCCATAGTTCCCAATCATGACATTATGTAAAGATCTCATTATCTCAACTTTCAGGTACCTGAATCTCTCATGGAGATATTACATTGATCATGTCTAGGGAATTCTCGACTTTAACATATATATGTCTACCATATACAACCATCTAAATCTTTACTCCTTTTTATATGCGAGGATTTTTTTAAATATTTGGAACTGAGAGTCTACCACTCTTTAATTGTGTCTCATACTTATCAGCAGTGGTAGATCGCCCTTCAAGGATGTCAAATAGGAGCCTTCTTAGCCGGATTTTGTTCAGTAAATATGTCTGGCTTATCCTTTGAACTTCTAGTTCAAAGTATTTGAGGATCAAGATGAGACACAAACTCATATTTTTATCCGGTTATACATTAAATCTCTCCTCTTGATATTTAATACCCAAGATATATTCTTAACATCTTTAAGGTCCCATATTAACTTTACTAGTGGTGACTACTACCTTGTAGCGCACATTTAACTCTTAGATGGGAGAGGGAAAATTTTAGTTCCTGACTAGAAATTAATTTAGTAGAGGAGAATTCACATTATTCTTGTTGGAAAAATACCAGCTAATGCTACAAAATAATTCGTATCAACAAGTTCAAGACACTTATGGTTCTACCAGACCATTTAGTGTATAAAAATATTCTACCAAATTTTCATATGATGACACCAGTATAGTCGAGACAAATTATGTCACTTGTTGAATATAAAATTTGAGCTCATTATCAATATATCACAAACTTCAAGTTGCGAGTCGATCGACTATTTATTCAATTCTATGAACATATTCAACCCCGAGTTGTACTGGTTATATCCTTATATCAATTTTCCTTGAAATAAGTAGCACAAAAGAATTCATCGGATAAGAAAACTTTTGGTTCCTTCATATTCCATGAATTTTTAATTATATTTCGTATTTTTGTGACCCTGGATAGTCTAACCGGTCATGCCAACAACTAAATCGGTAAACTTCAGATTTACTTAATAAAATATCTTAACTAAATAAATTTTGTGGCAATATAAGCCAATAAAGAGAAATGATGATTTCTCTAATATAAATTTATTCTCTTAAATAATATTAGTAATACACAAAGATTTAAAACTCTACTCAATCCAATGTCTCCAAATAATCTTCACTATGAAAAATATCAAAATAATTTTCTAAGAGACTTTATGGAGAGTCGTGTATTATATGTTGATATATAACCCTTTAATTCAATTAGCTCTTATGGGGCCTTTAAACAAATAACTCTTCTGGAGCTGTTTAATCAAGTAGTTCTTCTAGAACTTGGTATTTGACATTTATCCTAAATGTGTCCAATCAACAACTATAATATTATCATACATCTATTATTCTTGAATGTAAACAAATTAAAATAACATGATAATATATGCAATTGACAAGTTCTAATAAAAATAAAATATCAAGTTATATTTGACTGAATACTCAAAGAGATTGACTACATTTACATATGCCAAAATTAAAGTTGCACCATTACTTTTAGAGAAGCAAAATGACACTTTTTTTCTTTCTCAAAATGATGTTTAGTAGAGGGATTCATATATCTTTTGAATCTCTACCACCATGTCAATATTTTTTTTTCATTAAGTGTTGGAATCATATATTCTCTTCCATCTCTAATTATTTTCTCACTTCGGGTGAAAAATTATTTTTTTTATTGAACTCGGGTCAATATTGTTTAACATGGTCTACTAAAATCATGACATGAACCAAAATTATTTCATAAATGAATTATATATTCTAATTCATTCACTTCAGGGAATGACATAAAATAAGATGGTCGAAACTTACAATATATCATCGATAACTTATTTTCTCAATTAATCTCAAGAAGATATACTCATAATACTTTCATATTTTCTAAAATATTTATTCTCAATATTGCTACTTCTGGAGCATATTTGATGTATATTTCCTCTACAAATTTTCAGTGATCTAGTGGATCTGATGATTTTCAATGGTACCTTCATGACACATTATATCCACATGAATTTCATTATATTGTATCCATGATAGGTAATTTCTCTGATCTCAAGCATTGTAAATTCAAGTTTAACAAGATTAGTCATTAAATTAACCTTTAGAATATAAACAACTTACCTTAATCTCTTCCCTTAAGTCTTCAACCTCAATAATAAGTCCTTTATATTCAAGATGCAGAAAATCATATACAAAACTCAAATACATATATGAACATAACGATTCGGACTGAATATCTACCAAGGAGATAAAAAGTCTCACAAATCTAATCAGCTAATGGTAGAGACTCGTGTTGATAACGTGTTATAAAATTGATGAAATTGTAGAATGAATTTCACCACAAAACTAAAACATAATATAAAGATGAAGTAGATAAGACACAAGAGATAGGAGAAGTATTTCTATATTATTTCATATATCCATTTTACATCAAAATAAACCATCTATTTATAGGGTTAGAAAATGTAGGTTATGAAACCTTTCATAAAGGGTAGATAATGGAGCTTGAATGTGTAGGTTATGGATTTCTTATAACTCTTCTTTCAATGGAGAGTTAAGGTATCCATAATGTTGAAGGGGTTATGGAATAAGGACTCCAACCTTAATATATTTTCATAACAATATTATTTTGGTAGATATAAAATAATTAATATTATCACATAATTTATCCTTATATTTTAAAATAGAAAAGATATTATTTAAGTCTTCAATTAATAAATTCTGTGTGTGACTATGCGTGGCTGTTGGTGAGAGTAGGTGATCTGTCATGCCCAGACTTAAAAATGGGTAAAACTCTGCTGGACCAGATTTAAAGTGGATCAATCTGATTCCAATCTAAGCTAAATTCGAAATTTTCAATCATAAGATTTACAGTCTTTTTTCATATAATTTCGTTTCCAAGAAACTTGAATATTTTATTTTTAAATCAAATAATCAAATACAAATTATATATATTTGAATAGTTTGATTTTAATTCAGACTCAAAAAGTATTTTGGTGGACGTTATTATTGATGATTCAGAGGGAGAGCATGTTAGTAATAGTAATAAAATATTATGGAGATGTATGAGCTATTTATGGACTAACAAGGGTGATGGATAAGTGGTTCCAATCTTACTCCTAAGTGGTTTGGTTAAGCTGAGGTCATGAGTTCGAATTTTGGTCGGTGCTGCCGGCTTCTAGGAATTATACTTGCCCTTTGTTGGTGCTATTTTGACGGGATCAATGTTTGCTTTGATTGTTCAGTTAAGTATGATATGTTTGCTGATAAACACGAAAATCCGACATGAGGTAGCAGGAAGATGTTGATCACCATCACTTGCACATTCTTTTTATTCATAAAAAAAAAAAGTATGAGCTATTTATGGGGATAGCTGTCTACTCCAACAAATCTTATTCCATGATGAATGGACCTCCTAATTGCTTTATTTTCTCTTTTTCTTTTTCTTTTTCTTTTTCTTACCAATATTCACATATTATTCACCTTATGTTAAGATTTGAATATCACTTTTAACTGATCTAAGATAGCTTTTACAAACAATTCTCTTGTACTATCTTCCATTCCTAAATATAAGATTTTCATTACATGTTGTGGAAATTAAGAAAGAAAAAATTAAGATGTTTTTCTAATCAAAATATCAATATTACTTTCTTAAATAAAATTAGTGTACAAGTCATATTTAAGAGAGTAATATTGACATTTTAATTACACAAACATCTTAATATTTGCTTCATTAATTTTCGCAACATGTAATGGAAGTCTTATATTTAGGAACGGAAGGAGTACTAGATAAGAGACATACTTTTAATTTTTAATTGAGAGATTTGAACTCTTATCACTGGATAAACCTCATTTGACGCTTTATTTTCTTCATTGTGTCTTCCTCTTGGTTTTCTCGAGGCCGAATCTGATGTGTTGAAATATAAAATCCCATATTGAGTGGCTAAGGTTAATCAAAATCACTTATAAACTAATGAGTTAACAACTCCTATTGCCAATTGGTTTTGAGAGGATGTGAAAGTTCATGAGCTAATTTTCGCATGGTATCAGAGAGCAGGATGTGCGAGTTCATAATACGCAAGTATGCTTTAATTGTCTCCGTACAACACAAGTATGCCGACGAACGGTGTGAGGTGAATGTTAAAATATTAGTATCTATTCATCACGGATTTCGTACGTGCTACCAAATACTCCCATTCCGCACTGAATCCTTTCTTTTGGATCGGGCTTCAAAGAAGAAAAATGTATAGGACTTGTATTTTCTTGCCCCAAATGCCTCCACGCAAAAGGAAGAGCATTGCTACAGCAGAACACAGCATCCCATATGTCTCCATGTGCCTACTTTAGCATGTTTGATAAATGCTTCACTACCGGTTGTTGCCAACCAGTATTATTAATAATTTATATATTTCGAGCATGAGCTGGCTTAGCACATCTTTGGCTAAATTAATGTAGGATTCATTATATTAAAACTATTATTAGTGCCTTCCATATATACTCACCCGCGAATCCGCCATTATGATTTTTTTCTTATATGAACCAAGTTTTTATTAATTTTGTGATTCATAATTAACTAGATAATCATAAATGTTGTTGCTGATTATATATTACATGGTTTATTAAACTGGTTCATATAAGAACTATTCGTGATTATGACATGGTATTCATTAGATTAAATAGAGTAGAGTAGTATACTACTATCTGTTAGGCCAGTCAATTAGACTCAAGGGCTCAGATCCAGATGCAGATTCATAAGACTCAATTTGGGTCTAGATAAATGTTTCTATGCTCATATTTAGATTGGTCTGGACTCGTATGGGTAGGATCCAAGCAAAGTATGAGATCTAAGAGTTGTGAGTATAAATTATAATTGTATAGACCCAAGGGCCCAAAGACCCAATTAATATTATTTTTTAATTTTGTTTTATATGACCCCAAGGATATGATGCTAATAATCGTTATTTATTTTATTTAAAAAAATATTCACGTTTCGATCAATAAAATTGAGTATCAATTAAATTATAAGTAAAATTAGCGAGCGGGCCCAAATTAGATCCAAGACCCAATGTGGTTGAGTCTGAACTCTAATTGAAAATATTTAAACTTAATCCAATAAAAATCCAACTTGGTCTCAATTTATTGAGCCTGAATTTGAACCTAATATTCTAGACTCAATTGACAGGCCTAACTACTATATTATTTGTAAGTAATTATATGGTTTTGAATAATTTCTAATTTTTTTTCCTTTGGTCGAGTGAGTCTTTCATTTTTATTTTGAGTAGTTTGTGCCATGTCAACGAGCTCCGTAACTGGTCATGTCTCAGTGTATGAGTTGGACTCTAAAAATGCTCTACAAACGAAATTTAAGTGAATCCTACCATTGGTGAGAACAACGGACTCCCCACAATCATAACCAACACCATCTTTCGGTTCATCAATGTAGCAATTCAATAATTCCGAGCTCTAGGTAACTGGTTGGAGTTGTCATATGCTTTACCGTTGACGAGGGTTTGATTCACACAGTGGATATCGATTCTCGTGATATTTTCCTGTGGTGGTAGGGCTCCGTATATAAGAACAGTATGGGTTAGGTCCTCTCTACTAGCGGTCACGCTGCGGGCCAACCGCAGGCCGAGCCCAGATTAGTCACCACGTTGTCGGTGGACACCAAGTATCTGTTAAACCAAAAAAAAATAAATGTAGCAATTCAATATTATCTTTTATCTTTTATTATTACACTAAATTAATCTAAATTGAATTTTCCATTTCAAGAGATTTAAACTGTATTTTTACTCTCTATTTAATAAATAACTTTTTAGTTGTAGTGATAAAAATAGTACCTCTCTTTTTGACGAATTTTATATATTTGATCTGACTAATCTAATTATAATTTAATATATTTGATCTGTTAATAAAAATTCTACATATCCACGATATTATTCGTTTTCAAAACATCTTAAACTCGGGAATTATCCTAAACAAGCCTGAAAAGTTGCAGGTGTGTCACAGGTACCTCTTTTATCATGTTCCACCGTTGACAAAGTTAACTAGTGGTTCATTGTTTACTGATTCTTTGATTAGAAGTGTCTATCTTGTATCTTCCTTTGCGTCCCTTGAGGATCAAGTACTTCTCTTTATTTTATTTCATTATTTTTAATTATTATCCCGGAAACATCCTTTTTATTAAAGGATATTATTAGGGAACTAAAATTTAGTCAATTAATTGGCTAAATTGGTGGCAAAATGGTAAATAAGTGGGTGAATCCCTTATACCAACGGGGGTTGAATAGTGTTTAATTTGAATTTTTAGCCAATTTTACTTAGTCGGAAAGCATTATCCTTTATTAACAAATAAGAGTAAAACTGCATACATCAGAAACTTCTTCAAACTCTACTGATGCGGGAGGCTTGTGTATTATTGGGTACGACATTTTTATTATTATTATAATTATTTTAGAATGCATATGGTTGACGATTTCATAAATTTTGTGACAAATTTGACTTTAAGAAATGTAAAGAGCCACAGCTTTTGCAAACCCGACTCTTGGGAGTATTACTATTAATATACTTTTATTGTGGCAATGACTTATAAAATTTAATTTAAGTCCCCACAATTCAAACCGACCTGCTTCTTTTTCTTTAATAGAATACCATAATTGACAAATTCTAAAGACTGACTATTTGGTTAGCAATGCCCAAAAATTCCAGAACTCTATTGATTTTGAGGATTTCACACTATGATATGAGTAACTTCTCCTAAATTTTGAATTAACCACAAAATGTAAATAGTAGAATATCATTTACTAACACATAAGTACAATCATCTAATGAATAAAATAAAATTCAAGCATATAGTAATATTAGTTAGTACGGTCTATATAGAAATCTTTTTACATTTTCTAATATACCAATAAAATCATGTAGAATAATATGATTAATCTAAAGCTATGAATTTGGTTCATATTCCTTTCCCATGATTGTATTTAATCTAAATTATGTCAAGAAGGCTTTGGCCCGGTGGGCAAGGTCTTGACTTGTGTCCATGAGGACACAAGTTCGACACCCGCCTCCAACGTTGAGGCAAATAAAATTCGCTAGAATTAGGGTGCTGATAAAAATAAAAAAAAATAAAAAAATCTAAAGCTATGAATTTGGTTCATATTCCTTTCCCATGATTGTATTTGGGGGAGGGTCCAAGAATAATGGCATGATTAAGGTATAGCACTACACATGGGACTTTATACATGTGAGAATTAATAGTCATTTTAGTCATCAAATTATTTACGATTAGACACTTTTATTATTTTTTTCATTTTTTGACTTTTTTTGATCCCTAAATATTTTACGTCTGGTCAAATTCATCATTTTATCAAATAATTACATATTTTCCGTTCAACCTAATGATGTGGCATAATGGAACTTACCAAGTCTCTCTCTCTTGTAGAGGTAAAATGGGTAAAATGTAAATATCCTTAACCCTCCTTGGTGAAAAATAGGGTTGGGTCTAATTTTTTTGTTGGGAAGTGGTGGGCTATAGGAAGGTTTTTTTCTTTTTGCTGAATAATCTATAGGAGGTTAAGGATGAGTTATATTTTTTCTATTTTATTCTTACCCTCGTTATGTCACGTCATCAGTTTGGACATAAAATATAAAGTTATTTGACAGAATGGTGAGTTTGGCAGGACGTAACAAGTTTGAGGATAAAAAAAGTCAAAAATAATGAAAGTGACTAACCTTTAATAATTTGAGGGCCAAAATAGCGATTATTTCCTATACACGCTGTTCCTTTCACAAAAATATTCTCATGAATGCAACATGTACTAACCAAAGAACCACTGATTGCTTTAAATACAAGGAGAATAGTACTAATGATATCATATCTTTACATTATAATTCAAAAAAAAATGCTGTCTAGGCCAACTTTGCCTTTAGGTGTCACTCTAATTTGGGTAAGCAAACCAAACAAGGAAGACCTAAACACATGTTTAGGAATATGATAATACTAGTCATAGCAGCTTGTTGAGGACGTGACAAGATATAGAATATAAAATGTTACAAAAATTTGAACTATTCAAATAAAACTTAAAGCTTCTTTGGGCTTATTTTGGTCAGGATATCTCTTGTCACGTTCCCTTAGTTATGTGCTATTTTAAATCTATAAAAGGAATATAATAAGAGAGGTGAAAATGGAAAGGCATTTTAAACACTTTTCAGCTTGATTTTTACATTTTATTTTATTCTGATTCTGGAACCTAGAGATTAGTCTACTTTGCAATCTTCTTTTCTGGATGGCCAATTTGATGCCATTTATTTTAGTTGGTGGACTAACTTTAGCATGTCACCAATGAGAATGCTACTATTGCAAGGGATTTGAATTCTTCAACGAGAAGGAAAATAGGAAGGCTTAGTTTTAGTCAGTCCAAGGGTTTGTGTCTCTTGGACACAATAAATTTTGTATATAAGAAGGAAAAAAAATTTATTTTGATTTTATTTAAACAACAACACTGTTGGGAGTTCTGCCTCAGAAAGAATCTAGATCGTATACATAATACACAACAACACATAACCATAGATTCTCATGAACATAAATTGCCCATTTCCAAAATCACTTCCCCTCTTACTGACGATTTTTTTTTTATTTTGGTAGGCTACTAAGTTTATAAATTACATCCAAACAAATGAGTGCAGTACACATAGGAAAGAGAAATGATATAAGTTCAATTCTTTTTCCTACGTGTACTGTATTGATTGGTTTGGATGTAACTTTTAAACTTATTAGCCTACCAACATAAAACTACTCCTTACTCACATGTGCTTTTTGCTATCCAAACTCTTTTGGGAGTTCAAAGCATGGAAAGTTGAAAGAGTAGAAGTACTACTTTAAGGAGAAGGGGTTTTTTTTGAGGAAATATGAAAGCTTGGGAAATGACTTTTGTATTTAGAAATTGCAATATTTTTGCACATAACTCAGCAAAATGGGTTAAATGTAACAACTATGTAGAATATATCCCCCAAACACTATCTCTCTGTTCATTGGGCATATTTATAATAATTTAGACTCGGATCGCGATACAAGCTCTATGGAAATTTTGCCAATGTCTAATGCCAATTCTTCTAATATATATATATATATGGCAACTGATTATTCATCAAAAAAAAAAAAAAAATGTGCCATTCTGATTTCAATCTTAGCAATAAAAAAAAGCAGCAAAATAAGGCTCTACCAACGTTATTTACACAACCTCAAAACCAAAGATGGTGATACAAAAAACAATATGGATATGATGCAGAACACCTATCTGTCGTATGATGAGTTGATATGATAGGTGTTCCCGCATGTAAGGACAAAACACGTGTCGCACTGGATCCTTATAGATACAAAAGCATATTGCTCCATAATTAGTACATAAAACAAACTGCATTGTTCTTCTAGTTAGGCTTGTTGTCTCCTTCATAATCACCAGCAGGCATTGGCATATGTTCTTTTGTGTAAACGCGGTGTCGTCTCTCTCTTCCATATAGAACCCAGAATACCAGAGAAAGCATCACAGCAACAGCAACCATTACCAGCCCAACATATACATATTTAGTGTAACGTTGCAGACCGGGACAATATATCTTGTGTATGTCATTGAAAGTTTGTCTAACAAAGGAACAATCTTGTAGACTAACCAAGTATGGACCAAAATGATTCAACCCAAAGCTCACATTCAC
Organism: Vinca minor; assembly: GCA_026122235.1. NCBI lineage: Eukaryota > Viridiplantae > Streptophyta > Magnoliopsida > Gentianales > Apocynaceae > Vinca > Vinca minor. Next base: position 7,975,927 of record JAOCZM010000040.1, on the reverse strand, counting down.
CCCAGCAGCCATTTGTCTATAGAACTCGGGCGTCAGCCGACCTGTTGTAAGACAAACGCCATTTGGCGAAACTTGACACACATAATTATTCCACACCTGCACGAGGCATTGATCAAGTGGACGGACAAAGGGAGTACTAACAAAGCTAGATGAGAGTGGTGGAATACCTGGGTAGCATTGGTCAAGTCTACTTCGCCAGGAGTACAGGCCCGATTTGTTAAATCGCGATAAAATGGATTGCAGAGGAGTGGTAGCAGTGGACCGGATTGGTTGTAATAGAAAGGCACAAAGTTGGGGCCGAAATTGACGTTAGAGACATTGGTGATGACCTGGTTAACCAAACCCACCAGTTGTTGAGTTACTTCTTTTGTTTTGGTTAAGGTATCTTGTGCAGTGGCATTGTCCACACAAGGCAGAATATCGTCCAAAGATGTATGAGCATAAGGATGTTGGACCCACTGATCCATCGATACACAGGCGTCGGCAGTCACACTGTATAACAAAAAGCATCTCATCTGATTATTGGCCAAAAAGGACAAAAATTCTCGAACAAAAAACCAATCCAAATACACTCGGCCAACTCACTTGTGGAGAAGTAGAAATATGCCACATAATATAAAGGTTCCTGCCACTAGAATCCATCCAGTGACCACCAAACTGCAGAAACAAAAAGATTAGAAAAACTCATCTAAACTAATAACCAGTTAAATGGAAATCGCCGAGAAAGAAATTTAAAAGTAACAATCTCACTCACATGTAAACAAGAAATTGCATCCCGAAGATTGAAAATACTGAAAGCAAGGGGAAGTATAGTTACAAAACAGCATATAGAAGAAAACCATAAAATAAAATAAAAAACCACAAAGCAGACGAGGACTCGATAAATAAATGAATGGGCTTACTAAATCCAAGGAATGTCATGAAAAGCATGACTGCAGAGAGTATGATAAGAGCGATCCTCCTACATGAGCATTGAAGTATTCATTGTTAATACTGAAAGAGTTATATAGTCAGAGAAGATAAGAACAAATTCTTGTTCACTTACACAGCTTTTACGAGTTGTTTTATATCCTTCACATTATCTAACGCTTTATCAGAAAGGGTGTTAGCGGAAGAGTTTATCTTGGTTTGGACTTGATCAATATCAGTTTGGATATTTGCCGGTAAAAAAACCTGAGCAACCGTAATCTCCTTGGCTGCAGCAAGATATCCCGAAACATTCCTAAGATTCTCAGCTGTGCCGTTAGCCTGATCTACAACATACTTCAAAGTATGTGTGGTACTGTTGTTTAACTTTCCCTGGCCAACATACAAAATGATACATCCTATACTGCAAATTCAAGATTACGCATAAGTTTACAAATAAAAAATAAATCCAAAATGATTCATTTAATTGAAATTAATGAAAATCATAGAGAAAAGAAGATTGCAATTGACTATGTTGGAGCAGAAGAATTGATTGAGAAAGAGAGAGAGGGGGGACGTATAATACATTGCCACAACTGTGAAGAGTATGAGCAAGATCAGAGAGAGAGCATAAGCTACTCGAGAATATCCATATGGCGCCCTTCGACAGCAGCAGAAGTAGCAAAACATGAGCAATAGGCATAAACCAAACACCACGAGCCAGATTCCCGCAACGAAAAAGAAAGGGACAGCAGTATAAGCCACTGACTGCACGCAAACAAATATAGGCATGAAACTTATGCTGATGTAGGAAATACTGACCCATAATCAGCTGAAAAGCAAGAACTTTGAAGCGTGTGAAATATAACTAGAAGCATTAAATAAGGTTTGAAGTACATAAAATGCCTTAAACATACATTTTCATTTGCAAGCCACTTTTTCTTTAAAATTCGCCGCCCTCTGACTCATGTAGTTACTTCAACAGAATCAGAACATTTAACTATATTACCTAGATGGTCAGCGTAGATAATTTTCAGGACATATGTATCCCTATAACCACTTCAATTTAGTATAGGTTTTACGCATATCATCAAATATCTTGACAATAGGAAACTACAGCTTTGACCACAATAAGACAATGTATAGCAGTTCCATATTTATTTCTCGACTTATAGGAGCTCTTTCACACAATGGCCTTTCAATGACCATAATGCAGAAGCAGGAGCTCATGCTTCATATGCGGTAACTTAAAGTACCGCGTCCAATCCTCCAGCATAAATTAGTATGGTTGTCAATTCAAATTTAACTTGCTGAGTAAAACAAACAGCCAAAACCACAGAAACAGCCTTCAAACCACACGATATAAAATCAGGACTAATTTTTTTTTAAATTTCAGAATGATAGGTATCGAAATGACCTCCCCCTCCCCCCAAACGTGAAGTTTCAAGATCCGTCTATGTTCAGGACACTCTTTCACAACCATTGTATTTAACCATTAATCAAGGCTCAAGAGTATAGAACAAAAAGACAAGAGTACAAAACAAGAGGTTAAGGAACACATGATGAAATTCCATAAAATCAGCTTCTAAGGTAATTTCTATTCTAGAATCTGTTTCATTTTTCCGCTAGAAACAAGAACTTAGATAGGCTCAACAAATCTCATACAATTAAGCTAAAACTTGGATTTCCACTGAAAACATCTTACTGATGTGAAAAGTGAGATTTGAGACTTACAGCCCAGTAATGTTTATTACTGATATTCCATCCTCCTGTGTATTTCTTGAAACCATCCAAAGGATCTTTTCTATTAGTCCTTTTAGCAGCCAGAATAAGAGATGAATTAAGTGGAGGTTCATCACTTGCATCAAGGGTTTCATCAAGAAACCTCCTTGTTCTCCAAGAACCCACTAGTCCATAGTTTTGCTCACTAAATGCCCCTGAAAATTCATCAAGAAAATCCCCCAAAAAAATATATAATTTCAGCAAAATATACAGGGCTAGAAACTTTATGAAGGACAAGAGATTATAATTTCTTACCTGAAGTGGGAACTGTTTGAAAAGTGGAAAAATGGAACTCTTCTTCTCCTAAAGAGAAGGCAAAAAAAGTGGAAGAAATGAAGAGGAAAATGGTTAACTTAAGGTATGACATTGTAACAATGGAGTTGAGAAACAAAGTTCTGATCTTTATTAATCAGTGAACTACTAAGTTAGTACAAAACAAATTGAAGTCTTCATTACTTGTTCTTCTTCATTCAAGTCTTGCTGCAAAGTTCAAAAGTGCAAAGGAAAGGAAATATTTTTCTTGGTGGAGAAAGTGTAATTTGAAAGGGAAGTTTTTTTTCAACAGTTGGAAGAAAAATGTACAAAAATGAGTTGTAGTTATTCAGGCAATGGAAGCAGAGCTAGATATCTACCATTCTTGAGTTGGGTTTTTTTTTTTAATAAATAAGTGATCAATTTTATGGATCCCACTACCCCATCTTTGAGCCAAAAAGTTAAATTGCAAAATGTGTCTTAGTTTTTACATATTTTCGAGATAATTTGAGAGGCCGATTGATACGTCCCAGTGGTCCCCATAAATCGTCGAATCTCTAACGAAGATGCTGAAAGTGATATTCTCCCTGCGTACGCGATCGACGATTGCGACGAAGACGCTTTGAAAGAGTAAGATTGCGTATTTGTTTAGTTGGCTAGTTTTTCTAGTTGTTTTTCCTAACCATCCAAGTTTTCTTGCGTGTGTCTTTTCTGTCGTTAACGTGATTTTTTAAATCATCAGTATAACTTTTACTTTCTCGTATTTTCGCATTTTCCTTTGATCAGTAATTGCTTTCACTTTATTTCGTGATTAATGGAAATTAAATTTATTCAGCAAAACAAAAAATGTTACATAAAAGATGTTTGTATACAAAAAATTCATAAGCGTCTAATTTTTGTGTTTGACATGATTGAAACTCGACCATATAAATGAAGATAAGACTAGTACCAAAAAAAAGAAAAAAAAATTATAGTTGATTTGCTAATTGAACTGTGTTCATAGACTCCAATCCACTTTAGTCTCGGAGTTGTTGTGAAATAGGGGGCTTCCAACAATTAATGGATTCAATGTAGAAGATGTGTTGAACCCGTTTCCAATAATTATTATTACGGAAATGAAATAACTCGTTCATGAATTGAATTATTAGCCATTTTTGTCACCAATGTTGTTTGAAACAGCCACTTTTATCCTTTTTCAAATAAAATTCTAAAAAAACATCAAAATTGATAATGTGGCAAAAAGCTATCATAATACCTCTCTCCTGCAGGGGTAAAACCTGAAACTTATAGCCCATTCATCAGATGACGGATGCGAGTAGAGTCATCGGGGTCAAATGACCCTCAGTGAATTTTTTTTTCCCACTTCATGGGATATTTTACAAGTTTCGTTTCTCAATAAAAAATAGTCTTGTCTCTCAACTCTCAAGTCTCAATTCCTTCCCGCGAGACATCTCATTCTCAGTCATTTTTTTATGCTGTATATTGTTTGACAAAATACAAAAAAAAAAAATTTGGAGAGGGGGCGAACTTGATAAAATACTCCAAACTACATATAAAATTTACCATATGTAGTATTTTTAAAAATTTCGGGCCCTTCTAGAATCGTCCCCTCGACCGCACCGATGTCGAGCTTCGGATCCGTCACCGCCATTCATACAATAAGTTTCAGCTTTACCCCTCGCAGAGAGAGGTATTATGATAGCTTTTTGCCACATTATCAATTTTGATGTTTTTTTAGAATTTTATTTGAAAAAAGGATAAAAGTGCATGTTTCAAACAACATTGGTGACAAAAATGGCTGAAAAAAGTTAAAAAGGATAAAAGTGGCTGTTTCAAACAACATTGGTGACAAAAATGACTAATAATTCTTCATGAATTGTTATTCACTCTCGTGATGCATAGGTCAACTCATATCAGATAAAAAAAAAAAGTGAAAGAAAAAGATATTTAATAACTTGGCACTGGGAAGTGTATGTATTGTGTAGGTCGAATTGTGAAGTTGTTGATTGATTGCAATTATATATGATGACTCAAAGAAATGTGACAACGAATATGATGAATGAAGATATTTTATGAATAATCAAATGAGATTTTGACTGCTGCCACATTAGTCTCAAGTGGGATTAGTTTTTTTGGATTATTATTTGGGTTCACGGAATTGGAGTTGTGCATTTGTCTTTAATAAAGGTTAGGTTAGTGCACCAATTTGAGTTGGCCAATTGAAAGGAGTTTATTGTCCTTAAATAAAGTTTTGAGTTTAAATTTTATCTCTCAAAAGGAATTTGATCGTAGAAGTGGACCGGACTAGTCGTGAACAGTTAAACTGATACAGATATCAGTTAAGTCTCTCAGAATTTATCAAAAAAAAAAAGAAAGAATAGTGTAATTGGGCGTAATTAATGACGGATTTAGAGAGCGAGGAATAAAAAGTTCTCCAATATATTTTTTAAAGATTGGATTTTTTTTGTATACAAAAAATTTAATTTTTGTGAGTCTTTTTTATAAATTTTATGTTTCGTCTCTCTAAAATCTTTAGAGTAAACTCTAAACCCTGGATATGCCCTGAGCGCAAAGCTTTTAATACGTTATGCCGAGTTTTAATAAGTTAAAAATAAAATTTAAAAAAAAATAGTTTATGATTAATTATTCATAGGTTTTGATGAGTATAGAATTCGTGACTACTTGTTTTGATTTTCAAATTTTGATTCATTTGTCTTTATTGAAATTCTATTTTTTCTCTAAACAACCTCTTGTTTTAAATACTCTATAATTGAACATAACAGATCAAATCTTAATCTCCTCCAACAATAAATCAAGTACTTATAATTAATTAATAGAACTATTCCCTCAACCACAAAAGTTATTCTCATTTCCAGACAACTTCATATGATAAACTACTTTTAGGATTCGATAAATAACTTTCATAATTTCTATTTGTGAAAGCATCTAACAATAAAAAAGCAAATTTGTGCGCAAATGTAGATTTAATAATGACATGACAACTACTTAGAACATGCGGAAAACATGGAATTTTTATTTTTATTTTAACCAACACAAGTTGGTTCACTTTAGTAAGGATTCTATGACATCCTTACAAAGCTCGACGTGAGCAAGTGTGTTGATGCGCGATCCAGTAAAGATCTCTCAGTAGTCGACTCTATAGTCCCTGAGTCTGTCCCCGACCCGTGGTGGTGATCGGAGTCGAACCCACCCGGACTTTTTCGTACCAAAAAAAAAATGGAATTTTTTTATCTTAGTAGACTACTAAGTTTATAAGTTACATCCAATCCAAACCAATGAGTGCAGTACACGTTCTCTTTTCTACGTGTACTATATTGATTTGCTTGGATATAAGTTTTAAACTTAGTAACCTATCCAGATATAACTACTCGAAAACATGCCCTCTTTTAAAATGCAAACTTTGGTAGTTGGTTTGTCCTTTTTTTTTTTTCATCTAAAATTATTCACATTATTCTAAGATTTATAAAAAGAGAACTAGCCAACAAAATTATTTTCTTCTTTACGAATAATTTTAAATCACATGGGTCCATATGTGAGAACATGAACCATACTTATTTATATTTTTTCCCTTTACCATGGGTGCTATTTATTCCACTTAATGCAGACATTTCTTTTTCCTTATAACTTAATGGCTAGGAATCCTTTGCTCCATTTGGTATCCCCTTCTCTGTCCCATTAATAAAAAAATGACATGTATTAAATTTTTAAATAAAAAATTATAACCTAAAAGAAATAATAAAACTCTCAGAGGAAAAATATACACGTGACAAATATCTATTCGTGAGTACACAAAATGATGACAGACAGTTTTTTACCTAATTTAATCAAGTGTGACATGTGGTTGTTATGGCTTTAAGGTCAAATCATCGAAAGAATGACAATATGTATTATTTGCATTTCAAATAAAATTATTACGTCGCGTACAAAATATTGATTGTAACAATACAAAAGAAATGCTGGCTAGCTTGGTCATTTTCCTTTTCGAGGGTAACATGATTAGTATTGAGAGTTTAGATATTAAATATTCAAATATTAATTAAAAGATTATGAAACCTTTTAAAGTACTAATAGTAGAACAAATCAAGTATTATTGATACTAAGCGGTTTGGATTGTGACACTCTGTAATATTCGTACAACATAAACTAAAAAAATAAATCCTATAAGAAAATTAATAAACTTTATGTGTGAATATAACTATACTTAAGAATATCATAAAGATTGTAACAAGGAATGTTAACGACATTTTAGATGGACGAGCGCCTGAAAAGCTCATACAGCTGAACGATACAAATTACTACTCCCTCCATTCATAAATATACAATTTTCATGATAAGTAGCAAAAATTAAGGAAGTAAAATCCAAGGTATTATTTTATATAGAACTTGCATGCTACCAATTATATTTAAAAGAGTAATATTGATATTTTGCTTAAAAAACATTAATTTTTGTTTCTTTAATTTTCGTTACTTGTCCTAGGACAAGTTTTTTATTTATGAATGGAGGTAGTATTTGATATCTTACCGCAAAAGAAAAATAATAATCCATAATTTATTTATTTTTTTAAGAGCAAATAGCTTTTTCTGCCACAAAACTAGTTACGAGTGCTATATCTGCCACAAATCACGTTTTCGTGCTATATCTGCCACAAAACTAGTTACAAGTGCTATATCTGTCACAAATCGTTTTTCCGTGCCTTTTTTGCCATGAAACATTTTATGAGTGCTAAAAATGCCACAAATGAGGGAGGGTGAAGGGAAAAATAGGTAAGATATCAAATTAATTTCAATTAGACCCTAAAATCAAAATTTTATATTATATTGGGTACCTATTTTTATTTTATTTTTAATACTTGACCCTTCTTCCCAAATTTACTAAAACCCTCACCGCTACCTTCTTCTTTCTTCTCTTCCCCCATCGAGCCAGCACCACCTCCAACCCCATTAACCAATCCCTGCCCCCACCCATACCAAAGAGTACCAAATCTGACCAAAAAAATGACTGCTTGAAGATTTGGAGAGGCGTGGTGAATGTGATAGCCTAGCAAAAATGTCTAAGAACAATTAGATATTCTTAGGAAATTGGTCTGCATTTTGCATATTGCTTTGCGAGAGTCCTTTTTGTTCAAGAATTCTGATGGTTTCAGATGCAAAGCATCTATGTTAGGTTAATTATGTACTGCAAACTAATCTACATTTTGTTTAGTACTTTGACTGGTATGTATTTTGTTTAAATTTTTTTGATGGTTTTAGCAGCAAAGCACTTGGTTAATCATGTAGTGAAAATTGATTAGCATTTTCTTATTGCTTTGACTTATATGTATTTTGTAAAACAGTTTCTAAAGGCTAGAGGACCAAAGCATTTGTGAAATTTGTTATATGTGTCTGAAATATAGATCTAGAAGTGCTTTCATCATATGGATTGCTATTCTTAATTAATTTTCAGGGGGTATAGGTGGGGGTTAGGGATTGGGTGGTGGTGGTGGCGGTGGCTCGAGGTGGGAGGAGAAGGAAGAAGAAGGTGGTGGAGGCTTTGATAAATTTGGGAATAAGGGGTCAATTATTTAAAAAATAATTTGTGTACCCAATTAAATATAAAAATGTGATTTTAGGGTCTATTTGAAATGAATTTTATCTCTTACATATTTTTCCCTTCACCCTCCCTCTTTTTGTGGCATTTTTAGCACTCATAAAATGTTTCATGGCAGAAAAGGCACGGAGAAATGATTTGTGGCAAATATAGCACTTGTAACTAGTTTTGTGGCAGAAAAAATACGAAAACATGATTTGTGGCAGATATAGCACTCGTAACTAGGTTTGTGGCAGAAAAATCTATTTTTTTTTAATCCGTAATAATTTATTGAAATCGAGTTAGCCTAGAGATGAGTGTTGAATTCGTGGACTATAAGGGCTAATATAAGATAAGTGGGCTCCAAAGGCTTTCTTGAGCTTTGCCCATGATCTTCTTGGGCTGCTCCTTCTCTATGGCCAGTACTTCCTGGGCCCAATAGATTATAATTGGGTTGGGCTAGCCCAATCCAATTTGAGACCAGCCCGTGATTATACCCCTCCTAGTACTTTTAACTTTGTTATGAATATTCTTCATTTTAATTTAATATTTTTGTAAGGTTTATATATCTACTTCCTATGTACTTTAATTTTGTAATTAATAAGATAAGGTTGATGGTCAAGTGGTTTCGAGGCTACTCTCAAGTGATTTGGTCGAATCTTGTTTGGTGCTGCTAATTTTTAAAAATTATACTTGTGGAGTTCATATTTCCCTTTCTACTTCAAGGTGACTTTCTCTATTAAAGTAGAATGTCTTTGTAAGGAGCCTTGAAAGGATCCCTTATTGCAAGTACACTAAGACTTAAAATAATATTTTTGTATCAGATTGGTGAGTTTTCCTTTTTAATTTCCCAAAAAAAGGAAAGAAATGAAAGAAGGTGACAGCTTTAGTGACCAACACTTTTTTGTTATGAATGTGTAAAATGAATGTGTAAAAGTTCTTAATAACAGTTGATTATACGAATATGTGTTCTCATTATCAGATCATGTGTTATGAAATTTAAACTATATATATTAGAATTTTAAAAAAAGCCGCCCATCAATTTTTTTATTCAATTTTTAAAATTTGTAAAAAACATCAGCATTGACCAGTCCGGTTCCTATGCGGAACGCCCAAAATTCCGCACGTGCGGGACACGCTGGGAGCCGTCGATTTTATTTTTGAAATGGATCGACGGTTATGATTTAAAAGAGGGTTAAAAGGGTATATATGTAATTTCACAAATAAATATAAAAAAGAAAAAAAGAAGGGGACACGCAACCGTCACATCGGTTGAGTTTCCGAGGTAAAAAAAAGCAACTGAAAAAGCAAAAAGTCACATTTCTACAAGAACACATGTTCTTGATTAGTGAACACATGTTCTTAATGAGAGATAAAAGTTGCGGCTGAAGAAAAAGAGTTTAACGTTTATCTCTAAATACTCCTACTTTCAAACAACCGTCCAACGACCCTCAGCTTGGCCCGCATATACGGATCATTCCACTTTCCGCATAGGAGCCAAGATTAGCATTGACACCTCTATATCCACTGCTGCTTTGTTTGCTCAATTCTCTGGAGATCATCAACCCCTCCTCTCTCAAGGTTGTTGATTTTTCATCATTCTCCACTTTCCGCATGGGAGCCAAGATTAGCATTGACACCTCTATATCCACTGCTGCTTTGTTTGCTCAATTCTCTGGAGATCATCAACCCCTCCTCTCTCAAGGTTGTTGATTTTTCATCATTCTCTTCTGTTTAATCTTTCACGTTCTTTAGAGCTTTAATCGCAAGTGTTTCTTTAACCTTTTTTTCTTGATCGATAAAAACCCACGTATCTGCTAGCTTTTGTCTAGGGTTCTATATGTGACGATTCTTTGTGGTCTAGGAGTGCTGTTTTAAAGATTCAAATGAAGATTATTTTTTTTTATTGGTATTTTAGTTCTTACTGTGTAAAGATTGAATTTCAAGAATTGTTGTGATTCTTGATGGGGCTTTAGAGGGTGTTACAGATTTTAGTTCTGGGATTTTACATCTTACTGTTTTTATAGATTGAATTGCTGGATTTTTTATGGGGTTTTGGAGGGTGTTATGAATTGTGCCAATTAGTGGTCAAAGGCTGAGTATTTATGCTTCCATTTTCTTTGATTTAACAAAGATTGTGCCTTTTGGTTTCTTGAAAAGAAGAAGTCAGCGAGGTTGAGTATAATTGGATGCGGAAGGAGCATGAAAGAACAGAAAAGGGGAGGAGTGTTTAAAGTGGAGATGAGAGACCTTTTTTTTATTATAAGAACACTAGGGTTTTATGACTGTGGTCACAAAGGTGATTGCGCGCTCGAAAGATGATTTATTTGATGGGTTGGATAGGTTTTTAGTTCTAACATATTCAGAAGAAACTGAAATTCAATTCTAATGTGTTCAATTTAGATTCTGGCAATAATAATTAAAAAAACTAAGGGAAACACTTGTGAAGTTATTTCAACCCTTTGGGAGAAAAATAAATTGACAACAATAAATGTGCATCCTTGTTCTGGTCATGCGTACACTTGTTATAATTTATTTGTATCTTCAACCATTATCTGTTTTTGTTTGTGTTGCTATTACTTTTTATTAATGGTTTGACCATTATAACGTTTTTCTTTGGGATTTAACTGTTTTGCTTCTAAAATTAGGCATCATAAGTAGCAGAGCCAATGGGAGGTAATGAAGCTCAAAACTCAATGATCTCTGGCAAAGATGCGGCAACTTGTTCGGAGACCACAGTTGAGATAAAGATAAAGACACTAGATTCTCAGACATATACATTGCGAGTGGATAAATGTGTTAGTGCTTTGCTTCTCCTTGTTCTTCCTATGAATGATCTGACATAAGATAATATGATGCCCACCATGTTATTAACAATTCTTATTAGAACTTTTCACTTTTTGCAGTTTTACTCCAATCTAAGCTTTTTTGTCCTTTTTTTTGGGGGGGGGGTTGTGCGTGTATGCATTAGGGTATTTAAGAAGGGGTTAATTTCTCAAAATTTTGATTTGATAATCCGGTTTATGTTTTTGAGTTTCCTAATGAATTTCCTGTTTTGCGGTGACAGGTACCTGTCCCTGCATTGAAGGAACAGATTGCTTCAGTTACAGGAGTGCTTTCAGAACAACAGCGCCTCATATGTCGTGGAAAAGTTTTGAAGGATGATCATCTCCTTTCAGCTTACCGTATCCCTCATGTTTTAAAAGTTTTCAGTGATTAGCTGGCTGTTTCTCATTTGTATGCCTAATGGGATTCTTGATTGTGTTTATCTGATGTTTCTTGTTGCCATTGTTTTGATTTTAAGAAGACAAGGGATTGTCCTTTTCTAAGTCATCTTTATTTTCCCCTGATGGGTAAATCAACTTGATTATAATGATATAGATATTACTATTGTTGATGAATTTAAAAAACCGTGTTTCTCTGTTGCCTTGAAGGCTCTCCCATTTCCCAGAAACCGAATGCTGTTGTCAAGTACCAACAGATAAAGCTTATTGAAGGACGAACACCGAATGCTGCAAACTAATTATGAAACACCTTTAGGCCTAGAGATTTCAAATATTATTGTTGATTTTTCAGTATCGTAACAGAGATTGTCTTTTTTGGCTTGAGTTTCATGGTGCTTCAATTATTGCAATTTTTTTTTGACAAGATTAGCTACAGATTTGTCTGTTATGATATCGTTGTACAACTGCTTTACAAGAGATGTAGAATAGAATATTACTCTTATGATTTAATTGCTCCAGATAAGGAATAGTAGTTGTTCTATGTACTCTAAACATTCATATGATCTATGCGTGAGTAGTGATTTTCTTGTTACTGTTTGTCATTACTGCTACTTCTACTGTTATTCTACAAAAAGTGTTCACGGTATACCATTGGTACTCGGCATAACGTGTTTCATATTCAAGTTAAATCATATTGCTAGCAGTGTTCCTTAATAGACTGGTGACTAGATGTCGAAGATGGGCATACGTTGCACCTAGTGGTGAGACAGCCAATTGCCCCATCATCAGAAAGCTCTCCTGATGCAGGTAAGCAGTGAAATATAATCCAGAACCTTTTGCTTTATCTTCAGAAGGTCTTGGAGAAGATTTGGTTAGAGCAATGGTGATTGATTGGAAAATTTTAGTTCTACATCCTTGATGCTATCTGTATAGCAACATTAAAAGCTTCTAACAGGAATTTTGATGATCAGAATTGTTGGAGTTCAAGTTATGTTGTTACTTATTAAGATCTTTACTTTCCATTTGGGAGGGGGAAAACACCTTGCAGAATATTTGTTGTTTCTCTTTATATCCCACCATCTCTACCTTCTCCATTTGGGAGGGTTGGCTTCACCGCTTCAGCTGCTTGTGCTTATTGTATGCGTTCGTCTATTTTGGTTTTCTTTGTTTATTGAATTTGTCTTCTGCAGTTATTCTAATTTGATAGCCAATTTTTTAATAAAGCGCATTTGTTTGCAGCTACTGATCCTGCATCCTCTGGTGGTCGTAGTCATCGCAGTCCTGGTGTTCTCATTGGGAGCTTTAATATCTCTGAGCAAGATGGAGGTTTTCCTGACCTGAATCGCGTGTGTAACATTTTACTTATAAAATCATTGTTTTGTTTGAACATTTCATAAAAATGTGATATCATTTACTGCTCATATTGATGTAATTTCCAAGTATCCAACTCCTATCACCTCCCTTTTCTTATATACTTCTACCTTCTGTGTTCCAGATTGTCTCAGCTGTACTGAGTTCTATTGGCCTAACAAGTGTTGGAGGTGGAAGCGAAGTGTTTGATCTTAATGTAAGTTCTCGACAATTTGGCTTGACCAAAACCAGAGATCTACTTTCCTGGGGCACTTTGCTCACAATTTTTTTCAGATTGTATCTTACAGAAAACCTACACGGTCATATATGTACAATTATATCATATAAGCACGTGGCTGTCTTTTGCATATACTTTTTTTTTTCCAAGGATATCATACCGACCAACCTTATATGAGTTGTCTTACAGACCTTTTTACTCCAATCTAGCCACGGAACTTGGCTGTTAAGCCAACAGCTGTTATTTTCTTTTCCATTCCGTTGAAATATAAAGTCCCACATCGAGTGCCTAAGGAGGATCCGAATAAATTTTAAGCTCATGGGTTTACACCTCTCCTTGCCGATTGGTTTTGAGAGGATATGGAGGCCCATGAGCTAATTTTCACATTGTATCATAGCAGGCCCTTAGGCGGGATGTGTGGGCTCTTTGTCCCCGTTTGGCCCAAGTAGGGCGTCGGGCCTTGAATTTGACTCCCACCTCGATGTGAGGGGGAGTGTTGAAATATAAAGTCCCACATCGAGTGCCTAAGGAAGATCCGAATAACTTATAAGCTCATGGGTTAACACCTCTCCTTACCAATTGGTTTTGAGAGGATATGGAGGCCCATGAACTAATTTTCACACATTCTAATTCTACTTGGAGGTATTATTCTTAGGTTATTGGGATTTTATTTAATTTTCTTTTGCAGGAGCCTCCTACAGAAGGCCTTTCAACTCCACCTGGTTTCAGCAGTGTGAGAATTTCTAGCAGACAAGTCAGACGAGCTGATTCAAGGAGACAATCAGCTTCTGATTCTCGCTCTTCATCTCATCCAACAACTGTTGATCCTGTAGAGTCTCTGCAGCCACTTGTAAGCTTCATATTTATTTTCCTTGTTCAGATATAAGGTAGCGTCCGAGGGGGTGGGGGGGTCCGACTTTAGTTTGCTTATTATACTTATTTAGTCACAAAGAAAGGACTTCGAGTTTTTTACTCTTTATTCCCTTGGCGGTGGGGGGTGGGGGTGGACAATGTCTTTTCAGTTTACCCTTCTTTTGTTAGTTAGGCTCGGATGTGTATCCCTTTATTGTGAATTTCATACTTCCAGTCTACTTACCATGTCAATTGAGAATTAATTCAAGACCCTTTTTGCTTGCAGGTTATTCCAGATTCTTTAGAAACTTTGTCTCAGAACTTATGCCGTTTGATGCAGGAATTTTTATCCATTGGTCAGGAAACTTTTCTCTTCTATAAGCCTAGAATTATGTTCCTTCCAATTTTCTTTGAAATATTTGCTTTTGGAGGTTGCAGCTGAAGAACAAAGTAACACAGGTCATTCTGCTGGTGTGCATGAAAGGAACGGACAAAATTTGGACGAAACATCAACTACTTCCAGTGTTCAAAGAGGTCTACCAACACCAGCATCCTTGGCAGATGTGATGCTGACAACAAGACAATTACTTGTTGAACAGGCCGCTGAGTGCTTACAGGTATGTGCAAAATCATGAACTGTTTGCTCGAGATTCTTAGTTTTGTGATATTGCAATTTTGTAGCTATGGGACATAACTCGGCTTATGTCAACATATTGTGTCGGAACTCACAGAGATATGTGGTGGAATTCTAGCCAGTTACTATTTGCTTTAGCTTCACTAAAGCTGCTAGCAAATAAAAAAGCTGATTACTGACATGATCTATTTCGAGAAGTAATATATTATCCTTGAACCTTACAAATGTTTTGAGAAACAAATTCCCACCTTTTCCTGGTTTATTAAACTTAAAATCCAGAGAACCATGGAATATCGGAGCACAGCTTTTGGCTTGAAAAGATGCTCAAGTGAGCTATTTTGGTCAAAGAACAACCCTTTATGTGGAGATCAAAGAATTTTAGCTTATCTTGTCTTATTCTTGAGAATCTTGTTGTCCCCAGTCTTGTTTATGAGTATTTTTTGAGTAATCGTATTGGTTGTTTTATATATGGTCAAGGCCTCATGGTGAAAGATAAGAATATGCTCCTTTGAAATTAATGGTCTTTTCCGTGTATTTTTTCTGCAGCAACTTGCAAGACAGCTGGAGGGTCAAACAAATGTGACTGATACATCAGAACGAATGAGAATCCATTCTAATGCTTTAAGATCAGGAATTATTTTTCAAAATTTGGGGGCGGTGCTACTTGAGCTTGGTCGGACAACGATGACATTACGGATGGGTGAAACACCAGTGCGTCCATTTGCTTTCTTTCTCCTATAAGGGGCTTTCTAAATACGAAGCCTTTCTCCGATTTTATTGTGTCGAGAATTATGCTATTTTCTCCGACTGACCAAAGAACTTTTTCCAATTCTTGCTCAGGCTGATGCTGTTGTAAATTCAGGACCGGCTGTTTTCTTATCATCTGATGGTCCCAATCCTATTATGGTACAGGTAGTTTATGGTCCCAGACGCCTGCTAACTTTATTGCGATTATATTCCAGCGGTTTACTAAATTTTACTTCGTCTATTTTGTAGCCACTTCCTTTTCAACCCGGAACAGGTCTTGGAGCACTTTCTGGTGGATCTGTCCAGCAAAGTCCTGGACTTTCTGGTGGATCAAGAAATATTGATATCAGAATAAGAACAGGTGCCATTTCAAACCCCAATCGTAGACTTCTGCTCTGCTTTTTAGAAGCTTGTCTTTTTTATATACGGAAGTTTGATGGCATTGTAAAAAGTCTATGGGAACTTCTTCATAGCTCCCTCTGCTTGCTCAAGTTGTGGGAATGAGTTTTATTTTTTTTATATTTGTCGTCATTTATCCTAGCTTGAGTTTGTTTTTAACCTCCCTTGGGGCGAGTGGTAGCGGCTTGCTAATGCAACACCATGGACTAGAGTTCGAATCCCCTTGATGGGATTAGTCTCTCATTTCCACTCTGGGTAGAGGGTGCCATGTCCAACAGCTCCTAGGCGCTACCCCCAAGTAAGAGTCCGACTCTGAGGGCGCTTCGCAGGCACTCCGCAGGCAGAGTCTGGATTAGTCTCACCGCTGGTGAGGACACTGGTCGCCCCAAGGGTTAAAAAAAGTTGTTTGTTTTTTCGAGTTTTAACATGTTGCTTGTTTGTTTGTTTTGTTGTGCAGTAGGTTCGTCCATGCCTTCAAATGCAAACCGGAGAGAAACAACTGGTGCACAGAATCCTGGACAGACGGCTCCAACTGCTTCCGGTAATGGAAATTCAGTCCAACAAGCAGCTCCTACAGAAGGTTCTGGAAGTTCTGCAGCCAGAGAATCTCAAATCCGTGTAGTCCCCTTTAGGACCGTCATTGCTGTTCCTGCTTCTGGCAGCGGTGCAGCAGCAACTTCTGATCCTTCGCGTAGTCCAATGGGTATAATATATCCAGTTATAACGAGAGTTCAGCACGTAACATCTGGAAATTTGGGCTTTGCTAGAGCAGCTTCTCAGGCCTCACCCGATCAAAATATAGCGAATTCTGTTGATCTCGGAAGTCAATCAATCCCTGAATCTTTAGCTCAACAGGACACCATTGGCGTCCCTCGAGTAGTAGATAGCAGTGGCAGGTCCTTTGTGGAAGTCACAGACGGTCAAGGACTGCCAGCGCAGATTAACAGTCGGATTAATCAGTTCCTGAGGTCGATGTTTCCTGGTGAGAACGTCCATGTCATAGGCCCTGATGGGCAGGAAATAGATCCTATACCTGTTACTGGAAATTTTTCAGCTGCTCAAAATGCCGATAATTCTCAAGCAGCAGCAACGGTAGAGGCAGCAGCAACAGCAAGTGATGAAGGTACATTTCTTTCTAATTTACTTCGTCAGATTATGCCAATAATCTCTGAAAACACACAAGCAGATTCAAATACTTCAACTTCGACTGATAATGGTAACACAAGAGACTCAAGGCGCGATCAAGATAATGTAGATCGCGGGACTTCCTCTCGCAAAAGGGAGGACGAGGCAGCTCCATCATCGTCGTCTCAGGCAAGTCCAAAAAGGCAGAGAAGGGAGTGATTTTTTCCGCGTTACGATTGTGGATTTACATATTCTCATTGAGGGAAGGAGGGAGGGAGGATCCATAGGAGAATCCATGGGTTCAACAATTGGATCTGATCCCATCATGAAGAGATTGTCACCTTTTGTAGAAAAATTTCATGGGGCTATCTTCTTCTTTTAGTAGTATCATATATATTTATTTACTTTTGTTCTCTTTTTGTGAAGACTTCACATATTATATATTTCCTTGAGATGTATTTTACTGCCTTTAGGGGTACTGGTGAATGACTATCATCTGTCAACCAACTCATTTTGGCTGGGTAGTCCGATCCTATGTGAACATGACAGATATCGTAAAATTATGACGGATACCCGTTTTCAATCAATATTGGCTGTTAAAATTTCAATCCGACTGACAAAAATAAGGCATGTACGTGTGAAATTTATCCCTGTTTCGCACTGGAGCCGCAACGGTTGGAGACATGGGGCCTAAAAGACTTAAAATTACAAAACTCAAAATCCCATTCTTCCTTTGCAATAATCGAATTCAATGAGGGCTTCATTGCTTTGAGGCATGGGATTTAAAAGGCTTAAAATATAAAATTCAAACTCACATTTTACACTTGAACTGAAAAAGAAGACAATTAGTGAAATAAATAAATTAAGATTAGGAAAAACATCGAATGATTTGAATATGTAATGGATGAATTATCGTATTATTTTGAATATGTAATCCGATTGCCCCACATACATTGGGAGAGATAACACCCTAGATAAGGTAGAATAAAGTTTACCGCACGCAGACGGAGGGTATCGAACCCAGGACCTTTAGGTCACGAGCCGGCCAATGCCCCACTGGGCTATTGGCCTCTTCGATAATAACTTCAAAATTGATATTGAATAATTTAGTCTTAAACTATTTTCTATTTTGATTGAGCATACATGTCCTTAAACTATTTTTTTTTCTCTTTCAAGATTCATTAATTATTCTCGTTTAGCCAATATGATTATGACTAGTACTGTCAAAATGGGTATGCCCGCCCACCCCGCCCCGCCCCGTCATGGGCATGACTTAAATGGGGATGGGCGGGCATGCCCGCTTTTTCCACGGGTTATCAAAAGGGATGCCCGTACCCGCCCGCCGAATGCCCGTGGGCAAATGGGCATGCCCGCAACCCTTGTTATTAATTTTGTTTTAAAAAAAATAGATTAAATCCGAAAAATTCAACAAAATTTATTTATTTCTCATTCACTTGTAGTTTATAGTCCTGTAAATGGTAAATAAATATCCAAAATAGTTCAAGAACAATCAAATACAAGTCCACAATATCCAAAATAAATATAAAAACCAATCAAAGTCCATAATTTCAAAAATAATTCAAGATCAACTATCCAAAATTAACAAACATATTGCTGGAGTCAAAGTAACAAAAAATAGATACGTTTTTTTAATATCCTCTATATATTGATTTAGATCTTGAACACTAGAAGTTTTATTTGAATACACCTTAGATAATTTTGATTCCTTCTCATCATCTCCACCTATAAAACACACACAACTTGAGAAGTTAGAACTTAAAACATTATAAATGGTAAATGGTAAATGATAAATAGTAAGTTATAACATAATTTAGTTACCTTCAGAGATGAAACCGTTAATATTTGGGTAATAGAAGTATAGAACGGCTTCAAGGGGCTTTGCCCAAGATATATAACATGGTTCAACTTTTATATTGGGCTTTTAAGGTTTTTTTTTCTTTTGGCTCTCAAGTCTCAACTGTGAAAATTAATCCATATCCAAAATAAAAAAAATAAAAAAACAAAGCGGGTATGCCCGGTTGCAACCCGCCCGTACCCGCATTGCCCGTTACCCGAGCGGGTATGCCCATTAATACCCGCATTTAAATGGGCATGGAATTCATATGCCCATACCCGCCCATTAAGCTCACGGGGCGGGCATGCCCGTGGGCATATGCCCATTTTGACAGTTCTAATTATGACCATTTATTCTTTATATTTTTTTCTTAAAAAGAATAAACTTTCTATTACCTAGCAGAAGGACTTGGGTCTCATGGTTAAAACGTCAATATAATTCAACTTTTATAAAGAACCTTTTTAGATGAGTTTTTTTCTTTTTAGTTTTTTTGTCTTAAGATTGTTCCCATATACACAATATATGTTAATAGTATACCTCGTTATATTCATTTCATTTTATTATTTTGAGAAAAAAAAAAATCAAAAGTAAGTAACTTCTAAAAGGAAACAATCTTTTGAATGAATCATTGCTCCCATGAGGTTTTAAAAACTCATCACTGTATCTAATAAGCTAAGATGATTGAATATGATGTGTTGCCATTGTAATAATATTGATTTTTTATTTAAAAATGGTCATCTATCTAATACTCCCTCCATTCCTAAATATAAGACTCTTTAGACAATTTGAGAAAATTAAGGAAGTTGTCATCTTCACCTAAACTTCCAATATTACCCCACCTTCCCTCTCTCTCACTAATACATCATAAAGAAAAGAAAGGAAAATGTTGAGGGTATAATTGAAATAAATTGTTGACAACTAATAAAAAAACCTTAAACGACAATTAATTTGGATACCTAGATATCTCCTAAACGACAATTAATAGGGAATGGATGGAGTATTGTTTATAAAAGGTAGTTAATTTGTTAATTTTCTTGTATGCCCTGAATTATTTTTGTATCTACGTACTCGTGTCTGAATTTCAAGAAATGTCACCGTGTTCTTACTTTTAGAGGTATAAACACCTTACATTTAGATATATACATGCATCTGATACCTGTATCTTAATCTAAATAACAGAGATATTAAATGATTTTAAAATATGAGAGGCCTAGTGACTAATCAGGCTTGGTATGCGGTTGGCTTGTAGTGTGACCGCTAACGAGGAGGTCTGGCTCATACTGCTCTTTACAGAGACTCTCAAATGTGGAAAGTTTTCACAAGGGCTGAAATCCCACCAATGGGATTCAAACCCTGGCCAACGCTGAAGCACATGACAGCCACAACCGAGCTGCCCCAGAGCTCGGGGTTACCTTCACTTACTTTTCAAGTGGCTGAGGTAAATCCTTGTTGTCTCTTTGTCAAATAAATATAACATTGACAAATAAATTTTCATCTTGGTTGCCATCTTCCATTCAAAGCTGGTCCTGATAATGTAATTGATTTTCGATTATGTAATTGTTTTATTTGTTTTTTATGTATAGATTTATGATGTGCGTGGTACACCTGCTTCTCTCCACATCTAGGACCTTTAGATACTAGTGTTTTAATCAAACAGCGGGATCATAGGTCATTAGGTATTTGACACGGGTTAGCTAGAGAGACTTTAGATACCCCATTGATTGTTATTCAGAGTGATAGACGTTTTTTTAGGCCTACGGGAGAGAGACGAACCGATCTCGCATTGACTTTATTGACTAATTAGGTTTTGGGGGATTGTGTCGCATTGGTTTTATTCTGGTAGATCATTCCTTAGTGACTGCTCTAGTTGAAAAATGGCGCCTAGAGACGCACACATTTCATCTGCCATGTGGGGAGACGACCATTACATTAGAGGACGTATGAGTCCTTCTTGGACTACCCATCAAGAGAATTGCGGTGACCTTTGATAAACCTTTTAATTATAGCGTCGAGAAATGGTCGGATATTGTTGGGAGATATTTTGGTTTTCTAATCAATTAAGGGAAATGTCATAAACCAGTCTAAAATTGTAGCGCACATTCATGACCCACTTCCTGAGGATGCTAGCCCGTTGCAATTTTGATGGGTAGTCTTCTTTTCACTGATATGTCAACTTCCCGAGTGCACTTGCGTTTTCTGCTCCTACTGGACAATTTGGAGTTTGATACGAAGACGTATTCGTGGGGCAGCGGTGTCCTAGCATATCTGTACTACATTTTCATGTTTTACTTTTCTTCATATAATTTCTTATTTTGTTTTATTTTTTTGGTATTTCTTATTACAGTATCCAGGGCAATATAAGCTCCTAGATACCTTCCAGAAAGTCATGGGGTACTATCCGTGATCCTCAGTCCAAGAGTCTGATCACCTGGGCGACCCACCTTATGACACAAACCTTTGAGGCTGCTGGGAGGGCACTTTCATGTAAGCCGCGCTCAACCAACATTTCAGAGGCTGTCATAGAGCGACCATTGACATTCCCAGACATCATGTGAGGGTAGGAGTCAGGTTGTTAAGTGGAGAGGGCGTCGGTCTCGCCAGAATACGTACGCCCATTATGAGTCCATTAAGCGGACGCAAGTCGATGGAGAGATTCGTGGACCTTGGGACGCTATGATCCGTCCTTCGCCGACGCAGAATCAGCCAACTTGGGGCGATACACAGACCCATACTGAGACTGTTCCTTCTCAACCTCAAACTCAGATGGATCCTTCTTAGGCTCAACCTCAGTGGACTCAGGGCACTGAGGAGATTGGTGACCCATTGGGTGATTACAGGTTGCCCAGCAGCTTCGAATGGTCTGGTTTTACTGCTCAGTTCGGTGATCCGGGTGCGTCTTCATTGGGAATGCATGCTGATCTTATGGCTGAGGGGCCCTCATACTCTCTTGGATTTGATCAGACATAGATCCATCACGAGAATCCACTACTCTCGCCACGGACACCTGAGGAGCCTATTTTTATCGACTCAGAAGGCATTCAGGTTGAAGACACACCTGAAGGTAGTGTGATATGCACAAGATAGGGGATAACATATTAGTTGGGATCGAACCCAAAAATGAAGGATCATTGGACACCGATGGAGCATCCGGACGTTGGATTTTACTTGTATTTATGTTTTTCAATATTTTTTTTATGTTAGATACAATGAATTTATGTTATTTAGCGTTGTTTTTTATGTTGATGAATATCAACTTCAGTATTTAGGTTATTGAGCATAGTTTTTTATGGTGAAATATTAACTACATTATTGATGTTAATGATATTGAAGTGTGTTAGTACAATTTTGCACTGTTATAGATTTGGAATTGTGTTGTATTGGATGTTACAAATTCTAGGCAAAAAAATTGGCACATTTTGAGTGCCCAGACACTGCCAGTTCCAGGGCTGATTTTCCAAATCCGTCCTAGCTTGTTTAATTCTTGGCAAAAAAAAATTTAAGTGATTCTGTGACTGGCCACTGCCAATCCAGATAGGTCCAAGATGGAATTTTGGAATCAATTCAGGGCTGACGTGGCCAGGCGAGTCGATAATTGCCACATCAGCCTAGAACGGATTCCCCAAATTCGTTATGGCAAAAAATATTTATCCCCAAATTTGGATGTCATGGTTGACCCATTATGCAAATACAAGGCTAGTCTAAGGCCAAACCCTATATTTTAATTGGGTAAAATGTGCACACGCTTCCTGAACTTTTCTCGATTTTGACCATAAACTAAAAAATGCAAAGTACTTGACCATAAACTTTTCAAAAATATTAAGGTTTCCCCTTCCGTCAAATTTCATTGTTAAATATAGACGAATAGAAACATATGACCAGATTCGGGGGTATTTTGGGGGAAAAATGGGTTTGACCCTAAAAATAAGGCCGCAATGAGATAAAAAACAAATTTTCACATGCATAGCTATTTTTTCACATCTTTCTCATACGCAGTTTGTTTTTTCAGGTCAAAACATGTTTTCCCCAAAATTCTTTGAGTTTGGTCATATGGTTTCATTCTGTCCAAATTTAATAGTGAAAATGGATGGAAAAGGCAACATTAATACTCAAAAAAAAATTATGGTCAAGAACTTTACATTTTTTAGTTCATGGTAAAAAACAAAATTCGAAAAATGTTTAGAGGACGTGAGCACTTTTTATCCATTTTAATTTTCTCAATCTTTTTTAGAGAAATTTTACTTTTCTCGATTTAATACCATCGTGGTGCTGACCACAAATGAACTTTTCTCCCACTTAGATACTATTCGGACACCCTTAAGTTGTGTGGCTACTCATAAAATCTCTTTAAACATCCCAACAACTCCTATAATATTGTATGCACCTACCCTATCAAATCTAAATTCGGGAAGGTAAATAATGCAATGGTCCAATCTTTCTAGATGTAATGAAATATTAAAAATTTCCTTGGAAACAATGTAATTTATATTAATGTGATTAGTTTTATATATGAATCTCCTCCGTCCATCGCGAGAAAAAGAGTGAAGGAATACAGTTAGGATTGAGATGGAAATGAACGAAGGAAATACGCTCCACTACATTAATGGTTTTTCTTACAGGTCATCGAGCTTAGAAATCCTACTCAACTTCTTTGTCATTTATGAATTATACCATTTTTGTTTGTTGGCTATTTTTTCAACTGGACCACTTATGCACGACATTGTCATTAACTCTCCTCTATTTAAAGGGGTAAAGCTCGAGAGTCATACCCTCACTCTTTACTCCTTATCATCATGTTCACTTACATACATATCTCCGCCGCTTGCTAGCAAAAAATAATCTTCCTCCTTCCACCATTCATCGCATTCTATAGCAAACACATACACAAATTCTGTTTCTTTCTCTTTCTCAAATAACTCTTTTCATTTCTATGAGATTTTAAGCTTAGTTTATTTGTCAGGATAAAAGTCTCTTAAAAAACATATCAATTTTGTTGTCAAGCTTATAGTTGTCTCATCATGGATGACTGGAATGCTAGGAAGGCGTGAGTATATATGTTTAAATATAGTCTTTTCCTTCCCTAATTTTTTTTTTTTGGTTTTAATTGCTTTCATTGCCTTATCTCTATTTTGGCTATGTTTTGCTTTGTTTTGATTGTTTTTTTTTTTCTTTCTTTATACTTACAGACTTGACAGGTATGTTCTGGATTATATGATAAGAAAGAAGATGACTAAAGCTGCAGAATCATTTTTGGAGGAGGCAAATATCACTTCGGGTGATGTTGGTATGAGCTCTTATTTACCACATTTTTTTGGAACTATACAAATTTTGGTATCTTGTTTCGGTCATATTAAAATTATGCAAGTTTATATTCGTCTCTTCTAGATCTGTGTCGGATATACCAATTTTAAAAATGATACATAAAACAAATTGTAAATTTTATAAAAGTCACCAAAGTCTATCTCATTTTGCAATCAGGTACCCGTTCCTTCAATTTTTGCAATTGGATACCCAAATTGACATTTCCTCCCAAATTTAACGTCCTTAGTGTCTGTAAATTTTTTTAAAAATATATTTTTCTTGTTTTACCTAAAATACCCCTCCAAATATCCCAAAAAAGTCTCCAACCCTAATGAAAAAAATATTGTCTTCTTCAACCAATGCCGCCGCTGATCTAAATACTTGTGACTGTTAACCTTCATCTATGAACCATTAATCTATCCCAGCACCGGTATCCGCCTCCGCAACTCTCACCTCTCTTCTTCCTCATTTCCCGCAACCCCATATCCTCTGCCCCTCTCAGCATCTCATTTTCTATCCCTCGCCACATACCCCATTCAAACTGTGGCTGCCTCCGTCACCACTCTTTTATTTGATCTATGAACTCTCTATGAATTTTCTCTCTCTCTCTCTCTCTCTCTCTCTCTCTCTCTCTCTTTGGTTTTTATTACCTATTTTGGTCAATGATTAATTGAGTCTATAAATTTGGATATTTATTTTTTCCCTTAAATTGATTCATTAATATATATTTTCATCGTTCATCGTGATATTTTTGGAATTATCTTTTGGGATTAAGAAATTTTTATCCTTTTTAAAGGTAGTTTTGAAATTATCAATTCTTTACTATGTTTGTTCAAAAAACAATATTGAGTTAACTAGTTTTCTTTAGGAGTTAATGTTAAATGAGATTACTAAATGGTAATGTTTTGTTATAAAATAAATTCTTCTTTTTTAGGAAAGTATATAAAATTTTAAAAAGATAATGTGTCATTATAAAAAAGTTGGGGTAATTTAGACATTTTACATGACCGTTATAATGATTTGGATGGAATGTTGATTTGGGTATCCAATTGTAAAAATTGAAAGAATGGGTATTTGATTACAAAATGAGATAGACTTTGATGACTTTTATAAAATTAACCTTATAAAGAATGCCAAGATTTAGAGGCGAGTAGTAATATTCTATAGTAATTTTCTAAAAGGAAACAAACTAGACAACCAGAAGAAGGACATGTGAAAAAAAAACAATAATAATATTATAAAATAACGACATTGATTCTCGCATCTCATATCTCATGAACATATATAATTCGTGGTGTTTCACTAGTTTCTATGGAACCCGGACGCCGCTATGCGAACTCACTCATGGAAGTTGATTAAACGTTTGCAATCTATAAATACGCTGTCATGATTGTGTATGGGCGATTTCAACGAAATTTTGAGCCAAAGTTAAAAAAGAGGTTTTTCCCCATGAAGTCAAAAGTTGTCACACCCCGTAACCTGAGGGTGACCAGGCAGTGCTCTGGATGAAGGGTTCATCACCCCAGTCGACCGAGTAGTTTGCTTCGGACGGCTGACACATAGTCCGGTCGACCGGTGATTCAGTGCAGACCAAAAACAGTGCAAAATTGTGAAGGAAAACATTGTTTCTGAAATCTATTTTTTCCCAGCCCCAAAATGATACATTTAGACCAACACCACATAGCAAATAAGATCAAAACATAAGCAACAAAAGCTATAAACGATATTCTTCATATCTTAACACTTATAAAATAGAATTGTGCTACAAGCACCAAGATTTACTTATAACAGACTAGACGGAAGTACAGATTATCATACACTACGAGTATGGTTTCAGCTATGACACACAATCCCACAATCGAGCTCAATCATCTGTAAATAACTTTAAGCAAAACTACTAACGATCCTTGACTTATAGGTAAACAAAGAAAATCCCAGTAAGTACTCATGGGTTTAGTACGACCCCCCTAAACAACCGGTTCAGACATAAATGTGTTTAAGGAATCATTCACTTATGTCGTTGCTCAGCAAAGTGAATTTCACAACAACCGTTAGTAGCCCCTAATTATCGGCCAACTAGGGAAGCCTCCGGGCAGAATCCTGACAAACTAAATTGATTGAATTACCTCTGCCAAAGTCATTCTTAGACGAAAGATCAAGACTGAGGCGACACAATCAACAATAGTCATGGCGACGACACCAAATAGAAGACAATAACCATATAATAAATTCAGTAAAGACAAACAATTACAATTATGGGTAGCCATAATAAAAATTCAATTGCAGAACAGTAACACAACAAACTCAACAATCGATCACATAGAAATGCAAACAATTCAACGCTTCATCCATTTTATACAATTAAAAACATGGGTAAACATATCATAAACAATTATATAACTTAAAAATACGGTTTCATGTTTTTAGGACTGAAAATAACAAGGGGAAGGTTCTTACCTCAAAAGCTTAACAAATCCTTAAAGAACCCACAAACACTCCGAAATCCAGAAAAATAGCTACTTCTCGGAGCTATAAATTTCTGTACAGACCTTGAAATCTCAATCCGTCAGTACCCACTCGTAGCTCTTTCAATTCTCTACAAAATCGATATTGTGCGCCCAAATCCAACATCGTTTACCCCTCCAAATTCTCAATCTCCCACATATTATCAAACTGTCAACCTTTTATTTTCTCTCTTCTTTCCCTTTCCCTTTATTTTTCTTTTTCCTTCCCACTCTCAAAGAAAATCCAGCAATAACCCCATTAAAATCATCCACACTCCCCATTAACTCTTCTAACAAAACACCCCTCAAAGTTTCTAATCCTCTACAGTTAGGCCTCTCAACAACCAACACGTCTACTGTGCCCCTCAACTAATAACCCCAAACTTAACATATAAACATGCTAAACATATAATTAAAATCAAATTAAATACATGTCACGTAGACAAGTAAGCAGAGAAGTCCCAGGTATCACAAAAGCAAATAAACAATTTCAGGGAAGCCGTTACTGAATGTGGATTATGTGATTTGGGTTTTGTTTGAAGCCCATATACTTGGTGCAACTTCCGAGATGGATCAATAGAAGTTTTTGTCCGTCTTGATAAGGGTTTGGCCACTCCATCTTGGCGCGGTCTATTTCCTAAAATGACGATTCACCACTTATCTACTAAAGATAGTGATCATCTACATTTTTTTTATTTATTTATTGGGAGAGGGGACCTATCTATTACAAGAAAATATGGGGATTCAAGAAGCGGGAAGGGGACTTGAACTCATGACATCTACGTCATGAGGCCTCCGCCTTAGCCACTAGACCAATGCCTCATTGACATTCATCATCGACGTAAACACGTGAAGATGCGGAATAAGAAACCTCGCCCCCAAGGTTCGAACCACTATGGTTCCAAGAACCGGAGTCAGGGACTATGCTCGTTTTACATGGACATCTCCTTCTAACATCTCCGCTTTTGGAATCAGTGATGTTTTGTCTAATTTCTGCATTGGCCTCTTGGAATGGAGTTTTAAAGTCTTTGGGGATTTGGATAAAAAGCTAAAGGATAAACAAAGGGAGTTAGATGCAATCCAAAAGTGGCATGGCCTGACTGGTTACTCCCTATCTGAGGAGCTTGAAATCGCAAAGGAACTAGAGAAAATCCAAATATCTTAGAGAATGTTATTGAAAAGCGCGAAGCAGAGCAACTTGGTTGATGGAAGGTTACCGCAATACTGCTTATTTCCATAATAAGGCATCTCAGCGAAAGGAGAAAAATCACATTGATCAGAAAAAACACCGCAATACTGCTTTTGTGGATGATGAAGACGATATTGAGAATGCCGTTGTTGATTTCTTACAGAATATGTTTAAAGCTAATGTTGATGGGGCGAGTCTTTCCCCTGATTTACTTACCAATATGCTTAGTCCAAGCGAAATGGGTATCCTAGAAGAAACTTTCACAAAAGCTGAAATTGTCAATACTCTCAAGCAGATGCGTCCGCACAAGGTTCCTGTCCCTAATGGAATGCATGTCCTCTTTCTCCAGAAACTTTGGCACATCCTTGGAAACTCGGTCTCAAATTTTATTCTTGTAGTCCTAAACGACGGGGCTGACATATCGGCAATAAACTCTATGGACATAGCTCTAATTCTAAAAAATAAAAGCCAGTTTCTATGGTGCATTTTGGACTCATTAGCTTATGTAATGTTGTTTACAAAATTCTTTCTAGGGTTCTCATCAATCGCCTTAAGTTGGTCATAAACTCAATCATTGACGAGGCCCAGAGTGCTTTCTTCAAAGGCCGACTCATCACAGATAATTTGAAGTATTCTATAGTTTGCAATCAGTCAGACCAATGGCTCGCATCATGTTGCTCTCGAGTTATACATGAGTAAAGCATTTGACAGAGTCAAATGGAATTATATAGAAATATTGATGGTCAACATGAATTTTCTGCCAAAATTTATGTCTGTGATAATGAATTGTATCATGACTATCAATTATTCGATTCTACTTAATGAAGTTCCCCACCATATCCTTTATGCCGACTAGAGGAATCCGACAAGAAGATACCCATATTTTCGTTTCTTTTCCTTATTTGTACTGCTGGGCTATCATCATTTATTCGCTCGGCTGAAAAACGGGGTGTTCTTACTGGTTTTCAGTTTGGAGGTTGTGCTTCTGTCACATATCTTCTCTTTGCAGATGACTCTCTATTTTTCTCTCAGGCCAACGAGGTTTGCTTGAAGAAGCTAAAAGAAGTGCTTAGGACTCATTAAGCCCGCTTGATTAACTATGATAAATCTAACATGTTTTACAGTATGGATACCCCTACTGAGATAAAGGGCCTTGCATTTTCTATTCTTCAAATCCCAGAGGGCGATGGAAAATGAAAGTACTTGGGTCTCTCATACATGACGGGGAGATAAAAAAATGAGGTTTTCCATTTCGTTATTGATAAAGTGTGGAATAAACTTAGTAGCTGGAAGGAAAAAAACTCTATCTTTTGCAGATAAAGTTGTACTAGTTAAATCTGTAGTCCAAGCAATTACCACTTATGTCATGTCATGTTTTGCTCTCCCCAAGTATATTATGAATCCATCACAAGTATGATGCGTGTTTTTCTATGGAGTGGCGATGCTAAGGAAATGAAGATATGTTGGCGATCATGGACTGAGCTTTGCAAACCAAAATCTCGAGGAGGATTGAGTTTTCGTGATTTGGAGGCATTTAATCTACCTTTGGTAGCTAAGGAAGGCTATAAGATCATCAATCAACCTTTCTCACTTTGTTCTAGAGACTTGCAAGCAAATTATTTTACCTTGGAAAGATTTTTTACAGTCCCCCTAAAGAGACGGACTTCCCTTATTTGGAGAGGTATGATCAAAAGTCGGGATTTACTTCTGTAAGGCTTAAAACGGAGGACAATGGACGTCTCAAGGGTCAGTATGTGGTGTGATAAATGGCTTACAATCCCGCATAGCTTTAAGTCATATCCCCGCCAAATATGTATTTTTCTGATAAAATGATGACAGTATCTAGGTTCATTGATTACCAAAGAAGAACTTGGAATGAGGAATTGCTAGAAAAATATTTGTTCTCGTATAAGATTGGTAGAACTTAAAAGTCCTGTTATGTGATGCTTGGCCGCCAGATAAGCTAGTACGGGTTTACACTTAATTGATCATATTCGGTTAAATCTGGCTGCCATCTTCAAGTTGACATCGTGAGCGGTGGAAGAGCCTGCCCATCCACCTCAACGACCAAGGCTTTTCATCATTGGGAATTAATTTGGAGACTGTTTGTCCTCCCAAAGCTACAGGTTTTCATCTGGAAAATCTTTCTAGCGAATTTTGCCAACTTGTCAATCTCTATCTCGGAGAGTTAAAACTCTTGCATTACAGTGCCCCTTTTGTAAAACTGAAGCTGAATCTGCTATATATGCAAATTTCTCATGCCCTCCTGTTGCAGAAGTTTGGACCCACACTAGCTTTGATATTAATTCTATCATTAAAAAAGATATATTTCCATTCTGTCTTATTCCAATCTTGGAATGTGGAGTTGAAGTCATCACTCCCTTCATTTATGTTGCATGGAATATCTGGTGCAACAGGAACAAAACGGTTTTTGAAGAAAGTATGTTGATGAAGTAGCTAATCTTGCTTTGGTCTGCACAGCGGAATACAACGACGTTTTTTCTTCATCACTAGGATAAGGTAATGCTTGTCAACCTTTACCGGCCAATGACCAAATAAGGTATATGCTTAAGGGCAAGGCGAAATTGTTCGTTCCTCCTGATTAGACAAAATGAAGCAAACGACAAAGGGTTGTTGCAAACATAGTCCCTTATACGCGCCCTGGCAGGAGGTCACCTACGAATGATTTTTTTTAAAGCTAAACGTTGATGGATCTTGGTTCAATGGTGTTGGTGGGCTAGGCGCTATAGTGCGGGACCACGAAGGATTTTTTTGTGGGAGGGTTCTAAAAAATTGCCACAAATTTGTCTAGCCATGAGCATGCGGAAGCAAAAGCACTGTTGGAGGGACTCAGGTTTGCAATGTGCCAAGACTATCAGTCATGCCTTATAGAAAGCGATTATCAAGTTCTGGTTAACAATGTGCATCAAGCTGATGATACCTATCTCCAGTGGGGCCACATAGTTAGTCAGATTAAGAATATGTTGGAGATTAGCATAGCCAATTTATCTTTTATTCACAGATCTTGTAATAATTCTGCAGATGTTTTGGATAAATATGAAACGAGGACTATAACCTCATCCCAATGGTTTGGAGAGCCACCAGGTTTTCTCCTACCACATTTAACCTTCGATATCAATTAATGATAATGTTTTTCTTGTTCAAACAAAATAACGACATGGCTCAAAAGCTAAAATCTAAAATCTAAAAAATAATAAAATACTTAACGGATACGGTACACTATGTTCCATATTCAAACCTGTTTAGATACCTCTAAACGAAAACGAAAACGAATATGAGTCAACGAGGCCTATATTGATATTAATTATGTATTAGTTCTTCGGATATCAATTGGATCTGGCGAATATTCGAATCGTTTGCATGTCTACTTGTATACATTAGATATGGACTACAAATTGTTAAACAAAATCTACTTTGTTTTGCATGATGACTAAAATGATACATGATTGTCATTTTAATTTCACTCAACATAATTATTTCTCATATTAAGTTTTTTAACAACATAACGATGTCTTTATACAATTTTTATTATCTTAGTTCTTTAAATTTCTTTAAGTTATATTGGTATTCCATTAATAACGATTCTTGTTATTTCAAATGCTTAATGTTCTTCAATTTGTTTTTCTAGCAATTAATTCTCCTGATGGATTTCTAACTGAATGGTGGTCTATATTCTGGGACATGTATACCGCCAAAATTCATAATCAACCTTCTACAAACGGAGAAGAGGTATTAAATGATAAAACTTTCAAGATATTATTCTTTTGTTTGTTATTAGGAAACTTATATGTATTCTTCTTACTTGTATTTTTCAGGCTACAGAGGCAACTGGGAATAATCCTCAGAATGTCAGTGCTGATATGGCCTCAATAAATCCGGAGGCTACGACCGCGGTGCCTAGTTCAGTACTAAACACGACAATGTTTACACATATGCCTGAAGAGTTGAGGAATGAACCAATCCCATTTATGTTGGCAAACACGTTTCAGCAGGAGTGTCCTACGATTGCTGTTATAGATCAGGCTACTGGAGTACAACAACATGGTGTTGTTAATCCCATCCTCTCATCCTCAAGCGGATCCAGGTAATTTTACATAAGCAAGTGTATTTGGATTTTCTTCCGAATATAACTTTTTTATTTAGTTTTATAGATGATTCACTTTTATATATGTAACTCAATTCGATACACACTTATAAAATAATCAATAAGTATTTATTATTTTAATTGATCAAAAAACAAATCCTCTATTAAAAATAAATATTATGTTTTATTATAGGAAAGTTCTATTATAAACCCGACAATTGTCTCACGTATGTTAGCACATATGGATATTGTGGTCCAAAATTCAAAACAAAAGACAAACAATTAAGAAACACTTTTCTCTCTACCATTTGATGACATTGTGAATTTTTAACCATATGATTCATGCCATAATTATTTATATATATATATATATATATATATATATATATATATATATATATAGATCTTATAAATAAATGTTAATTGCTTAGATTATAACTTTGTTTTTTTTTGGTTGAGACTTCTCTATATTGAATATAAATAGAAAATGAAAATAAGAATTTATTTCATTCAGTGAATAAATATCAAATACTGAGAACTTAAGAAAATAAAGAGCTTATTTAGTTTTAATAGTTTATATTGAGGTAAGTGTTTCTAAAAGGTTGTTTACATTCGTTAAATATCCATATTCCTCATTTTTTTTTAAATTTCTGAGCTTTTGTCAATAGAGAATCATTAGTGAATATTCTATTTTAAACTTCTGAGTTTATTATTTTCTTTTTTTCATGAGTGAATATTCTATTTTAAAGTTGATAATTGAAGGACCGATATGACTAACGGAGAAACTAATTTGGCCTTAAAGACATGATATTTTAAAATTTCCCATCATTACAAAATAAGGAATGAAGCAATTAAGATAAAATATATCTCTTCTTATTCTAAAAATTATGAACATCAAAGTAGATATTTTTAGGTGACTTAGGGATCTTATATTAATTACCAATGGGAAAAAATATTTTACACCACAAGCAGTGAAGTTCTTTGAGCAAAAGAAAACCTCATTCTTTTACATTTCTGAGCTAGTCCATTCAAAATTGGCATGGTTCTAACTTCTTTTACTAATATTGGTCTGTTACAGTTACCTACCTTGGCAAAATGCTCAACAGTGGGCTCGCAAAGTATGTTATACTTGTTCTGATACTCTTCATAATATTATTTTAGTGTAAATTTAATTTAAAATGCTTCCCTCATTTTCTATTTTATTTATTTAGTTAATAGGATGATAAGCGTCCTATAACATTTGAAAGATCAAACACTGTTATGCCAGCTTCTGGAATTCCTGACACAGGTTTGATTATCTTCCAGCGTTTGATTATTTTAGTGTCTCATAAACATAATTGATACTCATATCAAAGACTTGTCTAAACCGTAATGAATTTAAGATATATTACTTTGGCTGGGAATATTATGTAATTGTTGCTATAGAAAGACATTTATTCTTCATATTTGAGATAATGTGGTCTCATATATCCAAGATGAGTTCACAAATTTTAACGTTTTTTTCTTCTAATCTCTTAGTTTTAAAATTACTTATATTACTCATGCATAAGCTTATTTGAATATAAGAAGACCATGCTTATATTGAAGAATAACCTGTTTCAAGTTTTGTTAATCCATATGAATGAAGTTCTCTCGAATGGATATGAGCTAAATAATTTGTTTCAAAATATTTGTAGATTTTTATTCTTTTTCCATTACACTTGATTACTAAATAATCATCATCTTTTACCCCCAGAGATAAATAAATGTATTCAACAAATTCCAGTAACAGAGCATCATATGACTGTAAGTAACAATCTTCTTTAAACTTGAAATCATTTTAATTGTTGTTGTCAGGTCAGTTTAGCTATTTTATTTACTAGTTAACTCAAATGATGGATTTATTACTAAGGAGCTAGCTTAGTTTCCCCCGACTTGAGAAATCAAGTCTCACATTCATCTATATCGTTACCAAACCAGCACCAACATCTTCCTCCATTTGTAGCGCATTTCGCAAATAAGTCGAAGCAATGATTTGTCCAAACGCTTTTACTATAGCTTTAAATTGTCATAGCTTGTCATCCACAACTTTCTCTATCAATAAACACGGGCTCTCTATATGGTTGGTCATTGATTTTCAACAGAGGCAGTGATTACATTTAACGGTAAACTTCCATGCTTAGCAAATTGGATATAATTTAACATGCCTCTTAATAGTTTAACATTCCCTCATAGGGAATCCACTTTGGGTAATAAGGAGAGTTGGGGGTTGCACATAAGTGCCCATAACTTTCTTTCCAGTCAGCAATTGCGTGGATATAGTGAATTTACGGGGTCCACTTATGTTATGGTTCCTCCATTCAGATGCTCCGTTGAGTTCGGATCCCAGTGTAGGATTTTCTGGTTTAATCTTATCTACCAAATATTCAAATATTTATTTACTTGATGGCTACATGATCTTGGTAAGTTGTGTGCTCACGTTGAAGTGAAGGATAGAGAAAAACTAGGTTTTAAGCTCTATTCCAAATTTGATTTAATGGTAGAAACTGGAGTTCCACATTTAGCTTAGAGAATAATATATCAAGCTTAATTAATTAAATGGTAGGAACCACGACTTGGGCTCCTCATCTGTCTATATATTGATTGCGGGAAGGTTAGCATTGTTAGAACTGAAAATATTTATTACACAAAAAGTAAACAAATGCCAGTTAGTTTCTTTTGATAATCTTTTATCTTACATTTCAGAATGTCAGAAAGAGTAAGATAGAATCAAGCTTTTCAGTTGCGACGACTGCTTTGGTATATCTCGTATCTTACAACAACTCTAAAATTTTCACTTTGGATTTCGTTCTTCTCCTTCCTATCTTGGTCAAACAAAGCTAGTGAATCATTACAAAATGTTATCATTTATTTCTTTCTATATTTTATCAAAATTGTTAACGTTCAGGAAGTTGCATTATGAGTTTTGCCCATATCTCTCTCTCTCTCACACACACACACATATAATTGGGTTATCATAAATTTGACTTGCAACATATTTGTCTTGGCCTTGTCCTCTTCTTCATTAAGTTGCAGGATGGAAAGGAAGCGGAGGAGAAATCTATGGATGAAGACGTTGAGGCATATTTTTCCAAAGAAAATGATAACATTGATGAAAATGCCACTTTATTCATCAACTTGCATCAAAATTCATCATCAGAAGACACAAGTGAACCTAAAGGTTGATAGTATGAATAATTTTAGGATTTATTTTTTAGGAAAACATAGGAAATGATTTATATTACTTGGTCTCTATATTTGTTTTGTGTGCATATTTTGTCTGGAGAACTTCTAGAAATAAGTATGCTACTTTTCTAAGTTAAAAATGAAAACTAAATATGTAACTGGTGTACTAGTTACTTTATGCTTCTAAGAAATCGTTTTTTGATTAATTTGATTCAACTACTCTACCTTTATATGTACATCAAATTCTCTGTTTCACTCCATCTAACATTCCCTAATTATGTCACATTCATACCCCGATTATATATTTTCACCTTCAGGGTTCATTTTTAATTCATGATATGTGAATGAAAAAATCTACAACTAGATTTTACGTAACCTCTTTCTGTGAATGAAAAAGGTTTTGGAGAGCTCAGTATATGGTTTCAACTTAACATATAGCTTATCCAGTCACGATTATTTTTATTTTTAGGTTTCTCATTCAAAGAGACTGGAAGCCTTCACTCATTAAATAACAAGCTCTTGTCCTGCCATTTCTCATCGTCAGGGAAGTTGTTAGCTGGTGCTGGACATGAGAAAAAGGTTTTTGTTGTTAATCCCAATCTTAATATTCTTTTTAGTTTCTATATAATTCACTTACCCAATTTTTTCCTTAGTATGTTTTATTATACTGAATGCTTCAGGTCTTGCTATGGAACATGGAGAATTATTCAGTTAATACAGCAAATGGGCACTCTGACATCATCACGGATGTTCGATTTCGACCAAATTCAACTATTTTTGGAACAAGTTCTTTTGATAAAACTGTGATAATTTGGGATGCATATAAGGTAACATTATAATCCATTTGTTCATATTGAATTCTATATATTTAAAAAATCTTGAATTTTCACGCAATACTCTTTTTTTCCCTTTCTTTTTAGTTCATTCTCAATCGACTTTTTCCTTCAGAAATTTTACACTTACTTATTCTTCCCTTAATTTGTCATTCCTCTTGCCACGTTTAATTGATAGTCTATCTTTGGCTACATTATTTATACTCATGTTAGTGATTTTAAGTCCATGATATAGACAACCAACAAAAGAAGGAAAAATTCATGCTTTTAAATATTATACAAGAAGCCTAAAATATTACATCTGTCATTGTATTAGCATTTATGCCCCTTCAATAATCACTTAACATAAATATCAAATTTGTGGTAAATCTAATTCGTGCTACCATGAAATTGTTTCTTGGATATTATATTAAATTGCAATTAATCGGTTAAAGTTGTTGTATTTTGGTATTTGTTCTTTCTTAAAACCTCTAAACACTTGGTGTCAATATTAACTCTGTGGTTGGGGGGACTTTATGAGAGATAATATTTAGTTATCATTATTAATCATTTGAGAAATACTATGGATATAGTTGCTTATGAAAATAGGAAATATCTGCTAACATGTTCTCATGTTTGTGCTATTTAGCGAATAAAGCCTCTTTTTGAGCTTACAGGGCACTCAAACCCTGTTATGTCTCTTGATTTCCATCCAAAAAAAGTGGATCTTCTTTGTTCTTGTGATAATGGTAACGAAATTCGGTTCTGGAATGTCAATAATTCTTCATGGTCACACACCTCGAAGGTCAGTTTATTTGTCTGTTTATTCAATAATTTTGAGATATCATATAGTCTTATGCTTACGTTAATTTTTTCCTCGCCCATCTCTTATTGTTGATTGGCAGCAAAGGTATAATATATTTTCCATACTGATCACCACTACTTTATTAGATTTAGAAATTCTAAGGAAAAATATGTTGCTTTTTCATTTTTAGTGGAGATTAGTCTATATTTATACACTTGAATATATTTCTTATTTTCCAAGAAATACCATGTGCCATATATCATCACGGCTCACAATTAATATAATCTTACTCCAGGGAGCTGGTACACGAGGTAGATTTCAGCCCCGATTGGGAGACCTTTTGGCTGCTGCTACGGGTAACTGCATCAATTTAATTGATGTTGAAACAAATACAATTATTTGCAAACTAGAGGTACAATGTTTGGTTTAGTGAGGCATTCATATACTTGGACAATGTTTTGAGTATACTTTTTAAGAGTTGACACATTTTACATATAGGGACACATCAAAGATATTCGTTCATTTTGTTGGAATAGTAGTGGGCAATATGTTGCTACTGTTAGTGAAGATGGCGCTCGAATATGGCCAGTTAATTCAGGTGGGCGTTGGCTACATGCATTACCATGTAGTGGCGGCAAATCCTTTGAATCATGCACATTTCACCCTGCATATTGTCAACTCTTGGTTATTG
Source organism: Vinca minor (assembly GCA_026122235.1). Lineage (NCBI taxonomy): Eukaryota > Viridiplantae > Streptophyta > Magnoliopsida > Gentianales > Apocynaceae > Vinca > Vinca minor. The sequence goes on along the minus strand of JAOCZM010000040.1, from coordinate 7,938,368 downwards.
GTTCAAACAAGGTACATATTCTTCTCTATCCTATAACATTTTATCTATTTTCTTTCGTACGCTTTAATATCTTAAACGGTTTTGGTCTTACTTGGATTAAGAATCCAACCATGTTCGCTTTTAGTTATTCCCACTAACTACTCCCACTAACCTATGCTTCAGTATATTTTATCTTGCAATGTTGGGGACAATTATAAAAATTTGACAAAGAAAATAACAAAACCCCCTTATATTTTGACAAAGCAAAAGAAGATTAAAACGCCTTATATTTTGAAAGGAATAAAGTACATCTATTTTTTTTATTTATATTGATATTTTTTTGTACTTATGTGTTTATATGAATTTAAAACTTCTTATTTCCTTGGTCCGCAAAGACTTTGCTGAAACAAACGTCCACTCATTGAACAGTTGGGGGTTCTCTAATTTAGAAGATCAAACATGGTATTACCATACCCCTCCCTCATCTCGCCCCACTCAAAAAGAAAAAGGAAAAAAATTAGGACACTTAAACTTGTGCTAAAAGTCTCATAAATTATGTGGAATCCAACCTATGTTAGCAATTTATGCTTGTCATTCCAAGTTCTTTTGTTTCATCATCATGGGATTTGCAAAACCTAAATGTCTAAAACTTATTGTAGTCCATTCAACTATGGAATCCATCTGAGAAAAACAAAATCTGGTCATATCAAGCACATGAGAGCATTGTTTCAGCGTTGGCCGAGTCGCCTTATACCGAGACAATCGGCTCAGCAAGTCATGACCAATGGCTTAAAGTGTGGAAATGATAGTTGTATGTCTCTATCTCTCTCTGCTCGTTCCGCGTATATTGTCAATAGGTTGAGGAATTGGAAAAATATTGAGCTCAGATTTTGGCTTATTTTTGCAGGTTCCGAATTGAACTACATTTGTTGCTGGTGCTAGAATCTATATCGATGAGAATAACGTTCCTCAGAAATTGTTCACCTTCTCTGTTACTGGAAAGTGTTTATGGACATACAATAAATATGAATTGTCAACCAACTTTTTTGAGTTTTTCTAAACCTTCTATGTTTCTGAATCTACATACTTTAATTGAAGAGGAAGAAAGATATTTTTGGTTAAACAAATAAATATATGCGGAAATAGACCTACTATGGAAAACTTATAGCTATATTCTTCAAAAGTATCATATATAGTTATTTTACATGTTCACGCAATTTAAAATTCACAATTATCTGATTGTCCATTACATGTTCTCCTAATTATCTTAGCGTCGGTGTTCTATTAGAGTTTTTAGAGTTCCCTCGACGCCTCACCCAATTCATAATCGTGAGACCGCCAACAACAATCGAAAACCGCGACGAACAAGTAGTTTTCCATTTCCACTAGCACGAATTACTTTCATTACCAGCAACTGCGATCAGTGCCGAACGAAAGAAACCCTTTTTAAAAATTCTCTATTTTTTTCATCAAGTATTTTAATTCTTCGAAAATTTTCTCATTTCTCTACAAGTATCTCAATTTCTCAACAATCCTCTCGTTTTTTCTTCAAGTATCTCAATTACAAAGTGGAGAAGTATGAACTCTTCTTCACCAATTGAATAACACTATCATCTAAGAACTTCTATCAGAATTAATGTCACTTTTTCGAGTAAATATCAACTGTCCCGGAAAGAGTTGTTGAAGAGCACATAGATTTGTTATTTTTTTTCCGCAAGGCTCTTATCCCTTTTATAGGCGATTATGGACGAACTTCTTTGACCTAGAAGTGATAACTCTAAATGAGTTCTCGTGTTGATTGTGACTCTTTATAATTTATCTTCTAGGCCTCCTACTTTGTTGAGAATTCTTGTGCAGAAGAATTCCACTTTTCTTGCCTCTCTGCCTAGTCCGTTGGTCGGCTAATATTAATTCCTAGACATAAATTTTGTTAAAGGGAAGAAAGTATATCTATGAAACAAAATAATTTTATAGACCAGACTTAGTAGTTTTTTCTAATTATATTATAATAAAGTATTAACAATATTAAACTGAAAGTTTACACGAATTTATACTTTTGATGATGTTGAAAGTTGAAACATATAAAATCGATGTACATATTTACAATTTTGCAAGTAACCCTTAACAATTATTATTCCTAATTATAATATGCTACCAGGGTGCTTAAGCCTCATCATTTTGCAATTCTAAATACAATGCCAACCAAAGGTAGGAGTTTGGTCCCCTTAATCAGAGGTATCGAGTTCGAATGGAGATTACATTATTCACCTCTAAATAAGTTCCTACAATACTCATTCGTATTAGTTGATTCGCAAAATACGAGCTTGATACCAATAGTCAAGACCTAAATACAATGTCAAAGTGGGCCAAAATTTGCCACTCTCCAATTACTCACAATTAGCCACGTGTATATAGAATTAGAAAAAATCATCACATTACAAATTTTGAGTGATGAGACATGTATGGAGATATGTATGATGATAGAAGATTTCTAGTCAAGTTGAATCGATAGTTGGTATCCCATTAAGGAAACCTAATTGCTTTGGATGTTCTTGAAAAAGCCCAACTTAATTATCTCAACTCCATAAATTAGGATGAATACCAAATTCTAATTCGCCAATTCGATTTTTTTCCCCGATTTTAGAACCTAAAAATTGATTTGATTCGAATTCGAATTCGAATTGACGGCAAATTCATAATTTAATTTTTTCCGAATTGACCGATTTCACGAGAAACCTTAATTAAACACCAAGACAAATTCAAAATCAAAACAAATAATAAATTCAAAAAAAATAGAAATAATAAATTCATCATCGTTTTATTCCACCATTTTTACCCGAAAATCAATAGCAAAATTGCCAAAATAACAATTTTAGGTCTATTTACTTTATATATTCTCTATATAATAAAATTAATAAATTATTTAAAAAATAAATTTGAATCCAATCAGACCAAATTCAACGATAGCACAACTGATTTTGTCCCATTTTCGACTAAATCGAATTCGAATTCGGTCAAAATCGGATTTGCTCACCCCTACTACCAATACATTAATGGCCTCTCATTAACTTAAAAACAATCGTAATATAATCTTTTTTGCTTAATATAAACTAGGACCTTGCTAGGCTACTAAAATTATTGGATAGGAATTGGCTAAAACTCCCAAATTGGGGTGAATCCCTTATACCAACAGGAGGTGAATAATGTTAATTTGAGTTTTATCCAATTTATATAAAAAAAGTTCTAGTAACAAATCATTTTCCTATAAACTATTATAAGATGTTTTCAATTACTTATTCCTATCTCATAGCTTAAAATAATCAAAGCATAAATTAGTTGAACTGAGTTCACTAAAAATGTACCAATTTTCTCTTTAATAACATGATTTGTTTTCCAAATTTCAAAATTTTTTATAACTCATAAAAAAAAGAAAAAACATGATTTGTTTATAAAAATAAAATAAAATTAAAAATTGTTAAAAAAATGAATAAAAAAAAAAAAAAACAAACGGGGCACGGAGGGGAAGGGGTTATTAGGGTTCTAACAGTATATATAGAGAAACTCAACTTCACCCATTCGACTTCTATCTATCTCATCGCCTCCTTCTAGGGTTTTGAGAGCACCGTCTCCTCCCCAATTCACAGCCGTCCCGAACCACCACCAGCAACTGCAATCAGCCGACAGACATGGCCGAACAGGTTTTGATTTCTCTCATTTTGTTCAATAGTTAACTGATGATTGAATCTGATTCCATTGTTTTTCTTTCTTTTTTTGATAATTTATAGACCTAGAAATTTATTCAATAATTAAATGATAATTGAATCTGATTCCATTGTTTTCTTTCCTTTTTTTTGATGATTTATAGACGGAGAAGGCTTTCCTCAAGCAGCCCAAGGTTTTCCTTTGGTACGTTTTTTTCTTATTGATTTTCAATTGTTTGTTCAGAAATGTGCTTTGTGATTGATCTGTTTATATATATCTTTAATTTTTAATTTTTTTTTGTTAATTTGGCAGCTCGAAGAAGACTGGAAAGGGAAAGAGACCAGGAAAGGGAGGAAACAGATACTGGAAAAGCATTGGCTTAGGATTCAAGACCCCTCGTGATGCCATTGAAGGTAATTTACCCTCATGTTTAAGCTTTATACATATAATAGCTTATTACTAGTATTTATAACTAAAAGATGGATTTTTTAGTTAGTTAGAGAATTGTGATTATTAAATAATTGTCCTAGTTGCCTATTATTTATCTAATTTGTTTTGAGCTTGATTTATTTTGAAATAGTGCTAGTATTTGTATGATTTCTTTTGTAAATTTAAGTATCTATAGTTAAAAATGTGATTATTTAAGATTATGCATTGTCCTAGTTGCCTATCATTTATATCTATCTGTTCTAAGCTTTATTTTTTTGAAAATAATGCTACTATTAGGTTTCTGGTTATTCTGTCGCGGTTATTTATTTTTTGGGCTTTCATTTTGGTTAATTAGCTTAACGTTGTAGTAATGTTTAATTTAATACATGTGTCAATTTTCGTCTACCAGGAGATAATAGTTTTTTCACTGGAAAAATCTTTCAATGGTCATTACCTTGGTCAATTGTTTAATTACACATAGCAAAGTAACCAAGCATCTGGTGCAATTACGGAAGCTGGTGTCAATCTTGATACTAAGTTCTCTTATTGAATAGGTGTTTCGAGTATGAAGAGAACGTGATACCTATTACTTTCTTTAGTCTGTCCAAAAAATTGTTTTTTTTGTTTTTAAATGTATGTTCTCATGAGCTGAGACTAATTGTTCGTGGAGAAGACAAGGGTAGACACGGTTTCTCTGCAAAAAGAAATTAATCCAGTGAATGAAGTTTAATTTGATCCACAAAAAACACATAGGAAAACATGGGTTGTACTGAAGAACATATTAACATAATGAGACTGGCATCCTTGTTCATTTAGCAGTGTTGTGTAGTCTTAGGACAGTCATTTTCTTTTGTAGCTGTGTAAATCTTCTACACGATGGCACTCCTTTTCTGTTTGCTTCTTTGCTATTATTCAGTTATGTGAATCTTTTGCTACCACATGAATGAACATACTTTGCAATTTCTCTATATACTTCATGCCTCTGTGCACGGAGTCTTCTCAGCTCCTCTTATCAATTTATGCATTGAATTTACTTTGTTCAGGTACCTACATTGACAAGAAATGCCCTTTCACTGGAAATGTTTCAATCAGGGGCCGCATCCTTTCTGGTACTTGCCACAGCGCCAAGATGGTGCGAACTATCATTGTTCGTAGAAATTACCTGCACTTTGTCAAGAAGTATCAGAGGTAAATGGTTTAGTTCCATTTAGTAATTATTGACATGGTATGCTATGTATCCCTTTTGCTAATGCTGACTGTCATGAAAATTTCTTAGATATGAGAAAAGGCACTCCAACATTCCGGCTCACGTTTCTCCATGCTTCCGTGTGAAAGAGGGAGATTATGTGACTGTTGGACAGTGCAGGTAAAAAATCTTACTCGGTTATATATTTCATTAGATTTTGTGACATCAAGTCTCATTGATCTTGAGGTATTCTTCATATATTTTACAGGCCACTATCAAAGACTGTTCGATTCAATGTAGTAAAGGTTATTCCTGCTGGTTCATCTACTGGTGGAAAGAAGGCCTTTGCTGGGATGTGATGATTTGTTTTGAATTTCATTTTAAGTTACTGGAGAGAGATGTTGTAGACTCTTTCACTATTAGTCGAAAATAGTATCGATTTTGTCTTGATTTCCTAAAACTTTTGCGACTAAGTAGTAACAGTACAATCTGTTGGTTTCTGATATTTGAAGTTTGAGATGAATTTATATATTCTTTTAAATTAGCCCCAGTAGATCCATAGAGTTATAATTTATACTATTGGAAGTTGCTATTCTCAGCTGAAGGACTTACTTGAATCCCAATACCAGACTTGGGCAGTTTTACTAGGTCTTTTGCCAATATAATTTAGAGCTAGAGGAAGTCCCTGGCTGAAACTCTTTAAGGATTCCACTCCCTGTTCGTTGTATATAATTAGGTTCGGAGTTGAGCCAGTCTATCTTCTTTCTGTGTGCCCCTTGATTGGATAGGGTCTGGTTTATTCATTTTTCCTACCCTGTTTTTCACTCATGAAGGGAAGGATGTTTACTCATGGTTTTGACTTTTCTTCATGCTTGCTCCATATCATTCCACATGTTGTGTTCGGGTTTTTGGAAGGCAACTGTTATTTTTCTTTTGTTTTAGAAAGTTAAAATAAAGGTCCCTTCGAAGGCATACTAATGTGATGTGTTTATTGTTCGTTGTGATGATACCTTCCTCTAGGAAGCCTAATAAAGTTTGTATACTCCGACGTGTTATACTCCTTAGTCAAAAAGGTAGTTTACTACTCGACCGATGGAGCAAGAGAATAAAGGTACCTTATCAGGAGATGACGGCGTTATTTTCGAGTAAGAACAGGACTTTGGGGATAAGACGGAAGTCCCTTTGACGATTGGTTACTTTAAAACGATAGAGCGGGGGAGCTATTATCACACTCACCCTGTATTGACGGGATATTGATACAGAAACCCTTCTTCGACTGCAGATCTTTGTGTCCTGCTTTTGTCCACCGTTCTAACAGGGCATTCGTGCACAAGCCCTGCTAATGCTTGAACACAAGCTCATCATTCTTTCTTTCAGCAGTGAATTCTCAAGCAATAGAAGGGGTGTAGGTGGATTTGGCTGTTGGAATTTCTTTGGCTTTAGGATTTAGTAGGGCTATTACTGTATGCTCTGGAGTCTGCTTATCTGAGTATGTAAATTATGTGGTGAATACGATATACTATCAATGCATTTTTACTAGTGAATTTCTTCCATCAGTTGATGAACTGGATCTGTGTAAAATGTCTAGGGAACCTTTCAGCTACCTTGCAACTGAATTTGGGAAAGAATCTCGTTTATTTCACACTTGCATCCTTACAAAATGGGAAGAAAATTAAAGGAGTGCATTTGATGAATAGAATATGGGATATGGAGAAGATTTGGAGGTTAAAGTTCTTGGAACATGCTGCCATCATTCTTCAAAAGGATGATTAATTGGAATTTGCACTAATAAGAGAGCATTAAGTTCTATTCTTTGCCTAGTATCAATATGGAAGCTATTCCAGCACAAGCAGGCTGAGCATTGGATTCTCTCTGCAAAGCTAAATTCGCCAATTTAGTCCCCCGTAAATTACGTTTCTCCTGGTTAGTCTCCATGTTCCTTTTCTGCTCAGTTAGTCCCCATGTAAAAAAACTATTTTTTTTTCTTATTTTTAATCTTCTTCTTCATTTGTAACCCACCACACATGACACATTATTTTCACTCCACCACCCCTCCTCCCGCCATCTCCGAGCACCGAGACACCTTCCTGCAACCCATCACCACCAGAGACGAAAACAAGGGGGCGGAGGGTGGCAGTCGCCATCCAAGATTTTTAAAAATACTATTAAAATTCATCCCCCAATATTTTTTTTTGTAGTTTTTATATGTACTTGGCATACTCTTGTAAATTTCGCCCTAACGCCAAATTCCTGCCTTCGTCCTGATCACCACCTCTCTACCTTCCACCACGACCACTACATTTCTCTATAGCCGCCAAATGCCGAGGAGAACTCAGTTGCCAAGCCATCGAAAGATCGTATAGCGGAGGTGATAAATTTCAAGCTTCCATGATGGTCGGTGATGTAGATCGGGCAAGACCCACCCACTTCTCAACCACCCCTCCCGGGGTAACCACCTTCCCATATCCCGTCTTCTTCACACAATTACCTTCACAACCAGCTGCTGCCACACAACCACCACATTTCACGACCACAAAATCCTCACCACCAGAAACCTCCTATCTCACTGTGGGGGTGAATTTGAAATGGTTTTTTATTTGATATTTATTAGTAAAATCGTACAAATATAGTATAAAATAAGTGTCTAGTTTGAATATGTAAATATAATTTTAATCGATGTTTTTCGATATATAATATTTGAGAGAAAAATTGAATTGTATGAACATTAATTATACTATTTGAACCGCTAGATGAAAAAAAATCGGAAAATGAAAATGGCATTTTTGACATATACCCCTCTTCAACGCTAAATTTAAAACTTTTTTTTTTTTTGCTAAGTAGCGCTAAATTTAAAACTTAAATAGTCTATTTGTTTCTACTACAAAAATCAACTAATTGAAGTTAAAAATAAATTCAATCCCACGTGACTTTATTTGATGTGGAAGTAGTGATAGTGATTGCTGGTCACGTGCTCTAAACCGGAGCACTCTCCCATGATCTTTTGGATAACATATTATTCTATTCACATCATTCTCTTAGTCCAATCATTTTCCTTCTTTCCATTTTCACGTTCTATCATTGGTTCATCTCTTTTCAATCCCATAGTAGATGCAACACCAGATCACATATCCAGTGGGTCCATCACCAGCACTTTCCCGCCATTATTACCCTACAGTCCCAGTCCACCTCCAGACCTGACTCTCCTCTACACTTTTCCAACAAAACCAGCTGGACCTCACAATCCAACGGCCGGAGACTTCCCTTAGACCAACAAATTTATAAACAAAGCGAAATATGCAGCAAAACATAGAATTAATAGCCAAATTTGTCCTCAAAGAAGTTTCGCTTAGCCAGTTTCATCCTTTTTCCTTTTTTTTAACTTTTTGGATCCCCAATGAATTTACGGACAGCCAAAATCATCCTTCCGTCCAAAACATTGAGAAAAACCGTTTGTTTTGCTGACATGGCATAACGTTGGAATTCTTCTCTCTCTCATCCAAGGGCATTTTTGGAAACAAAAATAGAGCTTTTCTTGCTTGTGTATGATTTTTGGAGAATAATTTAACTAAAACTACCATCTTTTGGTAGGATTAGTGTAGATTATTTATGTTTGTTTGGTATTTACGGATTTTTGGTAAGAGAAAGTCTCACAGAATTTTTTTTGACGGGTTCTCTTTGAAAAAAAAGGGTTTCTGCCATTTTTTTTTTCTACCCCAAAAGCTGCGATTTTTTGGCTATTTTTGAAGACTTGGAAGCTCTAATCAAGGATTTAACTTCTATATGATGTTGGGATGGGGTTCCAAAGGTTGAATTTGGAGGGTTTTGCTGGTTTTTTTTGCGATTTTAGGACAAAAATCAAGGGTTTCTGGCAGCTCTGTGCTTCGTGCACTTTATTGCGATTTCCCGTTGATTTGGTAAGAGATTTTTGCTCAAACTTTACAGTTAGATTCGCACTTTAACTATGAACAAGAACATGTGATTGAATTTCAGTTTTATGGTGTGTAGAGACTGGGCTTTCTCTTTGAAGAACTCGGTTTTCGTCACTGTTTTTCTGGCATAACGGTTTGTTCTTAGGTTTTAGGCGATTTGTGGTTGATCCGTTATGAATTTGAGGTTCAAACTTTGTAGAAAGATTCATCTTTTAACTGTGATTCATAACATATAATTGGATTTGAGTGATTTGAACCATAGTGATTGGGCTATTTTCTTGAATGCACCCCTGTTTTTCGAGAATTTTTCTGGCAGAAAATATTTTCGGACTTCTTTTGCATTTTTTGGGTTATCCGTTATGAATTTGAGGCTCAAACTTGGTAGAAAGATTCGTATTTTAACTGTGATTCATAACATATAAATGGATTTGAGTGATTTGATATGTAGTGATTGGGCTATTGTCTTGAATGAACCCCTGTTTTTCGAGAATTTTTCTGGCAGAAAAAATTTTCGAACTTCTTTTGCATTTTCTGAGTTATTGGTGATGAATTTGAAGCTCTATCTTCACAGATAGCTTTATCTTTTAACTGGGAACATGTACATTTCATTGGATTTCAATAGAATTGTCCTTAAAGATTGGGGTTTTCTTTGAAAAACAACTGCATTACAAGTCATTTCTACTGGGCGATTTAGTGTTCTTCGATTTTTGGCATTTTCTGGTAGATTCTTGATGAATTTGAAGCTAAGTGTAATATGCTTGTTTTCATCTCTAATTAAATAAGTCCTTAGCGTTGGATTTTTTTTTGTTTCCAAAAATGCCCTTGGATGAGAGAGAGAGAGAGAAGAATTCCAACGTTATGCCATGTCAGCAAAACAAACGGTTTTTCCCAATGTTTTGGACGGAAGGATGATTTTGGCTGTCCGTAAATTCATTAGGGATCCAAAAAGTTAAAAAAAAGGAAAAATGATGAAACTGGCTAAGCGCAACTTCTTTGAGGACAAAATTGGCTATTAATTTGCAAAACATATGTTTTAGCCTAATAATCTGAACACACTTTTTTTTTTTTTTTGGTTAAAATCTGAACACACTTTAGGTATTGAATAAGTTGTCATATAAATGTTTGTTCTGCATATACAGTATTTTTAATAATTGTAAGTTGGAGCGTATCTAATATATGTGTGTTGAGAGGGTATAATTTATTTATTTTGGTGAAAAAATCATCTAATTTTTTAGGGTCTAGTATGAAATTTATAATCTCAGTCTTGCACTAGTCACAATTCAAAATTAGGATTTTGAGATGTCCAACGCTTGAAGTTTTACATTCAATCTAAAAGAGAGTTTGTGTTTCGATTTGAGTTTTTAAGCTAAATTGAATGTAATCTGAAACAAAATATTTATTTACACTTTAATAAATAAATTTTTAAAAAATATCTGGGACAATCTTCATGCCCCTTTTAAAACATTAGGTCAAAAGTATTATTATCAAATATATGTTTCAACATTTAAAGAAAAATATATGTTTCGCACTAATCGCGATACCATCCATTAATGTGGAACCACCAATCCAACGGTCCTCATAAACTTCCAACCCATTTTACCACGTGTCAACGCGTCAGTGTGAAGTTACATTCTTTTGTTCCTTCCTCCAATATATCTATAGCCTTTTTACAGATAATAAAATAATTTAGATATTCAACGCTGTTTTTCCTGCTCAAAGTAGTGGTGTTCTTCCTTTCCTTGATTTAATGAAGAGAGGCTAGGGCTTTTTCTGGATTTTTTTTCAATGCTATGGAGAATTCGTGGCAGAGAAAATACGATTCGATTCGGCCATCACCATCCATGGCGGCGGAACCGCAAAATCCGGTACTAATTTTTTTTTAAATTTTTTTTGTTATTTTTGGATTTGAGCTGTTGCATGCGTTGGCGGTGACATTCTGACTTGTAATTTGTATACATATTCAGGAAGTTTCTGATTTTGTGTATTTGGATATTTTTTTTTTAGAATTTCTGTGTCTGTATATTGAAAAAGTGAATTCTTCATAGCATTTTTTATTTGAGTAATTTTATTTTAAATGAAGTTAGGAGTAGTCTAGATTGGTGATTTATTTGTTTGTTGATGTGTAATTCTTTTGTCATCAATGTTTATGATATGCTAAAAATATCTTATTTATCAGATGATATAATTTCGGAGGAAGGGAGAAAATGCTCACTTTTATTTAGGTTTTATGCCTCTTTGAAAAATAATTATGATCAAAAGGGGAGCTCTTTGCAAAATAAGACACTGAAATAAGCCTTCATCGGATTACAAAGTTCAACTAATTTATCAGTCTGAAAACATGCATTGTGAAAATTGGTTTGGAATTCAAGGATCTATAGAGTAAATAGATTTTGATGACAAATAAAATGTTAAAGCCAGACTATTTTTTGTGTTCTAACTTATTCCTAGCGACTTGAGATATAGATTATCTAAATACTGCGATCACAGTCATGAATGCTATTTTTATTCTTCTTATTTCTAGTGTTTATTTTACTGTGTCAAAAAGAAGGCCAGCAATGGTGGATTGGCAGTGGTTTTAGCGATTTCTTTCCCGTCCACTTTTCTTTCTTCATTATTGTGTCTTTTTTAACTGGATTTTATTTGTAATGTTTTCGCCCTGCCTTTATAGGTTTTCAATGGAGGTTTTCATTTCAATTCCAGTGTTCAAGAAAAACCAACTTCATCTGCCCACAGAATGGCAACAGAGGCCCTGCACCCTTGGACCCCAAGTATGAATTATTATAACTCAGACCATACTGGGCTGGGCAGTTCACTTTTGTCCCTGCTTTCGGGAGCTCAATGCATTACTCCTGCCGAAGTGCAAATTGCTAGCAGCAATGCTAGCGGGAATGTAGTTTCTCTTGTACCTTCTGGCTTAATGTCCCAGAATGTAGTAGCTGGCTCAGATCTTTCTTCAGTTATTTCCTCAAAATCTAGGGTATGTGCAAATCATGGCAGCAAATCTGGTCACAGTAACGATCTTCAGGGTGCATATATGAATATTGAAAATTTAGATCTTCATAAGGCAGGTATGCATCAAAACCTTTCCAGCAGTGAGAACGGACCGCTTTTTTCTTCCCCCGGTGTGGGATATGTAAATGGTTCAATCCCTTCTAATGCTCGGAAGCTCTATAGCTATGACACTGGGGCGTTGCATAAGCCAGATCCTCCTCTTTCCTGCTCATCATCCACTCTGACAACTGATTGTCCGCGTGTATTTTGTTTGAATCTAAGTAAGTGCTGGAATGTCAAGTTCTTCTGTGGTTTGATGGCAACTTGTTGCTTACTATCTAGCTTAGTTGTAACAGATTTTTTTTATTTTTTTATTCTACTCTAAAAAAGGTGGGGATTTACTTCTCAGCAATACTGGGCTTTTTGGAGTTGTCTGTTCATGCCATGGTTTTCATATGTCTATCGCTAAATTCTCAGAGGTAGTTGAACTTTTGGTTTCTTATCTTGTAGAAACACTACTGCTTTACTATGCAAAACATCAATTATCTTTTAAGTTTGTCGTTATAACTTCAGATTGTACAAATTGTGGCCCATTCTGCAGCACTCAGGCTTATCTAACGTGAATCCTGGAGATGCCGTTCGCCTGGACAGTGGTGAGACCATAGCCCAGTGGCGAAAGGTGTACTTCCACAAATTTGGGGTAAGGGTTGGAGTTTTCTACATTTCCGCACATAACCTCTAAAGAAATGGCACACAACTTTATTTTTGTATCAGAGTATAAATGATGCTAACCTTTCTGTAAAGAGTCTATCAGGTTTTATTTTCTTCATTTGAGCATATTACATATTCTTCTTAATGATTGATTTTTAAATTTTAGCTTTGTGAAATTGAAAAAAACATTGCTTCAATCTTTCTACATTTTGTAAAATTCTATAGCATCATAGATCTTTGGGCTACAGTTTGTATGGGAAGTGCTGAGTTAACTAGCCTTTCCCAGATTCCGGAGGAAGTGTCTGTATTTGGTTTTTAATTACTCAATATTTCTTTGAGATATAGAGTTGCCAGTGGGATTAAGGCTTGGTTGTTGTTGTATAGAGTTGCCAGTGTCATTTACTTACAGTTTTGGTTCCAATGCTGGTCCCAAAGATACTGATTTCTTAAATACTCTACTTCTTACAAATCCAATTCCAACTCCATAAAAAGTCATATATCTTCATCTTTCATGAACCTTGCTTATATGTTTGATTTAGACGTATGATTGGTCTGTTTATGAAGCACACTGAAGGACTGGGTCTTGATGTTTCTATCATGATTTAGATTAAGTCTCCTGAAGACCATTGTGGATGGGACTGGCCTGAAGGACTCTCAGTTTCTGCTGGTTTGGTAAAACATTTTCCGACTGCGTCCAGTGTGTCTAAAAACTGTGACCTCTGTTATCAGGATAATTCTTTAGCCTCTGTGCAAATTTTCAACCTTTGGAATAATACTATTTGTCCAAAGAACTTTCACTCAGTTCAGAAAGTACCTGAACATATTGTACATAATGAAAAGCAAAGAAATGCTCAAGAGTGTTTAAGTAGCTCCTTGAAGAACAATTTGCATTCTGTTGCCAAAAACCAGAAGATGAGATATGTAACGTCTGAGAGTTCAACAATGTCAAATTTAGCTGGCTTAAGAGGACCAGATCATGCCTGTCAGCCTGTATCACCTTACATGCTTCCGATTTCCGAGAGCGGGGGCCCTTCTGTCTTTCATACTCATTTGCAGAACTTGAAAACCCTTGGTAAAGATACTGGCACTGGGAGATTTTCTGATTCCCTTGCTCAGAGAGACGTAGTTTCCTCAAATGTTGAGTTGAGACTTGGACAACCATCTCAACAGCGTCAGAGTTCGATTCAACCAACCCTTGGGTCGCACATTATTTGCAATCATAGGGAGCCCCCAAACAAGTTCTTCTTGGAGCAGCATATTCCTGAAAGTGAGTTGAACATTTTCTTTCCGGTCCATATATTCCTACATACCACAATAAATTTTCTTCCCTTTTTTTTTCCTTTACTAACTTCTCTCTGTTACTATCGCAGATGATTAACTTTGTATTTTGTTATGGAGCAGGATTTTCCAAGTCTGTAGAAGATAGAAGGCAACATAGTTACTTGGCTAGTTGTATATCTGCATCCAGCAGAAGGACAGAAAAAATCCAGTTCCACCACGGGATTTCGAATAACATGCCGAATGCTTTCCAGATTGAGCAATTTAAAGGTGATGCACCTGGTGGTTCAGTAGTTGCACACTTGAAACATCCACTTGATAGAAGGATTCATCTGAAATCTATTAACCATGTTGTCAATGGCTCTCATGTTATGGTTCAAAAAGGACAATCTGAATCTCCGAATTTGAAGACCGGCCAGTTTAGTTTTCCCTTATTTAGAGGTGAGACATCTGATAGAGGATTTAGCTCCAACTTGCTCAGTTCTGGGAAACCTGTGAATCATGAAAATGTGGGATCTGCTATTGGTAGCTCACAATGTGCAGCCGCATTAAGTTTTGGTTCTCATGCAAAGGCCAAGGGAAGAATGTGGAGTTTTAGTAGAGGTGAAAATGTCAGTGATCATAAAGTTTATTCAGCTGGGAAAGATGAAAACACAGTTATGTGCCATTTCACTGGTGGAATGACTGATGAACCTGACAGAGGAAACACCTTCAACTACATGGGGCAGGCCTTGTACTCAGCACAGAATGGAGAACTTGTTTCTGATGCTTCCGGATCCTTCAATTCTCCCTGGGATTTCAGAAGAATTCCGCCGACCCAAGCTGTCCAAATGGGGCTTCCTGAAACAAATTCTCATAGTTTTCAAAGTCTGACTCCATTGTTCAGGAAAGAGAATATTGGTAGAGGCCCAAAGTTGACGGATGAGAATGCCAGTATGTCCCTTATGCAGCATGCGGCAGAGTTATATAATCAAAACCATCCAACTACTTACTTTGAATCCATCCTAGAGCAAGACAGATTAAGGAACTTTTGTGGGAAATCGCAGGTTCATATTGGCTCATCAGTTTCAGATAAACGAATAAACGACTTTTGTGGGAAATCGCAGGTTCATACTGGCTCATCAGTTTCAAAGAAACGAATAAACGAGACCAATTATGACAGTTTGTTGAAAACTTCTGAAGTTGCAACACAATGTTTTCCATCTGCTAAGTTTCCATCCAGTGACAATGCAACATTACCTCCTGTCACAGGTTAGTGAGGTACTTTTTCCCTTATAAACGGAACCTGGTTTGAAAACTTCTCTTCACTAGAATCTTTGCAGAAGTTTATTAGTATGCTGCTCCTTTTACTATCACATGGGTTTGATGGTACCTGTGATGAATTTGACCCTTTCTGATTTCAGATGAATTGTCCAACTTCTCTTTGCTATCAAAAGGTGGGTATTACCATGGGAAAGCTGAAATCCAAAATCAATTTATCTCTGACATGCAATCTACGGGGCAACCCTTTTTAAGGTAAAATTTTGGAAACAGTTTTATTTTAATTGAACTATGCTTTTGAAGACGGTTGTCATCCCTCTGATAACTGTCAACATATCTCTTAGCTTAGATAATAGCAAAGCCACAATTCATGCATAACATTAAAAATGGGAGTTGGTCCTAATCCTATCCTTGTGCCTCATGGTTATTCTCTCTCTCTCTCTCTCTCCAGCAATAATTTGTTTCTTTGGATTAAATGCCAGACTTGGTGGAACAGAAAATATTAGTCCCTCAAGTGAAGCCGGAGAATTCCCTCAGAGATGTCTTCCAAGAAAACACAATTTTGCTGTGCGGACCAATTCACTGACTGGCAGATATGACCAAAGAGGTAAAACTGTTGTTGCTGAACGTAAAGATCAAGAAGGAAATACTGGGAATGGAATAGCAACTTTGTTAGGTCCAGAGTTGGGTGAAAATTGGACCTTTGCTGACTTTGTTAATTCTTTGAATCACAATGAAAACATGGAACAGAACAGAAAGAAAGCTGAGTTCAATTCTTTCCTATGGAGAGATGTCCCCAGAAAGGTGGTAGGGAAATGCAGTTTGTCCTGTGTTGAAAATTTTGCTGATTCATCCAATAAGAACATAGAGAGCAAAACTGCAGTTGCTGCCGAGGCAGCTGGAAAATGCTATAATGAATCTGTTAATGATGGAGGGTCATTTAAAGTGCAAGAAATGTCTAATGTTTCTTCTGGATGTTCTGCTCCTGTTGTTACTCAGTCATCCCAAGAGGCTAATACCAAAGATTCATCTACTGTTGATGCTGAGGATACTAGGGATGCAGGAAATCCTGTGATGGATGAAGGTTCAGGAATTGAAAGATGTTGGTCATCTGATGATGGAATTGACAGTGAAAGAAATGTCGAGTTTCCGGAACTCAACTTGGGGCATAAAGGACCTTCTAAACCATTGTTGAGTAAACCAAACAGTAGTCTAATTGATGAGCTTAGATTTAGAGACTCACTAAGATTAAGAAAATTGCAACAGCAAAGTCACACTGGCAACTGTATTCAGGAAAAGGATTCTCTTATGCAAAAATCGGCGAGGGATACCAAAATTTGGAAGAGAAGACCAGTGAAATGGAAAAAGTTGACTTCCTCATTTTGTCCCCCTGCTATGTCTGTTTTCGATAATGATACTTTAGGGCGTGTTGGCGATGCTGAATTGCAATCCCACCCGGTCAAGGATATGAAGATGCTGTTTCCATGTAGTCAAGGGAATTTTGAGAGTTGTCCCAGTGCTGCAGGACGAAATATCAAACAAAGATCTATATTATCTTTGTCCACCGACATTTCTCATGATAGAGATGCATGTAGAATTCATCATGTTGAAGAGGATAAACCTAACATAGAGATGGATTTAAATGATAACTGCGAGTGTTCTGAAGAGATGGGAAGAAAACGGTTGAGACTGAATGGTGCCACTCAGGCTCCTAAGCAGATTCATCTGCACAGGTCCAAATCTGCTGGTTCAGAAGTAGCTGTTAAAGAAACTCCAACAAATTGCAACATGACTTCTAGTCAGCCCGTGAATATTTCTCAAAGGCCTCGAAGACCTGTTGTATGTGAGAAGTATGGAGTTATAGCTAATGGCAATCCCTTGAAGCCTGCAAAAATTGTCTCTCTCAGAATGTTACTTGAAGCACCAATCAAATGTAGATTGGCTGATGCTAACAAAGAGGATTTGTCTTCAGTTAAGTTATTGAAGATGGCAACAATCAAGGGAAACAATGGATCCTTATGTAAATCCTCTGAGATTAAAAAAGAGGTAAATGGTAATATTCATCATCATAATGAGCTGAATCCTCAGCATTCCATGGATGAAATGAAGACAGCATGCTGCACTGGCAGTAAAGAGTATGATAACGTGTCACATGTGATGAAGAAGAGAAGGTGTGATGGAAAGAAAGCTCAAGCTACTCCTGATAGTTGTCAAATTACTGAGGTAACACAGAAGCATAATGAAGTCCCCAAGCGAAATCTGCATGAACTCACAACTAAAGGTACATCTACAATTGCTAGCTTCTCTTCACATTGAAAGAAAATTCCTAATTCAGTCTGGTGCAAGAAATATAGCCTAGTTGCTAAAACTTGAGATGTTAGGCAATATAATGTGCTTCGGGATTTAAAATTCATCAAATATATTTTTATATCCGAAAGTAAGATACCTGTGTGGAAGTGGTTATTGACTTCGGTTACTATTATTGTTTGAGTTGTTTGTTACAGCTTTAGTTTCATTTCCTCTAGTAAATGGTAATCACTGCTTACTAAGTATGTGCATAAACTACATATGATAGCATCAATTTTTTTTTATCGCGGTCCTTATTTCTCTTTGTCCCCTGTTTCCACAATCAATTTACTTTTGTTATAATTGTACAACCAAGTAAGAACTGTCTAGTAATATCTCCATTTTACCTGGGACTACCCACACCTCTACAGTCAATATTATCTTTTCTTAGGTACAACTTCCGGCTTATCGCCCAAAAACAGAGAGGCTGAAATTGGGAAATCGATTTTCTTGCCCTTGCTGAAGTTTGTAGATTTCTAGCTTAGTCTATCCTTTCCTTGCTTGCAACATGTATTTGATTAATAAGAAAAAAAATAAAAATCTCCTCACTAGCTTAAAGGCTTTACTTAATAGCCAATATTTTGTGGAATGAACCACGTTCTACTGCCATTTCACATTTTGTTAATATGAGCTGCTTCATGTACTGAAAATTTTCTATGCTCAGAGAATCATTCCAGCCATGTCAAGTTTCCCATCATGAAGGATGTAAAATCAGTACCACAAACGAAGATCAGATTTCTGTGTAAGCTTGTAGAGAATGCTGAAGCTCATAAAATATCTGCAAATGAAATATCTAATGCTAAAATGTAAGCAGTCTATCTGAGATGACTTTGGAACTTAATTCTTAATGCCAAAAGTTTGATACTGAAGTTGTAGTAATGAAAGAAATAATGAACCAGTATGCATTGTAGCAGATCCACAGAAGCCGATGATTTCTTCTGCTGTGTTTGTGGAAGTTCAAGCAAAGATGAAAACAATGACTTGTTGGAATGCAGCCGTTGCTTGATTAAGGTATACATTTTCCATGTTGACTTCTTCTTTGGACATTAAAGGCCGCCAAATGTTGCCTTGGGTTGCTCTTGCCTTTCATTTCCTTTGCACTAAGATGAGTTACTTATAATGTGTAGGTACACCAGGCTTGCTACGGCGTTTCCAGAGTACCCAAAGCCAACTGGTACTGCAGACCATGCAAAACAAGTTCCAACAATATTGTGAGTGTGCTCCTCTTTCTCCTTATTTATTCTACTCTTAGGCAAATGGTTTTCCGATACTATGATATTGAATATTATATTACCGAAAAGACGTACCTGGTCTGAAACCAAGATTATTGTATTAGCTTCTTAATGGTTTGGCATCCACCAAACACTATGTTTCGGGATACAACGGTTCTAGTTACCCAGTGCAACATTCTTTCTCTTGATGAATTCTCATATTTCATCAAGAGAATGCAAAAGGGAAAAAAAGACATTGCTCGGAGGAGGCCTGAGAATCATATTATTCCATCCTTGTAGTCTACATTAAAACGCCATAATCTTTTGGAACATAGCTTCGGATCTTTTCAAAGTCTAATTGCTCAGTGGTTGTGCTTCTGTTGGCATTTAGGCTTGTGTACTCTGTGGATATGGTGGAGGAGCCATGACTCGGGCACTTCGTAGTCAAAACGTTGTGAAGAGCCTTTTGCCAGCTTGGAACATAAAGGCAGAATCCACTGCTGAGAACACTAGTTGGTCTGCGTGTTTGGAAAATCAAATCAAACTGCTCAGTTCCTCCAATTCTGCAGGTGAGGGCAATCCATCTCTTGAAATCAGATCAGCACATAAAGAACTCTATGAGGATTCTATTAGCACTTTATCTCACGGACCTACACCAGTAGAGCACAAGAGGGATGCAATTACAAAGACTGACAAAGGAGAAGAGCAAGACCGGGAAGCACTTAGCTGTAATAGTATCATAGCTGGAGTTCTTGACTCAACAGTGAAGCAGTGGGTTCATATGGTTTGTGGGCTTTGGACACCTACCACACGTTGTCCTAATGTCGATACAATGAGTGCTTTTGATGTCTCTGGAGCTTGTACCTATGGGCCATATGTGGTGAGAGACTATTTCCTTTAAGATGCTTATTATAAGTTCTCATTTTCATTTTCTCTATGCTTGTTACTTAATTGCTCAAAAGATGAAGAAAATTAAGCACCCAAGTTGGCTAAATATCTGCTTCGGGTGTCTATCACTATTCTCTTGTAAAAACATTCTATGTAAAAATATCTGCTCGAGGGCCAAACTAATTCCTTCAATATTATTTCATTTTTCAGGTTTGCTCAATATGTGAGCGACAAGGCGGTTCTTGCATACAGTGTAGGGTAGTAGGCTGTAATGTTCGATTTCATCCTTGGTGTGCCCATCAAAAGGTTTCATTATTCATTTCCTTAAATCCACCTTATTTTTTTCTTTAAAAAAGGAAAGAAAAATTGTCACCTCCTATTTGCTGATATTAGGTTCTAAAAGTTTTAACCTTGAGAAATAGAACCATTTACAAATCCTATTTGTTTGAGGAATTTTTTAAACTTAATTTTGTTGACAACTAATTTCTTAAATTAATGATCCCAATTAGTTAACCATATGCTTCAGAAAGATAAAGAATGGAATGATAAAGAAGCCTTTGATTAGTTAAACCATCTTATTGGTTGGCAGGGTTTGCTGCAAAGTGAGGTTGAGGGGGATGATAATGAGAGTGTTGGTTTTTATGGAAGATGCTTGCGCCATTCAATGAACCAAGACATTGAGCCTGACAGTAATAATGCAGAGAAGAAATTAACTTGTGCTCGTACAGAGGTAGTTTACTTAAGTGAGTTAGATGCCTTGTGAAACAAGGGAACCAATGTTTTCTTCTAATCATGCTCTATGTTGTTTAGGGTTATAAAGGCCGCAAACAAGATGGTATTCATTATAATCTTCCCCCTTACTCTGATGGTTGCGGTGGGTCTCCTTTTGTTCCTCAAGAGCAGCTAGATGCTTGGATCCACATAAATAGACAGAAGCCACATGGAAAACGGCCTAGAAAACTTTCTGCTTCAGAAATTAAACATGACTCTCGGGTATAGTCATTCACTGCGCTATTTCCACATGAATTTGCTAGTTGCAGCTTGTTCTGTTATTTCAGTTTCATGCTGTTCTTTAGAATCCAGTTATATGTTGTTAGTTATTGCCTCTAGTGACAGGCTTTGATGTTAACCTGCAGAAAGAATATGCACGCTATAAGCAATCAAGAGGTTGGAAGCATTTGGTAGTGTACAAATCAGGGATCCATGGTCTTGGTCTTTACACTTCTCAATTCATTCCTCATGGTGCAATGGTTTGATCTTAACCCATTATCCTAATTTTGGAAAATACATTTTGCAATTTAATAAATTCAATTCTGTTGCATTGCCGTTGTAGGTTGTTGAGTATGTAGGGGAGATAGTAGGATCACGTGTGGCTGATAAGCGAGAAACTGAATATCACTCTGGAAAGAAACTGCAATACAAGAGTGCTTGTTATTTCTTCAGGATAGATAAGGAGTACATTGTTGATGCCACCCGCAAGGGAGGCATAGCTCGGTTTGTGAACCATTCTTGCAAGGTACTTGTATAAACCTACTCAAAAATATTAAATTTGCATTTCCACCCGAGTGACTCATTATTCTCTGTGTTGGATAATGCTTGCAGCCAAATTGTGTTGCGGAAATAATTTCTGTGAGGAATGAAAAGAAGGTAACATCTAAAACCTTTTCATATATTGGTGGAACATATTTGCCGAAAATGTTTAAGGTAGGAAGTTTTAGAGGGGTAAAATGTGGGATGCAGGTGGTATTTTTTGCAGAAAGAGATATATATCCAGGTGAAGAGATAACGTACGACTACCATTTCAACCATGAAGATGAAGGTGAAAAGATTCCGTGTTATTGTAATTCAAAGAATTGCAGGCGTTACCTAAATTAAGACGGCCTTGTATATTCCCATTTTTTGTAAGAAAAACGTTAGAACAGTCTGTGAAATGAAAATTTGTGCCTAGTAGGCTAGTGACCAGTTTTAGGTTCTGTATAGATCATACTTTTTTCATTCAATGTGTTTTTGGTTTTCTACCATTATTCAAAAGCAATAACGTGCCCCGTGCACGTGACTATTTAAGAGTTGGCTGGTTATTCAGACTTCTAGCAACTGTTGGATACACTGGTTTCTTGATCGAGGAAACTTCCATTTCAATTTTATTTGATTACTGGGTAATAACTTAGCAGCTTAGTGTCTTAAGCTTTAAAGAATTAGAAGTTGAATCCAAGAATTCAGATTATGCCTGCCTCTTGAATAGGGAAAAATAGGTGGAACCGATCCATTGGGGACTGATTCCTACCTTCCACACAAAAAATATAACCCCCGGTCCTGCTGACAGAAGTGGGGCTGCTTCTGTGATTGGGGCCGATGATGTATTTTTTGTGTATGAGATGTGAGACCGGTTCCACCCTAGTCGCCCGTTGAATAGTTGAACTTACCAACTTCACTAGCAAAGGCAAAAGAAGAGGTGTCCAACACTATTCATTTGAGATTGTTACATATCTAGGCAAATAGTGGAATCCATCCATAAACAGAGAAAACATTATCCAATTGAAAAGCAGTTCCTCCCAACTCTTCTTTCTAGTCATCCCTTCTTTGTTGTAAATGCAAAATGCATTTATATAGAGAGAGTAAAGAAAATGCAAAACGCATGTGTAGAAAACCAAAAGCAACAAACAACATTATCTTCAAAAAAACAAACCAACAAAATTCTATGGATTGCAATTGCTGGTTTATCCATTCAGTAACAAAGTCATGATCTAATCTGAACCCTTTTTTTTCATATATTATTTCGCCTGGAACTGGAAGGACAACAACCTTGTATCCTCACCTAGGAAGGTCCTGTATTGGTGGTAATTAATAATAGATACATAACATATGTAGTATACCTTTTACATTCATCTTACAAACTATTGAATGAGTAGCTTCACTCAACCATGACACCTTATGAACCCCAATTTGGAATGTTTGATGTGGCTTCATTCACCATTTTCACCAGAGTAACCTGCCACGTGAGATAAATAGCTGCAATTTAATCACACCAATTGAATGCTAAAGACTCTATTCAGTTCATACTTCATATTTTTACTTTCGTGTGTAAGAAGGGATTTTTTTTTCTTCTTTTTGTTTCCTCCTCTCATTAAAGCATGTGATTTCATGCTATTTTTTAGAAGATGACATTGTGAACAAGGAAAGAAGTACGTCATTTTTATTATTAGGCAAGGATTAGGCTTTGTGCAAGTAATGAGACAATACCACACTCTCCGGCACACCAGGTGGTGGCAGTGGAAGATTCTTTGGAGGCCAGACGTTATCGTAAGATCTTTTGTCAAATCTCCACTCCCCAATCTTCCCGTAGGTTAATTTACCCTATACATTAGAATGAGTAATAAGACATAAGAAGCTGAATAAATAAAGAGAAAAAACATAAGGAAATCTAGTTTTGAACTTAGACCATTGAAGAACTTAGAACGGAAAGTTATAAAAGACATGTTGAGTGAAATACCTGCATGTCGTAATCGCATCCATATGTGTAATGAATTATGAACGACTTGCCTATTTCCGTGTCCCAAGGAGGCTGTCATAAGTTTCACAAGATAAGTAAGATTTTAGCATGCTTATGAGTATAAGAATCCATTGATGACGCATATGTACATGCGTTTATAAAGCCTTGTCAAAGGTAGCTTTAAATAGACCAAATATGAAATGAAATCACTGTGGTTCACCTGACCTAAATGTTTAACTGTTAAAAACGACAAATGGTTCACCTAAAAGATCTACTCAAACTTCAAATACAAGGCACATTCCTTTCTTGGATATTCAAAAGGGACAAGATGAAGGAATTACTCTCACCAAGGACTGTTCTCAAAGAACAGTGGTAAATGATACAGAAAATGCTATAATCAGATTCTTAGGTCCATAAAAGTTGTGTAAGATGGATGGAACAAATAGTTGGATAAGCTTTTATGAATTATAACTCGGCACTATCCACGGGGACTTCCTTTTCCATGCCACCCACATTTAGCTTTCTAAGAATCATAAAGAATGCAGGAAATTTCGGAACTCGCGTTTGCACCAACAAAATTCTTGATTCGATTAATGTTCCAACTATCTCTAAAGCCTCTGGCTAATATAAAAATTTCTCACAAGTATATGCATTTTTGTGTCCCACAGAAGAGTGCATTTATAGAATGCGTTCATATGCTCACAGAGATTATGAATGGTTCTGTGAATGTGTTCAGGCCATTTTGGAATAGGTTCCAAAAGTTGGCACATTTTAGATGTAGTTCTCTGAAAAAATGAATTATTTAAAGATGTGAGAGCAGAATTAGTATCACATAACATAAAGGTAAACAGAATCCGAGTTAAATAATGGAACAAATGGTAAATGCAAATTAGTATCACATAACATAAAGGCAAGCAGAATTCAGAAATGATATTCGGAAAAAAGAAGGTAACCTGAATCATAAATTCCTTGTGTAAGATGTTACTCACGCCATGTATTGCCGATGCAACAGCATATGCATACCTGCACGTCCGCGAAGAAAATTAAATGGAGTGCAAGTATAAAGATAGCATTGGTCATGCTTAGATTGCTTACATCTCAAGAACCCAACCAAAAGCTTTATCTGCTTCAGGATCCTTCTTCATTGCTAGGGAAACATTCATCCAAGTTGGAGCTATCTTTTTCAAAGCTTCCTGTTGTCATTTTGAAAATAATCAGAAGACAATTAAAAAACTTTAGATTAAAAGAACAAAAAAAATTATTCTAGGAGCAAGAATGCAGGAAACTACCTTTCCGACAATTACAGGGGAATTTCCGATGGGATCAATGTTAGTTATGGGTCCTTTTTCCTCGGAAAAAAACTTCCGAAGAACAGACTCGTACTTTTTAGGTTCAATGTAAAAGAAAGGGAATGCGGCTCCATGGTTATTGACGGATAAGTTTGGAATTGGTTTGACGATAATATGATCTGGCTCTGACATCAATATATAGCTGCATACAAGGTAATATTGCTAGTCAGAAACAAACAGAACTTGTACTACAAAGGCTATGGAGATAATTTGCAACTAAAATAAGACAGCATCTATTGCCATACTCTTCCTTAATATCTGCTTGCTGAAGCCATTGCACAAATGCCCAAGGTCTGTTGAGGACTATATATCCCTGCAATCCCACAACAAAACAACAAGTGAGATGAAACAATTCACAAAAAGCACCAAATATAGTACTCCAATCAACAAACATTTTACTTCACCATTCCAAAAGTACAATTTTCCACCCCCAATAGTGATCGGAGACTGTCACTCCCGGGCCTGGCAGCACCCAAGACCACCTACTTGGTAACTGTATTCGCTATGCCAAAATGGATATCCCGAGGTGACCATAACACTCAGACCCATCTTATATACCAATAAGAACTTTCATATTTATCCCATATGGGGGTATCACAGAGACCTGCAATAAACTGCTTGTCAATATTTCATTTCCCCTCTTACTTATCTTAATTCACATATCTATCTGCTCTCTTCTCAATTTTCCTGCCCTGTCCCTAGAACAAACAGAAGCTTAAATTCACTAGCATGTTTCATCCTTACACAGGCAAAATCAGTAAACTGGACAAGAATAAACCCCTACATGGATACCAATAACTTATACTCCCTTCCCTTCGTCTCAAATTGAATGTCCACTTTCTATTTCAGTGTCCCATAATGAATGTTACTTTCTTAAAATGCCACTAACATATGGGTCCTACAATATTTAAGGATATTATGGTAATCTAGGATGCATTTGTGACCAATCTCCAACATAAATGCTCAATTTGAGCCAGCATCTTCTCTCGCAAACAATTCACTTTTACAATCCAATACTGAAAATTTCCAACAAAAAACCAATCCAATGATGGGTAAACTACTCTTCTTAATTCTTGTGCAAGTGAAATATTAATCAAAAATTAAAAATTTCCAAATTGAGAAAGAATTAGAAAAAAAAAAAAGAGAGAGAGAGAGAGGGGGAAATGGAAAAACCTGGTCCATCCCAGAAGGGAGAGGCTGAGCAACAAAAGTAGGGATCTCATCCATGAAAGCATCAGCTTTACCAGAGTGAAGAATTCTAGTAAAACCACCCATTTCAGAATTAGGTCCATCTTTAAGCTTGTTGAACCAGTAATACATGATCCTGCACTGCCAAGTATTGTAGACAGAATCAGAAGAAGTGACAGCTGTATGAAACAACCTCTTCTTATTACTGGATTTGTGGGTAGGCATCTTGATGATTGGGTCAACCCCCAAGAACCCACCACCATTTCTTCTTAAAGATGAAGAAGAAGAAGGGTGAGATGGGCCAGGGAAATCTTGTTTCAGAGAAGCATTAGCTGAGATGAGGATGTTGTATGTGATTAGTGCAGCAGAGAAAGTTATGATCAGTGTGAAGAACAAATTTCCACACCCCATTTCTAAATTCTAACTCCAATTGTAATTTCTGGTTTCTAAAATAAAATTCTGTTGTCTTAAAGATCTGTAGTAGTAGCAGTAGTCGTAGCACCCATGGATGGAGAGAGAGAGAGAGAGAAATTTATGGTGTTCTGCTACAAAGTCAGAAGAGTTGATGAATGAACTCTTACAAGTTGGATTCCATGTGCTGGAGCTGTATACACCAATTATATGGCTTTTGACTACTTCCCGCAATACATAACAACTAAAATACACTCGCTGTCATTGGTGATACTGGAGTGCACTCGTCGATTCATTTTATTTGTATGGGATCTCATATGAATAGCACTGTCAAATGGGTTAACCCGGTCCTGTCTGGTCTGAGCCGCCGCGGTATACCTTAAAACGGACCGGCCGGATTTGGACCAATTTTTGTGGACCAATCATACCCGTCCACAAGAAGTCCGCGGGCCAAATCAATTTTTTTTTAAAAAACAAATAAAAAAGAGAATAAAGCTTAAAAATTACGTTTTTATTATTTATTTTTAAAAAATTGAAAATAAAAAGAATGTAAAGCTTAAAAATCGTGTTTTTGTTATTTATTTTAAAAAAATTTTGAAAAAAGATAAGTAAAACTTAAAAAATTATGATTTTTTATATTTATTTTTTTGCGTGGGTTGGCCCGCGTCTGGTCCAACCCGTGTTAGTCTGTGGTCCAAATGGGGCGGGCTAAAATGGCCCTCATTTAAATCGAACCACGAATAGTTAGGTCCAAAAAACACGGACCACGGGTCGGTCCGCGGACCTGTGGCCCGTTTTACAGTACTACTTATGAATATATCATCTAAATCGAATAAGAATACATAAAAAAATTATTTTTTAGCAGGGGCATGAGACCCAGTAGGGCCTGTGGCTAGACACTGCATCCGCCACTGCTATGTACCCGAGAGTGTTGTGTCAGCTTTGTCTTCACTTGGAGTGTGAGAGTTCAATTCTTATCAAGTGAATATATTAACTACTTCTAAATTATTTGTGTACAATTTATTTGCACAACCCCTATCAGCCCAAGTGTACACCTCCACCCGTCAAAGAGGCGCAGCTCAGTGGAGCGCACATTTGTTCACGACCGAAAGGTCGCGAGGTTGACACTGGACAATGACCAAAAAAATTCCCCTCCCCTTGTCAAAAAAAAATGTACACCTCCACCCACATCATTTTGAATTTTGTCTCTCTCTACGAGTTTCTCTTTTTAGGATATGCTTCAAATATACAAAATTGAATGATTCGTCAACATAAAATGCAAAATAATTGCACGTGGCTCCAATTTGTACCCGTTTGCAATTTGCGAGCGGGTAATTTATTTTTTTAAAAAAAATTAATGCATTATTATATTTGTTTTATATTAGAAAGTGCATGTTTAGTTTATAGTTATTGAAAAATATATTTAAAATTTGTTTTGGTGTAAAATTTGAGAGAGAGAGCGTAACTTTAAGAGAGGTGAGGGGTGTGTACTTTTAATGAGTGGTTTCGAGTTGCAAAAGAGAAAACTACTTCTAATGCTTTCGTAATAAAATACTCCTTGGAAGAAGTAAACGTCTTTATTTATTTCTCTTTTCCCATACCTAATTTGTTGAAATGTTTTGTTTTTTTTAAATATATATATTTTTTATTTAATGGGGGAGGAGGACCAATCTATTAGAAGAAATTTAGAAATTCAAGGACATATATGTCATGAGGCATCAACCTTAACCATTAGACAGTTAGACCAATGCCTCATTTGGCGTTGAAATGTTTTGTTAAATATGCTTATATCCACCAAGTTAAGTAGGTAAGGCTGAATTGACTATTAAGGGATAGTACTAGATATACTTGGCAAAAAAATTGTCATTTTAAATTGAAGGATAAGATGTTTTTTTTTTGGTCAAAAATTAATTTTGATTTGAAGCAAAACTAATAATCCATAGACTTACATATTTGAACTACTCAAATTTGAATGTGATTTTAAGAGGGTTTATTATGTGATTAAGAAACTTAAAGTGCGTGCTACATTATTAGCATTTCATTAGTAAGGTCAGGAGACCAATTCGGATAATCTATAACATTTTAATTGTGAAAACATTTTTCATATCCTAAACTAAATTTGATAAAGTCCAAGTATTAACACATCTATTACAGAGAAAGTGTTGTAGAAAATAGGGTGTGCCAAGGGCACTGCTGCTGTTGGAGGAGAAACAACATCAACACAACAAACTTGCAATTAAATAACTCACTTCCCCTCGAGTTAACAACCATATTTGACTACATCTTCAGTACAGTTATAAACAAAAATGACACATTCATGCTGGTAACATACAAGAGCGAAAGACTTTCTATAGTATTTTACATTTTTATCCCTTGTTGAACCAATCTGGCCCAACTTGAACCAAATAGCATTGTCCTCTCCAAAATTCAGACCCTAGAAGATTAGTTGTAAAAGCAAGAGCTTGCAATTTCATGGTCTCTCAGTCAAGGGTCTCTGCATAGGCTGCACTAGAATAGCACTCTTACCATCAATGCGCAAGAAGTCGGGAGGAAAGACTAGTGGAGAGCACACTGAGGAGGGGAATCCTCAGTCATCCCTCGATCGCATTCTTAATGCTGGGGAATCTATCTGCCCAACATGAATAGGATGAGGCAACTATTTCATAAAGATCGGCTTCTTTCGCATCACCGGACATAATTCCCCTTCCACAAATAGTCAAGCTTTTCTTGATGAGCTGTGATAGTCTAATCAAATCATTTTTACTGAAATCCTGGTGCCGCAGCAGAGCTTCCTCGGATGTTAAATCAAGAATGAGGCAACAAATGCTTGATGCCATCATAAGAATAGAAAGGTCCACTGTATCACTTGCCCAACGCAACAACACTACCAAAAGTCCCACAAAAGTAGCATCTACGGAGGCAAATCGGATCTGCTCCCTCTTCAAAAGAAAATTTAATGCTGTATCACAAGCCAAGAATATGGAACTATCGTTCTCACCCTTCTTACTGCTATTATCAATCAAACTAGCGAGGCATCCATTTACAGCCTTGTATGCTCCAGACGAAGCCAAAAGCTCGCATCCATTAGTCTTCATCGTCATTTGACAAAGCATTGGAAGCAAAAAGCATGTAGACAGAAAAGGGCTAGCATCATCTTCCCCTTGAACTGAAAGCAGGTAACTTAGAAGTTGCCTGACCTTGTCCCGGCATGCGTCAGGTGCTTCTGCAAGATAGCTCCCAACTACCCTCACAGACGCTAGGAGGTCATCCCCTATGTTCTGTCCATGTTCCTTTGCATCTTCTAAATACTCCAATACAACACCAATTGTCTCATCAAGCCCAGAGAGGATTTTGGTGAAAGTGCTTTCACTTATTACAGCATCTGATTGCAGCTTTTCATCTGCACCAAATTTCGCAACTAGTTTTATTACCTTCTCAACCAAGGAATAGACAATTCCAAGATTCCTTTGCTTCAAAGGAATGGTCTCAGCATTTGGAGAAGAACTTCTCGAAGCTGCATCTCTAAAATATGCAAGCTCGTTAAGAAGAACAGCAATTTCAACTCTAGACGACTCCAGAACTAGTAGAATACACCTGGAGAAGGAAAGAAACACAAATAAATAAAATGAATGTTTCAACAAGTCAAAAGAATAAACGAACATTCAAATGCAAAATCAAAGACCATTTAAATTATTGCTCACCTATCTGCAGGAATTGGCTCTTGCACCTCAGGTAAGTTCACAGGACCAATAAGCCATTCCTCACCAATACTGGATATAACACACTCCGCCAGAACAAGAGCCTGGAACTTCTCATCTGGGGCTGCAAGTGAAACAGAGGATCAATGAGCTCCATTTGAAAAAGTGATAGTAAGCTGCAAATAAAGGTAACATGCTAATATAAACTTTTTATATGACAAATAATGTGAGACGTAAGTAAAATCTAAACACGTTTCAACATCAATCAACTTCGACAGAAATTAATAGAACATACCAACTCGGTTATTTAAAATAGCAACGATGCCACTACGCACGCTTGTTGCCCACTCGCGATTCGTCATTGACCTGAGAGCTTCATGTAGAGGTGCCTGTAAAGCGCAAAAGACAGGAGATGTGCATCAGCAGATGTTCCAGAAAATCAACAGAATTAAAATATTTGACAGTCTTGCAACAGAATGTGAATCAGTACAAGTGGCAACAAGAATGTGACACCTCAAACATTTATGGTGGTCGATCTTTCCAAAAGGCACAGGATGCAAGATGTCTACAAGCATATAATAGAAAATATTGTCTCTTTACTTCCTAGAAGCCAATAGTTGACTATCTCGTTTGCAGGAAACATAGTTATAATCATAGACAGGGGGAAAAAATTTCATTATAAACATTCTTTCAAGTTCTTCCCAAGTAATTTTGTAAGAACAAAATAAGGAGATTGAGACTGAGTTGAAGAAAATGAACGAAAACAAATACATACTGAATATTGTGAAGACAGGATAGTTGACAGGACGTGAAGCGCTTCAAATTTTAGAGCTGAATGCAGCAAAGCAAATTGCCGTGCTACTACAACCACCTGCAATGAATCAAAATCACTTTACAACAGACTGCCAATGATACATAGAGAAGAGTAAGAAAGAATGGCCATTAGAAAAGTTAACAAGCAAGAGTCAACCATAATATTGGAAATATCACAATGGCTTACCATTACTGCCAGTTCTGATGCATGTTTAACATACAACTCTTCAGCAGGAAGCTTGGCTACAATTAACTGTAAAAGTTTCATGCCAATCTCTAAGAGGGGTGAACCTGCACACAGTGAAGTTTAATATTTACATGGTATTGAACATGAAAATGTAAACATATGGTAGTGGACATTTGAGAAGCGATAAACATATGTAATCTATTAACATGGATCCCAAATCCGGTGACGACTACTGGTAGGCATTTCACATTAGAATTTATTTATATATTCTAATAAAGATGAAATCCCTTACCATCTGGTAGATTGGACATTTGAGAAGCGAGTACCTGCAGGCCTCCTTTTTCATATAATGCTCTAAGACCATCTTCATGTGCATTTGATACCAGAAATAGAATTTCAAAGCAATCTCCAATAACCGATAAGTCTGACCTGCAAGCTCAAATAAACATCTTAATAAGTGCCTGCTCCAACTTCTCAGAGGAATTAACTGAGAGACTGAGACAAAATTGACTTAACAGCTGAGCAGAAAAAAGATATAGCAAAACTATCAAGAAGCAAAATCAAACAGCTTCGTCACCCTAAGAATCTTGCTCTTATGGATGCAAATTCAGTTTTTCCCCCTTAGATGTGCTTAAACGTTCAATTGCAACTTCAAACATTAACCCAGCAAACTAGAACTGCTTTGCCTCAGTTATGCAGGCATAACCTGGAAATTTCTAATGCCTACCTACCTAACCTAACATCAGAGTGCAAGAATGGTCAGGAATTCATGACCCTTTCCCAGAATCAAATTAATATTAGTGCTCCATAGTCATGTCATCATCTCTAGACTTGCAAACTAATATGCAAAATATCCTTCTAGAAAGAATTCTATTAATCTAATGAATGTAGTGAGTCAAATAAATAAAGAAAATCAACAAGTCGTGCATATAAAAGAGAATCATAAAAGAAAGGGGAAAAAAAGAAAAACATACTTGTTAGGCATGATCTCAAGTATGAGAGGAATGTTGGAAAGCATATCTTCAGAAGCAGCAATTTCAGGAACTCTACAGATTGCTGAAAGAACTGTTACAGCTAGTTGCAAGTAAACCTCGTGATTTTCTGCAGCTCCTCCACCTCCTTTACCCATTCCTATTCCATTTCATTGACAAAATGCAGCTCATTAACTTTAAGACAACAAGAAAGAGAGAAGCACTATAAACTATTTATGCTTTTCTATTTACGCTTTTCTCTTTCTTCCAGTAAACTTTTCTTTCTGTCCCTAAACTATTTTCGGACGGTTGATTTTATCAGATTAGTATGAAGTTGATTATTTTCCGTATCTATTCATCACGTGTTCGGCACGTGTTCGGCCTTAAGGACTTAAATTGACCAATATACTCTCTAGGCTCAACATGTGCAGAACACGTGATTAGAACACGTGGTTGGCCTTAAGGACTTAAATTGATGGATATACTCTCTAGGCTCGCAACATGTGCTTAGAACACATATGGTCGGCCTTAAGGACTTAAATTGACCGATATACTCTCTAGGCTCACAACATGTGCTGAACACGTGATTAAAAACCGTCGGCCTTTAGGATTTAAATTGATCTATATACCCTCAAGACTCGCAATATGTGCATAACACATGATCAAAAGCGGCCTAAAACCACCAACCGGAGACTAATTTGACAAAATCAGAAGTCTAATTTAGGAAATACAAAGCTTAAATTGACTGATATACTCTCAAGACTGAGTTATGTGCAAAACACGTGATCAAAAGTGGCCTAAGACCACCAACTATACACTAATTTTACAAAAACAGTAGTTAAAAAATAAGGCTAAATTAAAAGTTTATTGACGTGAAGAGAATAAATATATATGTAGCGTTTTTTCTTAAACGAGAAGAGTGAAAGCTGGATTTGGAAGAGTAAATAAATAATTGTACCGGTACGGAGGAGACGGTGGAGAAAATTAGGGCCAACAGAATGATAAACACGGAGGATGGAAGAATGGTCATCTTTACTGCAAATTTTGGTGACGAGAAGAAGTCCAACGAGACGCTGCTCATCACGCTCTCCTCTTAGTAGTTTCAAGCAATCCTCCAACGATACAGTTGATGATTCAGTAGACGTCGATGCCTCACCTGAATTCTGCAAATCAACATATTTATAAACGCACCAAAATACAGTCACAAACAATCACGATAATTTCAAAATCGACATACATATATATATATGCACCAAAATATATAAAATTAGAATAATTTGGGAGAGAGGGAGACGGAAACCATGGTTTGTGAGCGGTGGGGAAGCGCGGCGGAGACGGCGGAACAGCTTCTAGAAGAGTGGAGAAGGCGAGGGAGCTGGGAAGGAGAGACTATAGAGTACTACGATTCTTGAAATCTGTTCAAAATTACAATTTTAACCCCTCGATCTTTTGCGGCTTGCTCGCCAGTACCTCCTTTTAATCGACAGTTCAATATTACTCCATACATTTCTAAATATAAGACTTTCAGTACAAGTAGAGAAAATTAAAAATAATAATAATATTTTTTAAATAAAGTGTAAATACTACTTTTTTAAAAATAGAATTAATAGCATACAAGTTCTATTTAATATATTAATATTAATATTTTAATTAATTTTCGCTACTTATTCTAAAATATTATATTTAGGAATGAATGTAGTATTAAATTCTTATCTAGTGGTGTTAAATTTTTTTTTTATTTTTTTGTTTACCCAGTGTCCACCACGTAGTGATTAATTCAGGCTTGACCTGTGGTTTGGCCCACAGCGTTATTGTTAGCCGGGGAGGGGCTCATACTGCTCTTTGTAAGCGGAGCCCTACCACCGCGGAAAATTCCCATGAAAGTCGTTCCCCCGAAAGAATCGAACACTTGTTGGGTGAGGCATGTAACAGCTCAAATCAGCTGTTCCAGAGCTCGGAGTTGGTGTTAAATTTTCTGCTGTCATCACATAACTCCCGAACTATGGAAGAGCCTTGACCTTCTTAGCAGTCCGGCTCCTGTGCGGAACGCCCAAAGTTCCGTACGTGCAAGACACGCTGGGAGCCGTTGATTTTCATTTTTCAAGTGGATCGACAGTTGTCATTTAAAAGAGGGTTAAAAGGGTACATATGTAATTTTACAAATAAATAATAATAATAACAACAAAAAGTAACACGCAACCGTCACATCGATTGGGTTACCGAGGAGAGAGAAAAGTTGCGGCTGAAAAATCAAAGGTACATTTCTACAAGAACACATGTTCTTCTTTAGAGAACACATTTTCTTGTATATTGAGGAGAGAGAAAAGTTACTTTTCAGCTGCAACTTTTTTCTCTCCTCAATATACAAGAACATGTGTTCTGTAAAGAAGAACATGTGTTTTCTAACGAAGAACATGTGTTCTTGTAGAAATGTACCTTTAACTTTTCAGCCGCAACTTTTCTCTCTCCTCAATATACAAACATGTGTTCTCTAAAGAAGAACATGTGTTCTTGTAGAAATGTAAAATCCCTAAAATACCCTTTTTTGATACAACCGTTGGATCAAAAAGTACAAAATTCAACGACTGACAGCTTGTCCCGCACGTACGAAATTTAAGCTGTTCAACATAGGAGCCGTGATCCCTTCTTAGGCCCAATAGCACATTTTGACTTAGGACTAGAGATGTCTTGGGTTTCAGGGCTCTTGTCTGGACCATAACCTTTATTCTCTAGTTTTAATTTAGGGAAATTAGCCTATTTAGTCCCTCAGGAATTTTCGGTTAGCCTGTATAGTCCCTAATATTTAATTTCAGCCTGTAAAGTCCCCCATGAATTTTCGTTCAGCCCGTAAAGTCCCCCAGGAATTTTCGTTCAGCCTGTAAAGTCCCCAATGTTTAATTTCAGCCTGTAAAGTCCCCCATGAATTTTCGTTCAGCTTGTAAAGTCCCTTACCTAGTCCCAAATTTTTTGTATTTTGTAAATTTTATATGCAACCTGTAAATAGATAAGGGACTTTACAGGCTGAAATTAAACAGGTAAGGGACATTACAGGCTGAAATTAAATAGGTAAGGGACTTTACAGGCTGACCGAAAATTCTTGGGGGACTGTACAGGCTGAAATTAAACATTGGGGACTTTACAGGCTAACAGAAAATTCCTGGGGGACTAAATAGGCTGATTTCCCTTTAATTTATTTTTTCTGTCCTGATGGTCTTTTTTTTGTTTGTGGATCGAGTCCACAAAAAAACTTGTGTTTGAGCCTGGTATGGTTTGGAACCTTTTGTTTTAGACTTCTTATAAATTTTTAAGAAAATGATTTGTTACCAGAATTCTTAGATAGGAATTAGATAAAAACTCAAATTAACATTATTCACCCCCTATTGGTATAAGGGATTCATCCCCCAATTTGGGTTTTAGCCAATTTCTATCCAATAATTCTAGTAGCCTAGCAAGATCCAAATTTTTATACTGATTTCTCCATATCCAATTCTGCTAAAACAACATATCTTAATTTTTAGACCCTTTTTTTTTTTTGGAAAATGATTTTCGGCTAAGCAAAATTGACTAAAAACCCAAATTAAACACTATTCACCTCCTGTTAGTATAAGGGATTCACCCACTTATTTATCATTTTGGCACCAATTTAATCAATTAATTAACTAAGATTTAGCCACCTAGCACTACTCTTTTTTTTTTTCCTCTGCTTGAGCCCCTTCTTGACCATATTCTTCATTCGAAAATGGATAACTAGCTTCGTTGCACATGTCCTATAACTTAGTTATTCTATTCTTTGACTCGCGCCCCCATTTCTTTAGAGTTATCTTTCTTGCTTTTATTCGTAAAGAATAATAAATAGTATGGGATGCTTTTTCCTCAAAAAAATAAAAAACAAAATTTGAGCATTTATAAAAATCAAACCAGAATAATTAGTACTAGCAATGACTTTCTTTCTTATTTTCCCTACCCTATTGAAGGATATAAAATCTTAAATGAAGTGGATCCAATCTTTTTTTCCTAACTTTATTTTGATACATGGTAGGGAATTTGTAGATTGACTTAGGACGACAATTCGTTAGCATATCTAAACAAATCATTTTATTTATTTTTTAAAACTCCCCTTAGAATAGAAACTTCAGAAAAAGAAAAACAATGTTGCTTAGAATAGAAGGTTTTATAGTTGCTTAATTTGGTTATCCCATAATATATGATGATGATGAACAGAAATAGAAGGAAGCAGCCATCCATTTCCCCTGCATTATCGGATGTCCAGTCCTTATAACTTCAGTTTGCAACGGTGAAGGTGAACCACACAAAACATAAAACAAAGCCCCCCTTCTTCCTTCCCTCGTCTTTCATATATTTTGCGGACTTTAATCCCATTCCCCAACGTCTCCCAGAACAGCCCGGGGACCCTCTCCCATGCACACCACCGCAAGATACCGATTCTTTATTCATCTTCGCGCCTTCGTCCCCTGAAATATTCAAACTAAAATTATAATTGTTTTTTGAAGAATGGAAGACGAACACGAGATGGCCTCAGCATT
Source organism: Vinca minor (assembly GCA_026122235.1). Taxonomy (NCBI): domain Eukaryota; kingdom Viridiplantae; phylum Streptophyta; class Magnoliopsida; order Gentianales; family Apocynaceae; genus Vinca; species Vinca minor. Next base: position 7,901,807 of record JAOCZM010000040.1, on the reverse strand, counting down.
GCATGCAAGGCGAAAGAAGAGCTCCATTAAAAGGCTATCTAGTTGTTTCAGTCCACCCCACAATCGTGGTGGCTCCTTCGACTACATTTCATCTATTCTCCCCAGTCCAGGCAAGAGGTCTCCAGGCAGGAAGTCACCTTCATCCTGGATTAAATCCAAAACTCAGGAACTCCCTGAAATCAAAGGCAAATGCAAGAGTTTCATCCGCGGCAAGGGTAGGCGTCGTCATAATTCAGCTGATTTCAGCTATGATCCCCTCAGCTATTCCCTGAATTTCGAAGATGACGAGCCTTCCGATCAGCTTGAGTCTCCTGCCATGAATTTCTCATCTAGATTGCCTGCGTCACCTCCCAGAGCCTCAATAGTAGCATCTGCACCTTCGCCTGGGAAGACGCTGAGTGTTTCGAGGGGGATATCGTCTCCTCTGCCAGCTTCTAGGGCTGCTGCTGTTGCTGAGGTAGTGAAGAATCTGGAACATTCACCATCACAAATCAGGAGGAATTCTACCGATCAACATTTGCATACACCAAGGAGACCATCATCAGAGGTTAGCAGAAAGAGTGGTGATCAGCTGACGAGGAGGGCGGAGAGCCTCGAGACAGCACCAGCGGAAGAAAGTAGAAGCATTGATCAGAGATCAACACCGAGAGCCGCTGCTAAGGCGGAGGTCAGAAGGAGCCTCGAGGGAGATGTCACGCCCTCGCGAAGACGACAAGTTCTGGTTGAATTATGCTAACCTGAAATAACACACTGCATTTTCTCTTTTGTCTTCCCTAATCAAAATTCTTGATAAGATGGAAGAAAATACATGTAAAATGGTCAAGGGCTTTTTTTCCCTTCCTTCCTTACAACTACTTTCCATTACTATGAACCTTTCATTTACAGTATGATAAAAGATCACATGAATCATGAATATATATACAAATATATCTTTTATTTGCTTGGTTTTTTTTTGAAAAACTTGCCACAAACAACATAATACTAATAAAATTGGCTACTTGGGATTATTAACATAGATACACATCATGAAATAAGTTGAAAACTACAAATGCAGGGCAAGAATACAACTATATATGTGTGTGATATGATCCACCCACAGATTATTCACCAGTACGCCTGCACTCTATACCTATATACTTATATTATTCACAACTATTAGAAAAGAAAAAAAAACAAAAAATGGACTCGCTAATGATATGTATATATTATCATCTAATGCACTGTGCTGGGCGCATGAGATCTAGAGCTGCTCTCTGGTTCTCTAAATCTTCCCTTCTCATGCAAAAGGAGAAATTAAATGGCCTTTCACTTTTAACTCCATGGGTATTCACATATACAACCATCAATCCTTACAAGATACGGGATGACCCTTGATACGGTACTATATATGTGGTCAAAGAGGCATATGAATGGAAATTGCTTTGACCTGAAATGGTCACGCTGCTTTCACCTGCAATATTAGGTCTTTTTCGTATTAAGTTTGTTGAGATCTTTTGCAATGAATGCAACCAGCACAAAAAAAATATATATTTCAATACCTTTTCCGTTTGCTCTTCAAGACTGTAGAAGAGGAAGGATTACTGTGCCAATTCCTCTTTCTCTGATTGATGAACCAGTTGTTTATTTGCTTTAGTTGCAAACCAGTTTCCTGAACCAATCTAGCCTTGTCTTCTTCCTGCAATAATAAGAATGGATCTCAGTTATAAAAACAATACATCAGAAGCAAGTTAGGTAGCTCGGCTCTATGATGATTAAGAATATTCAGCCAAATTCAGTGTAGGGATCGTTTATGATGGAGAGTTAAGTATACAAAGCAGGAGTTGGGCCCACTGACAAGGTGATTTTACCAGTGCACATGTTAAAGAAGTCGGATGAATTAGCATAAAGTTGGTTACCAAGGGACTATATTTCCAACATGTGATGCATTACTCTGGCAAACACAATAAACTTCTGAAATTTCTATACAAGATAGGTGAATCAATGATCCAATACCAACCGTTGGGTATGGCCATTTAGAATGTGATTGCCACCAAGCTTTCAGAACAGAGGTGGTATCTCCAGGGAGTTTTCCAGCCCTTCTCTTGCGCAATATCTCTTCTCTGATGTCCACAATCTTCTCTTTGTAACCCTATTCTCCAATAGCCAGGAAGGAATAAGGATCAGCTGTCTGAATGCAATCAAGTAGCACAAAAATGGCAATTCATTTAATTATCAGCGAGTCAGTGACACGTAGCCCCCAATTTAACCGATGTTAACAAGCCCATTCTACATCTCATGTACTTTTAGCCCTATATTTACACGGTAATATTAATCCATTCTTGGAACAAAATGATGATAAGCTCTAAAATGTTAATACAGTACCTGTTTCAATTCACGCTTCAACTCCTGCCTCACCCGCTCCATCAATGATCTTTCGCTCTCTGTGGGGATCAAAGGGCCATAAGCCAAGCTGTCAGGATCATCCAAACTTCCATCAAATAAGTTGGCATCGCTGTCCACTTGGTCATCATCATCATCAGACATTGTTGCCCCTGTCCCTTCTCCTGGAGAGACTCCTGCAGAAGTAGACAGCAAGTAATATTACATTCAGTTGTATCTTTAGCTCACCTCAAGTACCATACTTTGTAACAGAGTTTCACGGTTGTATCTCGTACCCATCAGAATTAAACTCATTTGATGCATCTTCGAAGAAAATACATAAGTAAGCTAGAAAAAGTAATTAGTAATTAAAACAAGATAACATTAGAATAAACAGAATCCAGAATAAGGGAAGCAAGATGCATGGGGAGGATCCAGAAGCACACCCCGTATTAATTGCTCAGAAAGATTAAGCTGCGTATTTCATTTGATAGGGAGCATCAATTATTATGCTTTTAACTTCAGCATTCAAGATTAGTGTCTTTGAATCTTAATTTGAAAAGAAGCGCTAACTTATTCACACAGTTCATTAGCCAAGTAATAATTACTCATGTTCTATAACCCTATCTTCTATAGATTCAACTGCCTAAATAATATTTACTGGGTACTCCCTCTTTTGAAGAAGAAATACAAGGCTGAACATTTATCCATCCAAAAAAAAAAAAACTGCCTAAATAATCTTCACTGTTGTGATACACTAGCAAAACTAAGCCAAGGTTTTCGAAGTTGGTGCTTTTTGTTAAAAATATCTTGTTTCTAGTACATCTCAACGGATTGGTTTATTTCCAAGCATAGTCCCGGGGGACAGAGACTAAGAACAAGTATAGTTATGCATAACTGCACCTTCAAATCGAAAGTTTCAGATTATTCACTTTATCCTTTATCCTCCAATGAAATCTAGGCTTTATTGTTTATGGTGGGATGGCAAAGCATTTGCAAATCATCACTATCGGGTCTTCCAGAAATTGATACTAGCAGGCCCATAAGACAGATATATCAAAGATATAATACTAGAACGATTATCCAGAGTTTATGACAGATCACAGGAGAATTCTGAAACAGATCGATAAAAGAAAACGCAATGGAAATCTACCTGTTAAACTCTGTAAGGATTGTTCAATTTCCCAACATGCCATAACTGCTTCCATTGCATGAACACGGACATGTTGTTGCAGTTGTTCTTTGAAAGAACAAAGTAGCAAGACATAGTGGGTCTACAAAACAATAAGAGGAAAACATGAGTCTTCACGAGTAGCAGTTTGAAATAGAAATGAATTGTCAGCCCAACGAACTTCCAAAGTGATTTAAAGTTCTTAAGTTCGTTCCTTTGCCATAGAAACAATGCCAGAAGGAGTATAGTTAGTTACAAGATTTACAAGGAGAAACGTGAAAAGGGATTCATTTTACTTCTCTATCTTGTTAAGGAAAGTTGGATATAAATATAATTCTCTTATTATATCACTTCATATTTCAGGGGAGAAAGAAATCTTGTAAAGTTTAGGAGTTACTTGTGTTAAACAAATGATAAATCATAGAACCAGTAGCAGAAGATAAATTTGATGAAATTTTCATAATAGTGCATCTGTTCTTCTATCCCAGTACAGTTCATTCTGTTCTTGCAGCGGTAACTCAAGGCAGGAAAAGATTTTCACCCAATTGGAGTAATAACTTATGAGCTGCAGACGGGCATAAATAAATTCATGGAGACAAAATAAATGTTGTGAAAGGCAATAAATCAGAAGCAAACAAAATCTGTACAGAAAACATTAAATTGCACACCTAAAACAAACACACAGAAAACAGTAAATTCCTTTGGCAACTAAAAATATCAACTGAAAATTGTACCATGAATTGATCAAGCTCTTTATCATCACCAAGATTTCCATGTCCAAGAGCTGAATATTTAGCCACAACATGCTGTGATTGCGCCAATTGAGCATCGATTCTCGGCAATTGATCTACCGGCGTCGCTATTCGCAGGCACGCCACGTGAGCTGATAACAATTGTTCATACAAAGGATGTCCTAATATATCAGCTTTGTACCTTGCATTCTGCCAATTCACAGTTCCTCCATCGCTGCCGCCGACACCAGTAGCGCCTCCTCCGCCGCCGCCAGCAACTTCATTCTCCGTCAACTCTCCACCACCGTTATTATTCCTATTACCATTGTTATTATTGTTCAAATCAGCCGCCGATTCGTGAGAAATCGCGACAGCGATCATTGAGTCGTTGGAAACTTGGACGTCATCTCTGACGTCACTGACGTTTCTCTGCAAAATTGACCTAGAAAGCCACTGATTAGAAGCTTGTGAAGCCGCCGCCGCTGCTGAGTCGGAATTGCTATGCAAGTTCAGGAAATTAGCTGCGGCGTCGCCTCCACCACCACCACCGGAATACTGTTGCTGACGAAGAATAGCGCTGTTGAGCCACGTCGGCGGCTGAGATGACGGCGCGTGATGGTGTGAGTCCGGTGGTGGTTTTCCGTCTGCTGGCGACGACTGAGATAACTGTTGAGGAAGTATTGCTCGTAGAATGGAAGAGTTTTCCCCTAAATGCTGCTCCGAGAAATGCTGTAATGATTCCATCTCTTGCGATAAATGGTTCGGAAAAGCCATGGCTAATTAATTAAGCTTCTACTACTATATATAAATATTCACAATTACTCTCATACATCAAATTTTATATTAATTCATCATCACGAACCAGAATAACTTCCATATACTTAAAAAACCATTTTTTCGCAGAATCACTTTTTTTTTCCAGCAACTTAATAAAAAAGTGTTCCAGCAATCGAGAACAAACAATATACACGCGTACCACAGTTGATAGATGTATCTTTTTCTTGTAGGAATTTCAGGGGGGGGAAGCTCCAGCAATCGAGAACAACAGCAAGTTTACTTGATAGATATATTTCTTTTTTTTCAGCAATTTAAAAAAAAATTCAGCAAACGAGAACAGATACGGTGTAGTTTAATTTTTTCCCGGGAAAAGTAAATTTAGAAGGTAGTATAGAGTAGAGTAGAGTAGAGTAGAGTAGAGAGAGTAAGAAGAGATAATTTGTATGGATAGTGTGACCGGAGAGAGGGACGGGGGGGTTATTTGGGTGGTGGAAAGGGGAAGGAGGAGGAAGAAATAGTAGAGAGAGAAATGAGGAGTTTGAGGTATTTCATGGTGATGGGTTGAAGAAAGAAGAAAATCAAAATACTGGTTTTTCCTGGCGAAAGTATATAGTATTAGTGAATAATTTAAAATTGCGGAATATATTTTAATTATGTTTATTTAGTGTTATTTATACAATAATAATTTAGAAAGAGAGAAATTAAATATTTGACAATAATTACATTATACTTAATAAGTTTGTCAGTTAAGTTATATCTAAAGTAACTAGTATTGATTTTGTTGATGTTGATGGTGGGTGGCTCCAAACGAGGATGGTAGAGTCAAGAGTGCCACTCCGCCTCCTATGTAGAACAGGAAAAGTTTCGCATCGTACGGAACAATATGGACCGTCAGATTATAGTTTTGAATGGTCCAAATTTGTAGAGAGAAAAAAATTTATTTTTTATTTTTTAAGTTTAGCCGCAACTTTTCTCTCTCCAAATTTGGACCGTTAAAACTATCATCCGACGATCCATATTATTCCGCACGGTGCGAAATTTTCCCTACTCCACATAGAATCCGGACTGGTAGAGTGCACCCTTTCCTTTTCCCTATTTTTTCCCTTTTTTTATAAATATTAATTTAGTTATCTTATAATTCAAAAAAATTATTTATTTAATTAAAAATATAATATCATTAACTAATATTACCGTAAATTACATGTTGAAGTAAGAATTAAGAATCTCCTATCTATTGAAAAGAGAAACTAACATCATATTACGGAACCTATGAACTTAGCTAATATTAGTAAGGGGGAAAAACTTCTTAAAGTTTGACAAATCATGTCAAGTGTAAAAAAATGACAATAAAATAATTTCCTTTGAATAAACTAAAATACATTAAAATTTAAATAGATTAATCGAATTAAATATTTAAATACGTTACCAAAAGAAAAGATACTAGTAGCAGTATATATTTTGGATGAGATAACTTGGAGTGTCCGTATCCCTAATTTACCATCTTTGATTAAAAACACAGCAAAAAAGGTGTTCTTGGACTTTAGCGTAGTTGGTGGCGTTAACCACCGTCGTTGGATGCAAATGTCCGAAGCAACTGATCCAACGGTACTGCAATTGTTAACGTGGCTTGATTGTCAGTTTGATAATACACTAATTGTGTAATTTTTCATTCATACATTTTAAATTAAAAAATTATGTATAAATAATTATAATTTAAAATAATTATATATAGTATTATAAAAAAGTCAAACGTAAATGTTAAGCGAATTATTTGTTCTCTGAAACGGGACGGTGGCTTGGGAATCCGTTCGGTGAAGGAGGAGAATCTGCTGAGCTTGTGTAAATTAGCATGGCGCTTCTTAAAGGAGCCGCAAGCATTTTGGTGTCGCATTTTGGAGTCTAAGTATGGTGGTTTGCTTGATCAACATCAAAGAAGGGTAGGATCTTCCACGTGGAAAGGTTTGATGTGGGGGGCTCAGCTCTTGCAAGTTGGATTGGCATGGCGGCTTGGGAACGGACATCGCATCTCATTTTGGGACAATGAATGGCTACCATTTGGTCCGCTGGTTGATTGGTGTTTAGGGAGCATTCCGCAGGAGATACGGGAAGCACGGGTTTGTGCGCTATTGAAGCGTAATGTCGGCTGGGACATGTGATTGCTATAGTCGTTGCTCTCAAGTGAGGACTTACAGGTTCTCTCCTTGGTTGTGGTTGATGAACGTGACAAGTGAAGTGGACGAACCAATCTGGAAACCCAGCTCCTCGGGAAGGTTCACGGCAGCGTCGGCATACGCTCTGCTACGAGGGTCTTCGGAGTATGATCAAGGTGTGCAGTGGGATCGAATATGGAAATACAAAGGTCTTCTAAGACACTCGTTCATGTTGTGGTTCGTCCAGTTGGGCCGGTTAAAAACAAGGGCATTGTTGTATGGAAGAAGGATAGTTGAGAGTCTGGTTTGTGACATTTGCCAAGAACAACATTACACGCGGTTCAGGATTGTTGGTGGGTGCAGGAAACATGGACGACGTTGACAGGGGTGGTGGTTCCGAACCAATTCTTCACGTTACAGGTTGTGGAGGATTGGGTGGACATGAATATTGGCGTGGGAAGTCATCGGCGGGAAGAAGATCATCAGTTATGGGAAGGGGTTTTTCGGTGGGAATATATAAAATATGGGGGTGGCGTAATTTCTTTCTCTTTGAGGAAGATTTTCAATTACCTCCCGTGCAATAGAGACACAAGGATGGCTCTTGAAACTATCCAAGGAGTACTGACTTTTTCTGTGTAAAGTTGTTTGATATCTTATTATTAATATACGTCCTTTTATACCAAAAAAAAAAAAGAATATTAAGTGAATATTGTAAGAAGAGATGAGCGTGCATGTCACATGCAATGCGGTTGAAGCAGTTGCACACTCGTCTTTTTTTTTTTTTTTTTCCTTCCTTTTTTTGAAGCTCATAAGGAAATAATATTAAAGGTGTATTTGGATTGATTTTTATTTTTTTTGAAATTATAAAAATGATTTTTTTTGAGATGATATGTCATTTTTATAATGAAAAAATATGTGAAATCGATTTCCAAATAAATACTAAGATGATATATCTTTTTTAAGTGTGTATAAATATAATTGTCCATAATTTGTCATATACTCTAAATTTTCTGTAATATTTCATGTAACTCTCTCAGTAATATTTTAATTATAAGAATTTCACCCTTAGAGTTTATTAGTTAAAGTATATATTATATGGTTACAGAGAGAATCCAAACCATTTGTCACAAATAGCCGTTTGAATCCTCTGTGCCACTATATAACATCTTAATTGACCAAAATTCCGATGATCTTTTTTTTTTTTAGCAAACACATGTTGTAATTTTTAAAACACATGTTAGACTAATAAATGTTACATGAGTAGCCAATGAGGCATTGTTTTAGTGGTCAAATGAGGCCTCATAAACGTAGAGGTCATATGTTCAAATTTCATCCCCGGTTCTTGAATCCCCTATTTCTTGTAATAGATATGTTCCCTCCCCAATCATAATAATAATTTTAGTGTTACTATGTTGCATAGAAATGCAAGTTAATTGTGTTTTGTACGTGCGCAACAATTTTGGATGTTTGACACTGAATTCGGATTGATTGACTTGAATGGGTGAAAATTGTATGTACCCGTATATATCCTCATTTATGTGCCCAATCACTCAAAATTCTTCACGTTAATATTCTCTCTCTCTCTCTCTCTCTCTCTCTCTCTCTCTCTCTCTATATATATATATATATATATATATATATATATATATATATATATATATCACGCTAAATTGTGTGTAGTTAAATATAGGTATAGGTACATATACGAATAAACACGATTATTTGCCGACCTGGATAGCCCGATGCCTCAAGGAAAGACTCAAGAAGAAGATAATTTTCCTGTGTAATCACAAGAGTGGATTGCGCGTGAAATTGTCATATATTGCATTCTTCACAAGAAACTAATCACCAACTACCACTAATCTTTAGTATAAAAATATACAATATTCTAATTTCTCTTAATTTTATATACTCTGAAAGAACTCTAATTAGTTTATGTATTAATAATTATATAAATAGTTAGAAGCAAACGAATGATCCCATTAAGTCTTCAAATCATCTATTGTTTATTCAAAAATATTACTTTAATATGTAAATACATGCTTCCTCATATAAGTTTTTGACTAATAATTGTGTGTAAATTAATGGATGCCTTGCTCCCATTGGATTAAGAAAATCAGTACTTTGTCATACATTTATCGCCAACACGTCATTTGATATATATATAACCTAATAACCCGTGTTATGCACGGGAGTAAAATTTTTTTAAGGGAAAGGTAACAAAGAGTTTTGGCAAAGAGATGCATTGAGGAGAAGATCTCCCAATGTACCAAGATATTAATGGTTTGAGTATTTTTATCATGAAATAATTTATTATCATCTTAAAAATTACTCCCTCCATTCCCTATTAATTGTCGTTTAGGAGATATCTAGGTATCCAAATTAATTGTCGTTTAAGGTTCTTTTATTAGTTGTCAACAATTTATTTCAATTATACCCTCAACATTTTCCTTTCTTTTCTTTATGATGTATTAGTGAGAGAGAGGGAAGGTGGGGTAATATTGGAAGTTTAGGTGAAAATGACAACTTCCTTAATTTTCTCAAATTGTCTAAAGAGTCTTATATTTAGGAATGGAGGGAGTAGTACTTATGAAAAGCATTTTCAACGGGTGCAAGCGGTATTATGTCTCGCGCAATGTTATTAAAATCGCGAGTTAATTCGTAAAATCGTGTCACACTCTCTAAAAGAAATGATACATAAATAAGGAATATGTTTTAACATGAAATGGATATATCCATATATCTCTAACTCATATTTACGAGATGATAAAATATGGCAAAAGCTATACCGAACTTCCAGTTATCTTGGTAGAAATTTGATATCTTTTTTTCCGTTTCGTTTCGTCACCACTTTGTGAAAAATCGTTAGGTATGAATATTTTAGATACCTGTGACTCGATTGGCGAAATAGTATCTCTTCCCCAAAGAGGGAGCCTCATGTCAATATGAGCTCGCCCGGAGATTGTGATTTAGCTGTTGCGAGCTTCTCGCTTTCCAGCAAAACGTGTTGAATCGGTAGTAGAATCGCAATTTGATAGAAACGGAGTAGAATCGGATCGTAAAAACGTAAAAACTTACGTTTCTACCGAGTCTACCAGAACTGGCTTTATGTGGTGTTATCGATGCATTCTTTGACGATTTAGAGCTTCCTCATGATGACGATGAGTTTGATGAAGGCGGAAATGATACGGAGGACGATTATAGTGATGGTGGTTCGGAATTCGACTTGCTCGATTAGATCGTAGACTTATATTGTATTTTATTTTATTTTGATCTTTTGAAAGAGTTGTAAGTTAAGAAGTATGTTTTGTCGCGTTTTTATATTTTGAAAGACTGGTAAGTTCTTTATTGTAAACTTTGTTGCGTTGTTGTCTTTTGAAAAAACTTGTGAAATTATATTTTATGAATTTTTCTCATATTGTTGGATCATATAATGTTATTTGTATATTACTTAATATTATTTTTATATAAAATATATATTTTAACTTTTTAGTACGATTTTACGTTTTATTTTACGATTCTCGAGTTTACGATTCTAAACCCCTATTCTGAGTCTACGTAAAATCGCAATGTGTCATTATGCCTGAGACATAATTGCAATAGAGCGTTATGCGCATTGCCAACACAATTTTTTTTTCTCTCAAGTGGGCCGTTCTGTATTTTTTTTATTCCTTTTTAAAGGGTCAAGAAGTTAGCTACCATTGTGACCATTGGAATGTATCCTGAGCCCCGCTTCAAATTTGATGTGACATTTTAACTTCGGTCAAAATTATTTGTATTTGTGTATATATATATATATATATATATATATATATATATATTTATGTATTCAATTATTCATAATTTGTTATTTGTATATTTTTCTCATTATATATACATATAATAAATTATAAATAATTGGTATAAAAGTAATGAAATACACGAAAACAGATGATTGTATTTCCGTTTAACTCCCACCAAAATACTCCAAGCATTATACTACTATTGGAGACATTTCTAATGAGTCAATGCACGTGGACGGGCTTTTTTTGACTTATGAACTTTGCATATGTCAGTGTAGATAATTCTCTCTCCAATCTAAATATAAAATTGTTTAGACAATTTTAAAAAAATTAAGAAACTTGTTATTTTCATTGAAAGTTTTAATATTTTTCTTCTCTCACTTCTATAGCATAAGAAAATAAAGGAAAAAATATAAATGGCATAGGCGGCAAATAAAAGAAATGTTGAGGGTATAATTGGAATAAATTATTGACAATTAATAAAAGAGTTTTAAATGACAATTAATTTGGATACCTATAAATCTCTTAAACAACAATTAAATGGGAACGGAGGAAGTAATAAATTACTCTTTATTTAAGATAAAAATATTTTAAAATTTAATTCTTATTTTACATAAATAACATTTTTTCTTTAATAAACATTTGGTTGTGATTAGTAAGTAATCATTCAAGTACAATCTTAGGCGGTCCTCCCCTTCTGGTGAGGTTAAAAAAAACTCAAAATTAAGCTATAAGGCTCGATTATAGATGAAAAACTTTTAAAAACAAAACAATTCTAGTATTAGTAAATGAGAGGTTCACGCACGTTTGCATTATGTTACATCTTTTCTGATACCATTAATATATATTTTTTCAATAATGAGACTAATTTTTCTTAATTTAAAGAATATAAATAGATGAAATCGTTTATGAGACTTTGTTTGAGTTGGCAAGAGCTAAATTTAGATGTTACGAATTGAATTCTTTGTCAAATTCGATTCTTGTTTTATATAGTTTGGAGTTTTGATTGATTCATGTTTTGTATGTAGTTTGTAACTCGGGGATAATCTTAATCTATAATAATTAATAACTCTGAGTTAAATTATGATTTACGTAATTTGGTACTCGGGAGGTTATTCTTAATAATTACAATCTATAATAGTTTGTAACACATGGTTATCCTTGGTCGATTCCTTATTATATAGATTGTTCACTTGGAGCTATTCTTGATCTATGATAATTTGTCACTTTCAGTTAGATTATGATTTATGATAGTATAGTAAATCGGGACTATCCTGATCGATTCATGACGTCTTATGTAACTCAGGGCTATACTTTATCTATGATAATTTGTAACTCTGAGTTAGATTACGATCTAAAATATTTCATAATTTTGGATTAAAATCTCTTAAATTGCGTAAAAATCATTTTAATATATATATATATATAAACTCCAAAAGTAAAAAGTCTATTGTTAAAACTTATTTTAACCTTTAAAAATAATTATTAAAATTGAGTTACCGAATTAAACTAATTCAGTCACTGAGATTGATAGAAGGTAACCAAATACGCCCTAAAGTTTCACCAGCCATCTTGCTCTATAAAAAAAAATTGATAATGCCTAAGATCCAATAGATATTTCATTTTTATTTTTCAACGACAAATTCGGTCCGCTCTTTCGAGAAATTGAGCTCCAAACATTCAAATAAAAAGCTTCACCTGCTTGTCAATAAAACGTGTTAAAAAATGAACTTGGATCTAACTCAATCCTTTAAAAGTATATCGAAATGGAAAATTATTCAAGTCTTATATATTATAAATATACACGCAAATTAGTCGACGATGTCGGATATTTAACAAAACGCTGCAAAAGCAAAGAAATGGTTATCAAAGACTTGCGTCGTTGTGCTCTCCGCCACTAGCGGACCACGCCCGTAGACACGCGGCCATTTGGACCACGTGAGCCAGGACCATTATAAGCACGCGCCTCCAAACTTTCAATGAAAGGGCTCCACGTGGATGAATATCAAGGGCGGAGGGGGACCAGCTGAACTGTTGACTTGTGGTCCTTTCTCCCCGGCCGGCGCCTAATAAATGGAGGGAAGGAGAAAAAGAGTGGCTCCCACATTCGGCACGTCGTAGAGCTAGCGTTGCTCATTGAATATTCAAAAAAGAAAAGTCTTGCTACGTATATGTAGAATATTATCTCGCCTTTAAGTTTTAATTAAGAGTTGAGAATATCCGTAATTTCATACAATTATGAATAAAAAAATGTATAACAATGTTTATTGTAAAAACTCAACTTCAACTTAACTAATTTGATGATTGAAATGTACAGAAATAACATGCATTGGATCTAAGGTCTACAAAAATCAAATACACCAAAGGATACATGGCTCTATCTCAATTATTAATTTTTCATTTAATGAATAAGAATATTGTTCTTTCATACAATTATGAACATTACTATATAGTGCCGAATAAATGTTCGTTTGACAAAAATAACTCAATCGTTAAATCGATTCAACTAATAGCTTAAATGCATTCAACATTTGCGGAGAGAATATGCATTGGATCCATTGGAAATTTGAATGAATATAAGGTCCCATCTCTTCCTAGTTGCATCTATGGTCCCCCCATCTGCTAATTAATTGGCTCTCTACTCTCTAGTTATTGGGACAACATACTCTTAGTATTCGAACTTGCCCTCGATCGACCTATAGTTTAATTTGAGATTTTTATTTCCATATTAGAATAGTCATAAACGGACGATTAGCTAGTTTCTAGATGACTAATACTTGCGGTCGAAAAGTGGAGTGGAATTTGGATCGGTCCATTAATATTAGTTTTATTCTCCAGTCACAAAATTTACTCGACACGTTGGCAGGTTTTGTAAATAGGAGCGTGGGGATCAAAATTAATGAATCAATCTATCTTCTATTTTTTCATTCTTGAGGTTTCATACTAAACTCAATCTAAAGAATCTCAGTATGAATTTTAAACTAAATTAAATTTATACTAGATTCAATTAAATACACTATTAAAATAAACAAGTAGTCATATTATGCTCCCAAAGTCATGCAATAACTTAACAAAATAACTGTCAGCACGGTAATGTGCCCAGGTATATTACGTGTAGCGAAGTGGCGGGAAAAGCAAAAGAAGAAAATAAAGTAAGGGATAATTCTGATATGTACCAGGTTCATTGGATCTTGCACTTCAGAATTAGTCACATCATTACAAAGTTGTCTCTCACCTCATTTTGTAATGATGTGGCCAGTTCTAAATAACAAGATCCACATAAACCTAGTCCATATCAAAATTTTCCGAAGGCAAAGGGTCAGGACGTGTTTATTCTTTAATTTTTTCTTGTTGCTCCCAACAATATTGTCTGGTCAAAATGTTGAGCTAGTATAGTAGTAATGAAGTTTCGTTGTTGGTATACATAATTTTAGGTACTACACGCAAGGGTCACTCAATCCCATTAACATCATTTTAGACTGGCTCCATCACATGAATTAATTGGAGCCCACGTCTATATATAAGTTCTACCCAATTTATGTGAGATATTGTGCAATCAATCTCAAAAAGATTATTCTAAAATTAAAATTTTCCTATACGCAATTTATCCTCGTGCTACTTATTAACGAATTTTTTTAACACTTTTTTTTGGGTGGGGGGGGGGTTGGGATGAAGTAGGAATTAAGAAGGATGGGGTAGAGCCGTATTCGTACATGAAGAAACTAATTGATAAGGTTTTGAGATCGGCCCAATTATCAAATAAATGAATAATAATTGAATACAAATGTACTTTAATAGAAACATTGGGTTCAATTAGCAATTCCATCTGACATGTGGTGGCGAAAGAAGCGTGAAAGGGGAGATGGATACTTGCCTAATTCCAAAATTAGAAGTCACCCTTTTTTCTTTTTTTTTCTCTCTTCTCTCTCTTTTCCCTCTCTTCCTGCTGTGAGCTTTTTCTCCTTTTTTCCTGCTGTCTCTGGCCTCATGATAGAGTTTTTTCAATGCATTTTTATTCAAGATTCAAGACTCAGATTCAAGATCAACTTCAGATCCTTCCAGATCTGAAGTTTCCCTCTATACCCGGAGTTGTTTCGGGC
This sequence comes from Vinca minor, assembly GCA_026122235.1. Lineage (NCBI taxonomy): Eukaryota > Viridiplantae > Streptophyta > Magnoliopsida > Gentianales > Apocynaceae > Vinca > Vinca minor. The sequence continues at coordinate 7,886,738 of JAOCZM010000040.1, read as the reverse complement.
CCTTCCTCGCTTTTCTTCATCTTTCCCGAGACAATCTATGTGACTGGTTGATACGCCACGTAGTCTCGTAGATTGTTGATTTCAAGAAAGGTGTTGGGACCGAGACTGCTACTCGTTTGTTCGAGGATTTTTGGAGAAGATGTTGCGAAGAATTTTATTATATATTTATTTTTTTTCTACTTTTTGTAGTGTTTACTCGATCTAGCGTGTGCGACTTTTATCTCATTATCGCTGATGATCTACACCATTAGTATAACTTTTTATTTTTTTTTGTATGTTCTTTTTATTCTTTGATTGTAATAGCTTCGGCTATTTTATGATTAATGAATAATTCTTATTTAGCAAAAAAAAAAAAAAAAAATCCAAAATTAGAAGTCCAAATCAAAGAGTAGACGTGCTTGGGTTAGTACCTTTCCAGAACAATTATCCCCAAAAATAGACGCAGAATTCTTTCTTTCTACTCTATGAAAATTAAAAAAATCTCTTGTTTTTTTTTCCCGGGGTGGGACAGAATTTGGCTGCTGTTTCATTCAACGTTGTACCCTTTTACAAGCTTCCTTAGGCGTGAGTCGTGACTCTAAACTTCAACAGATAACTCAAGAGAAGGAGAATTTACTTAGCAAAAAAAAAAAACTCAAGAGAAGGAGAATTGTTTAAATTATATAAAGAGCAAATATATACAAATTAGTCGATATGAAATTCTCAACACAACTCTTTACGATTAGAGATGGACATTTAAACCGTGAATAAAAATATAAGTCTAGCATCGAATTAGTTGGATTTGATACTATATTAAAAATAGACTTTAACTTAACTCTAACCCTCAAAAAACATCTCAAGAGAAAGAGGATTGTGCAATTCATATATAAGGAGCAAATAGTCCCAAGTCGTATTCTATGTTATGTTCCTTTCCAAGACTTTTGAGCTTATATTTTCATCTCTCATTTTTAGTGATTAGTGAGCATTTGCTTCTTTCTAATTAACTACACGGAATGAAAAAGATTAAAAAAAAAAAATCCCAATTTGGTAACTGTTGAGGTTTCACAAAATGATACCAGTATTGATGTTGGGAGGGTCGCCCCCCTTCTCTTCCTCTACAGTATTCGGACCAGATTAGTCAGACCTGTCGGGATTGGACACTGATGGGAAACCAAAAAAAATCAATGAAGAAGGTAGCTTGTGGAAGATAAAAAATTGGGTAGAAGAAAATAAAATGAGCAGAGTTGATAAATAAATAAGACAAAATCATCATTTATGCCCCTCCGATAATTTTGAAAGGCAAGTTATGACCCTTGAATTTTTTAGGAAATGTCATGTCTGCTGTGTGTGAGGAATGGGAAGCTGAATTTCATATCATAAAGGATGGAAAATTAGACTGTCATGATCAGTGAGTGAAGGGAAGAAATAAAGCAAAGTTCAAATGCCTAATTGGAGGGAAAAGTATTTAGGTTTATATCTATTTTAATTAGTATTTAGCCACTAACCAAAACGACAGCGTTTTGGGCATTACCTAATTAGAATAAAGCAGGGACTGAAATAGAAGGTCTTGGCTGTTGTGTGCTCTTCTTCACGAAATGGGAAATGCTGAAGCTTGGAGGACTGTTGATTCTCTGGTAATGTCAGAGAAGGCTGAATCAAAGGAGGAGATTCATCAAAAGGATCTCAACCCTAGGTATAAAAGCTTCTTCTCAGCAATGGAGGGATTATTCAGAAAATTATACAAAAAACTGGCAGCAGCCATACTTCTTCCCCTGTGAGTTCATCATACTCTTCTTTCACGAAATGGGAAATGCTGAAGCTTGGAGGACTGTTTGTAAAACACAAGAGGGGGGGGGGTGAATTGGGTTTTAATCGATCTTGCAAACTTTTTCGAATCTATTCAATGCTAGGGTGAGTTTGTGCAAGATAAACAAAAGCAAAGTAAACCCAAACACAAGACAAAGGATTTAGAGTGGTTCGATTCACTTAGAATCTACATCCACTACCTTGAGCAGCACTGCAAGATTTCAACAACTTCACTAAGAAGATCTTTTTACACTTGTGGACAACTCACTAAGAGTTTTACAACACAACCACAATACAAAACTCACTAAGAGTTACTTGCCCACACTAAGTAGGACTTTTACAAGAATTACCCTATCACTAAGAAAGGGAATTAAGATGGATTAAGAGAAAGGTTAATCACTCTTATAAGTGAGAAAGATATACCTTTGAAGTACAAGAAGATTAAGCTCTTAGAACATATGAAGCACACACTTTGTCTTGCTTTTTGAAAGAACACCTTTGAATGATTTAGATCATGGAGATCAAGTGTTTTTGCTTTGAAGGTGTTTAGACTTGATAAGAAATCAATGAAACTTTTATGTGCAAGCCTTGGAGTCATTCTCTAGCTTTGGAGTATATATACATTTCAAAATAGCTGAAAAAACGACTCTTTAACGGTCAAATAACGGCTAGTTCTCGCAGAGCTCGGTTGACCGTTCAAGGCACTCGGATGACCATACATGAGGTCGGTCGACCGAAGTCAACATTTTCACCTCTCAGTTTCTCTTCGGTTGATTCGAGCTTGAGCTCGGTTGACCGAACTTCCTGAGTATGAGAGATGTTGATTTTTCACACGTTTTGAAATCTTTTGAAGTCTAAAAGGTTTTCCCAAAAGGTAACAAGTAAGAACATTTGGAAAACCATTTTAAAGAACTTTGACTTTGAAAACAAAGGCTTTTGAGATATGAACTCATGTAAGGAACGTTTTGAAACTTAGCCTTTTGAAAACGTGTTTGTGATGCATGCAAGACTAGAGTGTTGTGTACTTATGTTCATTAGAGCATTGGTTAGAGCTTATAGGATAAAGACCATTAAAGACAAAGCTATTCTAACCAAACCTAAGTCTTCAATCTTCAATCTTGATAGATGAGCCTTGAATAATATGACTTTGAATCTTGATCATGGCTTGATTGAAGTACTTAGAGCTTCCATTATAAGAACCATTATTCTATCACAAAGATTGAAACCATTAGACACAACATCAAATGTTTGTCCATTATCAAAAACTGAGTTTGTTCGCCCTTAGGGCTTACACTGTTGATTCTCTGGTAATGTCAGAGAAGGCTGAATCAAAGGAGGAGATTCATCATAAGGATCTCAACCCTAGGTATAAAAGCTTCTTCTCAGCAATGGAGGGATTATTCAGAAAATTATACAGAAAACTGGCAGCAGCCATACTTCTTCCCCTGTGAGTTCATCATACTCTTCTTTCCCCCTTGAAATTCATTCACTCTATTCTCCCTCAGACATTTCCCTTTCGGTTACTGAATCGAAGTTTGCCATTGCAGGAGAAGTGGTTAGCATTGCAGCTTTGGAATCTCTCAGAAGTTTGCTCCCTTTTCTCTCTTTAGTTAACTTTCTGTTAATTAAGCTTTGAAGGCTGTGTCCTTTATATATTCTGCATTTAGTTGAGGAATAGATGATGATTATGAATATGTATTGAGATCTTTCAGTTAATTTCAGTTATATATATCAAATCTATTTCCTTAAGTCTGTTCTTGTTGATTGGATTGGTTGAGACTTGAGTCTCTTAGCTGCTTTGTGGTCCTTAGATTGAGTCTGAGGTCTTGTGAATCCTTTGGGATATGACAGAACCAAAGATTTGGAGCCTCTGACTAGCCTCCTGATTCGTTAATCCTTTTCTTTTGGTGAAGAAGAAGGAATTTTAGTATCTGGATTGGGTGGTTCTGGTTTGGCTATTCCAAATTTGTTTGGTGAAGAAGAAGAAATTTTTCTTTTTTTTCTTTTATTCAAATCCAACTTTTGGGTTTTTGAAGAACCATAAGAAATCATAGGAGGATCAGAGATGGGCAACCACCATCAAGAAATTCACAAAAAAAAACTCTCTACAATACCCCATTCAATTAATGAAAGTTGGATTTGGAGGGCCTGAAAGTTGGAGGTGGTTGAAGATGATGAAGGCGACTGTGGTTGAAATTAGGTGTTAAAATTATTTAAATATTGTGATGTTTCAGGGTCATGGGTCAGTTTTTTAACGGGTCCGAACATGGGTTGGAGCCTACCCATTTTGTTGACATTTTTTTTTCGATTTTACACATGGATTTTCACACGTATAAGCTGCACATGTGCTATGCCGCTCCTCATAGCCGGATTCCGCCCATTTTGTCTAGTTATAGCATCTCGAAAATCCTCAAGCGCATAAATGGCACCTAAAAAATTTAAGGGTCATAACTTGTCTTTCAAAATTACCTGGAGGGCATAAATGGTGATTTTCTCATTAAACAATGATGTACAATGTATGAGGCTGTTCTGTTGGGGTTTTTTCCTTCTTTTTTGGGTGACCACTATTTGACTATTTAACTCTACTAATTCGATTATAATTTTGCAAAATAAATTTGGAAGCATGAAACACGAAAAATGTATTCTGAGTAATTCGAACTAGCAACATTATCTTAAATATACCCTAAAAGATGAAAATAAAATGGATACATTTGCCAATTATAGCACTGTCTCTTATCTCTTAAGCTAGTTTTGATATGGAACATATCCATTGGATCATGTGGTTCGGAACTGACCACATAACTACAGAATGAGGAGAAATATAATTTTGTGATAACTTGATTAATTTTGGACCACAAAGTGCATGTGGATCTGATCCATATTAGAAAAATCATATCTCTTATCTGTTCTTTTGGCTTTCTATTGCCTTTGAAATACCCTAAAAATTAGGCTTTCTTGGTTGGACCACAAGTGCACTTATATGGAACCAGAAAAGTTTGCAGTACCAAACAGGAATTGGTCATGGACCACATTTGCACTCGTGATCCCACTCGGAGTCTTCATTTCAAGCTCTTTAATTATAGGAAATATCTGATATGAACCGGGTCCATGTGGATTATGTGGTACAGATTTGGCCGCATCCCTGCAGAATGAGGAGAGAGAAGGAAATGCAGTGATGTGGCCAAATCTGGACCTTATGGTCCAATGGACCTGGTCCATGACAGAATAGACCTTAATTATACGCAACTCTTTAGGCACCGCGGTTTCAGTGCGGAACAGAAAATGTTTCGCATGCGGAACGGATTCTCATTCGTTAAATTAAAATTTTGACGGATGAGATTGATTTAAAAATAATATTTGTTTCTGATTTCAGAACATCGGTTCGAGTGAACAGGTGTTTTTAAGCTAAGAACTTAAGAACACTTGTTCTCAAGGTAAAAAAAAATATTCCGCACATATTGAAAAATACTTATTCCGCATAGGAGCCGGACTGCTCTTTAGGCACTGTTTGGTTATGCGTATTTTGATGAGAGGAAAAGGTGAAGTGTTCCCTGGAAAAAAGATTGTTTTCCTCAGAAAACCAACTAGGAAAAGAAAACAAGGGAAAAAGAGCAGGGCTTATAGACTATAGTATACCTAAGCAATAAAAAATACAATTGTATTTTAACTAAAATTACGATATATTTTTTTTTGTACCAATTGAGATCTTTGTGACATTTTTTTGTTCTATTCACCAAAAAATAAAATATTTTTTTGTTCAGCCAATAAAATTTTTATGCAAATATACGACATATTATCGTTTTTCTAGCAAACATAAATGAAAAGGAAATATGTATATGATATTCAAATTTAGACTAACTGTTACATATGCATTGAGTATGTAATATTCTTGATATAATATATTATGTTACTTTATAGATTATCTTATTGATATATGTCATATTATTTTTGTAGTACCCATATGTACTACGGAAAAATGAGATAAAATTGGTCTAATAAATCTAATTTCATTTGCATCAGTTATACTTGTGAAAGTAGAGTTTACAATGTCACCAAAGTATTAACTGAATTTTTGTGTGGAAAAAGCAAAGAAAGTTTTATTGAACCGTTTCTACGGCTACTTACTCCTATCATCCTATAATGCTTGTATATTATTGGTAATGAATACACTACTTTGGAGTGGTCTTGAGATGGTCAATTGGGGGAAATCTATCTTAGCTATCTTTAAATCTTGGGATGTCAAATTTGTATATAGATTAGCTAACTGTCAGGTTCATAATGCTGTTTAATGGGCTAAGTCTAACTTTGTTATAGGCTATAATGCTCCTGATGCTATTCCACCATCAGTACTTTGTGATAATGGAGGTACTGTTTGTAGCTTCAATCCGGATGTGGATTCATCTAATGGTAACAATTTATTTAGCCAAAAAAAAATGAATACAATACATCAAATCACTAGCCTTAAAAACTAAGAAGTGAAAGTAGGAAGGAAAGGGCAAAAAATCCTTAGTTTTTATTGTGTGTCTCGTTTATTGTTCCCACGAATATGTGATTGTTACATATTCACTTTTTCCTTACATGTTCCACTATTTCTTTTAGGTTATAATTTTTTTAATTAAAAAAATAACACATATAAATTTTTTATTAGTGAGATAGAGAATATAATATCCAGTGGAGACAGAAATTCCTACATAAATGAAAGTAGGAAAGGCAAAAGAGGAGTACGCAAAAGAGTTAGGAATAGAAATAGAGGAATAATTCTGTTGTGGACCTGAGTTATATGTGGGGTCATAAATCATTTGGTCCATATTGAGTCACATCACTCTTTTGATTATAAAAATAAAAACACTTCCCCTTTTTATGCAAGTAAAGAGGGTTTTTTTTTATCATTTATTATTATTTTCAAAAGAAGTGATGTGAGCAGATTGATCATATGACCTCACATATTAGTCTAGGTTCACAACAGAATTTTTCGCAAGAGTGGCCCACAATGAGCAATTTTTTTTTCGCAAAGTCCACAAAGAGCAATTTACATGAGGAAAAGCAAATACAAGAAAACACAAAAGGCTTAGGGGCATATGCTCCCCTTATGAGATGTCACACCCATTTTCCATAATTCTATATAGAGACGGATATTAGGAAGCTCTCATATATCCATATTTCGGTATTCAGTATTTAACTTGACTAATTTGATTGGATATCTATCAATTAGGCGATATGAAATTACTTATAGTATAACTTTCAAACTCATGACTTTATCATAGACATACTCCCAAGCCCAGTAAATGACAATCAACTGATAACTGTCTAGTTGTCTATAGTGTATATATACATATATACACACATTAATCCAGACACATTGACAACGAAGTGCAGCTAATGCGGTAAGACGCTTCACTTCCAACTATTAGGTCGGGAGTTCGAGTCGTACTGGAGGGAAAGTGGGGAACCACTACCGATCATTTTTATTAAATTAAAAAAAACAAAAAACCAGACACATTATGATGTTTGGTGCAGTTTCGTGATGTGGAAGAGAGGAATAAATAGCCATGTTTGTCCCTAACTTATTTTCGCTCGGCCAGTTTTATCCTTTTTAGAAAAAACTACTATTTTTTGTCCTCAACTTTTTTACGGGCTGCCAGTTTTGTCCTTCTGTCAAAAACTAGCCATAAATCCGTTAAATGCATTGACCAGTCGTTAACAGTCAAATAATACCCTCTCTCTGCCAGGGGTATAATTGGAAACCCATGTATTTTTACCCATCTTCTTCTCCAAAGCTTCTCCTTCCATTGTAGAAGACAACAAAAACAAAAACAAAGCAAAAGAAAAAAAAAAGCGGTGGCTTTATAAACAACCCAACAAATAGTCGTCTTCTTCTTCTCTTCTATTGGAAGGAAGAAAGAAACAAAGAAATATAGAAGTATATTTTCTTTGTCACCATTATTGTACTCTTTGTGATTTTGATGAAATTAAATAGTTTCTCTTAAAAAAATCTGAACTCCATTGATGACGGCGGAGGAAGCCGAGGGTCGTTGAGTCGCCGAAGGGGACCCATGAAGCAACCTTCTTCTTCTCCGACCAGGGCTGAGTGGCTTTGATTTAATTTGGGGTAAGAATACTAGAATTTGGGAAGTTTTGATTTGGAGATAGAATCAAGTGAAGGGTTCTTAAATTCTTGATTTGGGGAAATATTCATTTTGTAGTTTTGATTTAATTTGTTAAATGTGTTGTCTTGAATTCTTACTATTAAAAAAAAAAAAAATTGGTGGATTCCGGCAGCCGGCGACTTTTGAATTTCAGCTAGGTTAGCTATTAAATTAATAGGGGATTAAAGTTTGGAACTTTTTTAAGCAAATGGGTGGTGATGGTGAAGAGGCTAATAGTGATATGATGCAAAGGTAGCCTGAAAATTACTCCTCCGGCGGCCGGGGGGGGGGGTGGGGATCCGGTTAGGTGCTTAGATTGTAATGTAAATGGATTAGTCAAGTGTCCAATTTGTAGCTTCAAATGAAAAATTAATTCCCATCTTTGGAGTAGTTGAATTGATTCATGTGTCATTTTTCTTGATTCAATAGAAAAATTAATGGGTCACCAAAATCAACCATTATCTCTTGATTGAAATACCCATTAATTTTTTTTCTTAAAATTGAAGAATTTTGTTGATGATTTTTTGAGATTGTTTGAAGACCCATCTGTCTATGGTGGTTGGAGTGATGTTGCAAGTGGTGAATGAAGAAGAAATTGAGGATGAATAATAAGGGGAAAATAGGAAAGATGTCATGGGAGAAAGAAGAAATGGATGGGAAATAGGGGAATGAGGTTTGGATAGACCAATTCATTCCTCTTACCTTCTTGTTACTTGTGCTTCCACCATGGAAGGAGAAGTTTTGGAGAAGAAGATGGGTAAAAATACATGGGTTTCCAATTATACCCCTGGCAAAGAGAGGGTATTATTTGACTGTTAACGACTGGTCAATGCACTTAACGAATTTATGGCTAGTTTTTGACAGAAGGACAAAATTGGCAGCTCGTAAAAAAGTTGAGGACAAAAAATAGTAGTTTTTTCTAAAAAGGATAAAACTGGCCGAGCGAAAATAAGTTAGGGACAAACATGGCTATTTATTCTGGAAGAGAGAAATGGAAAATATGATTAGTCATATTTCAAAATGGAATCGGACAGACAACATTTTGAAGGACAAACACATTGTTACTTCACCTTTCACTTCATAACTAAAGGATAACGTTGTTGTTATAAAAGTTGAAATATCCTTTCGTTTGGTCGGAGTACATATATGTTATTTGTAATAAGTGTTACAACTCAAAAGTGTTCAATATTTGTGATAATATGGGCTAAGAATCGTCTGTAACCAACTTGTGTATCCATGAATGTACCCACCACTCAGAAATTGACGTGGGTAAACAAATTGGGTACATACAATTTTTTGCCAATAATATGATAGCTAAATTGATTAACAACACAACATTTACTTAGATAACTGGTCCTAATGCATTTGGATATTCTTTCGGCATAGTATTTAAATAAAAATTCTCTTTGATCTTACATTTTCTCTCAGAAATAATGTATTTCTCTTATTTCCGAGAGATTTTTTTTTCCACTTTGACTAACATTTCTTATGTTTCGTGGATTCTCTTTTATTTTTAACCGAAAAAATCTTATATCATTGAGTGATATTAAAAATTACATATGGTAGGAGAAAACTGTGTGAGTATCACCATTGAGCTACGTATTTTCCAACAATGATGCACACTATATATTAGAAAAATTGAATCTCGAGCCCAGCTGCTATTCTCTAAAGAAATGGGCTTGAAACCTGTTATTCTCTCTGTATGGAGTGGGCCGAATCTTGTAATGGATGAAACATAATAAGCTTAGCTATTTGGAAAGGGTTTTGCTCAGAATAAGTTCTCGAATTCAATACATCGTGAGAGCCGACTTATATAGCATATTGAAAGAATTTTTTGCAAGCAAAATACTCTGATACCAATCAATAAAAAATAACAACTTAGCAGTAAAATATATATAACCACTTTTGAAGTTACATACACATTGGGTAAAGATGAATAATATAATAACCTAACTTGGTGTGACTTTTAGATTGAGCTTTATTTGAGATTTTTTAGCTTCTAATATTTCACAAACTAGATTGTTTGTAAAATTCAAATATATTGTTTTTAAATTGAGGAGTGAAAAAAATATACATTTAAATAGTTTGTAAAAATTTCTCTTCGAATACCTTTCATAAATTTTTTTTTAAAAATTTTTATAAACATCGTAGTGACAATAATACTGACTGTATTGAAACCAGATTGGCAAAAAAGTTCCATATATGTAAGTAGGCCAAATGGTGTATTTTGTTCTGAAACAATTTTCGCTTGGTAAGGTTGGTCCCTAACGATTGTTTGCACCTTTTTAGGTCCCTTTGTATTTGTTAGTCAAGTGTACATGGGTATAATAGGAATTTCACATGTTTTTTAGATAATTAATACCACTTGTACTCAATTGTAAATATACTTAAATATAAATATCTAATTATAAAACTAAAAAATAAACCTCATCATTCAAAATTCCGGCCAATATCATCCAATTCCGGCCAATATCCGACCAATGCTACTTGCACAATTCCGACCAAGACAGCGACGGGGGAGGGAGACAGTGGTGGGAGGCGGGAAGAAGGAGGGAGGAGGGAGAAGAAGTTCCAATTTTTACAATTAGGTATTTATTTTTAAGTATCTTTACAATTAAGTCCATATGATATTAATTATCTAAAAGAATGTGAAGTTCCAATTTTGCCCACATCACTTGTTGACTAACATTCAATATTTCAAAAAAAAGTTGGAAGGACCAATTCTCGACACATAATTTGATTGTTTCAGGACTAAATACACCAATTGGTCATGTAAGTAACAAAAATGACAGCTTTGCAAGTGGTCAATATTTAATTAAATAAAACAAGAGGCATCTCTTTGTAATTTTTGAATTTTTCCGATATAAACCAAGTTCACATGTACCTTATGGTGCAAAATTAGCCACGTTATCACATAATTGTCTATCTTCTCATTCATTACTATAGTGATGTGACCAGTTCTAAATCACGTGGTCCAATGGATCTGGTCCATACAAGAACTATCTTCTTTTTTTTTTTTTTTTTACAAATACCCCTCAATAGACCCGGTTCAAATACTAGAATAAATATCCGACCCGTTGGAGCTATACTAAAACCCTAATTTAAGGAGCTTTTAAAAACCCTAATTTACAACACGCACACCAAAGCAGAGGAAAGTAGAAGAAAGAAATCAAGAAACACTGAATCTAAATCAGGTTAGCCGCCTATTTCATCGGTACTCTAATCCATTTTTGTTCGATTACTTTGAGGAAGATTTTAATTTCGGTGATGTTTTTTTTAATTTTTTGTTGTTTTCCGCAGGTTATATATATTTGAGATAAGATAAGATGTATCTACAGTTTTACATTAACGAAAATGGTGATAAAGTTTACACTACAAAGGTTTGTAAAACTCTCAATTAATTGTGGGTTCTGCTTTATTTTGGCAAATAGTACTTGAGTTTTGTTGGGATTAATAATTGGATGTTTTCGGGTTCTTTAATTTCTTTAATTTCCTTGATTTTTGTTTTTTATGTGTAATTACCTGAAATCAATCTGCTTTTGATAATGGGATGAGTTCATTATCAGCCGATTTTAATTGTCTCGTGTGTTTGTGTTTTCATGGGGTGTCTGGAAGACGATGATTCCCCGGGCGTTTCCGAGCTGGTCGAGCCACGGCCATGCCAATCACGTTGCAGCACTTGTTTGCAATTCTCATGTCTGGCATGGTCGGGCGCCTTAGGCCCACATTGCTTGGGCAACCTGTTAAAGATTTCTTTTGGCCCGAATAAAGCATGTTCTCTGTTGTTTTTCTTGACATTTGTTCCAGAAAATACAAGACCTTTTTTTTATTTTTTATTTTTTTTATTTCCCTTGTTTAATGATATTGCCTTAATGCATGCAGAAAGAATCACCAGTAGGTTTGGCCACACAGTCGGCTCATCCAGGTAATTTCTTTAAACCTTGGGTGTGTATTTAGCTTTCATCCTTGTAGAATGAATATAGTATTGCAGAACAAATTTTGAGTTAGAGAACCATACTTCAAGTTGACACTTGAGACATGCTGTGGGATAGGAGCGGTTAAACCAGGGAAAGTCTGGCATGGGGCGGCCCTTGTGGTTACGGCCCCACACTCCTCTCACATAATTTGAGACAGGACCCACCTGTAAGGTGGGTCCCGCAGGCCTTCATGTCTCACAGGTACTCACAAGGACCGTCCCATAGGGAATTTTTCCGTTAAACCAGCACTCCCATTTATCTGTTCCAATGTTGTATGAGCATGATCTTTCTCAGGGCATTTACATATTCCACTGAATGATACAATAACATTGCCGTAGTCCATGTTTTGGTTCTGTGCTATGAAGAAAATTCTTTATTCTCCAAAATTCTTGTTCTCTAAATCTTGCGGAGGCAAGGTTTGGCTAAGATTGAACTCTACATGGTCGGCTTGAATTTTTTTCGATTGAAGGAAATGTAGTCTAACTCACACGCGATGTTCTATTAAATGTTCTGTTGTGAGATCGTTATTCATGAAAGATCTAAAGCATGACTAATTAATTTGCATTGTGCAGCTCGTTTTTCGCCTGATGATAAATATTCAAGACAGCGGGTGCTTCTGAAAAAAGCGTTTTGGTTTGCTGCCAACACAAAAGCCTGGACCAAAGTATTGATATTGAAGTTGTCCTCGGGTGTCGAATGTTATTGATGTTTTGGATGACCATTTTAGTAGCATGTTAAGCAAATGAGAGTAATTAGTGTCAGTTTGCGGACCGCTTTGGGGCACCCGATGCATTGTTTCCTATGTACTTCCAGTGCTCAAACTTAATTTGTTCAAACAGTAACCTTTCTCAGCCATATCATGCATCTTCTAGACGGTTGACTCTTGAATAGAGTTTTTTTACAGTAAAATTTGAACCAGTCTTGGGTTTTGGGAGGTACTGGCCCCAAACCGTTTTATGGTTGTCATCTTGCAGATTTATATCATTGACGTAAAGAATATTCTCTTATGGCATCTCATTCGGAAGCCGAGAAAAGGATAATTGGTTAATAGGCCTTTGGGTTGCGGGGGAGGATCTTCACCAAGAAATTGTTTGCCAGAATGCATTAGAGATATCCAAAGGCAAACTAGAATAATCAACTAGTATCCGCAAGGGTAGCCCAATTGGTTCGAGGGTGGTAGATTGTGTACAAGGGCGCAACTTCAAATCTTGGCAGCCGCAGTGTGTAAGTTTCAACCCTCCAATGTGGGGGTGGCTTCTTGCGGTGGGCTAACACAAGCCCTCCCACCAATCGAACTGCTGGTCACCTTGATTTACATCCTCCACAATACCTGTCGAATCGGGTGGTGGGAGACCCTGAGAGCGTGGGTATTGCCTTTTTGTGTACAAAAAATAATCAACTAGTCTAATTTGCCAAAAATGGAATTCCGTAGCACTGTAAAGTCCTGAATCGAATATATGTAGAACCTCTCAAGAAGCTACATGTCGAGTTACAATAACACATTATCTATGCAAAGAACTGGAACAAGATCGGCAAAACTAAAGGTCTCTCAATTAATATAGAAGGAACATAAGTATGGCAAACTTATCAGAAAAAAATGGCCTAGCCACAAAAAGACAATTACTAGACAGTTCCATTAACTTGGACATGGAATGGAGGTCCACGACAGTAAATTGGCTCTTCAAGTGAGGTACTTTTAGCTCTGGTTCTGAGAATGTCATTTGGATCGTCAATAACTGCAGCAGCTAACAGTGTGTATTCTCCAGGGACCAGAAAATAGAGAGAGAAAGAGTGCTTTATTTCTTCAAGCGGAGGAACTTCCATTTTGATGCTACTTAACACACCTGACATTGCAAAGCATCAAAACGCGACAAGTCTCTCTCGAGTCACAACAGAACAGAACTACTTCAATAGCCTAACTCATGTTACCTTATGTGGAAGCAGATACACAGCAATCAACAAACACAGAATATTTGTACATAAAAAAGGGGAAATTAGGTACTTCCTCCGTTTCACAATATAAGAACTTCAAGGTACTTTAGCATAGATTAAGGAAAGGGGAGACGGGATATATTTTTTCTATCATAACCTTAAGGAATTTAGCTTATCCTCATTATATCTCAATCACCAAACTCTCTCCCTTTCTCTATCACCACAATATTATGGGCAAGAATAATTTTATAAATATATCCTTAAAAGTATAAAAGGACATATATTATGAAACAGAGGGAGTATTTTACAAGGTTGATGATATGGGAGAACAACTAACCTGCCCATAAGACGGTTGCCTTCTCACCCTCAAAGCAGTTCTGACCGGCTACATCTCTGCAAGTGACGCTGAGACTTATTCTGACGATTTCTTTCGTATTATTGCGCACCAGAACTTCCATAGGAGTCATATCATGAGCAGCAATAGGACTCTTAAAAAGAAGGGACGGAAATTGTTTATCAGATTCCTCGGGTGAGTCAAGTTCTGAATTGCTTTTTGCAAGCCTAAAACCGAAGGTGAGAGGATCAGGTAACAGCACATCCATCACAGATGACTGAAGGGCAGCCTGCATCGCATCCTTGTTATTTAGTTCTCCTGAGCTGTTCCTTCCAGATTGCCATTTCACCTTTATTCTCGAGATTAAATTTTTAATGGACGCATTAAGTTCAGCCTTGGTATTTTTATCTGAGTAACTTGAACTTCTAGAAGCAGTTCCATTGTTTTGGGAATCCTTAACAAGGAATGAACCGTCAAGAACAGGTAGCTTGAAATGCTCCAGTGGTATTAGCACCCTAGCAGTGTAGTCTCGATCGATCCTTGTTTTAGGATAATGAAATTCACCACTATTAGAGTCGGGAAAATTATTGTCTTCATTGGAGTTCTCAAGCTGGACAGAAACACCAATCTCAAAAACTACATCAGTTGGGTTAGATAACTCCATCTCAAGAAAGCGTAAACCCCAACTTCCCCTGTATGGATCAATTTTCATGAATCTATCAGCCTTTCTTTCAGCATCTACAACTTCTGCAGAACCATGTTCAACTCGGATCAGTTTTGGACGGCTTGCACCAACATGGGCTGGAATCTCCATAGATAGCAAACGAGCCTTCATGAAGGACAAACCCTGCATAACACAGATGTTCAAAGGAATAACCAACCGTCTACCGGGGGGCAGGGTAGATGCATCTGTTGGTGGTTTGCCATCAGGGTTTGTCACTGGTCCTGACCATAAGGAAATTATAACTTTTAGATACTGTAGTTTAATGAAAACAATCTCAGGTTGAAGCTTTTCTTGAACTGATTCTGAGAATACAGCTTTGCAGGATAGAGTAATTGCTGTTAACAAATACTCAACGTAATGAATCAGTCACCAGAAAGTTCAAAATTCTGTAGATAAAGCATGTAAAGTGAATAAAAATAGAGAAACTATAATGTAAGTTTCAATTTTCTACGAACAGGTTGACAAAACTTCGTTGAGGTGGGGGAATACAAAACAGTACAAAGTCTTTAGTCACTTATCAAGTCTTTGTCATCCAGATATACAGACTTTAATAATGACTTAATGCAAATGAAAACTCAAGATTACTCTGGGTGGAAGAAAAGGTGCTGGGCCAAAAGCCACGATAGGGTCAGCAAGAAGTCGTTTCCATCCCCATTCCCATTAACCCTGGTGATCATATTTGCCTTTTTGAATGAGTAATTACGTTTAAATGAGATGATAATCCATTGGTAAATGCACATTAACACGAATTGGACCTCAAACACATTAAGAAACTACAAACAACAACTCTCATAGCAAAGTTACTAGAAACTAAATTGAATAATCAAAGCCCAAGAATAGAGGTGGTGAAAGTACTAATAATGCACGAATACTTGGAGGAATATTGTTTTGAAAATATATGATACCTGCATAGTGGATAAGCAATATCGGACTGCTCTTATCCTTCACTTGCTTTCCAGCATTACTAGGATTCTTGCCAGCAGCAGTGTCTGGATCCACTAAGGAAAGCTGCCAAGCTTTCAAGGTTATTGGTATTGTCACTTCTGCACCCGGTTTCAGAGGAAGGGAAGATTTTAAGGTATCATAAGAAATTGATACTACAGAGTCTTGGTTTTTCCCAGATAAAGAAATATGTGCCTGCTCCACCGGGAGTGTGCCTGCATTAGCCAAACTAATGCTTACATCACGAATCTCACCTTCATATAGAATAAGAGCACCATCCCCACCAACAACATGTGACATAAGCAACGGAAGTGGAGGTACCACAGAAATAGTGGGAACAGCTATATTCTTTAACTTCCCAGATCCACAGGAACGAAATGGGTCGGAAAGCACAAGTCCTTGTGCTGCTCCAAGTAACAGATTATCCACATCCTTGAAGAAATGCTCCGTGATAACTCCAAAACAATGAACAATGCATCCAGGAACTGTCAATGGACCCTCTTTTGTTGGAATTCCAGATAAAGTAATCACCTTTGAAGAATTAGGTGGGAGGCTAACACTGATGGGAAAAGCATCAAAATTTTCGGGTTCCACTGAGAGATATATGCTATCAACCATCAAGTCAAAGCCACATGGATTAGCCAATTCCACAAATACCTGGACTGGTTCCCCAACAACCCAAAATATTTCCTGCTTGCTGCTCTGATTTTGCTCTCCTTTGCTAAATGGTGTATAAATGAAGGGCCCTGAGGGAGCAGCTCCGGCCCACCAATCCTCTCTAATAGAGTTACGTTTCACAATATCCATTTGTGAAGGATGAAGAGGGAAAGAATGCAACCTGGAAAAATTTAAACAGATTTAGAAGAAACTTCATGAAATGAGAATAAAATGTAAGCATTAGATTTTTTTTTGGGGGGGAGAGAACCTAACACCAAAGATCCATTCGTTTGGCCCAGGAAAATAATATTAGTATTGTTATGAGTTGAACCAAACACCAGAAATTCTTTCAAACAGATTATATTTTTATGTTCATTTCTTTCCCTTCTACCAAAAATATTTGCCCATGTAAAACTCCAGTCTATTCTCCGGGGTCAATGTTATAGCATCCAACCAAATGGAGCATCAATATTGAAGAGCTTCTTTAGATCTTCATCTCCTATACCTCCTTCATTCTGCCCTCTGATTCAAGTCTTTTCTGTCTACTAACATCACAAACTCTCTTATTCAAATCAGTAACAAGTAGCCCCTTTTCTTTCTTACTTTCCCCCCCTCTTTTTTTAATCACCTAATGCTGCGCCAATACTGAAACAAATTGAGTAGGTGCCGAATTTGATTAAATGTGTATCACACAGCCCAAAAGAGAAAAGAGTTTGTAACAGCTGCAAAAACTTTGCTTGGTAGCATAGCAATTGTGGATTACATATTCATGTCTACAATGACTGCGGTAATATCAGATAACGAGTGCTGACGAGAATAGAATGTAGTTAAAAGCACTTAAGCATAATTCCCCTGCAATGCTCCTCAGTTGACTTTCTTACAATACATTCACTTTCTTCTTTTCCCTCTCTGAGTGCAGTCCTATGAAGCATGGTATTCCTATATGTTCAATGTTGATTCCTTCACTATATAACCTGTTTAAATTCATATTTCTGTGAAAATGTAGGAATGTTCCTTCAGAGTTAAGTGACTAGTATATCATGATGCGCCACTACAAGAAAAGTAATGCATAAAGGGGAATTTAGGACAACTTCAAATAAGTTCCTTAACTACAAATCTTTTAGCACATTCTCCCAAAACTATTGCAATTTTTAAAGGAAGAACTTGAAGGTTAGGTAGAAACCAGAAAACCAAATGTATATGGAGGTAAAATACCTTATGAAGGGTAAAGCAGGGTCTGCACAGCGAGTTCCTGAAGGGAGCCTTTCTGCTGAATTCGCAAGTGCACTTGCCAGACCATTTTGCCCAGCTGGTGTAATTAGAGGATAGTAAGATCTAAGTAAACGTGCAGCAGCACTCCATGCAGCAAGAGGATCTCCCGCACGAACAGCAGACAATAATATTTCCCTTAAGACCACCATTTGGAGGGTACTCCACTGAGACTCGAAGAGAGGTACAACCAGATTCTGATGTACTTTGCCCATATCAGAGTTGGCTGAACCAGCTTCCTTCTGCAGAAATTGAATATTTTGAAATAGAAAGTATGTCAGAACTTACTTTTAACACTCGAAAAATTTAAGGATAATTAACCAGACCCTAGTTATATGTGTACATGTCATTTCTGCTTTTCTTCTTGAACAATCTAATCTGACAGTTTTTTCATCATCAATTCAATTTCAGTGAAAAAGGAAAATCTATATCATATCTTCGCCATGGATTGATATCACTCATACTAACCATCTCAGATGTCTCGAATAAGGTTTAAACAAAAGATAGTTAACAAGGTCATATGTGCAAGACCAATGTTTTCTTGTTTTGAGCATTTGGCCAAAGACTTTTCTCTATGTGAGATTGCTACAGACTAAAACTAGCTTTGTTAGTTTCTGCAGAAGAAATCATGTGGTTATCTTGATAGGATTGAAGCACCGAACTGAAATAGTTCTAGTGGATATGGAAGTCAACAAAGTCTAATAATTAACAAGAGCCCATGGACCATGCTAGAATGAAGATCAACAAATAGTTATGGGGCTAAGCAGTCCAAATTCTTATAGGGACCTTGAAGATTGAACGAGTTTGAGAAACTAGGGATTAGAATTAATAGGATCTAATTCTATTGAAAATATCAAAGAGGCGATTGCAAAACAAAGATTTTTTAGGACAATGGAATTCCATTTCACAAGAAGTGGTACAGTTTACTCATTACTTAAGAATGGAGGGATAGGGAGCTTTCAGAGGCGAAAGGCCACAGGGAGATACCGTCTCGGATTCGTGGATATTCGATCGGGAAACCTCTAGTATGTGCTCTTTGGACTTGTCAAAATTAGCAAACATAAACATCTCAGTAGCTAAAGGAAGGAAAATCAATCGAGGCCCTATTAGTAGCAGCGAGTGAGAGAGGATTGGGGTCTGGAGAAACACAAACATGAAACCGTCTCCAATTGGGAAACCTCTAGTCTGTGCACTTTCGACTTTTCAAATTAACAAACTGAAACATCTCAGTAGCTAAAGGTAGGGAAATCAACCGAGACCACCTATTAGTAGAGGCTAGTGAGAGCGGAAGGGGGACTTGGAGAAACACAAACACGAAGCTGACAAAAGAAGTGGTCACCCCGAAGCACCATGTAACTTTCTCCAGTGGTCTCAAGCTCTTGCAAATGAACAGGAATGTGTTCCTCTGAAGGGTATCACATAAACTACGGAGCAATATACGTGACTTCAGTAAAACACAGGGGAAGCAAGGAAATTATTGTTGGATCTTAAGTGTGGTAGGAGGAGAAGAATAAGTAAAATAAAATAGCTTTAGTTGAATAGGACAGAAAGCAGAAATGTCTTTAGAAAAAGAGAATAACATGAGAAGTTACGAATACAAGCTACAAGTACGTGAGTGTTGACATATCGCCCTTAGATTGAGATGATTACAAATTGCTGCAGAAGTAATATGCAAAAAGCATATGCATAGTTGTAAATTCCCAATCAAGATAATGCATAGGTACTCTCCATGACATATACAACGCCCAAAGTGATTACTTACCCACACCCCCCCACACACACACACACACCACCACACCCAAAAAAAAAAAAACAAACAGAGCCCAAACTGGAACATACTTTTCTTTGAGAAGCATACATGAATATAATCATAAAAACAAACCCAGCTCCTTTGGTAGGCCAGAATAAAGTAACTTCTATACGTAGAATATATTTTACTCACACTGGATGAAGCATGTTGAATGGATGCTCTACTTTGCACACGATATGCTTTAGTTGTTATTGCCAACACTTGCATGGCACTAGTAGCAGCCAATCTATTTTCTTGTAGCAAATACAACTGAGCCACTTGCCTTGAGAAAAAGGCAGCTTTCCTGTGATAACCAAGGGTACCAAAGAGCCGAGCTATTTCGACATATAATATCAGTCTGTCACTGGCATCAATCAAAGATTTTCCACCATCTGCAGCAGCAGTCAACAACTCCACTACCTCCTTTGCCAGCTCCCGCCTGTCCATGGAAATGATTTAGAAACCAGCTTTACAGAGACAGCTGTTTTATCCAGTAGATTAACCTGACTAGCAGAGCCCAGGGGAAGTAAAATTCTAGAGCTTACTTCCTGTATACAGGTGATAGGAATGTTTTCTTTCTCTTTCTCGTTTTTTTATCATTCCATTTCAGTTATATCCAATCTTCACATCCTATAGGATATGGATGTTGATCAGTCCCTCATGCGTATTCAGACAATGTCTAGTTTTCAGGGCCTCAGTCAGATTTGAATCCCCACCCAGAAGATATCCTGATCCATTTTGGCTTCAGACTTACAGGTGATAGGAATGTTTTCTTTCTCTTTCTCGTTTTTTTTATTGTTCCATTTCAGTTATATCCAATCTTCACATCCTATAGGATATGGATGTTGATCGGTCCCTCATGCGTATTCAGACAATGTCTAGTTTTCAGGGTCCTCAATCAGATTTGAATCCCCACCCAGAAGATATCCTGATCCATTTTGGCTTCAGACTTTTAGATTGAATTCCATATATGAAAACTAGTTTTGAAGGACATTTAATAGTTTTCCACAAAATTTTCCCATTTGATTTAACTTCTTCCAATCAGATGATTTGGTATTAATTCTAGTCCACGTTCCATTCAACTTATCATCTTTTAAAATCACCCAACCACCAAAACCCTTCAGGATTCAAACTCGTTCTTTAAGCATAAGAGGTGCAGTAAACGCATTAGAAAAAAGAAACATCTTATTAACATAGGATAGGATTGTGGTCAATGCAGATCACTTTTCTTTTTTCTGGTTCTCCTCCTTCACCAAAATAGCGCACGTATAAAACTCTCTTACATATACATCAGTAATCATCAAAAACTAACTCCCAGGAAACGCATACACCAAAGTTTAACAAAACTACCTGCAGAGAAATCGAGCCAACTTTAGGGTAGCCTCAAGTTCAAAACTTAAAGGTGAAACCCTGCAGGCAAACAATGAAAAACATTACTCTCCTTGCAAATATAAACATATGAACATTAGTTGGCACCACATATTACAAATGACAGATCTTGATGAATAAGGTTAAACAACAGCCTGCATTCATTCTTCCATGAGCAAGATATTTTAAAGGACAAAGAAAATGTGATTAGCAAGAGAACGGACACATATAAAATTAGTATTGTATCACTTCATGAAGAAATTTTCAAGACCCAAAAAGGAGAGTCCCTTGTTTAGACATAAACATAAGTTTGACCTTATCCAGCATATCCAGCCATCCTTCAGCGCCTTGACGGAGAACAGTAAAACCAAAAAACCAAATTATGTGAAGTAGAAGTAGCACAGAAATATGAAGCACAAATAATATGAAGTAAAAACATCACCACAGAACAAAATTCAATATCCCTAAAGGTATTTATACACATATCATGCACAGTAAGAATAATTGTCTAAAGCTTCACGGAAACATGTCATATGCACTACCTTTGCATGTTCATATAAGGTTATGAGTTATGCAAAAAGAAGGAACACAAAGCAGTAGAAGAACTGAATGGTGACTTTTGCCAAATGATTAGTATGCATATGCTTAGTTTTCTATTTATTGTAAAATTTCATATTTGTGTCAATCACAACATATGAACTAGAACAAGCACATGAAATAGGAAGCACAAATAAGAACCATTTTATAACAACATCACTTATAAGATGACAAATGAATCTATGAGCACGGTTAGCAGAAGAAATATTTTGAGTGAAGCTCCGGTTCTCTATTTCAAATCTCAGATCAAACAGAGGAAGAAATCTAACACGCCATTCATTCATCTTATTTTAAAGGAGATGTAGCCCAGCCAAACAAGGTACATATATTTGATAGAAGAGGAAATTGCACAACTTTAGAAGTTAAATCGAAGAGTAAACATGCACAGTAATCAAAAGAATGAAAGAGGGACTACCTCTGGGCAGTTTCTTGTATAAATGATTTTCTGTAGTGCAAAATTACACTGTTATATCGGTACTTGACTTCTTCCTCAAGGAGTGGATCCTTTTGGCCCATACGATCTATCTAGTAATAGAAAATAAAGGAGAAGCATAAGAATGTCCACTAAGCTCAACCCTTAGTGAACCAAAAGATCGTGAAAATCAAACTGAAAGAAAAATATGGAAGCTACAACATTCATGCAGACAACAATAAAATCTCTGGATCCCTCATTAAGTTTGAAAAGAGTAGAGGTTGATGTCCACAGGAAATATTTCAAAAGTTACATCTTATTTCACTCCCTTTAAATGCTAGAGCGGTAGAGCCTATACAATTTCTTACTCATATTATTATATTGGCGTACGATGCCTTTAGACAATGCTTCTTGACCTCATTGACTACCAGGAGTTAAATGAGTGGTAATTCACTGATAACTAGTCTATATTGAACCATACGGCATAATCATACAAAAATTGTCCTACTCCATTGGATGACAAACCAAATTAGGATAGAGTTGCTCTTGATAAAAACAATTCCTGAAAACATTGAACTTAACCAGCTATTGCTTATTCATGACATACAAAAGGCAATATATTCAAGTTTTATCCATCTTAGTTCAGACCAACTATAACCTGCCATCCATTGCTATCATTTATATCAATAACGTTCTTCATTTTCTATCTTTAAAAGGTTCTTCTCCCAAAATGCCTCAAAATCTCAGATACATATTCACTACTAAAAATTATTTGCAAACAAGTCAACTTGGACCACCTTAAGATAAAATTTGCTTTGCATTTTCAAGAAAAAAGAACAGGAAAAATGAAGAGAAAGGAAATAACCAACTAATTTATTCTTCACTTGACCTAGTCAGCGCTTACCAGCAGGGCACACACGCTACCCTCCATTGCTCCTGCATACCAGAAAAAATCCCCCGTCAACCTTGCAAGTTCCAGTGCTGTAGAATAGTGGGCATTGGCATCCACCGGTGATCCTGCCAACAAACAATAATCTCCAATGGTTTTCTGTGCCCTACCAAGTCTTCGTTTCTTTGCCTTGATCACCTGATAATTTTCAGTTGAAAGAATAAAATTCAACAAATTAAAAATACTGTGAGAACTCATAAAAGGAACAAATATACTTTAGGACACCTAAAATATAAACCTCCTCTGAGCTAAGATTAGTTTGAGAATCTAATGGCGTCTTCAGAATAGTTCCTCCGGATTCTGCCTGTAGTACCCAATTCTCAAATTTCATTAACAATGAGGCAGCAAGATCTTGCATCATTGTCTGCAGGTGGAATTCCTGAGTTTGTCGATCAGCAGGGGGAAACAAAATCAGGTTACTCCCCTTGTGGCTGTCATCCTCTAGCTGCAAAACCAAATAAAATGTTACCACTTCACATCAATATGCAATACAATCAAAACGGTTCAGACCTTCTGTCATATTCCTTGTAACACTACTCTTTGTAACACACTCGACTTGAATAATGGAAACTTTCACTCATATAACTGATAAATCCTATATATTAAAAAAGTTATAATTACAATAAAACCTCTACAAAGTAATACTCTATATAAGAATAACCTCTTTATAGTAATAAAAAATTATGGTCCCAATTCGGGACCAGTTATAAATAAGAATAAACTCTACATTGTAATATTCCGTGATTGTTTAGGATCATCCTTAAGAAATTTACCTTCATATAGTAATAAAATAATATTAAATATTAAATATATTTATATATCTTTATAAAATATTAAGAATTATCAACTATGTTACGTTAAACTTAAAATGATATGAAATATTTATATAAAGTTGTAATGTACGTATATTTGTTATTTTAAAACTCATGATTCTTATATATAATTTAAATTCATGTTTTTAAAATAAGAAGAAACAGAATTCGAAGTGTCGTATAATGTATATTAGTTATTTTTTAAAATCATAAAATTTTATATGTATATCTCTATTTAAGAATAACCTCCATATAGTAATATTTTTCTCCGTATAGAGATTTTACTGTAGTAAATCTAGATCGCAATTAAAATGGCAAGAAAACAGCATAAATTAAAAGGAGAAAAATGTTGAAATTCACATCAGTACAACAACAAAGCCTCAATTGCAAGTAATGGAAGAATTCCGTGTTAACATCCAACACCATACTCTCTATCCAAGTCAAACAAACTCAGTTATATTACTTGTAACACTCCTCTTTGTAACGCAATACTCAAATAATGTAAAATTTTATTCATATATCCTAAACTCAAACTAATAAAAAACTTCATAATACTAATTAGAATGTTACCGAAGATCTCAACCGCACTAAATCATAAATAAAAAATAAAATGACAAAGAGAATCGAATCGAACCTGAGAATCGCCAGGACAAAAGGAGAAGCAGCGTTCGACAAGCGAAGAAGAGTAAGGTTTACAAGCGGAAGCAAAATGCTGAGCGACATATTGTAGATCCGGAGATGAAGGACAATGAGAAATTCCAATAACCGCTAAAATCTTCCGATTGGACTGAAAATCCTCCCAAGGACTAGGTGGAGATCCGCCGATGACGAATTTGAATCGTATATTACCGGAATTATCAGTCCAAGGTTGATTAGCAAAAGGCGATTTCTGATGCTCAGTATAGAAGGAACTGATTGATGAGAGTGAAACGGACTGGTGACGGAGTAACATGGAAGTGTAGTCACGGAATAGAGATGACGGAATTGCTCCGATCGGTAAAACTGCTACTCGGATCATACAACTCGTTTCTATGCTCACATCTGGCTCCATTTACTGAGAACACTCGATGAATCTCTTATGCGAAACTGAAGAGAGTACCTGTGTTTATGTAATAATTTATACGAATTTTCGGTGTTTTTTCCCAGCAAATTGAAGCTTATATATGTACTTAAAAAAATTGTCGTAAATAGAAACAATTTATCAACAGAGATAAAGTCCTAAAGATTGTTTTTTAATTTTAAAATACTCAAACAATTTACGTTTGGTGTGTAAAGTCCTTCCGTCCAAAAAATCATTAGTTAAGTGTTAAGTCAAATTTTTTTCCAAGTCAATGCAAAAACTTCATGGGCATTTTAGGAACTCTATATTTAAAATAACATCTCATTCCCCATCTCCATCCATTCAGCCCAGCCACACCCTCCACCACAAACGCCCACAACAACAACAACAACAACAATAGCATAACCCATTAAGTCCCCAATAATTGGGGGTATGGGCGGGGATAGACGGGATACAGACCTAACCTTTGTCAAACAAAGTGGCTGATCCCGAGGATACCACCTAAAGCAGATGTATTGGAGACTAACCTAACCTTTGGCAACAAGTGCACAAAGTGGTTGCTCATATAATACACATGTAACAATGGTCCCCTATGCCGTCGCGTTTGCTACAGAATCATGCCCTCAAATCAAAGCCAAAAGGCATCAGAGAAGGCAGACCCAAGAACCATTTTGATTTATGCGCACATCACCATGCTTCTTTCATTCAGCATCCAGAGCATTAGTGGTGCACAATCACCACAAACGCCCATTACCATAAATTTATTTTCCGGGCCAAGTTCTACTAGCAAATAACCCCGGCATTCAAGGTGATCGATCAACCTTGTAAATGACTAATATGTATAGAAAAGAAAAAATCAGAAAAAGAAAATAAAGTTTAAAATTTAAACAAAAAGCACCAACCTGGCTGAGGAACTCACAAAATTTTGGCAATCTCTATTCCTTCTGGGAAAAGATCACCACAGCACCAATTTTTTCTGAGATCGTTAAAGGCACGTTACCTGTTATCACTGAGATCCAATCAAAGGCACTGATAAGAAGATAATTTGGCAAAGGAGATCAGTACTACTTCTCCAATCCAATCCACAAAATTTCTAAGCAACAAATAAAAATTCAAATCATGAACTGCATATAAAGCTCCTAATCACACAAATTTAGTAGAAGATAAACACAAACAGAAATTATGGGGAAATAATCAAGAATACTAATGAATTTAAGAAACCCATAAGAAAAAAAAAAACAAAAGCCCAGAACAATTCTAAATCTAAGAAAACAACAAAAAAGTCAAAATTGAACAAAACCCAGAACAAGAAACAACCTATGCATTTAGAGGATTTTTTTCTTGATCATTCATATATGAAAAAGGCGATTCTTGAGAGGAAAAAATAAAAAATAAAAAAAGATTTGGAGTTTTGATGATGAATCTGAAGACCTAATGATGAAGGAATTTGGGGTTGATTTAGAAGTAGTAAAGAATTTCGATTGAGGGTAATAGAAAAATGGACATTTTGGAGTTTTGATATTTGAAATTTTGTTTAGCAAGGAGGGATTTGGGTTGGGAGTGTGGGAGGTGGTAATAGGAGAAATAGGGATTTGGGTTGGGGATGGCGTCAGGAACGGACAGAAGGAACAGGGGGAAGTGGTGTGGTGTGGAGTGGAGTGGAGTGGAGTAGGGTGGGGATGGGTGAAAAGTACCATATTACCCTTCAAATTTTGTTTTGACTATATTTTTTTTCAAAATTTATGTTGACTGTAATTTTTTAGACGAAAGGAACTTACATACTAATGTTAAATTGTTTAGGAATTTTTAAGGATCTTGCGTGCAATCTGTAAATTGGTTCGGGACTTGTAACACCAATTTGCCATAATTTTTCCCATAACTTTAAAAAGTTTTAGCAAAATGGTTAAAAAAAATTTCGATTTTGATTTTTTAATTTTCAATTAAAAAATTGTAAAGTTTTTTATTCTAAATTTGTATAAAGTATTAATATTACCCTTTTTATTCAATTCTGCTATAAATTTGGACAAAAGTAAGCTACTTGATTCTCATATGACCAAATTCGGAGGAATTTCATAATATAAAAAAATTCGAAGGAATTTTGAGAAAAAACATATTTCTGACCAAAGACAAAAATTGATATAAACGTATAATACTAATTTTTTTTATCTCATTAAGCACATTTTCTTAAAGGTTAAAATTTGTTCTTTATAAAATGCCTCTGAACTTAATTATGTATTCTTATTCCGTCTAAATTTAATAACGAAAATAGATAAAATATCAATATTATACTTAAGTAAGAAGAGGTAAGAGTCAATGACTTTACATTCCTTAATTAATAAAAAAAAATCAACTTTTCATTCCTTTAATTAATAATACAGTACAACCTCTATACATTAATACTCTCGGAATCGAAGAAAAATATTACTATATGGAGGCTATTATTAAATAGAGACTTACATATAAAAATTATAATTTAAAAAAAAATAATATACATCATACGACACTCGAAAATGTGTCCCTTCATATTCTAAAAACATGAATTTAAAAGATATATAAGATTTATGAGTTTTTAAAAAAAACAAATGTACGTACATCATACAAGTACATTATGTATATTAAATTTAGAAGATTCATTAATATACATACAATATATAGGAAATGTAAAAAAAAAAGTACGTATATCATGTATGCATTTAAAATATTCACTCATGTATACTGTATTTTTTAAATGTTTTTTCGTTTGTTTTCTTTTTATTATACATATATAAATGCTAGCATAATCATAAATTTCATTATTATTTTAAATCATACATTTTATACTTCAAGCAAGTCATGATACCTAAAAATAAAGGAACTCAAATCACTAAAAGTATTTGTGTCGAGTTGATTAAAATGAAAGAAACTAACCCAAATTGAAAGCAAAAAATATCTTGCAAAATGGTTAAAAGATACCCATAAGTTTAAGTTGTTATTTTATATAGATATATAAATATATTTAAAATTTAATGTTATTTTATTACTATACGGAGGTAAATTTATTAAAGATGATCCTCAAAAAAATTATTACAATATAGAGTTTATTCTTATTTATAACTGATTCCGAGATGGGACCAAGATTTTTTATTACTGTTATTCTTATATAAAGTATTACTATATAGAGATTTTAGTGTAAAAAAAAATCGACAAAAGTTTAAGTATTGAGACATTTTACTTTTTTTTTATCAGGTCCCCTAATAATAATTGTAGGACTAACTAAACTTTAAGTCCCAACTCTCGCCGTTAGCTAGAGTAACACAGTTTGACGGCATCAATGGCCGACTCTGATAATCCCGTCCTGCTTCGTCTTCACCAAGCTCTTTCCTCATCCTCCAACGACGTAATCCACCTTAATTGCTCTTTTATTTCGATTAAATTAATTTAGTATTCTAAATAACGTTTTCTATTGCAGAAGCTTCTTCATTTCCTCAACTCCATCTCCGATTCCGTTGAAGAAAATGATGATAACGACGACGACTTGGATAATAATGCCTTTCAAATCCTCTCCGAGATTCATCGCTACGTCTCTGCTTCTACTCTTGACCAGGTGATTACCTTCTGATTACATTTTCATATGTACATATATTTTTCTCTCTCGATCAGTAAACTTTTACTATCTCGGGTCGTTTAGAACATATAACGAAAATTAATAAAACAAAAAACAAATACTTTATTAGTCAAAATATCAATATTACTCCCTCCATTCCCTATTAATTGTCATTTAGGAGATATCTAGGTATCCAAATTAATTGTCGTTTAAGGTTGTTTTATTAGTTGTCAACAATTTATTTCAATTATACCCTTAACATTTTCCTTTCTTTATGACGTAGAAGTGAGAGAGAGGGAGGGTGGGGGATAATATTGGAAGTTTAGGTGGAAAGGACAACTTCCTTAATTTTCTCAAATTGTCTAAAGAGTCTTATATTTAGGAATAGAGGGAGTATTATCTTCAAATGACTTGTATACCACTTATTCTATTTAAGAGAGTAATAATATTGATATTTTAATTTAAAAACATCTTATTTGTTGCTTCCTTATTTTTCGCTAAATGTCCTAAATGACTTAATAATGTAGGTAGTATTTTATTTTAGTGTATTATATCTAAACTATTTCTTCGAGCGGCTTGTTTTGTGGCAAATTAGTGTGTAGGCTGTGGTTTCTTTGCACATTTCGCCACTCTTAAGGATAATTCTATCAATTCAAGTACTTAAGGACAGCATACACTGTGTGTATGATCAAATATTCTAGTTATACATATACTAAAATAAAAAAGTTCACTGATAGAAAGAGAAATAATAGTTTTGTTCAAGTTCGTTAATAATTTTGGTGTTAGGGTATGATTAGTTTTTTAATATGTTTGATAATTCGTTGTGTCACTGAAGCAGGAAGTTGTGGATTCTCTGTCATTTGAGTTACCAAGGCCAGTGGCTAGGTTAGGCTGTGCATCAAGAAGATGCTTAGAGATGGCAGAAAGTATTGTGCATTGCCTTACCGAAAAGTGCAATCCGCGTGATATGCTTTCCTTTCTTTGTGGGGTATCCTAGTTCAATCTGTTCTCAAGCTTAGTTTTAATTCTTCTTTTATTTGTTCTATAAAAGTCTTTTTTTTATTTTTTATTTATTTGATTCCTGAATTAAAGTTGTCTTTTGTTTTAATTGAATGAAATTTGCTAAACGAATTATTGCCGGTGAAATGTACTTGAGGCCTCCTAATATGAGCAAGGAATCAAGACTAATTTTTTTGTCTCAGTTGGTAGGATTTGTACTAATAGAATTTACAAGAAGGAAGTAACAGCATAAAGTGATTTATTATGCTTGAACCGTGAGAAGTTGAGATCAGGAAATATTAGTAAAGCATTTGTAAGTCATGTTGTTAGGATAGATTAACTTGAATCAAGCTAGAAGGATCAAATTAAAATCCGCAGTTCAAACTAGTATAGGTATACTTGAATAAGAATCTTGGGACCAGTTCAAATTAAGTTCGAGTCAGTTGAGTTCGATATTCCTTTTGTCTATTTGACTATGTCAACTTCTAATGCAACATTTTACTACATTTTTAATAGTGTTCTAGATATTTCTCACTATGCTTCATCCATATCTCGTTTCACAAATCTTATTTTAAATTGACACAGGCATTGGGTTCTCCTGGTGAGAGGTTCAAGCTACCCAATTATTTTGCTCCATTATTAAGCAGCTTTCCAAAAGGTAATAATGTCAATAACTGACTGATTACATGGCAATCAAGGATGAGCTAAACAACCTGATAGTTAAGGGCATGTAGAGGCTGGAATTTTACATTCATCTAGCTCATGGATTTGTTTCCTGTTGTCAGCTTTTGTTTCAATTCGGAGACGGAAATTTGAACAAGTAAAAGCAGCAATTCCTGTTATTCTTAATGTTTTCAAGACTGTATCCTTAAAGTTAGATGATGAGGAGACAGATCCTCAGGATTTATACCACACAGCAATTCAGATTGCTGATTCCCTAAGAGCTATTTGCATGAAGTTGGTTGGTGAATTTTTTTTTTTTTTTTTTAAATTTACTTATTAACTTGGAATGCTTCTATTTGAGATCATTTCATAATCCATTGTGCTCCTGACAGATACAACTTTATGTGGCAGGAAGGCACAGATAAAGAGAAAGTCTGTGCTTTATTGGGTCTTTATGTTCTGGAAATCATGGTTAGTACACTTTTATTTAACACCTTTGTATTACTGGTTTAGCTCTCCGGTTTTTTCTTTATGAGATTGTTGTTCTTGATATATAGGCCCTCATTTCAATGGGAATGAGACAGAGAGTTTCATGCGCCCTTCCCTTGGTGATAGAGCTGTCACAGTTTCTCCAACATTGTGGTTTGTCATACATTGGTTTGATAGTGGGTTCTGATGTAGATAAACTTGCTGATCTCATCATGGGAGGTATACTTCATTTAAAAGAAAATAAGGTGAAAAAATATTACTTTCTTGTTTCCTTTGTCACCTGATATGCTCAGTAAATGCACAGATGATAATGATGCTTATCTGAGTTGTTTCTCTGATATCCAACATGGAGCATCACTCTCAGGTTCTATCTGGCAGTTGTTTTCTTTTTGCATTTCAACCTGTTAGCTTATGTAGTGGGGATGTTTATATTTTCAGAAGTTTCCTTTATTTACTTGTCATTTGAAATTTTAATACAGTTATTTGGGGCTACAAGTCGAATGAGGTTGCTGCAGCAGCTGAGGCAGATATTACAGCAGTTAGAAATGAACTACTATGTAGCCAGACTAAAAGATGGCAAGCAGTTGGCATGTTAAAGCACATATTCTCTTGTGTGAATTTGCCATGGGAATTGAAGCAGCAAGCCATTGACTTCTTGCTTGGTATAATGGATGGAAATATGCCCCTGACATCTCCTGACGGAGATGTAGACTGCTCAATATATGCTACTTCGATTTATGCGGCATTGCAGGTAACCCTTGCAAGCCATAGTAACAGTTACAGGGTGCAATTTCTTTTTTGTTACTGACCGTCAAATAAATAGGCCATTCAAGGGGTAATTATGTATGCATCAGATGTAATGCTGCGGAAGAAAGCTTTTGCTGCATTAAAAAAGGTTGGTTTTTACATCTCTCTCTCTCTGTGCTGAAGCTGTTGATATGTTGTTATCATAATGTTTTGCCTAATAGAGCAGCCTCTTGTTTTGATCAATAAGCCATCTTTCATTCAATGAGAGACACTGCATATTATGAGCCTTTTCTTTTGGTTTCTTGGTTACTTCTTAGAAATTAAAATGTTAGATCAGAATAAGTATGTGGTTTCTGACTCTGCACAGAAAAAATATTAACTCTGAAGAGATCTTGTTCTGTAGTATGCTTATTTCATGTGTCACTTCACATGTCTAGGTACTTGCAGATATTCCGAGTTCCACAAGATTTGATCTTTTGAAGGCATTGGTAACGAACAGTGACTCTTCCTCCATGGTGAGTGTTTATCAGCTAGTACTTTTGCAAGTGCTGGCTATTTTGCTTTAGTCTTGTGTTGGACCACTTCTTAAACTATGCTTCTGTCCATCTAGCTCTTCAACTTTTGGACTATTGAAACATAATTTGTTTTATGCAAAGATTGCAGTTCTTTTAGACTGTGTTAGGGCGGAAATGCAAACTGAAATTACAAAGAGAACTGAAGGAACAAATGGAGTTTTAGAAGCAGGAAATGGAAACTTTCAAGATGCATGTTTTTGCAGTGCCAGTGTCCTTGAATTGGTGGAATTGGTTTTAAGGCCTCCTAAGGGAGGGCCTCCATCTCTTCCCGAATACAGTGATGCAGTAAGATTCTCTCTTCTATTCGCCTCCTTCCCCCAACCAATATCCTATTATCTCTATAACCAATTTATCAATTTGCTTCATTCTGCTATGAATTGTTAAATGTATTATCAGAAAATGAACAGATGTACTTCCTGAGATTGCTATTTATGAACCCCGATTGACGGATGGAATGAATTAAATATCTTATGCCTATTTTTTCTCTTTTTTGTTGGTGAATAAATATCCTTATCTAATTTACTAGTGTACGATTTTGGCTTAACCTTTTGCTTTTACTTGCAGAACGTTTCATTGATGTATGTCGTTTTTTTGTGTTTCAGGTTCTATCTGCTCTTAATCTCTACAGATTTGTTTTTATCACAGAGTCAACCGGTAAAGACTATTCTTCTTTTTCGGAATGATGGATAACATGTCTTATACGGGTGTTTTGCATTCAATGTTTTACAATTCGTTTTTTAGAGTCAGGTATTAAAGAACATTATGCTCTAATGTGATCGAAATCATAACGAGATTAGTAAAGTGAGAATGATATGAACATCACGACTACACGTGACATTAGTCATTTGTGTTTCGTTTCCAGTTCTTTCTCTTGAATCATGGCTTGTCTAAGGTCATGAAATTGTCAAAAGAGACTTGCCTCAGTGGGTGCAAGATCTCTGCCCACACTGCTGTCGTGGGTTCAACACCCGGCATCGACCGGTCCTCTATTCCCCTTTCAAAGAAAAAAAAAAAGTGATGAAATTTTGATTGCTCTCAAGATATGAGCACGGAAACTCAATGTGATTCATCTAACTCAACTGATACATGAAACAGGGAAAACCAACTACACGGGTGTGCTTTCAAAAGAAAGCTTGAGGAAGGCCTACCATGAGTGGCTTCTACCTCTGCGTACACTGGTGACTGGAATTGAAGCTGAAAATCAAAAAGATTATGACGAACTGGCATCTGAAATATCATGTGCCTTGAACCCAGTGGAGTTTGTCTTGCACCGGTGCATTGAATTAGTTGATGAACAACTGCAGCGTTCTTCATAGGTCATTGCCAACAGTTATAGTGCTAACTCTTTGAAGAAATTTTGTACCCATTTTTACTACTGTCATTGTATACTGTTTGCTTGTATTTATAGCGAGTATATTGGAATGTTTTGAGAGGAAAAAAAAATGGGATTTGATAGGAAAACACAACCCAAGAGATTGTCAACGACATTCCAAAAAAAATTTAGTGGTAAAAGAAGAGGAATATATTTCTTTTTCTTACACCAACCGCAGTCCAGAAAGAACTAAAATTGGATAAAGAAGTTGAAGAAAAAAATCAACGAAGACCTATGAAATGTCAAAAGTCCCTGCTACTACTACTAGTACATATATCTAACAGCTAACAACTTCTATTATACTACGATCGTAGATCTTCTTCTCAAGTAGCTGGCCGGCCCTCCTAGAGCACAACCATCCTTGCATCTGGTGTCCTCAGCTTTAAGAAACTCCCTCTTCATACTTTACAAACAAGTCCAAGTCCCTCAGCAAGTGCACCAATAAGCACGGTGGTCACTTGCTGATTCGGAAAAGAGAGGAAGAAATGAATATGTAGAAGAATGCTCAGCTGATTCCATAGAGAATTCTGGGAGCAGTAGTATTTTCTTCCTCTGACGGTATCATGTTTAGATCAGGTAGAATGAAGCCTCTTTGCTGAGCTGTGTCCAGAACCTTCTTATCAACTCTGCTGGAGCAAGATGATCCACATTCGTCGAGCGTTGCATTTCTTGGCAATTGCTCGGAGGGACAGGCAGGCTCACCACTAGTTGATGTTTCCATCTGGTTGCTTCGGCTGGGTAACGCCTGTACGTTATTAAGATCTAACTGCAAAACCCATCAAGGAAAAATGACTTTCTTGGACATTGGTAGCGCAACTAGTAATAAACAGAGAAGATTGAAAACCAAGAAAACAAGCAGACAGAATGATGGAAGATTACCTTAATTCTCTTGAGATTCTCTCTCCTGACCTTTTGTTCCTCAATCGTGACGTGCATTGATGCCAATTCCTAGTCAAACCCAAAACCAGGAACAAGAAATTCGAGACAAGTATAAGTGATGATGTATGGGGTACAGAGAAATAAGATGTTACTTAGAAATGTAAGAGACAGGACATACCTTTGTCAGATTAACTCTCTCCTTTAAGAGGAAATTCTCTTCCTCTTTAAGCTCGGAAAATGTCTGTGAGCAATCATCAATCCATCTCTGTTAATATTGACCAAATTCATCTCAAGAAGAAGAAAAACAGAGGAGAAAAGAATAAATTTTTGGACAATTGAGGAGGAGCCCAAGTTACCTTCTTCTTTCTTGATCTCTTGCAACTGATAGTGGCTGCTTCGTTTGCATAAGAAATCTGTTAACAAGCACAGATCATACATCAAAATTAGATAAGACGATGATGAAGGAGAAGAAATACTATCTCCATTCCATAAAATTAATAGTATACATGTTTTATATAAGACAGAGTAATATTGATATTTTGACTAATAAAGTACTTGTTTTTTTTCTTCATTTATTTTTTTTACTAAGAGACAGTTATAGTATGGGATTCAAATGAAAAAGAAAAAGAAAAACCATAGAATATGTAAAATCAACAACTAACAGAAGAAAAAAAAAATGAGGTGGAAAAGAAAGAGGAAACATGGAGTCATATTCAACAACAATAGTACTTTGTAATAAACAGAACATCCAAACCCAAGAGGAAGGAAGTACACGAAAGAAGAACATCCTTTTAATTCTCCCAATTCCAAACCCCCCAGCTGCTGCTGACCTCACGTGACTTTTGGGGGCATTTTCGTCCATTCACCCACTCATTTTCATTTTTTCCCACTAAATTCAATACAAAACCACCACATATTTTTTTTAATAATGCCCCCGACGACGGCGGCCCGGCGACAGATCTGCCGCCACAACCACAAAAAAGTAAAAAAGGAATCGGCGGCTAAGAGGAGGCCTTCGAGGGGCAAACTGGTAAAATTGCTATGAGAAATTGGCTGGAGACTTGAAGTTTTTGAAGAAAGGAATGTCCAAGAAGAACGAGGACAATTTGGTCAATAAGCACATTAGACTCTACCACTCTTCTTCACAACCACGACGGCGACGCCATCCTGAGACCTGACTTTTCATACAGATCAGGATTCTTATAAGGCCGGAAAGATGACGTCACCGT
Organism: Vinca minor; assembly: GCA_026122235.1. Classification (NCBI taxonomy): domain Eukaryota; kingdom Viridiplantae; phylum Streptophyta; class Magnoliopsida; order Gentianales; family Apocynaceae; genus Vinca; species Vinca minor. The sequence continues at coordinate 7,851,449 of JAOCZM010000040.1, read as the reverse complement.
CGGAAACCACGGTTGTTTTCAGGATGAAATAGAAGAGATACTTGAGAAAGCTGACGAAATGGTCAAAATAACCGAATCAGCGAAATTGGAATATGTTGTGGCGGTCGGCGGCGGAAACCTAGAGAAGTGAGGGAGGAGAGGAAGATGATACAAACCTTGGATCTGGATGGATCGAAGGAGAGGCATCGGCTAGAGTCAGAGCAGTCGTCGTAAACGCCGTCGCTGGGTGAGGCAGCTCCGCCACCGCCGCACCATGATAGCGGAGTGGTAGGACTACATCTCGTGGTAGATGTAGTGGTGGCGGATGAGTCTAATAATTTCTCAGCCGCCGCCGATGCAGTGGCTGTTTTTGTTGGCGGCGGTGGCGGTGGCGGTGGCTTGGACCTCGACCTCCGGTGTCCCCATCCGTTCGGCAAAGATAGTAGTGAATTAACAACAGGTGTAGGTTTAGCCACCACCGCCAGCGGAGGCTCGGATGATGATGAAGAAGACTGGTGTTTGAGGCGAAAAAGAAGCTCCACCACGAGGGAGTCGTCGGATAACGCGGTGGTCACCCACTCGTCCTTCATATTCTCCAATTATAGAGTGACCGGATTTTGACGACGGCGAGGAGGAGATGCGGTGGTGGGAGTTTTTTTTTTTTTTTTGCTAAGTACGGTGGACGGTGGTGGGAGTTAAGAAGAAGAGGAAGGTGACGGAGAGAGCAGGGGGTGGTATTTATATATAGCAGCTCTACGAGGAGAGGATGATTTGAGGAAATTGAATGAATGACTTGTTTGGTACATTTTACTATCAATAAATAATTTTTAATTATTAAAAAAAAACTGGTAAAGATTGCTTAAAAAAATTATTATATTCTACGAGACATAATTGGTGACTTTTAATTAATGAGATTATCTGCCTTATTTTATCAATTTCTCCGGTCATGTGATCGAATCTTAATTGATATTGTCGATTTTTAAAATTATATTTGTTTTTTAATAAATTAATTAGACTGATATATTAGATGTTGAAAACAAAAATTTAAATATAGAGTAATGAGGTGTTAGTTACTATCATAAAATTACCTAACTCTTTGTTTCATTCATTTTCGTTACTTGTTTTTTAAGTTTTATATTTGGGAATATGGTAAATAATATCTAATTTATGAGGAACAAAACATATTATGTTTGCTTTGCATATAAGAATAATTAGAAGTAATTCCTATTTTTGTGTCCGCCATATAAGGTAAGTTAAAGGGATAGGAATCATCTATCCCTATTTAGATACTCATATCCCTATTTAGTTTCTCCATCCCTCTCTCACTAATAAAAAAATAACATGTATTAAATTTTTAATCAAAAAATTATAACGTAAAATAAATAGTTGAACTCATATTAAAAAAAATATACGTGTCAAATATTTATTCGTAGAGACACAGAAGGGGACAAACGATATTTTACCAAGTTAAAGAGTTTAATTGAGCCAACAACGGTTGTCCTCATCGGAAGTTATTGTATTTTTCTAATTATGATATTCTTTTTTTTTTGTTGGTAAATAAAAATTTGGGTGGGTTCGATTCTGGTCACCATCACGGGATCAGGGCAGACCATAGATCGCTTATAAGGGTACTTACAGATAGGGATGAAGCCAGAAATTTAATGTTGGGGGGCAAAACTGCAACAGTATGTTAAACTACATATAAAAACGAAAAAAAAAAATCTTGAGGGCGAAACTGATAAAACTTTTCGAACTACATATAAAAATTTTATACTTAATAGCATTTTTAAAAATTTCGAGAGGCAATCCCCTGTCTTCGTCTCTGCTTACAGATCATTTATCAACACAATTTTCACGTCGGCAGCGGGAATTGAACACTTAACCTTTGATATTCTTTTTTTTTATTCTTTTTTTATTTTTATAACTGTATAGTTATGAGATTGAAGCCTGTTGCTTTCAAATTCACCCAAAAAAAAAGGAAAAAAGAAAATATGTTGCTTTCAGAATATAAGTTAGCCCTTTTCGCATTTTTTTTTCCGTATTTCTGAAAAGTAATGAGTCGAGCTCTAAAGGTCCCACATCCTCATCTTTAAAATAATAGAGGATTTAAATCGTAAAATATATTTTAACTGAGCCACTTCTATCTTTGAATGGGTTTCAAGATTTTTATTATGTTCTGATAATGGATTACATATTGTGCAGAATGAAGGGGATCGGTTTTTAAAATTTGCAGTTACAGTATTATGATAGGAGACAGTATGAATGTTTAGGAACAAACTCATGCATGAACAAGAAATCCGAGATTGGCAGTCTATCACAACATCAATTGAAGAAAAGGAAGCTCTATATTGGAAGGCAACTTTGTATAAGACTAGTACCTTTAAGATAACATGTGGGCGTGGATATCGCCTTTTTGTGTAAGAGTACCTTGAAGATAAATAGTTCTTTTTGGAATCCCCCTCATGAACTTTGTAAAATTAATTTTGATGCAACTTGAGACCGTAATACCTCCACTTTATGTGCATGTATTTTGACAAATGATTAGGGACAAGACCCTAGGAGTTTGGACCAAAAAAATCCGAGGAATCCTCATCCTTTGTTGATGAAACAGAAGCAGCAAACCTTTGCTTTGCTATAAGTGAAGATATCCAGTGCCTTTAATTTGATAATTGAAGGGGATGCTCTATTCGCGATCCAAGCCCTTTTGGGTGTTAAGGACATGGAATGTTGGTAGAGCAGAGTTGCTACTTTGAAAGGGAGAGAATATCTCAAAAAGCACGACAATTGGAAGATGGCATTCATACTTAGAATTTGCAATTCGTTTGCACATAATCTGGTCAAGTGGGCAAAATGTAATAATCATATTGGCTATATTCCCCCGATTTGTATCTCCTTACTATCTAGCCATAATTGTAATAGACTAGACTTGAATCAAGGCTCAAGCTTAATAGGAATTTTGTCAAGTTCTTATGTCAACTCAATTATTAATGGTAGCTAAGGCATTATTAAGAAGGAAAAAAAACACTTTACTTTTCTTACAAATTGAATAAAAAAATTGAAGCTGAATCCAAAAGTATTAGATTGAGGATTAATCTAGATTGAGTATGACTCCAAGGCTAAATTGAGTTCGGAACTGAAAAAAATCAATTCGCACTAGTCCATATTCACATCAAGCTCAACATGTTTCCTTTCTTTTTTTTGGGTCAAGACAACCTATTCACAATCATCTCGCAATAATAATTTTATCTTGATTCGAAAATAAGTTATTGTCATTTTTAATTAAAAAAAAAAAAATAAATGCAAGTAGTTATTGAATTGATCCTCTTGCAATCATATGTGTGGACATTTTCTCCTCCTTCCATTTGGACCTCAAATTTCACCCAAAACCTCCACATTTCCTGGAACAATTTCCCATCTCTTTAGAATTCCATACCTCATTCCATGCACTACTTTCCTTCTGATGTTTCTGATCATCATCTTCAGATCTCAAATACAAACTCTCTCATTTATGGATCAATTCCAGAAATGGGTCGTGATCGTGATTTGTTTTTTATTTTCGCAATACGTCGTCGTTGTTGATGCATTCTATCTGCCTGGTAGTTTCCCACACAAATATGGAGTGGGAGATCAATTATCGGTGAAAGTAAATTCATTAACCTCTGTAGAAACAGAGATCCCATATGGCTATTACACCATGCCTTTCTGTAAACCATTTGAAGGTGTTAAGGATAGTGCTGAAAATCTTGGAGAGCTTCTGATGGGAGACAGGATCGAAAATTCGCCTTATCGGTTTAAAATGTACGTTAATCAAAGTGAAATATTTCTATGTACGTCTGACCCTTTATCCCCAGATGAATTCAAGATCTTTAAAGAAAGGATCGATGAAATGTATCAGGTTAATCTAAATCTTGATAATCTTCCTGCTATTCGGTATTTGTATAGGGATGGATTTTTAATCAGATGGCGGGGTTATCCCATTGGTACTAAAGTAGATGGTTATTATTACGTTTTTAATCATTTGAAATTCAATGTTTTGGTTCATAAGTACGAGAGGACTAATGTCGCGGGTGTCATTGATGCGGGAGATGGGGCTGAATTGATCACCACAACAACTACCAGCGACGATAATTTCACAGATGTAAAAGGTTATATGGTTGTTGGATTTGAAGTTGTCCCATGTAGTTTTCAACATAATTCAAAATTGTTAAAGGATCTTAAAAATTATTCGATTTACCCGTCACCCATTAAATGTGACCCGGCTGCCGTGGCAATGCCGGTTAATGAAGGTCAACCTTTGACTTTTAGCTATGAGGTCTCGTTCATCGACAGTGATATCAGGTGGCCATCAAGATGGGACGCCTATTTGAAAATGGATGGTTCCAAAGTACATTGGTTCTCGATCCTTAATTCACTAATGGTGATTACTTTTCTGGCGGGAATAGTATTAATCATATTTCTCAGAACAATCCGAAGAGATTTAGCTAAGTACGAAGAACTAGATAAGGAAGCACAGCTCAACGAGGAGTTATCCGGATGGAAACTAGTGGTGGGGGACGTGTTCCGTCCCCCCGAAAATTCAGAATTTCTATGCGTATTGGTAGGCGACGGGTGTCGAATTTTAGGCATGGCTGTTGCAACCATAGTTTTTGCTGCAATGGGATTCATGTCCCCAGCTTCTCGGGGTGCCCTTCTCACGGGGATGCTTTTCTTTTACATGTTCTTGGGTATCCTTGCTGGTTATATAGCCGTGTGGCTATTAAAGACGATCAAGTACGGCGATTGCACCGGTTGGTTCGCCGTTTCTTGGAGAGTCGCCTGCTTCTTTCCCGGAGTAGCTTTTGTTATACTTACCTTACTTAATTTCTTGTTATGGGGAAGCCATAGCACGGGGGCCATTCCTTTTTCCACATACGTTGTTCTGCTATTGCTCTGGTTTTGCATTTCGGTTCCCCCTCACTCTGGTTGGGGGTTTTATAGGCACAAGGTATGCATCCAAAACCCCATCATAACGTCTGCTACAAGTTTAATTGATATATAAACACGGAAATAAAACTAGATTAATAGGTACGATCTTACATTTCTTTTACAAAATTTTATCCGATCTTACTTTCGCGCGTTGTCACGTTAGTATTAAACTGAAATTTTATGAAAAAGGAAGTCGACCAGACCATAGTTATCCTTCATTTCTGCATAACAATGGCAATTATCAAATATGTGTTCTGTAGGTGTTACCAAACCTCTAAGACCTTCTCGTGCGCTCGAGGCATAGTATTTGAGGGAAAACTATATTCTAAACCTCACACATTCGTTCTGAGTGCAAGTTCCTCTTTCACTCACTTATTCTACTTGTGCAAGTAGGCGAGTATGACCACTAACATGTGAAGAAGATGTGAACCCCATGATCAATGAACCCAAGAAGATTTTTCAATAGGGTGGTGCTAGATTGCTATCTAATTAATTGGTTAAATTGGTGGTAAAATTGTAAATAATTTGTTGAATCTCTCATGCCAACGTGAGGTGAATAATGTTCAATTTTAGCAAATTCTACTTGGCCATTAATCATTAATCTTTTCAATATTGCCTATTTTATATTATAAAGATTGTTTGTGTAACATTAAATTTCTGATTCTGTGTATGCAGGTCGGGACATATTGAGTATCCCATTAAGACAAACCAAATACCCCGTGAGATACCAGGACAAAGACTACCTTCATGGGTGCTAGTCTTAGGAGCCGGAACTCTTCCATTCGGGACACTCTTCATCGAGCTCTTCTTCATTCTTTCGAGCATTTGGTTGGGTCGGGTTTACTATGTATTCGGATTCCTACTAATAGTCCTGATCCTATTAGTAGTGGTTTGTGCAGAAGTATCAGTTGTTCTAACTTACATGCACCTTTGTGTTGAAGATTGGAGATGGTGGTGGAAGTCATTCTTCGCTTCTGGTTCTGTTGCTTTCTACATTTTCATCTACTCCATTAATTATCTGGTTTTTGATCTTAAGAGCCTAAGTGGACCGATTTCTGCGATTCTTTACATGGGTTATTCTTTCTTGATGGCCATTGCTGTTATGCTTGCTACTGGTGCTATTGGGTTCTTGTCCTCTTTGGTTTTTGTTCAACGTCTCTTCTCTTCTGTAAAGATTGACTGACTGATCGTTGAGACAGTCGTGATGGGGCGTTATTTAAAAAGAAAATATATTTGACTCATAAAATATGGTTTTAAAATCTCGTTGAGATTACAATCCGATGAAGGATTATGGGTAGGATTTTATTAGATGGTTTTCATGTAGTAGAAGAAATAATCAAATTTTGATTAGTTAGGAAGATGTCATATACTTGATGGTCTTCATTCTTGTCAATGCCGACGTGAGTAGGAAAAAAGAAAGCATAATTAGGTGAGGTGAACAGTTGGATTTAAGTTCTAAATTGAAATTTTTTGTATTTTGTAATAAATTATTGTGGATTTTATACTTTATAACAGAAGATGAAACATCTGTCAGTAACGTATTTGACAAATTTGTACACTTTATTTTCGACTTTTAGAGCATGTCCAAAGCAAAGCCGTTAGTTTGAATCATTCAAAATGTACTTTTAATGTGACATGTTGCTTATCCTACAAAATTTTAACCGGAATAGTCGAGTTAAATACCTAAATACCAATAAAAAAACACCCCACCTCAAAAAATTGTATTGATTATTTGGTTAAGAGCACACTTCATCACAATGTATTAAACAAGAACAAATTTAGTGAATACTCTACATGTCCTAGATTCTATTCGACTCAGGATTTTCTAGTATAGTACCGTCTCTAATACATAATAATATTATTACATTTGTGTTAATACTATTAGTTTTAAGCAAATTTAGGGACTTGAACCAATCACGTTTGATCATGTATAATACTCCCTCTGATTTAAAATACAAGTCTTTTTAGTAGTTTTTCTCACAAATTAAGATAATAATCAAGATGACTAAAACACCCCTACTTAATACTCCAAAGAAATTAATAAAATGTTGCATGAGAACTATATACATTTTGATCAAAATGAATGCATAGAGAAAAGATTGTAGGGGTAAGTACAATTCTTATAAAAAACCTATATTTTAGGATAAAAAATAACTCTTAAAAAAACTTATATTTTGAATTGAAGAGAATAATATAATTGGTGTATTAAAAAAATAATAGAGATTGTACTAGAAGATTATCCATATCTCCAATAAGTAGTGAGAACAAACCCCCCGACAATTACAGGGTTAGTCATTTGGGTCGTATTGAAGAAGTGTGTCATTTCTGCCCTAAAAGATTGAGAGCTACTTCATCTTTCTCAATTTCTTCAAAGGTAATTTGCTTCTGGAAATTCTCTTATTTATTTCTGCAATTTACCATCTTTATATCGTCCCATTCTCTTCTCATAGTGCTATATTTTTTAATTACGAATCTAAAAAAGGGTCATACATGTACAAGATAAACCGTGACATGGAAACTGCAACTGTAAGTAATTGGGATTATATTACTTCCTCATGAAATAGGGAAAAGTCGATGTCTTTATGGTTTTCATCCCTCTGATCAATTAGTACTATTTTCCACTCTTGCTATGAGAGAAGCTGATCAATTAATGGGGACTTAATGCGTTATGTTATTGTTGTTATTGTTGAAGGTGAGTATGGGATTTGTGTATAATGCAAAAAATTAGTATCTTTTGGTAATATTGCAAGCATTAGTAGACCAAAGGACCCTTGAATCATACACTACTAGTACCCAATGCACAAAGCTCACGCATCAGCCGGGTATGGGAAGGTCCCGGTGTACGCGACCTTACCCTCATTTTCCGGGCTTGAATCATAGACTACTAGTCTTGAGTATATATTATTTTCGTTTAAATTTCTCTTCTTGCGGTGGGTTGAATTAGGTTTGATATCATCCTGTTTGATTTTGGAAATTATTTATATGAGATTGTAGTTTGGCGGTATCAAATGGATTTCCCAATTCATATGTGTGGTAATAAATATGGCATCCCTGGATCTTAGTTAACCGATTCATCTATCCGTGTGTAAGTGAAAGTGTGTATTTTAGGAGGAGTACTGCCCATAACTGTGCATGGTGAAAAGAAATAAATAGGAAGAGTCTCCATCCACCCTTGCAAATAGGGATATTTGAGACTTCTTTCGGAGTAGGTATATGAATTGATTCTTGAAAGCTTTTTAACGTTAGTGATGCTAGTTGCAAATTTTCACTTTCAAGTCAGATAGGAGGTTAGTACTAATCCATGGTTGAGAAACATTTCCAGCTTCGAAATCACTCTTTTGAGCCGTAACCTTCAGTCCGGATTACTATAGAATCCAAATACGGTATGCCTTTGTCGTCAAGGAGTTAGATACTCAACTGACAGAAACATATTTCTTTTGTCGGCACTCTGTATGGCATCGGCTTTGTCATTGAGTGAGATACTCAACTGATAGAAACATCCTTCTTATAGTCGGCACCCTGTGTGGGTCGCATTTGAAAAGCATGTTAGTATTTAGAAAAAAAAGGTCCAAGTCCCCACTTAACTATCAGATATTTACAACTATTAAGTATGCATTTAATTGTCAGATTTGTTGGTGAGTTATTGTAGTGTGTGCTGATTTATGCTATCATTACCACTTCCAATACAGTTGTCGGCCGTAGCATATATGATGTGGCAATGATGTACAATGTGTCAGCAGATATGGTTAAACTTAGACTTTAAGAAAGTAACCGAATGTCGGGGGCAAGTCGAATACAAGGGCAAGATCTTACAGAATCTTGGGCTGTAAACTCCATATAGCCATTTCTCCTGGAAATTTGGAGGGTGGTAGACAATGGAGAATGTATTAAATTGGCTGTGCCCTATCAACTACCTCCAATACTTGCTTCCTATGAGGCAGTCAGCAAGGTAAGCGAGAAACATCAAGAACCAAGAGGTTTATTAGTCAAGAATGCAGCTCCTGTAAGATGAGCAATTATTTCAGGAAGGTGTGTTGGCAGATATAGTTAAACTTAAGACTTTACCAGGATTAAGGTAGGCAAGGGCAGGTAAGCCATGCATGCCAATACATACATACTGAAGATGAAACTTCAGATTCCTCATCTTTCTTGGCTTAGAATGAACCTTCTGACTATGAAATAGAACCAGTTTCCAAGACGGGTAACTATAATATCCACAAGAATGCTGAGTGCCAAGACAAATAAAAGGGCGAGATCTTACAGAATCACGGGCTTTCGAGAGCTTCTCACTAGGAGAACACCCTATAACCGGCCCTCCTTCAATTTTTTTTTTGCCGGCGGTTGGCAAAGGAGAATCAGACAAGTATAATGCAGTATTTTATTGGCTGGTGCCCCCATCAACTACATTCAATAACACTGCAAGGCAGCAAGCAACTTGTGACTCCTGTAAGATGGGGGGCAAGCATTCCAGGAGTGTGCATGGCAAGAATGCTGGACGTGATCAAGTTGGATTCAACTGTCCCTGTTATTTTATTTTATTTTATATTATTTCTGAGTGCTGTGTCCGTCTTTTTGCCCTTTTTTTGTGATATGAAGTTGAGCTTGTAAACGAAGAGATTGATGGTTTAATTTGTTCTGGGATAGATGTGTGATAACTTAACTTCTCCCTCAGATGATTATCTAGCTTTAACTAGGGAGTTAATTTTGTTTTCCTGTGGATAAAAAATATTACGTGACTTGTATGTTTCTGTTGATTAATAGTTGATGGAAACCGAGAAGAGTTGGCCTCAAAAGCAACTATCATCTTCCGCCACAACATCTTCATGTAGGAAGAAGAAGTCAGAAAATGCCACTTTGTTTGAGGATGTAAGAGACCACATTGATGAATTTATGCATGCCACAGCCGATGAACACAAGTCTTGCGTTACAAAAACCATCCAAAAGGTTAGTTCCAGTTTTCTTGCATTTCACTTATATATTTTCCGCTTATTACCTCAATGCAAAACCTTGTTTTGACCACCCTGGTCTGCATGTTTCTGTTCCCTGCAGATGTTTGGGATGTCAAAAGTCATAGCTGAAAGGGGCAAAGAAGAAGCAAAGGGTTTTGAGAGCTCTCTTCCACTGCAGTCTACTGTCTCCGACTAGAACTGTTGCACCAATTATCACCAATTTCCATGGAGGGTCAATAGTGATTCCTCGCTTTCCCTACAACATTACTTACCGGAATATCTTTTTACACAAGTTTCAAAAAGATGAATTTGTTATGAAAATAAAACGCAATTGAAGTGTAGTTGTTTTGATGATGTGAAAATTCTATCATAAACTTTCAGTGATTTTTGCCACATTTTCTCATATATTTTGGTAGAGTTGATTTAGGATAAAGTTTCTTTTCTTGATGGGGTTTGGGTTTGCTACTCAAGGCCTATCTATTAATTGGCAAAAAAATCGTCAATCCCCGTTCTGTGTCCCCACAAATAGATATTTGTCACGTGTATATTTTTCATTTGTGGGTTTCATTATTTCTTTTAGGTTATAATTTTTTAATTAAAAATTTAATAAATGTTATTTTCTTACTGGTATGATAGGGAAGGAGACAGAGGATTCCTAGCCCTATTATAAGCTATGTGTTTTGTCTTTTTTTTGAAATGATATAAGCTGGAGGAAAACAAAAAATGACAAACTAATATTGTAAATATATATATATATATATATATATATATATATATAATTTTTTTTTTGTTTGGGTTGAGTTATAATGTCTTTGCAGCGGAATTCGTGGGAAGCACGCACGCGGATATACTTTTACAAAATAAAATATTAGCCACTGTACATCAGCGAAAGAGGTAGAATATTAGTCAACCCACAAGACTCAAAACAGTCTTCATTTTATTGTTGTTGAATTCAAACTTCAGAGTAAATGTAGATATTCTTGACACCTGACTCGGTCATCAAAGCTAATACTTGGCCTAACATATTCCCCCTACCCGTTCTTTTCAATTACTAACCCCGTTTTTAAATATTTGATACATTTTATTTTTTGTATACTTTAAATTATTTAATACATTTTAAAATTTGATAATATTTATTATATTTTTTCAACTTTAGCCTTAATCAACTTTATTTATTATTTTAATTTTTTTAATAATTTCACGCTTACCCATACACATTAAATTTAGTGACTCTAATTATGGGTAATTTTGATTTTCTTTCTTCATAATTATGGTCTTCTAATTATTTTTTAGTCTGTACAAACAAATGAAATGTGTCAAATATTTAAAAATAAAGTATAATTTATTTATACTTCCTTGAAGAATCTTTTATAATGTGAAATTCTCAACACTCGTTAACTCTGAATTTTGTATATTTTAAAATGCCTATCACGCAAATCCAACAACCACCTACGAATATTTTCCTTTTACCCCAACAAAACCTATTTAATGAGTACTAGAATAGTTGGTTTTATTTATTTATCCATTTATTTATTTCCTCCTACCATGTCTTTGTGTTTTAACGGATTTAGAGTTTGGAAATAAGTTCAATTTTGCATTACATTTGAAAAAATGAAAAACCTACTCCAATTTCCAGCCAATGTCACCAATTAATTACGACCCCATTAAGTTAATTGATTGATGATGCACCTCGGAATTCTAATCCACTATAATGTTTTTCCTTTGAATATTAGCTCCATCAAATTTTGAGGTGGATCAGCTATGCTTACACCATTGTGTCATTTTTTGTTTTCCTCCAGCTTATATTATTTCAAAAAAAAATAAAAAAAGACAAAACACATAGCTTATAATAGGGCTAGGAATCCTCTGTCTCCTTCCCTATCATACTAGTAAGAAAATAACATTTATTAAATTTTTAATTACAAATTATAACCTAAAAGAAATAATGAAACCCACAAATGAAAAATATACACGTGACAAATATCTATTTGTGGGGATACAGAACGAGGACATACGATTTTTTTGCCAATTAATAGATAGGCCTCGAGTAGCAAACCCAAACCCCATCAAGAAAAGAAACTTTATCTTAAATCAAACTAATATTGTAAATAAAATGGTGAAATTATAAGAAGCGAAAAATTGGTGTTGAACTGAATACTTTTATGTCTTAAATTTTCATATTTAGCCACTAAATCAACATTTTATCAATCAAATAAAAAATTAATTGATTAGTCCTTAAAACCTTTACTTTTATGCATTTTGAGGGTTCGATTTCACACCAGATTCGACCTACTTACACTCTAACAATTATTGATTAATGAAACATAAGGAAAGTGATAAGTAGCGGTGGAGCAAATCGTTTTGCTAATTTAGCTTGTGATCTTTCAGGACATTATTAAGCTAAAGTTACAAATTTAAGTCATGTTAAAAGTAATTTCATAATATGAATTGTCATATATCTCTGCACGATAACCTTCCTCGAATTAATCATGTCATTTATTTGAATATTGGAATTTCAAAAAAAAAAAGAAAAGAAAAAAGAGGAGGGCAAGGAAAGCAGTTGAAGGAAAAAGAGTCAAGAGAGTCTTTGGTTGAAAAGGATGCCCCGTGGATGGTTCTTTAGGGGGAAAAGGGAGATGGACCTGTTCATTGGTCCTGATTTCACTCTTCATTCACATAAGAAAAAAGTGTGACTAGGATGAAATTCCATTTAATATATGATGAGATTATAATTCGAGATGCCCATCCACCCCTCCCGTTGTACAGAGGTCATTGACTTGTTGTGTTATTGTGTACACACGTGTGAGGTAAAAGACGAGTAGTGAATATGGAGATTTCTTCATTTTCGTTGATGAATTGATGATGGTGGGGTATTTACTACTTACCCTCTTCTTGGCCGTGGAGGCTTCAGTGCGAAACAGAATAATTTTTCTATGTGCGGAATTTTTATCGTCCGTTAAATTAAAATTTTGACTATTAATATTAATTTAAAACGAACACATGTTATGAGTTTTATAACACATGTGTTTTTAATCTCAAGACACCTGTATTGAACCTCAAAACACCTGTTTGGGCTGACTTTGAATATTCTTCTTTTTGCCTATTCCAAATAAACAAAAATAGAGAAGAGTAACTTGGCTGCCGTGGAAGATTGGACTATGGAGTTTGTAAAAGTATATCCGCGTGCGTGCTTACCACGAATTCCGCTGCAAAGACATTATAACTCAACCCAAAAAAAAATATATATATATATATATATATATATATATATATATATATATATTTACAATATTAGTTTGAGAAGAGAATAGTTGGTTTGACCGACGAACTAGTTGAGAAATCTATAAATCGCTGTTATTATATTTCTGGAGTTAACCTAATTTATTTCTGAATTAGATATGAAGGGTCGCAAGTTGACGCTTAAGTCATAATAATTATAGTGGGAGTATTATTGTGTATTTTTCTCTCCTTTTTCCATATTTCTCCATTCATCCTTCGAAAAACATAGTTACAATTGGGAGAAGCAGAAAAAATGCCCAACCAACGCCTCCTCTCTTCACCCTTTCGGCCTTCTTGCTTCCGTCCCACCACCACTTCCGCCATAGTCTCCGGCAATCCAACTCTCAGCACCACCCTCTACCGCACTGAATTCGGCCTCTTTACTCTCACCTGGTCCCGCAATCGCTCCTTTACTCTCCATCTCCACCTCCACGACGACGACTCCGCCACCCCATCACCATCTTTCCATCTTCAAGTCAAGCCCTTCTTTACCTTCTTCTGGAAGAACATCAGAAGAAGACGCGGATCCAAGAAGCTCTCTAAAACTGCTCGCGTCTATTGGGATCTTTCGAGAGCTAAATTCGGATCATCGTCCAAACTCGAACCTCTATCAGGTACTTACTATATCACCGTCCTCATCGATGGAGAGACAGCCCTCCTCGTTGACGGAAACAAGCAAGATACAGTGATGAAAAAAGAACGCGTCTACGGAAACAGATCACTGCTACTCTACACCACAAAGGCTAGCTTTTGTGGAAGTGGTAAGGAAAGAGAGGTGTCCATTGAGTGTTGCAGACTTGGGGATGGAGAAGAGGATCCGAAACTCGAGTTGAGGATTGATAATAAAAGTGTATTGCAGATAAAGAAGTTGCAATGGAAGTTCAGAGGGAATGAGAGGGTCGAAGTAGACGGGATTCAAGTGCAGGTTTCATGGGATGTGCATAGCTGGTTGTTTCGTGATGTTGATGATAATCAATTAGAACGCGGCGATGAATATGCTGTCTTCATGTTAAAGTTTGATCAGAAATCATCTGATGAGTTATTGTTTGAGGGTTGCGATGGGTCGGGAAGAAGTTGGTCTTCGTCATCATTGTCTTCAGGGGCTTCTAGTTCTAGCTCTGGTTCAGTGATGGATTGGACAAGTGCTGAAGAACATGAGTTAAGGGGTCCTCCTGCTGGTTTTTCACTTGTGGTTTATGCTTGCAAGAGCTGATCCGAATAGAATAGAGAGTTGATGAGACTACTAAGGGGGCTTCTACCTTGGGCGGAGGATCTCGCCTACACCAGCCAATAGAGAGAGAGAGAGAGAGATGATCAAGGAAGGATGTCATATATCCGTTAATTTTAACAAGTTTGTAAAAGATTTGAGTACAACACACCATGATGAATGTGAGAACGTACACTCTCCCTCCCTCTCCAACTATCTCTCCACTTTTCGAGCTATTTTTTTTTTCCGAGAAATTTTTTTATGAAGAAACATCAGAAACTCAAAATTTTGATTTTCTTATGATTGAAATTCAAAAAATAAGACCAAATCACAAGAAAATCAACATTTTGAGTTTTGATGTTTTTTCATCCAATTCTGAGTTGATTTTAGTTGTAAATTAGCCAAGGATGAGAATGAAAGTTGCAGAATTGAATAATTTTGTGTATCAAAGGATTATGGATGAAAAAGACCCCTCTACAATGTACTAGTATTTATCCGAACTATCCCTGAAAATCTTGCATTAATTCTATTAGCAATCCTTTCTCTTTTTCTCTTTCGGACGAGCTTTCACCAATCCAAATATACCCACAATAAGGACATACCTGAGAATAAAGCCAGCAAACCACATCTAATAATACGGTCCAGACACTCTTTATATCTGGTAAGCTTTACATTATAATTGCCATAAAAAACTGTTGCTCAATCAAGAGAGAGCTGAGACACTTTACAAAAACACAAATACTGCAAGCATTTGCTAAGCAGCTATTTTTGCTATGGTTCCAAACCAATTTGCAGTATTTAGCCCATTATAGAAGAATATCAATGAAAAAAAGAAAAAGAAAAAGAAAAAGAAAAAAGAATGCACCTTTGGAAACAAAAAGCATAATCAAGTCTTTGATATATCAGACGAAGATGAGGTTGGTTGAGTTGCATTTCCATGTCCCCTTGATTGTGAAGAGCAAGACGACAAATGGGGTTGATTAGAAGGCGGCGTGAACCTACCTGAATGGCTTCTTAGATTTTTCTTCTCACTGACCCTCTCATCTGCCTTAATATGCCGGACCTTCGTCTCATTCAAACTGGCTGGAAGAACACAATTGCAGAGAAGACCTTCAAAATTCACCAGCAAACGAACAGCATCAGAAATTAAGACTCAGAACAAAACTTCAAGAGTAATGTGATTCATAGGCTGCTGCTCTAAGAGATGGCATATGATGCAAAATCTTATCAAGAAGCACACTATATTTAGAAACATCCAACTCCAAGGTATGACAAATAATCATTGCTAAACTCAATATGTAGTTATGAGTTCGATCAGAAAAGTTAATTGGTCCCAGAAAGATCGGTGCTTGTCCAAATTAGTTCAAAATTCTCAACTTTTGCAAAGTAGTAGCTGGTGAATTTTCCTTCATAACACCCCAATCTCTTCTGCGCTTACTTAGGTTAGAAATGGGGCTTAAACATGTGACATAAACTCTACATTGCAACTTCATCAATCAGATAAATAGGAGGAGAATTTTTTATTTTTTTTAATACACATTTTTAAAAAGTCTTTTCAGATCCGGTCACTGCCACTGAGGTCCAATTGGATTGTTTAATTGAGATAAAAGAATAACTATTGCAAAGATACTATATCCAACACAAAACTTGAGATCCCAAATACAAAACAAAGAACAAATATAAACAATTGACAGCAACAAATAAAAATTAAAGTTTCCGGTACTTGTGTTCAAAGAAAAATGACCCTCAAAATGGTATAACTAGTCTGTAAGCGGACCACAATAGAAGGCTATCAACATGAATATATGCAAGTTCTATGACCAAGAATAGGTATCAAGAAAAGAAAATTATTCAGAGAAAATTTATTACCAAGACGTGCAAGCCTATTCACCCATTTAGGAATTGTTTTGCGTGTCAAGCGCAGGCACACATCATTGCAGAAGTGATTGCAGTTTCTGGTGATGAGATGGTAAGTATTGCCAGAGTACTGCTCTGCTAGTTTCTCCATGAGTGATCGGACATCTTTTGCGCCCATATCAGTTCTACCTATTAAGATTGATTTTCTAAAAGTGAATCCAGGGCACTGCTTGGGTTCTACTTCAAATATCCCGGTTGTTGATTGCTCATGTGCACCGAATGCATATTCCACACCATTAACTGCCATACAAATAGCTTAGTCAATAGACACCCAGAATCCAATCTAAGCTCAAGGATACATATACACACTAAATGTAAACTTGTGAGCATCTTTAAAAAAAAAAAAATTCAGGCACCCCGCGTCATAGAAAGCGGAAATTGCTTCATGGTTCCTAATTTAGTTCCAGACTTGGTCAAATCTGCTTCTCACTATACCCAAGGTATAATCATAAAGAAAATCCCAAATTAGCAATATAATCAGTGGCCTAAGAATGGCAAAACCTTCTGTGGACACACACAAAGGAACTGAAAGAAACAAACTTTAAGCTTCTTCCAGAACATCAGCGTCATAATTGAGGTCACTCCTATCAAGAATTTTGTGAAAGCCATTGATAGATTATCAAAACTCTATAATAATTATTATTATTATTATTTTCAAAATCCCTCCTCCTCTCGGCCCCTCATTGGTGTCTCGAACCCCCATACCTACTGGTTGGAGAGATGCGTCTTACCCTTTGAGCATTTGCTATCTGTTGTCATAGATAATCAAAACATAGAGTGAAATAAAATAATCTAATCCCATCCCCTCATTGGTGACTCGAAACTCGGAGGTACCAGTTGGTAGGGAAACGTCTTAGCCTTTGAGCAGCCCATAGTTGTCATATATGATCAAAACATAAAGAGAAATAAAATAATCTCATCTAATCTTGACCCACTTGGAAAAAATAATAATAATAATAATAAAAGGACATAAATTTAACATTAATTATGGGAATTGAAAGACAGAAATCAAATACCTTGAACACCAGAGTGATAGACACCGAGGCCAAGCCAGTAAGCGTAGGCATTGATAGGGGTGAGATCGTATACATTGAGGTACACAGGTACACCACTCTTCTTCTTCTTCTTTCCACTACTTATTACCATTCCACAGAACAACATTCTTCTTCTTCTTCTTGTATCATTGAAAAAAATCCCTAATTTTGAGTAATTTTGAACCAGCTACCACCAGGGAAACTCCTCCTCCTTCTTCTTCCCTTACTCTGTAATCTGGGGGATCTCGGAGCTTCCTAGGTTTCACCGGGGAAACCTAATTAATTAATTAACAAACTTTTATGATTGTTTGTTTTGGCCGATTTTCAGTTTATTTATTACTTCTTCAATTCCTTTGTAGGGGTCCTTTAGTAAATTTAGTGAAAATTAAGTAAACAAAAAACATGATTTTTTTTTGTTAGTTAAAATATTAATATTATTTCATCAAATATAATTAGTGATATATAAGTCTTATTTAGATAGTATCGGTGGCGAAAAATAAAAAAAGTAAAAACTAAGTAAATTTAGTGAAAATTAAAGAAACAAAAAGCATGATTTGTTGTTATTAGTCAAAATATTAATATTATTCTCTAAAAAAAAATTAGTGGTATATAAATTTTATTTAAAGAGTACCGGTGCGAAAAATAAAAAAAAGTAAAAACTAAGTATTTTGTGAGTCAATATTACTCTATTAAAATATGACATTTATACTACTTGATTAAAAACACTTTATTTTCTAAATTTTTTTAATTTTTGATATGTGTTATAAATGACTCATATTATGTAATGAAGGGAGTAGTAACTAACCCTTGTGTTCCTTGTCTTATTCTCAATCTTTTAATACTCTTTCTAGTAACCACGATAATATAATACACTAACGATAATATTATGTGTGTATTAGTATTATTGGTTTAAAGTAAATTTAAAAGATTGAACAAATCGCATTATATAATTAATTTACTACAATCACATTATATAATTAATTTACTAGAAGTCCTTTTATCTTCCTTCATTAAATTTTTTTTAATGGACCATCTTACATTACCCACATCTTTTCTCTCTTTAATATTTCCTCTATTCTTCTTCTTCTTCTTGAAGCTTTTTTTAATTTTTGAAGTCAAATCTTTGTTGGATCTACCTATCATTCCTCAACGGTTGATACTCGTAGATTGTTGATTTGTAAAAAATGCGTTGGAACTGAGCTTGCTACTACTGTTCAAGGATTTCGGAGAAGATACTGTGAAGAATTTTATTATTAATTTATTTTTTCTACTGTTTTTAGTGTTGTTTACCTAGACTCGGGGTGTGAGCTTTTATCTGTTATCATAGTGGGCTACACCATTGTATAACTTTTTTTTCTTGTATTTTTATTTTATCTTTTGATTCTAATGGCTTTAGCTTTGGCTTTTTTTTAATGGATAATTTCTTATATAACAAAAAAATAAAAATAAATACTTTTTTTAGAAGGGTAATAAATATATTCGGTAAAAATATAGAGTAACACAATAACATTACATAAACAAAAAAATATATAAAGTAACAGTCTAAAAAGAAAACAATACCACGTGTCTTTCGATTGATTTTTTTTTGTTTGAAAAAATTAAAAAAAATGAATTATTTATGAAGATTTGACCCGGGCAAAATTGGAACGTCGCAATAACTTAGTGATTCGTGGGTTAAAGATTTGATCCGATTTTTAACTCTTTCACTCAAATCTTTAACTCACGGGCTAAAATCTGATCAAATCTTTAACTCATGGATCATTGAGTTATTACGAAATTCCAATTTTGCCCTTCAATAATTTGCACATGAAAGTCACGTACCAACTTTGGCTGGAAAACACTAAAAAAATGATGTTTGTATATTATTTGACACCCGCAAATAGATGAGTGATATAATTAATAAAAAAAATAGTTTAGTACCATAAATAGAATTACGTATATAGTTTAGTGTCAGAAATAGCCATTTGCTCTAATCCAAAAATATGTTATGTATCGACGCTCATCTCAGGTTAAGAGTACCTAGGTCAAGTATGAAACATGTTAAAAGAATCTTTGTTTCAGAACCAGATGTATTCCAAAACTGTATGTGAGTTATAGTAAATTTTATATGTAGTTTACAACATTTTTTTGTAATTTTTATATTTAATTCGGTATACTGTTACAGCTTTTGTCACCCCAACACCAAATTTCTAACTTCGTCCCTGTTCATTTCAGAACAGAACGTGTACGCGAGATTTTCATCTCATACAGCTCATTCATAGTGTGTATAATGAAAATAATACGTGAAATCTTTGTTTATACCAATTTTTTTTTTATCATTTTTCATAACGAACCGGCCCGAGCTAGTGTTTTTACAATAAATCTTTAGCCAACCCTCATGCAAGAAATCATCAAGTTGTCATGGGACTAAATAGAAACAATTACTCCACCAATTTCTTTGTTTTCAACTTTTCCTAGTTTTCAGGGATTAGTCACTAATAACCTTCGATGGATATTATCACAAAACCATTCAACTTGAAAATGAGCAGGAACTCTGCTGAAAATATAATCAACAAAGTTACTAAGAAACGTTAGCCTTTATAAAGTCAACAATAACTGTATCAACATCGCTTATATAAAGTCATTCAACAAGAAAAATACGAAGAAAATCTATCAAGATCTTAAGCCCATGCTTTCCCCCTCGAAGATGAGGCAAAAAGCAGTCGCTGACTTCAACTATGAGACTACTACTCCAAGACAATGGCCTCTTCTTGTTCACCTGCACCTTCATCCTCCTTTTCGTCCATGTCTATATCAACAGCGCCATTCGATGAAGATACAGGGCCAGCCGCCTCACCAACTGAAGATGATACACTGGTCGGCGGACCTTCAGAAGGTAATCTGCTCTGATCATCACTCTCCAAAAAAGTTTCTGTTAAGTCAGCCCCAGCAACGGCAGATGATGAATCACATCTTGGAATTTCTTGCTTTTCATCTTCCACAGCTAGAAGAATCTGGTTCATCTCCCCACCAAGGGCTTCAAGAATGTGGAGGTTCTCCCTCAACTTCAAGCTTGCTGCTTCATCTGACATATATGCTTCGACAGAATACTGTGCATTTTCAGAGAGTACTTTGCACATCTGCATACATTCATGAGACAATGTTCCAGTCCATTAAGTCCAATATATAAAAAAGGGGAGAAATACAACTTCAATTGACTACAAATCATAATCTCTCTACCTCATTATAAAGCCGAGGAATATCCATACTGGCCGATTTGACATCACAGGCAGCTGCAGAAATTTCCTCGGGAGCTGCCAGTAGAAGAGAGAAAAACCGGCTAAAGATGGTACTCTGAGAGATTAATTGCTAATAAATATAGAAAATCACAACCAGACTCTATCTACTCCAACAGCAGATGTCAAACTCTATCTCTTTACAAGGACACAACAGCAAAAATGTTCTAAATCCTATGCCATTATCTTCGAGATTCTAGCTCTTGGGGAAACTCAAGGAATTTCTCTAACTATACCAAGGGGAACAAGCAATTAGGAAGGATACATGAAAATCTCTAGAACACTATTATAACAACAAGCACTCTTGTGGCATTTGGGTTCCATTTTAGGTTCTGAGGATGATATATCTTTAGATCAAGAATCAAATCAATACGTCCAATTTAGGGAATTAGTCTCATAAGTGATCTGAATTTCAGGGCATCACATAGTGGTATTGCTGAGCCAACTCAGAATTGGTATAATTAGGTCTCAATAATTAAGAGTGTCTGATTTCCCAAACGGGGTTGCCAAAAAAAAAAAAAATGATATTCCTTTAGTCAAAGATGCTTGAATTTCGTTTTGTGGCTTGTCCAGCCTGAACAACCTCTCTTTAACCGAGCCTAACTTGTTTATGTCTAGCAGTAATAATTCTGAATGGTAAGACCTTAACATTCTTCAATGACAGGAACATACAGTAATATGATTTCTCAAGACATGAGCACATATACAAACATGTGCAATTAATTAATCGAACATACTTTCGAGTAAACTAAGGAAAAAGGAAAAGAAAAAAAAAATCTTCTCGACTGTTTAGTTCGAATTGGAGTCCATGAAGCTAGAGTCAAACTAATTGTGCCTCCATGCAATACAACTGAGTTGGGTATAGCAATTTGCTGCACTACCATAGATGCAGTATTAGACTGGTGCAAGGGGTCCAACCGTAGGAGCGGACTGGATTAGTCGTTGACCGTAAAATAGACAAGGATACCAATTGAGTCTTAGACCATACCAGGGGGAGAGAAAAAAGAAAGAAAAGAAAACACTGATTCTAACTCAAAAGCTCCACATTCTAGCATGTTCAACAGCTGTCCAATCAAAGTTATCAATAGCGGCGTTTAGCGGCGATTTCGCGGCTTCGCGGCGCGTCGCGGAGGTGTACCGCGGTGGAGCATCGCGTCGCGGTCGACTACGAAGA
Organism: Vinca minor; assembly: GCA_026122235.1. Taxonomy (NCBI): domain Eukaryota; kingdom Viridiplantae; phylum Streptophyta; class Magnoliopsida; order Gentianales; family Apocynaceae; genus Vinca; species Vinca minor. Next base: position 7,829,670 of record JAOCZM010000040.1, on the reverse strand, counting down.
ATTCCGATTTTTCGCCGCTATTTACCGCTATAGCGGAGCTTTTGCGGAAAATTGGTAGTCCCTTTTTTGTAATTTTTTCCCCCAATTCCTTTAAAGTAAATCGATCCTCCTGCAACCAAGATGGTGGTGGGCCGCGGCAGAAATGGAGGAAGGAGAAGAGAAGAAGCGCGGCAGAAAGGAGGGAGGAGAAGAGGAAGAGAAGAAAAGAGAGAAATGAGGGAGAAGGAGAAGAAGGAGAGGAGAGAAAGAGGCGGCGGTGAGAGGAGAAAGGGGACGGAGGCGGCGGCCTCTCCCATGAAGAAGAAGAGGGAAATGAAATTAGGGTTAGGAATTCTCTCCTAGGAGAGCTTATATAATCGGGACTAAATGTGCAATTAAAGTTTTAGCACATAAAGTCCTATTTAATTCTTAAATTACAAAAAAGTCCTACAAGATCTACTTTGTATATTTATTTGCCTTTCGAATTATTGTTGAATGTTCTTTGATGTTATAAACATGGAAGAATTTAACTAAATGTTTACAAGTATTATTAATTTTGTGTCATATATCTATATAAATATGTCATATCAGAAACTCCGAAAAAGTACCGCTTCGCGACACCCCGACACCGCTATAACTTTTGAAGCCTCCCCGCGACGGACCGCGAAACGCTATTAACAACTTTGTGTCCAATTAGCAAAAGCATATTGTCGTGAAAGCAGCACCAAGCTTTTGACTTGGCTCTTACTACTTCTGAAAAAAAATCTAGAAACTTAACGGTACTTACAAAATGACTTCAACTGGAGGCAGGTGGTTAAGCAATTGGGCGTGAGAATCCTCAAGTCCAGATCCTGTTACATCTTGAACCCTCGACCCAGTTGCCATATCATCATTAGACATCTCAGTAGGCCTTTCATCTCCCTGCACAAATATACACAAGACAGAGAATGTTAGGGGGAAAGATTCTTCCGGAAATAGTCCCACATGCTAGCCTTTAGAAGTCCTTCAGGCTTGGAATGGGAGGAAGAAAAAAAAAGGCTGAAATTGAAGTGCGTGCATGTGCTGTCTAATGAACTCAACCCTCTGTGTAATGAACTCCAGGCGTGTGTATTGTCTAATGAACTCCAAAAGCTTGCCTCCACAAGAACCCAAATTTCTCCAAAATCAAGAGGAGAAAGACTATACATGGTTTAATTAGAATAGGAATTAGTGGGATTAACAGCACAAGCTTGGCTATTAGAAGATATTTCTGGATCTTGGCGGATAGCCGAAAAGAACTAAAAATATAGTATATTACTAGATTATTAACTTAACCCAAGATTTTGAGATTCATTACTACTAAAAGGTTGCTGGAAATTGAAGTGAAATCACATCTTTTAGGTTCAAATCATGATATAAGTATTTACTTGCAGAGCGAAATATAAGGTTTCACTTGGAGGTTTCTTGTACAGTATATCATAATGCTACGTATTAGAATTTATATTCACAACTTGATTTTCTCAATTTTCCAATAAACCAATTAACTACGAAAATGTGCAAAATTGAGAATGACAGAAGAATAGGCCAATAACTCACAAAATATTCTTTCTGATACTCCGCGTTAAGTCCCTTTTCCAAAAGTAGAACCCGCTTCTTGATAAACTCCACTTGTTTTCTCTGCATCTCCCGAAAATGGTATAATATTGTAGAATCTTGGTATGACTGTGGTTGAGATACGGAGTCGTATGTCCCTGGTGCAACACCAGCTCCATTGTCATTACCAGTTCTCTGATTTGCTAGTGTGTCAGTACCAGATATGTTGGCAGCGGTTTGTGCTTGAGACATCCCTGGTTCCAGATTCTGAGCTTGAGAAACCTCCGGAGCAGAAAATTGTGTAGGTTGCACTTGAGCAGTTCCCGAGACTGGTAAGGTTATTACGGGAAGATTTAGTTCCTTGCAGATGAGCTCTTGGAACTTTAACTCCTTGTCATCAAGGATTGCTTGCCATCTTCCATAGCCATGCCTTCATTTCCACACAAAAAAAAAACAATAATAATAAAAATAAAAAAGAAATCAGGTAAGCAGTTATTAATCCGATTAATCAATCTATCTGTGTGCCTTTTAAGTGTGCGCAAGTGCAGCTCTGTACAAATAAATGAAAACTTAAAAACAAATGGAAAGCACACATGACCGCGAACACAAAAATTATCAAGATGTCTCCTGAAGACTCAACAAATTAAATTAAGATAATTTCTTCTTCTATCAGTTTTCCCTTCCCAAGAAAGAGCTGAAATTTGTCATCTCATTTTAAATTTATAAAAGAAAAAAAATATCTGGAGATAAAGAAACATACTTCAGCACTGCACGTAACAATAGAAAATCATGATCTTCTGTCCAAAGTCTTCCACTTTTTAGCGCAGGGTAGCGAGAAACGATGTCGTGTGCAAAAAGGGGAACTCCTGTGTCCCTAGTTGAAGCCCTCGCCTGTCACCCACAAATATATACGTCAAAGACTCTAGAATCCAGGGCAAGGTTAGGCATCTCATCTAGTGTACCCGGAGACATAAAATTATGCTGAGAAGAATATGACATCATCTACGATTATTTTTTATTCAATATAAACAAACATGTCAGCAAGCTACCATGAATAATCTCCAACCAACATACCTGCCCTATTTAGGCAAGTACACGACGAGTTATATTCAGCTAGATCCTTTAAGAGTCTCTATAGAACCTTAAAAGTTTCTAGTTAATTCCCAGTGGAAGTTTAACACACTTGGACATACCAAAAAAAATCTAGTCAAATTCCAGCCAAAGTTAGCACATCCATTATAATTATAGAAGGGTGAAAAGGTATAAAGAGCTTACAAGCAGCGATTTACTTCAATTATGTTCATGCAGAACATGAAAAACCAGTGTTGCAAAAGTCGCTAGTCGCTAGTCGGTCGGCAAACAGGGGACTAGCGACTAGTCGGCCTAGTCGGGGAGTAGTCGGCGACCCTAAATATTAAATATATTTTATTTTAATCATTTTTGAAAATGTTTTCTTTTATATTTTTGGTCTAATTAAATATTAAAAATATAAAGTAGGTCATTTAGTACTTGTTTGTAATATAAAATATAAAGTTTTGAGGTCTAAAATATAATTTTTAAAAGTAATTTCGGACTTTAAATACAATTTATTTCTAAATTTAGGTCATTTAGGTCTTGTTTATAACATAATTATTTTATAGGACTTATGTGATAATATTTTAATTGCCAGTTTAGTCCTAGTTATATATACATATAATCTAACCCTAAAAGATATTTTCTGCTCATTGCCTCCTCAGCTGCGCCCCCCACCCGCTTCTCCTCTTCTTCGGCGATTTTGGCCGTCAGCGCCGCCGCTTCTCTTCTCTTCTTCCTCTCCTTTCTTTTCTTCTCCTTTATTCTCTCTCTTTTATTCTCTCTCTGATATGAAAAACATTTTGTTGGAGACTCCTCAGCCGCGCCCCCTCTGCTCCTCAGCGCCCCCCCTTTTCTTCTTCTTCTTCTTCTTCTTCTTCTTCTCCGATGAAACCAAGGCTGGAACGTCTTCTTCTTCTCCGAGACTCCGAGAACGGTACGTTTTTCGCTCTCTCTCTCTCTTTCTTTGTCTTCTCGTCGGAATTTTGACCGACTAGTCGGACTTTTGACCAATTTTTTTTCAAAGACCCGATTTTTTGTCCGATTTTTGGGATTTCTAGGCGGCCACCGGCCGACTACCGACTAGTCGCCAGCTAATCGGCCGACTAGGCCGAGTTTTGCAACACTGTGAAAAACAAAACATAAGTATGACATTAACCAAGTTGAAAACGATCGAGATATTAAGCCTGGTAAATGATAATTCCTTCCTATGACAGCATTACGTGTATTAAACTTGTAAAAATGGCACTCGAGAGGTCTTGGCAAATAATCAAATACTAAATCCCAAAATTTATGCAACAACAAATTTGTTCTCTGGTCCTAATATCAGGGTTGAGTTAATGAACAGATGCCAGACAAGTACACTAATTTAGGCCAAAACAAAAAGAACAAAAATTGTAGAATAAAGTATCAGAAACTACTGAAATCTAAATGTGTGTAGTGAAACACTTACTTTGTCCCTCACTAGAAGTAATTGTGCTATCCTAACAAGAACATCTTGTATTCGTAGCCCTTCTTTTGGAACACCATCTACAGCAGGAAAACATTGCAGTAACAAGATCAACTGGAAATTCAAAGGAAATACTAGAAAGGTACATGCAACAAATTTAGCAGTAGATGACCATGGGTGAAAGCAATCACCTGAAAATGTGGGTGAGTCAGTTATTTCTTCAGCTATGTGAGAAAGGAAAAGTCTCCCATACCTGCCCAAGGAAAAACCCAAAGGAAAATGACCTATTTGTGCAGAAAAATTCACGGCATTCTAAAATGCATACTGAAGCCATTATTATCATTGTATGAAAGCATCAAAGAAACAACATTCACACTGAATGCATCAATAGAAATGCATACATGGGCACCTAATGAAATCTTTCACAATCACATTAGACCAAGTGGACAAAAGAATGACAGTTACGTGGATGATGGGTAGATATTTAAAGCATAGTGAAGCAAAACCCAAATGTATGCACAATAAAAACTTTCGGGGGGGGGAATGTTGCAATGGATAAATTTGGGTAACATCTGTCACAAACAATCTCATTATGATAGTAAATAGTTCGACATACTCTTTAATCTCTTCATAACTCTTCTGCTTTAGCCTCGGTGTAAACTCTGCCCAGTCAAAGTCCCCAACCCCAAACCTACAAAAAGCACAAATAGGTATCATGTGACTATTGGCTGAAATTTTCAAACGTAGCTAAACACTCATGACAAGGGAGGAGGAAAGATGGAGATGAGGAAACCCTAAACAAGACATTAGTAGTAAAGAACAAATTCCAGATAAGACCTCATCAAGATTTGCACAAACAAAGCCCTTTGACTTTGATTAAAACCCAGCACCCTAAATGCTCTCCCTTCACCATCCATCAAAGGAAGCGGTTCAGATGTGTCCACTGAACAGAATGAAGAAAAAACTTATTAATTGCTATCACAGATTGTTCAAGTTGCTGGGCCAGACATCACGGATGTAAATTGTACCCCTAGCTCTTTTCCTGTAAGGCTTTCTTGCAGCTGGAGCTCCAGTTAAAACTGTCTCGCTATCAGACAAATCAGCTTCGTAATTATCATCTTCACCATCAGAGCTAACGTCTTCCAAACCAGCAAGATCATCTTCCTCCACAGAAGCCATCTGGAAAGAGCATCAAACAAATCAAAATTGGAATTTGAAGCCTGGATAAGTTTTCTGTGGCTACCAGCTTAAAAGATAACATTTTAGAAAGGATCACAATTATATTGCAATTCAAAAAGGGAAAAATCTGAAATGAAAGTATAGGGCAAGGAACCTTTCTTCGTCAAACCTTCAACTTTACAATCTTGCAGCAGTACCCTTCAACCGTCATCCCGCCTCCAAAAGTAGGACATAAAAGAAACAAAGAAGAAAGCAAAAGGAAGAGAGGGAGAGGAAAACGGATGCAGAAGCGCCAAGCATAAAAACTGTGATTCTCTTCGGTAGGACAACCTTCAAAAATGGGTAGTATAGTACCATCATCCTTAAGGTAGACATCGAGTATTATTTTTGCAGGGGGATTTTGAAATGATAGTCATCAAGTATGATATATTGGTTCAGACAGACTTATTTGCATGAGGATGCTAATCAAAATAAGGCTTTTTACCTAGTCAAAGAAGAAGCACAAGCGCCATGAATATGTTCCCATTTGCCAGTTCCTTCTCCTAAACAATGTTAACCGAAATCCCAAAATTCCACCCCCGTTCCCCCCACACAAAAAACCCCCACCCAACCGAAAAAAGAGGCCTCAAGGAAAGTACTCCAAGACTCATCAGACTTTCCTCACCATGCACCAAAAATTTCTGAGAGATGTCACCCAAATTTTAATATTAAAAAAAACATAGCAACGAAAACAAACTGGTTGTACTTTGTGTAACTTTCTACACTACTTGCAGATGTAAATAAATCATATAGACGCACAAATCTAACAGAATGAGGAATTTCCCAGGCGTAATATCAAGACTAATAATAAATCAAAGAATGGTATGATATAGAGAGGTCTTCCAGATTATCAAGTCAATTTTCCATCTGCAAGTCATTTAATTCGTTATATGCATCCCTTCTTCTTATCCCTACGAGATACCAGAGTACTTTGACGGAATATAATGAAATTCTTTGGCTGGTTCCTCACAAAGGAATAGAGATTTCAATACTATCACACATTACCTGTTTTCGACTTCGTTTGCCCTTTCCCATGGAATTGAACTCTTCAGTTTTATTAACTTCATATTTGTCTCGTAATAGATCCTCCCAGTAATTCGCTCTTTCGGAATTGCTTACTGTGGCTTTATTTTCGGCAGGAGCAGCTGGTTCTTCCACCTCTGCTCCAGCTTCCGCCTCATTGATATACTCAAAATTTGCCACCTGGAGAATTTTTTATCGTTATTTTCAGTTCCCTTTAGTTTCTTGTTAAAACATAGAGACAGTAAAGATATCAATAGTATAAACAAATCAAATCTTTCTAACATGATTTATTACGGCCTAAACTCGTGAAAGGAACGCAGAGGAGAACAATACACCTTAAAGGCCTTCAGGAATCCATCATCTTCTTCATCATCCATTGTGGCCTCCTCATTACCAACTTGTTCACGGTCTAGTAATCTAACATCAAGGCAACAATCAGCTTTGGGGGAAAGTAATTTGCTAACATGAAAGAAGAAGGTTACTTGCGAAAGAAACGAGCATCACCTAGCTATTGCAGCATCATCATAATGAATTTGTCGGGATTTTCCAGCTTCATCATTGTCATCAGCAAATAACTCCTTTGAACCGTACCTTATGATGTCATCTAATTCTTCCTGTATGAAGGTCAAATATTAGTTACAGGCACCCATTTCAGCAGTTGAAAAGGGTCAAGTTTTAGAGAACAGGACAATCAAGGGACTTCTGCACATTTGGAGCAAATGAAACAAAAATGTATCTCAGTGAAAGAACTGCACACTGTACGCGAAAAAATGCAACTCCAGGCTTATCTATTGGAATCTAGAACCTGAAGATAAAATGACTAGTGGGTCCAAACTAGGCGGCTGTAAAGTTTCTCATTTCTCTGGTTTATCCAATTGCAAGTCATTACTCATGCGAATCTAGTCAACCCTGATTCTCTGAATTTCGAGCAGAACTTGCCTGATTAATGGTGGTTTGTGCCTTGAGCCTCCCAACAACCAGGTGTTCTAGCACCATTTTCTTCTTTGTCATTTGCATCATCCTTTCTTCTATGCTTCCTCTTGTTACGAGCCTGAAAATCATTACCTGCAGGATGCCAAGAGTAATTACAAAATACATATCATTCCAAGCAAACAGCCATATGTTCTACACAACTAACAAGTTTGCTTCCACACTATTCAACCTTGTTCGTCTGACCAAGCCGATGGGCTCTAGCCATTGCTTGCAAGTCAGCGTGTGGATTCCAGTCACTGCAAAAGATATTGAGTTGCTACGTAAGAGAATTCGAAATGACAACAAAAAGACTACAAAGAACAAATGAGATAGAAAGTCAATCATCAAGTCTTAGAATGCAGAAATATAAATTCATGGTTGAGTACATTGAAAAGTAAGTTATCAGAGAGAAATCAAATGTGATCAAAACCAGAATCCGTATGATACTCGAATTGCTCTCTTATGGGACATTAGCTTAAAAGAATTTTATGGTCTTGCAATGCCGACAAAAAGAAAGCAGCCAATGCTAGAGAAAGTTCTTAGTTTGCTTCTGGAAGTGATACCAAAAAGTCCTTGAGCAATCTATATAGAACATAACTCGGTGTCTAAAATCCATCTGCTGACTAACCAAATAGAAATGGGGAGGCAAGAAAAGAGTCATGATATCATTTGGACAAAATATAGTTAAATATCTTCTTGCAGAATAATTTCTTATGACGGTTGTTTTAAGATTGACAAATCTCCAATTAGTAACCATAAGGTATTCATCTATCATGTAATCCTAAAGTATAAGCAGGCACTGCACACCACCGATCAAACACAAGCAGAGGAAGGAATATCAAAGAATCCTGGACCAAACACAATACCTGTCATAAATGATCACTGTGTCTGCAGTTGCAAGGTTTATTCCTAAACCCCCAGCTCTTGTAGATAGCAGAAAACAAAATCTGGAAGAACTCTTTGCATTAAACCTATCAATTCGAATCTGCCTTTCAGCTCCAGCAACTTTTCCATCAATTCTTTCATATTGCCATTTCTGAACCCAACAAAAGAATTTGAAACATTTATCTATTTGAAAGAATGTAAAGCCATACATCAATTGAACATCTTTCTAATAGCTGGACAGAACTGCCTTCACAGCCATACCTTGTAATTACAGTAATCCTCCAACACATCCAGCATGCGTGTAAACTGTGAATATATTAGAACTCTATGGCCTTGTTCTTTAAATTTAACCATCATCTTATCCAGAAGCTGTAATTTCCCAGAAGATTCCAGCAGTTGTCTATGACAAGGAAATATGATAAAATATTAAAAAAAATATGAGGTTAATAAAAGACAAATGCCAAGGGTTGTGAGACCAAATATGCTTTTATAAAGAGAAATTCATGTACTTTAGTGAATAAAAAATGAGAATATACTAGAACTGAAAATATCTACTTGAAAGACTCTTCGTCTTCGATACTATCTGGTCCAACGCCTTCTAACATAAAGGGATGACAACAAAGCTTGCGCAATTCCATGACCACATTAATGAGAGAAATCTGATATCAAGAACCAGCAAGGTTAAACGTAAATAACATAATCCAATGGACATCTCAAATTAGGACACAGCAACTCACTTGGGCACCACCCTTGCGAGTTAGTATTTGATAGTTACGAGTCAAAATTGCTTTGTAATATTCTTTCTGCATACTGCTCAATTCAACACGTAGAATGAGCTCCTTTTTTGGAGGCAGGTCTTTCATCACATCTTTCTTTACTCCTGAAATTCAAGAACAAAAAAGAAGCAGTCACATCATGATACTGAATATTTGACAGGGAGGTAAACACCCTTCATAAAGTTAAAGTATTAGTTTAATATAGAAGATCTGTTTTTAAGCCTCATTAAACACATTCAAACAGAATTACCAGTCACAACAGATCCATCTAGACAATCAAAACATTTTGTATGTTTTGGATATAATCAATTCAGAAGCAAACAAACTTCCTTTTCTATGCAATTTACGGATCCAAAATCATTTGTCCACCTTGATTCACTTTAACAATTGCATTTATCGTCAACTTGGATGATTCAGACAATGAGGCTTGGTACAGAATTTGAGGTTGAACCTCAAAAGGCAGCCCGACATGGTTGGCAGAAGTACGAGAATAAGATAGTCTCTCCTAACCAATGTATCACAAATCAACCAGAAGAAAATTAGATTCATACTTCTAAGCAAATGGGGTGCCAGCATCTTATGAAGCCTTGAGATCTGTTCTTCCTGACCAATATCTTTGAACTCCTCTTGGAACTCCTCCAAACTATCAAACTGAAAAAAGTTCATGATAAAAATTTAAGATTCAAGTACGCTTACTAGTTATCTTGTGGTACACTAAATATAGCAAGGTTTTTAATATTGTATTTTTGTAGAACTTATGTTCATTTCTAAAAAACAGTTCTACGGACCTTTCCGGCATCAAGGAAGTGCATGAGCATAAAAAGTTCATCCAGATTGTTCTGCAACACAAGAAGGAAGAAAGATAAAGCTATACAATTGTAACCATATATAATCAAGTAGACACAATAGAGTTATTTATGTATTAAAAAAAGGAAAGAAAGAAAGAAAATCATCTACTATGAAGAGATTAGTTCAGAGAAATAAGAGGAATTTGACATCATAAGAGATGGTTAGAAATAATCTTGTATAGTGCAAACCATAATTAGAAAATGACCACCCAAAAGATATATAGAGCATGCAAATGCAGTTTGCAAGACATAAAGGTCCTAACATGATGATTGTAAGAGAGACGGTGACATGTTTGAGATAAAAACACACTGCTACAACAAAAACAAGGCCTTAATCCCAAATAATGTAGGTCGGCTATGTGAATAAGCGCAAAAAAAAAATTAAAAATAAAAAACTCACTCAAAGTCCAGTCCTAATACAGCCTAGGTTACAGAAGGTCTCTACAAGAGCAGACAAACAAGCCTACAAACCTGTAGAGGAGTTCCAGTCAAAAGGACACGATGTCTGCTGGAGAACTGTTTCAATGAAGAAAATAACTTTGAGTCCTTGTTCTTGAGACGGTGACCTTCATCAACAATCTGTACGTAGACATTAAACACTTTCAAACAGAAATATGAACAGAAATTTAGCATAATCACAAAAATGGCCAAAGTCCCTTACCATGCATTCCCACTTTATACCCTTTAGTGTTGCTGTGTCCATGTTAATCATCTCATATGACGTAAGGAGAACGTCAAACTTTATCCTGTCTTGCTTACTTTGACTAATAATTTGACTGGTTTTCTTCTTCTTGCTCTTTTTAAGCTTTTTGGGAAAGTAGAATTCATACTCTCTAATAGCAGTACGAGCTGCGGCAGAACCAGCATACATAACCTACAGAAGCTAAAATTGTTGAAAAAAGCATACAGTTACTCCCAAAAAAATGATAATGAGAAATTGGAAGTTCCAATATGCATACAACGTTCATTTGAGGAGCCCAAGTGGCAAATTCACGCTCCCAATTCCTTAATGTTGACAGTGGAGCCACAACAATATGAGGAGATAGCTTCTCCTCAAACAATGACGCTAAGAATGCAATACTTTGGATTGTTTTACCTGTATTCAGTAACAGTAAAAACGCAAATCAAAGGAAAACACACTAATCACAAGAACCTCTCATATTTTTTTCCCTCTCCAGAGGATGGACAGAAGGATTGGGAGTTCAAGAAATTAATGAGAAACCTACCGAGGCCCATCTCATCTGCAAGTATCACATGTGTTTGTTTCAACCAAGCAAACCGCAGGAAGTTCAAGCCTTCCAGTTGATATGGATGCAGAGAACCTTTAATTTAAGCAAATAAGGTATGTTAAAAATAGTAACATTGAAGAAAGATTTTTCCTTCAAAAAGAAAAGGTATTCACAAAACACTATTGACAATTTAAGTAAAGATGACAATGCATACCTCCTGAAAGAAATTCAGGGCTACTTTCAAACTGCTGAAACTCCTTTTGTTTCTTTTTTGTATCTGTTGCATCATGAGGAGTGGTCTTTTGTTTAGCTGAAGAGCCTTTATATCTGGACTGTATACTGTGGAATTTTTCAATTTCTTGCTGGAACGAGGAGATATCAGACTCAGATTCCCAATAACATTCATCATAAGGAAGCTCCCTCCATTTTACAAGATACTCTTTTTCACCATGTTGGTCCCTGAAAATGCACCAAAATACAAATCGGCATGAATACCATCATCCTCATACTTCAGCAAGACATTACACCAAAATCATGAATTACAATCGCACAATTGGAAAATCCGAAAGGAAATACAAATGAAAAACTAGAAAATGCCAAAAGTTTCCACTTAGCAGTACACCTATATAGAAGATGATGCAAACACATCTTGTGAAACAACAAATTAGGTTGTGATCATAAGATAACATGGATGATACTTTTTCCCATATTGAATGTCTTCATTTTTATTCTGGGATGCTCTAGAGTTACACCCACTTTCTTAAAATGAACATGCTTTCCAATCTAAATTTCCTTCATTAACCAGATTTCTTAAAAGAAAAAGAAGGTAGGAGCATTATCACACATGAATCTCATAATACTTCATTAAGTGTAAAATTTTAAAACAATCAATAAGCAACGAATATTCAAATGCTCTACTATATCTTTATGTCATGTCAAATGTAGACATGTAATCTAAAGCGAGTGGAGTAAAGGATGTCCATTATGAACTCTAAGTAGGCATAAGATATCCAAAGACCTCAGCCCTTTCTAAAGATCTAAGCAACCAACAAAGCTACCATAAAAATTCATGTAAAAACCTTCAAGTCTAAGTTAGATATTTTGACCTAAAATGTAACCCAATTAAACATGAAGTTAAAATTTAAAATCATCTCAACAAATAGTAAACAATCTAAACCAGTTTCTAAGATGAAAGAGAATCAAAGAAAATTTTGTAACAATAGAAGAACGCAAGAGAAATCAAGCAGTAGAAACTTATACAAGAATAGAAGAAGCAACTGTGAGCACTAATCAACTGTCTAATGTTTCAAAATACTAATACCTGCAAGCAAGAACCCGATCGACAGTCGTCCACTCGGGCCGGATTGCAACATAATCATCTTCAGAGCTATTCAAGGAGGAAAATTGTCTTTGAAAGTTATTCACTTTTGTTTTTAGTCTTGGAAGGGTCTTGTAAGCTTTTGTAAATTCTTTCTCTGACACCCTGCATGGTGCATAGGAAGCCAATATCATTATCAAATGTTGAGGAAGCAACAGATGAAGACATTCAAGATCACGTCAAATAATTAGGGATATCTAAAAAAAAGGCACAAATAATCGGTGAAAATGATACCATAAGTTTCAAGATGCCTCCATAAAATGTCGAAAACCTTACCATGAACAATGAAGATAAGACCATCCTTTCCACTTCACAAGGTACTGCTTTACAAATATCGGTTTCGAGCCCAGCTCCAAGGCCTCACTATCATCTGGTACAGTTTGCCTCACTTCACAGTCCAGTATTTTTTCAATATCATTAAGCGGGCTGACCTGTAAAGACAAGAGTACTACAAGTCATAACATGTCATTAGACTCCACATATCACAAACCCTTGTAGAGTGAAAGAAACATACACATTCAGGGCACCTCCAGCTGATTGGAAGTGGAGCTTTCACCGGTGAAATTAAACATTTTGGATGGTATGCATAAGTGCACGTCTCACAAAACAAAAGATCATTGCTTTCCCCGCAGGCTTGACATGAATCTTCTTTCTATAAGATGGGAACAAAAGGTAGAAGAGTAGCTTCAGAAACATGTACACACAATAAAAGAGGCCTTCAGAAATCCGTAGTATAGGCAAAAATGTATATCAAATCAATGTAAAATATGTACAACTGACGGCTGAGAGCACTTATTCTAGTGAACACCTGTTTCCAGGACAGGTGACCTGTTCCACACCGGAGCCTCGATCTAAAATTCTCACTCCGGCTCTGGAACAGGTGTTTGTCCACACTGTGCAGAACTGACCTGTTCCCGCATCATGCAAAACAAACACATGTTCGGCACCCGAGCCTCAATCTGAGATTCTCAGACCGGCTCTGGAACACGTGTTTGTCCACACGGTGCAGAACACGTGTTTGTCCACACGGGGCAGAACACCTGACATGTCTCCACATGGTGCAGAATAAACACTTGCTCGGCACGGGAGCCTCAATCTGAAATTCTCAGTCCCGCTGTGGAACACGTGTTTGTCCACACGGTGCAGAACACTTAGTTTGATCAAAGATCTGGCCGCTGACAACACATTGTCTCCGCATCGTGCAGAACAAACACTTGCTAGGCACGGGAGCCTCATTCTGAAATTCTCAGTCCCGCTGTGGAACACGTGTTTGTCCACACGGTGCAGAACACTTGTTTGATCAAAGATCTGGCCGCTGACAACACACGTCTCCGCATCGTGGAGAACAAACACTTGCTCGGCACGGGTGCCTCAATCTGAAATTCTCAGTCCCGCTGTGGACAGTGGAACACGTGTTTGTCCACACGGTGCAGAACACTTGTTTGATCAAGTTCTGGCCGCTGACAATCTCCGCATCGTGCAGAACAAACATTTGCTCGGCACGGGAGCCTCAATCTGAACTTTTCAGTTCCGATGTGGAACAGGTGTTTGTCCACGCGATGCAGAACAAATGTTGAATCAAATATCTGACGGCTGAGAACACATGTCTCCGCATCGTGCCGAACAAACACGGAAGCCTCAATTTGAAAAAATCTGCCTAAATATATAGAAAAATATATATACCGCATCAGGACGAACAAATCTCTCGACTATTTCTTGAGTAGACCCCTTGGATTTGTCTCCGCGGTGGAGAGAAGCCTCATCGTCAGAATCATCCAAGTTGTAGAGCGGCCGACGTTCCGATCGAACCCTAAGTCTCTCCACCAAGCTTGCCATCAATCCTCTCTGCACAAATTGCAAATTGCAAGAAAAAAAATTAAAAACACAGAATTTGAAATGCTTAATTCATTTCTTTTCCCCCAAAAAAATCAAATTAGTGCTTACAATCGACAAGTTAATTTGTTTTTACTGGCATTCACCTGAAGATAAGAGTTAGAATTTAGGGCTTAGGATAGGGTTTATAGAGGGGATCTAAGTTGGAGAATGTATCTGAAAACGAATAAGCGATGAGCAGACTGGACCGGGGGAGAAAAACGGTGTTTATTCGTCCATACTCCCTTCCTCCAAAATATTATTAACATTTAGATTCGGACTTATTATATCTATCGAACGCGGTTATCTCAATCTGAAAATTAATCTTCACTCCCAAATCATAATCAATATGATTAATAAAAACTCCAACACTTTATATACTAATATTATTGATACATCGTTACCTCAATCTGAAAATTAATCTTGACTCCCCAAATCATAATCAATGTGATTAATGATAACTCTAACAGTTTATATGCTAACATTATTGATGACGGCATATTCTTACTCTTTCCGTTGCAGAGACACCGACTATCCTACGCCTACCGATAGACGAATCGAGTGGCTGACGGGTTGACCAAACATGGAAGTTCAAGGCCCTAGACTGGTCGCCAAATTTATTATCCAGTTCCTCATTTTGCACATGAGGCTTGCCATCAAGACCAGACTGGCAACCGTTTTTCTAAATAAAAAATTAGTTAATTCGGATTAATGTATTTTTACTTTTATGCTTTATGTTGTTTTACTTTAAGAACTATGTACCCTCTTTATCCTTAATCTACCTATTCTCACCCCACCCCCACCCCACCCCACCCCAAAAAAACATTTGACTTTTATACGGATTGAAAATTTATTGAAATCTAAAGATAAAAATATGCATTTCTTCATTTTTTTCTTCATAAAACACATTAAAGACATACCTTGAAAATTGATATAGTAATAGTTAGAGCTGTCAAAATGGACATATGCCCGCGGGCATACCCGCCCCGTGAGCTTAATGGGCGGGTATGGGGTTATGAATTCCATGCCCATTTAAATGCGGGTATTAATGGGCATACCCGTTCGGGTAACGGGCAATGCGGGTATGGGCGGGTTGCAACCGGGCATGCCCGTTTGTTTTTTTTTATTTTAATTTTGGATATGGATTAATTTTCACAGTTGAGACTTAAGAGCCAAAAGAAGAAGAAAAAAAAACCCTAAAAGCCCAACATACAAGTTGAGCCGTGCTATATATCTTGGGCAAAGTCATTTGAAGCTGTTCTATACTTCTATTATCCCAAATATTAACGGTTTCATCTCCGAAGGTAACTAAATTATGTTTTAACTTATGATTTATCATTTACCATTTATAATGTTTTAAGTTCTAACTTCTCAAGTTGAGTGTGTTTTATAGGTGGAGATGATGATGAGGAATCAACATTATCTAAGGTGGATTCAAATAATACTTATAGTGTTCAAGATATACATCAATAGATAGTGGATATTAAGCGTACATATTTTTTGTTGCTTTGACTTCAGCAATATGTTTGTTAATTTTGGATAGTTGATCTTGAATTAGTTTTGAAATTATGGACTTTGATTTTTTTTTATAACTATTTTGGATATTGTACACTTTTATTTGATTGTTCTTGAACTATTTTGGATATTTATTTACCCTCTACAAGACTATAAACTGCAAGTGAATGAGAAAGAATTACATTTTGTTGAATTTTTCGGATTTAATCTTTTTTTTTTAAATAAAATTAATAATAAGGGTCGCGGGTATGCCCATTTGCCCACGGGTATTCGGCGGGCGGGTACGAGCATCCCTTTTGATGGCCCGTGAAAAAAGCGGGCATGCCCGCCCATCCCCATTTAAGACATGCCCATGACGAGGTGGGGACGGGGAGGGCGGGCATACCCATTTTGACAGTACTAGTAATAGTTATAATGAAGGATAAAATTGTAAAATATGCATTAAATACACATTGATAGTACAAATGTAAATTATATTTTGGGGAAAAAATGACCTCGAATGTTAACTATATTTTGGGATGGAAGGAGTATATTATTCGAAGTGGTTATGGTAATAATAATTAATAATATATATTATATGCAAGAAGTAGCTCAATTGTTTGGAGATTCGATTAGATTTCTCTCACCACATTTAATATTTGATATCACTTAATGATGTAAATGAATTTATTCAAAAAAAAAATGATGTAAATGAATTTTCTTTTCAAGCAAGAAAATGCAAAAGCTATTGACGGAGTTGGTTGTCGCTCATACCTTTTGTGACCTCACAGCATAATCAGAGCAAAGTTACGAGTTCGTGTTCAGAGAAAAATCACGAGTTCGAATAATATATAATTATATATAAACAATAGACAAGTGATGCAAATGGCTGTCGTCCACCTCGTGTGTGATCCCCACAACATGCTCTAAGCAAAGTTCATGTCATCCGTGTGAATTGGCGGATATTTATGAATAGTTTTAATGAATTAGTCGGATCAAATACTTAGATGCTGAACAAGAAAACTATGATAATATATAGTATATATTATTTTGTTTTTCTTTTATCTTTTATCTATAATTTCATTATTTATACTTAAAATTTTATTTAGGAATTTTTATATCTAGTTAAATTTTGTATTCAGAATATTTCCTTGCGATGATATTTTTTTGAAAAATTAATTTAAAAAATGGTGATTTAAGCCTAAAAGTGCATTCAAAAAAGTTGTTGTAAAAGAGAAGGGATGAAATGAAAGGACAAAATTGCTCCCGATTCCGGTGAAAAAGTAAGTTGTTGGCTGCAAAATTTGTATGAGACCGGCATGTTTTGATTAATTTATTAAAATTGTCTTCTCGAAATGGTTAATGGACAAAATTGATTTTAAATAATTTATTTATTTTTTGCTGAATATTTAAATAAAAAGTTTGAGATGATTATTAAAAAAAAAAAAAAAAATTGTACTGAACAGCCACCAACTATTTCTGAATTTTAAATGTTGGACGATAACAATTAATTTTGCACTTTGTAGCCATCAAAATTTTACGAGTAACGAATATTGAACTCTGACGACTTTTTTGCCCAAAATAAATAAATAAATAAAACTCATATGAGGGGTATAATTGTTCACAAAAAATCGTCATTTTCATAACTCCAGCTCATTATAATCCCTATATTTCCCGATGAACTCGGCCAATTTCGCCACCACCGGCCATCTTCCTCCTCATCTCTCTGCCTTCCGCCGTCATCAACTCCTATCTCCGACCAAACCTCGGTCAACAAGAAGAAAGCATGTCATCGTTGCTCAGAAGAAAAAACCCTTCAGAAAACTAAACGCCGCCACCTCTTCATAATCCCCATTCAATTTCTCCGTCGCCGCCTCCACACTCAGCCCACCTAATTCTTGAATGGGTTCTTCAATTTGTCGCCGGAGAAGATGACGATCTGAGCGGGTCGGGTACGTCGTGAAATCCCCAAATCTAACCCCAAATTCTCTGTAAAATCATCATCCATGGTCACTATTTCTGCTTCAAATAAGCAGTCCTCCGTAAATTCTCACTAGAAGAAACACTCCGGTAATACAAAGGAACCTGAAATAATCAAGAATCCACATCAAGAAATTACAAATTTTTACAATTACTAACACATGCAATTCATCAAACACAGTGGGTTACCTTGTAAAAGCTAACTCTTTCTGGTGAGATTAGAGATGTTCTGGTA
This sequence comes from Vinca minor, assembly GCA_026122235.1. Lineage (NCBI taxonomy): Eukaryota > Viridiplantae > Streptophyta > Magnoliopsida > Gentianales > Apocynaceae > Vinca > Vinca minor. Next base: position 7,811,688 of record JAOCZM010000040.1, on the reverse strand, counting down.
GTTGAAAGAGAAAAACAATATTTTGAAGAAGGAAGAGAAACTGCAGCATTAGCCATTTTTTATTATTACACAGAAAAATATTTTGGGATGAAGTTCTGAAGTCAGATTTAGGGCTTTATGGGATGGTACTTTTTTAGCAAATATATGAATTTTTTTGGATGAAAAAAATGGGCTTTTACAAATTGGGGGTGATGAATTCCTCCATATTGAATTTTTGTTGTATGGTGGTTGTTTCAAGAAGAAGGTGGTGGTGGTTTTTTTTTTTGGGAAGAAGAAGGGTTCTGGTGGCTGCAATGGATGCTAATTTTTCTGGACTAAAATATCCCTCACGTGACCGTGTGAGGATTTTTTTTTTAAAAAAATTTGGTCGGAATTTATGTCGTAGTTCAATATCCGTTCCCGTAAAATTTTGATGGCTAAAAATCGCAAAAATAATTGTTATCGTCTAACATTTAAAATTCAGAAATAGTTTGTGGCCATTTAGTGCAATTTACCCTTACAAAAAACACCCTAAAGTCATGCACCAATTTTAATTAGGTGTCGATTGTTTCCATTAAGTGCTAAATTGCACATTATTGTTTCAATCAAGTGCCCAATCTCACATTTTGTCCAATAAATGATGGGAAAATATGTGGACCGCGCGTGTCAAATTAAAAAATGTGTTGAACATTGGAAAATATTGTTCCAAAAAAATACCCTCAAATCTCTATTATATAAAATCAATTAACTCTCAAATGTCTAAAACTACATATTTTCCTATTTTCTCTAGCAATCTAAAACTATTTTGACTTAAAAGTTTGAGAATATGTAATTTCAGATGTTTGAGAGTTAGTTGACTTTGTTTAATAGAGATAAGAGGATATTTTTGGAAATAATATTTTTCACCGTTAAAAGAAGTCCCAAAGCGTTAGATTTTTTGATGTTACATGTGAGGTCCACATATTTTTTCGTCATTTATTGGACGAAATGTGCAAATTGGCACTTGGTTGAATTAAGATTGTGTAATTGAGTACTTGATTGAAACAATTAAAGTAAGGGAGACGGTATTATCAGATCAGTGTCCCTCATACAAGAGTAATAGTTAACCGAATGTCAAACCTACCATTTTCATCAATCTCACCAAATCTTTCATCACTCAATCCTTAAATTCTCTCCTCCATTTCCTATCCCCATATGTAAATCTTCTCTTTCTCTCTCTCCTAGCCAACCTGTTGTATTTTCTTTGATTCACGTATCAAACTTTTATTTTTATCATTTAATTGATGAAACTTTATCTGGTTTAGATTATAATAAGTGGATGAAGTTCGTATGAAATCGAGGGGATTAAAAAAAAGTCATTGATGAGAAGTTATGAGAAGTATAGGAGTTCAAATAGAAATGATTTTCCATTGAAAAAAAATGAATTTACATTTAATTCAAAATCCACTTGAAAGTTACGAGAGTAAAGAAAGTAGAGAAAAATGAGAGAAGAACAACTAATTGAGACTTCCCAAGAGCCCCGTTCTCTCAGTATAGGAAGTCACAATGTCCGAATTTAAGCAAAAAAAATGAAGTTTAATTAACCATTAATCATTGAGGGAAGTAGAGAGAATATCATATTTGGTTTTAAAAAAGAAGAGAATCACTTAATATGACTATTTCCTAATCTAACCAAGGGCAGTATTACCATTTGAGCAAAAATGGCTCTTGCAGGAGGATAATTGCTCTTGTAATATCACCACCCATTGAAGTAATGGACACCTAATTAAAATTGATAATTGACTTCGAGAAGTTTATATAATTCATGATGGTGGAGATGATAGATGAAGGAAGAAAAAATGATAATTAGGAAATATGGAAGGATATTTTTAATTTTTAATTTAATTTTATTTGTTGCACATTTAATCCTTGATAGAGAGAGTATATGTAAGATCCGTTAATGCCATGTCACCACTTTGAATGGAAAAATTCAGATTATTTTATAGAAGTACGAAAGTGATAGCGAACAAATATTTTGGGAATCAAAAAAGTAAAATGGTTAGACGTAAATATTTTGGGGGAAAAATAACTAATTATCCTTTTTGAGTCAATATTAGATCTAAATGCGGTAATGTTTGTGGAATTAACAGCTATTTCTTTTCTAAAAAGAGACGGAGGGATGAGAAGGTAAAAATTTCTACCAAGTAGTCTATGGTTACGAATAATTAAGTAAGAAAAAACAATTAATGAAGTAGCAGTAGTAAAATAAGGGGATATTATCATACTTCCTTCGTCCCAAATTATTTGTATGTTTTGAAAAAATACATAGTTATTAAAGTTTTTGTGATTTTAAAGGTAAAATATAAGAATAAGTCTAAGACACCCTCATTAATTTTATTAATTTCATTTAAAATTTGTCTTTCCCTCTCCTTCATTTCACACAACATCCAATCACCTTTTAAATATGTATTGGAAATGGATAATTTTAATTAAATAAGAGGATTCGATGAGGAGTTGGAAGAAGGGTAAAATTGGAAAATTTGTCATTAATACATACTTTATTTAGAAATGGACAATTAATTTGAGACAAACAAAAAAGAAAATGTGGACAGTTAATTTAGGATGGATGAGTAATTAATTACTCACTCCATTCTATAAAAAAAGACGGTTTAAAACATTTAGCGAAAATTAAATAAAAATACTCTATTAAATATGTGGTGTATACCGCTAATTCTATTTAAGAGAATAATATTACTATCTCAATTTCTAAGACTTTCATTAAATGTTGCGAAAATTAAGAAAGAAAAAATTAAGATATTTTTTTAATCAAAATATAAATATTACTCTCTGAAATAAAATTAGTGATATACAAATCATATTTAAGAGAATAATATTTGTATTAAGTATCTTATTATTTGCTTACTTAATTTTCACTAAATGTCCTAAAAGACTTACTCCTCGGCTTCTGCTCCTTCTCGGAGTATGTTATGGAGAAAACAACCATATTCGTCCTCCAACTTATTTCAATTAGCCTCGAAAATCTCTATGTAGTTTTTTGGCATAAAGAATCCCTAAACAATTTACGTTCAACCTATAGAGTCTTAGCCACCACTTTTGCGGTGGTTTTCCGGCCTATTTCAGCATGTCTGGTGCACATGCTTTAAAAACGAGGGTATAATTGTCATTTTATATTTAAAATTTAAAAAAAAAATCCCTAGCACCCCATCCCCTCTCTCTCACACCCCGTCAAAATCAGCTCTGTTAACCTTGCCCGTTACCGTAGACGAGCATGGTAATGTTAGGTATGATGCAATTGTGAGGTTGAACGAGAATTCCAAGAAAATTATTTATTCACAACATAAAGACCTTATTCCTAAGGTTGTGAAGGATGATCGGGATGAGGAAGACATGGACTTGGATGAAAAACAAAAAGAAAATGAGGAGACTACTGAGAACACTAAAGCTACACTCAGCCCAAAAATGTTCCTACACAAACTTCGGACTCGAAATTTATCAAGTACAAGCCTTCACAGCAGTCGTAAGCTTTTAATTCAGGTGCCAAGGAGAGCCGCCGTCGTCGTTGGTGGAGTTTCATCCAATGAGGTACAAATTATAGGGCAACAAAATGCTAACTCTTGGAGATTTAGGGATTGAGGAATTGGGTGAAGCAGTTCTTATATATAACAACAACAACAACAAGAAGAAAAAATTGGCGGTGGAGGTGGTGGCGGGGCTTTGTAACCGAATCGAATCGGGCTTCAGCGGCGACCCATTAAGGTTTCTCCTTACCTTACAAATTGTTCACAAATTAAGCTAATTGAAAGTTTCCAATTTGATCAGAATATCTAAACAATATACAGTTACAATCTAGAAAATAAAAATTCATCAGAAGTCTATAGTGGACACCGGAGAGATGATGATTGATGAGAGAGAGTGAGCATAAAAGATTATGGCTGCGGAGGCGAGGAAGAAAGCTGTGGCGGAGACCCATTTTCCGATTCGAGAATTCACAGAGGAAAACGAGAAGAAGAAAGAGAGAGAGAGAGAGAGAGAGAGAGAGCAAGTAAGAGGAGTGTAGGGGGTTTATTACTATTATATTAGGGAACATACCTTGAATGGCACAAATACCCTTCATTAAAAGGGTGTTGCTTGTCACGTGCAATGTTTTTTGCCGGAAAATACCAAAAAATTGGCAGTTTGGACTATTTGGGCTAAATGTAAAATTATAAGGGATTTTTATGCCGAAAAAATTACAAAAGTATTTTCGAGATTAATTGAAATAAGTTGGGGGGACGAATGAAGCTGTTTTTTATATAGAAAAATGATTTACTCTTAGAATTTTGGGGATAGAAACTCTAAACCCCAAATTGAGGGTGTTAAATGACTATCTTACCCACTGTTGGTATAAGGGATTCACTCAACTATAAGGGCAAAAAGGTTCAAAAAACTATTTTAGCCAATCTTTTAGACAATAATTTTAGTAGCCTAACAATGTTCTTTTCTATATTACGGAATGAAGGTAGTATTTGTAATTTATGACGTCACCAGAAGAAGGTGAAAACGCGGTTCTCCTCGGCTTCTCTCTATCTCTCTCTCTCAGTCTGTCTTTCTGCTTCTCTCACACTCACTCCCACGCCCACTGGCCAGTCACTCACTCACAGTGTATTGAGTTCAGACCTATCTTTCCCTTTCTCTCTCATCTCTTTCAATTCCCTTCACTTCTCTCTTTTAGCATTCTCTCAGATATTTTGGAGTTTAATGAATGAGTAAACAAACCAACACTTGAGATCTACTCCCATTTCAGTACAAGTATGAATTCCTAGAAAAAACATAAACAATAACAACCAAACAAATGGCGAGCTATGACCCGAGTAAACCCGGCCCATGGCCTCCTGCTCCGGAATCCACCGCTTCTGCAACGCCGCCGTCTTCTTGGGCAAAGCGTACTGGCTTCCGTCCTAAGTTCTCCGGCGAGGCCAAAGCCAATGACTCCGGTTCTATTTTGCCCCATCCACACCCGAAACCCACAAGAGATCCCCCAGCCAATATCGATCTCGAGGCGGGCCGAATTCGGCTCGGCCCAACATCGAACGGGGAGCTCACCCCGCCTTTGCCTCAAAGGCCCACTCCGCCTGAGAAGGAGTCGTCAGTAAGGAAAAGTAGGGATTCTGAAGCGGCAGCTGGGGCGGCGGGGACTAAGGCTACTGGGTGCTAATGGGCAAGCAGCTGCGGGGGCAACAGCCGGGGAGTCGGCGGCGAGTCGGAGAGGGAGAAATGAAGAGACAGTGGATATGTTGCCGCAGAGTGTGGTGGATGATGATGATGGGTTTGTGTCGAGGCATTCGCATTTGAAGTATGAGCTTAGAGATACACCTGGGCTTGGTGAGCTTTGGTTATTACTACCGTAAATATACCATAATGTTTCTAATAGAATTCATATCCGGATAATTGCTTGATAAAAATGCAATCTTTAGGTAGTCCAACGTAGTTTTCGAACATTCATTTATTTATATTGAAAAAATTACAAATTTCCTTGATACTCGAATCCGTTAGTGTTCTTATTGCTTAGATGATAGCATGCTGCTAGAGAGTAAAGATTTTTTAGTTGGATATATGAATAAATATATATACATTGTTGTTATTCTTTTAGTTTTAGAAATGCTGATAGTAAGTTGTTGCTGTTTCTTTCAGTTCCTATTGGTTTATATGGATTTCAGCACTATCTTTCAATGTTGGGGTCATTGATACTAATTCCTCTCGTAATAGTTCCTGCAATGGGCGGCAACCATGTGAGTGAGCACACACCGTAAGCTTTGTCCATTCTGTTGTCTGATTGTCCAGATTAATTTGAACTTAACTGAAATCAGTTGTTCAGGAGGATACATCAAATGTGGTTTCCACTGTGCTTTTCATGTCGGGGGTGACAACGCTTTTGCATACGTCATTTGGGTCAAGGTTACCCCTAATTCAGGGTCCATCATTTGTGTATCTTGCTCCCGCACTTGCAATAATTAACTCCCCTGAGTTTTTGGCGCTGAATGGAAATGTGAGTTCCTCATTTGTTCCTTACATATACATACATCCGTCTGAATAAGCATTTGTCTTTTGTTAAAGCATTGTTGCCCTATAAGAAAGGTAAATGTAGAAAAGTGCTTGGAGAAACTAAGGAAGAGTTAATTAGTTATCAATTAGTTCCACTTGTAAGTATCTTTTCATATTGCCTTTTAGCATTTCTATGAGTTTGAGGCAATAAGACGAGTAGACATTAGACTTCAATCTGTGAAAAATCAGATGCCGAATGGATTAATTAGTTGAAACCATAGTCTACTAATGCCTTGGGTGGTAGCGTGTTCAGCTAACTCTTAAAGTTTATCACAAGTAGTGCTGCATTTCAGAGTCAATATCATCAGTAATCTGGAAGTTATTATTCTGAAACTTTGATGATTTGGATTTTAGAGGATATTATGGTGTATTCTAATTCCAAAATGTTGATCAAACTAAATGATGGAAATTTAATTTTGTGAAAACACACTCGGGACAACTTATCAGGGTGTTCTACTTATGTGAGAGACACTAGAACTTGATTGCTGGACATTAGGAAATCGAACCCAGCAGTTGTTGTTCTCACAATAATATTAAGAATAAAGCTCTTTTACTAGCAACATAATAGCTTCATTTTCCTATCCTAGTGTAAAGTTCTTCGCTTATTTTCTTTTGAACTGCTATCCCCCTTATTTTCTTTTTATCCCTTTCCAGAAACAGGCTGGTAACTCTACATTTATTCATATATTGGGAATTTTTTTTGGGTCAAATTAGTTGATTCTGTTACGAATTTACTTATGCTAATGTACAGAATTTCAAGCATATTATGAAAGAGCTACAGGGTGCTATAATAATTGGTTCAGCTTTTCAAGCAACACTGGGATACAGTGGTTTGATGGCAATACTTCTAAAGTATGGATTTCTTCTTTAATGCTTCTGTGATGCTTAAACTCTATTGCCATGGTTGTCATTATCATGGATTTTGTAGAATTATTCCTTTCAGAGTTACATCTTTCTTTCCTAAATGTAGATTTGCAATACGCCTTTTCTCACATTTCATAACCCATCATTGTTTCAGGTTGATTAATCCAGTGGTAGTTTCTCCTACAATTGCAGCTGTGGGACTTTCTTTCTATAGTTATGGTTTCCCACGTGTTGGTGCCTGTATTGAAATTGGAGCAGTGCAGATATTGCTGGTTGTTATTTTCTCACTTGTGAGCTTGCCAACCTTTTGAACCTTCTCTTGCAAATTCAACCTTGCTTTTGCAACAATTTTCTCACATAGTTAATCACAATGTGGTCTTCCTAACCGCAATATCTTCGTAAAATCTCGGTTTTGGGTCATCGTGTATTTCTAATCTATGTGGTGAGTCATATAGTTCATCTTATCTGTCTCTTACTTTGAAAATGCTATTTGCATTTCTCAATTTTTTATTTTTTTTATGTAAATGAATATGCAGGTACCACTGGGTCTATCAATCACATGGGCTGCAGCTTTCCTTCTGACTGAAGTTGGAGCCTACAACTACAAAGGTTGCAACGTAAATGTACCAGCCTCAAATATAATATCTGACCACTGCAGGAGGCATGTTTCAAGAATGAAGCATTGTCGAGTAAACACAGCGTTGGGATCTGCTCCATGGGCTCCATGGTTTAGATTTCCGTACCCATTGCAATGGGGTACACCTGTGTTTCACTGGAAAATGGCTCTTGTAATGTGCGTTGTCTCTATAATATCATCTGTGGATTCGGTGAGTCTCTCATTTTCCTCTATGATCTATACTCTTGTAGGATTATCTTACTTTCTTCTTTTATTTTTTATGACCATTTCCTTCACTGGTAAGAGTAAATATGTGGTAAAAAAAAAAGTTTTTGTTTGGTGCTTTTCGGCTAGTATACTTAATAGTTATTCCTCAGTAGTTTTAGGTGTAACCTTGAAAATGTAATAGTTGAGAGAAGAGTGGAACTAAACGTAGTGAAGGTGCTATAATACACGTTGGGTATCTTTAGATATAAGCAATATCATAACAGAAACTACTAAATCGAGATATTGGACTATATTTATAAGCACAGATGAACTGGAATTTCTTAAATCCATTATACAAGTATCACAACTTTCTCCTACACTGTATTCATTCTTATATGCAAGAATTTTTGCTTGAGGATTTTCTGGACTATAATATTTTCTGTTTTCATATTGGATGGTCTTGCCGACCCCAATTACTTGGGATTAAGGCTTTGTTGTTGTTGTTGTTGTATATTGGATGGTCTTTTTGAGTTGGTTTTCCTGGCTTTATGAGCTGAAGAACTGTGAATTAGTAACGAAAAGTATGCATATGAAAATGAGCTTTATCTTGTATGTAGCCATGAACTGTCTGTTGATTTTGAACACTGTGTCGGCTGATTTCTAGGTCGGCTCATATCATGCATCATCATTGTTAGTGGCATCCAGACCTCCAACACCAGGAGTTTTAAGCCGAGGAATTGGTCTTGAAGGCCTTACTAGTATCTTGGCGGGTTTGTGGGGGCACTGGCAACCACTAACTGAAAATGTGCATACCATTGCTGTTACTAAAATGGGCAGTCGCAGAGCAGTGGAGTTGGGGGCATGTGTTCTGGTTCTCCTATCGCTTATAGGTACGTCTTCTAATCACTGATCAATGTTTGATTAAGTATATCACTAGATAACTTCCAGTAAACTGATGAATGCATGTGTCTTTTTTTATATGCATGAACATATATATATATATATATATATATATATATATGGTATTCCAAGAGAAAAGGGAAGTATTTCGAGGCAGGCTCTCCTAGATATTAGCATCATTTGTTTCTGATTCTAGCAGATACAATGGGACAATTTAATTGAATCACCAGAACATAATACGTGATACTTGTTTCATTGCTCCTCCGAGCGAGCCCTTCTGAGGGATCAGTGAGACTGACCAGGGTGAAACCTCTACTACGGTTAATGGACTGGTCTGCTCATGGCAGATTCTTCATTTTGCTAAGCAATTAAAGAATCTGGGAGTAGGACAGTCTTCAGTTGGTTTGTCAACTGGTTCTCCAGTTGTTTCCTGGCCCAATTTGGTCCGAGTTGTCCTAATTGGATGGGTAGGATCAGTGTTTTTAAAACCTTCTTGGTCCTACGCTCCCGGCAGTTATTGCCTTGATGAGATGGGTGTGGGTACTTCTTGGAGAACCTGCTATATTGGTTTCCTAGTTCTTCGTTCCTTGATGGGACTGGCGAAACGAAGACATCTGTCACGACATGACTCTCTGTGGGCCGGCCGACGTCGAGCTTTGGCCCCCCATTTGGTCTGACTTTTCCCATTCAGGTCATGGAGCCCGCTTGTCAAACCCTCTCATGGCTCCTCTAGTCCTTGATTCTTTAATTTATTAGCAAAAGAAACAAACTTGTCATGTAGTGCGCCCTGAGCCCTCCTTTAGGCAGAGGTAGGGTTTTAGCCCTACTTAGTCTTATTGATTCAATTGGGTTGGAAACTTTGATTTATCAAATTTTCTGTCCCCAACTTCCATTATTTGATTTATTAGTTTCTTAGCAAAAAAAAAGGAAATGATAATAGAACATGAAAGATTTTTCACATTATAAGGTAGGATGGAACCTTGTCTCTCCACCCCTTCTGAAGGGTGCCATCAGATGACCATTTGACTTCCATAGAATAATCTTCTTTCATGTTTTTTTTTCCCTATTGATAATTTATCAGAAAAGGAGTAGGGAAAATAAAATAAAATAAAAACTTACGCTACTCCTAGAAGCATTGTTTTGGTTCGAATTTATAAAGAGAGGTTCAATTTGTTGGTTTCGAGTGAAAAAAATAAGAAAGATGTCATTGCTTCAAATGCGTAGTCCTGCTGCAAAAGGGTGTTTAAGAGATGGCAATCCCAAGTAAAGTTTTAGATGTTTTCAATTTCTATTATGCTAAATACCACGTCTCACTGTGGCAGGTAAAGTAGGTGCATTTCAATTCCTGATGGCATGGTTGCAGCTCTCTTATGTTTCATGTGGGCTATGCTTACTGCATTAGGCTTGTCGAATTTGCGTTATAGTGAGGCGGGAAGCTCAAGGAACATAATCATAGTCGGGCTTTCTTTATTTTTCTCCCCCTCTCGGTTCCAGCCTATTTTCAGCAGTACGGCATCTCTCCCAATAGCAACCTGGCTGTTCCAAGTTATTTTCAACCCTACATTGTTGCTTCCCATGGTCCTATTTGTACCAAGTATGGAGGGGTATGTTCATTGCTATATTTTCTTCTCACTCTCTAAACCGTTTTTTAGGTATTCATTTTGAAATTCTATATGCTCCTGCAGTTAAACTATGTTTTGAACACATTGCTTTCACTTCACATGGTGGTTGCATTCCTAGTGGCCGTAGTTTTAGACAACACCGTACCTGGCAGTAAGCAGGAACGAGGGGTATACGTCTGGTCTGAATCGGAGGCTGCAAGAAGAGATCCTGCTGTAACTAAAGACTATGGTTTACCCTTCAGAGTGGGTAGAATGTTCAGATGGGTGAAGTGGGTTGGTCTTTAGAGGAAGGACACAACTCCAGCAGTACATTTTCTGCTACGCGTTTCTAGCACCATTCGCAGCCATCCCTCCGAGTTTGACTATAGCACCGGAGTTACTGAACAGAGTTCCCCGGAGGGTTCTTGACATGCTGATCTATCGAACAGCTTCGAGTTACACGCTTATGGTGGATATTTCGGGACTGTTGTCCTTTTGTAGAGATGATGAGTTGTTTGTGTACATTGAAGAATATGAAGGAATCTCTTGTAACTGAACAAAATATGATACACCGTTAATTTCTCTCTTTCGTTTGATTAAGAGTAATTTTAGAAATATATCATGACGAACACCAATACATCCTATGCTGAAGTGGACTATATGCATGCATGGGCGAAGATCGGGGCGGGGTGACAGTTCTCTGGAGATTTTTAAAAATATTACAAGATATAGTAAATTTTATTTGTAGTTCAGAATATTTTATTAAATTTGCCCCCTAATATATATATATATATATTTTTTTTTTTTTGCAGTTTTTATATGTAGTTCGACATATTATTGCAATTTTCGCCCCCACGTCAAATTTCTGACTTCGCCCCTGTATGCATATGCATGGTAGGTAGGCGAGGATCGCTTTTCGCCATCAATCCTCTTTTTTTTCTTCTTCTTCTCGATGTATCTCAACTTTTCTAATTACTAGAAAAGCAGCCAAACTTTTTTTTCACATTTAGAGGACTTTGAGTTGCTCTAAATAATTTTATTTTTCTCTAGAATTCATGAGTTTATCTACCGTTCTTTGTGATTGGTTTCAATTGGTGGTTTGTTTAGTTGGTGAAACAGAAAAATATTTGAAATTTAATCTCCATTTAGATGATTTTCAAGTCTAGACCCCATAGCGCAAAGTATGACAAGCTATTACTATAGAAGTTTCTTATTTAAAATATTGAAAATGAACGAGTATTTATTTATTTTTAATGTGATTTTGATAAAGTGAAATAACTTCAATATAATGACTTTTTTTTTTCGGGTCCTTTTTTCGTTTTAAAATAGTAGTGCTAGTTAAAATTAGGCAAATTGATGAAATCAATATCTTAACATTTTACGTTTGGTGAGTTAGATACCTAAACATGGTTTTTTAATGGGTTAGGAAATGGGTGTGGGGTGAGTTAGTATAGGAAATACCAAAAATACCCCTGTGATTTGAGTGTAATTTTTAAAAAATGTTGACTAACATTTTTGTTTGACAGAAGTACCAATAAACAAATTGTTCAGATATCTAAAAATTAAAAATAATGTTTAAAAAACTAACTCATCAAACGTAAAATATTAAGGTACTGATTCTACCAATTTGCCTTAAAAAATTAAGTAGGATATACACTTAAGATGACGGCCATGTGGCGTCATCAAGCATCATTTCACCTACCTACCCAAAATGAAGAAAGCATAATGATAAAATGAAAGAATATTGGTGTCTCATTGATTATAGTTCCAATTAATTAATTAATCAGCATTAACAAAACCTTAATCTTTAGTCGGCAAAGAAACTAACCAATCGTATACGCTTTCATGCAAAATCTTATGGGTTTGGTGGGTTAATGCATGATTTTTCCATATGTATTTTCGAATTTTAAGGCTGATTTTATACGATTATTATTTTTACATAAAATGCCCTATACGATCGTTTTCAAGTGAATGAAATATTAAAAAAAAAACGAGACGAATTTTTTTAAAGTGAGACTTATGATTATGGACATAAAAGCTATTTTATTTATAAAAATAGTAGAGGAGAGTTTAATTTTTTTATAGAATGCGAATAATATCTAGTGTTAAAATAAACAAGAGATTCTGTTAAAAGAAAAAAGAAAAAAGACAAGAAATTTGAGCAGACAATAAATGAAAACACAAAAGAATACCAACATCCGAATTTATCAAATTACGAGACCTTTTATCATTATCATAAAGAGTGGGACTGGAAGAAGGAAAATTCTGATATGGAGCGGGTCTATATAGACTCTGTGGTATAAATTTGGCCACATCCTTACAGAATGAGAAGAGAGAAGGAAATGCAGTGATGTGGCTAAATTTGGACTGCATGGTCCAGTAGATCCGATTTATATCAGAAGTGTTCCTGGAAAAAATGGGTGGACCTCCAAATAGAGAGCCCGTCTGGAGTATTCTCCTCCTCAAATCCTTTTTGGTTCAACTCCAACCCGTATTATTAGCAGCCAGTAGCCCCAACAACCATTTTTTCTAAACAAAACCACTCGCTGCCCTGTTAGCCTATATATCAAATTCCTCATATGTATAAAATAAAAAATGAATATTCCATTTTTTATATAGAGGTTATAATATTATTTTATGTAAAATAACTTAATAACAGAGTACGACAATAAATAGATAAATTCCTGACATAACATTTTACACTTTATAATTTAAGTCTTTCTGTTATTTTTTTTGCTAGTTAATGGTTAGTTAACTTTTGAGTAAGATATTTTTGGTAGTTCACAAAAATCAACCCCCTCCCCTACATCTAAACTAACACCACCGTCACCGATTACCATCACCGTCACTACTAACTCCGGCACTACTGAAAAATATATGTTCATTTAATTTGCTCCCCACAGTCTCTTCCTCGAAAGGAGGTTCCAAAACTGAATCTGGACTGAGCTGATCAATTTCCTTAAAAGTTCGTAGAAATATTTGAATCAGATGTACACCAAGAATTTGATTCTCCAGTAGGGGTATCACAAGATGATCTCTGCAATGGAACAAAATTTTCAGCCAAATTGAGAAAATGAGAGAAGAAAAGTTAACAGGAGAAACACCTGTGGAGAAAAGTCCTCCTGGACATGACGACCATCTTCGACTAGGAAGATGCTCGGAGCCATTTCATGTTGTTGGTCCTCACAGGACAGACCTGTGGCAACCCTTGGCTCTAAGCTATCTTCTGTGACGGGGGCTTTGTTCTTCAAATAATGTTGCTCGATTGTAGTGTCTTCGTAACCCGAGCACGAACCATTTACAGAGGATTCACCTACGGTTATAAGGTTAGAACTTCCAGTTGCAATGCTTGACCTCTGAAAAGTCCGAGTCTTGGTAGATTTCGGATATACTTGTCCTTCAAACCATATTTTCTGTCCTAAATTTGCCGGGTCGGTGACGGTGATGGTTGTCGGTGTCGGTGATGGTAGTCGGTGAGTGGTGGTTTTCAGGGACGTCTCAATCTGCTAAATTTCGAAATGAGCCTCTATATAATCGGAAAAAAGTGACTTTTATATCAATATAACAAAAAAAATTATTAAAATAGTGATCCTTTTACTTTTCTTTGGAGCAAAATCATCAACTAAATCTTCATGTTTGATTTGCTCCAAAAAATCATTCTCAATTGCTATCGTCGTTAATTCATTGAGTCTATATGACTTAAACAACTTCAATTTTGAAAAGCTACTTTCTGTAGATGCAACACTAACCGGAATGGTAAACAAAACTCCGTTAGGAAAAAACCCATACATGCTTCAAGAAAATAAAATATCAAGAGGTCTCATCTTTTCATTAGGCAAGAATTTTCTAAGTAACTTAAACTCCACATTCAAATAATTTCCATCGATATTAAGAAGAAAGATAAACTATTTCATATTTTTTGGGCTCTTACCTATAAATAGAGTGGGCTATTTACTGGTAGTTGTCAACATAAAAAATTCTTAAGTAATTATAATTTTTATTATTCTTCAACAAAATACAAACACACACCCTAAATAATATATATAAATAGCATAAAATTGGGGCCTCCAAAGTCGATCACCATAGCCACCCTTGGTGGCGTTGGTTTAAATGTAGGGGAGGGGATTGGTTTTAGTGAACTACCAAAAATATCCTTACTTAAAAGTTGACTAATTATTGACTAGCAGGAAAAATGACAGAATGACCTACGTTACAAATCGTAAAATGATTAATGATGTAAAAATTAAAAAAATAGAGAAGAAATACATACATTACAAGTCGTAAAATATTATGTGACCAAATTTGCGAATTTGCGTAATAAATAACTTTAGTTGTTTCACTTTCTTTGTGTCTACACTTGACAAACTTAATTTTGAAAATGCTTTAAAAAACTCAATTTTGAAAATAACATTACTTAAGAGTAAAATTCAATTACTATGACTTAAAATATCCTACCATGCTTGATCTTTTCTTTGGATTTGGAGAAGAAGCTGCATGGTTATAAGCCAAGTCATAAGCATAATTGCCATTTGCCAAATTTATTCTGCAAAAAAAATAAAAAAAAAAAAATAAATAAAAAAAAATCTAACATTCCTCTAGGTGTCAACTTTGAACAATTCTGATATAGACCTGGACTACCAAGTGGTCCACATTCAGCCACATCACAGTTTTGATTAAAATAATAAAAATACTCCCCCTTTTAGTGGGTTTTTTGAGGCATTTTTATTTTATTTTAATCAAAAGCAGCTGATGATGGTTGATTGACGACTGTTGTCCCATAACTCACATATAAAGCTCTGCGCCTATATCGAAATTTTCCGTCAACTTTATCCCCAAACAATAATGATTGTTGAATCAACAAATTTGGATCAAACAAAGATTAAATAGTACAAATGAAAATGATTATTATAATTTAATGTACCCACCCCTATCAAATTTTGATTTAGCATAACCTAACAAAATGCATTTATATTTTTATACACTTATGTCACGGCTTATTAGACCTTAATCTAATAAGACCTTAATCAATCTACATATCTTTATTTAAGATTTTATTTTTTTTATTTTTGTTGAGAAGTTACTAGTTAGACATTTGGTCTCGTGAATTAAAACAAGGCACTTGATTTCCTGCAATTTGGTTCCATTGTATGATCTGCAGATTTAGGCCATCTGATCAAGTGATAAGATTAAATTAAAGAAAATGAATTCGAAATGCAATATACGAATCGAATGTTACACCATATTATCACCCACTCTGAAGAGTCTTTGCCAAAAATAAAGAAATTAAAAGGAAAAACCCCAAACCAATTCAAAGCAGTGTATAGAAGTAATAAATAAATAAAATAAAAAGAATAGAAAAAAAGAGGAAGGGAAGAAGAGAGGGGGTAGGTGTGAGATAGACCGAACCACCTCCCTCTCACAGATTCATATATAAACCCCTGTTCCTCAATTTCTTTCTCAGCTTGGACGTTCCTTTCTCCAAGAAAACTTACAAGCTTTTTCACTTTTAATTTTTTTTCTCCTCTCTTTTCCCAGAGAAATAAACAAGTACTACATCTTTTTATAATTCCCTTTTCCAATCCATTTTTTTCACTCCGTTTCTTTTCTGGAAACAATGCAGTCGTTACCGTCTTCTTCGGGTATAAGTCTCAAATCCGGATTCCGGACTAATACTGCTTCTCCAACTTCTTCGCCGCCGAGTTTGACTCTTTCCCACAGGACTCGACCGAGTCGACTCGTTATTCAGTGTGTTTACCGATTCGACTCGGTTAAATCTAATGTTGAGGTCAATCCTCCGGTTATAAATGGAACGAACGCCGCCACGACTGCAAACTCCTCCACCTACGTACATGCCGGACATGTCGGCGGCAGCCGAGCTGACTGGCAGAGCTCCTGCGCCATTCTGGCCAGCAAGGTTGTTTCTCAGCAGCAGGATAATACTAAGACGAGTGGCGGCGCCGGTGGAAATATCACCACCGTCAATGGCCACAAAGCTACTCTAGATCTCGTCCCTATCGACAGCCTTCCCAAGCCGCTCACAATTGCCGACCTCTCTCCGGCTCCGATGCACGGTTTCACGCTCCGCGTGGCATACCAAGGTGTCCCCGGGGCTTACAGCGAAGCCGCCGCCGGGAAAGCTTATCCGAACTGTGATGCCATTCCTTGTGACCAATTCGAAGTGGCATTCCAAGCAGTGGAGCTCTGGATTGCAGACCGAGCCGTCCTACCAGTAGAAAACTCACTCGGCGGATCTATCCACCGTAACTACGACCTCCTCCTCCGTCACCGCCTCCACATCGTCGGAGAAGTCCAGCTTCCGGTCCACCACTGCTTATTAGCTCTCCCAGGAATCCGCAAAGAATATCTAACTCGCGTAATCAGTCATCCACAAGCCCTAGCCCAAGTCGAGCACACGCTCACTAAAATGGGCCTAAGTGTGTCCCGTGAAGCCGTGGACGATACAGCAGGAGCCGCGGAGTACATCGCAACCAACAACTTACGCGACACAGCGGCGGTTGCATCTGCACGCGCCGCCGAATTATACGGATTGCAAGTACTGGAGGACGGGATTCAAGACGATTCAAGCAACGTAACGAGATTTGTGATGCTGGCAAGGGAACCAATCATACCGCGTACGGATCGGCCATTCAAAACGAGCATCGTGTTCGCACACGATAAGGGGACGAGCGTGTTGTTCAAGGTTCTGTCTGCGTTTGCATTCCGAAACATTAGCTTGACGAAGATCGAGTCACGGCCACACAGGAACCGTCCGATTCGATTGGTGGACGACGAAAATGTGGGGACAGCGAAGCATTTCGAGTACATGTTTTATGTGGATTTCGAGGCGTCCATGGCGGATATGAGGGCTCAGAACGCGCTTGCTGAGGTTCAGGAATTCACGTCCTTCTTGAGGGTGTTGGGGAGTTATCCTATGGATATGACCCCATGGAGTCCATCACATTAAATATTTATTTTTTTTGTTTAAAAATATTCTTGCTTCCAAATAATTCTGTTGTCACTCGTGGTAAAATGAGAAAAAGAAAAAGAATTTCAATCAAGAAATTTTCAATTGAATTTCTCTTCTTTGTAATATCATAGTTTTTTTTCCTGGTTTTATATTTTTATTGATTATTGCAAAAATTATTGAGTAAATAGGATGTAACGTGAAAATTACATGTAAAAAATGTGAATATTGTCGCACTCTTTTGTTGTTTTTATATGTTTCAACCACTTTTTGTTTGACTATTTATTGTTTCGTTTATATGCTTTATGAATACATTTCTGTTTTGACTAGTTTTTTTAATTTATAAAAAGAAACAAAAACAAAAACCAAAAAGTAAAGAAAGAATTATAAATCTGTTTAGCTATATGGTGCTTTCACATTTTGTAAAAGTGCTTATTCATGTGTTAAGTTTGGTATGATTCTTACTTCATCCCAGCTGTATTTTAATAGGTTTTCTATAATATGATGCAATTAGGTGAGAATTGAGATTTGCTTCATATATTTTCTATATATTATGCAATTAGGTGAGGCATTTTCAGCAATTTAATATTGAAGTGACGGGATTTATTTTTAATAATTTGTAGAGGGCCGACACTTAATGGTACAAAGATAAAATACCTGACTTTTAAAATCTCGAGGCCGTTAGTTCAGCCATATCTAAGCTAATGCTTGTTTTTTAAAATTTTATATTCATTCTGAAAATGTTAAAAAAAGGATTATAATTATCAGATAGGTAAATCATGTTTTGCAAATGATAAAGATATCATTTTCCTTTCTGCCCCTTTCTTGTGGGGACTTTGCTGATGTGTATTGATTGACAAATACCATCAAACATTGACAATCCATAATAGGCTTATTGCTGAATATAGGGTGTAATGGATTTCAGAAGATGGATGAAAAGTAGGTGAGAATATCTTCATTCTCTCACTATGAAGATGTTTTGTAAATGTGAAACGGGTAAGAAAATATATTGATTATATCCACTCAGATTATATAGTATTTTTGGGTCAAAATATATGGGTTATATTCAGATTTCTTGAATCTCTATCCAAATCTGATTTGTATTTGAATTTGAGACCAGAGCAAACTAAACTCAGATCAGATCTTGTCCAAATACAACATAGATTTTCATAAGGTGGGAGAGGTTTAGTAGAAACAACTAAAAAAAAGTAGGTCAAGTTTCACAAGTTTGAGTTGTTGGAGGTGGTGGGTGAAGTCCATTTCATATTGAATAAAGGACCAACCATTTTAATTATAACACACAAAAAATAAATGAATTAAAAAGACAAAATGTGAAGCCAAGTAGTGCTTAGTGAGGTATCAGTCCGGCTCCTGTGCGGAACAGCCAAAGTTCCGCACGTGCGAAACAATCCTAGCCGTCAGATGGGATTTTGAACGGTCCCGATCTGGAGAGAGAAAAGTTGCGGCTGACTTAAAAAATAATAATAAAAAAATGTTATATAATGAAAGGGTACATATGTAATTTTATAAATAAATGATAATAATAACAACAAAAAGTAATACGCAACCGTCACATCGATTGGGTTACCGAGGAGAGAGAAAAGTTGCGGTTAGGGGGTGTCAATCGAGCTCGAACCCGCCCACATAGCTCGAAAAAATGTGAGCGTGAGTGAGGTAATGTGAGCGTGAGCTGAGCTCGAGCTTAATATTGAAGCTCGCTTATGTGGTGAGCGTGAGCCTGACACCCCTCGTCACTCAAAAAAGCTCGAACCCGAATAAGATTAATATAATTAAAATATTATATATATATATAATAATAATACTACTAATTAAAAAA
This sequence comes from Vinca minor, assembly GCA_026122235.1. Taxonomy (NCBI): domain Eukaryota; kingdom Viridiplantae; phylum Streptophyta; class Magnoliopsida; order Gentianales; family Apocynaceae; genus Vinca; species Vinca minor. The sequence goes on along the minus strand of JAOCZM010000040.1, from coordinate 7,792,639 downwards.
AGACTTATATAAATTATAATTATAATATATTGATAAACTAAATACTCAAACAATGGGCTCATTGATTTTTAAGTGCATGAGTTCTCTTGCTTTTTTTTTTTTAATATAAACTCCTTTTATTAGCATATCAAACAATTCTGGGACTTTTGCTTCTTTTTTTTGTATTCTAGAATTTAATTTTAAGGCTCATTGTATTATACTATTCTTGAGACAGGATTTTCGTTTTTTGGCTAATATAAATGAGCTTGGGAAGCTCATGAGCTAAGCTCGAGCTCGTGTTAAAATGTGAGCTGAGCGTGAGCGTGAGCTTTTCAATTTTTATGTGAACTGAGCGTGAGCTCAGCCAAGCTCAGCTCACATAGCTCGATTGACACCCCTAGTTGCGGCTAAACAAGAACACATGTTCTTGATTATTGAACACATGTTTTTTAAAAATTCGTTTTCCCGCCAAAAATATCTTCTCCCAGTTAAAAGTAAGAAAGAGAAAAAATAGCTCAAAGTTTATCCCTAAAATACCCCTATTTTGATATAGCCGTTGGATAAAAAAATATAAAATCCAACGGCTGACAACTTGTCCTGCACGTACGGAATTCAGTCTTGTTCAGCATAGGAGCCGTGGTGGTGAGGTATTGTGTACAAACTATATACATATATATGTGTGCGCATACGTGAGTATATTTTCATTAAAATACATATGTAATTTTTTTTATCTGAGATTCTCATACTCAATAATCAATACTTTGATATATAATATTTTTTTTTTATCTAAATCTAAATTATTACTTTCGTTATATTTATGTGAAATTCCATTTTATGAGGATCTTTTTTTTTTTTGATGAAAAAATTTAGAGTACTAATGGCTCTTCAGCACGTGCTTTCTTATGAGAGAAAGTCTTTTTTTTTTGGGTGGGGCTGTTTTTTGCTAAATTTAATTTTCTATCATCTTGGCGCTAAGTGAACAAATCCGTTGGTTTAATAATACTAAAGGGCCTGCTGAGAATTTAATACTGGCCCAGCAAACTCAATCTCAACAATTTAAAAAGAAAAAGAAAAAAGAAATTTGATCTTATATTATAATAAAAAGAAGGCATATTGGCAAATTTAGTCCCATATCTTCATTTTTTTGGCGAAAATGGTCCTCAATCTTTTTATTTTGGTAAAACAGTCCCCAATCATTTGCGTTTAGCGGAAGTAGTCCTTCCGTCCACTTCTGTTAGTCTCAGCTGTTAGACTGCAAAAAAATAAATGAAAAATCGATAATGAGAAGGGTATTTGTGGAAGTTGTATTAATAAATTACTTTAATTCATCCACCTCTACCGGAGCCGCTGTCGGAGCCGCCACCACCACCAAGTTTTTGAAGATTCCGGCGCCCTTTCCTCCTTCCCCACCCCCTCTTCTCCACCACCAAGCCACCCAAAAACTCCGTTAGGGCACTCCTTCAAATAATTTCAAACTTACCCCACCCACACCCTACTTCTTCTTCAACATACTTCTCTTATTCTTCATCATCAATCAAATTTCATTACACTAAAAAAAAAAACCACCACAAAAAATAATGAAAATTTGATCTCCTCCTTTCAAATTTCAAGATTATTTTTGTTTAAAAAAAACTTCTTTTACAAAAATAAGCACAAAATCCCTACTGAAGATTCCGGTGAGCTTGAAGATTTCGGCGGTGGCCGGTAAGAGTGTAAAGAAGAGGGAGAGAGTTGGTTGGGAAGAAGGAGGTTTGGGGTAATTTTTTGGGCAAATTGTGAATTTCATCCCTTAACAATTTGCGATTGGTTGTTTTGGTCCCTGTTTAATTTTTTGTAGTGGTCCATGGAGGACTTCCGGTGGGGATGTGGTGGTGGCTGTTGCAGTCCTTTCCCTTTCTTCTACAACCATTGCAAGAATTTCACATGCCCTTCATAGCCCCTCTTCTCCATTCAAGGTACATATATATTATTCCAATTCATCAAATACAAAATCCCACAATTAATTAGCACTCAAACATCATTCAATCTTCAAAAAAAACCTTCAAGAAATGACTAACCCAAGAACAAAAATCAGAAATAAATCAAGATTCAGCAAAAAAAAAAAAAAGAACCCCAGAATTCTCAAAATTTAATGTCAATTTATAGGGTTTCTCAAAAAATGAGGGTTTTGGAGATTCTCTTGAGTGAATTTGATTGAATTTTCAGATAGTGGTGAATGTGGGTTTAAAAAAAAACACTCCATGGCTGCTGTGGCGGCGGCGGCGGAGAGGGATGACGGAGGGTGGGATTGGGTTGAGTTGAGGTGGATATGGGGGTGGGAAAGGAGAGTTGGAAATGGAGGGTGGGGAAGGATGAAAGGGGTAAAATAGTCATTTCGCAACAACTTTTTAAAAAAAATCAAAATTCAATTTTTCCGTAACTGAAGTGGACGGAAGGACTACTTACGCTAAACGCAAAATGATTGGGGACTGTTTTACCAAAATAAAAATATCGAGGACCATTTTCGCCAAAACAATTAAGATATGGGACTAAATTTGCCAATATGCCTAAAAAGAATTTACAAGTAAAGGACTACGGTCCTTTAGGCCACCAAGTTAGCTTCGGCTATTTCATGTACGCTAGACATAATGCTAATCAAGAGGACCACCCACCAATAATTTTTTCATATCAGGTTCATATGTACATTGCGATTCATAATTAACCACGTTATTATATAATTGTCTATCTCCTCATTATATAGTGAAGGGGTCAATTCTAAACCACATGATCCAATGAATTGGGTGCATATCAGAACTATCCTAATTTTTATTGGTGATATCTATTTCATATTAAAATTGTTATTTTTAATTTTAATTTTCGCTGACCGTCATTCTTTTACCAGTACGGTGCAGAGAAAATTGTCCCTGCACATCTTAACCATTTTGGGAGTAATAATAAGATATTTAAATATTTTTTAGAGATAGTTGGAGATCCAATCATTGATAAGGACTTGTAGATTATCCTAGTGAACCAAAATTGGAAGGGAAAAAATAATGGTACGTATATAAGAAGTATTAATTGTGCTTTCAAATGCACACACTTGAGGGAAAGAGTCCTTAAGTGGAAATATATATAAAAAAGAAGAAGTAGCAAAGCTTAGTGACTATTCTTTAAGGAACACAAACTTTAGTGGTGCTTGTTTGGAGGACACCCACAAGGGCAATAAAGTGGAGGAGCAAAGCCATATCTTCATCCACTATTTTTTGTTCATTGTTTTACAAACAAAAATAATGCAAAGAATATATTGAAAGGAGATGCCATTGCCTTGAAATTAGAATTTAGATTAGATTCCCTCTTCTATGTTTATTGGTGGTGGTCCAATATCAATTGTATAAAGCTAAATAGATTTTGATAGAGTAGTTCTATGATGCTCAAATACAACAATGGATGGACAACGAAACCTAATTCAATTAGTAAGACGGTTCACTTTCAACCGTTAGGTCAGAAGTTCGAGTCACTCTAAAAGAAAAATTGGAGATTCACTATTAATTTTCCTTAAAAAAAATATATACAACAATGGATGCTATTAATTTTGTAATTATTAGGTGTTGAATTAAGAGTTGAATAGTTTAATATATGATTCGTAGTTTAAGAAAAAGAGTTAATAACTATTTATACCACTAAATTATTTACGAATTTCTCTTTATAATACTAAACTATTTTTTTTATCTAAATATGTCACTCAACTATTTACGCTTTATCAAAAATATATAACCACCCATTTTTGGGTGTTTTCAGCCAGTGATGTCACGTGAGTTGCTTGAACATGAACAACGACGAAAGGGAAAAGAAATCTTGGAAACGTCAGGCGATAACTGCTTAATTTGTTGTTGCAAGAGCAAACGGGTCTGTCAAATTAAGCAGTTATGGCCCGACGTTTCCAATATTTCTTTTCATTTTCGCCTTTGTTCATGTTCTGAAGCAACTCACGTGACATCGCTGGTCGGAAAACACCCAAAAAATGGGTGGTTGTATATTTTTTTATAAACGTAAATAGTTGAGTGACATATTTAGATAAACGTAAATAGTTGAGTGACATATTTAGCTAAAAAAATAGTTTAGTACCATAAAGAGAAATTCGTAAATAGTTTAGTGCTATAAATAATTATTAACTCTTAAGAAAAAATAATATTCCATTTTTTTTTAATGAATAAATAAGAAGAAGAGGGGAAGGAAGGAAAAAAAACCCCTTCTTTAATTCACCACAATCGCGGTAAAACCTCTTGAATGGGGTAAAAAAATCGTTTGTCCCTATTTTGTGTATTGTTTCCTGTTTAATCAATAGAAAAATTTCTTAACTTTTTTTTTTTTAAATTTTTTTTAGGTGTTCTACTAAGATAGGGACGGAGAACAACCGTTTCTCACCGTTGAATGGGTATGGAGAAGACATAACTCCAATGTCTATATGCCTATGGAATCAATATATAGCTAATCATTTGCAAGGAAAATAAAATAAAAATAACAAAAGCAAGCAAAATTGAATATCTTTCCTCATATTATAATATCCAAAACCCTTGAACACGTGACCTTAACAGCACACAAAGAAGACAAAGAAGAGCCAACTCACCCCAAAAAATGCTCTCTTTTTCTTCTTTATTTTTTTCACCTTCCATGCTAGATTCAACCAAAAACTCCGACTTTCGGTGAACAGATGTTCTCGTTCGGTGAACACATGTTCTTTCCGTGAACACATGTTCTTGATGAGAGAGAAAAGTTGCGGCTGGAAAAAAAGAGTCCTTAAATACCCTTACTTTGAAAACAACCGTTTGATGAATCCAACTGCTTCGAACTGTCATCGCACTGAGTCCCGCACCAAAAAAAATCCGCATAGGAGCCAAGGGGGTGCATGTATGCATACATTATCAATCCTCCAATCACTTTGATTTAATGATTGAATTTTAAATAAGATTAATAATTATTAACTATTTGCTTTTCCCGCAACCGTTAAATAAAAAAATAAATTATTATTTTATATGTGCATATAAAACACATGTACCGATCATAGTTAAATTGGTCGCCACGACTTCAGTGCGGAACGAGAAAAGTTTCGCACGTGCAGAAATTTTTCTCGTCCGTTAGATTAATTTTTTGACGTTTAAGATTTATTTAAAAAAAATACATGTTCTGATTTTTAAAACACCTGTTCGCACGAACACCTATTTTTAAGTCAGAATACACATATTTTTAAATTAAAAATATCTATTTTAAGGTGTTATATATATATTAGAAAAAAATATGTTCCGTATAAGAGCGGGACTGCAAACTGGTGGGGTAGGATATGAAAGTTTGGTATGATAGCATCTAGATAGTAGAAAGCTGCAGGAAGATGCTTATATCAGATCTACCAGCAATAAAGAAAGAGGTGGTGTTGCCACTCATACATTTCTTTTCTCGATAAATCGTTGCCACTTATGCATAGGTTGCTTACACTCTCGAAAATGTCAAATGTTTGATGATTACATCATTTATAATTGAGTTGAGAAAATTTCTGAATAGGTATTTTACATCTGAATAGGTATTTCTGATTAAAAAATATCTTTCTAGTTGCTCTGAAACAATTAGGAGATTATCTAGAAGAAATACAGGGTTTTGTTTCTGGCGGTAATATGCTTGGTCCCGCTTATGAGGTCAAATTTATACGCTTTAAGAAGAAATATTTGAATATCAATCTCATCGATATTGTCAACATTTATAATTGAACGCCTTAAATTCATAACATATAAAATATATTTTAAATATGTGTTATATATTTTTAGACAAATGTTAAATTTTATACAATATATATTCTCTCTTTATGAACGTTGTTTTAAGAGTGCAATCAGTATTTTATCCTTATAAATACATATTTTTAGGCATGTAACACATATTTTATGAAACATGTATTCTTAATTTTTTATCCAATAATTTATAAAAATTATTCTTTATTTATTGAATTTTGACTGTTTTGCACCGACTTACATGTGGGAAGCAATTACAATTTTTACATGCATTTGACCGTTCTAATAAAATGTTATGATAAAAAAATCACATAAAAAATTCACAAGGTTAAGACTTGAAGAGTATAGTTTATTGGGTAGCAGAAAGGTGCAACTCTTTGGAGGGTGGAAGTAAAAAAACAAGGTGATAATGGGCACCACGGCTCCGGTGAACGGCAAATATTTCGTATGTACAAAACGAATTCTCATCCGTTAGATTAAAATTTTAATAACTGAGATTGATTTAAAAAAATACCTGTTCGCTGAACACATATTTTTTTTAAGAAAAAAAAATATTTTAGTATTTTTGGAAGCCAGACTGTTTTTAGTATTTTTGGAGAAGATGTTGCGAATTTTTTTATTATGTATTTATTTTTCTACTGTTTTTAGTGTTTTTCAGTTCGGGATGTGAGATTTTATCCGTTATTATGGTGGTCTATACCATTGTATAACTTTTATTTTATTTTTATCTTTTGATTATAATAGTTTCGGCTATTTTATGATTAATGAATTATTTTTTATTTACAAAAAAAAATGTACTACTGTGTCAGCCACTAGTTCACACTGATTTTTTGAGTCTTTGAAGACTAGTTGGACTACTATATCTTGACATTTACTAAAGCTAAAGCCCTCTTTCTCTTTCTTTCTCGAAGATTATTATTATTGTTGTCATTGTAAGAATGGTCAATATAACATTTTGTCCTGACTAGGAAGGGATGTTGATGGAATTAACCACTAGCAATGTTTTATTTATTGAGTTATTTTTATATAACACTATGCTGAGCGTTTTTTATTGACTCCGTACTAAAATTTTGATGAAAAAATAAATTACCGAATATATTTCAATTAGTCAAAATATATATTTATACACTAATATGCACAAAAGGTGAAATCTCAATTCCCAAGTAGAAATTAAAACCTTCACTCTTCTACTAGTAATGAAACTTACCTCTAGTTTTTTTTTGGGGGGTGAATAAAACTTACATCTAGTTAATACACTAGTAAACTAGTGGGACAATTGAATTAATCTATTTATCACAAAATAGGGTGTCTACTAGGAGTGTAGGACAAATTCCTTTTTTGTATTGTATTGTATTTTCTATATCGTCAACAACTAATTCATTTCATACCACATATGAACTTCTTGCGAAAGAGAACTTCCAATATAATTCCCTTCGTGCCCAACGTTGAAATTCAAAACCTTAGTTAAAAGACATCAAAATTCGCACAATCAACTTTGAGAAAAAAATGAGAGATAGACCGACCCCTTAGTCTCGATCTCACTATCCGCTGACATAACTATTACTCCCTCTATTCCTAAATATAAGACTCTCTAGATAATTTTAGAAAAGTAAGAAATTTATCATTTTCACCGAAATTTTCAATATTACCCTTCTCTCACTTCTACAGCATAAGAAAAGAAAGGAAAAAAAATAGGGATAACAGAAGCGGCAAATAAAAGAAATGTCGAGGGTATGATTGGAATAAATTGTTGACAACTAATAAAAGAGCCTTACACGACAATTAATTTGTATACGTATAAATATTCTAAACGACAATTAAATGGGAATAGAGGGTACTCTATTATCTGGGACCTTCTTGTGACTCCTTAACAGTGCTTGCCATTGCATTTTTGCTTGTATAAATCTCCCCCCATCTCCACCTCCAACTTCCAAACAAGCACCACCTATAGTACCTATAATCTCTCTCTCCACAAAACTATTGTAGTTTCACAGGCAGTGAAACAAGAAGAACACATGAAGCTACATAAGTTCTATTCTTCTTTCCTTCTCCTTCTAATAGTTTTCCTTCTCAACTCCTCACTTCTGTCTGCCCATTTTCTATCAGCAAAAGAAGGTGAAGCAGAAAATTCCACCTAAATTCCTCATCCTTTTACTAATATATATATATATATATATATATATATATATATATATATATATATATATATTTTTTTAAGAATTTTTAAAACTCTTAATTAATTTCCCCTAAATTTGCAGGAGTGGAGGTTGAACTCAAGAACACCGCAGTTAAAGATTCTCTTCTCAAAGTTGAAGATAAAGACACTCTCAATGTAATCTCCTCATTTCTATGCTCTCGCTTTCTGACGCGGTTATGGCAAAAAATTCTCTGTCCCCGTGTCCCCGACCAATCACAATTCACCGTGTGTATATATAATTGAAACAAATATTTATATAGTAAATTCTGATTGGTTAGGGACACGGGGACATAGGATTTTCACCCCGCGGTTATGGTGCTGACGGTTATTATTTTTCCTCAACAACGTGTTGATAAATCTTAATTATTTTTCACGGAGAAAAACTACTTTTACAAGAAAAAAGATTTAATAATTATTTTTCGTTTTTAAATTTTATCCGTCGAAACAAACGATCTGATAACTTAAAACTTATCTCTGCAAGTGCTGAGAAAATAACCCCTCGACACCTTAACTTTATGGTTCTGTTTAACCTTGTTGTACAATATTTAACTGTACCTGACTTTTATAGTTAATTATGAAATTGCAGAAGCTTGTGGGGGTTGAGGAATGTGAAAATGGAGATGAAGAGTGCTTGAAAAGAAGGTTTCTTGCAGATGCTCACCTTGACTACATATATACTCAGCAGCACAAGCCTTAAAGATCATATTTATTATCCATCTCACAACTCAACAAGGCCTAGCTAGTTAGTTTCAAGAACTCATTTTTATGTAGCATTCTCTTTTGGTGCCGTCTTCATCTAACGAACTATCATGGACTCAATCCTAATATCGTCTTTGTGATATTGGTCTCAGAGTCCCTTCATATTAATTGAGGTAGATGCCGCCCACAATTTATGGGTGTGCTTATACAAAGTTTGACTTGAGATTGGTTTGGTTTGGTCTCACTTTTGGAGGGAAATGCCCAAAATTTGGCCAATTAAAATAGGCGGGAGAAATTCAAATTCAAATATTTTTTTCAAATAATCGTCCAAATCTAAATTTTGTCCTCAAAAATTTGGAATTTGAACATCTCCCGACAATTTTAGAGGCCATAATTTGGAATTGAACGATTATTTGAAGAAAAAAAATTTAAATTTGAATTTCTCCCGCCTATTTTAGAGGCCAAAAAATTGAATTTCTCCCGCCAAAAGTGAGACCAAATCAAATAAATCTCAAGTCAAACCTTGTCCAAGCACACTGTAAGAGTACTGCGAAGCCAATCCTGTAAAGACGTTATATGATTGAATTTTCCGTCACATCTAGTGCCTTAAATCCTCAATTATTTGGTTAAACTATTTGGAATAATTTAGATAAACTTATAACTTCTACATATCTTGTCAGTTCCTATCTAATAGTAATTTTTTTTTCCCTTTCTTTTTAAGTTGTCAAATTTTCTGGTACGAATCAGACGTTGGACTGCTGTATCCAGTTTAGAATGTTATCTTATCCGTATATATAAAATACAATCTCAATTATTGTATAAATTGATTTGATTGTTGAACTTTTTAGTTGAATGATTCTTTATTAGCAACCAAGAAGCAGTTCATAACTGTAAAACTCCAGTCCAATATGAGATAAAAATGAAAAATTTGACTGGTATATAAGGTGGGTTACGCATTCACTATAATCTCGGGATATTCCTTTTGACATAACAAGTTGAATTGACAAGTAAATGGTCTTGGGTGCTACCAGACACATGTGTCGCGTTTCGAACCTACTCGTCATAGTTTCTTAATTTGATTATCCAAAAAAATCTAATCGTCCGTACTTTTTTAAGAGACATACGACTCGTCTGAGTAACAATATAACTCTATAGGCACAACTCAAACCGAATCCAAATTAGTCTTCGATGCTATCAGCGAGTGCAATCATTCAGCTGAAAGATCGATACTAGCATCTAAAGGCACTGCTGCTTAAAATGGTATCAGCTAAGCTATTAATGTTAGACACTTGTCAATAAATCATCATGGTGGCTTCCGTTTCCGTTCCATTGCGGAATGAGGTAAGTTTCGTACGTGTGAGACTTATCTTTATCTGTCGAATTTAAATTTTAACGGTCTAAATTGATTTAAAACGAACACATGTCCTAATTTTAGACAATTGTCATATTTTTTAAAAACACCCGTCCTGTTTTTTGAATTTTCTACATAAAATCCGGACTGAGTGGTTTCTTTAAGTGTTGCTAGTTTATTCGGCTTTGAGACAAAGTCAACAAGAAACCAACCGAAAACAAACCCCCCCCCCCCTCCCCCCACTCTTTCTGTGAGAATTTACCTTATAAAAGATTTGAACCTACGTTGGGGTCGTTAAAATCACGTCACTCAGGTAGGGATGAGAATGTGGCAGATTAGGACGGGTATCTCAATATCCAACTCTGCCCCGCACAAGTGATCTATCGCCTCGCCTTGCTCCGTGACCCGACATGAATAAAAAAATCTCGCACCGCGCGGGGTGGTCTCCCGCCTTACTTTTTTTAAAAAAATAAAAAATAAAAAGTCATTAATATCAGTATACTTGGTAATTTTATCCCAAATCAATCCTCGAACAAGTACAATTAGTAGATTGAAGAGAAAATTAAAGCATGATTAGGCCTAATAATAATAATATTATAATATAGAATGGGCGGGGGCAGGGCGGGTCTGAGACGAAATCCAACTCTGATGTGCCCCCATTCTCTTCACAGCAGATCTAATATGCCCAAAAAGTGATGGGTAAGGCAAATCGAGTTACGGGTCAAATTGGCATCCCTACACTCAAACTTAAAATATTCAATCGGAGTAAATCCTATTTTATACAAAAATACCATTAAAATCACCGATAAAAAATAGATATAGATTACAAATACTGATTTCTCTTATATGTTCCCCTCGCCCTTCTCCGCATTGTTCCCATCGTCCTACTCTCTTTCTCCCAACCTTATCTTCTTCAATCTCCACCTTCTCCCTTTCCAGACTCTCAGAGTTTCTTTAGCAACCACCAACAATGGAAAAAGAAGAAAACCCGAACCAAAACCCACAAAATGAGACCGACCCAGATGACGAATTCCTCGAAGAAGAAGAAGAAGAAGAAAAAAAAGAAGAGGATCCGGAGAGAGAAGCTGACAGTTCCTCAGACTCCGATTCGGAGTCTGAACCCGAGACTTATACCCGAAAAGCAGAGCCTGGATTTGTTTACGAAGACGAAGAAGAAGATAATAGCCCCGAAACCAACTTCAATCGCTTCATGAAAGCACTGAATTCCAAAAGGTTTAAGAAAATGGAAGAAGAAGAAGAAGCCGACATTGTTGATCAAGATGACATTTTTAATTTTCCTAAAGACAAGGAGAATTGGAGGGAAGAAGATTTGAAAGAGCTTTGGGCTGATGGTCCTATTGGAATTACTAAGCCAGGTTGGGACCCTAATTGGGTGGACGAGGAAGACGAAGAAGAGATTCTTAGAGAATTTGAAGAGGGAAATGATCCCCCTATTGCCCCTTTTTATGTTCCTTATAGGAAACATTATCCGGTTATACCCAATAATCACTATGATATTTCTAACCCTAAGGCTGTGATTGAGGAATTGGATAGGATTGAGGAGTTCTTGAAATGGGTTAGCTACATTTTTCCTGATGGAAGCTCGTAAGTTCTAATACTCCATCCTTTCGCATTTAACTGTCGTCTAGATATGCAACCCTCACGTTATGGGGACCACTGTTTCAATTGTATTCTATGAGCAGCAACTTTGTGCATTCATTGTCAAAAGGTTGGTCGTTTGATTATGCACACCCAGCTAGCTCTTATCAATGTGTTTTATTTTCTTAATCACCACAGGGAAAAAAAGAAGAAGATTACTTTCGTATGAATCTGGAAATGCTTGATTAAGGAATGAGCATTCTTATCATATTCTGTTAATAAAAAACCAAAAATTAGTAAGGTATGTTACTATGACGTAGGGCGCATAGGAATTGAACATATTTTCTGTTAGGAAATGGTATCGTATTCAAAATTGAAAAGAAAGAAGGAATGGTAGACTCAGATTAGACATTTATGTAAAGCTGCATTGGTTGGATTCCCTCAAACATGAACACACTTAGAGGTGGAAGAATCAGTCTCCCAAAAGCTTCTAAATATCGTTCCTGACCCTCCATATATTCAGCATTTTTGTCGTTATGGAGCAACTGATGCATGAAATCTGAACCTTTTTTTTGAAGTTCCACACTGGTGCTTTTTCTTTAAATGGCATTTTTGTAGAAACTTGCACTTTATCTGGTAGAGTGGTATTCTGTCTGGCAGGATTTGGTTACATGGAATGGTTGTGGAGGAAAGCAATATCTTGTAACTTCGTCTGGAAAAGTGAAATGAACCAGTAAATTGGTCTACGCAACTAATTCTCGACAAGAAATAGCCATGAATGGATTCACTGAGAATAAAAAGAGCAAATAGAGAATTTGGTTTTAAAATTAAATTCACCTCTTATGTTTGCTTCCTATATTTCTATCTGGGTTTACAAATGACCTATGTGGTTCTAGACTCCATTTTGAAACCATTTCTTGCTTGTCTTGATCATCAGCGCTTCATTTTATCTGCATGGAGTAGTACATTAGCTTCCAAGGAGCCTCTAACCGAATTATTTTATTGTTATTGATGAACCTAATAGTTCTGTAAGACTAAATTTCTTCTATTTTCCCTATTTTACTGCAAACCTACCCTTTGGTACATGGGATTCCCTGATTGTTTGTAAGCTTTATTTGTACAAAGAAAATTTCTTGATGGCATTATTATTTGTTTAAGGTATGAAGGCACTGTGTGGGATGACTTGGCACATGGGAAAGGTGTTTTTGTTGCAGAGGAGGGACTGGTCAGGTTTGTTTATTAGTTCCGTGGCGTCTCATATCACCGTGGAAGTTACTAGACACAATTAAAGTTTTGACTTTTTTCAGTAGTGTTCACTATCTAATTATTTTATTCGCTCACAGGTATGAAGGTGAATGGCTTCAGAATAACATGGAAGGCCATGGGGTTGTTGAAGTTGACATACCGACTATAGAACCTGTACCAGGGTCGAAGTATGTACTAAGTCTTCTATGCATGGTGTAATGTGAGCAGAAATCAGATTTGAAGTAGTCTTATTCTCAACATTTTTAATAACAATTTTTTCTTAGGTTGGAGGAGAAAATGCGAGCCCAAGGGAAGATAATAAAAAGAGATTATATGACTCCTGAAGACAAAGAGTGGTTGGAGATGGATATTGAAGACAGCATTGCGTTATCTGCTGGAGTCCGTGAAACCCCCTTTTATGAAAATGATGAATGGATTAGACAATTCGGGAGGAAACCGTAAGTGTTGGTTTTGTTTGTTTGGTTCACAATTTTTTGCAATTAGGGATTTTATTCATTGTAATATGGCGCTTTATTCTGCGTGTGAGGAAATTTTTTCAAACTTCTGTAAGCTTGAAATTGAAATGAGATTTTCCATATCTGTGCATTGTGACCTGGAGCTTGCGATTTACGTTTCTGATATTGCTCTTAATTGTTAAGAGAAGTAGTTTTGGATTGGTTTATACTCCCTCCGTATCATAATAAAAGGCCTTTTGAGGTATTTTAGCATAAATTAAGGAAGGAAAAACGAGGGGTAGGTTTCCTAGTATACCCTTAAGTTATTTAATTTACCCTCATTAGTCCCAACCACCAACCTCTCTCGCTTGTTTATGAGTGAGAGTGACTTATAGTAAAATAATCCTTAAAAGTCGGAAAATGACATATTTCGAGAAGAGATAAAAAGCCTAAAAAGACTTATATTATGAAACAGAGGGAGTGTATTTACATATATTTTCTTTAAAGCATGTTCCATCCTTTTAAGCTAAATCAGTGCACGGTATTCTTTGGAAATTGACTTGCTATAGCTTCCTGCTAGTACAACTGTCTATGGAAACTTAAAATAATGATGTTTATTCTTTTTTCTCACAAATGAAAAGACTTCACAGCAATCCATATATTTCAGTGGCATTTTAGCTTTATAGATAATAGTATAATACATACAGCTAGGTAACTTTTGTATGTTTTCCTTCTTTCTTTTCGTATCTTTATTTATTTATTCATTTTTTATTATTGCTATTATTTTTTGCAAGAACTCAACTCTACTGTCTTAGAAGTACTTGTGATTTTAGGTTTTTCAAGAAAAACACCTTCCCTTTTCTTGTGTGAAGAATAACAAATTCATTCTAAATATTGGTCTTGATATTAGGGAGAAAGGTCGATATCGGTATGCTGGTCAATGGAAACATGGGAGAATGCATGGTTGTGGTGTATATGAAGTTAATGAACGTACAATATTTGTAAGTACACGCAATGTATAGAATGTATATTCACTTCTATATCTGTATCACTTGTGTGTGTGTGTGTATGTGTACACTCAGACACGCATATGTCTATATAGGAGTCCCGAGTCCCCAATTTCTACGAAGGGGACTTATTCATGGAAAATTTACTTCATTGCAGGGTCGCTTTTATTTTGGTGAGCTTTTGCAGCAGGGTACTTATGGTTGTGATGCCAATATATCGGCGGTAATGCTGTATATTGCTGTACTAGGTTATTGACGTTACTCCCCCCCAGGGAAAAGAAAAAAACCGTTATGGACATTGGTTAGCATTTTATTACAGATGCATGCAGGTATAGCAGACGTAGCTGCAGCTAAAGCACGGATGTTTGTTAATAAGCCTGATGGAAGTATGTTCTACTCTTTTCATCCTGTTTCTATATATTGTTAAATTAGGGCTTCTCTCTTCAGCTACAAGTTATTACGCAACCTGGCTGTGATAATTGTGGATTTACCTGATAAATGAACATAAAACTAAATAAAGCTAAAGCTACTTGCTTGCTCTGATACTGAAACTGAATTAATCATTTGGAAGAATGTCTTGGCTATCCATGCCAAATTGTAGAACATGTTTGTGGACCTCGGCTTCATTCCACTATTTTTCTGTTGATAATTATCCATATTATCTGATCACACTCGATACATTCTCGTCGTATCCTCATGGTCATAACTTTTATTTTGCTTTCTTCTACACAGTGGTTAGAGAGCAGAGGGGTCCATATAGTGATCCTCAGCATCCATATTTCTACGAAGAAGAAGATGTTTGGATGGCACCAGGATTCATCAACCAGTTTTACGAAGTAAGTTGCTTTCAACCCTTTTAATTGTAATCGTTGTCTTGTAATTAGAGTATTTTAAGAAGATAAACTTGTCAACTTCTTTCATCTTTAGAGTTCTTGAGGACATTAAAAACTATTCATGGTTGTTTGGCAGGTTCCGGATTACTGGCAGACGTATGTGCATGAAGTCGACGAAGAAAGGGAAATGTGGTTGAACTCATTCTATAAAGCTCCATTGCGGTTACCCATGCCTGCTGAACTTGAGTACTGGTGGGATAAATGTACGGGCTTTCCTAGGCTTTACCTCTTCTATTTTAGTTTTCAAATTGTGCGTTCTCTAATAAACGGCTTGGTTCATTTTTGTTTGTTTTCATCAGACGAGGAGCCTGAATTTGTACTTGTTAACAAAGAACCAGAACCTGATCCAGAAGATCCATCAAAGCTTATATATACTGAAGATCCGCTCATCCTACACACTCCGACTGGGAGGATTATCAACTATGTGGATGATGAGGAACATGGAATTAGGCTATTTTGGCAACCTCCACTGAAAGATGGGGAGGACGTGGACCCCGATAAGGCTCAATTTCTGCCCCTAGGTTTTGATGAGTTTTACGGACGAGAAGTGATTGTGAAGAAGGAAAGCTTTTTGAAACGTCTTGCTGGCTCCATAGAAAACAAGTGCAAACCATGGTTTGAGAAATTGGAGAAATGGAGCGAAGAAAAGAAGAAAGAAAGTGAAGCGAAAATTAGGCTGCTAAGAGCAGAGATTGAATTAAGAGAAGCTGAATTGACTCTGAAAGAGGTTATTGAAGACATGGATGAGGAACTAAAGAAGATGCAAAAGGAGGAGGAGAAGAAAATGGAGTTGGGTCTTCAAGATGAAGCCGATACTTTGCTCCCTGGACAAGAAGAAGAGGATGAGAAAATCAAAGCCAAAGAGGATGAAGATGAAGAGGAGGACGATGAGGAAGATGTTTCCTCTTCAAGTTTTGGATCTATCGAAGAGCAAGACTCGACAAGAAACGACCAGGAACGAAAAGGAAATGGAAAATCTCCTTTTGCTGCATCTTCTTTGTCATTTTCTGCTTCTGGCCTTGTTTCCGTGGTGAGTTTAATACCTTTGGCTTTGAATCTTTTAAAATTATTTGCAAAAATTTGAGATTAGTCACTAAACTCTCACAAAGGGTAAAGGCCTGAACTTTTATGCATGCAGGTAGTCCAATAGAATTGACATCTCCACTATTTTGCATGATTTATGTTATTCTCCCCCCTCCCCCCTTTTCGTTTCCAAGAGATTCGGCGTCTTATGATTGAAACATGATTTATTACTTATTTACATTATAGAGTTTGGGAAACTTAGAAATGAATTAAATGCAAAAAGTTGAAGATAGGATAAAAACTTTAGTTGACATTCATCAAAAGTAGATATATACCATCTAAGATGATGAAGAGATATCAATTTATGTCATATTGACTTGGGTAATCAAAGTGCTTATCCTTATTCTTGTAATTCACAGGTTCCATCATCTCTGCAGCAATCATTTTCTGCGTGGAAGAAAGGGAAGTCGACAACTGATACGCTTCTTCCTATCTGCTCTGATCATTTGCCTCTGGGCGGTGGTCAGACTTCAAATTTGGTTACTTTTTCGCACTCCATTGACAAGAGTCCGAGCTTGAGGATGGTGGGACTAAAGCATCGGCAAGGTGTGCCAATCACTAAGTCGCGGCCTAGAAATTGTTCAAAACAGAGAGGCTGTGACAAAGTAAGAGAACCTTGTGAACTACTTCAAAGCTTCAATATCTTGTCGTTGCACACTCCAATTCAGATACAGTGAGCCTATTCCGTCTCTCTGTGGTTAAAGTTCAGTCAATTTTGTAGCGTCTCCTGGCAATTGTTCAAGTTGAATCAATGGACAACTATACATTGTATTAATTTAAAGTCGATCGAATTTGAGGGGACGTCAATTTTTCGTATTTCTTCTGGACATTTTGCGTTTATATAGTGACTCTTGATTTAGTCGCGGTGTATTTTCCATTTCCAGTTTATTTGCTCTTGAGAGTTCAAACTTTGCAAAGTGCAGGAAAACGGGTAATATGTTGCATGCACAACTTCTTCTTCTTTTTCCCTTGAGGAAATACTTTTACATACAAAATTTTAAGTAGTTAAATTGGTAAATTCTCATCAAAGGTTCCTTAGCCCAGTGGGGCAAGGGTCTGTCCATGATCATGAGGTCGTGGGTTTCGATACCCTTCTCATCCAATGAGGCAAGCTTTAATTGTCTCCCTTTCTAGGGTTATCTTCTCCTCTTGTGAGGCGTTTCTCTCTCCCTTATGGGAGCAACCGCTCATCCAGGGGTTTAAAAAAAAAGAAGGTAAATTCTCCTTGTACTAAATCCAAAGGTCTCACCAGTCACTAGGCTGATGCTTTTGGTATATTGTACTTCCTCTGTGTCTTTTTTAGACTCTTTTTCTCATTTTAAAATATAGGTTATCTTTCAATTTTTAAGGATATTTTTTTTTAAAAAAAAAGTTACTCTTACTCATTATGAAATAAAGCGAGGCTGCGAAAGAGATAATTTGGATGCCTCCCCCTTTTTTAATTTATGTTAAAATACATAGACGGATATTTATTGGGGTGAAAATCTCTGTCCCCGTTCGTGTATGTCCCCGTGTCCCTAACCAATCAGAATTTATCATATAAATATTTATTTCAATTATATATATACATGGTGAATTGTGATTGGTTGGGGATACGGGGACATACACAAATGGGGACAGAAGATTTTTTGCCTATTTATTGTGAAAGGGAGGGAGTATAATGCATAATTCAAAATATTGAGTAGATATATCTCATTCCATGGCCTCACATGTTAGCAACTTGGCCAATTGACCACTAAATGTTCATAATTTTTGGACCATATTTATACACACACACACACATATAATGCATCTCATTCTATTGCAATAATGATTGATACACAAAATATAGCATTTGGTCTATGAAGAAACACATCAGTTAATTGGAACACAAAACATGATTTGTCAATTGCATGTTCTTTTCTCTCTCTATCTCTAAACATGGACTCAAGTTTGTTGATATTAATATAGTATGACTAAGTAGCAAAGAATATAAATTAATTATGTTTTGGTTATTTCACATCTAACTCTTTAGAATTAAGAAAAAAATAGACAACCGTAAATTATTAATTCAAAAATATTCGCGATTTAATTCTCAGTCCTTTCTATTTTGAAAAAAGAAATTCAATTAAATCATAACTTTAAAATTACCTCTCTTACTTAGGATGATGTCCAAATTTTAGTGTAAAAGATCTTTTGTCAATTCTTTCATTAACCTTCGTTCTATTTTCTTTTAAAATTTATTATAATCAGGTAGAAGTGTTCACTGACTGTGTGGTATATCAATTCAAGTCAAAAGAGTTAAACTAAGTATGCTAATCTTCCTTGACATCTTACGTCCGTTCCATTTATATATGATTCACATGTGTTTCACTTTTTATCTAAATTCCACAATTTATGTTAGGTTGTAGATTTTTTAATAAGAAAAATAGACATGTGAGAGCTTCTTGATAATTGGATGGGAAATAGAATACAGAGTGAGACAGAAGTTTCGAACTGTAATCTTAGCACTAGCCAATTGCACCATCATTTTTTGAAAAATATAATAATATTTTCACAGGAAAATAATAACTTCTTCAGACTTAATATTTTCACATATTGTTATATGTAGGTTTGACCTCTAGCTTATGAACATGACGTTTTATAATAATTTTTAATGGTATTTTTACATGAACGATCATAATTATATGGTTCTTCATAACAAGCTACTAGCATAACTTGATCATAGATTTTAATGACGTTTCTAATAACTATCAATATGCTACATTGTATTGTCGAAAATGTTCTTACAATTTTGTAGATGAGAGAGTAGAGCATCCAAAGTTAACAAATAAATAAGTCACTAACAAAGCAATTATAGAATAAGTTTACTTAGTAAAGTTACTACATACTTGAATGATTTTTTTTTTTTTTTTAAATTTGATTTATCTTCTCTCAATGTTTTTATTTTTTATTTTTTGAAATCAGAATCTTTTGACGTTGAATTCCAGTCAACTGAGAGTGTCCCTTAATGATTATAGATTTATCCTGTAAGAGGAATTAGCCTTTTCTGCTCATGCACTATTTACGAATTTTTAAGTTTGCCCACATTCTTTTTTTTATCTCATTTTTCCCATAGACTATTTACGAGTGCCGAATGTGCCCAAAATCGGCGGAATCCGGCAACTACTACAGGGCGGCGACGAGGGGTAAAATGGTCCGAACAAAAAAAACATTATAGTTGCTTCAAATATAACCCCAAAACTATCTTATTGTATCAATTGAGTGCCTAAATTCTTTTTCTCTTTCCAAATACCCCTCACTCTTTTTTTTTTTATCCATTTAGCCCCTCCCCTTACCCCTTCCCCTCCCCCTCCTCCCTCTTCTTCTTCTTCACCCACAACCAGTTGAAACCACCGCGTTGCCACCACTCTACCTTAACACCACCGCTCTTTGCAATTCACCACTCTACCTTACCCACCAAGATTTTCTAAGCAAGATTTAAGAATCAAAACCCACCTAAAATTTCTAAACAAGATTTAAGAATCAAAACCCACCAAAATTTTCTAAACAAGAATTTTCTTAAACAAGATTTAAGAATCAAAACCCATAAAAAATTTCTAAACAAGATTTAAGAATAAAAACCCACCTAAAATTTCTAACCAAAATTTAATAATCAAAACCCACCAAAATTTTCTAAACAAGAATTTTCTTTCTAAACAAGATTTAAGAATCAAAACTCATCAAAACCCATCAAAATTGTCATGGTTATTGATATTGAGTGTTGGAAGTTTGATGTTAATATTGAAAATGGTTGGTAGTGGGTCTTTTTTTAGATGAAGAAGATGAGGTTGATGAAGAAGAGAGATGGATTGTGGGGGAGGGGGGTCATTTGGAAAGAGGAAAAGAATTTAGGCACTCAATTGATACAATAAGATAGTTTTGGGGTTATATTTGAAGCAACTATAATGTTTTTTTTTGTTCGGACCATTTTACCCCTCGTCGCCGACCTATAGTTGCCGGATTCCACCGATTTTGGGCACATTCGACGCTCGTATATAGTCTATGGGAAAAATGCGATAAAAAAAAGAATGTGGGCAAACTTAAAAATTCCTAAATAGTGTATGGGCAGAAAATGCTAATTCCTCATCCTATAATAACAAGAACAAGAAACAAAAATATGAAACTTCTTAGAAAATTCGGAGTGTCCCTTAGAAAGGAAAACGTGACTTTCGTGTTGGACAAAGGAATGTGATCAAGTGGCCGTGCATTGTGTTCGGCACGTCTTTTTCTAATACGTGCGAAATTTAATATAGTCTGTTAAATTAAAATTTTGACGTTCAAGATTGATTTGAAACGAATAAATGTTCTAATTTATACGACACATGTATTGTTTTTAAGAACACATGTCCTGTTTTTTGTATTTTCAAAACACCTATTTTAAGACGTTTTGCATGTACTGAAAAAAAACGGTTTGCATGAGATCCGACCGACTTCGACCCATTATCCTCTTTGTCTGCCCGAAATAATTCTACCCTCAATCTTAACCTACACCACATATGTAAATCTATAATATATAAAGTTGGGACAGGAGGTTGTAGTGATAACATTTGATATTCTATAAATTCATACTCCAATCAAAAGCTTACATGTGACAATGTAAGCATTGATTACTCTCTAAAATACAATGCCTCATTAACTAATAACATAAATTGAAGTTTTAGATAACTATGAAACTCAATATTTAGTCAAGTTGGGGTAGGAGGTTGTATTGATAACATTTGACATTCTATAAAGTCATGCTCCAATTAAAAGCTTACATGTGACAATGTAAGCATTGATTACTCTCTCAAATCCAATGCCTCATCAACTAATAATATAAATTGAAGTTTTAGATAACTATGGAACTCAATATTTAGTCATATTAGTTTAGCTATTCCTCATGAGTTTATATATATATATATATATATATATATATATATATATATATATATATATATATATATATATATATATATATATTACCTATTCTAAAAGATCAAGTAAATAACTTTAGTTAATTCTATTAATTTTAGTATATATTTAATGGATCTCATTATGAAACTTTTAGACTTCATAACATTTTTAACTCATTAATTTTTATCACCTTTAAAAATCCTATAATGTTATAAATATCTTTAACTATTTAAAATTAGTCTAAACTCTTAGACTTCATTACCTTTTTAACTCGTTCATTTTTATCACATTTTAAGATCCTATAATGTTATAATAAATTATATACACAATAAATTTTATTTTTTTTAAATGGAAGGAAAACAAAAGGTTTTCTTAATTTTTGGGGAACTCTTCCCATTCTTAATTTGAGAAAACGTTTACCATTCCTCTACTTGAAAACTCTCAATTTAACAAAACTCTTCCAAATCTTATTCAATTTGGGAACTTCAAAGGTATTCCATTTCCATTACAAAATCCAAATGTGAACCAATTCCTCTCACCAATATGCATATGAATCTCTAATCTCACCAAAAGTAAGAATATTTGCCGCCGATACAACTTGCTTCGATCAATATAAGTGACTAGAGAATTGGTATGATTGAAATCTATTTCTTTTCAATTATTTTTAATATATATTTTATGAAATTTATAGAAAAATATTGTGTTGAAAAATAGTGTTTCCGAAAAATAGTCCATCGAACAAGTGAGTCAAAGTTCCAAGTGAAAGACAAGCTTGAATCATTTGCAGGTAATTCCTATTTAACATTTTTTAACTCTCTTTGTTTTTTTATTTCACACATCATCGAGAAAAAAATTATAATCAACTTGACATTTAGCATGATTTTGAAGGATTGTTTTCTTTCCTCTGGTATTTTTTACATTATTATAACAAAGTAATAATTTTATTTTTCTCCAAGATATTTCCAAGGTTTTAAATTCCGGCCCGGTCGGACCGCCGACCGACATGCTTTGAGGTCCTGTTTGGCACCCAAAACCGGTAGGGATAAAAAAAATGCTTATTTTGTTCAACCCGGTAAAACCCGGCGGTCGGACCGTCTAACCTGAAAATCGGAACGGATTTAGTAGAACTAGCCGGGTCTAATATGTTGTAATTTTTTTTTATTTAAAAAAATTGGTTATTCTAGTTGAGATTGTTATTGTCTTGTTGGATTGCCTATGATTTATGTTTATTATTTAATCTTGTTTGGAGACTTTATTGGTTATTTAGAGTTTTATTATAAGGACATATGAATTGTGACTAAATTTACATAACATTTTGTTAATTTTCAAATTTATATTAAACTGGTGTTTTAAGCTTTGAATTTGTGCATCCCATATTAGTTAGAAAATTTCACATTTATTTCATTTTAAATAATAATGATATATTATTTATTTATTTATAATATTTATGATGTCACCGAGTCAATTAACGTGTCGATGACGGTCCGCCCACCTGTCCAACCAGTGTGACTCGTAACCTAGTAATTTTTTCGGGTCGATGTCCGGTCTGATATTATCAATAATTAAGTAGCTAACATGTATTTGTGGCTTAAATGTGATTAGATCTATTAAAGATCACTTCACATAAAAAATTGATGGACATAAATATATATGTTGACCTTATATGAAACTTTAATTTAATTTAAAATTTTATATAATGTCTTTTGAAATGAAGTAAGAAAAACAGTGCAACGCGCGGGGACTCACAACTAGTAAGTTATACTAGTCTCCCTCTCAAGGCATAAACCTCATGACATGTAGAATAAACGGTTGAAACTATTACAACTTCGAATTAAATCTTGAACAATCATGTAGTATACCATTATTCCTTAAGCTCAATTTATTCACATATTCCTCTTTAGACCTTTAAGAATATTGAACTCCAAAGAACAACGTCCAATCACATTCCCGGCAAATTAAGACATGCGCGGGGCGGACAAATAGACAGTCCACAAGGGGCACTCCTTTTACCACTTGACTAAGCTCTCTAGTCTTATTAGTTATATGTTCTTTTAATTTAGTTCTTACAACTAATGTGGGATAATTATTCATCATTTCACACTACCATCATCATTCTCATAATTTAGAGTCAATTTTATCATTCACACTAAAAATTAATTTTCTCATATGGTGTATATATTGCGAAGCTTGCACAAATCACTATACAATCAACATATTTTCTCACAAGAAAGTCTTAATCGAAATTAAGTTCAAATCAAATTCAATCCACTTGCCCTCTCAAATTGATCTAAATCCCACTGTCCTTTTCGGAAAAAAAAACATCCAAATTAATTCCAAATAAATTTGATCTAAATCCCACTGTCCTTTTGGGGAAAAACATCCAAATTAATTCCAAATAAACCACTATTTTAATACACTACTGAACAAAAGTGAAGGATCCATAATATATTCTAAGAACAAAGTAGTTACTTCAACATGAATTTTATTTTATTTTATAAATGCGTAAAAATTAGATCAAAAGAACACATAATCAAGAAATCGTCCAATTTATTTAGGTAAATAATCGTCCAATATATTTACAACCATACAACTAATTTCTTCTAGTGTATTTTTAACCGAAAGAGATTCGTAACCCGCCTAATGTAGCTTTCTTTTCTTCTTGTGTAACATTTATGCCAAAGTGGATTGTGTCTGCTTTTTATTTAAGATTTAAATCGAGTATCTAAACTCTTTTAAAATTAAGTATAAAATATCAAGTACTAATACATACAATATTTAGTTTTGATACGAGACTCGTTTGAGGCTGAGAGTAAGAAATTCATATTGAGAACTAATCCGATCATACTCTAAAACATGTGTCAGTCAATACTCAGATCATCTTTATATGACTGTCTTACACCTCCTTCAAATAAATTGAGCGGAACCTACATCTACATATATATTCCATCTAATTTGTGTGAGGGACGGGGTGATCAGTCCTCACAAAGACAGTTTAGTATTGAATTTTTCCTAAAATAGGCGGGGCGGTGGAATTCTCGTCGACACGGAACCGAGTACACTACTAATTTCATCAAATGTCCACCGGACTACCGGGTAAGAGGTCACCCAATAATCAAAATGCAGTTTCCAAGTTCTTATCCTCAAAGTTCAGCCCCCCACAACTCCTCACACTACATCATCTATAAATACGCCTATGCGTCGCCTCCACTACCTCCAGTATAATCTCTTCAATTTTTTTCTTAATAGGTCCTCAGTTTCTTCTTATTTACAATTCTGCCCCTTTGGTTATGTTCGCTGCCGGCGAACTGGATTCTGAGAGCATTCACTGCTCTACGGCAGCGGCAGCAGCAGCAGCTCTCGGCTTCCCCCGTCCTCGTTTCTTCCGTTACCGTCGCCTGAGGTAACTAACACTATCAAAGGAAACGATTTCTCTGTACATATACACAAATTTCATAGTATTATTTGAAATATACATATATAGAATATATATCAATACGATTTTCCGATGCCGAGTACGAAGTGTCAAAATCATCGGAGATCAGTAACGGTTGGCGAGAAGAACAGGAAAGGAAGATTATCAGAGAAAGCTCTTTCGTTTAACGCCGGTACTTTGGTCGGAAACGCAGCTGAAACGATGTTGCTAGCCAGGCCTAGGACGGTGCCGAACTTGCTTTCCGGCGGCAAATTTGTTGATAAACAGTCTCCGGAGAAGCAATTCCGACCGCCAAAGCTGACGAAATTGCTGGTGAACGTGACTATTCCGGGGAGTGTTGGTGCTATTCAGGTTTTGATATCCCCAGAAGCCACCGTGGAGGAGCTAATATCGGCTTCTCTAAGGCAGTACACGAAGGAAGGCAGACGTCCGATTCTGCCGTCAACCGACGCCGCCGGATTTGACCTTCATTACTCCCAATTTAGCTTAGAAAGTGAGTAATACTAAATCTCAGCCTTCTCCTCGTTGTTGCGTGACACGTGCACGGCAGTAATTGAACAGTTTTTTTCTGATATTTTGATTTTGTAGGTTTGCATAGAGAAGAGAAGCTGATGGAGTTGGGGTCAAGGAACTTCTTTGTGTGTCCTAAAAAGTGCGGCACGGAAATTGGGGGACGGGCGGCGTCGTCTTCTTGTTCTAGTTGTTCGAAGGAAGCTGGGAAAGCTGCGAAAATTGGCATCCCGTGGCTCAAGTTCATGGAATTCTTGCTTTGAAGAAATTTAAATTAAAAGATATTTCAATTTCGAAAAAGATACAGCGTTATAGTAAATTACTACTGCTCCATTCCTTAATATAAAACTTTCATTAGAGATTTCGAAAGTTAAGAAAATAAAAATTAATATTTTTTTAATTTAAATATTAATATTTTATTAATAAAATATCTTTTATTTTACTTCATTTTCACAATATCTAATAAAAATATTATATTAATGAATGGAGGGAGTAGTATTTAGTAATATGGTTAGAAAGTTCGATCCAGATGATTTCGGATTGTTAAGGGAGATCTGAAAATCTGTTGATATGTGTAAATTGTACACCAGTGTTAAATACAATTTGGGCGGTTATCAATAAAAGAGATTTAATTTCTTTCTCGGTATAATTTCTTGATCTTGAATTTCAGATATTTTGTTAAATTTCATCATTTTATTCCAACATTAAAATATAATTTGTTGAACATATAAAATGAATTAATATTCCATTATAGTTTACCTTCTAGACACTATAAATAGAAAAAGGATTTCATGTGTAAAGCTATTTTTCTTACAAAGTGATTTCATTACGTTTCATTTTAACGTCCCGAACGTCAAGAGTATGAAACACCCGCCCAAGTAATTGGTCATATGCTACGAATTCTCATTTCAAAAAATTAAAAAAAAAACGTTTTATATTTTGTTTTGTTGGGAAGGATATTTTTAGCACTGCAGAATTTGTGAAATTTGATTTTGATCATTTACATGAAACTAAATGTATTCAATCTTTAAAAGGAGTATAGAAAAAAAAAGTATTTGTATTGATTTTGGTTTGAGCATTTTTATCTAGAGAATTGAAAAAAAAAAAATTATTTGTAAGAGACTTGTGAAGTTTAATTACAAAAAATTGTGTTGAAGAACATGCTAAAAATAAATCTAAATGCTTCGGAACTTAATCCTATATTGACTTGTATGTGGATACTTTTATCAGGTATCAAGTTTATTGAACATTGTGATTCAAAATCGTCCACCATGAAAAGATAGATAAATTTCTATAAATTATTTATATTCTGGTAATTTTAAACCACAAAGTATATGTGTGAAACATGAATCTTATGGATATGAATAAAACTTTTTCCCCAAATTATTCTTGACAATTTTCTTCAATATTGTCTACATTCAAACCGAATAGCACCTTAACGGAGTACAAATATGTTACTTTCTAAACTAGCCCTTTACCATATTGAAAGATTTTAAATTTAATACTCACTGAATGCATGTTTATTTCCTAGTTCTTCCCTAAACTCCTCCTCCTCAAAAAAGAAAAAGAAAAAGAAAAAAAGAACCACACACTAGACAGCAATCCTAATCCTAATCCTAATAAAATAGAAATAAAAGTAGACACGGAAAAATGGTTACGCGGGTTGGTTTGGGAAAATTCAATTCTAGTGTCGTCATTGTGTGACTGATCTTACAATTTTGTCAGATAAATTAAATGAGACCTACTTGCAAATGCAAGCTCCGCTCAATTCACGTGAGGTACTGTGAAACTGATCTTACAAGTACGGTCATAAGATTTAGATTGTCGTGGGATCAATCTCAAAAGGCGATCATATATTAGAATTTTCCAAGTGTTTCCAGTGTTGGGAATCCAGGTGTATGAATATTAACAAATCAACTCCCCCGGGACCCATCCTACTTTTGTTAGCCGAAACTTAAAAAAAAAGGACCTAATTTCCACGAATTTTCGCCGACTTTTGCATCCTACTCCCACGAATACCAACGACCTTCTTAAAAAAATTAAAAATTATTATAAAATAAATGGAATTCTAGGAGTGAATTTCACTACGAGAATAATATAAACTAAATAGAGAAGGAAGACGAGATAAAAAGATAGAAATAATTTTGGTATTATTTTATGAGTGTACTTTTACATAAACAAAAGTCTTAAAATAAGAAAATGTAAGTTATGAAACATTTAACATAATGTATATCATGGAGCTTAAATGTGTAGGTTATAAATTTTTTATATCTCCACTATCAATTGTATGTACCCCTATTATGGAGGGGGTTATGGATAAGAACTGCAAATAAAATATCACGTCAGACAAAGATGAATTTTTGAAATATATATATATATATATATATATATATATATATATATATATATATATATTCCTCAAAAAAAATAATGTCATATTATACTTTTTACCCCAAAACACAATTATTTTGATAAATAAAAAAGCTCGAAGATATAGGAAGTACCTTATAGGGGTGTACAGTGTACTAGAAGATATCAGAAGTAAGTTATGTGATTAAACTATATAGTGTGTACTAAAATATGTATTAGAATATTCGAATTCTGCGAATTAGGATGCAAAAATAGTCTGATTTACATTAAAACAAAAAACAAAAAACAAAAAACAGTCTGTTTTATTTGTTTGATTTTCTTAAGTAGGCACTTATGAGTGGGAAAAATCGATTATTCACAACTAATGTTATTATACTTGTTCTACAAATTCAAAATTCGCTACGTATATACTTTTTTTAATTCCACTTTTATTGTCATCATTATTTCAAAGTTAGGAGGGATGTGAGAAGATGAATGTGAATGATGACGATTGAAGAGGTAGAATTGAAGGGATACTGACGTGATAAATTGTGAGTGATTGAGACCTACACAGAGACACCAGTTCATGACATATATTTTTTTTTTTCCTACACGAGTTATAGATAATATGGATTGTGTGGCGAGCATAGATGACACATGAACATAAGCAACATTCTTCAGGCTCAACAAGCATTCGTTCATTACTTTTTGTTCTCTATCAATTCCTTGAAAAAAAAAATTCCATTCGATTTCCTCTGTAATCAAAGAGGACATGGCTCTGCTTCAACCATTTTTATCTGACAAAATTATCTACAAAACCCACCATTTTAATCCATCTCCTCCAAGATCCTCAACAACTGTCTCCAATCTTCACCAATCACTTCACAGACCTTCATCAAGGAATCTGATAAATGTTTATTCACAATCATCAAGAAATTCATGGATAAAGTGCAGGGCAGTTACGGAAAATCAAAATCAAGAAGAGATTAAGGGAGAAATTGGAAGTGTAAAGTATGATTGGACTCAAGAATGGTACCCTTTGTATCTCACTAAAAATATCCCAGATGATTCTCCTTTGCCTCTCACTGTCTTTGATCAGCAGCTTGTGGTGTATAGAGATGGCAATGGAGAAATTAGGTGCTTTCAAGATCGCTGTCCCCATAGGTAACTCTAGCTTTTCAATGAATACTGCTTACCTCATTCTTTAATATAAGTCGGTTAGTTAAGACTAGGGACGAAGTTAGAAATTGGATTTTGGAGCGAAATACTGTAACAGTATACCGACTTACTTATAAAAACTGCAAAAAAAATCTTGGGGGCGAACTTGATAAAAACTTTTGAACTCCATATAAAAATTATTATATATTACTATATCTAGTAGTATTTTTAAAAATCTCGGGAGGCTAGAATCGTCCCTGGTTAAGACATGTTGTAGCAAAAATTAAAGAAACAAAAAATAAAGTATTGTTTTAGTTAAAATATCAATATTACCCTCTTAAATTGAATTAGTTGTATACAAATCATATTTAGGAGAGTACTATTTATATTTTGACTAACAAAATACTTTGTTTTTTACTTCATTAATTTTCGTTATATGTCATAAACGACTTATATTAAGTAATCAATATCATTCATCAGTAGTGGAGATGTTTCTGAATTGAGTTTATTTCTAATAAATATCATTATTCAAAGTCGTCGTAGTTTCTGCTCCCTCCATTCCTTTCATTAATATAAGTCGTTTAGGACATATAGTTTCATTAATATAAATCGTTTAGGACATGTAGAGAAAATTAAAGAAGAAAAGTAAGGTACTTTGTTAGTCAAAATATCAATATTAATCTCTTAAATATAATTAGTGGTATACAAGTCCTATTAGAGTAATATTGATATTTTGATTAACAAAACACCTTACTTTTTGTCTCCTTAATTTTTGCTACATGTATTAAACGACTTATATTATGTAATTTTATTGTGAAGTTATGCACAATTTTACAGTCCCAAAATTTAATCTAAAAAGTTTTAGAGTATCAGTTTGTGAAATAGTTTTTGACTGTATATTATGAAACTTTTACCTTGGTCTGTTTGAAATTTAGGTTGGCAAAACTTTCTGAAGGTCAAATATTTGAGGGGAAACTAGAATGTTTATATCATGGCTGGCAATTTGAAGGAGATGGGAAATGTGTAAAGATACCTCAGGTCAGTTTATTAATAGTTCTTGGTAATGAGATTCATTCATTGGTGAATTTTTCTAACATTTAGGTGTTCAACAGCTCTCTTCAGATGTAAACATTCCTCGGTCAATTTGCGCGAAAACATACGAGGTAATAGACTCCCAAGGAGTTCTGTGGGTATGGATGTCTCATAAGATACCACCAAAACCTGAAAAAATTCCTTGGTTCGAGAACTTTGCTCGGCCTGGATTTCGAGATATTTCAACAATACATGAGCTTCCCTATGATCACTCCATTCTTCTGGAGAACCTTATGGATCCTGCTCATGTCCCTATCTCACATGATAGAACAGATTTTACCGCGAAAAGGGAAGATGCTGGACCGTTGTTTTTTAAGGTGACCGAAAGAAGTGACAGAGGATTTGCAGGCTTCTGGGGAAAGGCTGAGGATGAGTCCACACCAGACTACATACCAAGTTTCTTAAAATTTGAAGCGCCTTGCATTCTTCAGAACAGCCGAGAAACTGTTGATAAGAATGGGAGAGAGACACTATTTTACCGGGCTTTTCCTATGTAGACCTTCTGGACAAGGGAAGTCCATGCTCATTGTGAGGTTTGGAAACACGCGGAAAGCCAGCTGGGCTGCTCAAAATGATTCCGCAATGGTACCTTCATCAGAATGCAAGTAAGGTTTTTGAGCAAGATATGGGATTTCTTTCCTCGCAAAACGAGATCCTAATGAAAGAAAAGGTCCCCACAAAGCGCTTGTACATTAATATAAGGTCCTCCGATACATGGGTAGTTGAGTACAGGAAATGGATGGACAAAGTTGGACATGGAATGCCTTACCATTTTGGATATGGCACCATTTCACTGCCCAAAGAACCTGCTGTTGTCGAGCACGCTCCAGCTGGCTTCGTCGCAAACCTTTCAGCTTCTCAGCCGGCCAAGGGCGGAATTGGAACATTGCACGTGCCGAATCATGCCAACCGATATTTCAGACATATAATCCATTGCAAGGAATGCATGAATGTCCTTAAAGCTTTTCAGACATGGAAAACTGCCCTTTCTGCTGTTGCTCTGGTATCAACTGCTTTCGCTATTCTTGTCACAGGTAGACAATGGAAGGCCCTCCTTTTGTTTACTACATCTCTATGCCTGGTTGGAATCTATTTCTGCTCAACCGCGATTTCATTAAAAACAACAAATTTCATAAGAACACATAGAAGAGCATGAATCAACTGATCGGTCAACTCTCTTGATTATGTTAGCTTCTTGTTTTTCAATTTTTAGATTACCTTAAAAAAAAAAAAAAATGAAGTTTGAATTGTACAGATGCCTCAGCCTCTGAATGCGGTTTTACATATGTTAATAGCTACTCTCTCTCTCTCTCTCTCTCTCTCTCTCTCTCTCTCTATATATATATATATATATATATATATATATATATATATATATATATATATATATATATATATATATATAGATTCTTGGTAGAGAGGATTCAATGTTTGCTTCTCTTCCAGTATAGCTAGAGATAGCCTCATAGGTTATGTATCATATTTGGGGTCTGAACCATAGAGTACTCCCGTCTCATTTTTTTATTTTATTTATTAATAACGGGGCAGGGGAATATTGATCCATAACGCATCATTCTGAGTCAGAAGTGCTAAATTAAGTACGCTAGTCTTTCTTAACATAATTCCAGTCTCATTGTTGAGGGGGGTATGATCAAGTTTCCCTTGTTATTGTTGTGGCACGGGATAGGAGGCATACAACTATACATCATCATAACCAGCGTGTGGATTATTTTTATTTAATTATTAGATTTTTCTAGTTATTGTTTCTCAATTGCCAAGTTGGTTCGGCTTCATTTTTCACCTTGTGTAAGTAAGAGTAAGGTTCATTTGAGCTATTTTGTAATCTGATTGGCCCTGTTTGACAGTGCCAAAAGTAGTTTAGAAATGGAAAGGCATGACTTAAACTCAGCAAATTTTAAGTACTAGAACTACACAGGATACCGATCATAACTCACATAACCAAAAACAAATCACAAACAACCAACCCAATAACAAGATAAACGAGAATAAGTTAGGTTATCAAACAATCTTACACGAAGAAATCATTAACATCAAGTTTGTCCTACAGAAAAGCTCTCAATTTTATATAATAATAATAATAAAAAAAATGGACGATACTAGTTCAACACATCGGATGAAGAACCAAATATGCTCCCTCAACTTTCTGCCTTGACCTGCAATTCCTGTTACACCACTGTCAGACCAAACATGTTGGAACTTCGACCACCTGTACATTTCATGGTAAACCTATAGTTAAGAAAAGCATTGGGTCCTTTTTAAACAGGAAAACCTGTTCCTGCAAAACTAATAATCATGTAAGAAGCTGATTTTGAAGAAAAAAATTAGCACCAAAATTTAAAAGTTTAAACTCACTAGTCTGTCTTTGTGGTTGTTACAGAATACCTGACTGCACATAAAAACTTATAAACATGCATTGCAAGCATCAGAAACGAAAACCAATACCAAGAAATACTTCGTGCATTTTCTCAAACCCCTCCCTTCAACTCACTCTCTATCGCGTTTTGCATTAATAACAAGCTCTAGGTAGTTTCAAAACCTAGCGAAAAATTCCACAGCACGGCAAAATTCTAGTCATAGAGTCTGCAGGCATATCCTAATAAAAATAAATTGTGCCATAAATAGCTTAAAAGCTAGAAGATATGAAAGCTTATTGAACATCAATGAGTAAGATTTTTTTGAGAATATCAACATGTCATGTTAGGAAGAACGAGACCAAATTAAAGAAAACTGAAGCCTTTAAGCAGACATCTACCGCATTTAAGGTTTGAGACATCCCTCTTAAAAATCCTAAAACCAACTGCATATTTACCATCAGATCACCTTTAATAAATGTGCAACTCCTGACGACCCCCCAGTCCTAAAGTGTGGGGGTGGGGTGGGGGGGGGGTGATGAATCTAAAGTAAAGAGGATTGACCATCTGAAAATTTTCACCCTAAACCTATGCTTGTCCAAAGGGGTTTAGCAACTCGCAAAGTTATGAACCACAAAGTGAAAGGTTTTCATACCTTAAAAAGTTATTAACAGATTTTTTTTTTTTTATCAAAGATCCCCTGTGCGTCTAAAAGAAACGTTAAGCCCCAAGTTCAAATCAGATGGCATATCAAAAAAGTAAAGTAGTCCGACAACCTAAAGCCCTAAAGACCCTGCCCCGCATTCAAGCACACAAACAAATAAAAAAGGCATAAAAAAGGTTGAAATTTTTTCACAAGCCATATGACAACTGAAAACCTGCACACCACCTGCACAGTGGAAAATGCGCAGTAAGCTACATTTATAGGATAGGTGGCTTGTTAAAAGGAAACTCTGCCTACATAGCTAAGTAACATGCAGATATGTAGGGGATAAGAAACGAACCAAACTCGGCTCAATATCCATGACCAGTTTGCTCAGTTGCCTGCTGACCATAATATTGATCTTTATTCTCGGCGTGGCCATTGTTGCCACTTTCATTCCGGTTGTTGGTTCCATGAGCACCACCTTTATTAGCAGCTTCAGCTTCTTCCTTTTCCATGTTCCATTGAGCAATTCTAGCACGTCTCTCTTCACTGCCGTCCCTTACCGGACTCCTGTCCCTCCTATGTCCTGGGCTCCTGCTCCTGCTACTTCTTCCCCTGTGGCCAGTGCTGGTGCTCCTGCGCCTCCTGCTTCTACTTTCGTAATGAGCATCCCTGTCATCATATCTTCTACTGTGGCGGTGGGAACGCTCTTCATGGCTGCGATGGCGGTGAGGGCTCCTGCTCCGGCTTCTATAACGCCTTCTATGGAACCTTCTGCCATATAGCTGACGCTCCAATGCTCTAGTAACCGCCACGATAAATAACAAAAAATTCAGGAAAATAAATTAAAAATAGTATTCATAATTGTTTTCATTTACTCAAACATAAAAACTTACTCGCCAATCCTCTTGAGATGCATGAAATTGCAGTATCCACCACGATTGCAAGTATTCTCATCATACTGTCTACAGGTTGCTTCACGGAAGTCGGTAACAGGTGAGAAATCAACAATTATTGGACGCCCTGCGGAAGTGTGGATGTCAATAAGAGAGAAAGGACGGCTATTAAGGACTTCCTTTCCTGCCTCATCAAAATAGAAAAAGAGAAAAGAAAAGCAAGAAAATTACCAGCGTAAAACCTTCCGGTCAGATTTTTCAGTGCATTAGCAGCATGTTCTTCTTCTCTAAACTGAACATAAACATTTCCAACCTGTGAAAAAATTGCCAATCAGATCTATCCACAGCTTAGAAAGAAAAAAAGTAACACAAAATAATTTATATTGACCGGATACAAAAACTTACCATATGATCAGCCAGATTATCACAAATATTTAGGCTCTCAATCTCGCCATACTTGCTGAGCTCTTCAAAGAGATCTTCATAAAAATCCTGTAGGTACAACAGAAGCATTCAATTGCCCATTTAAAAGTTATTAGAAAATGCATCAAGAGATAAATAAAACAGAAGTACTCAACTTAAAGAGTATCCACAATTAATTTCTTTAAACATGACAAAAAAGGGAAGATGTAAAACAAGGCTGGTGGCGAAACAAAGAAAAAAAGAGCTGGAGATAGGGCTGCAATCGAATCGAGCCCTTATCGAACTGTTTGGGCTCAGCTCGATTTCAATTTTTTTGAGCTCAAATTCAAGTATAATCGGAGACTGGAATGCTTGATCGAGCCGATCTCGAATACATAGAAGTTTTGCCCAAAAGCTGGCGAATAGGCACGATTATGTATTGAACTATATAAAATATTATATTTTTATTTAATATTAAAATAATATATATTATAATTTAAAATTTGATATATTTTTATATTTTCAAGCATTCGATCAGTGTTTGAACCAACCAAGGAATCAACTTCTTCAAAAAGCACACAACACTCGCAATGGTAACACTGAACAAGCACAATACAATTGACATAAATGTATAGTATAAGCATGTCCGGTTAAGATAAATCGAGTTATATACTTGCAAATAATTTATATACACATAACATAAATGATCATGATAAATTATCCTTTCGCAACAGGAATTCTAATGCAAGAAATCACACTTAACTTAATTTTTTTTTTCCTTTGTCTTTTTCACACTTAACTTAATTAAAAATAGACCAAACAAAAAAAAAATTTAAACCCTTTCTGAGCATGTGTGCTTACAAATCATGACCAAAAATATCTAAAAAACAGAAATCCCTCATAGTAAAAAAAAATTACTACCAACAAAAATAAAGATAATAAAACTTGTATGCATGTTTGAGCTATGAAATTAATTGACAGATAAATTTGTACCTCAAAGTGCTCTTGAATATTTTGGGGATCAATAGGCTGTCCTTGGGAATCGACGCCAGGGGTAATCATATCAGGTCTTTGGTACATGTTGGAAAGAAGAAGGGTAGGACTGATGCTAGGTTTGGTATGCAGCCGTGAGCAGCGGTCGCCATGGCGGCAAGCTCCGATCTTGAAGTAAAAAGGGCAGTTCACTCTGTCCTTTTCCGTACCGAAAATCGACGCCAAGTGTTCCGCCATTGTTGCTCGATGCTACTACCTCTCTGTGATGATTCCAATTGCAAATTTTCCAGAGAAATTGTGGATTATGTAGATCGATTGAGTAGGTTCTAGAATCTAGGGTTTGTGATTTCGTAAATGGGGGAATTTGGAGGAAGATGGAGAAGAAGGGTCAGGAGCAATATAATAAATGGAGAATGATTTACTTCTAGCAGGGATAAAAATTCTAAACTCCAAATTGAGGGTGTTAAATGATTATCTCATCCCTTCCTGGTATAAGATAAGGTAAATGCCCTAAATTACCCATGCAAATCAAGGTACATGAACAACACGTGAGTGATTTAACTGGGTTTTGTAAAAAAAATTGGACGGAATGACTAATATAGTAGGTCGAAAATACATATATAACTAACTTGTATAAAATTAATCGAACATGACAAATGTGGAAATTAGAAAATACATATAGGATCAAATTGGCTATTTTTCCTAAGATGTAGTATTAATTTCAGCCTTCAAGTTTGTCAAAATTACACAATAACCCTTTTATTTTTTGCGGATCAGCCGAGATGTAAATGGGTCAAAGGAAGTAAACGGATCTAGGTATGGGTCTGGAGTTAGCTAGCTTGTCAAGTTGCGGATCAGTCAGTATGTAAATGGGCTAAGGCATTCGGGAAGCAAGAGTTGTTACTTTTGGGCAAACTTGCAAAAGGCCTATCATTATAAAAGATCACCATGTATATAGGGTTCATCTTGATTATTTTATTTAATTTTTGGGCATTCATCTTTTTTTTTGGGTTGGGGGGGGGGGGGGGGGAGAGTGCAGTCATCTTTATGATGGTATAATGATGTATAATATTTATGTTTTTTTAGGGAAATAATTTGGGTATGTGGTTTTTTTTGGGGGGCAAAATCAGGTGTCTATTACTGATAGTAATGACTAATTCCTCTCGTCGTGGACTTTTTAAAGAGTAGGTAAA
This sequence comes from Vinca minor, assembly GCA_026122235.1. Taxonomy (NCBI): domain Eukaryota; kingdom Viridiplantae; phylum Streptophyta; class Magnoliopsida; order Gentianales; family Apocynaceae; genus Vinca; species Vinca minor. Next base: position 7,756,417 of record JAOCZM010000040.1, on the reverse strand, counting down.
CAACTGATCATGAAATTTGCTCCATTTTCATGAAGCATGAATTAAATCAATGAGTTAAAGGACAAAGTGAGCTACTAACACGTCATTCCATGAACATGTGGAGTTTTGTTAAGAATATGTAGTAGGAAATGTCCTGCCAAAAGTAAGCCCACCCAATTTCAACCCTAAACCGCAACTAAAAGAGAAGAAAGCAGCCCACCCAAAATGCATTATGCACCTCATGGAAGCACCATAATTGGGCCCAAATACTTTGGACAGCTGGAGAAAACTTTTTGGTCCAAAACAAATGCTTAAAAGAATAACCCTTTTACTGTTTGTCACTCTAATGTGTGAGAAACTCTTACTATTAACTTTCTAAGGCTTGAATATTCAACCTACACAAAAGTCGATACCCATGCTTCAGGGCCCCACACTCCGATCCGAAAGGCTTGAATATTCTCATTAATTAGGGTTGCCGCATATGAACAATGAAGAAAACCCCCCATGTATGTGATGTAACTAAAGAAGATGGGGATTTTTTCATAAAAAAGATGGGGTCTTATAAAGTCCATAATTTCCAAAAAGATTTTAGGACTGTCGGAGAAATGGGGCTTTGGAATTTGACAAGACTATGTTGTACCATATTTTTATGAGTACAAAGCAAACCTATGATCTCTGCTTCTCCCATATGGTATCAACTAACAGTCATGAACATGTATGACTTGTCCTTTTTAATTTGGACCACCTTTTTTCTAGTCATTGCAAATCTTAAAACATGTTTATGAAAATTCCTTCCAAAACTTTGCTATTGCTTTCTAATTAATCTTTGGCCTGTTTCTGTCTTTTCTCGATTCAGTATTTTGATTTATTGATTTAACGATTTGACATTAATATTAGAAGTTATAATGTATTTTCTTAATTGAGTTAATAATTATTTATAGCACTAAACTATTTACGAATTTTTCTTTATAGTACTAAACTATTTTTTTTTATCTAAATATGTCACTCAACTATTTACGTTTATCTAAATATGTCACTCAACTATTTACGTTTATCAAAAAATATACAACCACCCATTTTTGGGTGTTTTCCGGCCAGCGATGTCACGTGAGTTGCTTCAGAACATGAACAAATGCGAAAAGGAAAAGAAATATTGGAAGCGTCGGGCCATAATCGCTTAATTTGATGCACCCGCTTTGCCCTCGCAACAACAAATTAAGCGATTATCGCCCGACGTTTCCAAGATTTCTTTTCCTTTTCGTCGTTGTTCATGTTCAAGCAACTCACGTGACATCGCTGGTCGGAAAACACCCAAAAAATGGGTAGTTGTATATTTTTTGATAAACGTAAATAGTTGAGTGACATATTTAGATAAAAAAATAGTTTAATACTATAAAGAGAAATTCGTAAATAGTTTAGTGTTATAAATAGTTATTAACTCTTTCTTAATTATTAGCTTAGAGGTTTATATCTTTGACATCAATATCACCATGTATGTAATCCATTTAAATGAAAACAATATTTTGCAATAATGAGAAGAACAATCCTCTATCAAATTAAATTGAACAAACTCTTTTGGTTTTATGAGATGTAGATAACAAACAAGATAAACCTATATTTGCAACTATAATTGTAAGAGCATTTATAACAAAAATAAAAATAAAAATATAGCATGTTTAAACAGATTGTGTATATCTTGTCATTTATTGTGGAAAAAGTGATCCATTTCATGGACAGTACTAAAAAAAAACAATCCAGTTATTATTTTTTGTTTGTGACAAGTGGGCCCACTTGATTTTATCACATTTTGTTTATTCTCCCGTACTCGATTATAGACAAAACAACAGGTGTTTCGTATGTGCGTAACATTTATCAACCATCGAATAAATAAATTGGCAGTTTAGATCACATATATCACAACATATGTTATAATTTTTTAACAAATGTTGTAAAAAAATAATATCAATAGATAAATCTTTACTTTGATAGCAGAGAAGTGTTTCGCGAAACTTTTGACGTTTCTAACTTTAACCTGACTGTATTCTCCATCAATGTTGTAGCAACAACATAGGGAAAGTGTTTTAGAAGCATATTCATTTGAGGTCTCTTCTCTATATGTTGAGTGTCGGTAATGATAATGGGTATTCCTTTTTAATTTTTTTTAATTTTTTTATGAGTGAGAAATATCGAATTAGGAACATATTATAGTTAGGTGTAAATATCTCCAACAAGCAAAGCAGCTAACATTCTAACTGTCAACATTAAACTATACAAAAACTAAGGTTTATTGATTAACCAGGATTAAAAGAAAGTCCTATGTCTCATTTCCTTCTCATATTTAATCTGCATAATTAACTGCCCTTCCCTATCATAGAAGAGCCAAAAACTCCTCCTTGCTTTAGTTCATGAATGTTCTCTTGGTGAACACTTTTAGGAATGGTAAATTCTACCCCCATTATTTTAAGATATATAATATTATTTTAAAAAGATATATAATAATGTTCTTTTGCTTTTTCATGGTGATTTAAGCAAAAAGAAAGTGATTTAACTTGAGAATAAAGCTTATAAGATAAGGAAATCCATTTTTCTCAATCCTTTTGCTCAAGGACAAGACGCTAATAATGCATCACATATTGGAACTTTAATATAATTTTGTATATAATTAAATATCAATGCACACAAATGTTCTGCATTCTGAATGAAAAAAGTATAATAATGTGCATATAAATCAAAATGGTTTTTGAGTATACTTTCTCTGATGCCTTTTAACTTTGATTATGGCATGATTCTGTATCAAACATAACCAGGGACGAAGCCAGAAATTGTATTTTGGGGGCGAAAAGCTACAACAGTATACCGATCTACCTATAAAAACTGCAGAAAAATTGTGGGGCGAAATTAATAAAAAATTATGAACTACATATAAAAATTACTATATCTAATAGTATTTTTAAAAATTTCGGGAGCAGTCGTCCCTGAACATTACGATATATGGAGATTACTGTTTCAGTGGTATCCTGTGAGTAGCCACTTTGTGTATGTCAAACGTTAAGTCAGTCTCTAATCCATCTATTTCAGTGATATTTCTGTAAGAATTCACTTTGTGCATTTATTGTCAATTGTTAAATTTGTCTCCCATCCATTCCCCGCTCATACATCAATTATTGGAGACTTAATTAATTATATTATTGTTGTTGTACTTAAATATACCAGAATTATCAACAATTATGATAAAATTAGCAGAAACTTGGGGGTTCAGAGACTCATAATAAAAAAGATCTTTAATAAGACTTGGACAAGAAACATGTAAAATGTTCTCTAGGTATCATGTCTCCTGAAATTAATGTTAGAATTGTTTTTTAAGGTACAGTAATTTATGCACAAATGACTTGTCTTTGCCTCGTGATAGTGATTGCAGAAACCAAGACTTATTTTTTATTAAAACTTGACTATTGCCTCTTTTTTTTCCCCTGCATATAATTGCATCAGTAAGCATTACCGAGGGAAAACAATTATGTCTACATAGTGTAAAAATAATGTCTGTATAAGGCTCCCGCATTTTTAGAATCTGAGAAAATACTTGACCCTAGTGAATAGCAAGTAAATATTTGATTATCGCGTCAAACACGACTGTTTCTATGTCTAATAGTGTATTTTTTTTTTTTTTAAAAAGAGAAATAAAATTACGATAACTGGTGAAAAATCATATATTATTAGTGTCATCTAGAAGATAATACTATTGACCAACATAACCTATTGTGGAAAGAAAAAATGAAAATGAAAGATTGCAAAATAAGACTATCATATAGGATTCTGGATAGCACTGTCAAACGGACCACTAGTCCGCGGACCGGTCCGTAGTCCGCGTTTTTTGGACGGATTTGGACCAAGCTACTCATGGTCCGTTTAAATGCGGGCCATTTTAGCCCGCTCCGTTTGGACCACGGACCAAGGCGGACCGGACCGGACTGGACCCGGACCAACCCGCATTTAAATTAATATATATATATATATATATATAAAATATTTTTTAAAGTTTTACTTCTCATTTTTACAATTTGGTTTTATAAATATTTTCAAAAATAAACAACAAAACTCAATTTTTAAGCTTTATATTCTTTTTTTTCAATTTTTCTTTTCAATTTTTAAAAATAAAAACAAAAAAAAGTCATTTTTAAGCTTTATTTTCTTTTTTTAAAATTTATTTTTAAAATTAATTTAGTCCCATGACCGACTCGTTTAACCCGCGGACTTCTTATGGACGGGTATGGACTAGGAGTTTCTTGGTCCGCAAAAATTGGTCCAAATCCGATCCGGTCCGTTTTAGGGTAATCCGCGACGGACCGGGCCGGACCGGACCGGGCCAGCCCGTTTGACAGTGCCAATTCTGGAGGAGCAGCATATATAATCTTAAAGATTTTTTCCTTTTGATTCTGTCTGGACTGAAAATGACCTAAAGTGTTTTTCACTTATTTTACCGACATTAGATTTGACTAATCCGGTTGGGTTCTGAATGACGCTTTGACGAACTCAACGGAAATTCCTACAAAATATGCAAATTCGAACTCACAATTTTGGTTCGGAGAACTTTGTTACCACTTTGGTAAGGCCTCATTGACAAAACAGTACTTATCTTAAATGAAACAAAAAAAAAAAAAAAACCAAAACTTTCCTTACAACTTTAACCTATCCACCCTCAGCTATTATTTTTCCTTTCAAGCTGAAAATTTAAGAATTCAAACGACTAGACAAGATAAATATAATGTCACACAATTATAAATAAAATCCTGAGGTTTCTGCTGCATCTGTGTAAGAACATCAATTACTGCTCCCCTGGTTTTATCCCTAATTCTATTTGGCGGGAAAGAATGTCTTTAACGGTCTGTTTCAATCGGATAACTATTCCTCTCGCCTTTTTTGATCTGTAGAAGAAAGTTTTTTCCTATACACACGAAAAATATGTATTAAGAGCTTGGGACTATAGTTCCGATATAGCCAAATCCAGCGATTGTGAAAGTGATCACTTGAAGAAAGAGGTATATGAAATAATTGTTCTTTCCGTAGAGAAAATCATAAACTCCGCAGAAGAAAAGAAATCCAGCAAATCCCAGCTCCAGAAGAAGAATTCTGAAATTATCAAAACCATCATTCAAACAAAACGCGATTAAGAAATGCCCGCTGACAAATGAAAAGTTGGATGTATTTGAAGATGAACAACAGCAGGTAGTACCTGTCTCCTATCCTGAATTTCTTTGCTGGTGCTTTTGATGCTGTTTTCGCGGCATTTGATTTGTTGTTCTTGAGAGTGTCTCCCAACTTTTCGGTCACAACCCATTCGTTAGCTCTTTTTGCTTCAAGCAAACCTATAATGGTAGCCTTTGTTCTATGCAGAGACATCACATTCTCAAAGAGGATCCAGTAGAACAATAGATGGATTGACCTGCATTTTTCGCGATGCAAATTCAGAAAAGAACAGGGAAACCAAAATGCGATTAATTTATAAATGGCTAATCACGAATAGGGAAATTACTAGACCTCGGGGTTCCAACGGAGTTCAATGCTGTAATGATGCAAGGAATGTAAATGGCTCCCCATTTTGGAACTTCAACTTCAGGAACCAAAATGGTTAATGGAAGAACCACACAGTAAAACGTGAAGGTGACCATATGAGCAATGATCTTCCTGACAAAGAAGAAGCTGTAGATCACATATACCTTTTTCCAGACTGCGATTTTCTGCACAGATTCATAATAACCATTAAATATTTAGTATTTTTAATCAATTCTTTGTCTATAGCATGATCTAGGTATTGAAATTTTACCTTATTTCTAACAATTTCCATCACCATTTTCCTAAAAAGATTAGCCGGACCACAAGACCATCGATGCTGCTGGAAACGGAAGGCTTTGAAGGTACTAGGAAGTTCACTTTTCACCTGTAGTCAATTTTTTTGATTAGTAAAAAAGGGATTAAGAGCTAGTTTTACTACATCTCTAAAAATGTTAAATTGAAGTAAAAATACATGTAGATCGCCCAAGTAGACGAATTTCCAGCCCTTAAGTCCAGCTCTAACAGCAAGATCCATGTCTTCAACCGTGGTTCGGTCTTTCCACCCACCAGCCTCATTGATAGCAGCAATCCTCCATATACCACCAGTTCCTGATATTTCATCAATTTATTCATTAATAAATAGTACAGGCCTCAATATTATTCGTTGATTGATGATTAACACAATTTTTTTTAGATAATCAAAAGTATGAGTGCTACTAAAAATAATTTACTTACCATTGAAGCCAAAGAAGGCATGAGTAGATGATCCTACTTCTTGCTCCACTTTAAAGTGATAATCCAATGACATCTCTTGCATCCTTGTTAGCAAACACTCATTCGCATTCACTAAACAAAAATTTCATTTCAAAAATAAAAATTAGCGTTTCATCGGTCATTTACTATTCTCTTTTAAGTATCGAACTATCATATATTATTAGTCTTGCAAATTACAATCACATGAGAGCAACGAGGTATTCTACCTTCATTATTTGTTATAGTAACTCATGTACATTAAATATTAATTACATACAATAATATAATAACTCATTTAGTCTTCGATAATTATTGAGGGGAAAAAAAACACATGTACACAAGGATGTGGGCTAATGGATGAATATTGACAATAGGAGCAGGTCCCAACTCCCAATTATTATTAGCTACAAATGGACCGTTACTTTTTCTGACATGTTTGTGATCCTATCTCAATAATTTCATTGAAACAATTATGCCACGTCATCAATAACACCATGGATTTACTTTAGTAGATTTTTGTTTATTTATTTACTTTTTTTTTTACCATATTAGAAGGTCTAGGTTGATAAATAAAAAAATATATATTAGAAGTTCTAGGTGTCGGTGCACACTCTATAAAGTCCCACAATATGCACCAGTGGGTACTCCGGTCAGAGAATACCAGAGCGTGAAGATGATAGAATGACCAATTTAACCTCAATTGGCTACAGTTAACCGATTTTCTTTCACTATTTTATTTACGTAATCATCAATCCAGACTTAAATCTAAATGGCCTTTGTCATTTCCAGCTAAAAGACAAACCTAGCACTTTCATGTTGGCCAATCCGGGGGAGAACAGTTATTTCTCATGTTAATAATGTCCGGGATATTTACGTCATTTCATGGATAGCAACTCCAATTGATTGCCAAGTATGTATTATTCTAGTGGTTAAGCCTGGGGCATCTTGTCGTAAATGTCATGAGTTTGAGTTCCCTCTCTCCTTCTTAAATTTTTTATTTTTTTTGTAATAGATAGGTCCCCTCCCATACTAAATAAAAAAAATATTAAAAATAAACTCCAATTGACAATGATATTGTAATCCACAAACATCCTAAACAAAAAATATTTCTAGACTTTTCAAAATTAATTAATGTCACTATAAATTGAGAATTGTCTCAATGAACGAAATGTCATTCTTCTAGTGTATCTAAATAATTTAAATATACTAAACATTTTACAAAGCTGATGAAGGAAGTGCTACCCCGATTAAAGAAGTCAAGGACTATCTCCTAATTAAATAAAATTGAATCCAAATTTTAAGCAAAAATATTGAAGGAGAAGAATAATTTGAAATGATATAATATTAGTTATACACTTTTTTTTTATTATTAATTTATTATAATTTAATCATAATCTTCTAAATTACGAATAAGACATTAGACTAGCAAACTAATATCAAACTATTAGCGGAAGAGTATTGATGATACACCTATTTTGTGAATAATGATAGTTGCGCTATTTCCCGAATAACAACAAAAAGAAAAAGACAGTTCAAAAGGGAAAAAAGAAGCTAGGTTGATTTTGGGTTTGTTAGTATGAGCACGTGATATATCATATTGCATCCATTTCATAATATAAATCGTTTATAAAATAAAAAAAAATAAAGGAAAAAAAAATGAAGTATTTTATTAGTCAAAATATAAATGTTATTGTCCTTTAAATATTACTTGTATACCACATTAGTTTTATTTAAGAGAGTAATATTGATAATTTGATTTAAATATTTTTTTAGTTTTTTTTCTTAAATTTTTTTTTATACATGTCTCAAACGACTTATATTATGAAATATGAGAGTAACAATTTCACAATTGAATGGCCCCACCTCGTGACCAATGGAGTTGCTGTGGACCCCGTGTCACACCCACCATGTCGTTCGCAACAAATCTCTCCAAGAACCTAATACTTAATCAAGCCCACCGACACTTTTTTTTTTTTTTAAACTATAGTACATAACCTTAATTAATTAATGTCCTAGGTAAATCTAATGAGGAGATTAGTACAATTTCACAATTGAATTTTTATTTATAAGAAATAGTTGGAAGCTTACCAAATCTCCAACGAGCTTGAACAAGAGCAACATCTGAATTGTGGACGAGAAAAGGGATGGCACGGTGGAGGAAATCGGGTTCGGGTCGGAAATCAGCGTCGAAAATGGCCACGTATTCACAATCTTTAACATAATCATGCTTAAGGCCTTCTTTAAGAGCTCCTGCCTTATACCCACCCCTTGTTTCTCTAATTTGGTACCTGCAATTAATGCCTTTGCTTCCCCATCTTTGACACTCTTTCTCAATCATATCCTATAATAATCAATTAAATAGTATCAATAATAACCACTCCAATTCATTTTTTTCCACCTTAGTACAAATATTAAAATTTTGTTTTACTAATAAGCTACCTATGGGCACAAATGTCGTTTGATTCGACAACTGAAATAGTTATTTAATAATAAAATTAATTTAAACAATTATCTCAACTGTTGAATCAAACTGACAAACATAATAATTGTTTTAATACGGTACTAACAAGAACCTAAGAAATTGAGGTATATAATTTATGATTACCTTGATGGTAGGATCAGTTGAATCATCAAGAACTTGAATCACGATACGATCGGACGGCCATGAAAGGTTACATGCAGCTCCAATTGAGATCTTGTAAACCTTTGACCAATTATTAACAAAGGTTTCAGAACAAACAAAAAACAAAGAAAAATCAAATACTAATGTTTTAGCAAATCATAATAAGGAAAGAATTTAGTAGAAACCTCTCTTTCATTAAACATGGGGATTTGAACAAGAACCATAGGATAAGATCCATTTCCACTCTCTAAATCATCACGCATTGGCTCCCAATTATATCTTTTTTCAGGTTTTTTCCAGAAAATCTTGACTAGAATAATCACGATTCCCATGTAAAGCCTTTCGAAGAAAAGCATGAGGGACATTGCTAGACATACATAAACAGCTATCCTTAACAATGGTACTATCAATGGCGTTCTTACCAATTCCCAAATCAACCCAATTTGTCCTGCTATATCCGCCGTTGTCCCTCCGAAATTTAAGGATTCCGGCATCAAATTCCTCCCATTAATCTCACCCATTTTTCCCCCTGAATCTTGCTAGTTTCTGATGCGTGAGCCTTGTGCACTGGGTATCAACAGTCCCCTCTCTTTAACAAATCAAAACCTGCTCTGTTTTTTTGTTTTTGTTTTTTCAAGATCTGCTTTCTCTTTCCATAAACAGATTTACAAACACACAAATAAAGATGAATTACCAACAATGTGGGTTGGTTGAAATCAAGAGAAGCTGTTCAACTGCAGTACTAATTGGGATTTTATTTTTCTGGGTTTTTTGCCAACCAATACTGCAGTTTGTTTGTATTCTATAAGAAGATCAAAATAGAAGAGAGATAGAGCAGCGATGGGGCATTCCTGTGTGTGTGTGTGGGGGGGGGGTGGGGACTGAGTGTATTAGGAGGAGTGGAGCAAGTAATGGAGAGAGAGAGAGAGAGGAGGAGGAGGAGGGATTTTTATAGGACTTCTTCTTACTGTTACTTTTTCTGTTATTTTTTTAAACCCAATTGGCCAAAAAAAAAAAAAAAAAACCCTCAATTTGGGATTTTATGAAATGTCATTTCTCATAAGGAAAATGAAATTTATGTAAAAAAACAATGATTTTGGCTCAAGTTTGACCAAATTTTCTGGATCAAAGAGGATGAAATTGTACATAAAAGAATTCAAGAGAGTGTAATATTTTTAAACCTAAACCCAAACTCAATACAAAGCTTGTTTGGGTCTGAATTTGAATATCAAATCAGACAAAATTCAAACTCAAACTCAAACTCAAACCCAATCCTAATAGAAAATTTTATTATTATATTTTAATCAAATATAAAAATTATTTGATCAAATATTATTGTTAAGCTACGATTGTAACTAAATTGATTAACTATTCCTTGCCATATGGAAGGGTATCATATACAATGCACACATACCTTTTCCCTTATTCTAATTTTAATAGTGTTTCTAAATTATTTATCCATTTTGTACACGAATTAATATTTTCTTAAATTTTATAGCAAAATATAGTAAAATGTCAAACATAACTCTATTTAATTTTACTCATAATTTAATTCTATCTTATTTTCTCTCTTTAATATTCAATGTAAGAGGTATAATTGAAAAAATATCATTAATGAGTCATTTATTTAGAAAGTTGACAGTTAATTTGTGACATATTAAAAATAAAATATGGATAGATAATTTGGAACAAAGAAAGTATATAATATTCTATAATAAACTAATGATATTATTACACATGATAATTGATTTGAGTTTCTAAATTTATTATGAACCAATAACATTAATACGTATTTAATAATATCATTAATGTACTACTAAAATATCCAAAGTCATTTAATTGTTGCTACTATATTTATTACCCAAAGAGAAAAAGAAATCAAGAAAATAAAAAAAAGGACTTGACTGTTCCAACTACCAAGTGCAGCCAGGGACGAGGAGAAGGGCGGAAGTGGTCGCCCTGAGATTTAAAAAAATACTATTAGGTATAGTAAATTTTATATGTAGTTCGGAATATTTTATCAGTTTCACCCTCAATATTTAGTTTTTTTACCATTTTTATATGTAGTTCGACATATTGTTGCAGTTTCGTCCATAACGCTAAATTTTTGGCTTCGTCTCTGAATGCAGCAAGTGACCTTTTATGTGCAAAAGTATACACCTGGCATCTTAGTCAACTTTCCGACTCCGGTTGTAATTCTGGCCAATAGTTCGGCAACCGACAGATTTCGGTAGAATGGCTATGTCAATATATTATTTTTGTCCCTTTAAATACGTATATTAAGACCGAAGATGTCAATATATTACTGGCTATGTCAATATATTTGCCTTTTTCTTTATTTTGGGACAAAGATTGGAAATTGTTAATGTGTTTGTATAATTATTGATTCCGATTGGAATGAGTCTCAATTTGAGATTCATGATCTCACTTTCATACTAATCTCAAATTTAAATCAAAATTTTCATGATTTAGCGTTTAAAGTTTCATTCACAAAGTTAATCGAAAGAGAATTTAGGTTTCAATTTGAGTTCAAACCCAAATCAGGCTGATGCAAGTACACCCATTATAAATTTCTTGCTTCTATGAATAATAAGAAAATACTAATTTGGAGAAATTTGTCAATCACTATTTTGTGGATGACATACAAAGCTAAAGAGATACATTTCCTTGCAACTAAACTTCTATTTAATTATTAAAAAAAAACTTTTATTTAGTTTCCTGCTATTTAAAAGCCTGGGCATAAATTACACTGTAATAAGATGGTAGGCAAACGTCATATGACATAACTCGAACAAACCTATAGAAATATCTAAGATTATATTATGAAATACTAAAATTTACTTAATTATTGAACGCCAAAAGGTAAAATTCTGAATAATTTTTTTTCATGTCCATGGTTGCGATCATATTCCTATACCTCCTTAAATTACAAAGTTTTAGAAAGAAAATTATTGAAATTTGAAGAAGCGATTTTGATAATTAATTGTAGAAAAATCAATATCTACTAAGATGTTAAGTGTGCATACATTAGCTGGTCATACTCAATATTGTTCAAGATTTGCTCAGAATAAAATTATAAATTGAAAATATCTTGGAAGCGATTTAAGTAGTAGAGTAATCATATACCAGTTTAAAAAAAGATTATGATTTTCTTTTTCATCTCAACTTAAATTAATTTTTAATATATTTATCATTGTAATTTATTTGATTGAAATATTCTCACGTTTAAAATTTAAATTTCTTAAAGGGCTCCTTCCAATAGAAAATTCTAATATAGGGCCGATTTTGCCAGCTCTCTCACATGAGTTGGGACGGGACCTACTTTGCAGATAAGCTCTAATACAACTCCTACTTTACACAGTTAAATTTTGATTGTCCAAATAATAATAATATACATCTGAATCTTACTATTACATGTAATAATTAACTAATATAATCCTATTCAATACATCTCCAATCTTCACCATGCAATTCCATGTGATTACCTCAATACCTCAACACATAGATCAATAACTAGAAACAAACTTTCTTTTTTTAAATATGACATTCCACTCGCATGTTACATCTCTATTCTTCCAATAAAAAAATTAAATTTTGGTATAAACAATTAAAAGAATAGAAAAAAGAAGAGAAGTATTAATTAGTCTAATTTATTATGAGAAAAAAGTTTACGTATGGTTAAAGAAAAGGCCTTAGTGAGGATTAAGATTCATGTGAGGAAGAACAGTATAGAAAGGTAAAGGAGAATCCTATTTTCCGCTTGATGCCTTCCTTGGAGATCACTCTGGCATTGAGCCGTTCTTCGTGGGACTGATCCTACGCCCCTCTCACATAAATTGAGGCATGACCTACTTACAAGGTAGGCTCTATCCTCACTCATGTGAAAAAACTGTGAGGCCAGTCCTACAAAGACGGCTCTACCATAGAATTTTCCCTTCCAATGATATTTCAAGCTTTAAATATTCAAAACTTTTTGTGAATACAAGAATTATTGTACTATTAATGAAAATTACATAGATAATCGATTGAGTATATATACACTATAAATTACAATTAAAGATATAATAGATATATGATTCATTTAAAAAGAGAACAATAAAGCCTGCACTAACTTAGGATATTGTAACACTAATAACCAATATGTTGGTCCTTAATTGGAAAAATGATAACAAATTCTTTATGGTCATTTTTCTTCCCTTTTCTTTACTACAATTTGTATTATTATTTTGAGATTAATATAAAAGGTGCAGAAGCATGAAATGAGTAGTTGGTACTTTATTTGATTTTTCTATGGGAAGCATCATATGAGGATTATTCCTTAGGAGTGCTGTTGGGACTTGCAAAAAGACTTCTTCATAAATTTCAGAGTTCAATTAAAAATAAGTCAACTTGAGGGATCTTCCATATGCTTGCGTTGCCTTGACATTAGATTGCTTACCTAATAGAATCACCCATTCAAAGATGGGTGAAAATCTCTCGTATATGTTCACTCAACCATTCAGAATTTTATTCATGTGGACATTTATTTTAATTATATATACAATTGGTGAATCCTGAGTGGCTGGAAACATAAACGGGTATAGACGATTATTTGCCCTAAAAGACATACACATATTTTGAATTTCGTAGAAATAAATTGTTTGTTAAATTGCTTACCCCGCTCCCTAATTTTTTTTATATAAAAAATTAATAATTTCACACTCAACATATGATTTCGAATCTGCCCTTAAAAATGATAACTCGTGAGGATAGAAAATGAAATAGATGATGAAACTGATAATGGTTCAAAGTCCGGTCCGCCCGCACAAAAATGCGAGATTTGCTGCCTCGATCCTGGCGGCTTTCTTCTATACCAAAAGATGGGCTACTTATTTTCTTGAGTGGTTGTTACTTTCTGTCTGACTGATCTTATATTCAGACAAAAAAATAAGGATTTATTTCCCCCACATATTACACCTTTGATTAAGGAAATAAATACGAAATCTCAGCAAAGCATAACTTCCCAAGTCTTTTGTTCATCATGTTGATCGTTGCAGGGACGAAGTCAGGAATTTGGCGTTGAAGGCAAAAAACTATAAAAGTATGTTCAACTACATATAAAAATTGCAAAAACAAATGTTGGGGACAAATTTGATAAAATATTCCGAATTACATATAAAATTTACTATATCTAGCAGTATTATAAGAAATCTCGGAAGCGACTGCCACTCTGCCCTCTGTCTTTGTCCCTAGACCGTTGCCTGAGAATGTTGCAGCTTTGTATCTGCAGATGTCAATGGCACTTTGAGTCTAAGATCAAACTACTTTCTTAAAAAGAGATCAACATTTTATATTATGAAATTGAGGGAATGTCCTAAAAAGAAAAGAAAAAAAAGTACATAAGAACGATTTTATAGCAAGGTGGAAAATGAATGTCAGATGGCTTTGCATGTTTTTTTTTTATCAAATTGGGGAATACCGTAGAAACTAACATCTTTTTAAATAGCATACAAATATTTATTTACATGCTAATGATTCTCTATTTTTAATTTTAAAATGCATTGATAATTTAGGCTATTCCTCTAACCAATTGTGTATGTAGATTTTCATTAAGTTTTGAATCACATTACTTGAAGATTAAAAAAAAAAAGGTGATAACAGCCCATCTTGAGATTATCTAAAATCGAGATTTATTTTATCCCAAATTTACTTTGGACTATGTTTAGAAATAAGGCTCCTTTGTGGATGACTCCGAGAAGAGGAATTTCGGGTTTCCATTTATTGGGTAAAATTAAATGTTTGACACACAATTAAATTGATGCTTACATGTGAATGTTGAAGCAGAGGTACAAATCCATTGAATATGTGATGGAACCCATTTTAGAACGTTAAAGTGTAAGTTTATTTGGCCCCATAAAATCTTTAAGAGAAATCCCCTATTAGTAGCGTTTATCTATTTACGTATTTCTATTATTAGCCTTATCTTTTTTTAGGCTATTTATAGCCTCATCTTTTTACGGGCCACTATAAATGGCCAATTAGTGAATCAGGCCAATTTTCAGGCCAAAGGGGCAGCACGTGCCAATCACACGTGATATCAGACGAGGGCTTTTTTGTCCATTTAGAAGTGCGGATCCGGGGCAACCCGTTTTAAAATCCGGATCATATAACCTACCCGAATACTAGACGTTTACCCCACCAAACCCGAAAAATAAGTTATTATTGTTTCTTCCGTAATCTATTTTCGATTAATCAGAAAACCCTCTCTATCCAAATGCGATTTCCAAACCCTAGAACCAAAAAATCACCATTTCCTTGTGCGTTTTTAGGAGATTCACACGAATAATCATATTTGTTTGAAGATTCAAGGCAGTGTTTTCCACAAAATCTAACGACGATGCATATCCGGGCACCTGATAAGCCAATACCAAAATATGGTAAACGATTCTTGACTTTAATTTGTAAAAAATGGATTATTTAATGAATTTCGTTAATGAATATTGAAAAGGTGACTGGGAATCTGTATTTGTTTTTAAAAAAACCTGAGTTTTTTGTCTTGTACTGTGAATCTGGCCAAGCTTCGTTACTTTACTTGTTTAAATATGATAATTTCTTGATGGGTTTGTGTTTTATTCGATGTGGTCCCGTGTAGTTGCTTTATTTTTGTTTTCTACTGGGAATCTGGTCTAGATTCCTGACTTTTAGTGTATATTTGGAAGATGTGGTCCTTTGATGTATAAAGTCTTAGCTTTTTTGTGGTCCCAGAACATGAAATGATTTTTTGTTTACTTTTTTTCCTTTTCAGTGAAGCAGTCTGAATGTTTTACACTTAAAGTTTACCATGGTGGTGAGTTTAAAAACAATACTGAGGGTGTAAAGGAGTATGTTGGTGGGTCCATAAACTTCTTTGATTACTGTCACCCAGCCCAAATGAACTGGGAAACCCTTAAATATGTGTGTGACAAGTTAGGCCATAGGAAGGGGGCCCAATGTTATTATAATGTGTATTTTGATGGTGACCAACCATTTGTTATGCCCATAATGGCTCCAATAGATATTAAATTGATTGTTGAATATGGTTCTTTGAAAGGGGAGACAGAGATGTACGTTGTTACTGGGGCTGGTGGTAGAAGTAGTCATTCTAGGTTTAAGAAAATTAGTAAGATGGCAGATAAAAGAACTTCATCTGAAATTGGTTGTGCTGGAAAGGGTAAAGAACCAATGCAAGTTAGTAAAAAAAGGGCCTCCAATATGAGAAATAATGTATTGCAGTCTGGGGAAGTTGAACTTGAGACTGGGGGTGGTGTTATTAGAAATCTTGAGAGTGATTTTGATCAGGTTTACAATTCTGATTCAGACTTTGATTATGATCCTAGTGGGTCAGAAAGTAGTGATGTAGCCTCATTTGAAGAGTCTGATTATGATGATCTTACTGAGGATCACAGAATTCTGCAAGATATTGAGAAGAAGAGGGCTGAGGTAGAAAAAAATATTGCTGATGTAGAAAAGAAGAGGGTTGTTGCAGAAAAGGGTAAAGTACCAGTTGATGAAGATGAAGATGATTTTGAAAGTGAAGAGTCAGTTGACTATGACTCAGCTGAACTAATAAGTAACAATTCATCTGAGGAAGATAATGATTCAGAGAAGAACAAGGAGATTATCAGATTTAATCCAATTTTAGACATGAGGAATCCTGGGTTCAAACTGGGGATGTTTTTCAGCAGCAAGGATAAGCTGCAAGAAGTTGTAAAAAATCATAAGGTAACAAAGGGGAAGAATGTGAGAGTAATAAGGTCTAACAGTGAACATTTTCAAACTATTTGCTCTGGGACTAAGAGGAGCTGCAGGTGGGAGTTATGTGCTTCAAAGGTGAGAGGAAGTACTGATTGGCAAATAAGGAAATTGTCAAAGTTGCACAGATGTACAAGGTGCATTAAACCAAGACTAGTGGGTCCTAAATATTTAGCAAAAAGGTACATTGATGATTTTAGGAACTGCAAGGGTGTGAAGGCTGCTGATTTCATTAAAAAGGTTCAAAAGGAGCTGAAGTTCAATATTGCTGACCACACTGTGTATAGAGCAAAGAAGCTTGCAGTTTGTATGATTGAGGGGAAATATACAGAACAGTATTCTACGTTGTGGGATTATGTGGCTGAGTTGAGGGCTTCAGATCCTAACAATTCTGTGGGTCTGAGAGTTGAGAATGATAGATTTCATAGATTCTATATGTGTCTTGGGGCTGTGAAAGAGGGGTTTTTTAATGGATGTAGAAAGGTTATAGGAGTAGATGGAACCCCACTTAATGGGACCACACCTTGGCATAATCAGAGAACTTACCCATCTGAAATGGGGATTTGGATTAGGGAAAACATTTCTTACTTTTAGTGTAATTTTTATGGGGTTTCTGAAAGTTTTTTTGTAATACCAAACTTGGTAGTTTTTTTGTCCATTCTAAACACTAAGAATGCCTGCAGTGGGTCATTTAGGGTTATTTTGGGATATACTATTTGGAACATTCTCTTTTTGGTACATTTTGTAATGCCAATTTGAACTCATCATTCCCAGATTTCTGTCATTTGTGTTCAATTATTTACTCCATCATCAACCACAAAAAAGCAGACTTCTAATAAAGTAACAGCCAAATTCATCTTAATACAATTTTTAAACTACTCTACATCCATATGAAGATGGAAAGAAGAACCACAATACACACTACTATTTTGCAGAATATAGTCAATCTTGACAAATGTTTTTCCATTCTGGTAATCTCCACTTCTTTAATCTTCAACATTGACATCAAGGCCGCATTCTCCTCCTGCAAAAGCTTAACATTCCTGATAAGAGCTTCCCGACCAACACTCTCATCCTCCAAAACTTCAAGTCTCTTCAACAAACCCGGAAGTATTTGTTTGGAACGTTGGCAAATCGGTTCATCTAACCATTCAAAAAATTTACATCCCCCTTCCTACATTAATTGGACAAAATCAACCTTCTTACCAAAAAAAAAAACAAAATGTAAAAAGATGATGATTTTACCAGTGAATCAATGCAATTGATGAACCTTCTACCCGGATTGTCATTGGTCCACGAAGTCCGAATTGCTACCGGTTTTCGAATGGGGCATTTACAATACTTTGTTTCAATGTTGGATAAATTAATTCTTCTAGAACCCCTTGAGCTTGTTGAAGACATGTGTTGCCCAAATCTTTGTTATCCAAAGTATCTCAAAAACTTGGAAAAGAGAGAGATGAAGAGAATAAGGTAGAGAAGTGTTCATGTGTTCAAAGAGAATATGAAGAAATGGGAAGGAGGGTAGATAGATATAGGGTTTAAATTGGGTGGGATGTTGAGGAATTCAAGACTTGGTTGGATATTTTCGTATATGGGTTCAAGTTGCCCCGGACCCGCACTTCTGAATGGACAAAAATGCCCTCGTCTGATATCACGTGTGCTTGGCACATGCTGCCCTTTTGGCCTGAAAATTGGCCGGATTCACTAATTGGCCATTTATAGTGGCCCGTAAAAAGGTGAGGCTATAAATAGCCTAAAAAAAAGATAAGGCTAATAATAGAAATACGTAAATAGATAAACGCTACTAATAGGGGATTTCTCAAATCTTTAACGTAGCAATCGACCTCCTAGTTTGTGACTTATTTTGGTTATGTTACTCGTTGTGTCTTAACTGGCTCCGATCTTTAAGAGACCATTAATCTCCACTCACACTAAGTTGGCTCATAAAAAAGTAAAGTGCTAGTCAAAGTTGTGACTCCATGCCGAACCAGCTAGTTTACTAGTTTGTGACATTAAATAATGATAATGACGTGTGGACTAGAGAGCTTTCAAGGCAAGGTTATTGGACTTTGACCCAAATAGAAGTCCATTTATTATATCCAAACAACATTCCGAGCTGGAGTCGTCCCTTGAAACCAGGGACGGGCCCAAGTAGAAGTCTCCACTTTTAAAAAAAATAATAATTAAACAAGAGTTTTTTTTTATGTTATCTCCCCATATTTTCAATATATTTTCACTTCAGGCCTTCTAAAATTTTTGATAAAAAATTCTATAATACCATATATTATAATCTGACCTCCAAACTTTTAATTATGCGTCCGCCCCTTCTGAAATCGATCTAAAATATGGGCTCCCGCCCATTTCAAACTCTTTTCGAGATTACAGATAATAGAGATTATTCAATTCTAACTTTATGCGGTTTATAATTTATTTTTAGTATATTAAGTCAACGATGTGCTACATTATAACTAAGATATATGAAAAATAAATTTGATGCTTATTTTCTCTTTTAATTATGAAAGTATTTAGGAAAACAAATGGGGATTGTTTCGTTTAAAAAAAAAAAGGAAAAAAAATGCACGAAGAAGTTTTGAAATGTTGTTTATATTATTGATACAATTGAAAATGCGACGAGTCATTTTGGTGTTCTACACAGTAACCGGGTAGCCTCCCAAAAAAAAGAAAAAAAGAAGAATGCATTGTCAATTGTATTGTTGCATTGACATTGCAACAGAATGTTGTTGATCAATGAAATTTATTGGATTCAACAAGACAGAATCCCAACTGGAGAAGAGAAAAAGTTATGCCTTGATAACAAAACCAAAATTTGAGCAGAAAAGAATCCAACCGCAAAGATAAAAGAAATCAAAATTGATTTACACAAATGACGCGACACAGGTTTATTAATCCTCAAAAAAGGATCACAAGCCAAGAGAACCATCAAATTTGTTTCCTTATAATAACACTACTACTTTGCTAAAAATACAAGCTAATAAAAGTTTCACTAATTACAATTCCTCCTGCTTCCTTCAAATCTCATATCCTATTTCACATTACAGAAACCAATGGAGTAAAACCTGGCTAGTTCAAAAGCGATGAAAACCGAATGAAAATTTTAAAACAATAATATTAATAATTTGACCCCCACCTGAAAAAAGATTAAAAAAAAGCTCACTGAAGGGCACAATTCAACTGTGCAAAAGAATTTGAAAATTTTGACCTCCCAGAAAATCAACTCTAAATGCTAAGCCGATCAAATATGTGCCAATCCGGTCTCCCGCCAACGGCCCCCCTCCCCCTCCCCCACCCCGCCCGCATTGCAGTGTTCAAGTCCCACCTAAAGTTTCTTGGATGGTGGAGATTCTGTCTAATAAATTTTACAAGTATTCCGGTAGAGGAATCCTCAAGAAAATAGATTGCTCGCTCAAAGCAAACCTGCAAGCAACGCGCCAGGGTCTGTTGTTGCAGGAGGTGAATTGACCGGCTGAGTTTGTGGAGGCACAGGTGCAGCAGGGGTCTGAGGAGCTATTGGAATAGTAACTAATTGTTCTTTAACGAATTCTTTTAACCTGCAGAATGAAGGAAGATATTTCGATGAATAAAATCCCACTAGTGATACCAAAGTGAAAGTAAAGGAATTCTCTCCATGAATAAAATTGGGACACCTACTCGAAAGTAAGTATAGGATCTCCAGAGGCAACAGTCATGCGTAATTGCGTTCTATCTGCTGAATCTGTTTCTATTCTCATCTGTGTATGGCCGACAGAAAAATGCTCATCAGAAAGCAGTTCTACATTCATTCTCCTGTGAAAATAAAAAATGCATCTTTTTGAAAGAAATATAAGACGTTTTTTCTATATATCTTCTCACTCAGACAGTATGGCCCCTTATCAGAAAACAAATTCACCCAACATCTTAGAAAAAAAGTGGAGGCGAAAGTTTGACAAGATCAAATACTTTCTGGAAATTGGCAACAACATCAGCACTGTGTCCAATCAATTAGAAATAAAACTACGTAAAAGAAATAATGACATAGCATTGGATGCATAGACTTGTTTTAAACTGGCAAAATTACTTAAGAGCTTACCAAACACAACATGGCTCGTGTACTTTCGGAATAGAAAGTTGTACTAGCAACCAGATTGTTGGAATTTGGATCCTGAAAAATGAAAATATCACTCGTGTTATTGTTTTATACATTGTACAGATGTAAGTAGCAATAACAACTGAATCAGAGAGTCAACCAAGTGGGAACTTACCAGTCCTGGACAGACATTTAATCGGAAACTATTAAATAAATTGGTCATTTCCGCAAGTGGCATTGGTCTTACACCTCTAACCTGATCAATTTAACAACAAAAGTTAGAATGTGTAAACAATGTACCAATGTTCCAAGGCTCTGAGAACAATGCAATGTAGACAAACCACTTCTTGAAGTTTTAGCGGTGGGCCAGAAATTGATCTCCATTGTACGAAAAACTCTTCACCAGACACTTGTATAGGTTGGAGGAACTTGTTGAAGACAGCAGGAAGGCGAAGTTTTACATTAACCTATTGAGTAACAGAGTTAAAGCAATAATTTCATGTGAGAGGGAATATCCGACAAGACAGCATTTTATGTCAGCTATTCGCTGTGTAAAGATTTATGCAAAAGAAATTTCTGCATGGAAAATATACCATGTGGGTTGAGAACTTGTATGCGAAGTCAAGAACAGCTAAATCCCTACTCGGCCTGACGTTGACAACTTCGAGTGGGCATTGCACCTAAACAAGCAAAACATTTATTCCAAATAATAAACAGAATATTTTAAAGGTTAAATGAAAAACTCTATTAGTTGACTCATCTACGCTTTTACAACATGCACACACATTAGTAAACTGTCGAAAGCGGTAAGAGGTCCAACTCGAAATTTCTTGCACAAAGTAGGCACTGAGAAATTCCCTGACAAACATAAACTCACCTGTGCTCTGGGTGGAATAGTCTCTGGTACTAATGAGAGTTCCAATTTTAAATGAGCTGGTGGCAAAATTACAGCTCTAACCGACACAAGCGGAGAAGTACTCTTATTTCCAAGGAAAAGGACAAGTCGCCCCTGATGCGCTCTCCATTCTGCTTTGATGCCAATCTAATCATTTAAATGGCATAAATGACCATAAGTGTGCTGATTTACAATACACAAAAGCTACCAGAAAGAATTAAGCTGAACATGACTCTCTTCAAAGCATAAAAAACAAGTCACCAATCACACAACTACAGGATACCTGAATGTATGGATCTTCATACAACACACCACTATCATTCAGGCATAACGCTTGAAACATTTCCGCAATATTTCCAATGGGCTGCAACCAAGATGGAAAAAGAAGCTCATCAGCAACTAACAAATAGTATCCATATTTTCTTTAACTGCATTCGAACCCCTCAATAACCCATTATTTGCTCCATATCATGTTCTACCTCACAGGAACAACTCATAAGCACTTCGCTTGAGACTGACCGACTAAACAATATTCCTTATAACACTCTCCAAGAATTCTTAACAGTCAAACTACAATAACCATCTCCAAATTGAATTCTCCAAATTAAAAGGTACTGGATGCATTGTTCTGTTATAGGTGAATGGAGCATGACTCAGATTATTGAATATTGAAATAACCAGCTATAAGTTAATATCTATATATTAAGAGAACTGGCTAGTCACATTCTATTTGGCCAAGTAATTCAAGATGTTTAATATACCTCATATCCATTAAGTTACCAAGTACGTGGTCTCATTTTTTAATTTTATTTTGCAAAGCATTTTATACCTACCATGGAAGCGAGTGAAAGTTCAGTTTGAAGTACTTCTGGTGAAGATATATATATATATATCTTTGAAGATCCTAATATGACGCTATAAACTGGACACAAGAATGCAAGTTTTACAACAGTAGGCAAAATACTTTAGCTGTTCAACAATACCTATACTGAAATGAGTAAAGAGCTAATCAATAATTCAATACACGATTGCAATAGGTATGTAGCAACAGAAAGGCACAATAAAAGTTCCTGTTACACGTACAGCCCAAAAAGGAAAGGTACCTGGACAGCATTCGCCTGTTCTTCAACAGGAGCAATGGCTAAAGCATCCTCTGCATTTGGAGCACCATCCAAACCAGAGGAGGACACACCTTGCTCAGACTGAGGAGGGGCACCTGGAGGGCCTTCTATTGCAAGCGGGGCTAGAAGATCTCCAAGGAGATCGGGAGAAGGCGTAGCAGAGGGCTGAGGATCCACAACAGCGAGAGTGCCATTTTCCTGAGTCAGTCCTCGGTCTGCAGGATTATGATCCTGTAACATAAATATGACAATTAAAAATTTAATCGAATCCAAAACAATAACTTGTTAATTTACTGAATTTCATGGAGATTTATCTCACCACATTACTTATGCTAGGCACCTTAACAAGACCCAGCTGGCTAGCAGGTGCAGGTGATGTTCCATTGGAAGGACGCTGGTCAGTCACCACCAAAGCATTAGATTGCTGCTGCGCACGCAACTTGATTGCACTTTGCTCCGCAGTATCGGCCTCAGAAGTTTCAGCTTTCTTAATCAATGCGGACTATTAAAAGAAATATAAAATGTAATCACATTTTTTTGTCAGAACAAAATCTGCGAAATAATGACAGGCTAACAAATGCCAAGTCTTGGAAACGGAGCCAAATGACCCAATCGGATTTAGTAACCATATCAAATAGGGGAAAGAAAAGGCAAATTTTGTGTCTGAACCTGCCGCTCAGGAAATTTTGGCATTTCAGCTAATATATCCACTAAAGCTGCACCTTTCCTACTCAGTTCTAAGTATTCAACAGCTCGCTGTTGTATTTCAACCTCAATACAACTTCCGTACCTGAAAGGAAGATAAAATTTGATTTCTAATCATTTTATGAAGTATAGAATGATATTTATAGTAGAAAAGACCGGAAGAAAACAATCTCACTTGGTGAATATAGCCCAAATCTCAGATTGTAGCTCCGGGTCTGGTGAATGAGTGTGCATCAAAATCTTAGCATAAGTTGAAAGAAGAATAGGAATTGTTGAAGTCCTGAATGCATTTTCTTCGCGTTAGAGGGGATACTCTATTGTGAAACTTGAGATGAGACAAGAAGAAAGACTTAGGTGTCCTTACGAAACAGTAGGAAGTTTCTCATGGATGATGTGGAAAATTTCCTTTGGACTACACCCAGGTCGTTGGGCCAGAAGATGACTGTATTCTCCAAGTAAATATGCACATACCTATTTCACAAGACGATTTCAAAATTGCATAAACTGTATTTATTCCTCGAGTTAATAGCGTTCATTAGACACGTTAACATTCAATGCAATAAATGTTTAAAAATGGCAACTTTTGAAACCTGAATCAACTTCTACAACTAGAAATCCTTTTTAAGTACTTTTTTAACGTGCTAAAACAAAGTTGATATACATAGGTAAGATTAAGAAGGTTGACAACTCAAATGTTATATCTAAAGTCAATCTGAAGAATCTTTGTTAATACCTGGCTTTTCTCACTCTTTTACATATAAAAGTATGTAGAGGTTGATAATATATCAACATATACCCAACGACTGCACTGAGAAAAGAATGAAGACCGCAGTAGCATGTCCATGTACACGTACACACAATGGATGAATTTTGTAACTTTTCTTTTCCTTTAGATTGAGTTACACGAAATAAAATATATTATGATACCAATTTCCCCAATCGTCAAATTGCAGGCAAAATAAACGTACCTTCACCATTGTTTCATGAATTGCAGGCTTATCAAGATACTCCCTAGCTTTTAGTGCTGCGTAAGGCTGCCAATGAATGTAAATAAAAGGTGAATAATACATGTAGGAATTTTACAACGAAGATACTAACTACATGAAAAATGGGGGAAAGTCCACCAACCTGCAGGTCCTCATTGTTTGTAACAAATTGCACAACACGGAACCAAATGTCATCACTGACAAATTCCCCCGCCTTATCAATCAACTGGAGGATCACATCCACATACCTGCAGAACGCCAGGAGATGAAATCCTTATTCTATTATGCATACACCAAAAAATTGAATTACATTTTTCTGATGATTTGTTGGAAGGAAAGGTTAGGTAAATCAACAACACAACGGTAATAAAATAGTGCGGTCAAATTAAAGGATGTAAAACATTCGTTTGGATCAGGTGCCCAACTTCCTTAATGTGAATCTGCTGTTCGCTCAATTTGTTTTCACTAATTCCTAAGATTTTCTGCAGATGCTTCCTTTTTGTGATAAGTAGTTTTTGGCTTATTAACCTGAACAAATTACTCAACCAGAGGGACTAACAAGCAAAATAAGATTTTTAAAACCCGAGTAATAACACAACATGTTCATTCATATTGAAAGTACCATCAATTCGTTTCTGATGGGTTTCAGTAAAATGTAAATCTTGCTTCCACTTATGAGGCTCCTGCAGTCGCTAATCCAAGTCTCCAACTTTTACTCTTTTCTTGTTTCAGGAATGATTTTGATTAAATAAAGAACATGATGCTTAGTCAGGTGCTCTAGGTAACATTTCTAATTCATAATCTTGAAACCTATCAACAAAATGCAGCCAAACTTCTGACTGCATCAAACTAAAATACAGTGAATCAATACATGTGTGCATACATTTCCTTGTGATATCGGTTTTTGCTTAGGCACAGAGTTCTGGCTGAATCTCTACAAGTCGTGGAGAGACCACCCAGCATAGGTGATAAAACTCAGTTTGTCCCATTTGATATGATGCACAAATTAAATTTCTATCGGCGATGTGGAATTTTACTTGCAAAATGATTGCAAACACAAAGTACCAAGTTATGAAAGTATATATTTATTAGTTGAAAATGCTAAAAGGTTAATATATATTCTTCTCAAGTACTTGCAACATTTTACATTGCAGAAAAGGGTTGAGCAACAACAGTCAAAATAAGTAGCAGATTGTTCGAAAAATACTATTGTGTGCACGTAAACAAGTAAAGTCATAGTAAAACAAGCATTTTATTATTTCCAATTTCTGTAGCTGCTTGATTATTACAAGCGATGGTAGATTCATGTATTCCCTGGCTATAGGGTTTTAGCAAGCAGAGAAACCAGTTTGAACTCTACCAACTACAACTCCCATCAGTAAACACTGTTTTTCTAGAATTTCATACCATGATAGATCGGGGGCAAACTTCTCTGAGAGAATTGCAATTTTTAGAGACAGCTCTTCTCGCATAGCAAAGTCAGCACTACTGAGATACTGAAACAACAAATGACAGTTAATGGTTCTCTTCTTCACTTTCATATAGTTTGATTTTACTGGAAGGATGTTAAATATTGATTCTTGAAGCATTTAATAGAAAGAGGCAATGCTAATTCAGTATTTATGTACCTGTAATAATTCTTCGACTATGTCCTTTGCATTAGAAACATCACACATGCCATACAGCAAATCAAGAGCACGTCTTCGGATACTGTCGATAGCAACCATTGTCAGAAAATGGAAAAAAAAGAGATGAAACAAAATGAACTTGCATTGCTAGAATTATGTGACCCAGATCAGAACTCAGAACAAGGTTATGATAAAAGGGAAGAAAACGAAACTTGTTGACCAACTTATGACCATTCTGCTCGATCTTAAATGTCCGCATTTGCAATAATCAAAGAGTATTTGACCAGTTATAATTTACTACATTAGCACATTATCCAAATGAATTGTTATGGGATCCATGTTTAGTAGTTGTTTCACACCCATGTTTTTCTTTTGAGGTATGTGGTGGAGATTTTGGCAATAAATTTTTCATTTTAGTAAAACGGGCATCAGTTTGGCTGGACATGTTACAAGCGAATAATCTAAGCTACTAAATGTCCAGAGTAATTTCAACTTTTCTGCATTAGCTCCTGAAGTTTTAAGATGATATAACATACTATAAACACAAATGCATAAAAATGAACAAAAATGGAAGTTTGATCCTTCTTGTAAGGTAAATAATTGCCGCCTGATTGTTTGAAGACATTCTTATAAAAGGGAATTATGTTCCAATAAAAAAACCACCACACTAGATTTTACCTGATATCAGGATCCTTCAGTGATGTAACAATCTGGGCTTGATGTCTTTTGATTATGTCTTGCACATCTGTGACCATTAACATTCGGGTCATATTCTCCTGCAATCAAGAAAGACAAAGCACACTAACCATGTGAGCGACCACATAAAATTTTCAGAAAAGCTGGCAATTTGAATTAACGTTTGCAGACTTTATGAAAAGAAAAGATGCTTTAGTTTATTCAAGTACAGTACGATAAAAGGAAGGGTTAGAGGAGGAACATCAGAGATTAGACACAAAGGGGAAAAAAAGATATGCAACTTGAAGTATTACGAACAACTTACCAATCCAAGATATCGGATATTTGGTTCGCGCACGGCAATAAATTTCCCAAGCAATGCAACACATTGAGACATCATTTCTTTTTCAGCATCAAGATGCATGACCTTAAGTGCCAATAAAGATAAGGCAATCATTAGGTTCAAATAATATGCATGAATGAGGAGAAATACATATTACCGGTTGTTTCTGTGCTGGAAGGGTGTGCTCAGTGTGGGGTTGAGATAAAGAGAGAGGAGGAGGATAATTTATGTAACATTCTATCGGCAGAAAAGAAATGGAAAAACATTATCAAAGCTTAAAGACAGAATGTCCAGTACAGCTACAAAATAATCAAACCCCCCCTCTTTGCTAATTCAAGTCCAAAGTTTGACTTGGCACAAAAATCTGGAATAGCTTTTGATCATCTATATATTACCATTTTACCCTTAAAATTATGCTGGGACCCATGTGTATAGTCCTAATCCCTCCTTTCCTTTTAGTTGGAGAGGTTAGTAGAGGAAGAATAGACTGAAAACATGATTATTCTAAGGAAGTGGATGTTCATTTCAGGACAATATAAAAGTGGATGTTCAATTTGGGACGGGGGAGTAGTTTGTAAAACAAGCCTAAGAGTGAGAAGAAATCATGATAAAACTCGTGATTACAAAGCTTACAACCCAATTGTTCTAAACGGTTACCAGATAAAGATTACATCAAAATAAAGGTTTGTTGTACAGTTTTCTTTGCTGATTCAAAATTTGGTAGAAGTACTATGATGTAACATCATCCAACTTAAGAAAGTTTCAGTAGCAAAGAGCATATTGATATAAAAATCATTTACAGTCTTATCATGCAGCAAGAGCTTTCGTTCTTTCTTATATTTTGTCCTTTAACTTTTAAACACATAGCAAGGCCATAGTGGCAGTCCGAAATGCTAGGTTGACTATTTGACGTATAGAACTTTTTATTAAAAGCCTCTTCCTTGCTTGAAATTATACTTAAGGTTGCAATTGCAACTGATGCAAGAAAAGCCAACTGAGATGTCGACTTACAAGAGCGAGGGCTTCAAAGAGAACAGCATGTGATGCATTGTTCTTGTTCACGTTTTTCACAACGTCTGTTCCCATTAGTATCCGTTGTAGGACCTAATTAAGCGAAACAGATCCATTACAAATATGAGATCCAGTAACAAGCAAAGTTCAAGGAAGAAAGTTTTAAAAGTACATGTATAAGGAGAAGACAAGACCTCAAATAATGATCTCCTGGTGTTTGGATCTTCAATGGTTGGAAAGTACTGAAGAGCTCTCATTGTCTTAACCTGAATTACATAATAGTAAAAATGAAGTCTTATACATAAATCAAAAGATAGAGCTTTTCATGCAGTATAAACTATAAAGAACATACATTTAGAGGATAACAAATTATTTTCCGGGCACCTGTCCTCTTTTTGATAAACTCATGCGGACGCTATAAAATGCATGGAGACTTTTATTTATTTATTTTTTGAATTTAATAACAGTAAGAAATTTGCATCGTAGTGAAGACCATTTCTTTCATGTTGAGTTATAATATTTCGACCAAAAAATCCTTCTTCCTTTTCATTCAGCCACATCCTTTGGATATAATTTGAATTGTCCACTTATTCAATATTCAGTCTTAATCGGCTACAGTTCCATGCTCAAAAAAAAAATAAAATTATCCAATACGATAGAATCATTGTTATGGATATGACAGCTGAACGTAAACGCAAATGTATGGTATGATAATGAACCTCATTCAATGACAATGCTCCTAACAGTTTCAAAAATTACCAAATGTTAGTACTGAATGTAAATTAAACTACTTTGTAAGGACTTAAGCATTTTATATGGTATCATTGATGGAGTTGCTACACCATGAACAGAACTCAGGGAATGACATTGAGATTCAAGGGTTACGTCACAAATCAGAATTTTCTGTTTAAGAATCAAATTAATCTTGGTCAACTATTCAAAACATCTATACCAGGTGCTTCTCACATATAAGAGAAAGATCAAGCATACCTGAAGCCAGGGAGACGGGATACCATAATAAGTGTATTCTTGAGGAACATCTTGGTTCCTTGCAAGCCTTTCCAGTGTTTTAACACACTTCGGGAGGCAACTCCAATATGCTTCATGGTTATTTGCCACTAAAGCAACTAGGAGGCTCATAGATGATGTCAAGACACCCAAATCTCGTTCATCTAACAGTTGTGCCATTCGATCTGACCTGCAACATAAAAGAAATCTAATTTATATAAGCACAGGCTCAGGCAGTTCCAAAATATGTCTATAAAAAATATCATTTGTTACCAGCCATCAACATTGACAACATCGGGATTCTTCCTGAAGAGGCGTAAGAGGCATAGTGCGGCCTTCTTTCTCACAAGAGGCCGACAACTACTGGAAATCTGAGCAAAGAAAACTGTTAGTAGCCTTTTCAAGTAAATTATACAAACCAAAGGCTAGATTAAAATGTCTTCTTACAAGTAACTTTTGGACATCAGGTGCTAGTGATTCAGCAAATTCCCGACCACCAATATTTCCAACCTGCATAAATGCAGAAAATGGATTTGTAACCATCCAAGTTAATGAAGACGCTGGAACATTAAACAATAAAATTTCTGCAAGTCGGAGGATTAGAATTGGCAAATAATCATACCAAAGTCAATGCTAGGCATTGAAATGTCTCATTGCGCCCAATGATATCATTGCGCACAGTATTAATTGCTAATCTCAAAAAGTCATGATTCTCATTGAGTAAACATGAGGTCACAATGTACCCAACCTGCAATTAAAAATCAAGTAAAGTTAGTTTAACCAATCTTATTTTTATCAGCATTTCTGCATAAATTAAAACCACAAAGATTTGCTGTACGTGCAGTTGTCGTTGTTGCAGTACATGCAGTACAAACCATCATACAAGCAACAGGGAAAACGAAAGAAATGCAATAGAAGAGTCTCGATAGTATTTTAACACATCGTCTAGCATTAGCCAAATATGAAAAACTTGCACCATTTATTTTTTTGCAGAAGTTCCAAGAAGCAAGCAAGGGATACAGCTCCAAGACCATGAACCGCCTTGAGAACAATAAAGCTGCAAATCATCTTAAAATTATAAATCTTGGTTCAATCTCCCAAAACCTCTCTTTAGTACTCATATACAATTCACTAACATTTCCATCATTAAAAGGCTAGTATGGGAAAGGAAGCTGCTGTTTTATGCTTTTCCTCAACAAGTATCGCCACAAAGATGCAAAAGCAGACAGAACAAAAATAACAACAGTAGCTTTAACTAACCAAAATAACAGGTAATTACATCAGACAGAACCAACCCAGCAAAATGAGGATACGGAATTTGCAATTTAACATAATCATATATTTGTAAACCTCAAAACAAAACAGAAAAAGTTTGAGTTCTTCAATCATCACATATCAGATTGCTCAAATCATAATAAAATTGCCAATGACATGCTGCCTTGTTTCGGACAAAAGTTCATCATTAACTAAAATGCAAATATGTTCAACAGACATAGTGTTCCAAGTAAAAGTATTGTGTGGGAAAACAAAAACCTATAGAATATTATGGAAATAGTACAAAAGTAATAACAAACATATGAAGTCATGTAAATACCTGCTTTTCAGGGTACTTCGGAGCAGATATTAATGAGACTGCTTCCATGTGACCAAAATCAACGTCATAACCAAGCATGAATATGTAAAGCATTTTCCAGACATATTTCTTCTTCTCATAAGGCGACAAACCCTATACAAATAACCACAAAACAAAGTCAAGTATAAGAAGCTCGCAGTGCCAAATTTGTTGCAACTTATGTGATGGTATGGGGGCTACTCTTTCACTTGTATTTTGTGAGCCAACACTTTGTGCATTCATTGTCAAATGTTAAGTCAGTCTCCGATCCATATGTTTCAGTAGTATTCTGGGAGTTAACTTAACATTTCTCTAGCAAAGCCCTAAAAAGTTATACAATACACCAAATGCTTTCGAATAGCTAAACTCAGACGCAGCAAGTTAACAATCCCCACAATTCGAATATATTAGGGTATGGAAAAAATTAAAACCTAAAACTCGTCGATTCTTCAGCTAAAAACAGCTGTTTCAGATTTAAAAATTCAAAAATCATACTAAAAAACTGAAATACAATAAGAGAAATGAGAATTGTGAGTGAAGCAGAACGAAATTAGAACCTTTTCAGTTTTGAAGCGAGTACGGATGTTGCCGAGCTCCTTATCAACTCGGAGGCGCTCTTGATCTTTGTTCTGGCAATTGCGGACGTCGCTGATGAACACCGACAGACCTCTCATGCCAGACAACGCCATATTCTCCGGCTCCGATCACCGCCGCCGCCGCAACCAGATCCAACAACTCTTCTCACTACAATTTAAGATCTCTCCTCCGCCGGCTATATAATTTTTTCAGAATTAATTAACTAATTATAGATGAAATAACATAAATGCACTTAAAAATATGTATATACATATGCCTTGAAATTATATGTAGAGAGAGAGAAAGAGAAGACTGGGCGTGATCTAGAGAGAGAGAAAGGAAGAAAGGTGGACTACTGATGAAATCTGGATAAAAGCCGTCGGGACTCGGGGTGTATGAAGAAAGACGACTGTCTTTTTCTAATTTTTTATTTTCTTTTTTACAGCGATAAATGACATTACTTTCATCAATTCATTTTTTTCTTCAAAAGAAAAAAAAAATTATCATTTCATTTTTTTATTTTCCTATTGTTTAGGTTCGTTATAAAGGAAAATTTTATACACTACTGATACTTACTCCTTCAGCAGCAAAGCCGCTCATACGCGGTAATGCAAGGGAAATTGTTGAAAAACTACTAAACACCGTGAATAGTTTTGGCATTGTGATAGTTATTCCGTCCATTTCGTCAAGATAAATAAGATGTGTTTTATTATAAGTTGTTCTTGACAGAAAAAAAAATGTAGCACCAATACATGTATGAGAGATTATTTGTAAAAGCGTTTCATTAAGTTCTATATCAGTTATAGAACCAATTCATATAATTATGAAACTCATATGATATACAGAAGAATATGTTATTCTTTTCTTCTTTTGAAAATTCTGTTGGCCAAGAGATGTTTTTTAATGGTACTTACTCCTTCCATTTTTAATAGATGTTTTTTAGCATTTTCACCTCTTCCATAAATATGTTTTTTTTTCAATTTTTAAAACTCTTATTATAGAGATAAAGGGGAAGAGTTGGTGTTTGGAAACCTATTGTGTCTCTCTTCCTTAATTTATGCTTATAAAACTGGAAATATAAAGAAATGAAGGGGAAGATGATGAACATGAACTGACAACACGTTTGGTACGCTGGAATGAAATCCCTTTCCAGTCAGAATCACTTTCCACCCAGAATGACTTCGAAATCCTCTTTACATTCCAGTGTTTGGAAGGTAAAGGCAGAATGGAATGTCGATTCCTTTTCTGTGTCTGGTAAAACTATATTTTAATGTCATAATGAAATTGAATTAAACACAATATGACCTAAATGCCATTTTAGCATATACTAGTGATAAAACCTAATTAAATATTCATTACAAAATCTTACTTGAATAATATTGATATTATATATCAAATATATATATATATATATTGTAGAAACATAATTTTTATTAAAACGTCAACATAGTAATAAAAATATCTTTACTTTTAAATTTAAAAATAGATAAAAACTACTACCAAGAAAAAAAAATATTTATAAAATTATCATCTATGAAATTATACTATGTGAAATAAAATATTTATGACTAAATATGAATACGTTGCTATGTAAAATGAACGTAATAATTAATTAAAAGAGAGGTATAAATGTAAGTTACTATTTATTGATGATTCCAGCTTCTCCTGGAAAGGTCATTCCATAGATTTTGGTGTGGAATGCCCTTTCCCACTTCTTCCTGGAATTGTCATTTCCGTGGAATGATGATTCCCATTTCAAATTGTCCAACCAAACGCCGGAATGGAAAGAGAAGTGGGAAAAGGCCTTCCCATTCCTTTCCATTCCCGCGTACCAAACACGCACTGAGAGTTCGGTGCATTAGATGTGCTTTATTCAACTTAAGAAGTCATTTCTTAATTAATTAAAAATTTATAACACGTTTTGTATATTGAAAATAAAATTTATTTTTTCAATCTATCTTTTCGGTCTAATATTTGATTTTTACAATAAGTTGAAAACTAAACATAAATATATAGCATCTATATTTAGAATTTTTTTCGCAAGGAATATCATTCTAAGAAGAATTAGAAGAGGTCTTCCACGTCAAAACTTAACAAGAAGATACTTTTTAGAATTTGAAAACTAAACATAAATATAGATTTAGTATGTAGTGAGCCTAGTAACAATTATACCGTTTGCTCAAATCATGAAATGCAATAACTTAGTTGTTTATAGATTTCATTAGCATACAAAAAATCTTTGTAATAATCAATTCAACATAAGAAGGATACTAATGAAAATAATCAATTCAACAATAACTTTAAACCAATTTAACATATATTCCTGGAGAATGCAATAAAAGGGCCTAACTCAAAAGAAAATTTACAGTCGAAATATCTGCTGTTTCTCTCCCTCCCTTTCCATTACTAGCTTCAGCTTTTGAGTCTACTTAAAGGGAGGGGATGATACAACAGAACATGCAGGTACTTAAGAACTTATCTATCACCTGAAAGGCAAAAAACTGCATAAAAGAGAACGAATCAACTAATCAAATCTAAAGCTATACCATTCCCAGGACAAACATGGGCGATGGATACTACTATTGCACCCCGCTCAATTTCGCCCAATCCACAAACTGCATTCCACCATAAATATTGTTGGCAAATCGTACTCCCACCGTAAAAGCCATAGCAACCGGCGGGACACGCTTTGCTAAAGGTGATGCCTCGACAACACGCTCCAACCCATTGATAATCTGATATCGAGTATTAGAAGACACGGCAAGAAAGAAACCTGGTATAACAAATGAGATAAGTGAATCTGGGTGAACACTTGCAACATACTAGCAACAGAGTAAATGGAAAACAACAATCAACAACTGTCGCATTACAGCCCCAACTGCAGGCCCTCGCCTTTTTGGGCTCATAGTCTAGCATTTGAACTATTTTAATTTATTTGAGGATCACTACAGGATTGAACTGACATGTCATATCTAACAAATATAAGAAAATAAGGGCAATAAAAAAGAGAAAATAAAGATGACTTCCAGAGAGTAAGTCCGAGCAATTAGAATCATGACATAGGAAATTTCAGCAGAAAGAGTTGTGAAAACTTGAGACATCCATCAACTAGGAGATTAATTTTCATCTCCCTAGTCCCTAATCTGCAACCCTTAAAAGAAGAAGACTGAAAGTTTACTCAAGTATTAATAATTAACCTACCCCAGAGAGCAGCACTTTTGAATAATGGAGGAACAGGTATATCCTCTTCTGATTTCTTGACACTCCTGTCACGTTAAAAGCAAACAAGCTCATCAGTAGATTGACTAGAGGCCGCCCAATTGACCGAAAAAGGGTTCTTGTCCACTTAAGATAGAACTATTATCTAGGTAGTTCAATAAAAGATTAATCAGGAAAGCCAGGTGATGCAAAATAATGAAAAGAAAATGTGACAACTGCAAAGAAAAAAAGCAGAACAAATAGGAAGAGAGAAGAAACTTTCGAAAAACAGCAGCAACCAGAAAGCAGTAAGTTCTTAGTACAGTAATCAGAATGAATTTCTGAGTCTCTGACACAAAATTAAAAAGAAAAAAAAAAAAAAAAAGAAAGAATACCTAACAAGCCTGACATAGAAAATATGAAATTTTAATTAAAAAATTTGTAGTTCCAGTTTTAGTAAAAGCATTTTCTCTTCATGTTTAAAACAGTCACATCTCTTTAAAGCTAGAGGTACCTTATATAC
This sequence comes from Vinca minor, assembly GCA_026122235.1. Taxonomy (NCBI): domain Eukaryota; kingdom Viridiplantae; phylum Streptophyta; class Magnoliopsida; order Gentianales; family Apocynaceae; genus Vinca; species Vinca minor. The sequence continues at coordinate 7,721,377 of JAOCZM010000040.1, read as the reverse complement.
ACTCCCTTTTGAAAGGTTAAAAGAATTCATTGTGCAAGAGTAAGCTCTAAAAATAGAATATCTCTATGAGGAAGCATACCGCTTAGCAGTCATGATCAAATTTGCTATGCCTTGGCCAATAAGACCACAACCAAATCCAACTGACCCATACAATAGTCCCTGTATCAAAATCAAGAAACGGCAACCAATGATGAGCAAAGGAAACAAGATAACTATAAACCAATATTCCAGTATCAGTATAAAAAGGAAGCAAGAGTGTTTCTTGTTGAAAAAATGAAGCCAACGCCCTCAACAAAGAAGAAATAAAATCTGTAGGAACTAGAAGAGTTCAACATAAGAATTTGTAACTATGTACAAGAGAGAAAATGATCGTCGAAATGTTCCTGTTATAGACATCTGGTGAGCAAAGTCAAAAAGTAGTTATCATCCTGGATACAATAACAAGGTATATTACCTTGTAAAAGTATGTAGCTATTCGTTGCTGCAATGAAAATCTGCATCCTGGCCTTTCAGCTTCAAAAACGCTATGAAACCATAATTATCATCATTATACAATTTAATAATCACTTGTAATAGCTAAAATAGATACACAAAATACCATCGGACTATACTTTAGTCATATACTTAAAAACAAGAAAATGAATAGTCAAAACAGGATACTCCTGGAACATGCCACAGAGAACATAGTGCAGGAAACTGGTTAATCATTTATCGTGGAAAACGCCACTAAAAGGCTTTCAGATGAACCTACGCTAGCAAATAGTTGCTCCTGCCTAATTTAATTTGACTAGCATCTACACCCAGTGCTCCGATTCTTCTAAGCATGCATTCAAGCAATAACTTTGATAAGGGGAAAAGAAGAGGAAGAAGGAAAGGGATGCTATAATCTAACATGCCTCAGATCAATGTGCCAATAAACAGAATAAGAAAGATGCAAGACATCAAAGAATTCATAAACAAAATGACAAAATTAAAAAGCTGATATATTCAAGTAGTAACAGGAAACCTAAAGGTCCTAAAACTGAAGTGTAGCTAGCTACCTGCTGGGAAGGGCAGAACAGGCATGCTGTAGACGCCCAAAAGCACCACTTGAAACAGACTGCTTCCCGCCAATACGAGCATAAGGTGCCAACATACCGACCAAAGCTATGTCGACAACCACCCCAACCAAAAGATCTGCAGCGTATAATTCGAACTCTGCCCAGAAATCTTTTCCTCTCTTTTGAACTTCAGCAAATGTCGCACAACAAGAATCTATGAGTACCTACAATAATATATTACGTATAAATATACAACTTCGATAAATAAATAAGACAGTCACACATGAAGCTTAAAGCTTGAAGTAGATTAATAACAGTAGATCTCATCTCATGTATGCTAAAAATGAAAAGCTTCCCTGGAAGAATCAAAATAAGGTTGAAGATCCATTAATAACCAAAAAGATAAGAACTGTACTTATTGGATTAAAATCCACATTGAACAAAATATAACTGCCACTCAATCATGACAAAATCAAATTGAGCAAAATATGTTTATACTCACCATGTAAAAGCACAAAGAATCGTTTTCTCTATGGATCAATAACTTATAAATCAGTCATGAACTCCTTTAACTAACCTCTATCCCAACTTTAAACAAAAAAGATGGATCAGCAAGCATTCGATTCCGAAGCATTGAGCAGTACCTCATCAAAAATCCCAATGGCCAAGCAGACCCCTGCATTTTCATGTGCGTATTTGATAAGTTTACAATCACAGTTTGCTCAAAAGCAAGTAATTAACAATAATAAAGATAACCTGCAAATCCAAATATCGAGATAGAAGCAATCTCCTAATCCCTGTGACTTTCGCAGCCTCTATCATATCCGCAGGCAAACAAGCTCCTCTCATTTCGGCTTCCCTCATTACATCATCAAACTTCATTATTGGTCCAAACTCATTCTCATCGTTCTCTTCACCTTCTCCTCCGTCACTGCCGCCACCAGACGGAAACTGCCCATTACCACCATCATTTCCACCACCACCACCACCACCTCCATCATCATCAATTCTAGGTTCATCTGAATCATCCAATACCTCAACATTTTTCCCTAAAACTCCCCCTGATTCACTGCATTTGAGCCTAAACAACTTCTGAGACTTATTATTCAAACAACTACTTCTTCCTGAATAATAATAACTCAAAATTTTGGGACATTTTGAAATTTCCAAAACCCTAAACTGGAAAAAAATGTTCTGAGCTTTACTTTGGATCCTTGGATTTGAAACGGAGAGGTTTTGTAATGTGAAACTCGGTGAAGAAATGGCCATAACCTCAAAAAGAACAAACAGTTTATGAAAATTTTCTCTATGGAAAATCCGAAGAATTCAGCAGGGAAGTCTGTAACTGGAAAGAGAGAGAGAGAGAGAGAGAGAGAGTGATAAACCCTAATCAACCGAGACTGAGAGTAGGACTGTGATCGTCTGATTGCGCGGGGCGTAAAGGCCATTTCCGTAATTTAAAAACAGCCTCGGGTCGGGTATCAATGGCCTGGATTGTATATGTATACGAGTTCTCTCTTTTTGTTTTTCTTTTTTGTTTTTTCTTTTTCTGGATTAATTATATTTTTCTCCTCGGAATTTTGTCATATCTGAGGAAGGAAGAGGGAAATTCAAATAAAGAATGAGTGGGAAAAATAGTTATGTTAGTTAAGAAGGTAGTAAAAGGGCAATTAGGGCTGGGAAGAGTTAATTAAATCCTCAATTACCTAATACTACACCGTTCCATTTAAATACTTAGAAGAAGCTCACACGACATCGTTTTATACAATAGACTTTAAGTCTATTCCAAAAGGGAAAGCTACTGAGAGTGTCTTTAGCCACTTCATCCACTCTTGATGCCCAAGGTATGAAGATGCACTGTTGATTCCCTGCCACTGTCAGAGAAAGAGAGCTGGAGGGCTGAGATTCCACCTCGGGAGTGCAACCCTAGGTATAAAAGGAGTTGCTGAGCTGAAGAAGAAGGTATTCAGAAATATACCCCCAAAAACTGGCAGCAGCCAATCCTTCACCTTAGAGTGCTGGTTTGCTTAGCAGTTTGGAAGCTATCAGAAGTTTGCCTTCTTAACTCTCTTATTTCAGTTCTTAGTTTATTTGAGGACTGTGAGCCTCCTGCATTTCTGATTTGGTTAAGAATCAGTGAACTAATCTTATTTGTATTCAGACTTTTCATTTCAGTTCATTATCTCATATATATATCTTTTTGGTGATTTTATCTCATTAGATTGGTTGAGACTTAAGTCTCTTAGCTGCTATTTGGTCTTAGATCGAGTCTATCTGTTTGTGAATCCCTTGGGATATCACAAATTTATCCATAATTCAAACTCATCCCTTACTTTTAAGTAAACTACAATTTTTTTCTCCACTAAATTGAGCTGATTTAACAGACTTTTTTCTTCAACGTAGTATACTTTCTGTGTAATTTTAATGATGGAGATTTTATTACTTGGTGGTTCAATTCCACAATGATAATCACATTACTATTCTAAATTGAACATAGTTGTAATAGTAAGCAAAATTTTACCCCCGAAAATTATAACCAAGAATTTTTCAGTATTTTGAAGTACGGTAGAAAAGTTAAACCTTGGAACCAACTTCATAACATCCTTGCCCTGGCTGAAAAGATATTCAAGGAAAACTAGACCTTGAAAAGGCTAAAAGCACAAAATGGCCATACAATTGCAGTAAGAACTGGACGACAAGATAAGTCTGAAAAGGAGAATACAGTCTATCATTGTATAAGGCCTGGCCCCAATGTGTCTTAAGCCAAAAGCTAAAGTCACTCGTTACAGCAAATATGGCATAATTTCCTAGGAAAATGATGTCTTACTGTCGAGATTAGAGATACAAAACATCCTTACACTATGCGCTATAAAGAAGAGAAGAAAAGAATTATGGGTATATGAAACAGTGAGCTAATAGAGATGTACTCAAAGATCCATAGATAAAATAATTATAAAAAAAAAAAAGGCACAGCCCAACAAGTGGAAATGTGAGAGAACCAAGTTCTATACTGTCTTTTTCTTTAGCTTGCAAGTGGTTTCGAAATGGCCTTCCTAATAGCCTCAGCATATGTCCTGTGTTGGTAGGTAAGGGTGGAATCAAGCAAGTCCCAAAGTGATGTCTTCGGATTCCATCCTGGTAATCACCCAATCAAAATCAAATGTCAAAATTGCATAAATCTTTACATAAAAGAAGTTTAATTTGAGAACTTGGCAGTAAAGCTTATACCTAGCTGTTTGTTGATTATGGTCATATCAGGAATTCTCTTATCACTATCATCATATCCTACACCATAGAATTCTTGAGAACTGACATCAATAGTAGGCACTTCTAGTGAAGGTTCTCCACTAACCTTCGAGTAAACCTGAGACAGTAGCAGCAATGATAAATTACAGACGTTCATAAAAACATAGAAAATGTACAAAGCAAAGAACCTTGTGGAAATGCAATCTAGAAGAAAAAATCATTTAATGTACCTGAGTCATCATCTCAGCTAGCTGCCTCACCGTAACTTCATTGTTGGGGTTACCAACATTGAATATATGACCATTAGCTCTTGCAGGATTTTCCTGAGGAAAACAGGACCAGTCAGCTACAAATTTAAACCATCAATATGTGCTTCAAAACAGAAAGTCAAAAAGAAGAAACTTTGAACATACAATCATTAGCTGAATAGCTTCAATAGCATCCTTGATGTAAATAAAGGTTCTCTGGGACTGGCCTCCATCAACAAGCTTTAGTGGCTCACGCCTTAGGAGATTCTGAAGAAGGGGTCAAGTTTAATAAATGATAAGAGCATAAAACAATGCAGAAATCAATTGGCCATAGGATTGAACTCACATTACTAAAGCATGCCAGAACTCTAGGAACTCCCTCACTTGGACCATCAATCCCGGGTATGAAATCCATTCTCGGGCCGATCCAATTAAAGGGCCTTACAATGGTGAACTCAAGACCGTTTTCAGCACCCTCAGCTGTAAATAAGGCAAATTAGAATCCTCCTATCCAGATTCTAATCCTTAAACAGCAAACAATTCAAAAGGTAGCTCACCATATATTAACCTCTCAATCAATTGCTTTGCACAAGCATAGGACCACCTTTGCTTCTCAATTGAGCCAAAAATACAAGGGGAGGAATCTTCCGACAGTACATAGTAAGCTGGATCCTATTTTCAGATTTAAAAAAAAGAATTAGCAGATTTCCAAACAATGAATAATGACAGGATAATGTTGATAGGGGGGATTTCCACTCCTTAAAGTGATATGCTCAGCAAATATTTCAGATCATGCTTAACTAAAGAAAAGATGATTCAAGCAAATAATTCAGGCGTTCAAGCCTGTCTTGTATCCTATCCACCTTCACCCAACTCCCCGCAGCCAAAAAAAAGGGAAAGAAAGAGATGGAATAAAGATCCATGGGAAGTAATTAAGAAAGAAGCCAATGGCACTGGTAATTTCCAGACAGAATGCAGTAATACATATACATTTTTTAGAAATATAGGAGAATGCCCTCCCTGAGATTTTTATGAGAGCATAATTCTTCGAACATGCTGGATTAAATAAATTAATTTTCATTATTTCACTACAGAAAAGAAAAAGGAAAAGAAAATGATATCCTACTCCATTCAACATATGCAGTGAAATCACAGCAGAAGCAGACAGATCAGTGGCATGTATAATATGTAAACGTCTTATAATCATCTACCATTACTACATTGTACTTAGATCACGCGTGTTTCCTCAAATCCCTATGGGATTTAGTTGATCAGAACAAACCTCATTGCAACAACCAAGTAACTAAACAACAACAGAAAAATCTAGTCAAACGTGAGGAAGGGAGTAGAAAGAGAAGTCTCACCTTCCGCAATGGGCTATCTTTTGGTAGAAAGCTACCAATAGTTTTCCCATAAACTTCACAAGTTGAAAAGTGGATAAGGCGCTTGCTATTTTCTGAACAGTACTTTACCTACAACAAATCCACAAATCAATTACTCTAACATCAACTTAGAAATCAACAACCAAAAGTCATGAAACTATCAAGCACGTCAAGTCCTCATATTGGATAACAGAAAGTTTTTACCACTGGGAGAGCATCAATGAAGTTGCTGTAGATTGTATCAAGTGGACGAGTATTGTAATCCGCTGGAGTGCAGATCGCAGCAAGATTTATAGTCTACATCACAAATAGACGTAAGGAAAAAAACAGAATTCAGAAGAATAGTCAAAATTAGTCAAAAAGCATATCCAATCTAAGCTATAGAATTCAATAATTTAATAACAAGCAACATTTACTAGAGCTTAAAGATGTCATTGTATTCTGAATGATTAATTAAAACGTCCAATAGAAGAAAATGATCTATCTAAAAGGCAAACATATTAATCATTCTATAAAATGAAAAATATATTAAAATAAAAGGCTGAAAGAAATCTCCAAATAGAAGCTCATTCACGATTAAACTACAGATCCTGGATCTAAACTGCACGGAACAACAGTATTAATTAAATCCACAAACACATATCAAATCTCAAAAGCAATGGAAACAAAAAATGCGATTAACTTCAGAAACATATATCTCCGTCAAATTTCGCACAAAAAATCTAGAGAAAAAAACGAAAAATGCGGAAAGGAAAGGAAGAAAATTACAAGATCTGCCATTTTAATTAGGCCTTCGAGACGAGAATCGTTCTTAATATTGATGCGGTGGAATTGGATGCGGCCAGACCACGGAAGCGACGCCGGTTCCAACAAGTGTTTGATCTTATCATTATAGACATCGACGGCGAGGACCTTATGATCCGTTTCCGACATCAATTTCTCACATAGATGAGAACCGATGAAACCTCCGGCGCCAATCATGCATATTGTGATTGGCTTTATTGGTTTTCCATCCAGATCTACTCTTCCTGACATTTCCACAATTAGATTTTCTCACTCTAGAAGAAGAAGAAGAAGAAGAAGATTGTAGGAAGGAGGAATGTGTTTTGTAAAGAAAGAGTGTGTGAGTGTGTGTGAACAATTTGGGAGTGGTGGTTTTTGACGGTGGAGGAGGAGGGATTGTATTTAAAGCAGGATAAGGAGGGAGGGGAGAGGTTATGGTTTTACGCGCATTTGATTGCATTATGGTACTACTACCTCCATTTTTAAATATAATAGTTTCATTAAATGTTATAAAAATTAAGATATTTTTATAATTAAAATAATAATATTACTCTCTTAAATACGATGAATGGTACACAAATTATATTTAAAATAATAATATTTATATTTTAATTACAAAAACATATTAATTTTTGAAATTTTTTAATGATATTCTTATATTTAATAATAGAGGGTGTAATATATTTATTTATTTTTTTGAAGCCCGATTGGACGGTTGCCCCATACAGTGGAGAGAGAACTGTCTCAGACGAGAAGAAGATAACCCTAGAAAGGGAGATTAAAACTTGCCGTACGCAGACGGAGGGTATCGAACCCACGACCTTGAAGTTCGATTGGGCGGTTGCTCCATATAGGGAAGAGAGAACTATTTCATATGAGGAGAAAATAACCCTAAAAAGAGAAATTAAAAATTGCTGTACGCAGACGGAGGGTATCGAACCCACGACCTCAAAATAATGGGGAAACGCCTGCCTAATGGGATAGAACACCTTTTGATGAGTAATATATTTATTGTGCGCGCGTGAGTATTAGAATTGGATACTACTTACTGTTTTATTTTGCCACGTAGGCAGTTGGACTGGTTTTTTTTTTTTTTGCTAAATAAGTTGGACTGGTGGTTGTTGATCATTGTTGGGTGTATTTTATATAATCTTTTTGTATTTGAACATCATGGATTCGATAATTACTTTCTTTTTAAATATTTATTTTTATTAAATTTTTTTTAAAGTTTCACAAAGTTTTCAAAATAATTAAGACGGTCCTACTTATTTTTCTTTGAATTTGTTTATAGTTTTTTTTTAAACTTCTTTATAAATCTTGCTCATAAATTCATTTTTTTTTTGTTTTTTATTGAATATTGCTCAATAAATTGAATGTTCTAGTTTCATAGATTTACAACTATTATTATTAATTATTTTAAATAATGAACCTAGAAGAAATAGGAGGGCAGAAGAAAAGTATGAGAATTAGAGCATGGAATACAAGATTTCGAACTACATATAAAATTTATTATATCTACTAGTATTTTTAAAAATTTCGGGAGTAGATCTTCGTCCCTGATGGAATAATGAAGAAGAAGAGTGTCCAAAGTCGAAACTTGGTATGAGATAATTAAAGATAGATAATTCATGCATGGCACCGACACGCAAAACAAATTCCTACAAAAAAAGAGAACATAAAAAAGTGATATTTTTGGTAAAAATATCCATGTCTAGACGAAAGATCTTACGTCACGACACTTTTCAGCTCGGATATTGCACTTTCCCATTCTGCCAAAGCCTTTCTCACCTACCACGCAGAATAATAACAAATATTTCGCACTATTAAATATTTTTTAGCATTCGAAATAAAAAATTTGATGACTAAAATTATTTATTTTGTAAAATCTATTACAAAAAATTTATAACAAATATTATAAAAAATAATCTCAATTATTATATAATAAATATTATGCACATACAAAATTTTAACATTTTTTACTGTGTAGTCGCACTGATTTCTACTACTCGGGCGAAGAGCATTTTACCATCGCCGACAAGAGCACGATGTCTAATGTGACTGTGTGGGTGCACTGCAAAGCTTACGCGTAATCCTGGTTGTCCATTTCTCAGCGATGAGTAGAACTCAGTAATTGACCATTTGATGCAACGCCTGATTCTATTACAAAAAAGGTGATACTCATGTTTACAGTGCCTTCACATTTCTATCCGACATAAATGGTGCAAGATGTAAATAACGCCTGATTCTATTCCCAATCTTAAATGGATAATTTTGATATGTCAGGTTGTTTGGACCTAACCATTCAAAACTAGTCACATAACTTAGAGGCATTCATGAAAACCCGAAATCGACCAAACCAAACCGATTTTTCGATTTGAGCGGTGCATTAAATTGGTTTAGGTTTTGACTAAACTAAAACTGAACTTTCAATTTGGTTTAGTTTTTTTTATAATCCAAACCAAATCAAATCGAATATATATATATTAAAGAACTCTTTTGTAATAAAATATATTGAACTTCTTATTTATATACCATGGCAAGCAACCTCTTACAGTACTAAAGTAAGAGATTGAGGAGCAATCTGTTGTATATGGTTTTAGATTTACCTGAAGTTTTTGTTTTACTTCGAAACTAATAATGGTGTATTTTTTGCGTTTGTCTTATAGGATAATTTTTCAGTAATTTGTTTGAAGTTCAAGAATCAAGATCAATAATTTATTTTTTTGTTGTGTTTAACTTGTGAAAAACAATAGACATGTTTCTTTATATTTTTATTAGCTAGGTAATTATATAAAAAAAAATATATTTTATTTTCACTTTATATTGAAGTTCAAGAATTAAGAATTTATGTTTCATTATTTTGTTTTTTATTGTGTTTAACTTGTAAAAACAATAGTCTTATTTCTTTGTATTTTTAGCCGCTAAGTAATTATATAAACAAAATTGTTTTATTTTTAATTTATAATCAATATATTTTGTATATTTTGAAAACCGGACAATCAAACCAAACCTGAATGCATCGGTTTGAGATTTTAAATGGTTTGGATTGATTTCAAAATTTTCAAACCGAATATTTCGGTTTGGTTTAAAAAAATGTGCAAAACCAAACCAACCCGAACCATGAACACCCCTAACACCACTACATATTATTACAAAATAAAGAGAAGAAATTTTTTTTATAATGATTTGATTAATTATGAACCACGATATCTATATCAGAAATTTTCATCTTAAATACTCGCTTTCATTTATGTCCTAGACTAATTGATCATTTGAGTCCTAAAATAATAGAATCACTTTCATTTTTTCTTTTGTTTCAAATTATAGACTTCTTTCTTTTTTAAGATTATAATTATGAATTTCTTTTTGTGCCCCTAGTTATGATTTATCTTTTTTTAACATAGTGTTGAAATATGAAGCCCAATATCAGAGTGTTTAAGGAAAATCCAAATTACTTGCTCATAAATTAACAATTCTCATTGCCAATTAATTTTGAGAAAATATGGAGTAGATGAGATAATTCTCACACCTACTTTAAAATTAACTAACACTCAAACTATAATAAATAAAACCTTACATGTTGATAGATTTTTTGTAGAGATATTTTGCATTTGGTTGACTATAAGTAAATGACTACTTGGGCCTGGTCCAATACGAGAATTGCCAAAGCAGAACATTTGGGCTTTCCAGAGCCGATTTTTTTATAATATAATTCAGTTGTGTTAAGTGTATTGTTAAATCAAAATTGTTTTGCGTAACTGATTTGACAGATTCGCTTCGTTGAGAGATCAATCTCCACTCATATAAAATTTCACCATTTCGGCTAACCAGGGACGAAGCCAGGATTATTGGCTTGGGGGGGCGAAAAATTAAAAATCCTGGTGTTGTCCCTAGCGCATAAAAAAATGTAAAATTAAGTGAAAAAAAAACTCAAACAAAATAAGACAAACAAATTATAATACTAACCAAAATAGTTCATAATCTGTTTACATTGCACTGAATTTGGGATTTCTAAGTTAGATTCTTCGCTTTTTCTTACAATCAAAATCATCTATGATGGAGTCCGTTTCAAAGCTGTTTACAATATCTTTCTCAATATAACAGACTAAACAACTAGATAGAAAATCATCTCCTATTTTATTTCTCAATTTACTTTTGACAATTTTCATAGCAGAAAATGAGCGCTCTCCAGATGCAGTAGATACTGGTAAAGTAAGCACAAGCCGAATCAACTCTGTCAACAAGAGGATAAATTGCTCTCTTTCTTGTTTCGACCAAATGCTTTGACATAATTCGGAGATGGTTGAGAACTGTCGAATAGTATTTTGATCCACCTCACCTTTAAAAAGTTCCAATTGAACTTTTAAATGTAACATCTCATGTTCAGTAAAATCCATAGGATAGAATTTCCTAGCAAGAGAGCAAATATCTTCAACATTGAAGGCCTTGTAATTATCTCTAGGATCTAAAGCACAACTGAGCATAAGTAGCTCAACAACATTTTCTTTAAATCTATTTTCTAACTCTTGAAATTGAGTGTCAATAACAGTTAAAAAAACATCAACCCTGTAATGATGCTCAAAAGTGATTGCATTTTTCCTTATACGAGATGATACTTTTCCAATTTTGAAATTTGCACTCATATCAGGTATATCTATCCCATGTTTCTGACAAAATGATAGCACCTTAACAAACAAATAATCCCATCCTTCCTCCCGCATTCGTTGAAGTCTTGCTTTGGTTGTTGAGACCAAATGCATTGCATTTAATATATCTTGAGACTTGAGTTGGAGAGCTTGACAAAGTATATTAGAAATTTCAAAAACATCTTTCAAAAGATGTAAATGAAATATGAAGTCAAAGCAAGTAACCACATTAAAAATCCCATCCGCTTCTGCCCTCAAATTAGAAGAAGTACTATCAAGAATAATTTCCTCCAAGACAAAGCAAACACATTTATACAACTCCAATAAATTAGAAAGGGAACTAAAGTGGGAACTCCATCTAGTATCTCCAGGTCTAGATAAAGTGCGTACCTGATTTTTTCCTGTGCCAGTATCAAGAAAACCATTACAAATTAATGCTTGAAGTTCATCTATCCTTGCATTTGTTAATTGTGCAGTGCGCTTGGTAGAGGTAGATACAACAATAACAAGCTTGTGGAGATACTGAAAAAATTGATACACAGACGTAACCCCTTGAGATGCAGACACTAGAGTCAATTGGAGACGATGAGCAAAACAATGAACATAGTATGCGGAAGGAGACTCATTTGCTATCAAAGCTTGTACACCATTGAATGCTCCCCGCATATTACTTGCGCCATCATATCCTTGACCTCTTATATTTTGAATACTTAGTTCATGTTGAGAAAGAACACCACATATTGCCATTTTTAAGTTCAAAGCTGTAGTATCAATGACATGCACTATCTCAAAGAATCTTTCTTGTATAAATCCTTCATTGTCAACGAATCTTAAAATAATACACATTTGCTCTTTTTTTGATTCATCTTGAGCTTCATCCACAATTATGCAAAATTTGGAATCACCTATATCTTCACAAATCCTCTTTTGCACTCTTTTAGCAATTATAGATAATATATCCTTTTGAATATCAGATGAGCAATAACTAGCATTTCCAGGAGCATTTTCTAATATAACTGAATTAACCTCTTTGTTGTAGGAGCCCAAAAGTTTCAATAATTGAATGAAATTACCTCGATTTTTAGAGTCAATACTTTCATCCCTTCCTCTAAAGGCAATACCTTGAAGTCCGAGAAATCGGACAACATCAATTGAAGCTTTAAGTTGCAATCGGTTTCTTGCAACTTGTTGAGAAGTTTGCTTTTCAATAACGGTATCAATATGTTGAAGAGAATTTAGTAGATCATTGCAACATTGAATAGCCTTCCTATGAGGAGAATTAGGATTTTTTCCTACATGAGTAAGAAAACTACAATCTTCACCATTTACCTTTTTCCAATTTCTAAATCCATTAACTGTGAAAGCATTTTGTCCAACACGATTAGACGGTTTGGTGAAAAGAAAGCATGCAAGGCAATAAGCACCATTATTGAATGTAGAAAATTCCAACCAATCAAGAAATAATTTGTACCAAGATGAGAGAAATTTACGACCTTTCATATCATTATATTCTTTTGTATTTAGAGGATCGGGTTGATATGGCCCTTCCATGAGATAAGCACGTCGAACCTCATCCATTTGTCCAATGGGATAACTCCATATTGATTTACGTTCTCCAGGATCACGAACTATCGATAATGTTTTGCATTCTTGTGATTCCAATCTTGGAGTTTTTTGGATAGGTTGATCATTATCAATATTGGAAGCTAACTGAGAAGATTCAATGGTGCTACAAGATTCTTTTGAGTGATTTGTTTCCGTTACATCTTGAATGGGTCTCTTTTTAAAGAATGAGTGAAGAGTTCCAGATTTCATTATTATACAAGCTGACAATAAAATCACCATTTTTTATGATTATTATTTTGAAGAGAAAATTATGATTATATGATAGTAACAAACTTATCAAACCAAATCCTTAAATATTTAATTCAAAAGTATGAAATCAAAACAAGATATAAAAGCAGGGACGAAAATTTAAAAAAATTAGCAAACCTTGATGAACGTGATGAGGTGCTAAACTGCTGATGATTGATGATGATCAGGGACTGCCGGATTGATGATGATCAGGGACTACCGGATTGGGGGATTGGGGATTGATGATGATCAAGATTCAACAGAGAGTGCTCTGAGCCGTGAGGGGTGACCGGGTGGGTATTGGGGTTTCAGGTTTAGGCGCCACTGGGAATTGGGGGATTGGATATTTTGAATAAACAAAAATATGTGAGCCAAAGAGAAATCTAGAATATGAATAGAATAATAGAAAAGGCCTTCTTTGTTTTTTTCCCCTTTCTTTTTGTATTATTTTTAGAAGGTTTTCTTTGTTTATTTTTTCTTTCTTTTTTTGATTTTATTTTTAGCTTATACAAAAAATATATAACTAACAATAGCTTATATTTTTTTACAAATTTTGGGACGCCTCTATAAAAAAAAATAAAAAATAAAAAAATATCTTGGGGGGGGCGAATTTGAGCACATATTTCAAATTACATATAAAATTTAATATATATAGTAGGATTTTTAAAAAATCTGGGAGGGCGGTGGCTCCCCCACCGCCCCTGTAATCGTCTATGCGGCTAACACTTTATCTTTTTATAGACTAACCCGGTAGAGCCAATTAAGAGACAGTGAAAAGACCAATAAAAAAAATGTTATGTTATTGATAATTTTTTCCAAGTAAAATGTTTGCTTTTGTAAATTCACCACATTCAAATTTCACTTAATTTATACTTACCCCCTCATATTTGATATAAAATGATTTTTCTTAGTTTTTTTTTAAGCCCGAAAGGGCGTTGCCCCCGAGGGGGAGAGAGCGGAGAGTATCCTAGAAAGGCCGATTAAAGCACGCCCCATGCCTAGGAAGGGTATTGCCTCACCAAAGGAGGAGGAGGAGGAGGCCTCACTAGAGGAGGAGATTATTGCCCCAATAAAGGGGAGATATGGGAATTGAACACGGGACCTTCGACCCGTGTTCGGATAACTTTACCACTTGAGCTACCCGATTCCCATGATTTTTCTTAGTTTAAACTTGGTTTTTACATAACTCACAACTCAACTTATTTATCAAGAAAATTATTCAATAACTGAATTTGGAGGTTTTTTTTTTTAAACCATGCTCTTTCAATTTGATCCAAAATCTGCATAACATGAAAAGATTATCATAAAAGTTTTTTCTGTTTTTGGATATAAATAGAAATGCAAAATTGTGCATGTGCATAATTGATAATTCTCTCAGACAAAAAATAAATAAATAAAAGAAATTTGTTCATGAAAATTACTTTCTCCATTCCTCAATTAATACGTTTGGGACACTTTGAAAAAAATTAAGGAACTCAAACAAATAGTAATTTTTCCACCACAATTCCAATAATACTCCTTCCTCCCTCTCTTTCACTTCTCCAATAAAAGATGTGTGGAATGTATAATTGGAATAAATTGTTGACAACTAATAAAAGACATGTAAATGACAATTAATTTTGATACATATATCTCCTAAACGACAATTAAATGTGAATGGAGGGACTATTATCCAATTTCTCTAGAAATAATTGATAAAAAGAAATCTCCATAATAAAATCTCCATAATCTTGTTACAAAAATGACTGTTATGAGTTTTCCAGTGTTGTAAAATCCAAGTGAAGTCTTTTGTTTTGGTCATTCTATTACTGTTCACCCGTGCAGAAACAGACCTCAAACAATGAAACCACAAAAGGAGCATAAACAAAGAATGTTGTCTTCATTCTATCCCATCTCCTTAAACGTTGTGCCAATTACTTCCGTTACAAAAGGTTTTATGTTCAACCTGAATTTAATTTGGGTTCTTTATCAATTTTTTACCACTTCCTGAAGCAATTTATAGGACGGTTGATACGCCCATACTCCTATAAATTGTCATTCACTACGGAGCAAAGAAGAAGATTATATATTTATTTATATTACTAATTTTAATATTAATATTTTCTAACCATCCAAGTTTTCTTAATACTCGTGTATTTGTTAAAGTAACAAATAATTTGGAATTGAAATAGTAGTTTTTCATTGAATTCTGGAGGGAAAAAAAAAAAAAGACATATTTTGATCATTAATTAATTGGATTATAATAATTGCAAGAAGGCATCAATCTGTTTTGTCTCACTATGTAACATCTCAGACTGTCAGTTTTGGTCCCACCAGTACCACCATGATCTTAGCAGACCTCTTCTTGGGCAGTCCGTGTTCTATGCCAAAATAAATAAATAAATCGTAACCGTAAAAAAAATAATCTAAAGGACGAGAAACGTTTTGTACGTACAAAACTTTTCTCATTCCGTACTGAAACCTTGATGCTTCTTGGGTATCTGTGTTTTTCGTAGTGTGTGCTATGATTCCTATGATTGATGGTGAATTTCCCCTTGGATTCTTTCAATTTTACCAAAGTTTACAGTGCACAACAAAAACATGTCGCTATATATTGACATTTTTTAACTGTTATAAATGTTACATTTTATGTTATATGTATTTTTTATTGATTAACACATATTTTAAGGTATATAACATTTATTTTACTGCAACAAGTATTTCAAAATTATAACACGTATGATCGTTTTAAAAAAATTTGGACTGTTAATTTTTTAATTCAATAATAAAAATATTTAATATATATTAAATTTTTTGTGTTCAAAGCGCATAGTCAGACCGAGTTTGTAGACTAGTCTTCTTCTCTTTCTGTTATTCCTTTCTCTCTAATGAGCATTGAACGGTAACAACAAAACTCCCCTCTCAGCTCCATCCATACCTATGTTCTTCACTTTTCAGAAAAAACCCATACAGATCTTCCTTTTGGCCCTGCAAAAGATTGATAAATATACAAAGTGAGACATGTGAATGTGTATTTAGACGGTAGATTTCCATTTCTACTATATATATATATATCCCTTCCAAATTAAATGTTAAATTAAAACATTTAAGGTTTAATTTGAGAAAAAAAATTCGTTTCAAATTAAATATTTATTTTTTCTTTTAGTTCATCTTAAAACCGAACGTTTATTTTCTCAAAATATATATTTTCCCTAAACTTTCATAATCATTAAGCTCTACTAATATATAGATATTATAGTAATTCATGATCAAATCACATTTTTGTAATTTTTATACAAATTAAATGTAAATGTTCAATTTAAATTGAGAAATATCTATGGTTCATACTTAAAATTAATTTATATCAATCCCATGTGAAAGAATGGTGATACTCTATTAATCCTAATTGGATGTCCACTTTCATTTTAATTGGTTCAAAAGTGAACATTTACTTTCTTCAAAGAAAGGCACATCGCTCATATATAACAATGTAAATCAGAGGCGAAGTTAAAAATTCGTCATTAAGGAGTGAATTTTTACTGAAAAAATATTAAAGAGCGTGATACAATATTTATAAAGAAATTTTACAAAAAATAATTTTTTTTATAAAACATTTCGTCGTTTTTTAAGATGTGTTTATGGGACATTTGCCCTCACCCACCTCTATGAATCCCTACTGAAACTGCAAACTCTAATAACAAAAGTATTCTTAGAAACCTTTCTCCCCTCTTTAAAGGAGCTTAGAACCTTATAGAGGGAAAATTCTTGTATGGAACGGTACTAATAGAACATGTGAAACATATGTAAGCAGAACCTACAATACAAGTGAATTCTCAATAATTTTATGTGAGAGAGAGTGTGGGACCAATCACATGAGACCGTCCCATACCAGACTCACCCTTATACCCCTTATAGAGAGAGTTTCTTTTTGCATGCAAAGGCTTAGACAAGTGTCTTTGCACACAGAATCTACTCTTTCGTTTCATCACGCCGTTTTCTTTCTTATTCTCTCTCTATATTTCTCAGACATCACTTTTTTGCCCTCTTTCTTGTTTTCTTCTCAGACACCCAATACTCCCTTCATTCCTCAATATATAACGTTTAGAACCCTTTTAAAAAATTAAATAATTCAAACAAATAATAATATTTCAACTACAATTCCAATAATACTCATTTCTTCCTCTCTCTTTTTCACTTTTTCCAATAAAAGATATGTTGAGGATATATTGAAATAAATTGTTGACACCTAATAAAATAAATGTAAATGATAATTAATTTGAATACATATATATCTCTTAAACGACAATTAAATGGGAATGGAGTGAGTATCTAATACTACCTCCATTTCTTAATATAAGACTTTCATTACATGTTGCGAAAAGTAAGGAAGCAAAAAACAAAATACTTTGTTAGTTAAAATATAAATATTATTCTCTTAAATATGATTTGTATACTACTAATTTTATTTAAGAGAGTAATATTGATATTTTAATTAAAAAAATATATATTAATTTTTTCTTCTTTAATTTTCGCAACATGTAATGAAATTCTTAATATAAGGAAGGGAGGGAGGTAGTATCTTCTTCTTCAGTCTTCACTCTTCACCACGTGCTTCTCTGCTCTCCGTTAACGTCTCCATATCATCATGGGTTCTTCTTGTTTGCTTCATTTTCCCCTCTTCAATTTAATCCAATTTCACCTTTTGGGTCCTTTGGCTACCTCTAATTCATTCTTGAGAAATTTTGGGTCGTAATTTAGAGTGTTCACAGTCGATAGTAGTGACTAATCCTCTATTAATACTGGAAATGTCTTCAATTCTTCGATTTCGAAAACTTTGCTTAGTAGAGAATTTGGGATTTGAATCATATGATAAACCCACAAAAATTCAAAACAAGGAAGAGAAGGAGAAGATACCAAAGAGGAAGAACAAGGAATGGAGATGTATAGATAATTGTTGTTGGGCTATTGGGTATATGTGCACCGCCTGGTGGCTATTAATGTTGTTATATAATTTTATGCCGGCGAATTTGCCGGGACTCGGAACACCGGAATCTCCCGGAGCTAGGCTCCGACGAGAAGGCTTAACAGCTCACCATCCGGTGGTTTTGGTCCCCGGAATTGTCACCGGCGGACTTGAACTCTGGGAAGGAAAACCTTGTTCTGAAGGTTTATTCCGGAAGCGGCTTTGGGGTGGTGGTAGCTTTACTGAAATATTTAAGAGGTTTGATTATTTTAGCTCTTTTATTTTTGGGATTTTTTATGTTTTATTCTTTTTACTACGACCTCCGTTCCAAAATATTCGCCACATTCGAGATGAAGGAGATAATTCAAAAATAATTAATTTGTCGGAAAAAATCTAAAATATAATGAATAGCGGAAACCAGTTATTATTAATAGTTAGTTGAATAATTTTTTAATGATAACTGATAAGCTTGGAAAAATTATTATCTCCTCACACTTTATAAATAGTTTAGCGGTATGAATCTTTTGTTCTGTTCTATTCATATTTTTTTTTATGAATAAAAAATTATCCATTAATAACAAAATGGCCGGGGTCATTATAATCTGAATAGTTTCCAAACTCTTTCTCTAATAAGTTGAGGAAGGAAGAAAATCAAACAAGACAGAAAATAAAAAATACACAAGGTAACATATAATAACCCACACCCTCTGTAACATCTTCATCGCCATTCTTGAACCACAAAGGAAAACACTTGATTTCAACCTCTTTAGTAGACGGCGATTCAGAAGAACATGGGTGTATCAACGATCTAAAAAATAGCTTAGAAAAGAGGTGAAAATTCAAGAAAGTACCCAAATCTAAACTGGGTAACCATATCATTCCATCAAGGTAAGGAGCAACAAGTCGATTTAAGAAGATCGACAAAATATCTCGCCCCGATTTCTTGAATCTTGATGAAAAACGCAAAAGAGAAAGTCCATCGATGTTTGTGGCCAAAAGGAGGGATGAGGACACAAAAAGAGAGTTGAGAATGGCTAGATCCGACCAAGATCCGATCGGTGACCGGATCTAGCCATTAGAGAATGGAAGAGGAAGAAGAGAACAAGGAGAGAAAAATTTTAGAGACAGAATTTTTGTTGGGGTTTTTTTTCTTTCAATTTTTGTTTTATTCCTATTTGGTGTTTCATTCCATCTATCACTAATAAGAAAAACTTGACATGTTTAATTTTTTAATTAAAAAAATTATAAGCTAAAAGAAATAGTAAAACCCGTAAGGAAAAATAAAGGTAAATACATGACAATTATCTATTCGTGGGAACAGTGAACGAGACACGGATTGGGGATATATGATTTTTTGCGGTAGTTTAGCGAACTAATAAATATTTTTACTATTATACTTTTAAATAATTTAGTTTAATCTCAAATACTAACTCCTCTATTTTTTTCTCTCTCTTCTCTCTTCTATGTATATATAGTAAAGGAAATGCTAGAAAAATAACTTAAAAGTTGGAAAATGATATATAATTAAGGAAGAGGTGGAGAGGCTAAAAAACTCTATTACAAAATAAAAACAGAGGAATTAATAGATATATATTGGTTTCTACTTTGTGACAAATATATGGGAACATATAGAATTTGCAAATGTAGCAAATATTTTGGAATGGAGTTAGTTTGATTTTTTTATTTTTGGAAAATTAAGGTTGATTGAGAAATTTGGTGAAATTATTTTAGGCCAATGTGTTGGTTGGAGCATCTATCTTTGGACAATGAAACAGGGCTTGATCCGCCAGGAATCCGACTTCGTGCTGTACCAGGACTTGTTGCAGCTGACTATTTTGCCCCTGGTTATTTTGTATGGGCCATTCTTATTGAGAATTTGGCTAAAATTGGGTATGAATCCAAGAATATGTACATGGCTGCTTATGATTGGAGGCTATCATTTCAGAATACAGAGGTATTTTGGCACAAAATGAATTTCCAATTTTGTCCTCGAGCTTTCATTTGTAGAGCATTAAACTCTTGTTCTTTTAGGACTTACTTACTATAAAACGTTCAGAATTGAATGTCCACTTTTCAACATGCAGACAAGGGATCAAGCTCTGAGTAGATTAAAGAGCAAAATTGAGTTGATGTATTTGACAAACGGTCGCAAAAAAGTGGTGGTTGTACCTCATTCCATGGGAGTTATATATTT
Source organism: Vinca minor (assembly GCA_026122235.1). Lineage (NCBI taxonomy): Eukaryota > Viridiplantae > Streptophyta > Magnoliopsida > Gentianales > Apocynaceae > Vinca > Vinca minor. The sequence continues at coordinate 7,701,042 of JAOCZM010000040.1, read as the reverse complement.
TCTCCATTTCCTTAAATGGGTCGAAGCACCTCCTCCGATGGGGGGAGGTGGCGGTCCAGATTGGTGCGACACGCACATTAAAGCGATCATGAATATCGGGCCAGCATTTCTTGGTGTTCCGAAAGCTGTTGGCAATTTGGTGTCTGCTGAGAGCAAAGATGTTGCTTTTATCAGGTTGTTATATATTCTTGCAAATTGTTTGTTTGCTTTCCATTCAAATGGCCAAAAGAAAGTAAAATTTAGAGAAAATGAAAAATCTAAAGGAACTCATTGATTTTGCAGGTCAGTTGCTCCTGGTCTTATTGATTCCAAGAGACTTGGATTTCAGACATTAGAACATGTTATGAGAGTATCACGAACATGGGATTCGATAATTTCTTTGGCACCTAAAGGAGGAGAGACTATTTGGGGTAATTTGGATTGGTCTCCTGAAGAAGACTATGAATGTGATTCATTCAAGAAAAAAAAACAAGTTCAATCCTCAAGAGAAAATAACAGTAACAACAGCGATAACAGGGCGGTTTTCCAAGTAAAAGAACCTACAAAGTATGGAAGAATTGTATCTTTTCGAAAGCCTGCATCACAATTACCTTCTTCGCAGCTCTCCGCTCTTGCCACAAAGGTACCATTTTATTCTCATACAAATATTGACTCAAACCATACTTGGTATTTAAGTACATTCGCAGTTGTATATAGTAATAGTAGAGTAATTATTGCAAAATGGGATTCTTGTAGGAAAGTTCCTCTGGTATTAGTAACGTATCTTGTCGAGGGGTATGGACCGAGTACAATGAGATGAGCCGGGAGAGCATCAGGAGAGTAGCTGAAAACAAAGCTTACACAGCAAAAACTCTGTTAGATCTTCTCCGGTTTGTGGCCCCGAAAATGATGCAGCGTTCTGAGGCTCAATTTTCTCATGGGGTTGCCGATGACTTAGACGATCCAAAGTATGATCATTATAAATACTGGTCAAATCCACTGGAAACAAGGCTGCCTAATGCACCCGAGATGGAAATATACTCTCTATACGGTACTGGAATTCCTACAGAAAGATCGTATGTTTATAAACTTTCAGCTTCTGATAGGTGCAAGAGCATCCCTTTTCAAATTGATGGCTCAGCAGATGGAAGTAGTAATGGCTGCTTGAGAGGCGGAGTGTACTTTGCAGATGGCGATGAGAGCGTACCAACTTTAAGTGCAGGATTCATGTGTGCCAAAGGCTGGCGAGGGAGAACCCGCTTCAATCCATCCGGCATTGCTACATACGTACGAGAATTCCAGCACAAGCCACCGTCAAGCCTACTTGAAGGAAGGGGATTAGAGAGCGGTGGGCACGTTGATATCATGGGAAATGTGGCATTGATTGAAGATGTATTAAGAGTTGCTGCAGGAGCCTCCGGTGAAGAGTTGGGAGGAGATAGAATCTATTCGGATATCATGAAAATGTCCGATAAAATTAACCTTCGGCTTTAAAAGGGAATTTGAGGAATTTTGTTGGAGAGTTGAAACAATGAGAAGGTATATATATGGCCTTAGAACTTCAAGAGATTGAGAGATATAATCATTATGAGCACTAAAGTATACTGCCTTCATTTCATAATATAAGTCGTTCTGGAAACGTAGCGAAAAGTAAGTAAGTAAAAAATAAGGTACCCTATTAGTAAAAAATTCAATATTACTCTATTTAGGAGAGTAATATTAATATTTTGACTAATAAAGTATCTTGTTTTTTGCTTCCTTAATTTTTGTTACATGTCCTGAACGACTTATATCATGTAAATGGAATGCAGAGAGTATATGACATTTTGAATATTGGACTGAGATGAAAGGAAAATAGGATGGAAATCTATTATGAGAAATGGTGAGTGGAGTTGTTGTAAAGAAACTTGGAAGTAGTAGTTTGTTGGTTCTTCAAATAGAAAGGAGGGGCTAATCTGGGTAGGGTTCTAACTCATTCAATGTAAGTTCCCAAGTGGAAATAAATAATGTTGTAACCTTCTTCTGTAAACACAAGAATAAAGTTTAGCCCTCTTCTCCTTTTTATTCCTTTTTTACCCTTGATTTGATCCAAGAGTTGTCCCTTTTAGGGGTGAATATTTCACATTGTCTTTACGCAAGAAAAAATCATACATAATTAGACTTCCCTGAAAATAAAAAAGAAATTAGGTTGAACGACCACCTCAATACAAGAATTCCCTATAAGGTATTCCATAGCGGGTGAAAATCCTCTGTCCCCATCTGTGTATGCCCCGTGTCCCTATCCAATCAGAATTTACTATATAAATATTTGTTTTAATTATGTATACACAAGGTGAATTGTGATTGGTTGGGGGACATACATGGACGGGGACAGAGGATTTTTTGCCTTCTATAGCTAGTGACCTTGGTAAAGAGAGTCTAAATTAACCTACATTAAATTCAGGGACGAAGTCAGAAATTTGGTGTTGGGGGCGAAACTACAACAGTATGTACAACTACAGAGCTCGAGTGATAAAAACGGCAAAAAAAATTTTGCGGGGGGGAGGCCAAAAAAAAGGCAAAAATAAATTCTTGGAGAGGGCGAAACTGATAATTTTTTTCAAAATACATATAAAATTTCGATAAATAGTAGTATTTTTAAAAATCTTGGGGGGGCCAGATTAAATTATTTTCCAAGAATAAAAGCGAAACTGGGAAGTATCTTCCTAACTGTGAAAGGATAACAAAAAAAATATCAAAAAGCAAAAAGCAATCCTAATACAGTCTTAACCATAACTATGGGTCCCAGGGAGTTCTACAGCAAAAACATGAAGCTATCATTTAATAAATTTACCACAGCAATCCAACAATTTATCAAAATCTTCATCATCTACATTGTATTCCGGCGAAGAAGCCGCTTCCATCTGTTGCTGCTTCAAGAGATTCCAATGGCTTAGAATGCCGAAAATGGATTTCACCTATCAATCAAGTTAAGGAGAACAAATAGATAAAACAGAAAACCTTAAATATGCCTAAAAGTAGAATGAATAAGAAGACATTCATAGGTGAGTTGTTCTTTAGTTGTAAAGGCTTGTTCAGAAGGATACTCCGATAGTTCTAGTTGTGCTCTTTCTTTCCTCATCAGAATCTTCAAATTGGTGGTCTAAAAGTTCATCTTCGATCACATCTCTGTTGCTTACGAGAACTGAGACGTACTGCTGCAAAGTTGTGAACGTGCTAATTTCAGATTTTTCAATGGAAAATAGCAGTCCTGCGATAATGCTCCAAAGTGCACTTTTTGCTTCGGTATCATCAGAAGCAAGAGGGAATATACTGAAGAGACCTTCAACAAAACAGCTATCTGAAGAGCAAATTAAAAGAAAAGTGGTGATATATATTCTTGAGTAAATTTGTCATAACAAGCCCCCAAAATAAGAAAGTTATCCGGTTACAGAAACAAACCTCGAAACCATTTACCTTGTGATATTTCTGAAACTAGATTAGCTGATTCGGTTAGAATATTGGCAACCAAAACTGCAGCAGTTACACAAGAGCTGGCAATCTGCAACACAGCAGAAGGATATCAATATGGCCATTTTATGCCGTGTGAGCACGTGATATCTTTACGGTGCATTTGGTTACCACCTTCAGACCAACATTTTTTACTTTGGTTCCCACACTTCTTTCAAGTGAGACACATTTGTACCTGACCATCAAAGGCGGACTCCAAGAAGCACAGTATTCTTCAGGATTTCAATAATTTTTACCAGAATATGGTAGGTGAAAATAAGGAAAGGACAAGTGCACAGTTTCGACATGCAAACACCCCCTGCCCCGCCCAAAAAAAATTCATATAACAGCTTAAGACTGTATACCACGACCTAAAAGACCAGTCTTTGGAGAAGAGCTTATTGTTCCCTTTCTTTTCTCTATTCCCAAATGAAACTCCCAAAATCTTCGTCCAAAAATAGAAAAATAAAAGACCTTTCAACTGCATCCACACTAATATAATATGTATGTCTTATGTACACTATCATAAGCAAGTTTTGGAGCAGCAGCGTACCTCAGCTTTATCAGGGAGTTTTATCAAGTTTTCGAGGAGATTGAAGAGATCCTTATTACAACAGACTTCTTGTGAGAAATCATCAACAGTAGAGAAAGCTTCAATTGCCTGAAGAATTATGTCTAGAACAGCATACCTGTAACAGATTGTCACAATTTATCAATTGGCGAATAATTACCACCAGATGACTTACGGGAGCTAAACAAAATTATCGGAATCAAGCAAGCAATATATTCCTGAATAGACTCGTCAATGATAGAAATGCACTTGAGCAAAGTGGAGAAGAGAAAGAATGTTCCGAGACTAATCTTTAATATATGATCATGTAAGGACAACTTAGTTCAGTTTGTGATTTATTGATTATTTGCATAATGATGTTTACAGCAATCTTCATATGCAAGTCACAATGATTAAGTATTAAAGGGTATATATCTGGAGAGTACAGATTTGAAAACAAGGAAATGCATACCTTTCAGATATTCTCTCTTGTGTCAGTTTGCTCATCTCAGAAGCCAGAAGATTGATCAGAAGACTTGGAAGACCCAACTTCACTAAAGGTGGTAAAAGGACAGTGGTTATTTCCTGCTGGCTTCCAATTATGGCCAAAAGTAAACCTACACTCTGATCAAAACAAAAATCGAGTGAAACAACAGAAACCAAAAACACAAATTGTGGACAATTGTAGTCCGAACAAGAGCATGAGAGTTTAGATTTTAGAATGACTCAAAATTCCATATGCAAAGAATAAGGTTCCGGTAATTGGTTACCTTTTCTATAAGCGCAATATTCAAGGTGTTCTCAGCAATCCATAAGATGCGAGATAGAATATGCTCGGGTTTCAACGTTTCTATCCAAGTAGCACCATCACCACCTTGAAAACATAAAGATATCAACCTGAACCAGATGATTACCCATAAGAAAAGCTCATTGCAAAATGTTAAAAATAACATAAAACTATAAGTGTTTCAAAGATCAAAAGACAACAAAAAATCACATGAGCAATCTATACTAACAAAACAATGACGCTGCATGTTTTACAAAAAGAATTGGTTTCCTTGTACTACTCAATTACACCTTTCTTAAATTTATATTGTATCTGTTCCAAAATTTGTGTATGAGGGATGCCATTGTTTATTTATAAATTGACTCAATTCAGGCAGATACAATGTTTATGCTCCTAAGCTAAATACAAGAGAAATAAATCAAATTGAAACAACTTTTGTTAATTAGTACCAGAAAATGTGACACACACGACACACCATTCTCTTAATTCGTGAGCACCGAATGTCTTCATAAAACTCAATAGAAGTAATGTATATCGCCATTCGAGTTGGCACATTTCACAACAACAAGAGGTTATTCAACTGTAAAAGTCAGCAAAACTAAGAAATATACATTCGAAATCACTTAATATATAATATTGATTCAGACCAAATCAGTATCAAGCTTTAGTTACCGGAACACTTCACAAAGGCACGGAGCATCATCTAAGAACAGGTGATCCACAATGGCATTACTCAATTCACTTTTAGAAGCTATCTGCTTTCGTGAAACCTCATGGCAAGCCAGATTTCCAATAATTCCAAGGCAAATCTCCTGAAAATAGAAAATTTAAAGCAAGTAGTTTAGTGCCTCGAACTATTTCAGTTTTATTTCTATAGACCAAACCAGGGGGGAAAAGATTTCTAAGGTTGAAGTACTAGCAACAGAGAGGAAAAGAAAACCTTAACACGAGCCGGGTAAGAAACCATAAGATTAGCTTGAAGCACTTCAAGGATGAGGTTTTGCACCTTTACACGAGTTAAAAGATGTTAGTCACTCGAAGCACATTTAGGAGAACAAAAAATCTGAAGACAACAAAAGGTTCAGAATTTCACCTAACTAAACATAATCCATACATGAAAAGAACCAATAAAGAGTATAAATACCATTAACTCAGCATGAGTTTCACTTGCTGCAAGATCCCACAAAGTACATCCGAACTCTTCCCAAGTTGCTTCTACAACTGAAGTATCATGATCCTTTTGTTGATGGTGCAGAAGATCATCCATAGCTTCCGGTACTTCAACAAATGTTTCAGTAGTATCCATAGCTTCATTTTGGTTCCTTACGCAATCCACTCCTCCGTTTTCAAATATATTGTCTTCCTTTTCAGTTTCAAATACTTCAGCAAGCTTATCATGCGCTTTACTTCCAAGGGGGTGACATCCATTTTCTGCAGGTAGAAGTTTCCTTATCAAGGATATTATATGACTAGGATCTACTGTAGTTGAAATATCGAACAACTGCAGCACAGAAGAAAGTGATCTTTGTCATTGTGGTATCAATTTAAAAGAAGGACAACTCTGAGAATTCAAAAGCTCATCATTCTCTGAGAATACATAAAGTAAATTACCTTCCTTTTAACTCTATACCTATCTATAAAAAAATTAAAAATTAAAACTCTATACCTATATATTGAACTCTCTTTTTTTCTCCAGACATCTCTATCTGCACCATCCTGAATTTGCGAACCAATTTTCAAGAAACATAATCAAATTCACATACCGACAATCTTCTCTGCACAATGATACTACCTCCATTCCACAATATAACTCAATTAGGACATGTAGCGAAAATTAGGTAAGCAAAATGTAAGCTACTTTGTTAGTCAAAATAGAATTAGTAGTATACAAGTCCTATTTGAGAGAGTAACATAGATATGTTGACTAACAAAGTAACTTGTTTTTTTGTTTCCTTAATTTCCGCTACATGTCCTAAGGCACTTATATTATGAAATGGAGGTAGTATCTTTATTTTAACCGTACCTGTCAATTGAACTCTCCGAACATCTCTATCTGAACAATCTCTATCATTTTCCCACAAATTTTCAAGAAACAGAAGCAAAATTCAATAATACCATAGAAACATAGACAGAATTTATCATGATTATAACTTTAGTAAGAAAATGGAAACTATTATTACCTCATGGGAAGGCGCAGATGGGTGATGGTAAAGAGGAGGATGCTCAACTTCTTCATTTTCTTCACAGAGTGGGTCTACTAGATTTGAATTTGCCATCAATCACTAAGCACAAGCTCCTCCTGCTGGTCCAATTTACCGCCAAATTTGAATTTTTTTATACTTGGGAAAAACCTAGGTTTTAACTGATTTCTGTTTCTGTTTTGGGAGGTTTTTGAACTATTCTTCTTCATCGAACAAACAACAATGGAGAAAATACTGCGATATTATATAGTCATTGACAATTGTACCCCTGATTTATTACCAATGATATTATTTGAATTAGAATTTTGCTTTGAGATTTTTATTTTTATTTTTATGAAAACGTAAAAGGTGATTTGCATATTGGAGAGTGTGAAAATTTCAAAGTAAAAAACTTTTAGGGTTAGAAAAAATAAATATAACTGAATCAACTTGAAAAAAAAAAAAAAAAAATATAAGACTAAATAGTAAGAAAATAGAAGTTTTAAGTTTTTGATGTTTTTGCTTCAAATATTCAGTTGATTTTAGTTGTAAATTAGTTAAGAAAGAGATTAATTTACAACTCATCGACTTATATGAAATGGATATAGTGACATTTAATGACCAAACAATTATTTGATAATTCGGTGTATTTTATCTATAGAGTATCTTGTCGAGAACAGGACCTCCATCTCAGAAGGGAAATCCCACGGGCTCTGATTCCGACGGAAGCCATTCATCATCCTTTCTGTCATGGATCTTATGCATTTCAAACTTAAAATACTGGTCACACTTCTAGGATGCTTTAGATTCATCAGAGTCACTCTAAAAAAAAGCATATTGAAAGCAATGAGGATCCACTCTAAAAACGAAATGTTAGAAAATTTTCAGAGTCAATTAATCAAAACAAAAGAATGTTGGTTACCTTTTCACCAATATTGAGACCGTAGAGTACGGCCTTAACATAATATCAGATCAATACATTAATTAACAAAAGGCCCATTGTTACAAAAAATATTTTGGGTCCTCATGCTATTCTATTCAATAATTTTTAAAAAAAAAAAAACTTCTCAGCTCCAGTCACGTCAAGCAGCTTATGCAGTGCAGTCAATACGGTTGCAATGATCCCAAAGCTAAGAGTTGTTTTCGGAGGTACTTCTTAAATCAAAACAAACAGGTTGTATCAGCTGCAAGGCAAAAAAATTTGAGTTCAACATTTAAATGTTCCTCCCTCCATTTCTAAATATAAGACTCTTTAGACAATTTTAAAAAATTAAGGAACTTGTCATTTTCACCGAAAGTTTTCAATATTACCCCATTTCTCTCACTTCTATAGCATAAGAAAAGAAAGAAAAAAATAGGGAGGGCAGAAGCAGCAAATAAAAGAAATATCGAGGGTATAAATGAAATAAATTGTTGACAACTAATAAAAAAGCCTTGAACGACAATTAATTTGGACACCTATAAATCTCCTAAACGACAATTAAATAAGAATGGAGGGAGTACTAATCAATTAATTACAGCACGCGAGAATGGCTAGGCTACATCGAAGACAAATAAACAGTCCAGAAGAGAAATATGACCACTTCTACCCAAAAAAAAGAACCCCCCCCCCCCCCCCCTTCAAATGTTCCACAGAAATAAGTAACATGTACACATTACACATATACACGGACAACCGGAGAGGATATAATAGGGAAAAGTTCGAGATAGGAGCAAACTAGAGTATTTCTTGAGAAGACTATTGAGCCATCATTTATAAATTGAACAGCAACACTGAGTATAATCAAGAAGACAACTGCTGGACAACTAATCACAGCAATCAACAAGAAATTTCCAATTTCAGAGTTTCAAATCCTCCACCCCCTGACCCCCCTCCTTTTCTTTTTTCTTCCTCTCTAACAAGAAACTAAAGGAAAGAGCCATCTCTCAAATAGGAAACAGAACCATATTCTACAGAGAGCACCGAATAAATAGTCTAACAAAACTTCATAATGGGAGATAATGTTCAGAGAACTTGTGATAAAGCCTGACCTGACTGAAACAATTATGACTGTGTTGGTTGGTTTGCAACCAATTGATTATCTTTCACTTGCTTGGCAGTACCTTCAATATTCATATTCCCTACTCTAACTTCCATAGCCTCCCTCTCATCCTTCTCTCTCTTCTTCTCTGCAGCACCATTTTCTGCTGCTTGGCTTAGAGGACTCTCAGTAGATGGCATGAACCGCCGAGGGATTGCATTTATCCATGGATGACTAAGGCATTGTGCTGCTGTAGGTCTTTTCTCAGGTACAAAATCAAGTATAGGGATTATGAAATCTGCCATATCACTTGCATCTTGCTCACTGAACTCGTATTTTTCCATTAAAACCTTACTGAGGGGCCAGAACCGCAATCGACGGATGTGCCTTAAATCTCCATGCCTGTTAAAGAATTCCCGTGAATATCGGCCGCCTAAAGCAATCTGCATGACACATCCATGGAACATAGGTTAGTGTAACCAACACGTTTGCACCCAGAAATGCAAATTTTCAACTCAGACTACATTAACAAGCTGTTATGTAATATACATTGCAAAAACTTTACTCCAGTTGCTTCTTAGTGTTGCATGTCAAATCCTCACCTTACGTGGCATCGTACCAAGAAGTTCCATCATCAGGGCCAAGTGATCCTGCAGGGAAAAGGAGATAAGACATAAATAGCAAAAACAACGGGTTTAATGAATCTAGTTAAATATTTGTTCTTATATGTTTTGTACATATTATACTATGAAATAATCACTAAGATCATCATGATAGTTAACCAGAAAGCTGTACCTGGCTAGCTGAAGCAATTAATTGTAAAACCAAGCCAGAAAAAAACATGAATAGAGTACCAAGAAGACAAATATTATCTACATAATCCAGCAAAGTCAGGAGTCCAGGTTTCTTAAGCATTTGAGCCTAGAAAAATTCTAATCAGAGATGTTTCGGATTCAGAAGTAAGATAGAAACAGCAAGCATAAGCATAAAGCAGGGCAGCACTTGCTATAGCTGATCTAGGAGAAATAAAGACTTAATAGCATAGATAATATTCTGAAACCACTAACTGTAATAAAACCAAAAGAAAGCCTTGATCATGAATATCTAGAAACCTTAAGATGCTAAAATTATTTTGGCTCTTGCCTTAAGTCGAGGCTGTATCCTGTAGCCACCAATGCATTGTATCTAACCATACCGACATATCTGGCTGTATAAACCTTGCTTCAACCAGTAACTGGTTTACTATCTACAACACAAATTGCTTGGTTATCAATCAACTGAGGAACCATATCGTACAGGTCTATGACATGGAGGAAGACAGAGGGATACTATCTTCATTCCCACAGAAAATTGGGGGGGGGGTGGGGGGGTGGGGGCGCAAGAACACTGATCCTTGTGGATGGACAAAGCTGGATAAAAGAATTGTGAGAAAGACCTAAACCCTCACTGGCTGAAGAGACTAAAGCATCCTTTATCAAGTTGTATCTCTTATGGGACCAAATTTCTCTATTTCTCCTCAGAGAATACATCAGTTGTATAGATTCAAAACTCTAACAATTACTTCAAACTAAGAAGACCTTAACCAGGAAACTACCAAATCAAATCAATCAAAGACAATTACTTGCAAAGGTAAAAAGTAATTTAACTAGGAAACCTGAAAAATCAAATAAAATCATAGAAACTTTGCTAAATAAAAAATCACTCAACAATCAAAACAAATTACCTAGCCCTTTTAACAAAACCTAACAATATTAAAAAAAAAATAAAAAAATTAGGACATAGATCATTACTAATATTTTCATCTTCAATTTTTGCAGAACCCCAAAAAACTATTTTTTTTCTTTTTTGGGTATAAAGTTATTTACTAATGTGTTCATCTTCAATTATACTGCAAGGTGTAAATAATTTTATACCCAATTAAAAATTGCAATCCAAGTTAACCTTCTAGGTAAATTCAGAAACACGTACATAGAATAAATGCACACAATTCCGATCAGTAAGATATATGGGTGCATGCATCCATCTAAAAGAAGAAGAAAAAAAGCTTCAAATGCTTGCGATTTTCATACCTCGTCCCTGTCATAGTTATCCCCACTATGAGGGTCAAAAAGAACATCTCCAGTTGCCAGCTCAAAGCATATGCAAGCAAATGACCATAGATCAGAAGAAGTAGAGTACTTTGACCCCAGAATAACTTCTGGACACCTATACTGTCTAGTCTGGATGTCAGTTGTAAATTGTTTATATGTCCAACAAGCATTTCCAAAATCTACCAATTTGCACATTAGATCAGCTTCAGCCAGCAGTTTCTTCCTGATTGAACGACTTCCTCTTTTAGTTCCTTCTTGTTCTTGGCCACCGTCTTTTGTTCCATCGGTGAGCATATATTTATCTTCCACAGCTGATTTGTTTGCTTCTGTCAAGTCAGTGTTGGACTTATCATCATTCCTAGAATCCTCTGGACTAGAAGCTTCATTATCAATCTCAAGTTCCTCGGAAGCTTCCTTCCCAGAATGCTTCTGAGCAGCCCGTTTATCCTCTCTATGTATTTTCTTTTTCTGGTTTTTCGGTCAGGTCACCATTTGAGCTCTTGGCATCTTTGGAAGCCCCAGGGCTCAGACAGAATCTTGCTCTTACTTGAGGGAAGAACAAGAGGAGCACCTGACTTTCTCGGGTCTTTAGAAGGATCAATCGTTGATAGAAGCAATATATTTTCAGGCTTCAAATCTGTATGTATGATAGAAAGCTGGCGGTGCAAGTAATCCAAACCCACTAAAACGTGAAAGCAAATTCCTTTAACCATATTAAGAGGCATCCCTCTGTAACCAGAATATTTGATAAGAGTCAAAAGATTGTCCCCTAGATACTCAAAAACCATGCATACGTGCTGTCCATTAGGCCCTGAATGCTTGAAATGATCCAACAGCTTAACCACACACTTCTTGTCTTCAGGGTCTCCCTCAGCAACCTGTTTCAATATCGTGATTTCATCCATTGCTGCTTCAGTGTAGTGCTGTGCACTCTTTTGAACCTTCAGAGCTACATATCTCTAACCCCCATAAAAGAAAAGGAAGTGTCACCGCTTCATCCATAACATATAACATAAGAGCGTTGAAGTTTAAAACATGAAATAACGATGACAAAAAAAATTAAAAGATTATGCATCATATTGCTTCTCTATATCTCTTATTAAACACATAGACCTGCACTGAAGTTTCCACATAAACTGCAATCTAATATTTGAAAATAACAAGACAAACTAGGTTGTTATACAAATTACTCCCTCCTTCCCACTTTAGATGTCCCAGTTCAAAAAACATACAAATTAAGAAATTTAGCAATTCCACACAATTATAAGGGTAACATACTCAGAATACCCCACATTGAAACTAGATCTTCTTATTTATCAACTGCTTGAAGCTACCAAAATTAAGTTGTGGGACAAGGAAAAAAGTGAGAATTGGGACAACTGAAAATGGGACGGAGGGAGTAGAATTAAAGAGATTTAATAAGCTTCTCCACTTTCAAAAGCTTTTGTTTTCACTTAAAGTGACACAGGATAAGCATAAAGTTCATGAGATTCCACATAAATACATCACAAAATCAAAACAACACTTGTACAACAACAACAATACAACAATAACCTAACTCACTATCCCCAATAATTGGGGTATGGGCCGGGATGTATAGGGACATATCTAACTTTTGGCAATAAATGCATAAAGTTACTGCTGCCAGAATATCACTGAAACACAATAGTACTGAAACACATGAATTGGGGAAAGAAAAAAAGAATTGAAAAAATATACAGATTTGTGAGTATCCCAAGAGAGCCAAACAGTGGAGAAATGTCCCCAACCAAGCTTGCTCTGAACCACATATCTCCCATGCTTAAATGTATCTCCGATTCGAACAGCATGATATCCTCCTCTCCTATATTCCTCAGTCCCTTCATCTTCAGAAGTATAATCGTTTTCACTCGTATCACTCCGATTATCCCCATTCCTATCATTCCTATCCTCCGCTGCCGCCGTCTCCGCCATCAAATTCAAACAAATCGCCTCCTCGATTCAAACAATCGAAGCTCCAAAAGTATTATATTAGCTAGCAACTTGATCCCACGATTGGGATTTATACCGGAACCCTAGTTCATACTTCCAACTTCCTTCTTCCTTCTTCTTTCTAGTCTCTGTGTGTGTTGTGTGTGAGAGATAAAGAGATGAAAATTTTAGGGTTTGTATTATTATAATTATTATAATTGGTTGGTTGATGATTTTTAATTGGAGAAGAAGAGGACTGCGTATTTTCTTTCTTTTACATTACTGCTACTATTACTAGTCTCGTGGCTCCGGTGCATATCGGAAAAAACATGACATGGTGCACCAGTAAAATCTCAATATTGTCCTTATCTTTCTTCGCGAATTATAGTTAATAAAGAGAAGCGTCTTACGACTTGAAATAAACATTATTTCAAATGAATAACGAGAATGTATTATTTAACGGTGAGAATTGTGTCTCTAAAGATGTAACAATCATTTATAATTCACTATTTGACAACTTCTTCCGATTTTATATAGGCGCTACGAATTATAAATAGTTTGAATAGATGTGATGACATGTATGAAAACGGACAATTTTTTGCCTCATTTAACGTAGCAACAAGTAAAAATTAACTTAATTGTACTAAATCGCGATAAGGCGGTCCGTAGATGCAAACGGTGTTAATTTATCTTAGTTAGTAAATAAATTTAAAACTTATATTCAAATCAATATGTGCAATACACGTAGATCAAAATTATCGAATTCACATGAAAGAGAATTGATTTTTTATCTTATGTAATATGTAAATTGATTTTTTATCTTATGTATATTACAACTTTAACTAAAACATTATTTTAAATGAATAAAGAAAATGTATTCATTTTACGGTGGGGGAATCGTGTCCCTAAACATATCCCAATCTTTCAGAATATACCATTTATTTGACAACCTCTTTGGATTTCATATAGACGTAACGATTTACAAATAGTAACCAATAAGTAATCGATTAATGGGCTTTATCCAAACCAAGCTCATATATATAAAAGTAAAATTATTAATGGGTTTTAGCCCAGACCTCTGTTCCTATCCGACTTCTCATTCTCCACAATATGGAATGGACCATAAGAGAAGCTTTATTAAAGGTATTTAGTAACTTATAAAGTGTACACAAATATTTATGTAACCAATAAAAAATAGACAAATAATTTATTACTAGGGTCAATAAAATACATTAATAGATCAATACAATAATTGATAAAGGCCGAAAAAAGAACTATAATATGTCGTATTTTTGCAAAAAATAAATAAATTATTACGTAGGCCGAATGTATAAATATCGATACTAGAAAAAGTTAAAACGTTTCGTGTTAGAAAGTCCATTGACGATTATGCAACGGACCGCAGCCTTATATAGATTGCCCAACTTTAGGCTCCCATTCACAAACTAGTACTTCCCTTTCACCAATACAAGTTGACTAAGTTGGTAAAGAGTTGACACGTCCTTATAAAAGTCAATTGTTCAATTCCCGATACTGATGTGAGGGCTGTGTTGGTGGGTGGTATGTAAGTACCCTTATAAGCGACCTATGATCCCTTAGGACCTGCCCTATCCCGTGGTGGTGACCGGAGCCGAACTCACCCGAACTTTTTTTTACCAAAAAAAAGTACTCCCCTTTCAAAATATTGTTAAAAAGTTTTTACTTTTTTGTTTGAATTTACTTTTCAATCTCATATTTGTAACTTTAGTTACTATTTCTTACTTGAATATTAAATTTATCAAATGAGGTTACTTAAGCCATATATACTGCCCTTTCACAAGTTCCAACAAATTTTTAATGAATATGTATTTCCTTTAGTTGGTAAAAGTAAAATATTTCTTATCATATCGAAATGTCTCGATTTTATTACTCATTGTGTTACATATCTACCCTCTCTTCTTTTTCCTTTTCCAAAAAAACAATGTGGGCTTTCCGTTTAGATGGACAAGTATTTGAGGGAATATCAAAAAGCGATGCAAGTAATGAGCATGAGTTGTTTATGTACCTTTTTAGCCTCTCTTTAGGGGAAAAAAAATGTATTTCGGCCTACCACTACTTCATACAAGTAGAAATGTTTCAAGAGAGAATGATTGTTCGAATTTGATAGGAAAATGATATATACAATGTTTGTATCTAGGAAGGGCTGAACATTTCGAGTACGAAGTTTACAGGACTATATATTTGCAAGGTGGATCGAGCATTTGAATTTGGTAATTCCCATACCGTATAAAAATATAGACTTTGATTTGACTTTACCTATCTAAAAGAGGAGAGAAAAAATAAATATGCACACTAACTAATCAATTTACGTAAAAAATAAAATGATTAATTGGTGGAGAATTTTTTTTCTTTTTCAATGGCAAGACATGGGTCAAAGAAAGCTGCAAAAATGGAATGAGAAGGTCATTTTCCATAATAGAGAGAACCAAAAAAAAAAAAAAATGAAAAGATTTATGCAATCTCCACGCAGAGATATATTTGTAAAGAATGTGGTTTTTTGTTTTTGTTTGAAGATTTTGGTAGAGTCAACTGCTAGGCCAACAGAAAAAACTAAACCACCCATCTTTAGGCCAAATTTTCAGTGATAAATGTCCAAAATTTGGGAGTTCTCTATTGGGAAGGTTGGCAAAGAACAACTTGTCTTTTATTATTATTATTATTATTATTATTATTATTATTATTATTATCTACTTCTTTCCAAAAAAAAAAAAATAGAAAATAGAAAAAAGAAAAAGAACCTACCTACTCATTTTTTATCTTCATTAATTAATTAAATATATCTTCATATCTGGGCATTTAATATAAGACTTTTCTGGAGTAACTAAGATTAAATGATAAAGAAAATACTGCATGAAGATTGAGTTTGTAGCACACGGGGTTGGACTTAGAATATTGGAGAAATTTAGTTGAAGGTGAGAAAGATAACTTATATAGGGAGTTAATGAACCAGAAACTTGAAGTTAGAAGCGAAGTTAAAACTTTACATGATTTGTTAGGGAGACGAAAATTAGAATTTTGTAATGATATTTCTGAATTGTTTTTAAATTTTATAAGAAAAAAAATATAATGTTTTTAAAATCTTGAGGGGACGGGGATGGCCACTCACTCCCTAAGTTCCATCTATGAATATTGATACAAAACTTTTGTAGAGACGGTTAAACATAATTAATATACATTTTATAATATAAGTCTTTTTAGTTTTTACTTATCTTCTCAAAATATATGTTATTTTTAACTTTTAAGGATATATTTTTAAAATTTTTACTCTTACTATATAGGGAGGAAGGGGAGAGAAATTGGTGGTTGAGAAATTATGAGGATAAATTAAACTTTTTATAAGGTTATAATAGGAAAAATATCCATTGCCCTTCTCTTTTTTAATCTATACTAAAATGCGTGAGGTGACTTAATAATGTGCTTAAAATGTATATTGCTATACTCATTGTATCTTCAATTTGAGTACAAATTTAATATTACTAAAATGTATGAGTACAAATAATTATTTGCATGTATTACAAAAAAAATTATTGTTTAACTCCTTTATGTCAAGGTTCTTTTTATTATCTTCATATAGTAAATGTATTAGAAAAAGTCTCGTAGAATAAATCAACAAAATATAAAATTTGAAGGGAAATAATATAACTCTTAATATGTACACAATTAAATTATTAATTTTGTTATGATTTAGACATTGATAATTTAATCTACCATTTAGTATAAACTAGAAAACGAAAAGAAAAAAATTGACTGAGGAACAACTTAAATTAAAATTAGCAAAATAAAAAAAATAAAAAAAAATTACTACTACATGGCGTTACATATAAATATTCTAAAACAACATGGGAAAATATTATATTTTAAAAGGTAACTTTTCCAATTTTGTAAATAAATTACTACTACATGGAGTATTCTATTGCGTAAGGTCATTTCATTCTTGTCCAAAATTAAACAACAAAGACCAGTTACTCTTCATCTTTCTTGCCCTGGAGACGTTCACCAAACCACCTTATACATATTTAAAAGTTTGCTTGTTTTAATTTAAACTATAAGATGTGATTGGTGCATTTGAATTTCTTTGCACTAGAAAAGGCAAATTGGCTCCACAAGTCCTAAAACAATTTATGTTTGGTGATTTTTGTCCAAAATTTACTTTTTTGGTGGACAAGGTCCAAAAACAATTTATGTTTGGCGGAGTAGGTCCTTCCATCCAAAATTCCGTTAGTCAACCGTTTATTCAAAGGGTATTTTTGAGATTTTACATACCCACCCACACATACCCATGCCCACACCACCCACCCCCTTCTTCATCCCCTTCCCCGTCACACACCCCCCACCTACCCGATCCCTTCCTCTCCCTACCGCCACCGCCCCCGCCCCCTTCCCTCCCCCGTAACCCAGCCCATCACCAGAGGAAGAAGAAGAAGGCCGACCGCCACCGTAACCCACCCCGCACCTCCCCCGTAACCCACCCTCACCTCCCCCGTAACCCACCCCCTCACAAAACCATCCTTCTTCCCCGACCACCTCCGCCATCCCAAACCTCTTTCTCGGCCTTCTTCTTCTTCCTCCGGCGTGAACCGCGACGCCTTTGCAGTTGGCGGTCGGCCTTCTTCTTCTTCGTCTGGTGATGGGCTGGGTTACGGGGGAGAGAAGGGGGCGGTGGCGGTGGGGAGAGGAGGGGATCGGGTAGGGTGGGGGGTGTGTGACGGGGAAGGGGATGAAGAAGGGCGGTGGTGGTGAGGAGAGGGGGTCGAGTAGGGTGGGGGTGGGGGTGGGGTGGCGGTGGGTGACGGGGAAGGGGATGAAGAAGGGGGTGGGTGGGGTGGGCATGGGTATGTGTGGGTGGGTATGTAAAATCTCAAAAATACCCTTTGAATAAACGGTTGACTAACGGAATTTTGGATGGAAGGACCTACTCCGCCAAACATAAATTGTTTTTGGACCTTGTCCACCAAAAAAGTAGATTTTGGACAAAAATCACCAAACATAAATTGTTTTAGGACCTGTGGAGCCAATTTGCCCACTAGAAAATAATTTAGACTTATTTTTAATGCACTAGAATTTTTATAATTTAGTAGTCACCGCCAACTATGGAAAAATTCAATCCTAAAACGGGCTTCACAATCCTTGACATTAATTGAGTGAGATTTACTTGCAGATATGAAATTTGCTAAATTCATATGAGGGAGTTGTGTAACTAATCCCACAAAGAGTCAAAGACGTCATTAGAATTGAGTGACCCAACTACGTTGTTGTTCCATTAATGCATGTATTAGTATTGGATTATTTGCCCCCACTCGCTCATGTTTTATTCTCGTCTCCTATAGAATTGTTTTGTATTGATTTCATATGGCTCCCTTTCGCCCGGATTTGAATGTCTCCTTTGTCTTGTTGAATGTCTGAAATCGAATGTTTTTTTTATATTTACTTAAATTTTTAATTCAAATGTTCAGTTTTATGCAAGTCAAAGAAAACTCATAAATTTTACCCCAAATCAAAATATAACATTCAAATTAGACGTAGGAATTATTTTTTTAGGAAAAAAGATATTCTTTTGGGTAAGATTGAGATCCATCTAATATTCGTATCCATTTTATAATCCACGATTAATTCAGTCCCCTCCTACAATTGTACCCTTTCGAAAAACAGATAATAATATGTAAAGTAATACAAAAAACTCTTGGAAGTCCCATTGACTTAGTACTCCCTTAGATGGAGGAAATGTGCAGACAACCTTCTACTTCCATTAATTTTGTGAATATTCTCTGAGGATACAGCTAGTGTTTACACATTATAGATTATATATATATAGTTTGCCTCTTATCAAAACATTAATCTATCAAAAAGTTGTTACAATAGGTAATTAAGAGGCTGCTATATCAACAACAAATAAGTAAAACCCAAAGACAAAAAAAAACAAAAATTTGTACTTGGCTTTAGTCCAGGCTAGGAATCTTCTATCTCCGTTCTGTATTTGCTTCTTTGTTCTCACTAATAAGAAATTGACTCGTGTTAATTATTTAATTAAAAATTTTATAACCTAAAAGAAATAGTGGAATCAACACGTGACAAATATCTATTCGTGGGACATGGAACGAGACACAGAATGGGGACAGATGATTTTTTGCCTTTAGTCCAATGCATAACAAATATGCTTGAATGAAGCCAAGTGATCATCAAAAAGTGAAATATAAGCATCTATACTTCCATCTCCTATAAAGGATGGTAGAAGCAAAATGGTTCCTTCGGTAGGGTAATATGATGGCATGAAAACATAAGGACACCCTCCCCCAAAATCTAGGTCATAAAATGGAAACCTTAACCAGCTGCTAACTTCAAGATTAGGGCATTCCACTGATTTGTTCATGTCAGCTGTGGAAATTAGATCATCCTCTTTTATAACCTCGGAATTCGCAAAATCGATGAATGATCTGAAATAATTATCGTTTACCTTTGTCACGGTGTCATGAATGAGCTTAGCTGAATATGACATTGGCTCTCTTAATAAGTCCTTAACTTTTGAAGTTGGAAATGCCCAAAGGACTAAGTTACCAAAGTATTCATTTGGTATTCTTGGATACATTCTCATACGACCATTGACTGAGATTTTTAGGTGAGTTGTTTGATAAGCACTAAGTCCTCGAGCTTTAGTAATTGTTTTCCACAAATGTGCAACTAAGCTCTCAAATGTGCTATAAGGCTTGTTATTTCCATTCATTGAAGAGGCTTTAGATTTCAACTGGGCAAGAAATCCAAGTGAAAAATGGAATTGTTCGACCACTATGCCCTCGACATCATCAGGGAAAGGGGCATCAGTGTTTATCTTTTCGAGTTTCTGACTGCTGGTGAACTCGACCCCTTTGTGCTCGAATTCAATCCTGGTGGGATCTCTGGGATTGAATATCGAGCGATCATGCAGAGGGAGAGGGCTAATTTCGATCCCTCGACATGCTTGGCCCCATGCAACCAAGAAATTGCTGGTGGCATGTCCATCAGCTACAAGGTGGTGAGCAGTAAACCCTACAACCATTGAACCACAAGTGAACCGGGTGACTTGAACTTGAACCAACTCCTCAATTCCTTCCATGCTGGGATGAAGGCTTAACAAAAATGCTGATGGTCTTAGAGGCATCACTTGATCCAGTTTGACATCAATTGATGCCTCCACAAACCTCACACCTCCATCATTCAGAAGAATGACCGGTTCACCCCGGTCATCTTGGCTAAGTCGACCGCTCCATTCCCGGTAGATGGATAAAGCCTTCCTTAGCCCTATCTCTAGGGTTGCATTAGGTTGGGTTGGTGGGCGATATGCATAAATAATGGCAATATGGGCATCATAAGTGACCTTATCAAAGACACTTAAGGGAATATAATCTGTTGTTGAAGGGGTTGGAATGCCTTCATATAAGGGTTTGATGATTCTTGAACTTTCTCTTTTGACCTTCATTTTTTTTTGGGGGGCTTAGAATACAAGCTATAGTAGTAGGGAAATAAATGGCAAAAGGCAAGTTTGATATGTGTTTCATGAAACGTGTGGGGATCGATTTATATAGAGCGCAATAGCCAATTCCAACGACATTTGTCTCGTATAGAAGACAATGGTTGTTTTGTTATGGTCTAAAATTCAACAGGTATTTGTGTTTGTTTTACAATACACG
Organism: Vinca minor; assembly: GCA_026122235.1. Classification (NCBI taxonomy): domain Eukaryota; kingdom Viridiplantae; phylum Streptophyta; class Magnoliopsida; order Gentianales; family Apocynaceae; genus Vinca; species Vinca minor. The sequence goes on along the minus strand of JAOCZM010000040.1, from coordinate 7,680,296 downwards.
ATAAATTCGATTTGTTTATATTTTTTAACCATTTTTCCCAAAAAAGGGAAAACAAGTACCAAATCAATCAAGAATATATGTACCAAGATCGAAAATGTTACGTTGGATGTAAAATATTATATGGAGCATCTCATAAATATGTTTTTTGGCAAAAAATCCTCTATCCCCGTTCTTATCCCTATTCCTGTTCCCAACCAATCACAATTCACCCTGTGTATATATAATTAGAAAAAATATTTATATGGTAAATTCTGATTGGTTGGGGACAGAGATGGAGAAAGGAATTGGGACAGAAAATTTTCACCCTGTTTTTTACCATATACCAAGATAGAAAGTGTCATGCCAACTATTCAATTTTTACAATATTGCATAAAATACATTAAACTCCTTACACTTAAGTCCACGATTGTTGGTAAAATAAAGAAAAAAAATATAATTATTATTATTATTTTGGTTTGGTTTGGTGAATATACAGAAAAACATTTTCGCCAAGTTATGATGGCTCTCCGAAGTCATTACATGAATCTACATCCCTGTCACAGCTGTGCCTGTCAGTTCACGGGAACTTTTCCATTAATAAATATTTTGACTTCTTGGGTCGCATATATACTAGAAAATTGTTTCAATGTCCAATAACAGGGCATTATTAGATGAAGATGATAAAAAATCAAGAAAAATAATGTTACAATTATGATAATTAATTAAATTAGTCATCCTTAGGTTTGACGGCTGATCCGTGATAAGGGAGAGATAATGATAATTATAATTTGCAGATTTGATTAGCTAGGACAGTTCATAACTGTGAGTATGATATATATTGGATTTTTTATAATGGAAATAGATTAAAATTTAATCCTAATTGGATTAATTAAGAATGCCTGTCTCAGTTGAAGCCTTTTGCCACAACAATTGTTGTCCTAACCATTCCAATAGTAAAAATTAATGTAATCTTGGGCTTCTACCACAAGTAACAGTGATTGTTCCTCTCGTCACGAGTATTCTTCGAAAAAATAAATAATTAATCACAAAATGTGCTTCATTTCACGGGTAAGCGGAATCCCAACCTCATGCTTAAAAGAAGAAAAGCGATTTTCATTATACTCATATCTTAAAAAGCTCCCCCTCCACAGTAGTTGTAGCCACCGGGAAAATCAAAGATAACTTTATAAATATTATAAACCAAAGGATACATATATAATTTCACATGTGCAATGTAAGTATCTAAATCAATATTAAGGTAATTAAATGCCATGTAACAAATTCACAAAGATAAAATTCTTTACAAATCATAAGATTAGAGAGAATATTATCTCAGTAAAAGTTCAATAGGCAACAAATAATTTAAGGTTGCCTTGTCTCTCTAGTGTAATTTAATATCCAAACATAAACTATTATTAGTTCCTTCTTCAAACTATTATTGGTTTTCGTAACGTATCTGCAACTTAATTAAATTTAACTATTTTTTTTAATATCATTAAAATCAATAGTAAACTTTTGTGAAATAAAAGGTATAGGGTGCAATAGAAAAAAATGAAGAGAATTGCGTGAGTGGATTGAATTGCAATCCAAATACACTAACCTTCCAAAATAAATTTGTTTTGTTGTGATTTTTTTTTCTTTTTGAGAGGAATACCACATGTTAACAGTGGTGGATTCAGAATTTAAATTTACGGGGGGCCGAACTAAAATTTATTTACAGTGTATGACAATATATTTGAAGTACAAAGCAATATTTGAATTTAAAATGATACATATCTTGAAAAAAATGTAGAAAGTAAGGAAGAAAAATAACAAAAATAAAAATGGAAAAAACAACTAATATATAGAGATTGGTGTTACAGTTCATACTTCAATATAGAATGAAAGTTATAAAAAATTATTATTTGTTTAATTAAAAGTATATTTTAGAGAAATTTTTATTTATTTGAAATCCTATTGTATTTGAATATATTAAGTAATCAAATGACATATTTTTACTTTAAAACTACAAATTTCTTTCTATTTTTGCGGTCTAAATTACACTATTAAAGCACTAAAAAAACTGGTCACAAATTACATTATTACAACACCAAAGATCCTGCCCAAATTACAATATTACAGAACAACGAGAATTCCACGAATAAAATAGACGGAGAGAGTATTATTATGAAATTTCAAAATTTAAGAAAAGACCAAAATATTTTATTTTATAAAAACTTATTTATATAAAAAAAAAAATCTACTATTAATATGCAATTTTCAAAAAAAATTGGTGGGCCGTGGCCCCCTCCTGCCTCCAAAAAGCTCCACCATTGCATGTGAATAATCGATGCTTGCTAGATATGCAAATTGAACTTTGGTTGACGGATGAACAAAATTTACGAGAAGAGTTGCTTTACTAAGAGATGAAAATTATGTCCGCCCACGTAAAAGGAAGAAAATTATACATATGTTAAGGCAGTGACGGATTCAGAAAAAAATTCACTGTGGTCATTTGATGTACACAACAATTGACTGCGGTCATTTATATATTTATTATCTAAATGGAGTAAAATATATCATATATAATTAAAACAATCACTGAGGTCATTTGATATACACAATAATTCACTGGGGTCATTCATACATTTATTATCTAAATGAAGTAAAATATATCATATATAATTAAAGAATTTTTTTTTTTTTGAGTGTCCCTTCTTTGGATCCGTCACTGTGTTAAAGAGAGAATACTTATTATATAAAATTTAACACATATCTCAAAACATACAATATATATTTTAAAAAATTATTTTATATATATTAAATTTAAAAAATTAAACATAGTAGTCGTGGAGTTGCTAAAAGATTTAACAAATATGCAGAGTCGTAAAAGAACAGAAGACAAAGACGTGCGAGGCGACAAATAGGAAGTCAAAGCTTCACCTAATTTTATTCAGTAACCAGAAAAAAAAACGACTCAGTGAGTGCGTTTATCTCCCCCTTAGTTGACTTTTGGTACTCTCTCCTTTCGCTCCAATGTGTCACACTACTTTCCACGTACATCTAAAAATGTATTATTTCGAATTAAGAGCGTTAAGTTAACTACACTACTTTTTATTGATCTTTAATTTTAATTACGAGACTTAATATTTTTACGAACAGTTGGCATTATTTGTGTTCAACTTTCATTTTAATCTCCGACATAAATTTTCTACCGTACGTAGAAAAACGATCATAATAGATTATCTTTTACAAATAATTTACCTTTTTCAATCTCAAATACCAAAAAAATCTCAAGTAAAAAACTAATCTAAAAGCGTAATTCAGCTTAAATTAATAAAGAGAGACCGTGAGTATTTTTCTAATTATAACTTTACATAAATTTTCTTCTGAATTCTTTTAAAGAATTGAATTTGTCCTCTTTAAATCTCAATTACCATAATATTTTGGAAAGATATTTAATAATAAAAGATCGATATTATGAAAAAAATGAGTGGCTTCTTTTCTCCTTGCTTTTCACAAATGAATACACTAGTTTTTCATTCTCGCAATTATTTATTAAAAATAAAAATCAGTACAAATGCACCCTAAAAATAGAATGAGATTTGAATTCCAACTTGTTGCATCTATATATCATGCCCCTGAATTCTGTATATTTTTCAATTGAGTATCTATTATTCTTTAGAATCTTGAAAGCCTCGTTAAAGTAACTTGACTCAAGGCATTTACACTGATAAAGGGGTTAAGTAGTCTATGAGATCTTGTCTAAATAGTAAGAGCCAGAAGTTCGACTATATATATAGTGTAATAAAGTAACAATTGTCACAAATTTATATATAAAAATAAAAAAATAATAAAAAATTGGTGATTGATTTTTTGAATGATTCAAGAGTTTGTTGTTACAAATTCTTTTTTATTTCACTTTCATAAAACAGCCCATAAGTTGTCTCTTGGTTCTTATTTTCTTCATTCTTTTAATTTCCATATTTCTATTACAAGTTGCAGCAAAGTGGGGGCAAATATTTCACCCCAAATGATTTTGTAATTGGTGAACTCAAGATGTTAATAGTAGAAGTTTTTAGTTTAAGACAAGTACTTGTAGGAAAAAAATTATGTAAAGACGAGCCAAAAACTCTACTAAAACAAACAAAAATACTTAGTGTTAATTCTTAACATAATTAGGATCTTTGACTTGATCATTAACGTTGTTTCTTCTTTATTTTTCACTACCGACTCTTTTTTATTAAGTTAACGGTATGATTTTAAATTTTTTGAACTACGAGTCATGCACTTACGATCAGACTACTATTATTCGAGTAGTAAATTTGCTCAACTTTATTTTCCTTTTTTCGAATAATAAGTTTCTAACTAATCATGTTTTTTTCTTCTTCATATAATTCAAATATACGAGTATAATTTCAGATTAATATATAAGATTGAAGATCTTTTTTTTTTTTGCTAAGTGATTGAAGATCTTTCGAACACGCTATTAAGATCATACCGATAGAGGGAATGAGGTCATCAGTGGCATCATTCATTTTGTTAGATTTTATTTTTTTTTCCCCAATTTTATTAGAGTCTAAGTTTGACTTGTATGAAGAAAAAAAATGGACTGGAGTGAAAAAATGTGAAAGAAATAACATCTTATATTGAGTTTCAATCCAAATGCCATGTTAAAGATTCCATATAGACTTATTTGTGTGCATATTTGTAATATATAAAGTTTGGGCAATTCTCTCCCTCTTGAGGTACCTTTTGAGGGATTGAATTATGCCAAGTATATTTTTAACATGGTATCAGAGCCACTAGTTCGATATTGAGTCCCTATTATTGTTCACGGTTCAGATGTCCAGCCCTGGTTGTGAAGGGGTGTGTTAAAGATCCCACATCGACTTATTTGTGTGCATATTTGCAATATATAAGACTTGGGCAATCCACCCCTCTTGATGTACCTTTTAAGGGATTGAATTAGATCCAAATTCATTTTTAACATGCCATGCCATTGGAGATTGTCTTGGAGACACCTAATCAGTATACATATCAGAGATTCTTTTCAACCAATAATGTGGACAGCTGAATTGATTAATATTGACAAAATTTATTTTGAATTAATATTTGAAGATTTTAATGATGAAGAGTTGAAATTATTTGGACGCTTCGAGTAGACAAATGAACTATGATCTTTCAATTATAAATTCTTTCAACTTTTTTTTTTTCACCAGTAAAATTAATAGTGATTCCCCACTTCCCCTTCAATATTTCTCAAGTCCTCACCTACCGGTTGAAAGTGAAGCGAATTACGACTTGATATTCGTTATCAAATTCTTTCATCTCATTAAGGGGTGACACAAGGGGTCACTATTATTAGGGCTTATCATCACAAGTTTCATAAGAGATTATTAGAAACTTCCGTTTCAACCAATTATGTAAATAATTGTAAAATGGAATATGAAGAATGTGAACATGTTCAATCTAGTCAAAAAGTTTAGTTCTACCAACCAATATGGATTCTACTCTTTAATTTTGGATAAACATGTCCTTAAGATGGAAAGAAAAGAACAAATTTGATTATGGAAGCAAAGTTCTTTTTCTCCCTGGCAATTCACATAGAGGGCTAACAATATTCTATTCTCTTTCGGTGTTTCATTTCTTATTTTCACTAATAAAAAATTGACATGTGTCAATTTTAGTTAAAAAATTGTTACATAAAAAAAATAGTGTAAATCGTAGGGAAAAAAAAATAAACACATTACAAATATCTATTCGTGTGATATGGAACAAAACACAAAATGAAAACATAAGGATTTTTGCCCACATAGAGGGGATCAGATCTCTTTGGACCATAATCTTTCTCCTAAACATATTTTTCTATGTAGAAATGAGAATAGTTTGCTAACCGATCGTAACTTTTTATGATTAAGTAGCCATGAAAAAAATATTGGCCTTGGACAGTTGGACTTAGGGATGACAATTTGACCCGTGACTCGTTGATCCGTTCTGTCTCAACGTCTTTTGGGGCAGATCCGCCCCGCCCCGTGGAGAGAATGGGGACAAATTAGACCCGCCTCGAGAACAGGACAGATCGAAAATAGATTTCGCGTGAGACCCACCCCGCCCCATTCATATTATATTATTATTATATTATATTATATTATTATACCTAATCATGTTTAATTTTCTCTTTAATATACTAATTGTACTTGTTTGAGAATTTTTTGCGATAAAATGTATTAATTGTACTTGTTGGAGCCTCTGTCCCTATGCAAATATTAATGATTTTTTAAAATAAAAAGTAGGGTGGGCGGGGCGAGATTTCCTAATTTGCGGCGGGTCACGACTCACGGGGCAGGGCGAGGCGATATATCACCTGTGCGGGGGAAATTGGGTATTGAGATATCCGCCCGATCTGCCCCATTGTCATTCCTAATTGAACTTACTCACCGACATGGATTAAAATATGATCAATGATTTTATTCATCAGAAGTATATAAAAAATAAAGGATTTGACATTTACAACAACTTTGGTATTACTTAAACAAGCTATAGAAATAATTGACGACTTCCACCCTCTTTAGTTGCAAATGAGGTGCTGAGTTATTAACTTAATGAGCAGTTAGACATGGCAAAAAATCCTCCGTCCCCGTTCCTGTCCTCATCCCTTTTCCCAGCCAATCACAATTCAACATGTGTATATATAATTGGAAAAAATATTTATATAGTAAATTCGATTGGTTGGGGACAGGGATGGGGACAGGAATGGGGACAAAGGATTTTCACCCGTTAGACATATCTCTCTCTGTCTCACACACACACACACACACATATATATATATATATATATATATATATATATATATATATAAAGGGTGTACTTGAATATAGTCTGCTCTGAATTTAATACTCAAAATTCTCTTTTTATTGAATTTGGAAACAAAAGATCAAGTACTAAATCATTAAAATTTTAATTTAAATTTAAGATTAGTCTGAGATTGAGAATAGAAATCTCATATTGATATACAATTCAATCAGACCCATATTATAAGCTTTATACGTAACTGAAACTTAATTTATTGCAAGAGTCAATCATAATTTAGTGTTCATGATATTATTTTCTGTATGCAGATAATGTAATATAAGATACCCATTTTTCTGTTTGTTGTTGCTGTTGTCATTGATCTTTAAAAGATTTGGAACACCTATAAAAATATCGCCCTGCAACCACTCTAGAATATATATTTTGTGTCTATTTTTTTTTATGTGGAAGAGGTCTAACTCTAGCTATAGTTTTCTAGATTCATAATCACGGGCGGATTTACGTAATGTGTGGACATGCGACTGGTGTCATATTTTGTGTCCACTAACTTTAAGTGTGACTTAAAAGTGGAACAACCCTCCCCCTTTTCTCTCTCTTCTCTCTCTTCCCCTTTTGGTCCCTTTTGTCTAGTTAATATTACTTCTATTTTTTCAGCTCACGAATCATATGTAAACTTTTTTTCGAGTTTTTTTTCTTCAAGATTCAAGACGCAGTGGTTAGATGAATCTCGGATCTTCGCAGATCTAGATTTTTTTTCTATTTTTCTAGGAGGATGTGTTCAACCCTGGACTTGATCTCGCCCTTTATCATCTTTTTTTTTATATCTTTCCGAGACAATTTATGGGACGGTTGATACGCCTCAGTGATCCCTATAAATTGTCGACCCTAGCGAAGATGTTGAAAGTGATATTCTCCCTGTCCCTCGTGCTTTGAGGGATTGCAATGAAGATGCTTTGAAGAAGAAGATTATGTATTTGCTTTAGTTTGCTAATTTTATTAGTTGTTTTTCCTAACCATCCAAGTTTTTCTGTGCATGCTTTTGTCTGTTATCGTGATTTTTTAAATCATTGTATAACTCACTATTTCTGTATTTGCAGATTTTCCTTTGATTGTAATGGCCTCGGCTATTTGTGATTAATGGAAATATAATTTATTTAGCAAAAAAAAAAAAACTTTAAGTGTGACTCATAGCCTTGAGGGATCACAAAGTCTTATTTTGCAACTATTTTATCATAAATACTTAGTCTCATACGATATATTATTCAGATTCTTCAAATTTATCTCATGTGAGATAAAGATATCACACCCTTAAAAACCTTCAAATTTATTGTCCATAATAGAGTATTCTCTCCATTCCTCAATATAGGTCGTGTAGAACACTTTGAAAAAATTAAGGAATTCAAACAAACAATAATCTTTCTACCACAATTCCAATAATACTCCTTCCTTCCTCCTTCTCTTTCATTTTTCCAATAAAAGATATGTTGAGTGTACAATTGGAATAAATTATTGACACCTAATAAAAAATATGTAAATGATGATTAATTTGAATACATATATATCTAATAAACGACAATTAAATAGGAACGAAGGGAGTATCATTTAATTCTCACAATCAAGAGTCTTGTGAATAATAGAGACAGTAGAATTTAATAGGGACGAACAAACCACAAAGATTTAGAGGTCATTGCCATCACATACAATAAAATTTTCATATTACCACTCATTTATGTTGTGAAATGAAAGTGTGTGAATTTCATCATTCAAATTATGGAAATGTCAACTTCGTCCCTAGAAATAGGTCGCAGTGTCAAGTTTATCCCTGAAATTTTAAAAATGTCAACATTCGTACCAAGTGACGTTGCGATATGTAGAAGTTTTTGTATACATATTTTCGCATTTTGAATCTAGTTTCATTATAATCAATTATGGATTTCGTTTACGGGATTTTTAATTTTCACTTAGTCTTTGTTAGCATAGAGTTAGTTAACAACATAAGGACTTTTTTGGAACAAAAGGGCCATTTCTAGGGGCAAGGTTAACATTTCTGAATTTTCAGGGATGAACTTGACATTGCGAGCCATTTCTAGGGACGAGGTTGACATTTCTATAATTTTAGGGACGAACTTGAAACTGCAAGCCATTTATAGAGATCAAAATGAAATTCACCCAATGAAAGAAGTAGGTATGTTATAAATATTTTCAGCTCTAGATATATTTTCTCTCGGTAAGGTTTGAATCAGTAACGAATTTAGAAATTTGACGTTGGGGGCGAAAACTGCAACACTATGCCGAATTACAATGGAAAAAAAATGTTGGGGGCGAATTTGATAAAATATTTCGAACTACATATAAAATTTACTATATCTATTAGTATTTTTAGAAATCTCGGAGGCGACTGCTAGGGCCGGTCCTGACATTTCGGAGGCCCTGTGTGAAAACTAAAAATGGGGCCTTTCGTATGAGCATTAACATTTTCAACTTGTTACAATTTTTAAAATAAAAGAAATATGACATTATAAAACTACAAAATATACTTTCTTCGAGCATTTGTGGTGGCAAAATCGTCAATAATAGTATCAATATCTATATTTTTTAGCTTCTCTCTTGGATATTTGGACTGAGCTTAACATATAAACAGGTTATACTTAAAAAAATTGGGGCCCCGCGATTGCACCACCCTAGATAAGGCTCGGGCCGGCCCTGGCGACTGCCATCCCACCCCGCCCTGGTTTGAATTCGTCAAAAAAAAAAATCATTTATCATTTGATCTTTCTCTTTTTTCCTTTTGAAAAATACATAATTAAATCTTTGAAAACTGGACTTTTTATAAAAGGACAAGTTTGTATCTGATACAAGAACTCTCAGGTCCAAAACTTCCAAAAGGCTTAGAGATTATTGCTTTGTTTATATTAACATCCAAACCTCAAAAGTGCCAAACCCAAATTTAAGCCCAAAATTATTCTTGATGAGTTTTCTTGGGCCTGGTAAGTTAATCCATCAATTTGTCATAGGATTGGCCCTTAGCATTTTTATTTTATTTTATTTCTTTTTTGTACTCAGAATTTATTTAGTTATGTGCTTCTTCTTTTTTCCTTAATCTTTTTTTAAGCTTTCAGTAAATTTAATTTCACGCCTTTTCTTTTCTGGATTTTATTTTATAAAGCAAATACCACAAAAAATAATTGAATTCCTTTGTTTGGTAAAATTATGGAATTAATGTGAAATTCAATTCTAATTTTAATTTATTTGTTTGAAACACAAAAAAATCACATAATTAAAAATATAATGAAAAAAATACATCTAGTGTGAAAAGTCTAATATTCTCATGATACAAATAGTCAAAATAAAATGACAAAAATACGTTTGTTAAAAGAATTGTCGGTGTAAAATAACCAAAGTATTTTTTATTTATCCCCATACTTTATTAATTTTATGGTTTTTACACTCCATATTTTAAAATAATTGTATTATAAGATATAAAACATAGAAAATTTATATCCGCTTCATCCTCATCACCTATCAAATCAATCCATCATCTATTAAAAACCTACTTTTTTTTTCCTACCTGTTCCACCTTCCGCCATAGCCAAATCCCAAAGGTAAAAAAATAATACCTCCATTCATAAATATAAGACTTTCATTATATGTTGCGAAAAATAAGAAAATAAAAATTAAGATATATTTATAATTAAAATATCAATATTACTCTTTTAAATATTATTTGTATATCACTAATTCTATTTAAGAGAGTAATATTGGTATTTTAATTTTAAAAAAATTAATTTTTACTTCATTAATTTTTGCAACATGTATTCAAAATATGTTTAGCACCATGGTGGTAGCGGCTGAGATATTAGAGATTTTTATTTTATTTTTTTGCTAAGTAAAGTTTAAATATATAAAACATCCAAAACAGGATCCATATTACAAGGAGTGCCTCCTCTATCACACAAGATTGAGGGAGAATAGTAGAAGGAGCTAAATAGCCACAAACATCATTTGCTCTAGCCCAAGAAGCTAGATTATGAGCCTCAGAATTACAAATTCTATTAATAAAATGAACCTTTCAAGACAAACATAATCTAAGCAGTTCCCTTCCCATGTTTATATGCTCCATTCCCAACCATTCATTAGCAGAAGAGTGCCCATTAAGACTTCTAATCACATTTAAACAATCCCCTTCAATAATAACATTATGCAAATTTCGAATTTTCAATTGTTTTAGGACATCAAGTGCACTAGCTGCCTCGGCTTCGAAAGCTGAGCTTGCAAAGCCTCTGCCAATCCATGCTCCCATCACCACTCCGGTATCATTCCTGATAATACACGCACTAATTGCCACACCTGTATTCATTTGAAACGCAGCATCAAAATTTACTTTAAGCCAATTATTTGGTGGGAGTGTCCATACATGATCACAAACAAGAGTTTGTGCTTTCATTTTCCTTCTAATGCAAGAATCCCAATATCTAATAGCAAGCTTGTTGATGCCACTGTGATTCAAATCCCACGGTTTAGTATATTTACCATGAAGCATTTCATTTCTTGTTTTCCAGGTTGCCTCCATAGTCACTGTTGCGAAGTTCAAAAATTCTCCATTTTTCTCTTTCGGTCAATACAATCCATTAGATGGATTAATGATTTCCTTCACCCATCTAACCACATTCCAAGAGTTAAAAGCCTCAATCCTAAATTGCCAATATGATGAATACCATAATGCTTTTGTGAAAGGACAGTTAAGACAGATTTTTTTTTTTTTTGCTAAATAACAGTTAAGAAAGATATGTTCCAACGTTTCCATCTCACCATTACAAATAATACAATTAACATCAGGAATAGGAAAACATGTAACTAAGGTGTTAGAGATTTTTATGTTAGTTAAGGTGTTGACCGACCACATGCATTTTTTTCTATTTCTTCTAGTTAGGGAACCAAAAAAAAAAATGTAAAAATTATTTATCCAATACCGTGTACAAAATCAGTCCGGCTCCTATGCGGAATAGGGATTGTTCCGCACAGTCGTCGGATGGAATTTTGAACGGCTCAAATATGGAGAGAGAAAAGTTGCAGCTGGACTTAAAATATTTATAAAAAAAAAAAAAAATTCTCTCCAGATCTGTACCTTTAAAAAATCTCATCCGACGAATAATTTGTCACGCACATGCAGAACAAAAAATTGTTCCGCATAGGAGCCGGGAGCGTACAAAATGGGTGTCCGGATATTAACAAAATTGTTGATTCATTGTACGTGATGTGAGACTTAGCATTGTACGTGATGTGAGCAGTCCGAATTTGAGTATATACGAAACGCGCTTAAGAATGGTTAGGAATTTTTTATCCCTATTCGATGGATAATTGAGTATGGGACTGAGAGCCATAGGGTAGAGTCTTGGTCAAAGCTCATTGCCCAGATTGGCAGCGTCGCCCTCTCCAAAAAGAAAAAAAAATTTATCGATTCAGCTTTAAAAATACAAAAAAGATTGTTACGATATGGATACGATTAAAAGTAAAAAAATTTATGCCAAATTTGTCAGCATCACTATAAAATGAGGAGAGAGACAATTTTTTACTTTTAACCGTGTCCATACTCGAAACAATCTTTTTGTATTTTATCGAATCGAGAAATTTTCTTTTTTTTCTTTTGAGTGGAAGCGACGTGCGATCAGCAAGTCAGCTGAGCACTACTCTATGGCCTCAGTCCCATCTCGAATTTTCCCTATTCGATATTCCATTTTCTCTTCCACCAATAACAAAATAACATATGTTAAATTTTTAATTAAAAATTATAATTTAAAAGAAATAGTGAAATTTACAGGATAAAAATATACAAGCGGTAAATATCTATTCGTGAAGACACAGAATAGGGATAGACAATTGTTTGCCCCTAAGAATAGGTGTTCTGAGGCTCATGATGGGTGTTATGAGGTTCAGAACAAATGTTCTGTACGGTAAAAATAGAACAAGTGTTATAAGATTCAAAATATATTTGGTTTTAAATAAATTTTAATTGTTAAAATTTTAATTTAACGAGCAAAAAAAATCGCATATGCATAATTATCCGTTTCGTACTGGAGACAGAGACAGCGTCCGTCATGAGTGCTTGGGTTTTGTCGTGTGCTAAGCCGCCTGGAATAGCCTGTTTCTCCAGTTTCCGATGTCACAGTCATTGCTTTTTTCTTGAACTCAGAAGTCCCAGAGTTACATTAAAAAATGCTAAGTAATTTATATCCTTTTAAAAAGAATTTATATTTTGAATCCCGATTATAATATTTATATAGAGTTTTTCTTTTTGATAATAACATTTATATAGAGTTATTAATATTAAAAATATTACTTTTTTTGTGCTTCTATAACATCCGATCCAAATTACTTAAATTTAGTGTTTAAGTAATTACTACTTAAATACTAAATAGTCTAAATTTTTTTTAACAATATTTAAATCTTTACTTTCTAGAAGATTCTCTCCTAACAACATATTTTCCTTGCTCTTTATGTCGATGTGACAAGTTCATTAGTTTCTTTACAGTTCTATATGCCAATTTTTCCACGACTATATTTACGCGGAAGGCTCCATCCTCTTATATGACAGTTCTACCCTTTTCTTCACAATCTTTTCTTTTCACGTTTTTTTTTGTTGATATTTTTATCTACAATATATTTGTGTCCAATGTTCGGGATCATTTTTGTCATAATTTTGACACAATTTTTTATATTGAATCTGAAATTTACTTTTACAAATAATTTATTTCTATCAATTATCTAAAACTAAAAACTCAATTTAAATACATTGAACGATTTTAGAATTTAATATACGATTTTTTTAGTTCTTTTTTAGTTTTACGCGTTTGCTCTTTCACCATTATTGTTTCCCTTTTTTTTTGTTCCCGAATCTCTTTCGGTCATTGAGTTGACTTGGTTAAAAAAACATCACATTTTAGGAAAGTTTTGAAATCCGGATCGGACATTGATACGGAAAAGTTATTGGGTTACAGGTCACTGGTCACTGGTCGGACAGTCACCGACCCGTTAATTGACCCGATGTTATCATAAATATTATAAATAAATAATATATAATTATTATTTAAAATGAAATAAATGTGAAAATTTTCAACAAATATGGGATGCACAAATTCAAGTTTAAAACACCAACTTAATATAAACTTGAAAATTAACAAAATACTATGTAAATTCAGTCACAACTCATATGTCTTTATAATAAAACTCTAATTAGCCAATAAAGTTCCCAAATAAAATTAAATAATAAACATAAAGCATAGGCAACCCAAAAAGATAATAACAATCTCAATTAGAATAGCCAATTTTTTTTTATTGTAAAAAAATTACAACAGATTAGACCCGATCGGTTATACTATACCCGTTCCGATTTTCTAGTTAGACGGTCCGACCGCCGAATTTTATCGAGTTAAACAAAGAAAGCGTGTTTTTTATCCCTACCGGTTTTGGTGACCAAACTGGACCGTAAAACATACCGATCGGCGGTCCAACCAGTCAATTCGAGCCGGGTTGAGTTTCAAAAACTTGCATTTTAGAGAGTGATTCTTTTTTATTTTTTTATTAATATTAAAGTATGAGGGTCGAATTCATAATTTCTTATTAAATAAATGAAAAGTGATAAACTAATTATGGTTGCCTTTTTTAACATCGCATGCTATTCTGGTACAAGATAAGTTTTCACCACGTGTCAAATAAATCTCAACTGTCAGAGTTTTTATTTAACGATCAAAAAAAGAGTGAACACTCTTTTTAGAAGAACAAAAGTCTCTCTAACAATAAAAGAAATCAGCTATTGAAGTCATCTGACAAGCAAAATATATTTGACACGTGCGAAAAAAAATCTTATTCTACATGTGCAAAATAAAAAATTTAATATTTAAACGAGAGCATACACATTAATAACAATATTTTAAAGTTTTAAGGAATCAAAAGCAATATTAGGGATTAAATTATAAAAACGGCATATTGTGATAAGCTTTTAAGAGAACTAACGTCACCTATTTGGTAATCGAATTCGCTATGTCAAAAGAAATATTTTTGAATACTTGGGTACATCCTTATATATCAGTTAGAACTTTCAGAGTTATCCCATGTGGGATGAAGTTTCAGAATATGTAATCATAATAGAAAGATAAATAAATACATAAAAGACAACAAATTGTGTATATAAATTAGATTATATATTGCTGGGACATAATGTTTAAAACATTTTTTCCTATAATAGCTACTATTTCCGTTCCATAATAAATATCTTTTTAGACTTTTTTTTTTAATAGGACTATTTTTCTCATTCCAAAATAGATATTATTTTTACAACTTGGCCTTGAAGGCGGTGCCCCGAGGGGAAGAGCGGAGTACCCTAGATCAGGGAGATTATAGCGTGCCCCATGCCTGGGGAGGGAGTTTAGCCTCACCAGAGGAGGAAGAGAACGCCTCACAAGAGGAGGAGATTTATTATTGCCCCATAGTGCGGGGAGAAGGTGTCGAACTTGGGACCCCTTTCGGTCCCAAGCCAAAGACTTACCCACTTGGGCAAGCCTTTTGTTGACTACAACTTTTAAAAAACGTTTTTTCTAAAATTACCAGACTCATAAGTTGGAGTATTATGAAAGAGATAGATAAGTTGGATGCTTTAAGATTTAACAGCACGTTTGGTACGCTGTAATTGAATGAAATGGAATCCCTTTTTAGGCAGAATCACTTTTCACCCAGAATAACTTCGGAATCCTCTTTCCATTCCAGTGTTTAGAAGGCAAAGGCATAATGAAATGTCAATTCATTTTTTTGTGTTTGGTAAAACTATATTTTAATGTCAGAATGGAATGGAATTAAACAGAATATGACATAAATGTCCTTTTAGCATATACTAGTGATAAAACTTAATTAAACATTCATTACAAAATCTTACTTGAATAACATTGACATTATATATCTATCTATCTATCCACACACACACACACACATATATATATATATATATATATATATTGTTGAAACATAATTTTTATT
Organism: Vinca minor; assembly: GCA_026122235.1. NCBI lineage: Eukaryota > Viridiplantae > Streptophyta > Magnoliopsida > Gentianales > Apocynaceae > Vinca > Vinca minor. The sequence goes on along the minus strand of JAOCZM010000040.1, from coordinate 7,664,497 downwards.
AAAATGTCAACATAGTAATAAAAATATCTTTACTTTTAAAATTAAAAATAGATTAAAACTACTACCAAGAAAAAGAAATATTTATAAAATTATCATTTATGAAATTATAATAAGTAAAATAGAATATTTATGACTAAATATAAATACGTTGCTATGTAAAATGAACATAATTAATTAAAAAATTGGTATAAATGTCAGTTACTATTTATTGATGATTCCAACTTCACCTGGAAAGCCCATTTCATAGGTTTTGGTGTGGAATGGCATTTCCCACTTCTTCCTGGAATCGTCATTTCTGTGCAATGGTCATTCCCACTTCAAATTGCTCAACCAAACGACGGAATGAAAAGAGAAGTGGGAAAGGCCTTTCCATTCCTTTCAATTTTCGCGTACCAAACACGCACTAAAAGTTATCACAATATACATTATTCTTATCTAATTTTTTATTAATATATACTCCCTCGTCAATAGTGCCATAGCCCAGTGGGGTTGGCATCTGCCCACGACCGTGAGGTCGCGGGTTCGACACCCTCCCCTACGTGGGGCTAAATAATTTCCACCTCCTTCATGTGAGGTCCACATCCCCTTGCGAGGTCATAATATATATATATATATATACTCTCTCCATTCCAATTCAATTGTCATTTAAGATATATATATATATATATATATATATATATATATATATATATGTATCCAAATTAATTGTCATTTACATGTGTTTTATTAGATGTCAATAATTTATTTCAATTATACCCTCAACATATCTTTTATTGGAAAAGTGAAAGAGAAGGAGGATGGAAAGGGTATTATTAGAATTGTGGTGAAAATTTATTATTTGCTTGAATTTCTTAATTTTTTTAAAGTGTCTTTAACAACCTATATTGAGGAATACAAGAAGTACTAAACTAATAGAAAAAATATATATTCTAAAACAGATGAATTATCACAATTTAAATATTTTTTTTATTTTTGTTTTGACGGTGGGTATGGATCGACCATTGATCTTAATCCAATGACACATCTATTGATTGTAATGATATTTTATGATTAATGGATAATTTTTTAATTCAAAAAAAAAAAATGTTTATTAATTTTTTCTTTTTTCTTCATCTGCGATTGTTAAATTAGTAATGATTCATTATTGTGAAGTTTTCTTTTAGTTAATTACTTCACATTTTAAATTTTTGTACATTAACTAAAACTTGTGAAAACAATATACATTTGTAACGAAATATCTTCTATGCCGTTAATAAATATGGAGAGTGATAGAGAGAAAGAGAAATAAATAAAACAAGAGAGACGAGGATATAATTAGAAAAAATATATAATTAGTACTCATTTTAAAACTATAAAACAACTTATATTATGAAATTAACCTGTTCCTCTAAAACAATTTATATTTTGGAACATAAGGAGTAACTATTTTAAAGTTTTTTTAACAATGTTTTCATTTCTTATATGTTTATAATAATTTATTTCCTATTTAAATATTGTTTACATCTCTCTCGCAATATGATATGAGATAACGTGTGTTATTTCATGTGTTTTGTCAAGTGCTTGTGGGCCTGCAACGTGATACATGAGCTTAACAGAACCCACGTCACCTATTTGGTAGCCGAATTCACTATGTCAAAAGGAATATTTTTGGATATTTGGGGACATCCTTATATATCAGTTAGAACTTTCAGAGTTATCCCATGTGGGATGAAGTTTCAGAATATGTAATCATAATAGAAAGATAAATAAATACATCAAAATATGTATATAAATTAGATTATATATTTATTTCCATACACTTACTTACATACAATCTCAATTATTATATAATATTTATTGAACGAAAAAGAAGTTTTATCAATTTAATTAATTTTTATTAAATATCTTGTAGATAATAATTAAACTTTGAAAAAGATCATAGATATTGTGTATGGGGCGGATACCATGATCTCCATTTGACTCCCGTTTCTTTCATCGTATCTCCATTTCCTCTCCAGCTCCATCATAGACTCAGGTGGAGGCCCACTTCCAACTGGGGAAAAACGGAGAATTTTTTCCCAGTGGTGGAGGCTCAACCTTGATTAGAAAAAAATAGTGATTTTTAAAAAAAATCCCCAAATTGAACCTTGAAAAAAATGATATATATGTCCCGGAAAGAATTTGATTCACGCGATCTTCTTCAAATTAGATGTCTATTTTATTTGTTTAGATATATGCTCTTTTTATTTAGTATTTTAGACGAGATATACGAGACGGGTCTAGCCGGGCCGAGTTGGGACAGGATATTATTTCACCCGCCCCGCCCCGCTAGCGGTGCCAAATTCATCCCCAACCCATCTTCACTCTTAATTGAAACCGGGAAATTCCAGTCCAACCGAATTGGACCCGTCCCCATTGCCATCCTTATATGGATTATTTTATTCATTTTTTGGTGGAAGAAGAAATATGTTAGGTAAAAATAGAAACTCGTATAGAAATACATATACCTAACTATCATTCTAATATACACACACATTGGATTATGTAAACTTTATATTTCTCCAAGATTTCATAACATGTAAACTTCTAGTACGAATAGAGGGGAGCAACCTATATTTAGGATTTGGAAACTCTAAATCAACATAATGTAACATTTGAAGTCAGTCAAAACTAAATATTAGCCATTGCTTCTCAAAATAAGAACTGTCAGTCCACTTCATGGTATGAGTTATGACAAATCTCATTTATGCGTAATAAATATTAATCAAGTCAATCATTGAATCGACGAATTATGCCAATTTTTTTTTAATATTATTACACAATAATTTTTTACAAACATTCTGTATCTCAAAATAATATCGAGTGATATGTAATCTTGAAAAGACTATATTTATAAATATAAAAATTCATTCTACGCATTGGAGTTTGGAAGAAGAAGAAAGGAATATTTTGTGGAAACTACTTCAAAAGGGAAAAAGAAAAAAAGTAACGAGGTGTTTTTCCTTTTCCTAAAGAAAGAAAAAGAAGGAAACATCGACGAAGTAAACGGGTCAAACTTCTCGTGGAAGCTACAAAGAGGGGCCAAAAGGATAAAATTGTCCATCTAAATATTTACACATCATCAAATGGAGAAAGTCTGGCATGGAGCGGCCCTTGTAGGTACGTCTCCACACTTCTCTCACATAAATTTAAATAGGACTCATTTACAGAATAGATTCCGCAGGCCTCCATATCTCACAGTCCGTCCATACAGAATTTTTCCATCAAATGGTGTTTTTTTTATCCTTGCCGTCTTTTTCGCTCACATAACCCCTCTTGTTCCGGTAACTTGCCCCATCACCCCCCCGCACTAGTAACTCCCTCTCCTCTATATAAGCGCCCTCACGCAGAAAACACAGTCACAAGTAAACTTTGATTTTTTTCAAATACATAAAAGATGTCGTCATCTTCAGGGAGAGGACGTGGCGGTGGTTATCACGGTGGTGGTGGTCGTGGAGGCCGAGGCCAGCAACCACCATCTGGTCGCGGCGGTGATGTTGGCGGACGTGCCGGAGGAGGCAGAGGCCAATCGACGCCCGTTCGAGGCGGTGCAGGTGGCCGTGGAGGTCGGGGACGAGATGGCGGTTATGGAAGAGGCTACAGTGCTCCATCGCCGGAGTCGGACTTTCCATCACTCGGATCATCTTCGGCTTCTGCTCCACCGATTGCGGCGCTGAGCCGTGAGGTTGAGGAGAAGCTTCGTATTCAGACTTATGCTTCGAATCCGCCGGCGACGGAGAGCCCAACGCCGGCAACGGCACCGAAAAGTCAACCGCCGGCGACGGCGACGGCGAGTACATCGTCTCTGCAATCGGAAAGTGAGTCTGTACTACCTCCGGCCTCTTCTAAAGTTATAAGGTTTCCCGCCAGGCCTGGCTATGGGACTTTGGGTCGCAAATGTGTGGTAAGAGCTAATCATTTCATGGTCGAAATAGCGGACAAGGATATCCATCATTATGATGTAAGTTGTATCTTATATATATTCTGTATATATTTGTTTATATTAATTTTACTTGGATAGTAGACATGTTTCAGTAGCAGTTTGTTTAAAACATTTGGAAACTTATTAGTTATTACTGCTATGCTTCTTGTTGTTTGGTTTTTTGATTGTTCTGTTATGTTCATGGTTTTGGATGAAAAATTCCATTTGTAAACTTATTTTTATTATTTTTCATTGTATGATTTGTCTCAAAATTGTGACATCTTCTAGTTTCTTGAACCACTTTCTAGATTCTGTCCCTGGAAGAATGATAGTATCTCACTCCATCTCCTAATGGAAATTATAGGTTTAGATTATTAATTTTTTGTCTTATTTAATATTTGTTAATTTTGAACTTATTAGTATGGTCTCTCTTTGGTGTTTTTGTACAGTTTATGCTTGTTAATTTATCAATCTGATAGTGTTTCTCACCCTTGTTTTAATATCAAATATGCAGGTTTCAGTGACTCCAGAGGTCACCTCCAAAAATGTCTGTAGAAGAATTATGATACAGCTTGTCTCAAGCTTCCAATCAAACTTGAACGGTCGAATGCTAGCCTATGATGGAAGAAAAAGTGTATATACTGCAGGAGCACTGCCCTTTAGTTCGCAGGAATTCGATGTCAAACTTCCCAGTGATGGAGCGAGGTTATTTGTACATTTTTTTTTTCTTTCTGACGAATTTGTTTGTTTTTTCTTCAAGTTTTTTACCCTTCTTTTAATTACAGGAGAGAAAAGGAGTTTAAAGTTTTAATCAAATTGGCTGGCAAGGCAGACCTTTATCATCTTCAACAGTTTCTGCTTAGGAGACAAGCCGACGCTCCACAGGAGACTATACAAGCTCTTGACGTGGTCCTCAGAGAAACTCCATCTCTCAAGTAATATATACTTTTCTTCTGCAGTTTGATTTTTTAATGGTGTTACTTTATATATCTTTTTCCTTCTCGAGTTTGAAATCAAGTTCAATATGCTATTTTCCATTTTAGTTATGAAGTTGTGGGAAGGTCGTTCTTTCATCCAACTTTGGGGGACACAGGTGAACTTGGTGACGGCTTAGAGTACTGGAAGGGTTTTTACCAAAGTCTCCGGCCAACTCAAATGGGCCTCTCACTAAATATTGGTAGAAGCTCACTTGATATCTCATGTGAATTTTGCTTATTTGGTGTTTATTTCCTGTGCTAATTGTAAAATCGTCCCCCTATATAGCAATCGGCATCCTGTTTTTATTTAATTGTCTCGTCATTTACAGATATTTCAGCTAGAGCATTCTATGAACCCATTCTAGTTACAGAATACATTGGCAAATATTTAGGCTTGAGGGATTTGAATAGGCCTCTATCTGATCAAGATCGTGTTAAGGTACCATTTGTTGAGTCACGTTTTTAGCATTGGTTTTTATTTGGTCTATGATGATTTATTTTTCATGGTGATGACTTGTTCATTTTCTAATTTCAGGTAAAGAAAACATTGAGAGGCATTAGAATTGAAATAAGTCAAGGGGACTATTTCAGGCGTTACAAGATATCGGGCATATCAACTAAACCGTTGAGCCAGTTGTCGTAAGATCTTGCTTATTGCCTCCATATAAATGTAGTTATATTCAGTTTTGATCTGTTTAAAACAGGAGACTTCATGAAATAAATCTTCTAGCATTCTGATCTTGAATATGCATCTGAAGTATTCCCTCTAGTTTAATTGATTGGTTAGTTAGCTTTTGGGGGAATGAAATTTCTTGGTGTTTAAATTTGTAGGTTTTTACACTTTTTCTGTAATGATTTTGCTTTTAGTTGCATTTTAACCTGTTAAATGGATTTCCAAGGTCGAAAAGCTAATATAGGTATCAGAGAGCACAAAACTCAAAAGATCAACACCGTTTCTTCTAGTGATTTAGACTTTTGAGCTAGGAGTTGCAAAGTAACTTTTCCTTTCAAGCAACTCTTTGCAAAAAGGATATGCAATGCAGTACAAGGTTTTTGTATTGCATTTCATTCTATAAATTCGACATTTTTTATTTGATTGAGAACAACTGTTTTTGTTTTTTTGGATGGTCGATTATTTTGTGAGCGGAGTGTCCATGGCCTGTTGCGACATTGTGCCAAACATTTTGTCATTAAGTTAAATTTCTTTCCCAAAGTTAGTAAACTTTTGTTCATTGTAGGCCAGATCTGTTCGGGTTTTTTTCCCTCTCTAAGATAGCCTCCATGCTTGCAGTAACTTTTAATCTGGAACCTATCATCCCCAATAGAAGTTCTTTCTGCCTCGGGTCTAAGCATTTACTTGTTTTGAGTGATGGAATGTCAAATGATGATTCCAGTGAGTTCAGTTGGAACTGTGCCTTAGGGTTCAGGGGAGAAAAAAAGGAACCTGATGTTAATGTCATCATAAAGTTTTTCAAATTGCTTTTTGTGTATTTCATATTCTTCAATCTCTCTTGTGTCTCTCGCTTCTGTATTCCAAGTTTAGCATTTGTTTTAGGGATTAATTGGCATTTTCTATTTAATATGATAATATCTCAATAGCATCTCGTGCGGGTTATTTGCTTCTTTGTTTTGGGTTAGACAGGTATAAACATAAGTGGATCTGAAATTGGTTATACTTCCTTGTAATTCTTTTTCTTTTTTGCTTATTGACATTGTATTTGATATGATAGTGTTTCCTTAACTTTTTTTAACCTTTCAACTTGTTTATGGACTGTAGATTTTCTCCAGAGGGTACTGGAGCAGACATATCTATTGTCCAGTACTTCAGGCAAAAGTACAACGTTGTGCTGAAAAATACATCACTGCCTGCAATTCAATCTGGAAGCGATTCAAAGCCAGTTTATTTGCCTATGGAGGTTCCTCGTTTACAATATCCTTGAGCTTTTCACTAGTTTACTTTTAGTTATTATTTTTCTTTTTTATTTGGTTGAATCTGACAAAGGATTATCATGTTAACTAAAGATGTGTAGAATTGCTGAGGGGCAAAGATACACCAGAAGGTTGAACGAGAAACAAGTTAGAGCATTATTAAGAGCAACTTGTCAGAGACCTGTCGCTAGGGAGAAGAACATCAAGGAGGTATACACGTTAAACTAGTGGTTTATGGGATTTTCTATTAATTTTTTTTAGCATGATACTCTTTTAAATTAACATCACAATCTTCAGATGGTTAAGAAGAATGATTACAATGCTGATCGACTTGTTCATGATGAATTTGGTATTCAAGTAAAGTCTGAACTCACTTCCATTGATGCACGAGTTCTTCCACCTCCCATGGTAGTAATTCATTTGTGTTCTCTCTCTCTCTCTCTCTCTCGTGTCATTGGATCCTACCATTATCCCCATTTTAGTCTTAACTGCTGCTTTGATATTTACTTTGTAGCTCAAGTATCATGAATCAAGGGTTAATCCAGCGGTCGGAGCGTGGAATATGATTGACAAGGTAAGCAGTAGTATCTATGCCTTCTTCTGTCACTGTTGAATCTTAGCGATCCGAACTTCAATTCTGGTATCCGTTTCTGTTGTTTTTTTCAGAAAATGGTCAATGGAGGAAATGTTGATTACTGGACATGTATTAGCTTTTCAAGGAGGCTTCGTCCTGATGATGTTAACAACTTCTGCTACGCATTGGTTGACATGTGCTGCAGTAAAGGGATGGTACGTGACCAATTTCACGTCGTCTTAGATGTTCTAGTGAAATGTTTTCCTCATATGTTTGCTTTTGATAATTCAGAGTTTCGCTGCACCCTCCCTCCCTATTCAAACTGCTAATCCAAGCCAAATGGAGAAGGCTTTAGCTAATCTTAACATTCAGTCTATCGCAAATAAGAAACAGCTTCAGCTGTTAATTGTGATTTTGCCAGATATTAGTGGCTCTTACGGTTAGTTAAAATTCTTGTTTTAAATAAATTCAATTTATATCAGTACTTGCTTTAAATGACATCTTAGTACTTGCAGGAACGATCAAAAGAGTTTGTGAGACGGAATTGGGGATTGTTTCACAATGTTGTAAACCTGATCAAGCATCAAGAATAAACAAACAATACCTTGAAAATGTTTCTCTCAAAATCAATGTGAAGGTTAGTTTTCTTCTCACAAAATTGTTTGGCTCCGATCGCTTGCAGTTGTGTTTACCATCTTTCTTTTAATTAAAAAAATAATATTCAGGTTGGTGGAAGGAATTCTGTTTTGGAGCAAGCTGTGCAAAGGAAGATACCTTTCTTGACTGATGTTGCTACTATTGTTTTTGGTGCCGATGTAACTCATCCTCAACCAGGGGAGGATTTTAGCCCATCTATTGCTGCAGTATGCTATCTTTCCCTTCTTTTGAAATTTAATTTTATGGGCTAGAGATAAGAATAATGAATAATTTTCTGTTCTTTTTAGGTGGTGGCTTCAATGGATTGGCCTGAAGTTACCAAGTACAGAGGGCTAGTTTCTGCACAGCATCACAGGGAAGAGATCATCCAAGATTTGTATAAGAAATCTGTAGACCCTCAGAGGGGTATTATTCATGGAGGGATGATAAGGTTTGTTTTTAAGATTGTTTATTATCTGTCAATCAGCGTGTTTTCTCTCTACTCATCTCGTGTTTTCTTCTTTCAAGGGAGCATTTGGTTGCTTTCTACCAATCAACTAAGCAGAAGCCTTCGAGAATCATCTTCTACAGAGATGGAGTCAGTGAGGGTCAATTTAGCCAAGTCCTGTTACATGAAATGGATGCCATTCGTCAGGTGCATGATCATGTGCTTAGTCTTGTGTTGTTTTTTTCACTTACCCTGTTGTTTGTGGGGTTCAAATATGTTTTATTCTCTTTTAGTGTGTTACAAATGTCAAATATATGTTTATCTTTAGGCCTGTGCCTCATTACAAGCAGACTATTTGCCGCGAGTTACCTTCATAGTGGTACAAAAGAGACACCATACCCGTCTCTTTCCTGCTAATCATGGAGATCGTAACTTAACTGACAGGAGTGGGAACATTTTGCCTGGTAATTAATTTTTTCCCCTATTTGTAGGGTAGTTCCTTTAGGTTGTTGGAGCAATAGGTAACAATTTTTTTTTGTGTTTAGGTACTGTTGTTGATACCAAGATTTGTCATCCAATGGAGTTTGATTTCTATCTTTGTAGCCATGCTGGCATCCAGGTAATTATCAATTGCTATTCTTTTCGCAACGTATTACTTCCAGAATATGATGTTGGATGCTGTGGTTAAGATATAACTCTGATTTGTCTATAAAACTAGGGGACTAGCCGGCCAGCCCATTACCATGTTCTCCTTGATGAGAACAGATTCACAGCGGATGCCTTGCAGTCTCTAACAAACAATTTGTGTTACACGTAAGATTCACCTGCTATTTTTTCTTTCTATCTAGATTGAATATTACTTGATCAAGGTCAATTTTCATCTCATTTGATTTTCTATCCCTCTACTTCCATTCCTTTTCCAGATATGCAAGGTGTACAAGATCAGTTTCCATAGGTTAGTGTTCCAGATATTTTTTTCCAATTATATCTTTTGAGCCTGTTGTATTTTGAAATTTGAATTGAGATTCTTCTATGATATTAACTAATGTATTTTGAAACCGATTTTGCAGTGCCTCCAGCATATTATGCTCACTTGGCTGCATTTAGAGCTCGCTATTATATTGAGGGTGATTTTTCAGAAAGTGAATCTACTGGTGGTGGAACTGGAAGGCCATCGAGGGAGAGGAACGTTGATGTGCGTTCCTTACCAGCTATTAAAGACAATGTGAAGGATGTTATGTTCTATTGTTGAAGGCAATAGGTGTTTCTTTTTTTGTTTATGGCCATCATTTTGCCGGAAACTTGCAGAACTCGATGATATAGGTTTATAGAAGATATATGTACTCCATGTTGCATTTTGAAAAATCAAGGATAACAGCGTTTTTTGTTCATGATTTTGGCTGATTCCTTGGTGTAGGAGTTTTGAATATTTGCTTGAAATATGGTTTTGTACATCAGGACATGTTACCTGTTATTCATAGGGATTGATGAAATTCAGGTAATATGAATTTGACTGATGAACCATCTCCATGGCTTCTCTTAGGTTTAGCTTAAATCATGAGGACTTTTATTTGTTTTCTTTCGCTTACAGCCCTCTTCAGGATATCGTGCAAAATTCTCTATTATCTTAATTCTGTTTTCCTTAATTTTTGTTATATTTATCTGTTTCTAAGCATGTCTGAAATTCGTTCTCTTTAACTATAGTAACAACTAACTAACACAAGTTGACTCAGTTGGTAAGGAGTTGGTATGTTTTTACAAAAGTTAAGTGTTCAATTCACGCTATTGATGTATTATCTGTAGGGCTTGACTTGACTCGTGGTGGTGATCAGAGTTGAATTTATCCAATTTTTTTTTCACAAACAAAAACTAAAGAAACAACTACCAATATCTTCCTTCGTGAACTCCAGGTCACTACCAAAGAGAACTAGAACAAAATTCATTCCGAGATGATCTATATTTTATATTATTGCCTCAATTGTTGAATGCGAGAATTAAGAAAGTAACCTCCTACAAAGGTCACTTTTAACAGCTTCTCTTTCTTTTTTCTCTCTTTTCTTCCTCTTAAAATTTCTTCATTTCTCAACTTCCATGACTAGATCCAACTATTCTTGGTTGAATCTAGGCATCCTTTTTACACTTTTGGTGTCTTTAGTCCCTCCTTTTACCGTAAATCTTGATGAAATTTTTCCAAGATATTCTGATTCAAGATTCAAGACTCAAATGCAAGATCTATTTCAAATCTTTCCAGATTTGGAGTTTCCCTCTAAACCCGGAGTTGTTCTGGACCCTTCCTCAGTTTTCTTCATCTTTCCGAGACAATCTATGAGACGGTTAATACGCACATGGTCTCGTAGATTGTTGATTTCTAAGAAAAGTGTTGGAACTGAGTTTGCTACTGCTGTTCAAGGATTTTGGAGAAGATGCTGCGAATTTTTTTATTATATATTTATTTTGTCTACTGTTTGTAGTATGTACCTGATCCGGTATGTGGACTTTTATCTGTTATCATGGTGGTCTACACCATTGTATAACTTTTATTTTCTTGTATTTTCTTTTTATCTTTTGATTGTAATGGCTTCAGTTATTTTATAATTAATGGATAATTTCTTATTTAGCAAAAACTCCTACAAAGGTAGACAATATTTATTCTTTCATGAAAATTAGTTACTTCGTGTGCTATAAATGTCATAATTTGATTTATCCAATTCAGATTTGATCGACCTCAACATTAACGAGATAGCCTCTTCTCCACTGCATTATAATTACAAGGTAAAATTGACAAATCATCCGATTTAGTTATCGTGTTGGACCGAGTCTAAATTGAATATGTTTTATTATGACACTTATATAGCACACGGAATTTCTTTTGTGTATTTAAAGGTACCGAAAAACAATTTGGGACGGAAATACCACACAAAATTACTTTGTGACAGAAAAAGCACCGAAAAACTATTTGTGTCAGAAATAGTACAAGAAATTACTTTTGTACTAAAAATAGCTTTTAGCTCTTTGACCTTAACAGCTAAACTAAGTATTTTTTTTTAATTTATGTGATAGTTTAGAACAACTATTTTGGAATAGAGGGAGTATTTTCTTATATGACCTTCATTGATATTAAGATAATTTTGATTAATACTAATGATATTTCGAAGTAGGAAATATTTGTTAATAGTCATGCATAATCAAAAAAAAATTAACGAACTATCAGTCTTTTTATAAAAGTAAATAAGCATAGATGAATAAAAAAAACGGGAAAGAGAGCCTATGTTTATTTTATAAAGTTCCATATGCATAGTTTGAGACGGAAGGAAAGTGAACATATGTTTACGCGACGGAGGAAATATTATAAATTCAAAAGATAATAATGTTCTTTGCATTAATTGAATTAAATAAAGTATTTTCCTTTTTCTTCATTGCATTAAAAAAGGTAAATGTGAGTAGTTGTAAAAATATTATTGTAGCCACTATTTAAATGTGCATTCTTTTGTTTCATGAATACTAAAGAATATATTGAAATATGTGTCAAGACATTAGTAGGTGGCTGTAAATCAATTCAGGAATAAAAATATAAAATAGTGCAAAATATATTCTTACAAATGGAGAGGCTAAGAATAATTTATTCTTGCATAATAGACAATATGAATATAAATGTACATGAGAATCTGTATGAGTCAAAAGATTTGTTCTACACTGATTATAGAAATAGTGGTAAAGAGGCCACACATCTAATGCAAAGCCAATATGCAGCAACTACAAACACACTCTCCTGCCTGCCGATGGCTACAAATAAATATCGCGCAGGAACTATCCAACTTCGCGATGAATACAAAGCCAAGATGTTACAACAAAAATGAGTAACTGCAAAACATTGTTATGTACAACACGAAAGCAAGAGCTGCAATTTGTATCAACCCGTGAGGATCACCGTGCAAGGAGTTACTGTTGCCAATCTGCCCCGCGTTAACAAATTCACTTTTACCAGTACTCGAAGTTCCAGACACATTAACTGGCATAGAACCTGATTAACATGGAAGTTGAACCAGAACAGGGTTAGTATCACCAGGGACAGACGTTTCGAGGGGCAAACTATATATAATATGTTAAAATGTAGTAAAAAAATGGGAGGCAACATCGGTTCGTCACTACCATAACAAAGAAGCAACCAAAAGATCCAGATAAATAGGAACTTACAGTCATAATTGACCCATCCAATCCGCTGACCAGCCAAATCATAAACAATTATCTTGTCTTTCAGAACAAGGTCTGAATAAAAATAGGAGCGAAAAACAGATATGTTATTAGAAGCGGACTATGACACACACTTATATAAAAAGCGAAAAACTAAAACTAAAATACTTGGTGATGCTGAACTTGAAGAAACGCATTCTCAGCCTAACAAACTGAATATTCTAAGATAGATGATAAGGAAGATATATCGAGAAAGCAATCGAACCCTGGCATGACATGAAATCAGAAGATATAGAAGGGAGACAGAGAATATGCTAAACAGGACATAGCACAAACCGAAAGTGGAAGGCGACCAAGTGGGTGAACAGGTCAAAACATTCCGCAGCTGATAAAGAGTAAGCATAGCATCTGAATTATCCTTGTGAGAGTAAGCAGCGGGGGTAGGTATTTTCAAATGTGAAATAAAAAGCCAAGTAAAGCATACATGCGGGAACTCCCACCCCCTCCCCCAACCCCCCTTTGTCTCTCTCCTTCCTTCGTGAATAACTAGTAGTAATGTGTTTTCATCATACCTCCCAAAATTGTCAGTCCTTGACCCTGAATTTTCTGAAAGCCAATACACCATACTGCAGCACCGCCCTGCGGAAACAAGTTTATCATATTACCTTGAAACTACTGTTGAGGAATTAGCCACCTTAAAAAGAGCAATTTCCCAGTTTGGAACTAGTTTAGATGTGTTATAACTTTAGGGAGTCTGCAATCACAGTCTTAACTGATGAAATGATGAAGGGTCAGCAGGTAGATGCTTGAGAAAACATGATGAAAGGGCATTACTTGGAGTAAAGCTAGGAATATAACCTTGACTAGGATACTGTTCTCTCTCTTCTTCTTTTTCCCTTTTTTGTATTAGAAAAGGTGGGAACATAAGCGGGGAGTGCCGGAGTGGGGTTTGAACTCAAGACCTCTACGTCTTGAGGCCCTAGTCTTGGCCACTAGCCCATTATAAAAGCCGAATCAACAAGATACTAAATCATTGCATCTAAATTCGATGTTAAATCAAAATATGGGCCACAGAATAAAATTACTTGGAGAAATATAAAGTGTCAACTTACAATGGAGTTCTGCTGTAAAAGGTAGTCCGAAGGATTTAAAATCATGGGAGCACCGCCAGCAAAGTTTAAACTGACTGGGGGAAATATCTCAGAAATACTGGACCAGAGAAAAATGTTGAAGGTCAAAGTCTGTAATAACAGATTAAAAAAAAAAAGCATACATAATGACTAATTGAAGCAAACCTTGACGTGACTAAATAACACTGGTTTCCTCTCGAAAGGAACGTGCGTACAGATTGTGAAGCATATTGTGTAATCTGCAACGAGGAAGACAGATTAAGTAATATATAATTTCAAAGAAGTCCTCTGATTGCATACGCTATCTACTTTCTAGTGATAAAAATTGGTCATTTATAGTTTTGCAAGGCAAATGACCTGCAAAACTAAAGAGTTTGCCGAGACAACCTACCGCATTTACAAAAGGATCATAAGCCTCTTCTGCTAGGTAAGCAAGAGTAGTCCCAGAGTCAATGATTGTTCCACTGTTAATAGAAGTAGAGAACACTGATGAATCAATCGGCAACGTCTGCCCATTAACAGCGATACTCAGCAGATTCAGATTATAATGTGGCCTGAAAGGCAGATAATGTGAAAGTATGTCAAGCATAAGGGAGTAGCTAACATAAAATAATGGTGCTTATTTGCTTAACATAATTCTTTAAGATTGTGACATGGATGACGAGTACCTAAGGAAATCAATAATATATCTCAAATTTCACTATTATTACAATTGGGGATTCATGAATGACTGGAAGATTATAGTGCGAGTCTTATAAAGTTGTTTTAGATCCCTACTTTCGGATACCTATATGAACAACAAAAACGCAAATATTCATGTAAACAAGTAGATAAATTTAATTACCATGAAGAATCTGGAAATATATTACGAAAGGTGCTACTTTAGAACATAAAAAATACATACTGTGATGGGACAAGTGGTGTGTAGACAATATTTGGCTCCACGATCTGACCTAACACCAATATACCCCCACCGCTATTGCTTCCTTTGAGGCAATGAGAGAATGAATTGGGGGCCAAGCCTTGAGAAGCAAGTTGTGTTATCACAGACATGCCTTGCTGCCCAAAACCGAAAATCCCATCGACTGCTCTATCAGATTTGGTCAAGTCCCCAGTCTGTGATGTGCTACAACTGTCATAAAGTACCAAACGAGCAACAAAGTTAACCAAGAAAAAATTAAAGATAGAGTATATATTGCCTAAAATTCAGCAGTAACCTACCCAAAAACAACAGGAGCTGAAGTATTTGCGGTCATTGAATTCCCAACTATCGAGTCAAACTGCATCAAGTCGGATACATAATAACCTGATGTACCGCTACCATCTCCATACTGAAACGTATAACTGCATTGGTTCCCGTTAGAACAGCCCGAGTCAGACGTGTCAAGACCAAGCGCACATCTCTGGTCTGAACATGAAATCAGCGAAGCTGTAGATGAGCTTGACGGATCAAAGAACTCAAGCTCGATTTGCTAAAAAAAAAAAGGAAAGCTTTTCATGATGAGAATTCTATTCTGCATAAGTAATGTATTGATTTTTTTTTATTTTTTTTTAAATGAATAAAATTACGAAGATTTTCAAAAGCGATTTTACTTTGAGTCCACTTGCTGTGGGACAACCCTTGCAGGAGTTGCAACTAACCCACAAAACATCACTTCCAGTATCAATCTGTACATAGAATTCCTTTGGAGGAGAACCTAATTGAACTCTTGTAAAGTATAGCCTAATAAAAAAGGCGGTAAATATAAGTTAATTTCTTTCGATAGACAAGCAAAAACACAACAGAGTACCAATAACAAGAATGCTACAACCCCATTTCATATCAAGAACAAAACATAAATACAATAATAGACAAAAATGATCCATAAAACATATACAACAACAACCAAGCCGTAATCCTTTGACACTTATTGCCGGTCTCAAGCCCGGATAAATGAGGAGGGCTGTGGTAGGTCTCATTACAACCAACGTAAAACTCAGTCACATCCTATAACATGAACACATCTATAAAACATATGCATATACAAAAATCCACAACAGTAAAGTTGTAATAATAATTCAACTGTGTCTTAACCACAAGACTAAAAAACAATCAAAGAAATCCAAAAGAACTCAATACATTAATAAAGGGCAGAACTTTACATACCAAGAGATCTAAAATTAACTAAAGTCACAAATACAAGAAAGAAAGAAAAAAAAATCCTATTTCTAAAATTTAATTAAAGACCCTTAATTTCATTTAACAGCTAAATAACAATCTTTTAAGAAAGAAAAATTAGAAATAATACCCAACAAGAAAAGGATCATAAGTGCCTTCAACAAGGAAATCAACGACCCCAACAGGAGTATTATAAGATTGTTGAAGTAATCTGGAGTGCCTAACCGAGTCACGAGCTCTTAGTTGACTCATTTCCACACCATGATTTGTCGGAAATGCCCTTTCTAATATCATTGTAGTCATCCCCTGCATTCCTCCACCACAGAACACCGCCGCCACCAACAACCCATATCTCAATAACGCCGCCGCCACTACCATCCCCCCTGAACCCACCTCTCTCTCTCTCTCCCTCTCACAAAAAGAAACACCTTTTTCTTGAAGATATCTTGAAGTTTAAGCAAAAGGTTAAAATTTATAAACACAATAAATATGAATAATCCTTTTTTGGATTAAAAAAGAGAAGGTGAGAGATTTCAAGAGATTGAGAAAGGTGGGGGGATTATGGAAATTTTGTTGTTCTGATGAATCTTCTTTAACTTTTCTTTCTTTTGATGATTTGATAACGGAGAGAGAGAGATAGACCGGGAGACAACGACCACCAGATAACTTTCAAATACTTGGATTACCTTCTATTTATATCCTATTTTTACTATTCTTATTTATTATTCCATTCCCTAAAAAGAAAAGAAAAAAATGTACTACTAGTAATTATTCAAATCACAAAAAGAAAATTAATCACTGCTTCATTGGAAAGTCTGGCATTGGGTGCGCCCCACACTACTCTCACATAATTTTAGACAGAACCCACCTGTAGGGTAGATCCCGCAATCCTTCATGTCTCACAGGTAATCACAAGGACTGTCCCATAGCAAATTTTTCCCAGCTTCATAGGAAATTCCATTAATATATATGTAGTACAAAAAATGATTGGATTACATGTCAAGATACACTCCTGAGTAATAATCAAACTCTTCTGGCGTGTTGATGACGAAAACAAAATTAGATTCAAAATTAAAATATCAAATGTCTCATAAATAACTAAAAAATGATCGAAATAAAACAACCAAATTTTAGTCCTAAATTTTTAATTGCAATAGGAGACAAAAATTATAATTGCATTTGTCCTTTAACAATATGAAATTGTATACTAAGCAATGAACAAGTATGATCTAAATTTCTAATCTCAATTTACACTATTCTTAAATTCAATTTTTTTAAATGACAAATACTTAGAGATTTTATAATACGAAAATTTGCAGTTAATTATAAGAAATTAATTCATTGCATTGGTTTTAAAAACACATTTTCCTCATTTGATTTGAGTTGAGTTGACCATAACTTTTGCTTTTCTCTCCCTTTCTCTTTTCTTGGGTCTTGTTCCTTCTTTTAATAAATGTAATATGTAATAAAAGTGATGTGAAATTAAAGATAAATTAAGGAATAATTCACTTGTGAAAAAAAATAACTTGTAATAATAATTTTTATTTTAAAAAAAATTAACTAAATGACATAAGTGAATGAGAGATTGTCACATCATCCCAATTAAGTAACCTAAAATTCTTTAATTTATTAAGAACTGGAAGAAATAAGAAAATGATAATTACATATATAAATTATTCATTTGTTAGTGAACTGAATCGCGGTTTTAGATTTATCCATCAAAAAGAATCGCGGTTTTAGATTTTTATTCATTCAGTGCGAAAATAAAATGTAAGAAGCTAAAAAAAGTGGGAATATCATTTGCTTAAACTTGTATTTTTGTTTGATTTGCTTAAACTTACGATTGATCTCGATATCAATATCTTGAAACAAATAATGGGGTTGTACTTGTAAAGAGTACGAATAAGATTGATTCATGATTATTCCAAGTTTTACAGCATTCTCATGTGGGGTCCAACTTTTTTTTTTGTTAGTTCTGATATGGATCAGATTTATTGTACCATGTAGTACAGAATTAGCCACGTTATAACTGAATGAGGAGAGAGATAATTATGTGATAATTCGACTAATTCTGAACTACATTATCAATGTGAACCTGATCCATATCAGAAAAATCCCATTTTTTTTGGGTCTGGTTGGAATGTATTTGATTTTGAAATTTTGGTCTCAAACTCGTCTCGTACTTCAAATTTTATTTACAAACTCAATACAAATTTAGTTTGGATCTGAGTTTGAGTATCAAGGCAAATCAAATTAAAATCAGAATCAATCCAATCAATTCAGAGGATGCATTGGATTGTGTATAATTTGGGTTTGACCTGACTTGATACTCAAACTCATACGCCAAACCAATTTTGGATTGAGTCTGAAAATAAAACCTGAAATATTAAATCATCTAAAATTTGATACTCAAACCAAAATCTCAAACTCAAACTCAATTCTTACTAACTTTTTTTTTTTTTTTTGCTAAGTAATTCTTACTAACTTTATCTTTAGGGTTTTTCTACCTTAAATCGTCACAAAGTTTGTCATTTAGATATTCAAATAATTTGTCACATTTTTCTTCATTAAGTTTATAAGTCAGTATAGTGGGCATAGTAATCAAGAAACTGGTTCTTCTTTTGATCCGTTAGGTGGGATTTGTTCATTTAAGTGCGTCTTCCCTTTTCCTACTTTTGGTCACAAATCTTTGTTTTGAAGTTAAAAACTCCAAAACATTTTCTTTTTCCTCTGAAACTATTGTTTTTTTAATTAAAGAATGGAGAAAAAAATTCAATCTCATAACATACGGATAAAATGTCACACTATGTTGTCAGATACTCTATCTGATGTCGAGTGTCTGAAACCATTGTTTCTAATGACAAACCCATAGGCTTCTTCTGAAACAATAACCTTGAAATGTAAACCTAAACCAAACTTTTATTTGGGCAATAGACAATAGGAGTAGTTGCTAAGGAAAAGAGAGAGAGATTGAGAAAGGAAGAAGATGGAGTTAATTGAGCTTTTGTTCGTTTGTATCCTTGGTTAAAAGGACTTCTATTACAATTTGGAGAGTAGTAATTTTTTCTAAAATTTAACCTTTTTGTTATCTTAAATTTTCTAATTTGATCATTAGAGACATCTAATGAAAATAACAATATGAATTCTATGCGGAACAAATTTTTTTTAGTACGTACGAAACACCTCAAATAGGTATTTCATACGGAAAAAACAGAACAGGTGTTTGTTTTAAATCAATCTTAACCATTAAAATTTTAATCCAACGAATAAGGAAAATTTTGCATTTGCAAATTTACCAAGTTCCGCAGTGAAGTCATCGTTTGAAAATAATGAAAAGAGTGGATAGAAAGTAGTAATAACTTTTCCGATTAAAAAAAGAAAGTAGTAAGTACTAATGAGGTCATATTATTATTAATTAATATTATTATTATTGGGACTAATGGGGTATATAGAAAAAGTAAAATAAAAGAATACTAAAGGGGTCAAAGTGAGACCTTATTTTGTCATGTCCTCAATAAAGGAGGAGGAGTTCAAATTAATTATGGTGGGAAAATCAATTAGATTAGGTTTAAAGTAATTTGGGATTAGGGCAAAGGTAATTGAATTGACATAAATATTCAAAACGACGCTGTTCTACTTATGGGACTCAGCAAGGCATTACTGCCATCCTCTAACACATGCTGTTCACAAGGAGGGAAGAAGAGCTCATTGGCATTTCCACTGTTGATTCTCTGTTCTCTGACAGAAGGAGCTGAGGTGGAGGGACAGGATCCACCTCGGGAGTGAAAAACCTAGTATGAAAAGGAAGCTCTACCAAAGAGGAAGTGGTCCAGAAATTCACCTAATTGTTGGTTGCGGCTTTCATCTCCCCCCTTGTAAGTTCCTTCCACTTCTAATCACCCTCTATCCTTAATCCATCCTACCTCTGGTTACTAACCTGAATCATCCTTGATTCCAGGAGTTGATGTTCAGTTTGCAACAATGGAGTTTCAGCTTACAGTGCTCTGAGTTTGTCTTTTCTTTTTCATTCTCAGTTTGTTGGACTATTTTGCAGTTAGCATATTAGACTAGATATGGGGACAGTGATCCTAATCTATGTTTATTGCTGTTAAGGAAGTTGTTGGCATATCTTAGCAGCTTGGGAGTTCTTATTGAAGTTTGTCTCAGTTTTACACTTTTGCCTTTGATATATATTGAATCAGTATTAGTAGTTACAGTAAGCTTTCCATTTAGTTTACTGTTTTCTGGTGGAATGATAGTGTACTGAGGCCTACTGATTTTTCCTTAATCAATATATTTATCTATTTCTATTGCTCATTTATCTTATTCATCAAAAAAAAATTGCTCATTTATCTGATTTTGAGGCTAAGGTCAACCAACTAGCTGCTTAGTACTAGATAGTGATTGTATGTGTGTGTCTGGAGTGGGACATGACATATTTAAAGTTAAGGGACCAGATTGTTATTAGCTGTTAGTACTTATGCACCGACATCGAAACCCATAAATAAAGTTCTCCTCTTTCATCTTAACTATTCCAACTCTGTTTCCATCTTTTGCCCTAATCTTCAAAATTAAGTTCTCCGATCGAGTTTCTTACGGCAGTGGCTTTTGCAATCTACAAATTCTCAGGTTTGATAATCTCCGGCTACAATCCTCGAATTTTGTTTTGGTTTTAGGATAGTGTTTGATTCAATCCTTCTCGATGGAGCTTCATCAATTCATCTTTACACCGTTCTTGCGATCGGCTTCGATTTTCCATCTAGGGTTTTTAAATTTTTTACGATTTAAAGTTGATTGATTGCGGTTGGTCTATCGTAGATTGTTCGGACAGAATGGGTTTGTGAAATTTTTGGGGATCTTCATCAATTTGGGGGTTTCGGATCTATTATCTGTTCTCGCGACCAGCTTCTTTTTTCCCGATTTTACACCAGGGATATCTAGGGTTTTTATTTTATGTTTACGATTTAAAGTTGCTTGATTGGTTGATCTATCGTAGATTGCTCGGACCGGATGGGTTGGTGCCTAGGTTTATCGTTGGGTGAAATTTTGGGGCTCTTCATCAATTTGGGTTTTCGGATATATTTTGTCTGTTCTCGTTATCGGCTTAGATTTTCCCAATTTACACCATGGGTATCTAGGTTTTTTTAATTTTTTTTACGATTTAAAGTTGCTTGATTCCCGTTGATCTATCTTAGATTCTTCGGACAGAATGGGTTGGTGAATAGGCTCATCGATTGGTGAAATTTTTGGGGGGCTCTTCATTAATTTGGGGTTTCGGATCTGTTGTCTATTCTCGAATTTCATTATATTTCATAATCTGTGAGGAATTGGAGCTGGTTCTACCGTGATGGGATACTCTTGTGCTTTTCAGATAAAGAGGGATTTTTGGAAGTTTCCCGATTAGGGTTACTTTTGAAGACTAATTTTCTTTTCTAGATAGGTTTTAGAGGAACTTAGTTTACAGTCTTTTAGATTTTGGGAACTGTTCATGGATTGTCTGAGCCCCAGATATTGTTGGATGGAGTTATTAAGTTGCCAAGTTGCGGTTTTATGTTGCAGAGAAGTGTTTTATTCATTGCCAGTGATTCTGATTGTGATTATATGTATCTTTTCGCGTATAGTATTACAGTGGATATGGCGACAGCAAGGAGGAACACATCTGTTTTCGAGCGAATTGGAGGAGAACCCTATGGCAATGTTAATAACAAAGTATGCAAATATTGGCTTGCTGGAAGATGTAATAGAAGACCTTGTAGGTTTTTGCACCCAGAACCTCAGTCTAAGCAATACCACAACGGCAGCAATCCCATCTCCAAACCCAGTAGAACTTGGAGGAATCCTAACTATGCTAACAATTCACGCAATCAAGGAGCCGTGAGCTCTGAGAGGAAAAGACATGAGGCAGTGAGTTCCGAGTTTAAAGATTCTAAAGTGATTCAGAAGGAGAATGTGACAGAAAGAGCTGAATCTGTTAGCCAGAATTTCGAGAAGGCCCAGCCAAAGTTATGCCATTACTGGGTTACCGGAAATTGTGTTCATGGTGATAAGTGTAAGGATTTGCATTCGTGGTTTTCTGGATCTGGGTTCTCACTGTTGGCTAAGTTGGAGGGACACAAAAAGGTGGTTATGTGTTTTTTTCTTCATGTTTTTCCGTTTTTATTGTTTTTCTATCCCTATCTTTTTAAGTGAAATTTTTTTTTGATCTGGTGATTTTTTAAACATTCTTTTGCAGGCTGTTACTGGAATAGCCCTCCCTTCAGGCTCAGACAAGCTCCTTTCAATCAGCAAGGATGAATCTGCACGGCTCTGGGATTGCCATAGTGGTCAAGTTAGTGTTCACTGAATCAGTTTACATGTTTTATGAATCAGGTTTTGTTTTCATTGACATGAAGTGACTAATGTTTCAAGATTCTGTTTTGTGCAGTGTGTT
Organism: Vinca minor; assembly: GCA_026122235.1. Classification (NCBI taxonomy): domain Eukaryota; kingdom Viridiplantae; phylum Streptophyta; class Magnoliopsida; order Gentianales; family Apocynaceae; genus Vinca; species Vinca minor. Next base: position 7,642,084 of record JAOCZM010000040.1, on the reverse strand, counting down.
CATATTGTTAATCTGAGCGGTGAAGTCAAGTGCTTGGTTAATGAAGGTCCATGGGTGTTTGTCGGTTTGCAGAACTCTGTGAGGGTAAGTTTTTAAGCTTTCCCTCTTATCAAATGCTTGTTAATTTTTAATCCTAAATAAATAAAATGCTTTTTATTAATCCAACATCTCCATAATTTATCAGTTTACGTTTTCCTTATATTTATACTATCTTTTGTGTGTTTTAGGCATGGAACTTCGAGTCTCAATCTGAGCTTGTTCTTGATGGCCCAAATGACTTGGTCTGTGCATTGACTGTATGTGATGATATTCTTTTTGCTGGAGTTCAGGTATTTACTATCTCAATGCTAACCATTTCTCTGATTTTTAGTATCAATTTAAATTTTTTTATGTAACCCGAGTGCCTTTATTTCATAGGCCTAAATCATTTATAAGTCTTGAACTCTGGATTCATTGGTAATTGTGAATTTTTTGATATCTTGGTTGCAGGATGGTTCCATATTTGCATGGAAATCTAATTTTGAGTCCAATCGCGTTGAATTGGTGGCAACTTTGAAAGGCCACAGTTCATCAGTGCTTTCACTTGTTGGAGGATGCAGTAGGCTCTACTCTGGATCGAAGGATAACACCATAAGAGTATGTTTCTTAGTCATAATTAAACGAAGATTGATATCTCCTAGTATATCTAAAAATTGTGCAACTATTCCTTTTTTGATACTCCTCAAGTTAACCTCAAATTCTAATTTTGATTTTCAGGTGTGGGATGTTAAAACATTGCAATGTCTGCATACCCTGAATGGGCACGAGAGTTCTGTCACGGCTGTCCTTTGTTGGGATAGCTATTTGCTTTCTGGTTCTCTAGATAAGACATTAAAGGTTTGTTCGCTTGCTCCTTTTGCTGCATTTCCTAATGGCCCCTTCTATTGTCTGAATGATTATCTACAATAGCATTCTTTTTTAAATGTTCTTTCAATTTGTGTAGCTTTGGGGTGCAACAGAAAGTGGAAGTCTAGAAGTAGTATACGAAGTTAAGGAAACAGATGTAAGTTTTATTTTACCTTTTCAGTTAATGTGTTTAGTTCACTTGGATGTATCACCTGTGAAATTGAAAATTGATCTTGCTGCCATTTTCTTGCTGTTTCTTTATAATGTACTTCTCTGTGCTTGGAACTTGTTCACTAAATTCTTACATATTCTTCTCATTGTTCAGGGCATCCTTGCTCTCTCCGGAATGAAGGATCCAGAGGGTAAACCGATCCTGTTCTGCTCGCGTAAAAACAATGCAGTTCAACTCTATGAATTGCCAACGTAAGGATCATCTCGAGTTCTAAAATTTCCGTCAAAACCTTCACATTCTTACTCCAATTTATCTAAAAGTTTGGTCCTCTCAATGCTTACAGGTTTTCAGAAAGAGGCAGAATATTCTCCGAGACCGAAATCCAAACAGTTGAGGTTGGTGCTGATGGCCTTTTTTTCACTGGCGATGCAAACGGACAGCTGTTTGTGTGGAGATTTAATTGAATACCTTTCTATGGCGGTTTCAGCAAAGCTGTTTCCTTGATAGCTCCATTTGTAATTACCGATCAAGATTTGAATCAAGGTTAAAGATTCAATGAGGAAGAAGTTAATTGTATTGCATAAGGTTTTGAATTGTACATATGATGATTTGATATACATTCAAGATGTATATGAGATTTTTATCACTGTTTTGTTTCGGCTTCACATGTAGTCCAATTGACTTTTACAATATGAAAAATTCTGATATAGACTCAAGCATATAGTGGGGGACATAGACTAACTTAGTCCCATAATCACCCACATCCCCTCTTTTCGATTAAAAAAACAATAAAAACGCTCAAACAACGCACAGTGCGTGGGAATATTTTTATTATTTTAATCAAAACTGTGATGTGACTGAATGTGGACCAAGTGGTCTATGTCCCCATTTGTAGACCTGGTCCATGACAGAATTGATCTTACAATATGGACCTATGTGACTTGCATATATATTCCAAAGACAAGAATATCAGTTATCAAATCAATAAATTACTTTTTCTTCATTTTTTTTATTGTTATTGTTGGAGGGAGTCGAACCCAAAATGTCTATGTCAAAGTAAAGTACTTTATATTTGTTTAGAAATAAGGTGCTTATTGATCATTCTTAACTTCTATATTGTGATGTTTATTAACTTTCTCATAATCATCTTCAAGATTGAACCTCTCACCATTGGCCCACCTAGGGTGGGGCATCGTGGGGCAAGTGCCCCACCGACCTTCCCCCAATTTTTTTTAATAAGCTTTTAGCTTTATTTTTGTAACACCTCGTGCCTTGAGTATTTTTTTATTATACATATTTTGAGTCCGTTTTCAATTTGAAATTAGATTTTGTAGTTTGTAGATTATAGGAATAATATCACTTTTATCTTGATAAGTTTGGTTAAAATTTTAACAAGTAAATGTTTAACGTGACTATGATGTTTATTAAAAAAAAATTTTTAACAAACTTAAGTATAAAAATTTAAAATCTTGTAAAATTTTTACTATATGGTGATTACTAACTATCAAAGATATTGGTAATGATTTATTTTCTATTTTTGTTGATGAATCCAGTAATATATCAATGAAGGAATAAATGTCAGTAGTATTTCATTATGTGAAGAACGGGCAAGTATTAGAACATTTTGTTGGTGTCAGTCATGTATCAAGTGCTATCGAGAATGTTGTAATTATAGAATATTATCAAAGTATAAAAACGCGTATATACTTTTATAAATTTGTTTTGTCAATATTGATTTTGCCCCTCGTACCTTTAAATCTGCTTCCGCCACTGCCTCTCACGGCAGTAATCACCCTAGATGTTCTGGATAACTGCAATGCGTAGAGGAGCATAATAGCTTGCGATTCATCCATTGTAACGAATTATTTGTTTTCCGTTGAGTGACCAACCACTCTGGAGTCTGGATCAGCCGGCGTTGGCCTGTGTAGGCCTAAGCAATGTGACCCTGTAATAAAATTTGAAATTCACCAACATTACGGAATTTCTATTCTTTTCTTTGGCGTGGAAAAAAATGGATGTCATTCAATCTCCAATACATTCTATTTAGGCAACCAAAAAGAAAGAAAAAAAAAAACACCCTCCAACACATTCTTGAACTTGACCACAAATCCCGAAAACTCTGCCACATTAACTCCCACAACCTATATCTAATAGAGCCACAAGAAGCCCAAAGAACAATAGGAAAAAAATGAAATAATTGATGCACAAAAATACAACATCACAAAAGCATGAAAAGGTTGCTTAAAAAAAAATCACATGCTCGTATAAATATGGAACACAACGCTCCCAAAACTATCATACAAAAATGCACAAACACAAACACTCTCAACTTGCAGCAGTCGTACACAAGATACAACGCATCGGAGGACCAGAAAAGGCACCATCGTCGTCATCTTCTTCATCATCATCGTTATCGTATTCATAATATGATATATCATCTTTGGAACTAGTTTTCCTTACCTCTTTCTTGGTACTAACCGAATTTATTGAATCCATAAGGCAAGTCGTATGATAGGCATGACAGCAAAAGAACATGATAATTGATATATTTTGTATTGGAAATGGGTCAAAACACATGCAACATCTTCTGCTTCCCCTAGTTTTTGACTTGACTTCCACAGTTCTTGGGCTGGGAACTCTATCTCCTACGTAAGAAGTTCTAGTTTCATCCATTTGAGAGCGTGTTTCATTTTCTTCATTACTCAAATAAATTGCACGTCTTGCCTCTTTGTAATATTTTATTAACAGGTTCACACAATCAGCCTGCCAATTAATATTGTGGAAATAACACTCAATAGTTATCAAAAGATTGCGATAAAATGTTACTTGAAATTAAATGGACATGGAAAACTTGGCTCATTAATTTGCATACCTTCAGAATATTGTTACAACCATTTCTAAGTGAAGTTTCTGTTCTGTAGTCGGTGATAATTTTCACAAGACGGTCCCTCAGCCTGAAAAGAAGAGAAGAAAACTGAATAAAGTGTAATATTACTAGCAAGAAATGTGAACAGTCGAATCAATACATAAATTGTTTAAGACAGTTGGTTGCAAACAGAAGATATCTTCCAAGTTCGATTCACCAATCACGATTTCTACGTATTCCAATATCAAAGTAAATTGTCTTGATTGTTGAAAGGGAAAAAATGGTCAATGGTAAGTTATATGTAAATGCTTGTAAATCCTCATTTTCTTTGATCCAACCGATCATTTAAGGGGAAAGTCTGAAAACATAGTACTAAGAGAGTTAATTTTGCAGAGTTCTAGCAAGCCCAAATAAGGTACCATGAAAATGGAACCATTCCCAAATGAGCATCGTCATTTCGATTCTTAAATCTTCCAAACTGAATGTCCACTTTTCAAAGTTGAATATTCTTACTAACCCCTTTTCCAGTGTGCCTCGGCTATGATTACAGTTTAGAGATAATGGACCAGAAAAGACTCGCTAAAGCCTCTGCAAGTGACAATGGATTTATGCTAAGGAACAATTATGCCAGCATCTAATAAAGGTAACATTAAAGGAATGACTCGCTAAAGCCCCCACAAGTGACCATTAGATTTATGCTAAGGAACAATTATGCCAACATCTAATAATGATAACATTAACATATTATTATCGTTAAAATCTCTCCTATAATGTTGTGTCAAGTCAAACCGAGAAGCCTGCTTTAGAGCAAAGCAATGGAAAGATTAAGAATATACTGAATGAAGCCCTACAAGATATTACAGTCCAAACATTTTCTAAAGAAGAATTCAAATCACTAAAAAGCTAATGTCGATTCTGCAAGACAGACACAAAAATTGAAGCAAAAGCTAAGTGGAATAGCCTCTAGTACGAATGAAATACACGAGAAATCAACAAGGAGAAATCATTGAGCATGATAGTCGATTCATCTAAGTAAGAGGTAACAGCATATTCTATGCACCTACTTTGGCCAACAACAAAATCTATAGATGGAAACTACTAGGATGTAGTGTAAAAGATACTTATGGCCAATAAAGTTCAAATTACAAGCTTATTTTATCAAAATTTTCTAGGTTTTGCACAGCGCCAATCAGCAAGTACACTGCAACAGTGATTCACAAGCACATTACAAAGATTCTAACTACAGTCATTGACAACATAAAGGTGTTGCTACAGTACCTATTTATGCTAGAAAATCAACTACATACCTAACCGTGTTCTTATCCAGAATTTGAAAGCAAATAAAAAAGAAAATTTGAAAACAGAGAAACCTCGTAAATCATAAATAAACTCACCGAGGTATCTCTAATCCATTCGGTAACATGCTCACGATATGGAGAGGATCAAGATTACCAACAGTATGCTCCAATAAGACACCTACCTGCCAATGAGAACAAAAGGATGTGATTTACAAAGGGCACCAATAACATGCACATCTGATCAGAGAAGTGGGAAAATCCCTTGCCTACCATCTCTGGTTTATTAAGGCATTGCTTAATTAACTCTTCCCATAGGTCATCATCATGCTGCATACTAACAAATTCTATGGCCTGCGTAAAACCACAAGCTTACCTCATCATCAAGAAATTTCACAAGGAAAACAGAAATTAAAGATTGCAGGTGTAATGGGGAAGTACCTCTTCAATATCTCCTAATTTGTTAATGATGACTGCAAGAGCTTGCCTTGCATTTCCCATTCTTCCAAGTATAAATACTTGTTCTCTTAACAAATCTCTTTTGACACAGATTTCATAAGCCTGGTGAAATTATAGAAAATGAATAGTTGATGAAAATTATAAAATCTAACTAATGCATTGGTATCTTCCTCAAACCTTTTCAAGTGTATAATGCTGGCTGCTCCGAAGAAAAGGAAGCTGCATCTTTGGATCATAGTCTGCATAAAGCTCAACCTAAAGTTGTAAACAAATGAAATGAAACATTAGACAACGTAAAAAAAAAAACCAGGTATATAAACATGTGGAAATATGAATAAGTTGATGAGATAAAGATTTACAGAAATGAAACTTCATTGTGATAGTAACAGCAAGAATCTCAAAACACCCCCACAAACCAACTAAAGAGATCATATGAATAATTTCTGAACTGAAAATTATATAAATACACATCAAACTCAACCATGCAGACAGGCAAATACTAGATATGAAGGAAAGGTAAAAGAGAAGAGGTCATCGCCATAAGAATCCAGAGGAATACTAAACAGAAATCTAGACTCCCTAAGCAACAATAAAAGAAATCTGCAACCATAGTAGAACCATTTCATTTGTTTTTTCCCCACTTTTCCATGCTAATTTCATTTTTGGACTTCAGGTTTGTCACTCGTCAGAACTACAATTCCAACTTATAATATGCATGAAACTGTTCTTCACCAGACAATTAGAACAGCATCTTTCTCCTACATACTCCCATGAAGAACTCAAACAAGAACATGAAGTCATACATAATACTTCTATGAATGGAGGAACAGTCGGTCCAATTTTTCTGAGCAGTTTTACCTTACGACAGTTGTGTAGAATAACAGAGAAGTGATTTTATTGGCTAACATCTTAGCAAGACTTACTGCAGAGTCGTGCCAAATCAATATTAAAACATTCAAAAAGAAAAGTGAAACTCAGAAGTATGAGGAACTTGGATCAAATCAAACAAGACGTTTAAGGATAAAACCCTCAGACAGTTCAGTCTCCTTTTATAACTGTACAAAACCAATGTTCTAATGTGTTGATCAGCTGATATAGATGGTACATTCAGCCTAGTTGATCCAAAATCTAAATACAAATAAACTTCAGGAAAAGGACAAAGAGGAGATGAAATGGAGGAAACTGAGGGGGAAAAAAGACCATCTAAGATATGCCGCAATTATTGTAATAATGAGTAAGAAACTCTAAGATAACAAGACATGAAGCTAACAACAAAGAAATTCTATCTCATAATATACATGTCTACCGATAAAACATGTTTCACATCATACACACATTGGCTTATAAAGCCCAAAATCATATACTCCAGCATGTTCTTGGCAACCATTTTATTCTTTCAGGGACAATCTCTCTTGAATTTCATAAGAATAAGAATAAGCATTTTAAGTGTTTGGCATACCTGCATGTCATGATACTCTCTTCCGGCATGTGGATTTGCCTCAAACAGTGAATGCAGGTAAAGATGCAGAAAGTATCGGGAATCACACTCATCTGTTGAAGCAATAAGCTGTGAGACAACTTCCGGAGGAGGTATTAGGTCTCTGTGTTGTATCAGCAAAGAAGCTGCACGTTTGCAATCTATCATCATAAGTTGGACGACCTGATCATTGGTTAAAGATAAAACAAAGCTAAGTAAAGCTCTTAAGTTTATAACGTTTCACATTTCTGGAGACGAAAAACAATGAATGAAGAGTACACAGGTTAAAATTCAGTAGAAACGCATTAGAAGAATAATACAATTTGTTCAACTGATTAAGATTGCAGACGAACCTTTTCACGCATGGCATCACGCAAATCATGTTTCTCGATGAAATCAAATATATCTGGCTTCATAAGCTGAAAGAGGAACAAAGAGTCAACCACAAAACACAAACTAACTCCAAAGAATGTTTCCAAAGCGCAGATCTTTTAGAAATAGCAATTATAGGAGTTCATTTCAGCTAATCGAAACCCCAGAAATCCTACTTGTATAAAAGAACAAACTTGGTTGTAAATAGAAACCATAGGCATGGAGTACTTACATCAGCATAAAATCCAAAAGCTTTCTCATGCTGTCCGTCAATTACATACAAATGGGCAAGAGCCTGGCACAGGAAAGAAAAATCATAAATAGAACAGAAAGGATTTTATATTCTGATATCTAATGAAATCCCTAGAAACTAACCTCTTTGAGAGCATCAGTCAGTGATGAAGTATTAAGCTGAGGTTCAATGGCAGAAATAACAGATGAGGGAGAATAAACTACAGGTGGCCAAGATTTAACAATTGACAGAAGATCCTTGTGGAAAGATGGATTTGTTGCCAGAGTTACCAGAGCAACCTAAAATAACAACAAAAAGGCTTGAATCCTGATATCACACACCAACGAATTAATAATATGAAGGTGAAAATCCGTAATAAGAATCAGCTCTTTTTTAAGCAACAAAATAACAGACCTCATAAACAGTGTCACGTAGTTTTGGATTCTCTGTCGGTATGTATGGCACCAGCACATGTAGCTGACGGAGTTGAGCAAAATGGAATACCCATCTATATGAAATAACCCAAGCTTAATAAATTCAGAACAAAGTACACCAAAATAATATTTAAAAGAGGAGAAAAAAGTTAGAATTGCAATTAAAACATAATAAAATAAGAAGAAGAATCATAAATCAAATTCAATACCTTTCCCATGCTGAAGCTGATCCTCGCAACAATTTGGGACAGAGTGAGGCAGCTTCTGCATATTTCCTTTCCACAATCAGATGGTCAAGATATCTTGACCCCACCTAATCAAAGTCAACAAGGTTAGAGAAAATGTATAGGCATCCACGTTACCTGAAAGCAGCTCATTTGAAGGGCATAAAGCTCATCAACACAAATAATGTTAGTAGTGTGACTACTGGATAGTTAAGACCACTTCACAAAACAAAAGAGCATTCAGCAAAGTACTTAGAATAATTATGGGACATAGAAAGAATCGTTTATGCTATCAATGAAATTCATGAAAGATTATGATACTTGTAGTGTTGATGAACTGAAAACATTTTATGGCCGCATAGGACTGGCTGGAAAAAGGTTGAGGGAGGAGGTCGCAGTAAGTGATTACAGTATCCAAAAATAACAAAATATTTTACGGCATTAAAGGTGGTGGAAAGAGAAGACAAGTCACGGAACAACTTTGAAGTCTTATATGGCACTGTTTTTGCAAGGTACAACTGTGAGATACAGACAACAACAACAACAACAAAGCCTTAATCCCAAGTAATTGGGGTAGGCTACATGAATCAATATAAAATTTCAGTGTGGTCGTTCGCATGGATACATTCCCTCCACTTACTTTTGTCAAGCACCATACCCTCATCCAAGTTTAACAAATCCATATCATTCTTGATTACTTCGGTCCAAACTTTCTTCGGCCTCCCCCTACCTCTTACAACATCATGCCTCCATCAATTCTTGATAATCAAAACTAATATTTTATCACTGAAAGGATTTGTCCAATTATTGACGTTGGCATATCCATGAAGCATCCGCGGAAGGAGGACACAACCATAAAAGTACCATTTCTGTAAATTTCTCTCTGATATTTACTGTCAAGCAGAATCAACTCATTATTCACACTAATGAAATACCATTTGTTATATGGAGATAATATTTGCACTCCTCTTTTAGCTTCTTGCACTCCTCTCCCCTTTATTTTATTAGTGAAAAGACCTTAATACCTAAACTCAATAAATCCAACGCAAAGCTATTAAAGTCATTTCATTTGAAAAATAAGATGAGAGGGGTGCAAGAAGCTAAATTGGGAGTGCAAATATAATTTCCCTTGTTATATTTGCAGCACAATGTCATATCTACATATCTCAAACAATACTTTAGTGCCAAATGTAACAAGAACAAAGAGATATCAGTGAGTAAATATATGGCATCAGACAAAAGGTTAAGAAGCGGTGGTCACTAACATTGACAATAATTCAATCAAGCAAAGAAGAGAGACAATCAGATGTATACCTCATCTACAAGCTCACTCCGACCTTGACCAGCTTCTACTGCAGCTAAGGCTTTTTCATGCCATCCATGTTGAAGAAGCCAAGAGATGTGATCTTCTGCATCCCTAAAGATCAAGAGTAGAAAACATTTACAAGTTTAGACACATATGTCTCTCGAAACAACCTACATGCTGACATTCTAATGGTCAAAGACAAGGCTAATCAGATTTAAGAACCCAACACTGCAATATGCTACTTTTCTACAATGACCAGGCAATAGTTCTGTTCTTTCTTTTGGTCAGGGTGGAATGATTGTCATCTATGGACTAAAGTCACTAAACAGTGAGTCATACTTCCAATATGCATCAGTTATAACATTGAGAACTCCATCAGAACCAAAAGAACAACTGGAACGGTTGATCAGCATAATCTCTACACTTGCATCCACATTTTTTATATGCAGTATCACAAACCAAAACGTTATGGTTTTTCTGGATACTCATACCAGAGTACATGGAAACCAAATATAATCTAATATTCTTTAGGATTGCGTCTCTTAGATTCATTTGGTGTCTCCAACAGTAGCATTATCAGATCCTTCAGAATATATAATCAGAAAATCACAAGGATATCCAAATACTTTCCTTTTGCTAAGGCACGTTAATTAAATGGGAAACCAGATAAAAAATGTCTGGAAATGCATCAATGAGCTAAGCACAAGCACAGAGGCTAATGCAGGAAGTCTCGGAGCACAAGTTTGTTTCTAATTCTCTTACAACTTTGATCAGGAAAATCAAACCAGAAGAAATATTATTACTAAAACATTTTGCTAAAGATTGTCTACTCGTGTTTCCTAATGTTACTGTTATCCTTTAATTAAGTTAATCAATTTTCAAGGAGTTTGTTCTTATTTATTACAGCCTCACAGGTAGGAATGGCAACGGGGCAGATCGGGGCGGGTATCTGAAATACCACGCCCTGCCCCGCCCTGTTGATCTGTGCCCCGCCCGCGCCCCGCCCCGCCCCGGATCAAAAATTTCTGCCCCGCGCCCCGCCCCGCACGGGGCAGATCTGACCCGCCCCGCCCCATTCTATTTTTTTTTAAAAAAAATCATTATTTTTTTAAAATTATAAAAATCATTAATTTTATCAAAAAAATTAAAATCATAAAAATCATTAATTTTATCATAAAAATAATTAATTTTTTTAAAAATCATAAAAATCATTAATTTTATCCAAAAAATCATTAATTTTATTATAAAAATAATTAATTTTTAAAAAAAATATTTAATTTTTTTTAAAAATAATTAATTTTATCCCAAATCAATTCTCAAACAAGTACAATTAGTATATTAAAATGAAAATTAAACATGATTATGTTTAATAATAACAATATTATAATAATTTAATATAAATGGGGCAAAATGGGGCGGGGCGGGGCGGGGCGGGGCAGGGCGGAAAAAAATACCATGCCCCGATCTGCCCCGTTCGCGGGGCGGGGCGATCTGCCCCGTTCTCTCTACGGGGCGGGGCGGGGCTGCCCCAAAAGGCATCGGGGCAGGGCGGATCGGCGGGTCACGGGTCAAATTGCCATCCCTACTCACAGGACAAGCTCTCGGAGGTAAATATGCACAAAAAAATTTAAAGGAAGGTATTGAAGGAATATCTGGCAGTCAAAATGGCCAGAAGCCACAAAGATGCCACTTTCAGTAACCTATTTGACACCCTTGGGGCGAGCATGGATCATGATGTAATGATGTGTAGACACTGAAACATGACACAATAAATAATATGTCATGTTTTTTTTTCCTTGTTGGCCAATATCTGCATGATTAATCATGTTAGAAGAAGATTAAGCTGGAGAACAGTGACACAAATAACTAACCTAGGCTTTGCAATAACAACATCCTTTGGGGACACAATATAATACAAAGGTTCATCACCAGCAGCCCATTGACCACCCGCGTAGCTGCTACCTTCATTCATAAGTATGTCTCAGTTCCATCAGATTGTTCATATACACAGAAAAAAATCAAAATCTGGAGAAAGTAAAGAACAATGAGTTTAGCAATTGTAGAGAAAAAAAATTACCAGAGAATGGAGCATGAGCAAGAGAATAATCTTTTGCCTTGTAATGCTCAAAGCCATGTACAGGCAGTGCATCAGTGGCAAGCTCATCACTATTCCATGTTACAACTCGCACTTCCGGTCTCTGAGCATTTCCCTTTTATAAAAGATGCAGACGTCTCAGTTAGCTTGATGGAGACTAAACAACTTCAGAAGCAGAAATTATTTGACAGGAAATTATCACACATGACCTGGACAAAGTTTTAACTGCACTTTTTGTCAAGTGAATGACGAAACAAGTACCTGGCGTGATGGAACATTACTGCTAAAGTCTTTCTCTCCATCTTCTTCCCCAGGAATGTAAGCCAGAACAACCAAAGAATCACTAAAAGGAGCAATTCCGGAGATGAAATAGGTGGTTTGAAAAGCTGCCACAATATCCACCTGATTCATACTAGACATAGGTATATGTCTATATGTTCCATTGATGCTATTATTTTGATTTGCTTTTATGCATGCAATCTTCACAGAGGTTCCCCACCCAATGACCAATAGAGTATCATCCTGAATGTGACAACCGAATTGTAAGAAATCACAGACTTCATATTAAATAAGACAATCTATTTAGAGTACTCAGCCGTTGTCTAGATGGACAAAATGGCAACATAAAAAGCATACAATCGGGGTATTACTGCTCTTTCAGAGAAATAAAGAGCCAGCTTGAAATCAAGGCAGATTCATAGGCTTTTTCACGTCTTCACTGACCTGCCATACTAAATGAGGGCGTAGAAGCTCAGGACGTGGACTTCCGCGAGGCCGTTCAATGAATGTTATGCGTTGATCATTAGCCGCATCATAAACTTTTACTCCAGCATCATTAGCCCAGGCAATAAGACTACTTCTCCACTTCACTGCGTGAATTGGGCCTTCACCAGAGTGCAGAACCTAAGGAACAAATGTATATGTCCAACTAAAATAAAAAAGAATGTTTTGGAAGAGCTTTGCGATTTATACAGCCAGTGAGCCAAATTAATCCTGCCACAAGACAGAAAATACCTGATCACGATATCCAATCCATCTCTTCACATTAAAATACAAATGACCAGCTAAACCACCAGCAACAAATCTTCTCGATGATTTTTTCGCATAATCCGGGTCTAGAGAAATAGCCTTCATCGGGCGATGATAATCAAATTTCAATCTCTCATCTGTGAATAGGCTATTTATTACAACTGAACCATCATCAGAGCAGCTTCCAATGAATTCACCTTCACTATCAAAGCAAAGGTCATTTACCGCAGCATCATGAGCAGAGAATTCCTTCACCTGTTGAAGAAAGACTGACATTCTTTACAACCATCAAGCAATAGTTTTCTTCAAGATATGCAGGCATTATCAGGATTAAAAAAGTGCAAGATAGCAGGGTGAAAGGTGACATGTTCTCAACTATTGTCAAGATGCAATTCCTGAATAGAAGTTCTTTGGGAAAATTTTACGTACTCTGTAATAGCTCACTACTATAAAGAGGATGGGTCTTAACAAATTAGTCAATTAAAGAGCTTTAGTGATTGTTTATTTGAAATTCAGGGTAAGCATCTTCTTGATAATATCAAGAAATTAGACATCAAAATACCCAAGCGAGGTACAGAAGTATGCAACTTGTATAATAAGTCCGAGTATCTAATATTTGCCCCTTCAGTATTGAGGTTAATTTCAATTTGCAAGGATTTTGTTTTCCGCAGCTTTATTTTATAATATACATGCCATGTGATTAGTTAACAGATCCGTCTGTGACACTGACAAGAATAATTCCCAAAATTTTGACCGAGTAAGTTCCCAAACTAATGGACAGATTTGAATCTATAGACATAGTGCATAATTGTATGGACTGGTGACGACAAGTTTGGTTACTATTTGTGTGGACTGGTAAATTCCCAATTTTTTTGGAAGGATACTTTTCTAACTTTTTCTGGAAAGCGGATAATTCCGGGATTGCGTGGAATGAACTTAGAAAAGATTATTCATCAAATTTCAAAGGCCAATATTATAAAATTCAGCTAAATAAGGTTACAGGGTAGTTTGATAACGGTCTGCTGGATGCTCAAGATATTTGACAAATACTTCACAACTGCCCCCAAATCCATCATCTCCTATACCATCATCAAAAGGGGGGAGGAAAACTCCTATCTTTATAACAATTAATTATCAGTGAACCCCTGTGCTATTATTTGCTTATATTACCCAGTATAATCAGCTGCAAATACTGTTCCAAATTAGGATTACATTACCCAGTTTGATAACTGTTAAGCATCTCGGCTACAGAGTGGATCATCCAACACAAAACCAAATGAACAAACTAATACCAGCAAATCGAAAAGAATGAACTTTCCTATAACTTAACTAGTCATCGCCTACCAGCGGCATTTCTCAAACAATTACAACAAATTAAAAAAACAATACAAACTTTTAAGAAAAGAAAAAACTTACTTGATTCCCGAGAAAATCGAGAATGTGAACTGAACCGCCGTGAGTGCCAAGAGCAATCATACGTTCAGCAACCGCGATACACGAAGCAGCATCGCTAGCTAAAAGCGATGGAACACTTCCTCCCATTCTCTGATACTTTAACCTAGGCTCCTCCTCCCCATCCTCTTCTTCCTCATCGGAATCCTCCTCTTCTTCGTCTTCTTCTTCTCTCTCATCATCACCTTCCACACCATTCTCTATTGGCTTGGGAGCCATTATTAATCAACAAAATTACGAAATTCTACTTCAATGATCAAAAGGGGAATCAATGAATTAAATAATGGACCTCCGCCGTGGGAGGAGGTGAAACGGCCGTTCAACGGTGGCAAAAAGGACGGGTTGGTAATAATAATGGATTTTTTTTTTTTGAAAACCCGTAATAATGGATTTGATGAGCTAAAAAACAAATTAGAAGGAGACGATTGATTGAAAAAAAGTGGAGTTGACAGGTGGCTTTGGAATTTTTATGCTTGTTTTGGGATTGGGGGAGGTTTATTATTATTTCTGCTTTCGGGTTTTCTGGATCTTAACACTTGGCGAATGTCCTTTTTCTATTTATTTTTCTTTTTTGTGTTCCGAGAGGCTGCTCTCCAGAATTAATTGCTATCAGGGTAATCAACCTTTTTACACTCACTCAAATTCATCATGTTTAAGTTTTCTTAACTTTTGATATTCTCAATATATTTACGACCTGCCAATTTCATCATTCTGTTACAAAAAAGCTTAAAAATTGTCAAATTTGTGATGTGACTTTAACGGTTGCTTATTTGTATCTGTCTTCAAAGGGCAAAATAATAAGATATATAAGAAGCAGGTGCATAGAGCCAAAACTTGGATACTTTGACGGTAAGGGCCAAGTATAAATTACCTTAAAGTATTCCCATACCCTCTCCACAACTGAGGAAAGAGAAACTAAACTCCAATTTATTTATTTATTTATTTATTTGGTAAGTGAATTAAGCCATACTTGATTGTATGAAAACTTTGGAATTATAGTTCCAAGAGAAGAACTCAAAGTAACAAATGATAGGATATGAGATTAGTTCCACCGTCAAGAGTAAAAGTCCTTGATTAGCTTTCCATTACGAAACCAAGCCTCGGAATGAGAACAAAAATAGACACTAAGTTACTACTCTAATCTGTTAGTAAAATTCATTAGTTGCCAAGAACTACTAAAGAGAATCTCCCGGCCCCCACTAGATTCTTCATCGCAGAAATACTGCCTCACTAGAATTCAAATTCTTAATGATAATGGAACTTTTGAGAAAAAGAAAAAATCTTAATGAATCTGATTTAGGAAGAACGCAATGCTCTCAGTTTGGGAGGAAAATGGAGGAATTTTAGGGATTTGGTTAGATATACTATGAAGGTAAATAAATGAAGGGAAAATGAGGGTATATTTTTTATTCCAAATTTTCCCTTCGAAGACAGATACAAATAAGACACCGTTAAAGCTATATCACAAATTTGACGATTTTTAAGTTTTTTTGTAACAGAATGATGAAATTGGCAAGTCGTAAATATATTGAGGATCTCAAGAGTTGAAAAAACTTAAAAATGATGATTTTGGCTGAGCGTAAAAAGGTTAATGACCCAAATGGCAATTAATTCCTCCTCTCCACTAGTGTATTAAACACAATTTCTATATGTGCAAGACAATTTTTTAGCTATTTTATTTAAAATTTAACGATTGAGATTAAAATATTCATTCATATATTTTTAATATTTGTTAGACAAAACAGATGTTTATTGGCAAAAAATCGTTTATCCACATACATGTCCTCATGACCGTCACCATCACTCACATATTCGTACGTGTATATGAAAATATAAAATTTTGTCATATAATAAAATATGAATGGTGGAAACATGTATGAGGACAGATGATTCCCCATATATATTGCATAAGATCATGTGTTTGTTAAGAACTTAATAGATATTCTAATACGATGAACATTTGTTTTCTTTAACAGGTTATTGGAAGAGATGAATTGATGTTTAATTCTTAAAATTTGGCGGTAAAAAGTTTAGCTTGCACATACAACACTTCAGGTATTCGAAAAAGATGAATGAGTATCTTAAATGTATTTTTCTCGTTTTAATTGACATTAACTAAATAAAAAGTTAAGGAAAACCTTAGCCCTTGATTCAAGAGTGGATGATGTGTCATTTTTATAGAGGAAGAAGAAGCATGAAGAAATCTAGTTTAAGATACTATTATCTCTCTTCCATAATATAAGTCGTGTAGGATATGGAGCAAAAATTAAGAAATATATATATATATATATATATATATATATATATATATGTTTTTAAACAAAATATCAATACTATCCTCTTAAGTAAAATTAGTGGTATACACGTCATATTTAAAAGAGTAATATTAATATTTTAACTAACAAAGTATCTTGTTTTTTGCTTTATTAATTTTCGTTACATATTTTAAACGACTTATATTATTAGATAGATGTAGTAATGGGGAGGAGCCTCGTAATGACTTTGTCCACTTATTATCAATAGATGATCTACTTATTTAGAGAAAAATAAAAAGTTAAATTGGCAAGTAGACTTAAGTTTAGGCACACTTGATCCACCATGACACTCTATGTACATTACTATTTATAGTCACATTCATACTAAAAGTTTATTAGTTCATCCATAGAGTTTATCTATTTTAATTTAGGTTATATGAAGTAGAGCTAATTAGTGAATCATGTCCCTAAATTATTTATTTTTAGTGACTAACGTCCCAATCCGTTGTTTTTGTACATTATCATCCCCAAACAAATTACATTTTGCATGCATCGTTCTTCTGTTAAAAAAAATAGTTAGTCAACTGTTAATTCAAAATTTTGATTGGGTAAAAAAAAAAATTATTTGGTACATCACCAAAAACACCCCTTACCCATTTTTATCGAAACATTCAGTAGGGCCCTGGTCCACTTAGCTCTAATTGAGTCACGTCGCCCCCTCCTCTTTAAAAATAAATAAGTTCTCATCTCTCAGTCATAGTTAAAATACAAAAAATATAGTTCTGATATGGACATAGTTAAAAGTACAAAAATGTTCATATCAATACAGAATGAGGAGAAAGACATTTTTGAACTTTTAACTGTATCCATATCAGAACTATATTTTTTGTATTTTAATTGTGAGTGAGAGAATAATTGATTTTTTTTTAAAGAGGAGGGAGCGACGTGAGCCAATTATAATAAGTGGGACTGAGGCAGTCCCATATCGAAATTTCCATTTTTATCCCACCCTCCCCCCCACCCCACCCCACCCCATCCCATCCCAGCCTTCTTCCTTTCATCTTTCTTCTTCCCCGACTCGCTCACCCCGCCCCATCCCATCCAAGTCTGCAACCACCCCTTACCCCAGCCCATCCCATCTCATTCCTTCTAACAAAAAACCGAGAACTTAATTTCTAACAAAATGCATGTTTTATAAATAAAACAATTAATCTTGTTTGCATCTACAATTGATTAACATCAAATTTTAGTAAATCTTTTGTTGTGTTCATGTCCATCTAATGGAGAAGATTACCAAAAGAAAAAAGAAAAAAATACAACCTAAACAGAAAATCAAAGGCAATTTGGTGTGTTTAGTCCCTAAACAATTTATGGCCAGCAAGAAAGTCCCTACAGAGTATTTTTTTATTTTAAAATCCTCAAACAATTTACTATTGGTATACAAGGTTCTTCCGTCCAAAAAAATGTTAGTCAACTGTTAATTTAAATTGTTTACCAAGTCAACATATATATTTTGGGGGTATAATCGGTACATCACATTCAAATATACCCCTTCACAATTTTTTTTCTTTCTTGCATTTGTTTTTGGAGTTGAGAAGAGAGGATAAGAGAAGAGACAATGGGGAATGTTGAAGAGGGGGTGGAGTGTCCGGGAAGAAGGACTTTGCATACCAATGATAAATTGTTTAGGGATTTTTTTGTCCAGAATTAATCTTTAAGGACCTTACATGCAATCTGTAAATTGTTTAGGGACTTATATTGACCAATTTGCCAAAATCAAAAGACTAAAAAAATCAAATTGTTTTTACATATTTCCTTTTTTTCCCATGCCAAAATCATTGACAAAGCACATAAGGTATGGTTAGCTTGAAGCATTGGCCTTCTATGGTCGGGATTATTACTATGATGATTTTTCAAACCCAATATAACTATTGAAGAAGATGGATATGTGGCCGAAGATTGTGATGTGGTCGGCGATGGAGCTGTGGCAGGAGATGGTGATGTATTGAGAGAGATGAAGGGCGAGGGGTGAAGTGGTCGTAGGGGTGAGTGGGGCTGAAGAGGGTGAGGTGGGTATTTTAATGTAATATACCATTAATATCCCTGGAACTTTTAGGGTTGACTCAAATTGTTTTCCCCCAATTTTAGTTGACCGTCAGTTTTTGGACGGAATGACTTTATATACGTAATAAAAATTGTTTGAGGATGGTAATGTAT
Organism: Vinca minor; assembly: GCA_026122235.1. NCBI lineage: Eukaryota > Viridiplantae > Streptophyta > Magnoliopsida > Gentianales > Apocynaceae > Vinca > Vinca minor. The sequence goes on along the minus strand of JAOCZM010000040.1, from coordinate 7,623,314 downwards.
AAAAATAATGAATTGAGACGTTATTCACCAAAAATAAATAGCTTAGGGACGTAATTGACTAATTAGCATATAAACTAGAGTTTCAATAATTAAAAGAGATAATCACTATTTATACCCATTATCTAACTTTGAAAAGCAAGTTATACCCTTTATCTTTTTTGTGTGCAATATATAGCCAATACAATTTTCTAGGTGCCATTTATACCCAAACAAAGCGAATCTGATGATAAGAGGGACTGAATCGGACAACAGGGATTCGAGAGCGTGAGTAAGCACCTCGGTGAAAGCCGATCCGCGTCTTCCTCAATTGGAATGATTTCATCTCCTAGAAACCGTAGAGACGATTAATTGCTTCTACTGACACGACGTAATCCTCATTTTGGGTATAAATGGCACCTCAAAAATTATACTGGCTATTTATGGCACGCAAAAAAGATAATGGGTATAACTTGCTTTTCAAAGTTAGATAATGGGTATAAATAGTGATTATCTCTAATTAAAATATCCAAGGGAGTATCAAATATTTGAAATGACCGAATTGCCATCGAAACTTATCAAACTATGCCAAAAAGTGCACTCCTGAGTCCTGACTCCACAGTCCATTCCCACCAATTTTTTAGTAATCTCCCCAAAATTTCCACCCAACTCTCTTTCTTCTCCACAGGCCCACCGCTGAGGCTGTTTAATAATTCGCATCCACCACCACCTCTGATCTCACCACCGCATTCACTTATCGTCAGTCGCCGGCCGGCAACTGGATATTCCGATCTACCACCAGAACCAGGGGTCCGAAATGCTGGATTCCGGCGGTGCTCCTAACTGAAATGCAGTCCAACTCCTCATCCTCACCGCCATTTCCCTTAATAACTCCACCATTCATACTATTCAATGGCGGCGGTGAATCTTTGAGCGAAGGAGGTTTCGAATTATCTAGGGTGTTGTTCTTAGGCTCACTTCTATTCTCTCAAGGAGAAGGCATGGACTTATCTAAAATCGGTGAGAAGATTCTTAGCTCTGTTCGCTCCGCTCAATCCCTTGGCCTTCTTCCTTCATATTCTGATCGCCCCGAGGTAATTTCCAGTTTCCTGCTTTTTTCTCTCTCTGTAATTTAAAATTATCTCGGCATTTCTGTTTTAGATAGTGTGATTGTCTAGTTATGTGTAAGTTCTTGGATTTTACCTTTTTAGGAGGTTAAAGGTTGAATGCTTCAGTAACTAGTGTCCTGTTGGCAATTGAGTCGACAATGATTGGCAATTGAGTCGAGAATATCTTTGAAGATTAATAAGAGAACTGTAGTTTTCATTACATGTTCAACTTAGAGGCAATAATTGCATGTATAAATAATTTATATACGGGTTTTAAGAACTCCTTTATTGTTCATTGACATAAAATGACGACAAAACCATGGAGAGGAAGTTTGCTATGAGACTGTTGTGGCCTTTGTTTAGTTTTTTACTTTGTGGAGGTCAGGCTTTGTGCATCTAGGAAGCAGCGTGCAGGAATCCATGCTATCTGAAAATGGAAATTACATTTCAAGCTGTTTTCTTTAAATATCATGTGATGTGAACCAGTAGCATTTCTCAAATTCTTTTGCCTGATCATAAAACATTCAAGCGAGAATAAAAGATTAGGTTCCGAATTTGAAGTAAAATTAAAGAAATTGTACTGAATTTTTTCCCCCTGTAGATGCTAATCTTCATTGTGATAGGAGACTGGAGTTCTTCTGGATTAGCTTGAAGCTCTAAGTATTTTCTCCTTTAGAACAATTTTTTTATTGACTGCTGCAATTCTGGATTATTTTGATTGCAGGTTCCTGCACGAGCTGCAGCAGCTGCTGTTGCTGCTCGGGTTCTTGCAGGACTTCCTCCACACCAGAGTCCCAGTCTCTCAACAAGCTCTGAAGAACCAAGTTCAATCTATGGAAGTACACCTCGTGGTCAATTTATCGAGGAGCTTGAAGAAGAATTCTATGAAGAGGTACGCCTGTATTTTTTGAGTAGATTTCAACATGAATGGTTTGGTAACATTTTAAGTATGTTTATTTTATGAGAATCTTATTTTCGGTAAACCAAGATATGATCAAATCAAGATTGGGTTATCCTGGACATAATTTTCAGGTCTGATTGCATATTTGCATTTGAAATTGGTGAGTGACCGTTTCCGTATGTGGTCATTGCAATAGTGGATTGCTTTGGGCGCAACACCTGGAAATTTCCATATTCATTTTGTGCAAACACTGGATATGATCGATCACATTTGCTGGTTTTCTTATATCTACTTTACTGAGAGCTGTTCATGATGTGTAGGATTTTGACCCCGTAAGGCATGTTTTGGAGCATATTCCAGAAGAAAATGAAGTAGCATATATTGAGGAAAAGGTAATATTACACTTGTTCCTCTAGTTTAAAATGCCACGTTTGCCATAATTTCTTTGGATGCTCCATCAAATAAATTGTCTTGTTGTACTTATCCATCATCCATGACTTGAAGAGTTTGTAATGGTATCTATTGATGGATGTATTGCTATTCCAAAATGGGTAATGGCTGATCACTGATGGATGTATGACTTCCTAAATCATAGATAGGACAAGATAGAATATTCATCTGTAAGGTTCTTAAATGAAATAGAACATCGAGAAAAATGTTTCCTTTTCATTGTGTGGAAGACTGAAACGTTTACCGGATAATATTTCTTAATTCATTACTGCTTTTGTAGTAATCCCGCATTATGTGTAAATCCTGAGAATGGTGATTTTTTGTTGGAATTTCTTTCTTATTTTAAAAGTAAAGGCTTTATTATTGAAACTATGCGACCACTGTTTTCACCACTGGTTTGGGTTCATATCATACTACCCCTATAATAATATTTGTAGAGAATCTTAGATGTCCTTCAATGAGTTATTTACATATGAATCTGCATTCCATTTGTTTTAGGCCACTCTTAGATTAGCTCAATTGGACAGAATTGCTGAGCGGTTGTCACACCATGTCATGGAGCATCATGAAGAAATGGGTATGCTCATATTGACTTTATTCTGACACTAGAGAAAAATTGCTGTTACTCTTTCAGCACATACAAACTTTGCAGCTTGCACACATTCTATGGACTTCCGTTCATATTTGAATTATACTATGTGTAAGTTATGGTCCATGAACAAAATTCTGTGTTCTCATGCCCCATTGAAGTCTTTATCTGACATTGGTTACGGGTACGGATCTCACTTGTGCTTAGGAGAATCACACTTTAAACTTTAAAGTACAATTACTTATCACTAAGGAATACACATTGCATTGTAAAATGATTTTCACTTTCTTAACCATGCAATTATATTAGCTCGTATGAGTTTGAAATGTTAAGCATCATTCTTTCTGATTGGTTGTTGCCATAGCAAGATGACTCAGGTTCTACTTGTAGCATTGAGAACCGTGGATCAAGTAGTTTCATCTGGCATTCTGACATCTGATGTTATATGTTAATAGCCCAAGGTAGCCTTAGTATTGGAAAATATTTACCTTCAAGGAGAAATTATTGGAAAAGGAACTGTTGAATTACATAACATAACTCTTCTTTCTATTCTAAGTTACGTTTTCAAAATAATTTGAAATTGGGATGGTTATTTGAATTGACTGATTACTTGGATCAGTTTAAGAATGTTTTTCTTGGTCAACTTAACTTGAATACCTTTTATGGTTGAAGCAAGTAAACTTTTGAGACATAAATTGTTTGACTAGCCGAGGTACAAGAGTGAATTCCTAATTCAATACTTGAGTTTCATATTTACGATAATTATCTATAGTAGCTTTCTAGAGATAACCTATCTGATGTTCTATAATAGTATAATATTTAATCTTATCTTAACTATCTCAAGTCCATATAAACCTCCCTAAAAGGTAATTTAAGCCAGATGGAACATAAACATCTTGGCTCATTCAACGTTTCTACTAAAATATCTAGTTTCCAGATGTGAATCAGTTTAGTTAACATTTTTGGGTGGAATGATTTTTGTCTTGTTGATACTAAGATATGTAACTTATGTGTTTGTAACTTCTAGATTGATTCTATCACAAGGAGTTAGAAAGTTAGTTTAACCACCGCAAAACCGCAGCCATATCATCATAGAAGAAGAGCTTGAGCCATTTTAGAAACAAAGCAACAATCGACAAAGTAAATTCTGGCGGTTAATATGATTGAAATTCTACAGGGCTTGGTTAAAACACTGGCTTTCCATATGGATGGTGTAGGCTCTAGTAATCCAGAAAGATTTAGAAACTAAACAACTGATTAATTCAATGCTCTAATTCTTACTATAATGTTCGATAATGATTCATGTTACTTGTGAGAAAAATATGCTTTGTGTAGTTCAAGTTGCTCCTAGACATTCTATCTTTAGTTTGTTTTTATGTTGACATACTGTCGGTCTGCTTTCCTGTCTCCTTCCTCGTGTATTCGGTCTTCTTTACAAAGTTCTTAACTGTTTCAGTTTGTTCAATAAATGCTGTTGCTTAATTATTTTCCACTTCTTTTGTAGTAAAGGGAATGAATTTGGTACGAGAGCTGGAGAAAGATTTAAGCATTGCAAATGTTATTTGCATGGTAAGCTGGTGATCTTATTGCATATAAGTCTCTCTTGCTCTGTAAACAGTAAACAACTTGAAAAGTCGCTCTCTCTTAACACTGATGTGTATAGAGTTCTCGACTCAGGACTTATGTACATTACTAATAGTGTAAAGTTCACTAAATAACTAAAACACGACTCTTCCTGAAAAGAAAATTTCCGTGTCACTTGTGAATTGTGATACCTACAGAATGGACGAAGAAACCTTATCTCATCAAGAAATGAGGTATCCAGAGATCTGATTGTCACCAAAAGCTCTAAGAGGAAACAAGCACTTCAGGTACTTTCCAGTTTTGAACTCTTTATAAACAATCTAACAACCTTTTAATGAGTTTAAACAGGGAATTTAGAAGCTATGTCAATGTCTTAGGAGAACTTATCTGCACTTTCAATTTACTTCCTGCAAAAGTTCTCGTGTTATTTTTTTTAGTTTAAAATGATGGAGTTTAATTCTGTAACTATTACGTCATCGGCAATGCCGTTCTCTGTCTTCATTTTTCTTTTTCTTTTTTTAAACAAAAGAAATCTATTTTAAATCAGTTCTGTATGAAGATGCAGTACAGAATAATTCTTTATTAAATTAATGTATAGAACCTTAGGTTTTTAAATGAAGTTCCATTGTTGCCAACATCATTTTGTCATGCTTGCTTATGAAGAAAAATAATCTTTTGAATCTTGTATCAAAGTCTCAACTGATGTTTAATGTTTTGATAGAAAATTTTCTCCTTTCTTCTTTAGCATTCTGAAATCTTTTATTTCTTTAGTTGTTTGTAGTGTTACCTCTAGGGGAAAATATTGTTTAGGATTGCAGAAGGCCTTTCATTTTTTTGCAATTATTTTGCTGAACATGGCCATAGGACTTAAATTTCTTGTGTACTTCGAAGCATAACGGATCATCCACAATATTAACTTCCAATATCATAGTGAAAGATACAAAGTGAGTAGACATGCTTTTGATTTGGTTGGTTCTCTCTTGCCCCTAATAAATAGGGCCTGAGCTTGTTCTATTATTATTTCTACAACCTCATTGTCGCCTGTCTCTCCATTCTTCTCTCTGTTGCTAATGCACATATGATGCCCTTAACTACTTTTGTGACCTGCAGGATATGCTTCCTATCTTGACTAACATTCGTCATGCGCTAGACATGCAAGTGGGTCTGGAAAATCACGTTGATGAAGAGAACTTCTCCAAGGTGTCATTCTTCTTCTGGTATTATGTGTGATACTGCATCAGTTTCACAGTTTCCCATTTGCTTTTCTTGGTCTATGGAAATCTTTATGTTTTCCTTGATTTAGTTGGAAAATTACTGAACCCTTGAATATGTATGAACAGGCATTTCAAGTACTATCAGAGTATTTGCAACTCCTAGATAGTCTGTCAGAGCTGTCAGCAGTACAAGAGTTGAGCCGTGGTGTTGAGGTGAGCTAAATATTTGGATCGTGGAGGATTTTTTGAAGTAACATGTATGGCCAAATTCACAATCAATTTTGCATGGAATATATTGTGTGTTTGCATTTTGAACCCCCGTTTTTTACTCTCAAAACATGAAGAATGACAACAACATTATCATTTAGCTGTTTCCAGACTTCTGTTTCTGGAAATGAAAAGAGTAGAAAAAGGGGGAAAAGGCACTCACGAAAAGGGGAGAATAATCTTTACATGTATTCAGAGATCCCCATAAAAGAAAGGGTTCTTGTCCAGTCTTGTTGCTGGAGCCTAGGCCTCCCTCACATCTCCCAACCCTAATTCTTATACCTGGGGCAGAAAAACACTTGCCTTTTTAGTGCACAAACGAGTATGGACCCCACCATGCCAAACCTATGCAGCCCCTGCCTTGAGTTTGTTAACGCTACCAACTTCTTTGTATTTATCATGTTTGATGGTGCTTCAAACTTTCTTGCAGGTATGGTTGGGAAGAACTCTTCAAAAGTTGGATTCACTCTTATTAGGGGTGTGCCAGGACTTCAAAGAGGAGGGCTATATAAACGTAAGAAGTTCAGTTTCCCTGTTAATGCAACATTAAGTTGGTTGATGCATGCCAAACTACTCTTGTCATTCAATCATTTTCTAACTTTTAATTCTATTACATATTTGAAAATACATGACATGAAATCACAGAAGATAAAAGATAAACCGTTAAAATTGAAACAAGATTTCTGTGATATCGTAATCTGAGTCATGGTTTGATAATTTACATAAAGTTCTTGGTCTATATGTTACATTACAGGTGCTTGATGCGTATGCTTTGATTGGGGATGTTTCTGGTCTTGCCGAAAAAATACAAAGCTTTTTTATGCAAGAGGTCCTTACTGAAACCCACTCAGTGTTGAAGACTATTGTTCAGGAGGTATGTCCGCGTGTTCAAGATTTACATCATGTTGAAGAAAAGTTTTTTTCTTTTGGAAAAGGCTGCAATTTGTTGCAACATAACTTACTGGCACTATATTTTGATGTTACTGGCACTATTTCAGCTCAAGAAAACTAAGTATGGGTTATGTTTTGTTAACTGTTGTATGCCATCACTGAACAGCCAGCAGTTGGACTTCTTTTCGCGTGAAAGTTTTTTGATTTGCAGATATAAAGTGTGAACAAGCTTATGTAATAATTGGAGTATGCTTTTCATGGAAGATTGCTGTGTAATAAAAGGAGAGTTCTCCAATTATTGATAATTGTGAGAAACATCTCAAAAAGAATAATAAATATTTTTCTCATGATTTATGTACTGGAAAATTCTACCTTAAAACAACTTGCTGATGTAGCAAAAGCGAAGACTTATAAAGTAATACATCGCCATGTTTTGTTCTTAATGGTTACACTTGAGGTAACTTAATTTCCATCTATTTGCATTTATTCATGCATGTGTATATCACATGGATTGATCCTCCAAAACTAGATCCTGAATTGTGTGAACTTGCATGTGTATTTGAAGTATTCCTGGAATTTTTCTCTGTTGTCCATAAAGAGTAAGAACCTCTGTTAAATCTCTAGCTAATGCGATCATGGTTGCTTTACCACATTTTGACAAGTTTCTGCAAGCCTTGGAAAGGAATACTTCTTTTTCAGTTTCATTTGGTCCAATATATTTTCTTCTCTCTTTTATGTCTTCTTCTAGATGTTTCTGTTTTGCTTTTCTCTTTTCTACATAATATAAGTCTTATGCCTATTGCAGGATCTGGGCAATCACTCGGTGCAGAACTTTAGGTGCTTCTGGCTGGACCAGTCTTTCTTCAGCTTATGCAACTGCTGGTTTTTATTTTTGGATACTGTTTTGGCTGTTCTTTCTCTTAATAAATTTTCGCGGTTATTTTCAGGCTAACATATAGCGATCTCTGCATTCAAATACCTGAATCAAAGTTTAGGGAGTGTTTGTTAGCAACACTAGCAGTACTTTTCAAGTTGATGTGTTCATATTATGCAATAATGAGCTTCCAGCTGGAGGATAAGGTAAACTTGTCTGTCCACAGATGTTCTCTTTTATGTTGCATCTCTGAATGTCTCCGAGAAATTACCATGGACCATCTGCATATTGCCTCTCTATACTTGTAGGTGCAGATTTTTTTTTTTTTAAGATGATCATAATAATACCTAATTGGTTCTGGAAGGGGAAAAAGGAATGAAAAATGAAAGAAAAATAAAAGGATGGGCACGGCTAAAAGATATATTTTCCTGGATGGTTTAAAAGGTGGAAGAGAACTCTAATTTACTTCTGATGATTAAAGGAAAAGATAAGAAATATAATGGTGAATTTGCTCAAGTCTCAAATTGAAGCAACCTTGTTTTACCTTTAACTTACTTGAATTTTCTTTCTTCCTATCCAGTTAGCTTTTCATTTCCCTTCGATCTTTCTTAATGCTTCAAACTGTTGATTGTTTGAAATTTGCAATGATAGCTGTACCATGTATATATTGGTTTCATCTGTCATACGGAAGGAGCTCTTTTTGTCCTGTACATTTGTTTCTATATCCTTTTGATTGTTTTTTATGGCTCCAGGTTCAGTTTAATAGAGATGATCATTCTTTGCAACTCCTAAAGTCTTGATACTTTTTACTGTGACATACTTTTCATTTGTGTTACAGGCTTTAGCACACCAAACACCAAACATGATGCAAGGAATTCAGCATAGTGATCCAATTTCGAAATGTCCCCCGAACTCCAATAAGGATGATTGTTCACTTCCTTCAACCACCAACAGTACTCAAAGTGTATCCCCTTCACAAGAGCCAGCAACAACTATTGTCTCTTTGCCTAATACCGAAGAAATCAATGGCTATGAGCATGTAGATTATCAAAAAGATACGGAGAGGGATGATGGGAGTTCAGCCTCAAGCAGTGGATCTCCTTGGTTTCAGCTGCGGAAGGATGGTGCAGCCTTTGTTTCTCAAACCTTACAAAGAGGCCGCAAAAACTTTTGGCAGCTTACGACTAGCCGTGTCTCGGTTTTACTTTCTTCTTCTGCTGTTATTTCTGCAAGCACTCATCAATTTTTAAAAGATTATGAAGATTTGAATATCTTCATCTTGGCCGGGGAAGCTTTCTGTGGGATTGAGGCACTTGAATTCAGGCAGAAAGTAAAATCTGCATGTGAAAGTTATTTTGTTGCTTGCCACCGGCAAAACATACATGTAAGTATATTGATTCCTTGGCTGCCCATGGATGCATGATTATGTATCAGAATAAGTGCTTGTTATTGATGGAGTTTTCCTGGTGGAATTGTTTTAAATAGGTGGTGACTGGTGACTTTTTTATATGAAGTCTATCTTAACATTGGAAAACACTATAGTCAGAGGCATTGTTCACCCGTATAATTCATTGGGATTGATTTTACCTAAGGCTGCTACAAATTTGTACCTGAAGGAAAACCATTTTCAGGCCAGACATTCTACCAGCTCTTTAAAACATAAATGCAGGAGCATTTATTCCATTGTTTTTCTGTGAACTTTATAGTTTTCACATGAAAACAGAAATAAAATTTAGAAAGTGTTTTGGTTTTTAAATTAGTCACATATATAAGAGTTGAAGCTCCTTTATAGGACAGTCGTATTATCAGGATGTTTTCCTTGTAAATTTCTAAAAAGTGTCGTTTTATAAAAAGAGCGAATAGCTCAAGCCTACGCAACCACATGACAAGAGTTGTATTCCCTTCATGTTTGGGCGTATTCACATGATAATTCATCCTGCATTCTGAATCACCAGAGCAGGATGACGCATTCTGGAAAAGAGAATTAGCATGCCGTGGAATTCACTGTTTTCTTTTACCTATCACTGTTTGTATTAGTAGATTTTCAAGATCAATTTTCTTTTACAGGCCTTGAAAATGGTGATGGAAAAGGAAAATTGGTTGACATTGCCACCCGAAACATTAAAAGTATTAAGCTTTCCTGGGCTTCTTGGTGATGGTGCAGCTCTCTTTGTTTCATCTAGTAACTCTCCCAAGCTTCATTTGCTCCGTCTCCGAAAATCTGTAGATGTAGTTGAAACTACCTGTAAGAGGAGCAGCTTTGAGAGTTGGATCCAGGACGGGAATCCATTTTTGCCTGAACTAAGTGGCAGTTCACAGGATTATTCTGATTCCTCTTTGCATAATGGATCAGTAGTTCCTGGAGAATCTTCACATGATAAATCTTCTTCGAAAACTGTTGGGGGACCTGATGCTAATGGTGATTCTTTGCTGTCTGAAGATGAAAATGAGGATCTTCTTGCTGATTTTATTGATGAAGATAGTCAACTTCCTAGTCGGGTATCCAAGCCCAGCCATTCAAGAAATAATTCCTCACAATGGAACAATGAAGAAATTAAAGTACAAACTGGATCATCTCTTAGTCTCTTAAGGTGATATCTCTGATTGGGACAAATATTTTTTTATATTCATGGTTGTATTAAGCTGAATGTGTTTCACTCCATAGGTTGATGGACAAATATGCAAAGCTAATGCAAAAATTAGAAGTAATCGATGTTGAGTTCTTTAAGGTAAGTCCATATAAAGCTAGCTTATGATTTCTGGTTGCTTCTTTCCAAGGTCACCTCCACTGAATTTTTTGTAAGCTCATTAACAGGGAATATACCAATTGTTTGGCATCTTTTTCCACTTCATATACGAGACGTTCTGTCAGCTGAATGTTCTTCATAATGGAAAAGGCTCGACTGACTTACTTCCTTGTAAGTTTCAACTATTTTACTTCCTCACTCTCGTTGTGCGACATTTTTTTTCTTTTCGTTTCAGTGTTTTAGGATTAATCGCTACCTTTTTGCATTGAAGTTAAATAAATTTGAGGATGAAATATTCGCTACCCTTTCCCTTTGAATTTTTGTTTGTTCTGATACTTATAGAGCCGTATACTTGTGTTCTCAGACAGGTTGAAGACCGCTTTATCCAATATAACACAAGATTGTGATCAGTGGATAAAACCCCAGATAGCTTCTTCTTCCTCTCCCACATCTTCTAGTACTACATTCTCTCATTTGGATGTCACCCCCACTAGTCCACCCAGTCACTTGCCTAGTTGTTCATCATTTGATCTCAAGGTACTTCTCCTAACTGAACTGAACATCTATATCCTGTCTCCTCCGAAATATTGCTTTTTCTCATATTGAAAAAAAACATCTAACTTTGGCAAAGACTTAATGCTTGTTGCTACTTGAAACTTTTGCTGAAACCTTTGGTTCGAAAGAAGGGTATAGTTACATGTATTAAGATGGGTAGGTGGTTATGTAGATATATGAACACAGAACACAAATATCTTTGAGGTGCACCTAGAACTTGTTGCATGAGATGCAGTCTCCTATTGGTCTATCAGTGAAGTTTTGAGCTATAACTTGCAAACTGAACTCTACGATCTTATGCTGAATTTGCTTCTTTCTTTAGCCCATTCATCCGATTAAAGATATCACTTTGTTGATTTCTGCATAATCTACATCAATATTATGATGCAGGTGAGATGTACAGCTGCCGACAATATATCTCTTGTTGCTCGTTTACTGCATAGATCTAAGGCTCATCTTCAGTCGATGCTTATGCAAAGCAATGTGGCAATTGTTGAAGATTTCTATGTGCATTTGGTAAGAAAAGATATTCGTTTTCTTTGCTTTTGGAGTAATGGTGTGACGAGTGTTGAATAAGGCAAAACTAGTTTGGTTGATGGCTGAACTTATCACTTTTTTAACGGAATGCACTTTCAGTTGAAAAGCAACTTTCATTGACAACCTTTAACCTGTCTTTGGCAGAGTTTTATTTTTTTGTTCCAAGCTTTTATTTGGCCAATGTGGCATTGGTCTAGTGGTCAAGGCTGAGGCCTCATGATGTAGAGGTCATGAGTTCGAATCCCCTCCCCCGCTTCTTGAATCCCCTATTTTTTGTAATAGATAAGTCCCCTCCCCAATAAATAATAATAATAATAAAAAAATTAGACTCTACATGCTATACATTGAAGTTACCATTTTCATCTTCCTTACTAGGTCGAGGCTGTACCAGATCTTGTACAACATATTCACAGAACAACAGCAAGATTACTTCTTCACATAAATGGGTGAGTTATAAGATGTTGACTGTGTAGTTGGTTTTCTACTAATTTTGCATAAAGACTAAAGAGATACAATTATGTGAATAATTTTGAACTTAATTACCATTACTCTATTCAATCAAAACATACCTTGGGGATTTACGGACATTCTTGATTTCTTTTTCCAGTTGTCGTTTCTCTACAGTTTACGTTCACCCTCTTTGCTTTTATTGTTAAGTTTCTTTTAAAAAATCTGCGGGTATTAGCTTTACAAATGCATTTGTTAATTGATATTAACAAGAGGCAATTGAGCAGGTATGTGGATAGAATTGCCAGTGCCAAATGGGAGGTGAAGGAGCTTGGGATGGAGCACAATGGGTATGTTTCCATTTAACAGTATCATCTATGCAACTTGTGCAGTCTTTATTACCACGTTTCTGAATTCTTATAAAAGATGAAGGAATACAGTATAAGAAGGGATTTTAGATCAATTCTCCTTTGATACTTAATTTGTCGTCTAGATTTTTCGGTAAATTTAGTTGTTACTACCATTTTAGCGTGAAGTAGTTTGTGGCATCTCTTACATTTCATGGGACTGTAATCTGGAGAATCATTTTCAATATATGAACTGGAGAGTACACTATTGATCACAGTTTCAAGTTTTCAAGTAAAGATTCTGTCACTTCGCTAATAAACAGGCAAACATTTATTTGCGTTACTTTCAGAATGAATAGTGCAAGAAACCAAGTTTCAGTTCGTTATGCATTGACTTCTGTGCAATAAAGTTCTATTAGCTTTCGAACATTTGTATAGATGAATACATAGAGGTTTAAGAATTTAATCGGACTATTAGCATTATTTTTCCGTTTCAGTTCTATTAGCTTCGAACATTTGTATGGATGAATACATTTGCTATCTTTATGAATTTAAGCGGACTATTAGCATTATTTTTCTATTGCTACTCTTTCAGTACTAAGCAAAAACTGTTTTGTTCTTTTACTTGACCATCAAACCTTAAGATGCTGTCATACTTGAGCAGTAGGACAGTATCTAAATGGTTATGTTATGTTATGCTTCTGGAATTTGCATAGATAATTGACCCTCGAGTAATAGGAATTACTGAAGAAGAAAGGGAGAACTGAAACGGAAATGGGAAAAGAATTCTTGTCATGGGTAAAAATGGCAATGCTTGCTGGTTATAAGAGAGGAGATTAGGGAAGTTCATAACTCTAGTTGTCAAAAGCATGTTCAAATTCAAAGCAGAAACATGTACTATCTTTCTTCAACAGCGTTACTCCGTGTTATGTTTCAATTGCAGAATTCTGTATTTCTAACAACATAGACTGCTTATAATTATTTTACCATCAGATATGTTGATTTACTGCTGGGAGAATTTAAGCACTACAAGACGAGACTTGTTCATGGTGGAATTTGTAAGGAGGTAAGTTCCAGAATGGGTAAATTAAAGATAAGTTGCCTGGCTGTCTTTTTAGCTGCATCAGGTTGGCATTTTCAGAAGAATCTTCTCTCTTATAAACTTTCAGCTACGTTCTGAAAGTTGTAGGCCTAGTTATTTTAAAAGCATGAGCAACTTACTAAATCGATCTCATCCAAGTGTGTGTGCGCGTGCGTGTGTGCTTATAATTATTTGTAAATGCTGGTTGGATCACAAAATGAATATGCTTTTGATTTTCTTAAGAGTGATTTTGATGCTCATATATGGATGAGTTTTATTTCCATGAAACAAGAGTGAAATATGAAGTAGCTTACAATAGATTTTTATTCCATGTGAAAACCAGGTTCAAGACCTCCTCTTAGAATATGGAGTTGATGTTATTGCTGAAACTCTCATTGAAGGTCTATCAAGAGTTAAGAGGTGTACCGACGAGGGTCGAGCACTTATGTCTTTAGATCTTCAGGTATGCAATCACAAAATTCCTGTTTGTTTTACGTTCTACTTTGCTACTCCCTTCCCCACACTGAAAAAAATTGTGCTCTCTTTGTTTCTCCCAGGTTTTAATTAATGGCTTAAAGCACTTTGTCCCTGTAGATGTAAAGCCAAAACTGCAGATCGTCGAAACTTTTATCAAGGTAAACATAGGATGGTTTACACAGTTACACTGGTTAAGTTCCCGTATTTGTCTGAATATCGCTTTGTTGGTGGGGGGTTTTCGGAAAATTCAATCTTAGAATGTTCTGGTGGGATTGGTCCTACAGTCTCTCACATTAATTTGGCAGGGCCGACTTGTATCCGTTCAATTCATGTGAGCGGTTGTGAGATCAGTCCCACTAGGACGGTCCTAGAATTGAGTTAACCGGTATGCGGTCACTGAGCCATATTTTCTTTCTCCACTCTCTCAACAGGCATTTTACCTTCCTGAAACTGAATATGTTCACTGGGCACGGGCACATCCGGTAAGTACACCCCCCTCCCCCCCACACACACACACACACACACATCTTTTATAGCAATAGTGAGGTGTCAATACTGTATGAGTGGTAATTTTGCAGGAATACAGCAAGAGTCAAATTGTTGGGTTAGTGAATGTAGTAGCTACAATGAAAGGCTGGAAAAGGAAAACCAGATTGGAAGTGTTAGAAAAGATAGAGTGAGGCCTTTTTTAGCTTGTGGGGATGGCATGGTTTCTCGGCCTCCAAATTTTTGTGGTCTATTTGAATTATTATTATCTTGTATAATTTGTGTAAATTGGGTTAGTTATATTCTTCTCAAATTTTCATCTTGATGTTGTATATTTTGTCACGTTGTAATATAAATATCCTGCCTTAAAAAGGGAATAGCAAAATGTAATTTGGATTACAAATTTATATGTAAAATGGTTCCACTTCAATAATATAAACTTATTCATAATGTGGTCTTCCTTGGATTATTATTATCCAGAAGCCCATTTAACTTTAAACCCACGTAATTCCTTTTAACTTCAAGTTCTCGACACCTGTACTTCAACGTGCCAACCTCCAGAATACTCTACACGGTAATTCATGCAAACCGAGAAGATTATTTCCACACCCTCATCACCCAATTATATCAACATTTCCAAAGGTCCCAGAAAAATTAAGCAAAGTCCAAGAGTTAAAAAAGAATATTCCAAAGATGGCACCGAAAACTCGTTCAGGCAGAGTACTAGGTACTGTTGTCACCAAGAAAGTTGTTAAAGAAACAATTCAGGTAGCTGTTGCTTCTCCCACCCTGAATATTGAGGATGAGAGATTAATATTGGAGCAGGTTGTTTCTGAAAAAATCAAAGATAATGAAAAAGTTGAATCTATTTCTTCTTCTGCTGCTAAAAAATCGCCTGTTAAGGTTAAATCGCCTGTTAAGGTTGTGGTTTTTGGAGATGGAGCAGATGAAGAAGGATATCAAACACCACCCGAAGAACGACCGGAGGAAGAGCAGCCTCCAACGGAGGAGGAGGAAAGAGATGAAGAAGAGACACAACCAGCGTCAGAACCCGAAGTTCCTCCCGCTCCGACCCCACCAAAATTCGAGGAGTCACCCATGAAAGAGGAAGAAAAAATCAGCAAGAAAAGGAAAATCACCAAAGATGATGATCATCCAAAGACACCTCAGAAGAGATCAGAGGAGAGTGGGAAAAAGGAGAAAAAAGAGAGCGAAAGTTGGCGGTGGCGGTGGCGGTTTGGAGTATAAGAGGTATGTGTTTAAGGTAATGAAACAAGTGCATCCTGAAATGGGAATTTCATCAAAAGCAATGACTGTTATTAATAATTATATGTCGGATATGTTCGAGAGGATTGCTGAGGAGGCTTCGAAGCTTTCCAAGTATACTAAAAGATCGACACTTTCGGCTGTGGATATTCAGAATGCAGTGAAATTGGTGTTGCCTGGAGATCTTGGAAAGCATGCTATTGCTGAGGGCTGTAAAGCTGTGACCAACTATGCTGCTAATGTTACTGGAAATACTAAGTTTAAGACCAAATCGAAATCCTAGGTTAGGGCTTAAGGATTAGTTGCGGTGGTGTTTTTTTTAGAGAAATTAACATGATTTTGTTGCCTCTAATTTTGGTGTATATATAGTTTTAAGGTAGGATAAGGATTTAGCGAAAATGCAGTTTCATGCATGCAACTTTTTTTTTTTCTTGGTTCTTACTTGTTAGTACTGCATGCTAAGTTTGGCATTTCTTTGTTTGTAATAGTTAGCATTTTCAGTGTTTATTGCTGTAACCATGTTGTCTTTCTTCATTATTATAAGGACAGAATATTTTGGCCACCAACAGGTGAAGTCGGCTGAGGGAGGAAGCCGGGATTTGTCTGTTGGGGGCAAAAAATTGCAACAGTATTCCGACCTACCTATAAAAATTTAAAAAAAAAAATTTGGGAGCTGAACTTGATAAATTTTTTTTGAACTATATATAAAAATTATTATATCTAATAGTATTTTTAAAATTTTAAAAATCTTGGGCGATCCCTAGAATCATCCTGAGTCGGCTGAAACAGCCCAACAGAATTATTGAACGTGATTTCACACATCTTTTGATCTTTTTTTAGGTTTGATCCATTTTCTAACTACCTCGCTTTTCACATGAAAAGCGGGATACGACCACGTAGAGAAAGGAGACGGAGTGAAAAGCACAAGAGATTTTAGGTAGAGAAAGGGGATGCGGGCTCCTGTGTGAAACAGGGTAATCTAGGTAGAGAAAGGAGACGTTGGCTCTGGTGCGGAAGGGTAATTTTGCACGTGCACAATTTTTTTCGTTCATTAGATTAAAATTTTGATGATTAAGAATTAAGATTGATTTAAAATAAAACCTCTTCTGAGGTTTAGAACATCTATTCTATTTTTACTGTGCGGAATTCCTAAGCGGAAAAGTGTGATTCTGCACGTGCGGAATTTCTTTCGTTTTTTGGATTGAAATTTTGACAGTTAAAATTGATTTGAGTCTCATAAGATCTATTCTGTTTTTATCATGCGGAACACTTGCCCTCAACTTTAGAATACATGTTTTTAAGGCGTTCTGTATGTACTGAAAAAAACTGTCACGCATATGATCCGGATTGGAGATAGGAAGAGACGTGTAAGCAATTGCTTACGACTTCCATAACTGATATGACATAAGGAACATGTTCATGTGTCTACTTTGTAAGATCATGTATAAAATGGGTAGAATTTAAGATGAAAAGTCGTTTTTTGAGACGAATGATATTCATAACTGATATGACACAAGGAACATGTTCATGTGTCTACTTTGTAAGATCATGTATAAAATAGGTAGAATTTAAGATGAAAAGTCGTTTTTTGAGACGAATGTAAATAGAAGATCGAGAGTATGAACAAATGACGTCACAATTAATAATTAAATTCTTTTTATTTTTTCATTTATTCAGTTTTTACAAAAAAAATCACTTTTCGTTCTTAAATTTATGCAATTAAGTGTGAAAATATTGTCCAATAACGTATATTTAGATTATAATTTAACTTTCCTGCGTGATAGAAATTGTACTTAGTTTCAAGGTAATTTATTTGGGTGAAGATGGGACATATCCCTTTACATTTTTTCATCACTTAAAATTCGTCATGTGATAATTTTTTTCTAAATTTCATACACATGTGGTGAATGGTAAAGTAACATTGTTATTTCTTAAGTGAAGTCGTGAGTTCAAACACTTTTCATGCATAAAGATACCATTTAAATCAGTAATTTCTGGGTGTGTTACCCGGACGCCTCGTAGCTAGACAAAAATGGTCTGCAATCATCATTTTAAAAATTAGATAATATTCAAACTTACAAATCAGAAAAGAATTCTATGGTTTGTCTCATTTGTTAGAATTACATTAGCATGTAGTGTATTATCATCAATCTTTTCTGCAACTTGCAAAATAATCAAGCTTTCACATTTTCACATACTAACAAACATTTTTACAGTGAAACTCATGACCATTTGCATCATCATAAATCCCATCTTTCTTGCAAATTTGACACTGTAAAACTCATCTTTGATGTCTGAAACTTCTGCTCTTGAATAGGATATAGATCACAGCTAAACATGATCTCGCCATCAGACACGCGAAGTTTTAAGTATGAACAAAACAGTCGGCCTTCTTCAAAGGCATTTACATTTTGATCAAGGCATCCCCGTTTCAGTACCAAAATAAATTATTCTTCAAGTCGTCACAAAAAAACTCACGACTTCCCTGTAAATAAACACTAACTTGGCTGGTATATATGTATGTACCTGAACTTGGCTGGTATAAATTATTCTTGAAGTCGTCTATCTTTTCTGTTTGCTATTTTCTGTCAACTACGACTGAGTAGAATATGCTCGGATCACCTCAACTATAGGTGCTTGGCACATCGGACACTTCTCTTTTCGTTGAACTAAGTTCTCAGTGCAGCTTGTACATGTGCACAGGTGCCCACATCTGAATTAATGGAAAAAAGAATGAACAAGCGTAATTCCAGAAAAATAAAGAAGTTTATTTATCAGCTAAGAGAAACTAATGTACAAATTGAGATGTAGATGTCACAAATCTGTGTTGTGATATAAACAAAGCAAATGCTAGAACTTAGTTAGTACCTGTAAAGTAAGGAATTTATACTCTGCTTCTTACATATGCAACAAATTCCTTTTCTCACACAATCCCATTTGGCCTCATCCTTCGGCCCATAATCCTTGGACACATCCATGTAACCTATAAAACTAAATTTGTTAATAATCCATACTCGTGATTCCGATACCAACACAAAGAGAAACAGTTGAAATGACCACCAGACAAGTAAAATTGCAGATAAACGTTTGAGAAAGAATATATCAGACAGGATGGCAAAGAATTTTGAATAAGAAAAACGAAGAAAACAAATTATGTATCCAAAACGTGAACCTCCTCAAACAGTCGCATACCTTCTGGAACAGTTGGCCGGTTCAAAGCTGCAGAAAGTTCTTGTCTCACAGCGCGCTGTAGCTCAAGTTGCATATCCATGAATGCTTCTAGCATCCTCTGCATGTTGTTCATACGATGCTGAAGCCTTACCAAGTCAATTCTCAGCTCACTGCCGACCTCCCACTCCTGCTAGGTTGATCAAGAGGAAGTTCTCCGAGTCAGAATATGTTGAGTGAAAGACCAAGAAAAATTACATCTCCAATTCTTTTGTATTAATCCCACCAGATCTCAGTACAAAATGCTTACAATTCCTAAGTGATTATGAGTGCTTTGGTGAGACCAATCCACACCAGGCAACTCTTGGTCCCAAAGTGGGTGAGAATCCATGGCTGATGAAGAAGCTGTATCAATGCCGCCTGACTGATTAACATTGTGTTCCCGACTATCATTCTGCTGCTCCTGGTCCTGCTCAATGAACGCGGGAGGTGATGATGCCCCCTCTTGCTCCCAATCTAGAGAAGCATTGCCTTGACGTTCTACATAAGATTGTACCAGCTGGTCAAGGCTTGCCCGGAAACCACTCCGGAGAAGACCAGAGACACGTCTCCTGGATTATATAAAATCACCAAAAGAAATTTAAAAAAAAGAAAAGAAAAGAAAAAAGACTTGAACAGAATCCATATTGGAAGAAAACTTGTAAAAAGAGGTAAGATCCTTTACCTGCTTAGAAGCTCCCTTAGTTCCATACTGTAAACATTATCATCTTCCGGGAAATAAAACGCATCAGACCTTCGAATTGAACCAACTTCTTCTCCTGAAGGCACATCTAACCAGCTATCAATAGCTTCTTGTAAATCGTTCCCCCGCCAATCATCTTGTGGTTCTTGCGTAAGATTCCGTTCTCCAAAATCGTTATCTAATCTTTCTTGATTCCAATGATCATCTCCGCCTTCTTGCCAGATTCCGTTCTGGCCTTCTTCGTCACCATCTCTCCCTTCACCATCCACTACATTGCTTAATTGCTGCCAGTCACCTTCTTCATGATCTAGTGCTGATTCCTGCCATTCCTCAACATGATCTGAAGTTTCTTGCCAATCTAAATAATCAGATGCACGTACTTCCAGATCTTCTACTTGGCCACCATCTACCTCATGGACAAGATTCGACTCAGTACTCCGCGCACCTTGTTCTTGAAATACTTCATGAGCATCTTCCGGGTGACCTGTATTGGCTTCATGAGCTAAAGTTTCTTCCACCCTTTCATCAGCATCAATCTCCTTCAAGGATCCAGAGGCACTATTATCTCCATCTCCACCATGCTTAAAATAAAGATTGCTTAACTGCTCTATTTCTTTACTCACAACTTGCAGTAGGTCTTTCGCTGCGCGGGAAGTAGAGGTATGTTGATTCGGTTCCCCAATTAAGTCACTTTCTAAGTTTCCTTCTGCAGGAAAATCATTTCCCTCCCGTTCCTCATCAGAAGGTTCAAAAAGATCATAGGCTTCATCTAGGACCTCTTGTTCGTCCTCTGCTTGGACTTGATCAAGTCTTTGCCCATCATGGTCTGCATTAGAAGAAGTATCAGAATTGGAACTGTTCGGTGATCCACGAACAGAATCATCCACTTTGGATAGGA
Organism: Vinca minor; assembly: GCA_026122235.1. NCBI lineage: Eukaryota > Viridiplantae > Streptophyta > Magnoliopsida > Gentianales > Apocynaceae > Vinca > Vinca minor. The sequence goes on along the minus strand of JAOCZM010000040.1, from coordinate 7,602,708 downwards.
ATTCTTCCCTGTTTCAAACGACAAAAAGCAGCATGTTATTATTGAAGACAGAAATTGGAAACAATAGGTAGAATCTCCTAAAAATATAGACAAATTAATAAACCAATTCATCAATTATTAAAGTTTGTCATAACCAAAAAAGAAAAGCAGAAAACATATAAAACATAATAGATAACACTGTCTACCTGATAAAATGTAAAATTAAGATTTAAGGTACACGAATAATAGGCAAAAGGCCAGAGTAAGACCAACATTTCGAAAACCTTTACCTCAAATTGGAGACAGCGTGTCTTTGCCTCAAGAAACCTAACTCACTTCTTGCCCTAGAAGTTGGTCTCTCATCATGAGCCACTATTCCATTTCTCAAGAACCTGCCTCTCAGTAAAGCCTGCAAAAATGTTTTACGTCATTAGTGCAGGCAAAAGCTGAATGGCATAATGGAGATATATTTGCAGATAGTCCATAGTACATAACTTGAATGCAAAAATATACTACGTTTAAAGGACTAAATGGGAAACCAACCTGAATACGATTGCGATGAGAAAAGTTCGATACACGTTTTTGCTCCAACAGTTCTTGCAGTTCTTTTTTCCTTTCCCTCTGTGATTTTTCCAGTAAATCAATAAGAGCTTGTCTGCCACACAATTTTCTAATGGGCCTCCTCTCACCAATGTCACAAAGATTCCCCAAAGAGCCATCAATTTGTGAACCAGTTTCAAAAGCTCCATCATCTGTTAAAGAGGGACAAGTGCCTCTCTGCTGGCAGTTAACTTGTACCCAATCCTTTACTACTCTCACTCTACCACGCTCGTTTGCACCGAGCCACTGAGCCCTGGAACGGTTGTTCCTATGCGGATGGTCTTTTGCACCATTAGTCATCCATCCGCGGAAAATCTGTCTCACGCGTTGCCTTTCGGTTTCTCCAAGATCGGCAGACTGCTCTGACATAACACTGTTGTTGTCCTCATTCTCATGTTCTGATCCGACAGGGCTTTGAGGATAAGTCCCGCATTCACTCTGGTCATCGTTCAACTCCAAATTGTCAATGTCAACGCCATTGACATTTTCTCTACCATCCAACATAAAAGTACCGGCACCATGAGGATTCAAACTACCATTCCTCTGCTGGTGAGGCCTCTCTCCAGCTCTGGGACTGGAATGATTCACCACATGCTCACCCTCAAGCTCCCGCCACAACTGCAAGAGAGAGGACGCCCGGGTGCCCGTTCTGTCTTGTTCAGCCCACTGCCTTGACTCTGTAAACGAAGAATCAAACACCGAAACCTTGTGCAAACCAGCAATAGCCATTCTATCTATTGAGTATCAGATTCAGATTCTCAAACTCTAAACCATAGAAATCATTTCCTGGATCTGAGAATCCAATCACCCAAGAAATTCAGAGATGAAATACCTACACAGATTCAAGATTATTAGATTAAAAAATGGTTTCTTGCATCTATTGAAACAATCAAATGACAAGTCTACAACTTTACATTCAAATCCACTTCTTACAAGTAATCTAAAAATTCTTTGTGGAAGAAAGAGAAAAGACACTCACACAAATCCTTCTTTTTCTCTAAAAAGGTAACAAAAAAAGCCAAAAATTCAAACTACTCCACTACCCCAAATTTGGAACCAAAAAACATGGCCTGAAATATCTCATCCAACAAAGACTCCTTCTTTCCACCCAAAACGCTGCTTTTGCACAAGAATCAATCAATTCAAAAAATACTTAGCAAAAAAAAACCCCCCACATAAAAAAAGGGACAAAATAATATACAAACTTGAAAAACACTCATAACCCATTAGCTTTATTGAAATGAAAAAAACAATTATCCAAAAGAAAAAGTCCAAGAAGACACAGCTTACCATTTCCCAGTTCACTGCTCTTCAGACAAAGAACTATAGAGACCATCCTATTACAGCAGAAAAATAAACATAAATATAACTAATTTGTGAGGCATTATTAGATAGAGAAAAATATGGGATTTTTATGGGATTCTTACCCGGAATATTTCAGTCAGACTCACTGTCTTGACAACGCCTTTAATTCGATGACGTGCGGGGACACGATAAGAGCAGTTGATTTCATTTTTTAAAAAGGATCGATGGTTGAGATTTATTAGAGGAGAGAGAAAAAGCTAAAAGAGTACATATGTAATTTTATTAGAGGAGAGAGAAAAGTTGCATGGCTGAAAAAAACGCATGTTCTACGTTAGAAAACACAGCGTTCTTGTATATTTTTTATTAGAGAAACGCGCGTTCGCTCTCGAAGAACTCACGTTCTCTCGAGAACGCACGCGTTCTCCCGTCAATGAACACATTTTTTATTAGAGAGCGTACATTTTTTATTAGTGAACGCATGTTTCGATTATTGAACATGCGTTCTCGGTCGATGAAACACGTATTACTCTATTAGAGAACGACGCTTTTTTTATTATTGAACGCATGTTCTCGATTATTGAACACCCTGAGTCACAAGTAAAAAAGAAAAAGAGATCAAAGTTTATCTCTAAAAATACCTGTTTTTTGATACAAATCAGTTGGATCGAAAAAGTCTAAAAATCATAATCCGATAGTGACGAAAGACGTCTCAGTATATACTTGAATTTTTACTTTGTTCAGCGACTGAGCAAGGTGGGAATATTTGCCGTATTTTAACGTCTGAATTAAAAAAAAATTGTTTTTTTTGGTAGGTTTGGACGCGTGTGAGTTTTCATTCAATTATATCATTGAATAAGAGAAACTTCCTTAACAGTCTTAAATCTAACGGTAAGTTGAAGGAGGGAGGGAGCGATTGAAATTTACGACGTCGCTTTGGTGGTTGAAAATGGGGTAGGTGAAATTATTAGATTATGAGGGCCTTTAAAGGCTTGTTTGCCTGAATTATGATTTAATAAACTACTAGTAAATTATTAGATTTTCGGTCTTAATAAGGTTTGTTTTGAATCATGACTGGGATTTGTGACCGAGATTTTACTTTTACTTTTCCCCCTTTTTCTTTTTGACTATTTGAGTAGATTTGTGCACTATTTAGTAATACAAAAATTCAATCAAACCTAATCAAGACAGAAATCTCGTTTACCTATTTGGACGGGGATAGGTATTCCGTTGATCCCTTAAGTGGGAACGAGACTAGAGTTGGGGCCGAGGATGAGACGGTGGAGCCTAGACCGAGTTACCTAGTCCCGATCCATTGTCATCCCTAGTTATAAGTTATTACAAATGTGCTCAAATATTGCAAATGGAGGCACTACAGGAAAAATGGTATTTAGTGATAGCAAAATCTCGTGACTAAATTATAAAATGTCGTCATTAAAACCCTTTAGTGACAAGAAAAAGTTGTCACAACGTTGTCACTAATTCACCGTCACTAAAGGTTTTTTGTGACGATATTACGTGTCGTCACTAATGATTGTACTTCAGTGACTACTAAAAGGTCGTCACTAAATATTGGCATGCATTAGTGACAACAAAACTTGTCACTAGTTACTACTCTTTAGTGACAACCGTTAAAATTTTCTAAAACTGAAAATTAAAAAAGTCAGTGACAAGATAGTGTCGTCACTAAAAAGTATTTATTAGAAAGTTCAAAATTAATGACAACATTTTTAGTAACATTTAGTGACAACACATTTTGTCACTGAGAAGAATGAATAGCGACAACGTAATTCTTTGTCACTATATGAGCATATAGTGACAAGAAAAATGCCGACACTATTACCTACAACTTTAGTGACATAATTTCTCAAATTGTCACTAAATTAAGATATTTAGTGACAACACATTTTGTTAATGAGAAGAATGAATAGTGACAACGTAATTTTTGTCACTATATGAATATATAGTGACAATAACAATGTCGTCACTATTACGTACAACTTTAGTTACAAGATTACTCAAGTTGTCACTATTTTGAGATATTTAGTGACAACAATAATGACGAAATTGTTGTCATCATTAAAATTAACTCATCTTTGTTTTTCAGTGACAACATTAACTGTTATCACCAGATGTGTCCATTTAGTGACAAGATTTTTTGTCGTCGCAATAATTCTTGTCACTAAAGATCATTTCTCCTGTAGTGAGATAATAATTTTTTTTCTTCTTTCTTTTTTTTTAAACTTAGATAAAATGTGATCAGAGACCACTCATGTAATATCTTAGTTAGGGGTGTTCATGGTTCGGGTTGGTTCGGTTTTACACATTTTTTAAACCAAACTGAAATATTCGGTTTGAAAATTTTGAAACCAATCTAAACCATTCAAAATCTCAAACCGATGCATTCGGTTTGGTTTGGTTTGGTTTGGATTGGTGTGGTTGTTCGGTTTCTGAGAGATACAAAATATATTGATTATAAAGTAAAAATAAAATAATTTTTTATATAATTACCTAGCTACTAAAAATATAGAGAAATGTGTCTATTATTTTTCACAAGTTAAACACCAAAAAAATAAATAAATAAATAAATTAATGAAACATAAATTCTTGAACTTCAAACAAATTATTGAAAAATTATACTACGAGAAAAAAGAAAAAAAATACAAAAAATATAGCATTATTAGTTTTAAAGTAAAACAAAAACTTCAAGTAAATCTAAACCATATTCAATTTATTACTTTAGCAGTTGAAGAGTTTGTTTGTTATGGTATAAATAAGAAGTTCAATATGTTTTTTTAACAAAATAATTTTTTAATATATATATTCGGTTTGGGTTATAAAAAAAATTAAACCAACCAAAAGTTCGGTTTTAATTTTGTCCAAACCGAAACCAGTCCAATGCATCGCTCAAACCAAAAATTCGGTTTGGATTGGTTTGGATCGGTTTGGTTTGGTCGGTTTCGATTTTTCATGAACACCCCTAATCTTAGTGGTCGACAATCTAACTCATATTTCCGACGACCAAACATATAACAAAAAAGGTTGGTTAGGGGAGAGAAACCTCATTAATCTAAGGGAAAGGGGCAGGAGACCTAATAATAAGATCTACGCCATGACTTATAACCTAGAATAAGAATGTTGTTAACCAATCGTACTACTTATTCCTATATATATAATACATATAAATCAAAATATACTACTTTTTCTTTTCTTTTTTGAATAAACACAAGAAGATATATATTAAGTGCAAAATACAAAGTCCAAATTAGATGAGTGCAGGTGCACTCTAAATACAAAGTCTACTACTTTGGCTGAACCTCTTTCTAGGTGCAATGGTGCTTAAATGGCTGAAGTGGTGGCGTTGATGGAGTGTATTGATACTCAAGTGTGAAATGCCTTAATTTCTACACGTGCATAATAAATTTTAGTTGCTGGAAAAACAATTTGATGGTTGAGTAGGGACGATTCTGGGGGGGAGCAGTCGCCCCTGAGATTTTTAAAAAATACATGTAGTTTTGAGTATTTTATCAAGTTCGCCACCCAAGATTTTTTTACAATTTTTATATGTAATTTGACATACTTTTACAGTTTTTCGTCCCCCAAGAGACATTTCATGACTTCATCTCTGAAGGTTGAGATATTTGTTTTTTTTTAAATCTTAACACATGTTACACGGTTTAAAATTCACAACACCACCTAGAAAAGAAATAACATAGAAAAAGTGAACTGTAGAAAGTCTGACATCAACATAAACCTTTTTTTTTAAAAAAAAACATAAACCTTTTCTAGTTTCAGATAATGGGAGTTTCTTACATATATTAGACTACTAATTACTTTCCATACAATACAATTTTAAGAAAATATCAAAATCCATTCAATTCATATGAACTATAGTATATGCAGCATAACGCTTTTTTTTTTTTTTTAAAAAGTGTAGCATAACACTTTGCAAGTGTTATAAATATCCTTCATTTACATTCTCCAAAATTCCTATCGGATTGGGAGGTAGGGCCCTGTAAACGTGGTATCTCCTTTTTGTGTAGGAGTGTTATAAATATCCAAATAAATTAGGTTAGAAAGTAAAAGAAATTGGTAGATGGTCAAATCAAATGGGACGTTACTTAAATTTCCAGAGTGTACTTACATTTCTCGAGTGTCTGATTTATTCGAGCAAATTAATTGAACCATATTATAAATCTAATCTAAAAGAAGATAACAAGATATATGTTCATGAATTTGGAAAGAACAGATGAAAGGTTGCTTGCAACAATTATTTCCTTAACTTTCACTCTCTTTCAAATCAGCTTTTACAAAAGTGTGTTTTCTATTTTGAGTAATTAAGTTTGAGAATTTAACAATTAATAGAAATGTTTATGAAGAAACAAAAATATTATCAAACCACTCATTCTTTTATCACTTGTTCATGATATTAATTGCAATTTTTTTTTTTAATTCGTCATTGACAAGAAAAGGTTCGAAAATCATCTATTCCATAATATAAGTCGTTTAAAACATTTAACGAAATTAAGAATGAAAAAAGTAAAATACTTTATTAGTCAAAATATCAATATTATGATTTGTATAACACTATTTTTTTTTCTTTTGAAGCCAGCTGGGCGATTGCCTCATGAAGGGGAGAGAGAACTGCCTCACAGGAGGAGGAGAAAGCCCTAGAAAGAGAGACATATTAAGCTTGCCCCATGTATGGGGAGTGTGTCGAACTCGGGACCTCTCGGTCACGAGTCGAGGCTTGCCCCACTGGGTTGCAGCCTCTTTGACTTGTATAACACTATTACGAGTGTAATATTGATATTTTGACTAAAAACACTTTTATTTTAACTTCTTTAATTTTTACTACTTGTATTAAACGATCTATATTATGACATACAATTCCATTTGTACTTAATTTCTTGTTATCAATTATACTAGACACAAAGATTAGACTCCATATGTACCTTTTTTTTTTTAATTTGTGATTGAGAGATTATAAGGTCCCCATAGTTTTGAAAAATAATACAATGCTCCTAACGCATGTTACAAAAAAGCAATAAACTTTGTTGACCTTTATCATTATGCAATGCAAAAAGAGGTCGGTTATATTTTAGTACTTGACATCATAAAAGGAACTTTGTACTTAACATCATAATGGGATCTGAGGGTAGGGGACGGGATGACTCTCAAAACTTTAAAATTGTTGTATTTTTTTATTTTAGGATCTAGTTGGATTATTTGAGACTCAAACTCATACCCAATACAACTTTGAATGGAGTCTGAAAATGAAACATGAAATATTAAATCATCTAAAATTTGATTTGAGTTTAAAATTGGGTCGAGACTGAAACTAAAATCTCAAACTCAAGTCACACCCATAATATCAGGATTTTCAGATATATTATTAAAAAGTTTATCTTGCTCTCTCAAGAATTATCTAAAATTTTAATTTTGCGTCTTAACTTAGAGTTGTTGGTTCCTTCTATGCTCAACATGTATGCCTTTAACACTTCAATGAGTTTATTTTATTCAAAGATCTGCCTTACTATAACAAGTTTTATAGACCGTTAAAGCTTCTTTTTTTTTTTAAGTTCGACTGGGCGGTTGTCCCATGTAGGGGAAAGAGATGCCTCACAGGAAGAGGATGGTAGTCTTAGAAAAGAAGATTTTAAAGCTTAATACATAGGAGAAGGGTATCGAACCGCGACCTCACGATCGTGGACAAGTGTCTGCCCCACTAAACTAGGAGACCTTAGATGACCGTTAAAGCTTTGATAAAGAGCAGGGGCGGATCTAGGGGGTGGTCCCTGTATGCCCGGGACCACCCCAAAAACAAATTTTTGTATTTTTTTTCCCTTAAATTTTTGTATTTTTTACTCATTCCCTTTTTTTTTTTTCGGGACCACCCAAAACTCTTGGGGACCACCCTAAATTTTATTCCTGGATCCGCCCCTGATAAAGAGCCGTGGAAATAAGTTTGATCTTTTCAATACTTCCTCCATATCATATATAATGTTGTTCCCAAATCATTTCGTAAATGTTGTTCGAATTATTTAATCTTAAACTATGAATTAAAACGTTGAATATGCCACCTGCATTACATAAATAATGAGAAAAATATCTAAACTATGAAACAAAGTGCTTGCCTCTGGGATTCGAAAATGGCGATGAAGATGCTGCGGAGAAGACTATCTTTTGTTTATTTGTTAAATTAGTAGTTTTAGTTTCTTTCCATCTCTTGGGGTGTGGGTTATTTTCCGTTACCTTGTGTAATTTTTTTCTGTCTTGTTTGTCTTTTTTCCTTTCTCAACTCCTCTATTTTGTTGTATTAGAGAAAGAGTTTGGGAACTTTTCAGGTTGTAATGACCCTGGCCATTTTATTATTAATGGGTAATCTTTTATTCATAAAAAAAAAATGTGAGTTTTTGATCTACTTTTAATGAAGACTCCAAAACCTAGAAAACTAATTTTGAAACTAAGATTTAACTACACGAACGAAAACGATTTGTATTAATAAAAGTAATGGAACAATTCTCGCTTCTCAAAAAACATACGACAAGTGGGTTCAACTCAATTAATTTTATTTATAGAGTGATTTTATAGTGCATATATCTCGGTTGAATTAATTTAATTTATAACCGAATCACCAATATATAAAAAACACGACTATCTATCGTATATCACATATGTTATCAAAAGCCTAGGAATCAACAAGAAAATCAATTAAAATGAACAATCAAGAAACAATATATTAATAGATTAAAAAAAACGATGAATATAAAATCACTCAACTCAAATAATAAATTATAAATCTACATCACAGTAAGTCCTTTCGAAAATCTTTGATGAAGAAACATGGACCATAACAGGTGCACAAAGAAGCCTCAAAGTCCGATGATTCGACTTCCAAATTCCCACCTTAAACCTTATTTTAGCCTTAACTCGAACCTCTACTTCAACTCCACCTGAATTTTTCTCCATCCTTAAATTCTTCGCGACGCCTGGAAATAAAACAACGTCTTTAGCAACAAGATTCAGCCCTAAACGAGTCACATTTCGTCTAGGCTGATGAAATGGCTGGAGATTGTTGAATGCCAATGTTGCATCATCATAGGTGACTTTTGCCTCAATTCTATCATAGTAAATTGAGACTCTGCTATTGGGATTATATGCTCTTAGCTCAAAATTGAAAGTAGCATTGAGCTCAAGCAGTTCCTTCTGTGATATTTGGGATATTGTATTTCCTCTTTGGATTTCTTTCTTCTGTGATGATTTAGGCTACATTTGCTGCCAAAATGTGTAATATGGGTCTAGTTGAATAATGTTTGATATGAAACAGAACATCTTGGATTTCGTAAAAGGTCGATTGTTAGGGGAGACGTATGTTCCAAGCCTAAAACTTTAAGTCGGAACACACTTCAACTCTAGATATGTGGTTTGTGCGAAAAATAATTTCTTTAGCTATCGGCTCTATGAATTATGCATACTCTTATTAGACAGTGTAAAGTGACTCGTACTCGGCAACAAAAAAACAAAAAAAGAGAGTAAATTGACGACTTAACTTATAGTTGTGTATTGAGCCTGATTCAATAGTGTACACGAGTTTTCGAGGCCTAACAGATAACCAGATGACGAGTACTGCCAGACCAACGAGTATAATTAGCACGAGCAAGACAATAGCAATGATTCTTACAAGACTTGATTGTCTTGGCCGCGAGGCATTTGTTGGTGGTGTTTGATTTGCCATTAGGCCGAAAATTCGGGTTTGTTTCGATGGAAAATTAAGTGGTTTTATACAAAGAAAAGGTTGAGAATGTTTGTAGAGATGAATATGCTTGTCTTGAAGGGATTAAAAGAAGAATCAGAATTAACCAAATGAATTCCATCTGGCAATCTTTTACATTTTTTAAACATAGAATCTGAGTTTTCATTGGATGTTTTTGCTTAGCCTACAAGGTGTTCCAAACCATTTGGAGCTTTGCTTTATCTGTTCTTCACACAAAGAATCTCAAGTTCTTGTTCTTCACACAATAAATTTTTTTGGTAAGAAACCTTTGAAATTTTAATCTTTTACCCTCCCCCCCTCGAGAATTATAGAATACTCCCTCCATTCCTAAATATAAGACTCTTTAGATAATTTGAGAAAATTAAGGAAGTTGTCATTTTCACCTAAACTTCCAATATTACCCCACATTCCCTCTCTCTCACTAATACATCATAAAGAAAAAAAAGGAAAATGTTGAGGGTATAATTGAAATAAATTGTTGACAACTAATAAAATAACCTTAAACGACAATTAATTTGGATACCTAGATATCTCCTAAACGACAATTATTAGGGAATGGAGGGAGTATTTGTTACATTATTACACATATATGTCTATGTAGTTTTCACCCCCAATGTTTTGGTTCCACGCCTTCGTCATTCTTATGTGATAGAAGCAAGCAAACAGATACTGCCTCCGATTCAAAATATAAGTATTTTGATGAGTTTTTACACAAATTAAGATACTAATCAGAATGACTAAATTACCCCTAATTAATACTCCAAAGAAATTAATACACATGTGAAGTACACATTTTAACCAAAATAAATATGGGAAGAAAATGATGTAGGGACAAATTTGTAAAAATACTTATATTTTATAACAAATAACAACTTCTAAAAAATTTATATTTTGAATCGGAGTGAGTACAACTTAACGAGGGCAGGGTTAAAGTATAAGATTATCCAGCAGTTTGGGAAAAATTTCCTATGAGACGGACCTTGTGGGTACCTGTGAGACATGAAGGCCTGCGGAACCTACCCAGCATGTGGGTCCTGTCTAAATTTATGTGAGAGTAGTGTGGGGCCGTCCCATGCCAGACTTTCCCAGCAGTTTGAGGCGTACCCATACTTTAACTCAATTATTCATTTGAAAATTTTTATTTAATTATTTGTTTCGGGATTTTAAAAGGATATGTTGTCTAAATTTTATTTTATTTAGTTGTTTTGGGCATTTCATACGGACCCGTGTCAATTAGTCTAGTTATTTGAGCCTTAGTTTATTTAGTTGTTACTCTTGGGCTTTACTTCGTTTAATTTGCTTGGCAGAAATTTCACATCTTTAAAAAGGAGGGTATCACAATTTTTTAGTTTTTAACGTTAATATAAATTATTTGTTCACAACTTCGTGCTCTAGGTAGCTGGTTGTACCTGCTTTTATTTGGGTGGGCTTCTACTCTTGCACAATTTTCTGTAATTGAGAGCGCCATATAAAAAGTAGTGGCTCAACTTGGATTGGGTTTTGCTTTTACTTCGGGTTTGAGTTTGAGTTTTGGCGGGAGAAATTCAAATTCAAATTTTTTTCTTCAAATAATTGTTCAACTTCAAATTTTGGCCTCTAAAATTGGCGAGAGAAATACTAATTCCAAAATTTTGAGGCCAAAATTTGGAATTGAACGATTATTTGAAAAAAAAAATTTAATTTGAATTTCTTCCCGCTAAATTTTTAACTTTTCCTGCTAAAACTCAAAATTAAACTCAAATCCAAATTAAAACCAAAACCAAAATCAAAACTCAATCCATGTTGAACCAGTATAAGTCAGACCCGTTGAGCGGTGGGTCAACCGTGATAAAAAGTGAATACTGAATACCAAGTAAAAAAATTACTTTATCAAACAAGAAAGAGAAAAAGAAGAATACGGCAACCGAAACTTCAACGCTCCCCACTCCTATGCGGGACAGCTTTTTCTTCCGTACGTACGGGATAAGCTACCAACTGTAGGATAATATATTTTAACGGTCCAGATCTAGAGAGAGATTTTTTTTTTTTAATATTTTAAGTCCAGCCACAACTTTTCTCTCTCCAGATCTGAGCCGTTCAAAATCTCATTCAACGGCTATGCGGAACAATCCCTGTTCCGCATAGGAGCCGGACTGAACTTCAACAAAAGGAGAAGTCAAAGTGAGTAAGAAAAGGTGGGGTCACTTTGGCATAAAACTGTCTCTTTAGGACTTTTCACACAACATTTTTATATGAGTTAAGGTGGAGTCTACTTACAAAGTATATTCCGCATCAACTCATGTGAGAGGGTGTGGGTAGGGGTGTCAATTGTGCCCAAGGATCTAGACTCAGGTCCAGGCCCAACATATCTGATTTGGATCTAGACTCAATTTTTTATACCCAAATCTAATTAGGTTTGGACTCATGGATTATCAAAGTAAGTAATAATGTATTTAAAATACCCAATAAGATTCACTAGACCCACTAAGACCCAATAAGACTCATTATGGCCCAAACAAATAACAAGATCTCTCTCAAACTCACTAAAATTATGTTAGGTCCAAATTCAATTTTAATTATGTTAGATACTTTTCTAGTAAAATGAAATATAATTTCTGCACTGGAAAAATTATTTTCTGAACTGGAAAAAATAATTTCTGCACTGGGAAAAAATAATTTCTGCACTGAAATTTTGCACTGGAAAAATTAATACTGGACAGTGCAGTAAACATAAACTGAGACAGAAAAATATATTACTTCATGGTAATTGTTTTTTTATGTAGAATTAAGCGGAAATTGAAGTGAGAAAATATGAAAATTAGAGAATTAATTTTTTGTTTGTGTTATAATATATTTACTACAACATATTTGGTAATCCTCTTAACAAAAATCATAAAACATACTTTTATTTTTATTTATCAAATATATATAATCTGTTTAGATCCAGACTCATCCAGACCTAACATAGTTGGATTTAGACCTTAAGTGAAAAGGTCCAGACCCAATATAATTGGATTTGGACTCAAATATTTTTTTGGTGAGTCTGGGTCTGGATCCAAAATTATGGGCTCAATAGACTCATTTGACACCCCTAGGTGTGGGGCCAATCAAATAAGGACGGCCTTATATTAGAATTTTCTCAAAAGGAAAAGTCAAAGTGAGTAAGAGAAAATACAGGTCGGATTGAACTAGTCCGGATTCTACGCGGAACTTTTTTAATACATACAATCACAGAACGCTTGTTCTGAATTTCATAACAGGTGTTCCACACATGTAAAAAATATGATATGTGTTATGAATTTTAGAATAGATGTTCATTTTAAATCAATCTTAACCGTCAATTTTTTTATCAAACGAACGAAAAAAAATCGCACGTACTGAATTATCCCGTTCCGCACTTGAGTCAGCGTCGGACTGAATGACTCTCACCCAACGATCTGGAGGATGATGAAGATTATTTCTCTTTAGGAAAACTTATCACGCATCGATGGTGTAAATGCAATTTAGATAGACACGTGTTTTCATCAAGAACTTTTAATCCTTTTGTCCACCAAACACTCCGCACCGAATCACACCTCCACAAAACTACAACAATTTTCTTACATTATTGTAACAAATCAATGCATAAGACAAGTAATAATATATTTTTGGTTTTTATATTCATAAGTAACTCGAAGTCAATTTACTTCACAAAACAAGTCAATTAATTATTTTATAAAATTTTGATTGGTTGGTTAAATTTTACTTTGGTTGTAAACTTCTAATTGACTTATAAGAGTATCCCACATTTAAAAGTTACATTGTTTTTTTAGTTTGACAATAATATAAAAGAGAGTACTTTGACATGTTTTGAGTGAGAAATTGTCAGCCCATCAAATTAGGGAAGACCACTTATTTGCTTCTTATATTTTTTATTTATATAAATAAAAAATATTTATATTACAGAGCCTGTTTTCAGTTTCAGCCAATCACATTCTTCTAAATCATACGTGTAATTTCCATGAATTTTGGTTCAATTAATTATTTTATAAAATTTTGATTAGTTGGTTAAATTTTACTTTGGTTGTAAACTCTTTATTGGTTTATAAGATTATCCCACATTGAAATGTTACATTGTTTTTTTAGTTTGACAATACTATAAAAAAGAGTACTTTGACACGTTTTGAGTGAGATATTGGGCTGACATTTCAGCGCATCAAATTAGGAAAGTCCACTTATTTTCTTCTTATATTTTTTATTTATATAAATATAAATAGTTAAAGTTTTAACAAATAACGGGTAATTCAGATGACCGTGTCCTCTGAATTTCGATTGAGTTTACAATCAAGTTCGATTTAACTTAGATTTATGCTATGTTCATTTTTTATTTTCATAATATCTTTTTAAAAATAAATAAATATGGATATTTAAAAAAGAAAAGAAAAAGCAATTCGCTTCGTTTATACTGCAAAAATCAAGTGATAAAACTGCTTCAAAATTTTAAGAGTATATGAAAAAAGAAGTCTTCATAACCTACTTTGAAGCAGATTAAAATTGCTTCAAAAATTTTAAACTCAAGTGTTTCAAAATTTTGCTAACCATAAATTTTGGCAAACAAGTCTATGTTAATTAACACTCTCTTTCATTGTAGAGGTGTTGGAGGGGGTAATAAAAGACCCAAATTTTCACTCTGTTGAATGAACTAAGCAATGTGTAGACAAAATAAATAATGTGTTGTTTTATTGAATGCGCCATATTCAATCATTAAATGCAAAATAAAATAATTTGTTTGATAGATTTCTGATTTTTTTTCATTATATTAATAGATTAAACGAAAATTGAGTAATATTAACTAAACAAATGCAGTTAGAGTTCTACATATTGATAATTAAAAGGTTAAAAGGTAATAATCAAACTTAATAGTCAAAAAAATTCTTTTTGTTATCATTACAAAAACTCTTTTTCCTTGCATATCCATTTTTTAAGAAATAATGTATGTCTAGCACGGGTTTTTTTGTATATATATATGTAGCTAATTCATTAGTCAAATTATTGGAGTTCTATCTAGGTCAAGCCGATTCATATTTTAGATGAGCAAAACATATTGGCTCATGTATAGCTCATTTAGCTCAACTGAATTTGTCGACCACGATTTTGTTACATTATATATACTTCACAAGTCATTTAGCAAATATAGCGAAATTAAGAAAATAAAAATAACATATTTTATTAGTTAAAATATTAATATTATTATTTAAAATAAATTTATATATCACGTATTTTATTTAAAAAGTATAATAGTGACATTTTAATTAATAAAAAATAAATTATTTTTATTTCATTAATTTCCGCTAAATTTCAAAACTAGTTAATTGAGGGAGTAGTAACTACTTATATGTAGACTGTAGAAGAACAGAAAACAAAACGTTGTTTTTTGGGTCTCTATTTCTCTTTCTCTCACGTCTGTCTGAACCCAAGAAATTGTAATCTGCGAAATTTGATTCATCAGAAACCCTAAATATTCATCTTTTGGGCTTTCCTTAGATTCCTTTTTGCTTCTATTTTCCCTATAGATTTTTTAGGAAATTTTATAATTTGTAAATATGCGTATATACTCATATATCCTTCTTTTTCGTGTGTTAAAAAAGAATTCTCCAGGGTTCTTTTTTTCAATTTCTTAAATAATTCTATTATGCATGTGTATTTGATCTTTTGATTCGTTAATAGGTCAAATATTTTTTTGGTTTAAATTTGCAATGGCAAAGGGTGATGGTGATGGGAATGATGGTGTGGAGACTTTGGTTTCATCAATTAGGCCTGGATTGAAGAGGGAGTTTGCCATGATGATGAAATCACAAGGAGTTTTGATAGAATTGGGTAAAAGAAGAAATGGGTCTCGGTTTAATTCATCAATCAAGGGCTCTTCTAAGATTGTTAAGAGGTTTAAGGGTTCTAATGGGAAAATGTCGGTGAATCAGGTTGTTGCTGAGGAAGAAGAGCAGAGGAGTGATGTTGTGGATGGTGCTGTGGTAATTGAGGAACCAAGGGATGAAGAAGTTAACAATGTGGAAGCAAATTATGCCGAGGTTGCAGTTGGTGAGACGCCCGTAAGTCGGTTTACTCGCTCCCTTTTGAAGCCAACTGGTGATGAAGTTGAGAATGTGGAAGGGAATTCTGACCTTTGTGAAAATGGTGTGGAGGTTGGAGTGGCCCCATTGGATGGGGAAGGGGCTTCTTCTGAGAGGCCGTTAAGGCGGTTTACTTGCTCCCTCTTGAAGCCAACTGGGGGTGGAGTTGACAATGTGGAAGGGAATTCTAACCTTTGTGAAAATGGTGTGGAGGTTGGAGTTGCCCCATTGGATGGGGAAGGGGCTTCTTCTGAGACGCCGTTAAGGCGGTTTACTTGCTCCTTCTTGAAGCCAACTGGAGGTGGAGTTGACAATGTGGAAGGGAATTCTAACATTTGTGAAAATGGTGTTGAGGTTGCAGCTGCACCATTGGATGGGGAAGGGGATTCTTCTGAGACGCTGTTAAGGCCGTTTACTTGCCGATCTATCTTGAAGCCAATTGGGGAACAAGTTGACAGTGTGGAAGGGAATTCTGACATTCGTGAAGATGCTATGGAGGTTGCAGTTGTTCCCCCATTGAATGTAGAAGAGTCTTCTTCTGGGACGCTGATAAGGAGGTTTACTCGCTCCCTTTTGAAGCCAACTGGGGATAGAGTTGATAATGTGGAAGGGAATTCTGACCTTTGTGAAAATGCTGTGGAGGTTGGAGTTGTCCCATTGGATGGGGGAGGGGCTTCTTCTGAGATGCCGTTAAGGCGGTTTACTCGCTCCCTTTTGAAGCCAACTGGGGAGGCTTCTGAGAATTCGGCTAGAGAAGTTGTAGAGAATGAAGCTAGAACCCCTATGCATAGGTTATCGAACATGGGAATGAAGACTCCAACTAGGCTAAAGGAGCTTCTTGAGACAGGTCTTCTGGAGGGATTAAGTGTGCAGTATATCTGTGGGACAAAGGTAATTTCTGAGACCTCTTTTAAATTTGCTTGCATTTGTCTGTAATGTTTTGGTTTCATGCTTACCTGATCTTTGTTCCCCTGCTTTTTTAGGCCAGAGCTCCAGGGGAAGGTCTTTTGGGTTTAATTCAGGGCTCTGGGATATTATGTTTCTGTATAATGTGCAAGGGGACTAAGGTAGCAGCGCTCTTTTGCTTCACAGGCTGTCTGTTTGTTTTGTTATTTTATTTGCGTTTCTTTTTTAAATAACAATCTTTATATTTGTGTTGAATGCCTCTTACTAATGTGAATGGATTCAGTGCTTATGGATTTATTTGTTTTCTTTATCTATGCAGGTTGTGACGCCTAATCAGTTCGAGCTACATGCTGCTAGCGCGAATAAGCGTCCACCTGAGTACATTTACCTGGAGAATGGGAGAACTCTTCGGGACGTTTTGAATGCCTGTAAAGGTGCCTCTTCTGAGATTTTGGAACAAACAATTCGACAGGCTGTTGGTTGCCCGGATGGAAAAGGTCCAAAACAGCCTGTGGACAGCAAAGGCACCTCAGCTTCAGTAGAATCTGTGCAGTGCCTAAACTGCAAAGGTGCTAGCAAATAGCCTTTACTTTCACTATTGACTTTGCATATACTATTTTCTAAGGAAATTTATGGTTTTCCATTGTACAAATGCTAGGGTGTGTGCTTAATGGCTCTCATGAAGAATTCCCTCTTTGTGATGCGTGTATTGCTATTGCAGGGATCGAACTCTCTGTCAATCAGTCGGATGATGCCACCAGGTGTTTTTTGACATAGTTTACTTGATTGCAGTCAGGATAGGGACTACTTTTTGCTGTTAATCTATACATGATATTCTCTACAATTAGATGTTATTCTTGGAATTTTAGCAACTTCTGTACCACAGTTTAAGCGGTAGGCAAGAACGTAAAGTAGATTATAATGTCTTTGTAGAATGCAGATCTATTTATGATTAGTTGATGTCTGGAGATTGGGGTTTCTGAGGGTAATATCAACAACACCAGTAGAGAGAAGATGTTAGCTGCATTGTTACTATGAAAACAAGAATAGAGATAACACATTAGCTGCAGGGTCAAGGGTGAACTGTGGAATTGCCGGAATAAACTTGTCAATAAATGAACGGCAAGCCTTGGTTGGAATGACCTTTATTATTTGTTAGCTGAATTAACTACGAATTACTTCAATCTCAAAACTTCGCAGAAACTTGTATTTATATCTTGGAAAGAATATAGGGATGGAATACTGTTGTTGTTTGCTTTAGAGTGGTAGAGGGGAGGTGGTTATGATTTCATGATAATTAGTATCTGCAATGAACTCGAAAATATTTTTTACCACTTTCTGAGAGTATGAAATCTTTGTTACGATCTGCTCACGGTAAACATGCGTTAAAATCCTATATTATCAAATCTCTAATTGAAAATACATCATTTCGGGTTATTTAGTCCATGGTGTTTAGTATCGTGGAGTTCATCAAATCTCTACTTGCTTGTCGAAAGTTGTGATCCATTTTACAGAAGTAAACTTAATTGGATAAGTCCTATCTAAGTAATATCAGGTCCTTGTTGAAGTCAACGACTGAAGTGTCGTCAAGTGATTCCAGAAGCAAGGTTCCTGGAAAGCTCACAAAGAAGTAAGTTCTTTATTTTGCCGATGTAGATATAATTTCATTCATTTTAATGAGCATATAATTCCTTTTTTTTTAAAATTCTAAAGCAGTATCGTAAAAGAATTGTTGAATTGGTTCCTTCATGTACTGAATCATTTTTGTTCAATTTATTCTCTCTGTAGGGATTTGGGATTGCATAAAAACATATTTTCATCAGACTACCTTCCGGATGGAACTGCGTTGGGCTATTTCGTTAAGGGAGAGGTTTGTGCAAGATCAGCTTTTGCTCTTAGTGATTAACTCCCTACTTGAGGAGCAATTTTTATGTTGTTTGCCTCTGTATTATCATGCACATCTTTTTCATATGCTATCTAATATGATGGAAACAAACAGTACCTCATTTTCTTTCAGATTGTGCTTATAGTAACTTACTACTTATTTGGGCAGAAACTGCTCTCGGGTCACAAGTCAGGTCAGGGAATCTACTGTGACTGCTGCCATAAAGTGGTGTGTTGGTTTGTCTTGTACTTTTGTTCTTTCATTTTTTCTCTTGTCTCCTTTTAGATGTTTCCTAGGATGTTTATATTATTAAATTATTAACAGGTCAGCCCGTCGACATTTGAGGCTCATGCTGGTTGTGCTTCTCGCCGGAAGCCGTGAGTATTTTGAAAGCATCAATTTTCTTTTCCCCTTTTTGAGTATAAGAAGCTTCAGTGTATGATAGTATTGGTGCTATCCAATTGGCTGAACCAGCTTTGGGGACCCTTGTTTATACATTTCTTTTTCTTTTTAGAAGAAAATTCAATTTATTTTTCTTCATTTACACTATCTGGTTGCCTATAATTTGAGTTGATGTGTTTCTTGCAGTTATGATTACATATTCACATCTAACGGGGCATCCCTTCATGAGTTGTCGATAAAACTTAAAAGGCAGAAGAAATCTTCGGCGGATGAAAACGACGATGTCTGCTCTATATGTAAACAGAGGGGGGAACTTTTGTGTTGTGATAGTTGCCCGCGAGCTTTCCACCAAGGTAAATTTGCTGAGAATTTGCCATGTTTTTAGCATGACTATGAATTATTATTTCTTCTGTTATTTTACTCTGTGAGAGTTGGCTGTGTTTGTGTATGTCAAACACCCTCCACCCTATTTCCAAGCAAGGGGCCTGATGTGGGATGGGGCCTGATGGTCATATTAGAATCCTTTTGTAACCTTTTCAGTGTTCTTTCTGTTTCTCATCAATGTCTTAAGAATCCTCTTGCTCCTTCCCTCGCCTACTTCCATGGAGAGGGACAAAGACAACTGGGCCTTTTATGCAGTCATTAGGTTGTTAATACAAAATCCTTTTAGATACAGGTTTCTACTTTAGTATACCATTTCATGTATTTTGCCCATCTTGCAACGCTCTTGCATGTTGCACTATCCCCTTTCCCCTTGTTGTATATATATAATTTTTTTGATTCTTTTTCAAGTTCATGAGTTTAGTTCGACTCTGATTTTCTGTTTTTGGCTGAAATGTGGGAAGAAGCGAATGTTAATATCCCAGTTCCACTGAATAAGTTGCTGATTGCTTCCTTGATTGTAATTGCAGAGTGCCTTGGCCTGCAACGTATCCCCCAGGGTGAATGGTATTGTAGATCTTGTGAGGACATGATCAAGAAAGAAAAACATGCTGAGCGTAATGTTAATGCAATTGCTGCTGGAAGGGTTGCTGGAGCTGACCCATTTGAAGAAATTAAAAACCGATGCATTCGTATTCTTGACCCTGTACAGCAGGGTGATATTAGTTGCGTCCTTTGCAGGTATATCTCCGTCTTATGTTTTCTAGTAAAGAAATCTGTAGTATATTTGCCAATTTTGGTTTAGTTGGCAAGTTTACAAGTTTAGGTGTGTTCTGAACTTCATTCTTCCATCTATTTGAGTTTTTAAATTATAATACTGTCTAGCTGAGAGTTTAACAAGTATTTACCTGACACTACACTTTCTGAAAAATCTGTTCTTGAAAGTGCTGGAAAGCATTGTGTCAAAGTTAACCCTGGTTTTATTTACTAACTGCCTGGATTTATGTTTTGTTTATCAAGAGATTGCATGTTTACATAACTGTGGATAGGCTAGTTGTATATGCCTGTTAATGTTATATCATCCTATCTCACCTACTGCGTAACCTTCTAAAAGAAAGAAAAAGAATTAAATTCTTTATAGGGGAAAGATGTGGAAAAAATGGGGAAACGACATCCCTTGAAGGGATGTGGAGTTGCACTATCATTTTTTATTATTTGGTTTTTAGATTTGGCTGTTATATGTTAGGTGACTGATTCTTGTGACTTTTTTTTCCTACCAACAAGTGATATTCTTCAATTATCATGCTTGTAGGAAACAAAAATTCAGCGAGTCAGGATTCGACCCTTTTACAGTTATCATTTGCGATCAGGTACTTCCCACGTGATTGTATGTTGTTTTCTATAATAAGTCTCTAGTTTAGCCTCTAAGTATGACTGACGATCTGCATGTTGCTTCTAGTGTGAAAAGGAATATCATGTTGGGTGCTTGAAAGAGCATGAGATGGATGATCTAAAGGTACACAGGATTCATTTGTCACAAAGTTTTTTTTTACGTTTACATGTAATTATTTTCTACACACAAGGTAACGATTGAATCATGTTTATTGGACATCTGCTGCAGGAGTTGCCAGAAGGGAAATGGTTCTGTCGTAGTGAATGCAGGAGCATTCATACTGCCCTGCAGAATCTTGTTGCTGATGGGGATAGGAGAATTCCAGACTCCATGTTGGATGTTATTAAGAAGAAACATGAAGAAAATGGTTTAGAGGATTCTTTTTCTCCAAATATTACATGGAGACTTATACACGGTAAAACGGCTTCGGAAGAAGATAGAAAGTGGTTGTCTGATGCTGTAACTGTTTTTCACGTGAGTATTTAGTCTACTGTTATAAATAATCATATCTTGCATTCTGCATCATAGATGGGTTTTGTGTTTTAATCAAGACTTGCAACATAAGTTTAAAACATTTAATATTTTTCATTGATTTCTAGTAAACTACTCCTGTAATCTTTGGGTTTCATATTATATTTTGCTGCAGGGCCGGTTTGGTACCATTCCTTTCAATGCTAAACAAGATGATCTTATTCCTGTCATGATCGAGGGGTGAGAAACACTTGTACTGTTTTCAGTTATGGTTTACTGTTTATCTGTCTTCTGATGGAGCTAACTTCAAGTGTATTGTTGTCATGACGTTTGCTTACCAGACGCACCAATGGAGACCATGAGTTCGGGGGCATGTACTGTGCTATTTTAGCAGTGAAGTGAGTATTGCTTCGGTTCGGTACTAATAATCCAGTATATTGTTGAGTTTCACGCTTTCTGATACATCTCCACTTCTGCAGCTCTACACTGGTCTCTGCTGCAATTTTCCGTGTGTTTGGACAGGAAGCGGCAGAAATTCCTTTGGTGGCAAGCGCTGATGGTTGTGAGGGCAAGGTGAGCATACATACTCTTGGAATCCAATATCTCATGTAGTTTCATCCAGGAGTTCCCGGTTGTATTTTTAGCCGTTCTAGTACATTTACATTCTGATCTAAATTAGTTTTGAAATCTGAGGTTTGCAAATTGACATAAAGAACATTGGTTTCATCAGGGATATTTTCAGTCTCTGTTTGGTTGCATAGAGGACTTGTTGGCTTCTCAGGGTGTGAAAAAACTGGTGCTTCCCGCTGCCTCCAAAGCAAAATCCATCTGGATGAACAAGTTCCGCTTCAAAAAGATGACTGCAGAACAAGTACGTCTCTTCCTCTTTCCCTCTTGATTTTCCAAGTTTAACTATCGATTTCATCTTAACGTACTCAAATCTTCCCGTCTTGCAGATGAAGGAATGCAAAAATGACCATCATCAACTCATGATATTCCAAGGAACAACCGCTCTGCAAAAACCTGTCGCAAACTCGAGTTGTGAAGAACCAAGTTAAAGGATGCATGATTGCTGGTAAAGTCGTTGGACGCCTTTTTTGTGTTATATATGTATATGGAGGAATAGGTTTGATGATGATGTACATGATGGAGAAGTGATAAATGCTACTCCAATACAGAAGCCGTAGGCATTTTTTGGAAACTTAGGGTGGTATACTTTACATCGATAGACGATAACAGTTGAAGGTGGTCTGTCCATAGATTTGGTTCCGACAGTTGTTAATGTAATTATTTCATGGCATTTTGTGCACATTTGAAATAGTTACCAGTTTTGTTCTATCATCAACTGCAAGGAGGATACAGATGTACATCTTTGGTTACTACTTGCTGCTGTGGTGCTATTTGATGTTTGTTTACTATCCCTACCTTAGTTGTTAGATACCATTTTTTTTGGTTTCTTTATAAATCATGGAAGCAATCATTTTGCGCATTTATCAGTAAAAAAATTAGGTCTATTTTCTATCTCTCCTCCGCCCATACCCTCATAAGTTATGTTATTGCTGTCGTTTCTTTATAAATCCTCACGAGTGGATGGTAGTAAGCTAATTTTTCTCCAAAGTAAAGATACGCAAGGTGCATCTGAACACCACCTTCTTATATTTTTGTGTACAATTTTTTTATTTTGTATCTCACGTCTCTTTCTTAGAAACAATTTTTTTTTTTCAAAAATAAAAATAAAATAGAATAACACAAACACATATAATGACAGCATATAACTTGTGATATTTACTAATGATTATGGGAATTTTTCTGTTAAAAAAAAAAGCAAATACATATAATGAGAAAACTTTAAATTGCTACAACTATGCATAAATATATATATTCTTTTAGAACGGAATAACTCACACTAGAGCGGGAAATCATTTTTAAAATTTGAAATTCAAATAAAAACCTACCACTAATTTCCTTCTTTTTCCCCCTTAAACAATTATTAGTAGCAAATTACAGAATTCACTAAACCGTCTCTAAGTAAATTCCCGTTAATACCCTCCCTCCAAAACCCGACCCGTGTATCCAACCAAGCCCACGCCCAAAAGCAACTGTTTTCATACTCCTTTTTTCCCACTCATTCACAATATCCACACCACTCACCCGCTTTCTCTCTCTACGATAAATTCAATTTCAAATCTAGAGGAGGAACTGGTAATTTTCCTTCAAAGCTGGATGAATCTCGATGTTTATTTTAGTGATTTTTTGTAACTCTAGATGCTTTTTCTGATTCTTGAATTTTGTACTTTTACAGTTCGGTTTCTTCTAGCTATTGGAAAGTGAAAAAATGGGTCAGATCCAATACTCCGAGAAGTATTTTGATGATACATATGAGTATAGGTAAAAAAAATTGATTTTGATTTTTGATTTTGATTCTATTCATTTTATTTTACTGCGTTTTTTTTTTTGTTTTGGAAATTTATTTTTTGTTTATGAAATTTCAGGCATGTTGTTCTTACTCCTGAAGTGGCGAAACTGCTTCCTAAGAATCGGCTTCTTACCGAGGTACTTTTTTGGTTAAAGGATTTGATTCTGCTTTTTTTTTTTTTGTTGGATTGATTAGTTGAATGAAGTAGCGGAATTATTATTATTTGTTTTATTTTTTGCATTTTGATTTGACCTAATTCGATGATTTAAGTTTTTTTTTCTTATTGAATTTGAATATCGAAAAATAATTGATTTCATAAATAATGAAACTATTTTTTTCATTTTGGCAGGATTTCCTTAATTGTTTGACTGTTGATTTATGCTGATAGTATAACTTTCACTGCATAATTTTAGATGTCTTTAGTTTATCTGATAGTTGCAAAATAAAAAAAAATTGTGGATATTCATTGTGTTTGTACTGGTGTAACCCCCTTTTCTTTTCCTTTTTCGTTTTGTTTTGCGTGAGGGGGCGGGGGAGTGCGTAGAAGATGTTGGGAATGTATGTAGATTGTTTGCCTTAACACTGTTGGTCTGCTTACGGCTATGGTGCAGAAAGCTGTTTTTCAGTATGTGTTAAATCTCATACAATAAGTGTTCTCTCGTTGCACACTTGTCCTAAGGCTGCAACATTTGTTCTTTCGTTATAAACACATGTCCTTAGACATGTAATACCTATCTTACGCAAAAAGTATTTGAAAATCATAATAGGTGTCCCTCAAAAAAAATCTTGGACCGTTGAATTTTTTTTATCTAACGGTCCAAACGGCCAAAATTATTCCTTATGTACTTAAGAAAAAAACGTGTTATAAAATATAAAAATCAAGAATTTGCAAATTTTTTTGTATCTGTTTGTATCCTTTGCAAAGAAAAATTTCGTCTCTTTGTATCCTTACCAAGAATTTTTTGGTCTGTTTGACTGTTTGTATCCTTTGCAATTTTTTTTTTTTTTTAAAAGTGGGGCCCCTTTTAAAGTGGGGCCCTGTGCAATAAACCTATTTGCACTGTGCTAAAGCCGGCCCTAGTTTTTCACCATAGCCCTACTCATGCCTAAAATGTACCTGAAGTTTTGTCGTGGTTATTATGGTCATTGATATTTCATTGTGTGGTTTTTGTGCTAGAATGAGTGGCGTGCAATGGGGGTGCAGCAAAGCCGTGGATGGGTTCACTATGCCATTCACCGACCAGAGCCACATATAATGCTCTTCAGGAGGCCGCTCAACTACCAGCAGCAACAAGAGAATCAGGCTCAGCAGGATATTCTGGCTAAGTGAAGAGTTTAACTGCTGATTTCTTCTATATAATCACCCCAAATGTCTTTAGAAATACACACTTTATTTCTAGGGTAATTGGATATTTGAAACTCTTGTTTCAAAGTCCTTTATTGCTGGTATTTTCTCTGTGATGTGTTTTTATGCTGCACTATAGTTTGATTTCACTTCTTCTGGTGAGATTTTATAACCTCCATGATTATTTTCTAATATCTTTACTTATGCCCGGAAATGATTTGTTTCGTTTGTATATTATATGCCCTTTTGTTTTTTGTTTTTCTATGTTACATTTTTCCTAAGAAGAGTTTAACATAGAATCCTTAATATGATGTGAGTTTCATCACTGGGACGCCAATGACAATTGCTAGGAAAGCTACAGCCTAATAAACATAACCGGGTATCAATCTTTCTAAACAAATTTAATAGTCCATTGATTTTTCTCTATTTTGCTGGACTTGTTCTTTTTTTCGCGGTTAATTAAAGATTATTATCTTCTATGAGTGGATTATGAAGGCATATTTTTGCACCTTCAAGATAAGGGACACTCTTTCACCCTCCCCATGTTTGATTTATTGTATTAGTAAGTTTTTTTTTAAAAATTTTCTTGTCATTTTCCACACGCTTGAGCAAAAACTTGAATTTTTTTTTTGTTCAAAAAGATTGTTTCATTGTTAGAAGACCTAGTTTTTATTATTATAGAGGACCTAGTTCTACTTCACTTTCTTAGTGATTTGAAGTTCCTTTTTACTAATTGAAAAGTAGGGGTGTCAACGGGTTCGGGCCGGCTCACATAGCTCGAAAAAATGTGAGCGTGAGCTGAGGTAATGTGAGCGTGAGCTGAGCTTGAGCTTAATATTCAAGCTCACTTCATGTGAGCTGAGCGTGAGCTTGACCCCCGCCACTTTCGAAAAAAAGCTTTCGAACCCGAATAAGATTAATATAATTACAATATTATATATATATATATATATATAATACTAATACTAATTTAAAAAAAACTTATATACATTATAATTATAATTATAATTATAATGTGTGGATTAACTCAATAATCTTTTTTTTGGGTAGAAATGAATTATATTAAAGAAGGAGTCTTAAAACATGAGAGAGACACGTACAAAAGTTAAAGGAAGAGAGAAAACAGGAAAAGACAGCGTGGGAAAACACGGTGCAAAATACATTGGGATGAATCACAACAAAAAGTGAGATGGTGTAGAAGAATTCAATGGGATTGTCAAAATTGGAATTGCCACCGACAATTGAATTAAATCAATCTTTTGAAATTTGCAAATTTATCATTTGTTAAAATTTTAAGTGCATGGATTCTCTTGTTTTTTGTTTTTTTTTATTTTTTTTTATATAAGACTTCTTTTATTAGCATATCAAACAATTCTGAAACTTTTGCTTCTTTTTGTGTATTCTTGTCCAAATTTAGTTTTAAGGCTCATTGTATTATGCTATTCTTGAGACAGGATTTTCGTTTTCTTCGCTAATATAAGTGAGCTTGGGAAGCTCGTGAGCTAAGCTCGAGCTCGTGTTAAAATGTGAGCTGAGCGTTAGCTCAAGGTTTATGAGCTTTTCCGGGCTGAGCGTGAGCTTTTGAATTTTTATGTGAGCTGAGCGTCAGCTATGCCAAGCTCAACTCACATAGCTCGATTGACACCCCTATTGAAAAGAAAGCATATTACCGCTCGAGCTGGACTTCCTTATCAAATCACCTTCTCTATTAAGTAACAAATTAGAAGAAAATAGACCGATTTTTTCACCCTTAATCGTAAATCACCTTGGTTGAGCCGTGTTTAGTTTACTTTTCTTATCTTTTTTTAACTTTTTGAAATATTTTTTATTACGGACAGGAATATCAAATTTAAAATTTGTCGTTTCAAAGTGAAAATGTTAATGGGAATCGGGTAGCCCAAGTGGTAAGGCTACCTGGCCACGGGACGGTCGATTCCCGTATCTCCCCTTATGGGGCAATAAAATTCTCCTCCTTGTGAGGCTAAGTTCCCTCCCCGGCTTAGGCCATGCCACAATCTCCCTATCTAGGGTATTCTCCACTCTTCCCCTTCGGAGGCAATCGCCTTCGGGCCTCAAAAAAAAAAAAAAAAAGTGAAAATGTTAAGTTAACTATGCGAACTTTCCTTAACCTTTAAGATTATTATAGTTTCACATACCTAAGCCTTACCACAATAGGTGACTTTCTTTGATAATACTCCCTCAATTACATAATATATATGAGTCAGTTGCCAGCATGAGAAACTCATTCTACCAACAATATTATAGAGTGAAGAGAGTAATACATAAAAAGAAGAAAAAAAAGGTGTAGAAATATTTTACTCAATGCAAAAACACATATATTATATTGAATAAATAATTTTGCGGTGAGTCTCTGGAGTACAAACACAGAGATATTAAATCTCACAGCAATACTACGTAGAGGAGCAGACAAAAATACTACTTCAGACCACACTCAAAGCCACACAGAATACGTAGACAACTCTACTGTTCATATAAGAGTAAAACCTAATAGAATCTCTAAGAAATATAAATTAACTAGGAAACTAACCAGGAAATTTAGATGGACTAGGAAACTACTAAAGCAGTACTATTATAATAAAACTAGTAATTACTAAACGTAAATATTATAATAAATAATAAGATTGATTTAATAATTCCAACAAAAGGAGACCATATTATATTTATTTTACTTCTCATCTTTCATTGTTAAGGTTATTTGTTTTATTACCAACGTTTTTTATTTTTTCTAACAAAGCTCCAAAAAAAGGTTTTAAAAAAGTGTATAATTTAGATAAAGATAATGAGTATCTTAATCAACAATTAATTATCTCAGACAGTATTTAAATAGCCATTATTTGATGTTAAGTAGTAGTAGGCGTCAAGGAGGCCGTAGCTCAGTGGGGCAAGCCTTTATTCGTGACCAAGAGGTTCCGGTTTCGACACCTTTCCCCTACGTGGGGCAATAAAAAATTTCCTCCTCTTCTGGTGAGGGAGAATTTAAGGTTGCTGAAAAAAAATAAAAATAATAGTAGGCACCTTCTAAGGAGGGTGTTTGCTGGAGAAGACACATCTGGTGAAGTTGGAAGTTCATTAACTTGCAATATAATTTTTTCTTAAATCTTAAATAATTAATGAAACATATTCTACCTTCTCTTTTTCCTTTAATCATATTGTATTTGTTTGTGAATTAGGTACTAGTTTGTTCCCATGAAATCTTGTTATCTTAATTTAGTGCTTACATGAAAATAAAAAAAAGTTTACATGCTCTTTTGTTTTCTTCATAATATAAGGTTTTAACCTCGAGGTAGGTGCGAGTGGTAATAACAATGTCATTAAAGATTAGAGTTCGAATCCACTTGATTGAATTAGTCTGTCATTTTCATATTGGATAATTAGTGCTATGTTCGAGAGTTTCAAGAAAACTAAATGAGAAAGTAAAGTTAAACTCTAAGGACTTACCAGGCCAAAATGGCAACAAAAAGAATGTCTAAATTAAAGAAGGAAAAGGATAACAAACAAAATGGTAAAGTTAAGAAAAATTCTGATATGGATCTTGTGATTCAGAACTGACCACATCATTATAAAATTTTTTTTTCTTCATTTTGTAGTGATGTGACCAATTCTGAACCACAATGTCCAATAAATCGGGTTCATATCAAAATTATCCTGAAGTTAAGCGAATCACTTCAAAAAGTCGAGACACTTTAATGAAGTTAAAATAGTGGCTGACATTTTAAACTTGTGACAGTGTTACAAAATCAAATCCTAGGTTAAGTAGGGCACTAGCAATCCATAGCTTCAAATTTGGAAAGTCAATGATTGGCACCTTCAGTTCTTCCACCTTAAAAAAAACAAAAAAAAAGTCCCACTCTTATCAATATCAACCAAGAGATTAATTAATTACAGCAAAAAAAAAAAAAAAGAAAGAAAATTGTCAGTGGATAATATAGAAAAAAAAGAAAAACTCACATGCAAAGTAAATGTCAAAACATAGTTTTCAGCTGGTGCAGCCAAGTTTGAGCTTTGAACTTTAAAGCTTGTAAGTGATTCAAGAGCCTTGTAAAGCAATGCTGCAATTCCCTTCCCTTTGTTACATACAATTCTTCCATAAAACTCCCTTTCTTCCATCTGAATTACCTCCATCTACATATCCATCCCATGCACGAAGAGTTTTAGAAGAGTTAGTTCTCAATATTTGGACTAAATTGCAATTTCAATTGCAAAAATGTCGACATCGACCCGACCCGACCCAGTCATTAACCTAATATTTTTATGTCGAGTTAATGGTCGGATTGGAGCAAATTGATTAGAATTAGATGATTTGCCAATTTTATCCCTAAATTAGAATGTAGTGGAGAAAGAAACTGACGTGTTAATGGTCGGGTTGAGTTTGAATTGGATATATCGCATTATGACACTTATAGCACACATAATTTTTTTTGTGACAGAAAAGACACCGAAAAACTATTTGTAATAGAAATAGTAATCGCGAAAAAAATAATGATAAATGCAATTAATACCTGGATGATTTTCTTGATTATTGGAGGGTTTTGTGTAGCTTTGAATTTGTTGGCATTTTGGAATGATCTTGATTGAAACTTATTAGGGTGATCAGTTAATGATTTCTCAAGACTAACTATCTCAGCCTTTAACTTATTTGCATGCATTTGAAGCTCTTGTATATGGAGCACTGCATCCCCAATTATGGAGGCCTTATCCATCTACATAATACCATTAATGTCACAATTAATTCACAACTCAATAGTAACAAAGAATGGAAAAAAGGCGCTCAAAATCCATATATAATATTATTGATTAATTATATATAGACCGTCTTATAAGAAATCAGATCATATTAATTGCGAACAGTAATAAAAGAATATTATATGTACCTTAGTGATATTAGGAACTAAGGAACGCAATGCATACAATTTTTCCTTCATACGACCTCTCCTTTTCCTCTCCGAAATCAAAGTTCTAGATCGATCAGTCTTCGTTGTTCTCTTCATCATCAGAGTTTGATCGGCGGTCGTGGTTGTTCCTGAAGATTCACCCTCTTCATGAATCTCCTGATCCTCCACTCCAAGCTTCATCGTATGATCATGGAGAAGTGGGTCGAATTCGACATCATTGCTGTTGACCATGTTGTTAAAGTCAAACAACTGAAGTTGATGATCATCTACATCATGAGTTGTCACAACAATATTCTGCAGGCTGTCAGCTTCCAGACAACCTGAAATGTGTTCACAATCATAGTTAGGACAGAATTTGGCAGCTGGTTCGGCATTTTCGCCCCTAATTAGCTCAAGAAACTGCTCAAAATTAGCTTCATCCATAAAATCAATGAACCCAAAATCATTTGTATTAACATTATTCTCCATTTCCAATCCAACAATCTTATTCTTTTCCATTTATCTCCCTCTGTGAAATTTAATGTGGCTGGCAATTTTTTCGATTAGGTTTTTTATAGAGCTTATGGATAAAAATTAAATATAACATTTGGAGTGTGAACGGAATCAGATATTCCTTTTGATGTCCCAGTTGGTATGGAAGCAGTTGACGAGGCACAATAAAAAAAATTGGTACAAACAACCTTGTTTGGAACCACATACAAGTTCTGGTTGGATCTCGGTATAAGATTTTTTATCCGGTCTCATATTAATTTTAAAATTAAACTAAAATTTATATGATTTAATATTTGAGGTTTCATTTTCAAACTCAATTCAAAGAGAGATTGGATTTAAGTTTTGGTTTTCAATTCATGACAAACTCAATCTAAGTACAATCGTAAGTTTCTGTTAGAGAAGTTTTATCTTGGTAGGTGAGTAAGTTTAAAATTTACATTCAATCAATGAATACAATACATGTAGATCAAAAGTGTAAATTAATAGGAAAGAGAATTGGCTTTTTGGTCTACGTATATTATATTTATTAACTTGGATGTAAGTTTTAAACTTACACACCTACCAAAATAAAAAAATTCGTTTCTGTTGTTTACAAAAACAATTGGTTTATTTTTTATTTTCGAATCCAAAGCTGCCGCGGTTCTTAAAAAAAGAAGAAGAAAAAAAAAAGGCTGCTGCGGGTTGTGACTTGTGAGTAACAATGGGCTTATATTTGGTTTTAACATTCACGATGACCATACCATTAGATTTGTTCAAAGAGAGAAAAATGATATTTGATTCTTCATTTTTTATTATTGTCATTCCAAATGCTATTTATTTTCTTTCAAACGAAAATAATTACCTCTTCTTCTTTTTTTCTTTCATTTTCTCACTATTAATTAGGAGTTCTCTTCTCTAGTTACTTATTACTCCCTCCGTCCCAAATTATCAGTACACATTTTCGTTTCAATCTGTCCATAGTAATTGTTCATTTTCTATAAAGTGATCAAACATTTTGTTTTGTTTAATTTTGTTAATTATCGGATAAGGGGCATCGAATCGAAACAAGTTTAAATTTAAAAGTACTAAACTAACTATATTAGTCTTCCTAAGATGAAATATTTTGAGAATGAAAAAAAAACGAAAAATGAGCTATATTTTGAAACGGGAGGAGTACTACAATTCTATCAAAGTCGGAGTTGAATCATGATCAATAAACTATTGATTTATGACTTTGGAACTAATCACTATGACTCATAATTGTAATAAATTAATTAATTATCAGTTAACACCTGAAAAAGTGAAACTGATACTACTAAAAGAATAATACTTATTGTTAACTTTACATTGAATTTCAGAGCATGATTTATGCCAATATCAAGCCAAATTTTATTGCTCCCATTCAACTCTTTAAACTACTTTTCTTTCCCCTATTTTGTTTTGGAACCTGTTTTTAATGTTAATTTAGTCCCTAAGGCCAGGGACGAAGCCAGGAATTTGGTGTTGGGGGGCGAAATTACAAAAAATTCTTTGGGGGGGGACAAAAAAATGGCAAAAAAAATTCTTGGGGTGGCGAAACTGATAAAAATTTTCAAAATACACATAAAATTTCGATAAATAGTAGTATTTTAAAAAATGTGGGGGGACGCCGCCCCTGCCTAAGGCTCCATTCACTCAGGCTTCTAGAATGATTCTATATAGTATGTAATATTTGTTTGTTATATGATTAAATTTTGTATGTGTCCGGGAACATCCTAGGACAACCATGATGTGTGTGTTCGAAAGCATGTTTTAAAATAGTTTGTGTTTACATCAAAATGAAGTAACATTCAGTCTCGTGCTACCACGGGCAAAGCTTGTGTCCTAATTCTAATATATGAACTAATTGTTTGTTTGTTTTAGTCATCTGTTGAAGCACTTATCAAGAAAACGTAATCGGTCGAAGCCTCTCAATCAATCGATTCGAATTCCCAATACGTAACAATCTCTGCAACACTCTGGTAATACAAATTTTAATTAAATTAAACTATATAAACTTTAACAAATAAATTTTGAAGTATTAAAACAATTATAATTAGCTAAAAATGTTATCAATAATGATACAAAAGATATTACAGAGAATCTAGAAAACAATTAAG
This sequence comes from Vinca minor, assembly GCA_026122235.1. NCBI lineage: Eukaryota > Viridiplantae > Streptophyta > Magnoliopsida > Gentianales > Apocynaceae > Vinca > Vinca minor. Next base: position 7,570,243 of record JAOCZM010000040.1, on the reverse strand, counting down.
GGGTAGGGTATTTGACTCATCCCCCGATAGTAGTGAAAAGAAAAATATTGTTATCTCCCAAATTATTTGCAACGTTTTTCATTTTGAAACATTCTAAATTATTTGACAAATTTTAAAAACAATGCATCTTCATTATTAGTTTTTCAGTTTTACCCCTGCTTTATTACTCAACTAACCACTAGTAATACTCCAGTCATTAATTAAGGGGTATTTTGAACTTTTTTTCTCATATTAATTGCTTTCTAATCATTTACTTAATCTTGGTGAAAAATTGTAAATAATATGGGACGGAGATTAAACGGTTTTGGTCATTGGCAATGAGCTCCGACCCAAAGGAAGAATCCCATGCTCCTTGAACAGTGTTCCAATTAGTCTAATTGGTTTCAAAATTTTCAAACTTGGGTAAAAGTGGTTCTTTCCCGGGATCCAAAAGTTATTGCACATCAAAGCAATTAAAAAATAGCTCCAAAAGAACACATGAACAACTTGAATTCAATTGCATTTCTGGCATAGCTCTTTAAAGCAAGTACCGTGTACAACGTTTAAGATGACTGCCAATTCTCTATTGTTAGCATTTAGTAAGGGACTGCAGACATGAATGCAAATTCAAGTATGGAAATTGGGCTGGACGTGGAAGTAGTAGTTACTCGGGAGGAGAACATAACGACTAGAAAACCCCGTAAATAATTGTATGGTGGAAGTACTGACCGACTGAGTCCCGTTGAAGAGGCGTCATATTTGCTCGTTTTCTCTACAACCATGCAGGCACTGCCAAAACAAACAAAATATCCCATTTGGACCACTACATAAATGATACCTAAAACATTGTTAACAGTACTTTCTCCATTACTTACTTTCATTATCTGGAGCTGCTTTCGATTGTATTATAATCCGAGCTCCTGAAGCAAGCCTGTTGCATAAAATGGCCAGGAATTTCAATTTAGATGAACCAAAAGAATAACAGAATAAAGAGACAAGGAGGAGCTGAATTAGGAAAGATGGGGGTATCGAAACCTAACTTTCTTCAATTGTAATTGTATTTTCCTTCTCATTTTTAGAAGAGTCTGGTTTTCTTTGCTGTTTCTTCCCACCAGGAGAAGGCTCAATATATCTCTTGCTTCCAGTATTTGATCCATCAGAAGTTATTCTCGAACTTCCCACTCCATCAGATGAAATTCTAGGGCCGTCAGAAAGAGGAGATCTCATTGATTCACTTCTTGGTTGCTTAATTATAGAAGACTTGATTGATCGAGGGATACACTTTGAATGCGTTGTGCTGGTCTCGTCATCGTCTCCATCTAAATCAAATTTCTTGCTAGTCCTACATCTCCAAACACTTCCCACTTCAGAATAAAACAGCAGAAAGGAAACTAATATAATCCATTAGGAAAAATAACTTCTGAACTACACAAATCCATAATACTTTTTTCATTTTTCCTTCTGATAGAACTCTGTGTGCGCGCTTGGGGGGTTGGGGGGGGGGGGGGGGGTTAGGTAGCAATTATTTTCTCCATAAGTTTCTTATAATTTTACTAGAAAACATCAAAACCAAATTACTGAAATTTCCTCTTTGCATATAGTATAATTTCCAGAACAGGAATTTTTAAAATGCTAGCACGTGTTTATATCATTGGCAGAAATACTTTTTGATAAAGTAGCGTAAGATGTTAACCAGCATACAACTTGCAACCAAGTCTTAATAGAGTTTGAAAAAGGAAAATGGCAAATCCATTTAGGTTAAATGAGCCCGCTAGCATATAAGCACACTTAAATAAATTTAGTGCTCAACATAATCCCAATATCATCTAAAGCACATAGCAATTTCTTATATATATATATATATGCGCTAGGTTCTCATCTTTCTCTATCTTTAAGATTTGTCTGTGTGATGACCACTTGACAATAAATACTTTAGGAGGACATAAATAAATAACTCAAACCTAAATAAAGTGAATTTTCAGACAATTTCTTCCCGTTAGTAATGTCTAGTTGAAGCACATTAGGCTAGCTTTAAGTTCCAGGTTCTCACTTTTTCCAATATCAGATACTCAAGTAATACATTGATTCATTCTCAGACTAACCTGTCAGCATTATAGGAAGAAGATCGTTTTAAGGTAGCTAAAGCTTCTGTCTTCACATTATTTGTCTCAATCAAGCTCCCGCTGAAGTATTCCTTATCTTCCAGCCTCAAACCCATAATCCTAGACTTCTCTGTCAGGCAATCAAGATCCCCCAACATAAAAGATGATGAAACAAAAGGGGATGAAAACTTTGAATTTGCAAATCTAGGTCTGTAAGTCGGGATGATGCCAAAGCTATGATCCTTGACTGAAATTGATCCACAGGAAATCAATTGCATGAACATATTAGAGGCCTTGAACTTTGAACTGGATGCTGTACGGAATTCGTCCTCCTCAAGAATCCTAAAGCTGCTGAGCTTACTAACATCAGCACGGATGAGAGATTCCAAGGTATCAGTCCTAGCACCCGATGATGATGCACTTGATGAAGATGGTGGCGGTGAAACTGAATCCCTGGTAATCTCAGAAGTTTCTTTTACTTTCGAAATCTGGTTTTCACAAGAGGCATTGCCTTCAGGTTCTGATGTCCCTTCATCAGTTGAAACCCCCCGAGTACAAGTCTCACGAGCCCCATTTACTGCATTACCATTTTCATCAGTCTGGGTTGAAGCATCAGCGAGACCGTCATTCTTGTAAACTTTGTACTCTGTCAAGCTCAAGGAACCATTCCAGGAGGAATTCTTCCCAACACTAGACTCAGGGGACATAGCTGATGAACCAGGTCGCTGAAGTGGAGGTGAAAGCTCATCATCTTGAGAATGTTTCGTGGCCCTCTCATTCATGCTAGAAGAAGATGATGAATCGTCTTGGCTCCTCGAAGATGGTGGTTCTGGCAATGACTTTTGATCTTGCAATCTCATGATTGCAGATGGACTAAATTGACCTGAAAATGTGGAGAAAATTGAATCTTATCAAAAGAAAGAACACAAACAGATGCAACATTCCAAATTACAAAACATTCTTGTTTCTTTTCTGCCTCGAAACTAATTCTTTCTGTTAAGGACGGCTTCTTGCTTCCTTCATTCACATGCCACTAAATGTAGGCATCAGAAGTTATGTTCAGTAAATTGAAACAATGGAAACTAAAAACCGAGAAACTGTGGCTAACCCCACACCATAAATGGCTCCCTTTCCACTTATAATGTATCTTCAGGTGCCCAAAAGTTGCTAGTGAATGCTCACCTTTTCCCCAGATTTTCTTCTATTAAACCAATAACATGATACCTATGCAAATTTATTGCCAAAATGTGATTACCTGAATTAGAATCATCAAACAGCTCAGAGCCCTTAAGAACGTACTCATTGCCATGAGCAGGAAGAATTAAGTCATCCTCACATAAATCATGCCATACAAACCCATTCTTATAGCTTCTGCATGCAATAAAACATGAAAAATAAGAGACTATAAACATGTTTTTTTTCTTTTATATCAAGAAAACAAAAAATTACAGAGAAATGTTACCTTTTGCAAGACCAGGAATACATTGAAGCCATCCCCCTACCTCTCAAAACATTAAGCCGCTCGATCACATCTTCAAAATCCCAAAGACAACACACGAAAAAAGGAATGCACATATCAGAATTCATTTAAAAAGCATAAAAATACATTAAATTAGTAGTGGTAAGTGTAACCAACTAACCATATTGGATTTCCCCACATCACATCATATAATTAGTAAATTTACCTCTTAAAGAAAGACCGTCTGGAGAAGAAAGAGGGACTTCAATGAAATGTGGATGCTCCAGCTGTCTATTTCTACATAGATAATAAACTACCGCCACTTTACCACTATTCTTCTTCTGCTGCTGTTGTTGTTGCTGCTGATTCTGACTACGCGGTTGAGGGTTATAGTGATACTTAGGCGATTTTTCAGTCCATACTTTCGCTCTCTCTGGACTTAAACCACCTCCATTCACTTGCCTATAATTATTAATATTATGATATTTCTTCATATTTGCTTTCCCCTCCATCTCAAATTCCTAGCTCAACAACTCAAAACTAACCTTCAACAAAATCCCTAGGGAAGAGAGAAAGAAAAAAAAACCACTATCAGTTAAAATTCAAATTTTCAAAACAAAAATACATCACAATAACAAGCTCATCATCCTACTGAAATTCGATGCGAAATTTGAAATATGAAACTTCATTTTCACTCTGGTTTTAAGAATTCTCTGATCAATTATATTAAATTGAAAATATCAGATCTAAAATGAGCTTAAAGATTAAAAATAAAAAAACCATTGAAGAAATTAACCAAGCAGAAAAGATCAACAATAGCAACTCATTCACAAACTTAAATTAGATTCAAAACTTAAAAATATTTCCTCCAAAACTAGCGGAATTACACAGGTTCGATCTTCTTCAGCTCAGTATCACTATAATAATGAAAACTTTTATTTGTATAACCTAAACTTTAACTACTAAATCTAAGACTTAAATAATTAATAATATTTCGTGACAGAAAAAGAGTGTTACATAGTGGAATTATACACCTCAACAAAATCAAAATTCACACAAAACAGAAAACCAATAATAATAACAATAAAATTAAAAACACAAAAAATAGCAACACCTCTAAACACCATTGCAGCTCCATAGAGAATAAAAATGCTTCAGAAAAGAAAAAACTCAGAAAGAGAAAGAGAAATGGGAACCTGGGAGGGAGGGAAGGTAAGAGTCACCATAAGAAGAATTAGTGGGCGCGCGCAATCAATGCAAAGGAAGAGGTCTTTCTGTGGAGTCTCAGTGGGAAGAAAGTGAAGTGACGGGTGAGAAACTTGGGAATACTTGCAAATGGAGATGAGACAATCAATTAAGTTGTCGCGGCTATGGTGCAAACAAATTTTACCACATTTTAAAATTCATAATTGAACAACATATCGGGACTGGAAAGAAAGGCAAAAAATCATCTGTCCTCGTTCCTATCCCACTCAATCACAATTCATCATGTATATATATAATTGAAAAAAATGTTTATATAGTAAATTCTTATTGGTTGGGAATAGGGATGTGGATAGAAATGAGGATAGAGGATTTTCACCCGGAAAGAGACGACTGAGACCCCCAAGAGGAAACTACAGTAATCAACTAATTTCTCTCTTCTGCTTTTTCTCTCTTCTTTTTCGTTCTTACTTTGCCCTCCAAATGCGGTGTAAAGTACATGTTTGTGCTTGTTTTTATTTATTATTTTATTCTTTCGCCAATGATTCCGTTTTAAATCTTTAATTTATTTCATAAATCTACTTACAAATAATTCAATTATTAACAAACTCGATATGAAATGTCAAATTAAAAATACTTTCAAATAAAAATCAAATTTTAAATTTCACAGTCAAGTTTTAAAAAGCCTACGTGCATTTGAATTAGTTTTTGGATTGATTTTTATTTTTTTTTGAAATTTTTAAAAAAACAAATTAATTGTTTTAGTGCCAAATTTTTTTCTTGAAAAAAAAGCTTAGAATAGTGCACAAATGCACCCTAATAATAAAGGAATGCAAATTGCAAGCATGCGATTGGGTATATATATATTATGGGATATGTGATTGATGTGATTGTATTTATATACTAGTCTATGCAAAATGTCAAATTTAAATACCTTTTAATATGATTTGTTTAATAAGATTTGGAATTTTTCTGATATAGAGATTTGAACCCTCATATTGCTATGATTTCTGATAGTAATTTCAATAAGATTTGAATTGTCATATTATTTAGTAAGTTAAATTTATCTTTAATTAGTTCATCACTGAACTATGAATTATGTTCGGCGAACATTTTTATTTATGATAGTTCTGATATAGACCAGATCTATTGAAATATGTCGTCCATAACTGGTCACATCATTAAAAAATGAGGAGAGAGACAATTTTGTGTGACGTGATTAATTAAGGACCACAATATTCATTTGGACCCTGTACATATTAGAAAATTCCTTTTATTTAACATTAAAAATGGGGTTGGGAATTTAAAAACTGGGTGGTGTTTGGTCCAGTTTGGATGATTGAGTAGTTTATTTGTACTGATTTGAATATTTGGAATTTTGTGGAGATCTTGTAGTGGGGGTAAGTTTTGTTTTGTAGCATTGTGGGTAGTACAGTAATTATTAGTCTATAATGTGTTTTACAGTGGTCAAAGTGCTTAAGTGCATTTTCAGTTCCAGGTGAAGACAAACCATTTTAAGTGTTTAATTGCGTTTTTTTTTTCCAAAAAGAAAAAAGAAAAAAGTTTTTTTTTTTTGTTTTGTTTGTTTAAATAGTCTCCAAATCAATTTTTTTCTTTTTCTTTTTTTAATTTTAAATTGACAACCTTCAGATAAATTTTTCACCACTTAATATAACATGTGTTTATAATCTCTTCGTTTTATTCACCTTACCTTGTAATATGCTCTATTTTCTTTTTCATTTTTAGAACTATCACATCACTATATAATGATGAGAGAGATAATTATGTGATGATGTGGTTAATTCTGAACCACAAAGTTCATGTGGACCTGATCCAAAACAGAAAAATCCTTACAAATTACTTTTTTTTAAGACCGGCTGGGCGGTTGCCCCATGAAGGGGAGATAGAAGTGCCTCACAAGAGGAGGAGAGAACCGTATAAAGGGAGATTAAAGCATGCCCCATGTATGGTGAGGGTATCGAACCCACAACTTCCTAATCGTGGGCAGGCTATAACTCAGTGGGGCTATAGACCTTATGATTACAGATTACTAGTAGTAGTGAAGAAAAATAACAAGTTTGTAAAGTGGACTTTTAAGCTTAAAAGCATCCAATGGAAAATCTTGATATGGTCAATATTGAAAACGAGGCATAAGCAACTTAAAAAAAAACACACAAACAAACAATTCATTCAAGTTCTATTACTCCTAGGAATAATAATGTGTTTGCACTTAAAACGACAATTGAAACATGAAATTTGATTCTTTAATTGATGTCAATCTAACATTCGAGGAAATGTATAATAAAAGAAATTTATAATAATGGTTAAGTGATTACGAATGATTTGGTAAAGTGAAGGCGCTTTAAAAATTGTATGTGCTCTTTTATAATGTTACTTTAACAGGAGCAATGTTTGTACTAATTATTCAATTAGTCTGATATATTTGATGTTAAATATGAAATCCAAACATAAAGTAGCTGAAGTACCTCACCATTATTTACTTAGAAATAAAATAAAAGAAATTTATTACTACATTCTGTGATTTTAAATTACTGTCTCGTTTGTCATGCTTGATTAAGCACTATGCCAAATGTTGCTGGGCCACATAGTACATAAATTTAAAATAAAGTGTGTGCGTATGTCTATAAAGCTGCATTGGGCCTTGTTGGCTTAAATGATGCTTCATCAATGCCCAATGTCCCTTTTTGGCTAATATTAAACTAAGCGTATCTAACCAATTGGTTGATGTAATTGGTACGGGAGTTAGCTCTTTAGAAGAAATCGAGGGATTGATCCATAATTATGTATGAAGCCGCTACTTTAACCATCATTTCATTCCTTTATAGGTTGATCTTGTGTGAGCAGAGATTAATTATATATTATCTTTCAAATGTCGGATTCAGCTAGGACGAGACGAAAAGAACCAAGAGTACTCATGGGCGGATCCAGGAATAAAATTTAGGGTGGTCCCCAAGAGTTTTGGGTGGTCCCGAAAAAAAAAAAAGGGAATGAGTTAAAAAAAAATTTAAGGGAAAAAAAATACAAAAATTTGTTTTTGGGGTGGTCCCGGGCATACAGGGACCACCCCCTAGATCCGCCCCTGAGAGTACTTCACAATGTGCGGTTTTAAAATATCAACTGTGTGAAATCTACATTATTATGTGTGACAAATTTATCTATTTATTTTTGTTTTGAGAACTTATTATAGAACTATCTAGTTGGTACTATTCACTAGGTAAAACTTATTAATAATACGACAATGATTTACATATAAAATGTAGATTCTATGTACTACAACAAGCCTTTACTATTGCCTGGGAAATTCAATCCTATGCCCATTTTTTTAGACTGATCCTACAATTTCCTTACATAAATTGAGCGGAGCCTAGCAGATGTAGATTTCGCTCAATTCATATGAGGACTGTGAAGCTAATACAACAACGATGGTCCTAAGTGACCCATCCCCTGTGATGGATACAAAAGGTAAAGCACCCATATTTCAAATACTTTCCACTCATCCTCATGCCAATTCATCATCTGCGCAAGCCTTGGCTAACCCCAGTAATGATGTAAAATGGCTAGCTCCTCTTGTGGGGTCGTGCTCAAAATTAATGTGGATGGTTCTTGGCGTCCGATGAAGGCAGGTCTAGGTGTTACCGTTAGAGATAATTCAAGATGGGTGATTGTGGCCCTGACCAAGAAATGCTACCATTCTCCTTTTTTGGAATATATTGAAGCTATGACAGCATTGGAAGGGTCTATCTTGCTTGCCAGGGAATTTAGCGTTGGAGGGGAGAAAAATAAAACAGTATGCCGAATTATATATAAAAATTGCAAAACAAAATGTTTGAGGGTGAATTTAATAAAATAATCCGAATTATATTCAAAATTTACTATATGTAATAGTATTTTTAGAAATTTTACTTCGTCCATGTTGCTCGTCGATTTAATTATCGATCTTTTATTTTGGAGACTGATTGTCAAGCACTTGTGAATAGCGTTTGTGACACCGACGAAGAGGATATTTCTGATATTGATCCATGAGATTAGCAATATATTTATTCCGCTAGATGCTTCTATCAATTTTGTTAATCGAATGGGTAATTTTGTTGCTCATAGTCTAATAAAACATTATGTTAATTTGTACTCTTCAAACATTTGGATGCATAGCTCTCCTATTGTTATTGTTATCGCTTCAACTATTTTAGCAGATAATGAATGAAACCCTATTTCGCCTAAAAAAAGGAAGGTTAACAATAAAAGGGACAAATAGTCAATCAAGTATTGTCTAAGTGGTAAGAGTTGAGATCTCTCAATTTAAGGTTAAGAGTTTAAACACTGCCAAGTGCAGAAAAAATGATAATATATCGTACATTTACAAGAATTCTTGTTAGGGAGCCAAAGTACTATTGAGATCCCAATCAAATTATAGTGAGACCAAATGTCTGATACCGGTAAAATAAAATAAAAAAATACAAGTCCACCTAATTACCCCAAGGTCAACCACGATGAAATTGGGTACTAGAATCTTTTGAAATCCAAAATTGCAGTCAATAAATGAATTGGCATTAATAATAAATGTAACGATAAAAGTTCTTTGTGGTAAAGAAATGGAGTACAAACTACTACCATGAGTAAGAATTTATTCACCCAAAAAAAAAAGAAGTAAAATTTTGAATTTTGTCCTTGATAGATAAATTGAGTCAATTCATATAATCTTAACCCATTCTTTTTTTTTTCTTTTTCTTTTTGACGCCACGATGGGCGATTACCCCACATTGAGGAGAGAACACCCTAGATAAGGTAGAATAAAGCTTACCGCACGCAGGCGGAGGGTATCGAACCCGGGACCTCTCGGTCACGGATCGACCAATGCCCCACTAGGCTATTCTTCGATATCTTAACCCATTCTTGATAAGATTAATCTTAGTAAAAGTAGTCATATAATTAATTGATAGTAAGTGTATTAAATATAGACATTCTTTTTTTGTTGATGGTAATAATGTGTAAAGTCCATTAATATAAGCCCCTGTAACTTGCCATAAAACCTGTGGTAAAGGACTCTGAATGCCTACCAAAGCAGAAACATTTGGGTCCAACCAATATCTTAGGAAGAAAGCTATTTTTGCCTCTACTTGCCCTTTTGATGAGACTATGAGCATTCCCTTTTGTTTGCAAAATAGTAGTGACTTATTTTAGTAGGGAAACTTTTCCCAAAAGTAAAGAAAAGATTGGCAAAAAAAAGGTGAAGAAAAGACAAATTTAAAGACAAAAAATAAAGAGCAAAGGAAGCAAAGCAATGGGAATCGGGTAGCCCAAGTGGTAAGGCTACCCGGTGGTCGATTCCTGTATCTCCCTCGTGAGCGATAAATTCTCCTCCTCGTGAGCGCTAAGCTTCCCCGGCTTGGAGAATGCTACAATCTCCCTATCTAGGGTATTCTCCGCTCTTCCCCTTCGGGGGCAATCGCCTTCAGGCGTAAAAAAAAACAACAAACAGTGAAATTTATTTTGAGGGTATAAGCATACTTTTGTTGTGTGGGACAGTGATAATAAACTTTTACTTGATTCTACAAATATTTATTTAACTATGAGTCTACCCTTTCTGATCGAACATTGTCTTCATCTGTCCCCAAAGATCATATTATTGTCTATGTGACAAATGTCACGGTCCTGCATAGAAAATAAGGCCCTCTAATGGTATCCATTTGCATACAAATAAAAAAATGTTAATATTGAATAAGATAGTGGTCTATCTATATACTCGATGAGTATCTCTGGGACTAGTGGCGGAGCTATTAAGGGGCAGGGGAGCGAGTTCAAAAACGACGAATTTTCTATGAGAATTTTTTTTGGGGTGATATTTTCTTATAAATATCAGTATTTGCTTTCCCCTAAAAAAATTTCGAGTAGAAATTCGCCTCCCCCCACCATGACAAATTTTTGGCCCCGCCACTATCTGGGACTATCTGAACAAAGCCAAACTGCCTAACCTGTCCATCGGAAGTTGAAGTGCTCTGCTCCCAATCTACTTCACCTCCTTCTTCTTCTTCCTCTGCCTCGATTGTGCAGGAACATGAGCTAAAATATGAAGACTATGATCTAGACGAGCAGCAGTCCGAGTACTCTGAGGAATCCTAATGTCTATGGGTCCTATCGATGGTGAGGGTCTTGGGCCAATATGATATTTAGGGTCTAGGGGCTATTAAATACTGAAAATCTATCTGTCATATCTAATATTGAGGATTTAAAAATTCGATCTGACTCCTACAGAAAGATGTACTACCTTTAAATGTTTTCAAGACCTTAAAAAAAATAAGACGCAAAATATGTCATTTTGTGTTCATTTCAATTCATGAATAATATTAAAAATTAGTCCTTTATGATGATTGAATAAATTGTATCTTCCTTTCAAAAAAAGAGAGAAAGAAGCTCTTTCTACAAAATACCATGGATGAGTAATCCGCATCCCCCTACTGCCCGGAATATAAGCACATGACACAAAAATTGAAAACCCAACTCATTGACCATCCATTTTGGAGATAAACCTCATTGATATGAATTGTCTTGTGCTCTCCAGAGCAGTGGCGGAGCCAGGGGTCGAGGCGACCGACACCCAATATTTTTAAAAAATTCATATTTTTAGTGTAATTTTTTATTCTCTCCCCTTCCATCGCCTCTCTCATAAAGAATTTTATTTTGTCCCTTCCAAAATATATTTTTTTCCCGTTCAAAATGGATATTCTTTGGCTATGCTCGAGAGAAGTAAAAGAAAAAAAAAAAAATGAAAAAACACCACGACACACAGATATACCCACAAGTTGGACCATGCAAACGTAACGTTAGTGATGTTTCTTTGTGTAATCATTATTTAAGAGGTGAACCGCATTATCTTATTACTGAGGAAAGTATTTTTTTTATATGAAGCAAAGAGAAGAAAGAACCAGAAAATATGGGATAAAAACTAATGGACGGACCATGTGAAGCATCACATAGTGAATTGGTGATGGCATATACTATAGAGACAAAATAGTGATGGCATAGTAGCACACACACTCAATTTTGTACCATCTTTTTAACATTTAGTTAATATTAGTTAGATATTGAATTCATATTCAGTAATACTCTCGGATCGGAGAAAAATATTATTATACGGAGGTTATTTTTAAATAGAGGCTTACATATAAAAATTATAATTTAAAAAATAACTAATATACATTAGACACTTGAAAATGTGTTCCCTTATATTTTAAAAATATGAATTTAAAAGATATATAAGATTTATGAGTTTTAAAAAAATAAATTTACGTATATCATGCATGTACATTGTGTATATTAGATTCATTCATATACATACAATATCTAGGAAATGTAACAAAAAAAAAATATATGTACATGAATATTCACTTATGTATGTTGTATTTTCGAAATGTCTTTTCGTTTTTTTTCTTTTTATTATACATATATAAATGCTAGCATAATTATAAATTTCATTATCATTTCAAATCATACATTTTCTACTTCAAGCAAGTCATGTCACCTAAAAACAAACGAACTCAAATCACTGAAAGTATTCGTGTCGAGTTGCGCAAAATGAAAGAAACCAATCCATATTGGAAGCAAAAAAGATCTTGCAAAATGGTTAAAAGATACTCATAAGCTTAAGTTGTTATTTTATATAGATATATATAAATATATTTAAAGTTTAATGTTATTTTATTACTATATGGAGATAAATTTCTTAAGGATGATCCTAAAAAAACATGGAATATTTTAATGTAGAGTTTATTCTTATTTATAACTGGTCCCGAGTTGGGACCAAGATTTTTTTATTATTATAAGGAGGTTATTCTTATATAGAGTATTACTATATAGAAGTTTTACTGTAGTAAAGTCAGATAAAAGAAAGATCCAAAATATATTATCACTGAAAATGAACATTTTGTAATGTTACATTGATGGATCCATATATTCTTGTATAATAAAATGCTCATATAATATAATAAGCACACATATTTCATCTTGGTTTCTTCTTATGAGTACAAATATATATAAAAGTAAAAGATTCTTGAAAATCATTCAAGTGTTTCCTTTTACAATGTATGTCCCTTCAACTGTATGGCCATGGAGCTTTATTTGGAGGTTGATAATGTCATTTCAATCTTTTCCTTCCTTCTCTGCTTCCTCTCTAAACTTCTTGTAAATATCCCCTTTGTAAAACTCTCTAGTTCTAGCAACCAAAATCAATGTTGCCACTGCTCCAAAGAAAGTAACACTTGCCAATATTATAAAAGGTATTCTATAACATTGTCTACCAATGCAAGTTAATTCCTTAACGGACGACCGAGTTTCCCCTCTCCTAGCAAGATCTTTCAATGCTTCTTTATCATATAGAGGTCCAGTGACCTTAACATTTAGGACATATGACCCAAGAGGACTACCTAATTGCCCACAATTGAACAATGTGGAGTAATGTTTTAGGCCAAAAACCTCGGAAATGATCGAGAAAATTAAGGGTAATTGAGCACCAAATGAGAATCCTATGATTATTGATGCAATATAGACAGAACCATTAAAAGGAAAAGCTATTAGGAGAAGGCCAATGCAAGAAAGAAAAAGGACTAATGTTAGCATAAGAGTCCTTGGGAATTTGTATTTGACTAGTAAACTCTCAGAAACAAATCCAGCAAAGATTCTTCCAAAGTAATTCCATATGCTAAGAAGTGAAACAAATGATTTTATTGTTTTGTTTGGATATCCTAAGGATTCTCCTATTTGTCCTAAGTTGTCTACTGCAGTTAGGCTTGATCCAAGCCCACAAAATGTGGCAATAAATAGAATAAGATTATCAGTGCTTAGAAGGGCTTGAAGAATAGTGTAATCTTCACCTCTTTCTGGTTTATTGAAGAAAATGTCTTGGTACCATAATGTTTCTTTCTTTTCTTCTTCAGTTTTCTTTGTTGAAGGTGGTGGATTTTCAATGGTAATTGTTGGAGGGATAGTGGGATATTGATTTTTTTGCTTCCAAATTGCTGATTCTTCTCTAATGGCAATTAAAAGTGGGGAAAAAAGTAGAAAACAAACAGCAGTGGCACTACCAGCATAAGCTGCTTTTGGAAAATTGACAATTTTTTCAAGAATGGTCATAACCATAATAAAAAGTGCAAGAAAAATGGAGACATAAAGGAAATGGTAAAAAGCTCTGACTTCATTAGGCTGCTGTTTAACCACCTTCATGTCCCTAATTGTGTATACGAAAACTATGGATAAGGCGGCCGGAAGCCAAGCAATTAGAAGAATCAAAGATTTAGAATCATTTCCATAAACAGCTAAGTAAACTTGTGTCAAAATTGCACCACTTAGTCCAGTGAACCCTTTCAATAATCCAATCATAATTCCCCTGCTTTCCGGGAAGTTACGGACAGAGGTAACAAGAGCACCAGTATTAGCAAAATTCTGAGAATTAGCACCAAGACATATGTAAAGACACATATGCCAAACTTTAGGCTTAGGAATCTTATTAGTAACAACAACCCAAATCATGAAATAGCCAGCAAAGTTCATAGCTGAACCTATTAATAAAACAAACCATGTTGGAGTTACCTCAGCAATTAGTCCTGATAAGACACCAACGTTTGCACCAAGATCTTTGAAGAATCCTAGGAGATTAAGGGTTGTTTGATCATAGCCTAATGTAGATTTTATGTCTTTGGAATAAACTCCAAAAAGATATGTTGCTCCCGCCCCGGCCATGATTAAAAATGATGCAAATAGTGAGAACCATCTTCCTTTAATCACATGAATTACAAAGGCCATAACATTACTATTGCTTCCATGGTTTGTGCTACTAGTCATTTTTGAAGAAATTAAGGTTAAATAAATTGTACTGAATAATACTTTGGGGATCTTTTTTTTTTGTAGAAAAAATTACAAAGAAAGACAACTTTTGAGATGTTGAAAAATAGTAATGTCAAGTGGTGAAAGAGAAATCTATTGAAAGCAGAAAAAAGAAGAAGAACTTTGAATAAGGCAACATCAAGTATGGATGAGCTATTTTTCCGATAGAATATGCAAGTCTGAAGAACGTTTCTTTAGGGTGTATATGGAGAGTGTGTTCTTTTTTCGGAATGAAATGCACGATTTTAGGTAAAACATTATGTTTTGTTTCTCAAATAATATGAATTTTATTGAGATTGAGACACAAAAATTTAGAATAAAATGCGGTTCAATTTTATCTTTAGAGGGAAGGTGAGAATGAATCTGATCGATTAATTCTCATCTCACGCCTCATCTAAGCAATTGAATATTTTAATTTAATGATTTAACATTTATTTTGCACGTGTAAAATAATCGTGATTCCGCATTGTAGCCCTTTCTTGACCCATGAGAGTTCTTCTTTCATATATTCCTGGTTTTCCAACTTCTGAATGGGAATTCCCTCTCCCCTTCTCCTTATTACCTCAGTGACCTACCGCCATCTCCTCTTCTTCCTTCTCTGCAAATCTCATTCTAAGGTTACACGAACTTCAAGATTCTTCAATAAAGATATTTTACTTGAAATTTTGTATTAATCTTTGTTTCTTTGCTCTTAAATAATTTGTATTTCCTTACTAGGGATTGTTGGTATTCTTCAATTATGGCCCTTTCTTGAGTCTTAGTATGCATGTTAATTGTTCGATAAAATGCCACAAAGATGGGACTTTGTATATTTTTCGATTACTTTGTTATTAGTTAATTTAATTTCTGCAGCCAAATTAGTAATTTCTTAACTTTATTGAATTGTTAGTGCTTATATCCCAGTTCCCGGGTTATTATTAAAGAATAAAAGAGCTAGGAAACAACTTAAATTGTTATTTAATTTAAGCAGGAAAAATAAAAAGAAATTACTATCCTGATGACTATTCCATTTAACTTTTCCAGTTCTTTAGCTTTGCAACCAGTTTTTGAGCTCAAAAGCTGGAGTTTGAATCGAGTTTTTTTATTGGGTTCGCTGAAATTTGAGTCTTGTCTAGAACTCATTGAGTTCAACTTGATTCGCTTAGAGGTCGACTCTTTTGCTGCCCTAACTGTATTTAATTAGTAATTTTTTTTTTGCTGAATTAAAAAAAATATTCATTAATCATAAAATAGTCAAGGTCATTACGATATAAAGATAATCTGAAAATACAAGAAAATAAAAGTTATACAATGGTTTAGACAACCTTATAACAGATAAAAGCCCACACCCGAGACGGGTTAAAAACATTAATTATAGTAGAAAAAGTAAATACATAATAAATTTTTTACCTTAGTTTCAAACTAAGAGTCATATCATGTATTGAACAACAGTAGCAAGAGAAACTTAGTTTCAACATCTTTCTTAGAAATCAACAATCTACCAGACCATTGGCGTATCAATCGTCTAGTAAATTATCTCAGAAAGATGTAAAAAACTAAGAAGAAGAAATTACTTTTGCTACTGTTGTTGAAGGATTACGTTTGAATCCATTAGTAATTCAATGTAAGAGACGAAGAAATTATGACATATATAACTTTACCTTGTGCTTCATATCCACTTAATATTGGAGGACCCATATCATTCCCATTATTATGTCTCCAGGATTCCAAAACTCTTTTGGCCATCAAATTTCTAAGTAATTGATTACTGAATCTATATGCATGGTAAACCATGCCCTATCATTCAATGCTCTGGCTAGGTTTGTCACTTATTGATTCCTTAGTGAAAAAGAAATTACTGATGGAAGTTGCTTCATGCCCAATTCTCTATGCGGTTCACTCGAATCACAACAGAAGAATCGCCATTTCTCAGTTGTACTTGTAAGAATCCCAGATACCAACTTCATTCTCTTCCATTCTATCCCCTCACTTCCATCAAAAACTTGATTTTTCATAGTTTTTTTTATCAGAATGGCCATGTTTTGGGAGAATAGTTATCACATGATTATGTTTTTTGGGTTTTTTTTAGCATGAACGGATTTTGAAAATCCGTCTTTCACCAAAGACAGATTCTCAAAATCCATCTTCGACATGTTAGCAAAAGGCGGATTCCAAGAATCCGTTCATGCAAAAAAAAAAACTCCAAAAAACATGGTCATGTGATACCAAATATGCAAAAACATTATCATTCTGATCAAAAAACTCGATTTTTCACAGCAAGAACTTGCAGTTCAATCTGTCCACAGCCTTTAGTTCACCATCTAGTGGTACTGGAGGCAGCCCACCTCAACAACTTGCTGTTCTTCTCTAAGTTGATGGAGTGCTAATGGATGTGTACCGCTTAGGCAATCGCCAAGCTTTCAACGTTGCATTTCGAAAGCTTGGATTGGACTGTGGAAATTGGACCGAACCAATTTATGTAGACCTTGTGAGGAGGAGGGCTGGTGATGAAGAAAGGGTGTTGGCCTTCGTCCAAATTATCGGTACACTTTTTAAATAAATGACTTAAATTTTTTCAATCTTGCCATTTACATTAAATGTTGGAGAAAGATCCAATATAGAGAGAAGATGAGGTATAATTAAATTGGAAGAAAAATTAAATAGGATATGTTTAACATCTTATCATAATTCACAATAGAATTTAATTAAATTTTAATTATCGTATAAAATACAAATTGGACAAATAATTTGTGACAAGAGAGTATATTTTAAGAGGATTGGTTGGCCTATTTCTGTTGAGAGAAGAAAAATAGAACGTCCTTTTTCAAAATGTGCAGACTTAATATTATTTGTCGAATTGAAATTTTAACGGTGAAGATTGATTTAAAACGAACAACTGTCCTGTTTTTAAAGATATCTGTCATATTTTTTGTGCTCAGGACACCTATTCTAGAGCATTCCGCATATACTAAAAAAAATACGTTCCGCATAGAATTGGGACTGTGTGAAGTGTATTTTCTATACGAGGCTATGTTCAAGGTGTTCTCACGTTCCGAGAAATTCTATTTCGGGAAGCAAAAAAATAAAGTGTCTGTAAAAAAATGTGGGTCCAAATTAAATTATTTTTTTTGTAAGTACAAGATGTGTGTTTAAATACACCTTAAATCCTGGTTTTCAAGATTTAGGAGGGCAGAATGCAAATATTTTGTATATTATGCGTTCTGTATGATGATAGTGCTCAACTTAGCTTTATTTTATTTTTTTATTTTTTTATTTTTGAAGCCCAGACGGGCGTACACCCTAAAAGGAAGAGTAGCACATCACAAAAGGAGGAGGAGATAACCCCCAAAAGGAAGACAATTTAAAGCATGCCTCATATGCGGAGAGGGTATTGAACCCACGACCTCTAAGTCGTGGGCAGACCGTTGCCCCACTGGACTATGAACCTTGTGATAGTGCTCAACTTAGCTAGCAGATGTTTCATGTATTTTTATTTTTAATTATTCTTTTACGGGTTGTCTATCATGTACATAAAAACGGGAAAAGAAAGAACATAAAAAGGAATAACAAAGAACCTTTTTTGTCATTGAAAGTAAAGAATTAACAGCTGTTTCATTTTTATCAAAGATAAAAATGATGAAAAGGCAAAACAAAAAGGAGATGAGAGAACCTTTTTTTTTTTGAGCATGATTTAGGTATGATGAGATAGAAAATAAACATAATACTCTCAATTTCATTCTAGATGTCAATTTAGACTCTCCTTCTGATTCCAAATTAGAGGTTTTTTTTATTAATAAAAAAAATTATCAAACTCAAGATATACGTGTTATAATTATTATTTTTTTATCTGTAATAGTACAATACTATTTTTCTGAAAAAATAACTTGGATCCTTTCAAAAAAGAAAAAAAAACTTTGATACTTTTTTTTTAAATTTTATTCTTGCTTTAGATACTTAATCATTATATTATACTTGTTACAAAAATATACATTACAATCAATATAGTTTATCTGATAAATTTTAAACAAAATTTTATTGGTGAAGCGTGGATTATCGTCATGCCCGCCCGTGAGTCTCCACTAGGTAGCAAGTATCATCAATCTCACATTATCCCCATTTCTTCTTTTAGAACCCCACATTATTCCTGAATGACAAAACCAAAGTTATAGTAAACCTTAGCCATAAAAGGTGTCCTAACCCAGTGGGGTATGCGTTTACCTACGACTTCAAAGTCATGAGTTCGATACCCTCCACCTGCGTGCGACAAACTTTAATCTCCCTTTTTGCGCTATCTTCTGCTCGTCTCGGCGTAGCTTCTCTCTCCTATATGCAGAAACTGATCCCAATCATGTTTCAGTAAACCTTAGCCGATAATGTAGTGATGTGGTACCAATAATGATGTAATAATTTCATATTATTGAAAGAAAGAAAGAAAAATGCCATTAAGTGAAGTACAAAACACTACTTAGATTAAGTCTATTTTGAGTTTGGTTTGATTTAAAATGTAAAGTGGTGTACAAACTATTTTTAAATTGAGCATAAAAAAATTTTAAAAAATTAAAATCATATAAAATCTAAATTTAATTTGAAACTGAGATATGAATTTCAGTTTGATACCTAATCCAAATTGAGCTAAATGATCAAATAGAAATGAGTTACGAGTCAAGGATAAGCAAGTGAATTGAATAATGTATTTATCCTATGGGGGGCCCTTTTTGGCGGATTCCTTAATAGCATATCTATCCACTAACAAATTTAAATTATTTAGTCAAGAGGTTCATAGTCCAGTAAGACTATCGCCTGCTCACGACCGTAAGGTCGAGAGTTCGACACATCTCCCTTACATGATGTAAATAAATACTCCCTACCTATGATGGTCTCCTCCTCTGGTGAAGCTTAAAAAAAATTAAATTAAATTATTTAATCTTAATATTGTCACCAAGGCTTAAGCTCTAAGAGCTTGCGTCAAGGTTAGCTGTATTATCCCTTTTAATTTAATTTAATTTTTTTTTAAAAAAAAAGGATTAGCTGTATAAGCTCACCACTCTTTTGAGGTCCCACTTTTGGACGGTTAATTCTGGTAACTCAGTGTTTGTCCTGATCATCGACCAACAAACACCTTATTTTATTTATCATTTGACCCAAAAAAAATTATATTTTCTTGCATCATCAAAAGATAAAATTTCAAGGTTACACGCTTTCTGTCAATATTACAAAATTTACTTATATATAAGCAAAAAGAAGAAAAAGAAAAAAAACTCAAAACTTGTTTTAAAAATTAATTTTTTATCAGAATTTTCTTTGCTACGTAAAAAGTATCGAACACACTATAATTTATAAATTCTAAATCTAGAAGAAAAGATAGAACACAGAAGGGAAAAAAAAGAAGAAGAAAATAGTAAAGAGAGAATTGAAATAACTTTATTCTCATGATCTACCCAACTCCCATTACTGTCTCCATCCCTGTCCCCAACCAATCACAATTCACCATGTGTATATATAATTGAAAAAAATATTTATATAGTAAATTCTGATTGGTTGGAAACAGGGATGAGGACAGAGGATTTTCACCCATTATAAAGATGCACAATTTAATCCCATTTTCCCTTATAAAGGAGACTTCTAATATTAGTAGTTTGAGTTTAATAAAAAAAATGTATAAACACTCAGAAAAATAAATAGTATAGAAATGGCCTTGCAGTTGAAACCATGTTAGATTATCAAAAAATAAACTTCCTTAATTTATTGATTTTAGTCCACCATAATAATGATAATTATGTAGACTTGCTAGGGAGAAATTAATTCACCACATAAAGCAAAAAGATGAAGAAGAAAATCAACCATCTAAATGAAACAGTGAACCTTTCTCAAGTGATTTTAGTTTACCTGTGATTCTTGAGATTTAAGTTACAAGTTTATAATAATTTGGGAGCGACTAATATTATAAAAGTTTAAAATCTTCTGTCAATAGAATACGATACTTATTTGATCCTAATTGAATTAGTCGAAGACTTCTCATTTTCGATTGATCAATTGTTTGTCTCAAAATGAATGTTCAATTTCTACAAATAAATACCTTTTCCCCTCAAACTATTAAGTAATATAAGCTCCACTACCCCATAACTCCTCTTATATTTAGGCTGTTATGGTAATTTATATATTGTCAAACTAATTATATTATATTATATTTTGTTTTAAATCAAATGCGAATATTCAGTTAGACAAACGAATCACAATACTGCTGTTCAAAGATTTTGGAAAAGATGCTGAGAAGATTTTGGAGTATTTATTTTGTCTACTGTTTGTAGTATGTACCTCGTTCGGGGTGTGGACTTTTATTCGTTATCATAGTGGTCTACACCATTGTATAACTTTTATTTTCTTGTATTTTCTTTTATCTTTTGATTGTAATGACTTCGACTATTTTATGATTAATGGTTAATTTCTTATTTAGCAAAAAAATAAAAAAAAATAATGACGTCTTAAAAGAAAAGGAAAAGGCAATACAAATCGGCAAATAATCGTTTGTACATGTCTGTGTATCCATTTATGTGTCCAACCAATCACAATTCACCATGTGTATATATAATTAAAAAAAATGATCACATGAAAAAAATTATACGATTGACGCGATGTAAATAAAGCAGTATCTGACTCAGATCGACGATTACTTAGACTTCTCTTTTATATTATTTTTATTTTTTAACTTGAAAGAAAATGCAGAGACGGTGAGTATAGACTGGGTCACAATGGTTTTCGTCAAAGTAAAGAAAAGTCAAGCCATCTTCCATTAAAACCATTTTTTTTTTTTGCTAAATCCATTAAAACCATTTTACGTATTGAAGCAACTTACAATAAAATCCTTTCTTTCACGGCATTGCTCTCTTGACGATTTTATCCCTTCACTGCCAAAAAAAGCCAGCAGCTCTTGCTTCAATATATATATATACACACACAGCAAGTCTGAGACCTCATGAGTATAGAAGTTGTGAATTCGAATCTCCTACCCGCTTTTTTAATCTTTGATTTCTTATAATAAATAGGTTATCTCCACCAATAAATAAAAAATAAAATAAAATAAACATTATAAATAAATAAATAATCTAAAACTCTAAATTATTACTTGATATTATAAACACTTATTTAAACAACGAAATGAACAAGATAACTTTTAATAAAAAATGTTTGAATAATGTTCTCAATCTCTCATATATAAAAATAATAATTTATAATCACATTATTGGTGTGAGAATATTTGGATTAGATATTTTATATCTATAAAGAAGAAGAAAAGATTAGCATGAGCATCTACATCTCAAACTATCTTTATCAAAAGATGATAAATAAGTAAGCACAAATTAACTAACAACAAATATGCATCTCAAAGTGTCAGCTCATCTTTTAAAATTGCATTCTCTCTCTCTCTCTCGTGTGAGTTTTTTCTATTGTCAAACTTTTTCAAGCTTTTTGTGACAACTCATCCATGCCAATCATATATTCTTCCAACTTTGCCCTCTTCATTACCCTTTCTTCCTTTCATTTCTCAACCAATACAAAATGTGAAAACCCTTGGATGGGAGGATTAGAGGGAGGATAAGAAACAAAAATTAGTGATTGTTAATGAAACATATGGTCATAAGTTGATTATTCAAAAACTCGAGTTTTTACTATTTAGCAAAAATATATTCTTTTTTAATAGTATTATGGCGATTATGTCAAACTCAAAATCTATAATTCTAACTGATATGAGCGGCTAGTGGCGGAGACATAAATTTATCCTTGGGGATGAATTTTTTATTAAAAAATTTTAAGGGACGAAATACAATATTTATAAAAAAAATATCAAAAAAATAATTTTTTTTATAAAAAATTTGTCATTTTTTTTTTATTTTTTTATAAAAAAATTGCCATTTCTGAAAATGTCCGCCTCCCACCCAAATAATGTCCTATGTTCATTATGTTCCACCACAATGCCTTTCTGATGATCCCATTCCTTGTGTTTTCTCCAACTCCCCTTTCCCCTCTTTTCTCTTTCTACTCTGCAACTTTGCAGCACCATCATCTCCATTATTTTTATGTATATAAAAAATATTATTTGATTTATTAATATCCAAAATTAGGTTTAGATTATATCCAACCCTCCATTTTTTTTCTTCTTAATCTGTTACTTAAAATGGGAATTCGGGTAGCCCAAGTGGTAAGGCTACCCGAACACGGGGCGGAGGTCCCGTGTTCGATTCCTATATCTCTCCATAATGGGGCAAATAATTTATCCTCCTTATGAGAGCTTTATCTTCCTCCCCAGGGCATGTAGGGCATGCTTCAATCTTCCCTATCTAGTGACTCTCCGCTTTCTTCTCAGTAAGCAATCGCCTTTGGGCGCTCAAAAAAAAATAAAAATCTGTTACTTAAAAAATTATTTTCCAAAAATTCTTTATTATTCAAGGCAAAACGAAACCCCAACAAACCAATCCCTTTTGCTTAATCTTCAAGAACTATACCAATAAACGAAAGTTCCATTTCAACCAAAACACAACATTTACCCATCACCTACTCTCATATCCAACCCCCCAAAAGTCTAAAAAAATTCATATTGTTGTTAGGTACATCGCGACCTTCCCCAGACCCTACTGATTTACGAGCCTTGGATACGATCTCTATTAATATTTAGTGAGGAACAGAGCAATGGTGGAGTCTCATAAGAGACCCACCTCCAGAAACAGAGCATTGTATGCGAGGACGATGAAGTTCTTGAATCACAACAGCGGTAGACATGGAAGATCTATGGCGCCGTCGATTGAGAAGAGCTTTTGTTATAGATATTTCAAATGGGTTCTTTGGTTATCTCTCACATTGTATTTATTTTCTTCTTTTTTCATTACCCATAAGCCTAATTCCTCTGATCTCTCCAAAACCACCATTTTTCCTCAGGCAAAAGCCTCCTCTAGAGCTCTATTTGAGTCTCAGAATTCCACTTCTCTCCTTCTCCCTACAATTCCACAAGGTTCATTTTCATTTCTTAAAGATTTCAATCTTTTTATACAAAGTCTTATTTATAAAAGTAATATTGATATTTTGACAAACAAAAGTATTGCTTCCTTAATTTTATTCCTCCTTTTACGTAATTGAGATAGTATTATTATTCCTCCTATTCAATTTAATTCACTAATTAATTTATGTTTTGGAAATTTCAGGTAATTTATTTAATGGATTAAAAGTATACATATACGATTTGCCAGCAAAATACAACACGGACTGGCTAGATAATCCAAGATGCAGCAACCATTTATTTGCTTCTGAAGTGGCCCTTCACAAAGCCTTATTACAGAGCAGAAACGATGTTAGAACATTGGACCCATGGGAAGCTGATTTTTTCTTTGTCCCAGTTTATGTATCCTGTAATTTCAGCACCGTTAATGGCTTCCCGGCTATCGGTCATGCACGTGTTCTCATTTCCTCCGCCGTCCAACTCATCTCCTCAGAGCTTCCTTTCTGGAATCGAACTCTCGGCTCTGATCACGTTTTTGTTGCATCCCATGATTATGGTGCGTGCTTTCACGCCATGGTAATGCCCAGAAATTTCCTCTCATTTTTTCACTTTTTTCTACTCCAAGCAAAAAATAATACGTTTTTTAATTAAAATATCAATATTATTATTTTCTTAAATAGAATTAGAGGTATACAAATCATATTTAATAGAATAATGTTATAATTTGACGAACAAGTACGTTATTTTTTTTACTTTTTTAGTTATCGCCATCTGTCTTAAATGACTTATATTTATGTACAATGGTAATACTTTCTTTTGTTTTTGTTAAAAGAAGTGGAAGCCTGTGGTTTCTATTTTTAATTATTCTGTGTTTCTTTTGATGGAATAGGAGGATAGAGCAAAGGCTGATGGGATACCTATGTTCTTGAAGCGGTCAATAATATTACAAACTTTTGGAGTCAATTACAACCACCCTTGCCAAGACGTAGAAAATGTGGTCATCTCTCCGTACATATCGCCGGAAAATGTACGGACGACGTTAAAAAAGTTCCCGATCAATGGCCGCCGTGACATTTTCGCCTTCTTTAGAGGCAAAATGGAAGTTCACCCCAAAAACGTCAGTGGCCGATTTTACAGCAAGTAATTTCTCTTCCAAATTACCCTTTCAATATTCTCGTTTTATTGTCTAAGTACTATTTTCATTCAATAACATAAGTCAGTTAATAATATTGTCAAGTAATTTCTCGGCCACTGATGTTTTACTCCATAAATGTATAACAACAATAACACAATTTATTAATTATTCAATATTTAAGGTATTAGCGGGGATGAATATGGACACTGGCGGAGCCAAGGGGGGCCTAGGGGGGCAAGTGCCCCCCCAGTCTTTTCCAAAAAAGAAAATTCGGTAAATGCCTTATTATGGAATAGAGAGTAATCTTATCACTTTCAATTATTTTTTTCAGGCGAGTGAGAACGTTGATATTGGAGAAATACGCCAACGACAGAAGGTTTTACCTGAAGAGGCATAGGTTTGCCGGTTTCCATTCTGAGATCGTACGGTCAACTTTTTGTTTATGTCCGCTCGGGTGGGCCCCATGGAGTCCACGTTTAGTGGAGTCCGTGGCACTAGGTTGCGTTCCGGTAATTATAGCTGACGGTATTCGGTTGCCTTTTACCTCCGCCGTGCCGTGGGCGGAGATATCCCTCACGGTGGCGGAGAACGACGTGGGTAAGCTCGGACACATTCTCGAACACGTCGCGGCCACCAACCTAACTGCCATACAAAGGAACCTATGGGACCCGCGCGTGAGACAGGCCCTACTCTTCAATGATCCGATGGTTAACGGGGACGCTACGTGGCAGGTCCTACAAGCTCTATCCGAGAGGCTAGACAGGTCCCATCGGAGGTCAAGGGTTTTCAGCGAATGAGAATCTCACACGTGGTTACTGCTCAGTTCGACGTGGACTAAAGTGATTGTATAATGGGAGACAGCTAAGTTTTTCTCACTTAAAAATGGCGGGAGCATGCATGTATAGAGATACAGAACCCATTATATGGAAATATATATATATATATATATATATATATATATATATATATATAATATGAATATTTGTATAGTAGGATAGTGGGGCCAATTGGAGCAGACATTCATGTGGGGTGTTTTTGAAAATGAGGTGTTACTTCAGCGGTTTTTGGGACAAAAATGGGGTTAATAATTGTTGTACATGAGGAATTTTCTTTTATTTTTATTTTTTGGGTGCAAATAATGCATACTTGTGAGGTAGGAAAAATACTTGCTCCCCAAAAAAAAAGGTAGAAAAAATACGGCAAAGTGATAGGGAGCGGTCCTAATTGTACGTGATCACGTGGGTGTAGTCGTTGTACAAATTTTAATTGTTTTTTTTTTACTAGGGTTTGATTTAAATGAGTATGATTATGAAATTTATGATCCTGATATCATGATTTAGTCTTTTATGTTTCATTCATAGATTTGATTTAAAGAGAATTTAAGTTTTAGTTTGTATTTCTAGCAGACCTTTAAACTTAATCCGATTACTACAAGGAACTTTGAGCGTAAATGAATTTAGTTTAGATTTAGTCGTCTCAAATTGCGTAAAAGTGAAATTTTAGTCAACACAAGGATCATTGGGAGTAAATGAATTAAGTTAAGTTTAGATTTAATCGTTTCAACTTGCGTAAAGATTAATTTTTTTTTTTGTAAAAATAAATTTCCCGAGTAAAAATCAAATCAAACATAAACTAAAGACACCCGTCGTCGACTTTTAATTTTGAATAAGAAATTGAGGGAATGAAAATTGAAGGGACATATTACACAAAATCTTGAGGCTTAGATTATTTTTGAAAGACTGCTTTAAAAAGAAGGTTTATAATGGTTGTTTAGGAAGTTAAAAATGAAATAAAGTTTGGAAAATGAGATGAAGGGTTAATTTAGGTGGCAATGGCATAGCAATAATTTAGTATGAAGAGGTGGGGTGGGAGATATCTTGGCAGCCGCAGTGTGAAAGTTTCAACTCTCCAATGTGCGGTGGCTTCTTGCGGTGCTAAGACAAGACCTCCCAACAATCGAATTGTTGGATCACCTTAATTTACATCCTCCACAATGCCTGTCGGATAGGGTCGCCTTGTGTACGAGGTGGGGTGGGAGAAGTAGAAGTAAGAGGTCCAACAAGATGACAGCTCAGATGTGTCAGAGTGCCTTTAATGTAAAGACCTGAACTGTGTTGATGGTGGTGGTGGTTTCAGCCGGAGAGAAGTCATTCATTGCTCACTCCAAGATATTATTTTTTCTAAATACAAGATATTTATTTAATTCTTAATCTTTTAATGATTAAGAATTAAGAACATTCATCAATTAAGAATTAAGAATGCTCATTTTTTTTTATATACAATTACAAATAGTATTGTGTTTGCAGAGGGGGTGAATTTCATTTTGAACCCTGTAAATGGCTCGAAGTGTCAAGTTTGTCCTTGCAATTTCAGAAATGTCAATCTCGTCCCTAAAAATGGCTCACAGTGTCAAGTTCGTCCCTAAAATTACAAAAATGTCAACATCGTCCCTAGAAATGGCTCATAGTGTCAAGTTCATCTTTGAAATTTCAAAAATGTCAACTTCAATACCAAGTAATGTTGTGATTTGTAGAAGTTTGTGTATATGTATTTTGCAGTTTAATTCTTGTTTTATTATAATCGGTTTTGAATTTCGTATACGAAAAAATTCAATTTTCACTTGGTCTTTGTTAGTATAGAGTTAGTCAACGACACAAGGATTTTTTTGGAATTGGAGGTCCATTTCTAGAGACGAGGTTGACATTTTTTAAACTACAAGGACGAACTTGACACTGCAAGCCATTTCTAGGGATAATTTTGACATTTCTAAAATTTTAAGGACGAGCTTGACACTTCGAGCCATTTACAGAGACCAAAATTAAATTCACCCGTTTGCAGAGTGAAAATTCGTAATCATCAAATTAACTCAGTATATAACTTAGAGATATTTTACCCTCAATTAGAACACTACAATAAAACCTATATATAATAAAATTCAAATCATTGAAAGTATTCTTATCGAGTTGCACAATATGAAAGAAACTAACCTCGATAAGAAGAAAAAAGATCATAGACAATTGTAGATAAGTATTTAATATAATCTTAAGTTTAATGTAAAATAGTTAAATAATTATGGATATTTTATATAGATATATAAATATTTAAAATTTAATGTTATTTTATTACTCTATGAAAGTAAATTTCTTAATGATGGTCCTAACAAACATTAAATATTACAATGTAGAGTTTATTCTTATTTATAATTGGTCTCAAATTGGGACTATATTTTTTTATTATTATAAAGAGATTATTCTTATATAGAGTATTATTCTATAGAAGTTTTACTATAATTGTACATTAAATCCAAAATCTCTTCACGAGAAACATTCACAGTAAATAACCCAATACAATCTTACTAGTCCTCCGATTCATTTTTTTTTTCTCTCTCTAGAGTAAAAGCTCCTCCATCTCTCTAGAGATTTACTTCTAGATCCAACGGCTCTTGCCATTGTGATCTTTTTCTACCGACTCTTTTGTTGGTTGGAGCTTTTAGTGGCTTTTGTATTTTCGAGGATCATTCAAGATCTTCACCACCGCTTTACCTTTGTTTCAGTTTTCGGAAGGAACAATCCTCTTTCAAGGAACTGGTCTCTGGTGACTTCTCGCTATTCTAAAGCGTGGTGAAGGAACAAGCTTCTTACTAGGATCTGGTTCCTGGAGCTCTCTCTCTTCTCTTTAGTGCGGTGTATTGTGTTGCTCGTTTTTTATTTTGTTTTTTTTATTTTTTTTTATTTTTTTTTATTTTTATTTTTATTTTTATTTTTTTTCCTCTGAACTTTTCGTTATTTCTTTAGATCTAGTACTGTAGAGCCTTAAAGTTATGATCTTTAACTTGTTTAAAGAACTCATTTTTAAAACAAGGTTCTGTACTAATCTTTAGATTGGTGTTTCATTTGGTTTCCTTGGTCCAGTTTTCTTTAGATCTAGCATGATACGGAATCTAAAGTTAGTTCTTGTATTTGTACAAGAACTCAGTTTTAATAAGGTTCGTTGCTAGTTTCTTTTGAAAGCCTTGTTCTTTTTGTTTGGTCTGATTTTGGTTCTCCTTTGTTTTTTCTCTTAGTTACAAGGCTGTCTTACTTTTACTTAGTTAACTAGGTTCTATTATGGTTTTTGTATGTTCAGTCTTCTTATTGTATTTTATTTCTTGGATCTGATGGCTTTTATTTAGATCTAGTTTGTTTAGATAGCTTTAAAGTTAGTTCTAGTTCTTGTACTAAAACTCAGATTAACAAGGCTATCTTTACTTCTAGTTATCTAGAGTTTGGTCTCGATGGATGATCTAGATGGATGATCTAGACGAGATCCGCCATGAGGGAAAACAGAAAAGGGATAATTGTCGTACTTTAATTTCTTCTGCTATGGCTGAGGAAGCGGGCTTAAGCACGCTCCCCATCCCTCAATGATTGCTATTATATGGAATTGCCGAGGGTTTGCTAAACCTAAGGCAGCTAGATCTTTGAGACTTTTTCTCAAAGTTCACAATCCATCCTCATTTTTTTTAATCGAAAACTAAACTTGTATCTGCTTTCTAGAGTCGCTAGTACTCGTTGTTTCCTTGGGCTTCCCTAATTCTTTTGTTGTTCCCTGCTAAGTGGGTCAAGTGGAGGTTTGATTCTTGCTTGGAAAGATAATATTGAGCTGAATGTTATTAATTGGAATCGCTATTCGATTCATCGGGTTTTGTTAAATCTGGTAGGAATATTGAACCTTGGCTTTTTTCTGGTATTTACTGCCCTTGTAATAACTCTCTTAAATCTGATTTTTTTGATGATCTTAAAATTGTGGGGTCTAATTTTGGGGGTCCTTGGCTGATTATTGGTGATTTTAATTGTTTTCTTGACCAATCTGAGAAAATTGGGGGTAGGCCTGCTTGTTCTAGCAGTTCTGGGGTCTTCGCCTCATTCATTGAGGAGGAAGGCCTCATTGATTTGGGGTTTACTGGTTATCCTTTTACTTGGGATAACAGTAATGGGGGTGTTTCTAATATTCAAATTCGCCTTGATAGGGGACTAGCTAATACTTCTTGGAGGTTGCTTTTCCCTAAGGCATCTATCACTCACCTCACGGGTCTTTCCTCTGATCATAGACCGCTTCTGTTAAATTGTATTCCCAAATACCCTTCTAAGCCGAAGCCTTTCCGCTTTGAGGAGATGTGGACTAAGGATTCTGGTTCCTTCCAAATTGTGGAAGACTCATGGAAGGTAGATATTAGGGGTTCACCTATGTACAATTTAGCAGGGAGCATTTGTAACGTTAAGAATGCTCTTAAAAGGTGGAACCAATATGTGTTTGGTCATTTGCAATATAATATAAAGGTTTTGCATAACAAAATTGAATCTATTCAATCTCAATCTCAAACTATTGGTACTATCTGCGAGAATAAGAAGTTTCAAAAACAGCTTGATGATCTTTTGAAAAAAGAAACTATTTTTTGGAAAGAAAAGTCTAAATGTCGTTGGCTTCAAGAAGGGGATGCTGGTACTAAATATTTTCACTTGTCTACCGTTATTCATAGAAGGAACAATATGATTGATAATCTGTTAGATAATCAGGGTAATTGTGTTGGTGATTGGGATAACATTGGTTTGCTCTTTGGGGATTATTTTTCGGGTATCTTTACTAGTGCTAAACCGGTTTTTCCTATTGACATTGAGAATCTTATCATTCCCAGTATTACGGATGATCAAAACAATTCCCTGACTGATGTTCCTTGTGCTATTACTATTAAAAATACGGTGTTTGCTATGCATAATGGTAAGAGTCCTGGTCCTGATGGCATGACTATTGCTTTTTACAAAACATATTGGCATATTATTTCTGATAAGGTTATCAAAGCTGTGCAACATTTTTTTATTAATGGGCATATTCTTAAATCTCTGAATCATAATTTTATTGCTCTTATTCCTAAAAATGTGGGTGCTCATAAGGTTGACCATTTTAGACCCATAGCTCTTTGTAACCTTATTTATAAAATTATCTCTAAGATCATTGCCTCTAGATTAAAACCCATTTTAGATGCTATAGTTTCTCCTGCACAGGCTGCTTTTATACCAAATAGATTTATGAATGATAATATCATCATTTCTCATGAAATCATGCATCATATGAATAACAAAAAAGGGGCGTGAATGGGGTTGATGGCACTAAAAATTGATATGGCAAAGGCTTATGATAAAGTGGAATGGGATTTTTTTGTTGTGTATTTTGCATAAACATGGTTTTAATTCTAAATCTATTGCTATTATTCATAATTGTATATCAACCGCTTCTTATTCTCTTTTGATCAATGGGTCGCCGTTTGGACATTTTTTTCCCTGAAAGAGGTCTAAGACAAGGGGATCCTTTATCCCCCAGCTACTGCTTTACTATTTATTTTGATATCCCTGTCTAGACTTATTTCTAGAGTTGAGTTGAATGGGAATATTCATGGTGTTAAAGTGTCAAGGAAAAGCCCTTCTTTTTCCCATCTCATGTTTGCTGATGATTTAACTATTTTCTGTCGTGCTAATATTGTTGAAGCAAATTCTGTGCAGAAATGCCTTTCCACTTTTTGTAATTGGTCCGGTCAGACTATTAATTTTGAGAAATCACTGATTCATTTTAGCAAAAATGTTAATGTGGATATGAAAAATTATTTGACTTATAGTCTTGGCATGCCTGAGTGTAAACATTCTGCGAAGTATTTAGGACTGCCTTTCTGCAAAATCAGATCTAAAAAACTGGCCTTTTTTGACATTATTGATAAAATGAGAACAAGGCTTTCTGGTTGGAAAATGCATAATTTGTCACAAGCAGGGAGAGCTGTTTTGATAAAATCTGTTACTCAAGCTTTGCCTCTTCATGTCATGCAATCTTTTATTCTTCCTAGTTCCATTTGCAATAAACTTGATTCTATGGTTAGGGACTTTTTCTGGGGTTTCAAAGAAAAATCTGGTAATCATTTGTACCTTAAAGCTTGGGATGCTATTTGTAAGCCTAAA
The DNA here is from genome assembly GCA_026122235.1 of Vinca minor. Lineage (NCBI taxonomy): Eukaryota > Viridiplantae > Streptophyta > Magnoliopsida > Gentianales > Apocynaceae > Vinca > Vinca minor. The sequence goes on along the minus strand of JAOCZM010000040.1, from coordinate 7,538,520 downwards.
GAGTTTGGGGGTATGGGGTTTAGAAAGTTTGGTGATTTCAATAGAGCTCTCCATTCTAAATTGGGTTGGGATATTATGGTTAGTGATCATAAACCTTGGGTTAATTTGATTAAGTCTAAATATCTTAGAGGTAAAAATATTCTGAATCAACAGTCTTGTCCGAATGGTGCGTCTTGGGTGTGGAAAGGAATTTGGGAAGGGAGGGAGTTGTTGAAGCAAGGTCTTTGCTATCGTATTGGTAATGGTCATAATATTAATATTTGGGAGGATCCTTGGATTCCTGGTCTTGTTTCTTTTAAACCTCCTTTACATTTCATGAATGCTGAATCTCTGGTATATGTTTCTGATCTAATTGATAATGATTTACATATTTGGAATGTGAATTTGCTCAACAATACTTTTCCTCTCACTGTGTCTAAGGAAATTATGAAGATTAAATTACCTCATGTTGAGGAACCGGACAAGCTGATTTGGGCTCCCTCTACGTCAGGGAACTTTTCAGTTAAATCAGCTTACTTGTTCAGTAATCGGAATAAATTTGAAGGCCCTAACATGGACAACGAAGTTTGGAAAATTTTGTGGAGATCCAAATTGCATGGAAGGCATAAACAGTTCATTTGGAAATGCCTCCACAATCTTCTACCTACTAGCAAAAGATTGCAGCCGATTTTTAAAAGGGAGTTTTCTTGCATTTTCTGCAATAGTAATTTGGAGTCTATTGAACATATTTTTTTAGAATGTCCTTTGGCCAAGTATATCTGGTTTACTTCTAATTGGAACTTTAGAATTGAACCTTTCATTTATTGCTCTATATTTGAATGGATTTCCAGATTTCTATTAAGTCCTCCTAATGATTTTCATATTTTGCAGAATGAGCGGGATAGATTCTTGAATTTTGCTGTGGTTATGATGGAAACGGTGTGGATGTTAAGGAACAATGTGATGCACGGGAAGGATATACCAGACTGGAAAACTATTACGGCATCAATTGAAGTTAAGGCTGAGCTATATTGGAAAGCAATTCTGCTTATAAACAAAAAGCCCAATTTAAATTGTAATTTTTGGATTCCCCCTCCTGCGGGGATTTGTAAATTTAATTTTGATGCTACTTGGGACTGTAGTAGTCCCTCTTTTTGTGCATGTGTATTGACAAATGATGAGGGGAAAATCCTAGGAGCATGGACGAAAATATCAGAGGAGTGGTCACCTTTTGCGGCTGAAACTGAAGCAGCTAATTTTTGTTTTGAAATAGGTGAAGACATCCAGTGCCGAAATTTAATTATTGAGGGTGATGCTCTGTTTGCGATCCAAGCCCTGTTAGGTGTTGAGGACATGGAAAGCTGGCAGAGCAGAGCGGGAAGTTTGAAGGGGAGAGAATACCTTAACAAGTACAGCTCTTGGAAGATGGCTTTTGTGCCTAGAAAGTGTAATGTTTTAGCACATAATCTTGCCAAATGGGCTAAATGTAATAATTATAGAGGTTATATCCCCCCCAATTGTATTCCCATCCCTTATAGTGCTAATGGCATTGTAATAGACTCAGATCAAGGTCCAAGCTCCTTAGGGGTTTTGCCAAGTTCTGATGTCAATGTTTCAACTTTTAATGAAATATAAGGTATTATTCAGCAAAAAAAAAAAAACATTCACAGTAAACAAACAGAACCTTACCACCGTGACATTTTGTGACTGTTCCTATGCACAAATTTTCAAGACCCTTTTTTAACGGGTGAAAATCCTCTGTCCCCGTCCGTGTATGTCCCCGTGTCCCTAACCAATCAGAATTTACTATATAAATATTTGTTTCAATTATATATACACATGGTAAATTGTGATTGGTTGGGGACACGGGGACATACACGAATGGGGACAGAGGATTTTTTGCCTTTTTTAACCTCATCCTTACCCCAAAAGTTAGAAATGGCCAAGTGGAACGACATTATAAATAAATAAATTTTATTATTTTATTAATATTATTGTTTTAACTTGAATCATGAAGACTTGTCGTTATTTTTGTCCCAAACTTGAGGCTTTCCACCCGTGAATGGATGTCAGTCACATTAGAGATTGGGCCTGAGGTTCACAACTTGTTTCATTTCAATTCCTTTTCTTTTGAACAATTCATTTTAATTCTTTTATGTGGAGTTTATAGTTAAAAGTATAATTTTGAATGAAAAGCAGAGGAAACTTTGTATTTTTTTTTTTTGGGTCTGTAACTTGCCAATTTTCCTTAATTAAAAAACAAAAGATATTCTCTGAAAAAAATAAAATAAAAAAGAAAGATGTACTAGGTTTATAGATATTGGGCCATGGCTTTTTGTAGAAATATTGGGCCTTAAATTTAATTTACGGAAAATGCCTTGTTTTAGTTAGGATAGATTCTTTTATGAGAAGAGATACTAAATTTTGACAAAGATAGAGAAAGCTACTTAGAATCAACACGTTTTTATCAAAGGTGTCCTAGGGTTCGATTCCCTCTGCCTGCGTGCGACAAGATTTAATTTCCCTTTCTAGAACTATTTCCTCCTCGTCTAAGGCAGTTCTCTCTCCCCTATATGAGGCAACCGCCCAATCGGACTTTAAAAAAAAAAGAAAAAAAGAATCAAAACGTTTTTAATGTACCTCATCCCAGACCCGACTCCGCCAGGAAGAAAATATTCTTCCCCAATCACAACTCAACTAGGGATTTCCCACCCTGGTTGGGATAAGGTAGAGCCAGCGACGGATCCACAGCCTTCTGAGTGGGGTCAAATGACCCCACTCAAAAAAAAAAAAAAAATTTTTTTTAATTATATATGATGTATTTTACTCCATTTAGATAATAAATGTATAAATGACCCCAGTGAATTATTATATGTATCAAATGACCCCAGTGATTTTTTTAATTATATATGATATATTTTACTCTATTTAGATAATAAATGTATAAATAACCGCAGTCAATTATTATATATATTAAATGATCCCAGTAAAAAAATTTCCTGGATCCGTCACTGGGTAGAGCAGGTTCCCAGTTTAGACGGGTGAATTGTCTAGACATGTATGTATGTATGTACAAAGTAAAATAAATATATTACGTACATTAAATATAAAATATGAAAAGTACACGTGTTATAAACAAAAAGGAAAAAGGAAATCAATTAAGATAAACGCATTATGTTTCTCGGGGAATCTTAATTGGTGCAAAAATTCGTTATAGACCATAATGTATTAAGGACTTAACCAACCACTCCCTTCAAGAACGAATCCAAAAATTTAGCGTTAGGGGCGAAAACTGCAATAATATGACGAAAGTACATATAAAATTTGTAAAAAAATAAATAAATATTAGGGAGCGAATTTGATAAAAGATTGAGAACTACATATAAAATTTATTATATATAGTGGTATTTTTAGAAATGTCGGGGCGACTGACAACCCGCCCCACACGCACATTACAAAAAGTAGAAAATGTTGGCAAAATTAAAATCCGACCTGCCGGATTCGAACCAGCGACCTAAGGATGACAGTATGATTACTGAACCCACTACAGTCCTCCGCTCTACCAACTGAGCTAAGGTCGGTATGTCTCAATTTATTTATCTTTTATTATTTATATTTTGTGGTTTCAGTAAAGAAAATAGTTAACCAAATTTTCACAAGTTAGAAAGTGATAAAAGTTTATATTCATATAGTTAGAGCGTACCAAGTCTTTACTCCATATTAGCACCCATACCTCATGTATTGAATCTCATTAACTTTTAAAAGGGTGCAAGGTTTTAAATTAGAATTATAAAAGTTTCCTATAAAGTATTACATGACGATTAGATATAAGTATATTCAGAGATGTTAGTTTTCACTAGAATCTTTGGATCCAATATGTTGAGTTCATTGGATGCTTCAAAAGGGCTAATAGCTATGGCATGTGACCAAAGACAAATTTTCATACTTAGAAAAGAAATGGACAACATTGAAAGGGACTAGCCAATATTCACTGATTATTGCCACAATTCCAAGTTGAGAATTTAGAAAATTTTCCCTATGCTAATTAATTTCTCAACTAGAAACATAATTCAGCTGAAAAGACAACAGCATACTACTCCAAAAACCTTATATATCCGAAGAACATTACAAAATGTCGGACACAATGATTGGCATGCAAACACTCTATTTACATTAAAATTTCTTTTTACTAAGACAAAAATCTAAAATTTTGCTTTCCTTTCAAGTAATGCATGAAAGGGTTTCTGTTGGGAGCTCTAATAACATAAAAAATTTGACCGTAAAAATGAACCAACACAGCTATATACTTGTATGCACTGGCGGACCTACAGTTGGTCCTGGCATCCTTTCTAATTTTATTTTTTTAATTTTAGCTTTGTTTTTATAACGCTCTATTATGTGAGCATTTTTTAATCACTTATTTTGAGTCAGTTTTTCAATTTGAAATTAGATTTTTTGGTTCGTGAACTATAGGAATAACACCATTTATATCTTAACGATTTTGGTTAAAATTTTAATAAGCTCAAGTGTGTAAAGGAACTATAAATTTATTTTGTCAGTCTTAATTGTGCTCCTCCTGTATTTAAAGTTTGCGTCCACCACTTATATGCTTTAGTTCATGTTTTATGTAGAGATCAAACTTTGGATGCTTATTATAACCCTATAGATAATGGTTTGTATTATTAATGACATAATTTATTATTGCTTACCAAACCCAATATATTTCTTTGGTATCATTGAGCAAATAAAAAAAAGTAAATACATTTGAATCCCATATCAACTTTTCTATCACTCTTACACTCTCAATATCACCCAAACAAAGACAACATTTCCTTTTCCAACATTTATTTTTTGAATGAAATTAAAAACAAAAATCAAACTCAAACTTCCAATCTTGGAGGCTTGGACGCTTCAACCACTCTTTGTCTTGTGGGCCCATCTCAAAACACTCCAAAAATATATAATAAACATTTCCAATTATTTTCATTTTATTTATTACTATATATAATCATCATTTAATCAAAACCCTAGCACTCAGGTGTTTGGGCATGGTTCCTTCTTGAATCTTGGCAATAATCATAAACTTTATAATTCCTTTGAACCCATTCCATAGCTGCATTTTGCTGTCGACTCAGCCCGCTCGACCCGGCCGGAGAAACCGCCGGAGAGTAACACGAGGCGGAGCTATAGGCGGAACAACCACGTAGCTTGAAATCTTTGTACCTTCCAACAAAGGGTTGATAGTGATAATCAGCTTTGTATTTACCTTGCTCGGTGGCCCATGACGATGCGTCCCAAATAGATCCATAAACCCACATGGGTCTAAGTGGAAATGTTGAATCACTTTTTCTTGGGTATCTTCTTATTGGGATATCATCGACAAAAAATCTGATAATTACATCATCAAAAATAATCTTCATACACATAATTAAAATAAAGAAATCATATATAGTTGAAAATGAAAGAAACCAAGTAATTATTTGCATGTGAAGTTTGGGTTGTATTGTCTTTCAAGTCATTTTCCTCAAATTTCACATCAAGGTCAATTAAATCATTCTTGTTTAATTTAAGATTAATTCTGACGTAAAAAAATACTTACATGATTTCACTAGGATTCCATAGAATAGCATAGTTGTGAAAGGCTTGTGTGGGGTCAAACCAAAGGTGAAATTTCATTTCCCTTCCTATAATGTTCCCATCACCACTTCCTCTAATGTAGACATTTGTTTGCAAGACATAAGGCTTCCCTGGTGTTGTTCCAAGGAATTCAATGTCAATCTCATCATGGCTCCCCGGATGAGCTTCATTGTTAGATAACTGCAAACAATACAATTTTTCCGATTAATATATATATGCGTATACTAGTTTTTTTTTTTTGCTAAATAAAAATTATCCATTAATCATAAAATAGTCGAAGCCATTACAATCAAAGGATAAAAAGAACATACAAGAAAATAAAAGTTATAAAATGGTGTAGACCACCATGATAACAGATAAAAGTCCACACCCTGGACCGGGTAAACACTACAAAAAGTAGAAAAAATAAATACATAATAAAATTCTTCGCAGTATCTTCTCCAAAATTCTTGAACAGCAGTAGCAAGCTCAGTCCCAACACCTTTCTTAGAAATCAACAATCTACGAGACCATGGGCGTATCAACCGTCCCATAGATTGTCTCGGAAAGATGAAGAAAACTGAGGAAGGGCCCAGAACAACTCCGGGTTTAGAGGGTAACTCCAGATCTGGAAGGATCTGAAGTTGATCTTGCATCTGAGTCTTGAATCTTGAATCAGAATACCTTGAAAAAACTCCATTATGATTTACAGCAGAGGGTGAAGACACCAAAAGTGAACAAAAGTATGTAACTGGCCAAGATTTGACCATTGGCCGGAGCCAAATGCTAAATCGCGCGAGGCGGCGGGAAAAAAAGGGAAAAGGACGCAGCAGGAAGGGAAGGGGAAGAGAGAGAGAGAGAGAGAGAGAGAGAGAGAAAAAGGGAGAAAAAAAATCTGGTATGCGTATACTAGTTAAAACAACGTTATAATATCAATGTTAGTTTATGTGCACATTTGCGTGCAAATATTTTTCAACATTTATTTGTTCAGTACTTACGTAAAAAGAAGTAATAATTCCAGCAGTGTAATCAGGCTGGAGCTTAACTGCAGTGCCAAAGTAACCGTACCGGTATGGATTGTGGGATTTGAACCCACTTCCTGAAATTATAAAAACAGAATTAAAAATGTGAGATTTCACAAAAAAAAAATGGAAAAATTCAATTTTAGTACCGTTATTGTGGACTTGTCCTACAACCCCTCACATATGAATTGAACATGGTTTACCTGCAGACGCGGACTCTGTTCAATTAATGTGAGAAGACTGTAAGACAAAATCACACTAGGACGGTACTAGGATGAAGTAACCCCCAAAAAAAAGACATTTATTTAGTCCTATAATAGGACAGAGCATATAAAATATGTTGCATGGAAGAGAAACATGAAACATGAGACAATATCAATCATCATCTGAGTTTTGTATAGAAGGACAAGGACCTGAGCTTGAGTCTAGCCATATTTTTAGGGTACCCTGCTCCAAACTCTGGTGCTGAGGACCCCAAAGGTTCTTGAAGCCTTGGCTAAACCCTACTGAACCTACCCTTGAGCTAGGGTAAAAGCCAGGGGAAGGTGGACCCTGACAATTGCTAGAATGGAAAGCCAAAATTAGCAAAATGGAAAGAAGAATCAGAGCCATATTTCTCAAAGTGATGAAATGAATGGGGAAAGAAGATGGGAGTGGGGGTTATAAATAAGGAAAGATTTGTGGGACCTACAAAATAGAAATGGAAATGATGGGAGTTTGCACAAATGGACAAATATTCAAGTAATATTTCTAGTTACTGCTGAAAAGAAATCATGCAAAATCTTATCTTATTGTTTTCAACTTTTCTTTTCTTTCCTTTAATTTATGAGATAAGCTTGTGGGCAGGGGATTTGGGAACAGAGGAAATTATTATTTGATGCTACTTTCATTTAACTTCATCTGGTGATTTTCTTTTTAATAATCAGGAAAGTGGAGCGACCAAAGTAAAATTGCACTAAAAAAAGATGGGGAGGAGTAACTAAGAAATGCTTGTATTAAAAGGGGGAGGGGGAGGGCTAACGTAGGTCTTCCCTTGTGAATTTGGACAGTACTTTATTTCAGAACCAAGCGCAAAATTTAAGGTTTAAAATCGATGTCTATCCTAATAAGAAAATTAATGTTTATGAAATTTAAGACAAATTTTTTAAAATCAAACACATAAAAGGGATACCTAATTTGGTGCTTTTTCAATCATGCATATTGGAGTTTTTTTTTGTTGCTAAGTCATGCATATTGGAGTTTTTTTTTTTTTTGAAGCCACTAATGGGCGAGTTACAGCGGATAGTACCCTAGATCGGTCTATTGTAGCATGCCCCATGCCTGGGGAGAGTATTGCCTCACCAGAGGAGGAGGAGAACGCCTCACCAGAGGAGGAGAAATATTATTGGAGTTGACAAGTTGTATTCATGGCTTTTGGAAAAGTAATACTCCCTCCATTCCTAAATATAAGAATTTCATTATATATTGCAAGTAAAAATTAAGGTGTTTTATAACTAAAATACTAATATTACTCTCTTAAATATAACTTGTGTACCACTAATTTTATTTAAGAGAGTAACATTGATAATTTGATTATAAAAATATTTTAATTTTTACTTTCTTTAATTTTTACGTAATGAAAATTTTATATTTAAGAATAGAGATAGTACCTAGAAATAACCCCAACAGCTGACAAGTTTTTTTTTTTTTTGAAGCTCGGCTGGGCGATTGCTCCACAAGGGGAGAGAATAGCCTCAGAAGAGGAGGAGAAAGTCTTAGAAAGAGAGACAATTAAATCTTGCCTCATGCATGAAAAAGGTATCGAACCCATAACCTCACGGTCGTGGGCAGGCCATAGCCTCACTGGATATGGCAAAATAATTTATACAAAGAGACAGAATCAGTTACTGCAAATTATTTGGGAGGTTTTATACATGTAAAACACGCAGAATTTTGTAATTCAATCATGAGGAGAGAGATATGCAAAGTCAATTATCTGACACACAAAGTTGAACTATTTGCTTTGTAGAAGCACCTTTTTTGGTGTGTAGTGACTCTTCATGATTGGAATATCAGATCTATTGTCACTCAGCAAACTCAACTAATGGCTGAAATGTTTGGTATGAGCTATAGGGATGAGGATAGGAACGGAGAAGTCGCCTGTGAAATTTTTAAAAATATTCAACTAATCTTATATGACTATCCTAACTAAGGGAATCTAGCTGTTGCACCATGTTAAGAGGTCGCTGCGACCCACCAACATACCAATAAATCAAGCCTTTTAACTTTTCATGGGCATTATGGGTGAAGCTTTCAAGTCTATTTCCGTTTTACCACTTTTTACATGGAAATTTCTCTATAAATTGGTACTCCCTCCATTCCCTATTAATTGTCGTTTAGGAGATATTTAGGTATCCAAATTAATTGTCGTTTAAAGTTCTTTTATTAGTTGTCAACAATTTATTCCAATTATACCCTTAATATTTTCCTTTCTTTTCTTTATGACGTAGAAGTGAGAGAGAGGGAGGGTGGGGTAATATTGGAAGTTTAGGTGGAAATGACAACTTCCTTAATTTTCTCAAATTGTCTAAAGAGTCAGTATAAATTATCTTTACTAAACGTGGAATACCCTATTTAAAATTACGGTGATCAATCTTCAAAGAGAAGTTTTATTTTTGTAGGTGTGTAAGTTTAAAATTTATATCCAAGCCAATGAATATAATATACGTAAGTCAAAAGTACAAATTAATAGGAAAAATAATTGACTTTTTGGCCTACGTGCATCGTGTTAATTGGGTTGAATGTAAATTTTAAACTTACTCACCTACCAAAATAAAATTTCTCATCTTCAAATGGGTTTTGGCTAAATATCATCTTCAAATGGTTGGCTTCTAGGTTTTATGTCGAAAAAATTAGCAAATATGACACACTTTGGAGGTTGACGTTTCCTTTTACCTTTCACATTTATTAAGGTTGCATTTTAATTTCACTCAATTCAAGTTGTTGATGGATAGTAACATTTTTATCATGTTATTTAAAAAAAAATTATTTTTTATAAAAACAACAAATACTATGTCAGTTTTAGGCAACCAAACAATGAGGAGTGGACATGGCTTCCTTTATCATGATTTAACCAAAAAACAGAAGAAGACTAGGATAGATGAATGACTTCTAACTACTCCAAAGGCATCATTTGGAAGCCATGTTAGCCACTGCTCCTTTTTTCTTTTCTTTTTTGTGTGATAAGTTAATGGGGACAGAGATAGAACAAGAAACACGATGATAAGTTTTAGCAAGAAAAAACAATAAGAATCGGTTGTTCAATTTTATGTGCTAATTTTTTAATTAAAAAAATTATAACCTAGAAGAAATAGTGAAAAATTAACACACAACGATTCCTTATTGATGAAATAGAGAACGAGGACATATAGTTTTTTTTTTTTTTGCCAGAAAAATGAGGGCTAAGACTTTTTGAAATTCAAGCATAAATGAAAAATATTTATTAATCAAATAGACAATATTCTATATGTTCTAAGCCCCACATCAAGAAATTAGGGGCATGCAGCAGGAAAAATTGGGACAAACTGACCCTTTCTTTCCAGGGATTTTAATTATTCCCCAGGCATGCAACCGCAAAATTCGGGTCAATTTTTCTTTGGGTGTTTGAATGGGTTTGGATTACTAGTGTGAGAAATTGTTTGTACCCGTGTATGTTTTTATTTTTGTGCGTAACAAATAAGTATTTATCATGTTGACATTTCTTCTAATTATATATACACTCTGAATTACATGTCTCACTTTCCCACAATCCTCACTCATAAAATCGGTCTGAGTGCATTTCTTACTTAAGCATAAATAGTGAGTTTCTCTAAACTTATATACTTTCATCGGTTTCAATTTAAATGTCGTAATTTCATTTTTTTGTTTTGTATCAAAATAGAGTTCCTAATTCTATCTAAATGACAAATTTATTCTTCATTTTTTTCAAAATTACCCTTATCTTTAACCAACCATTTAAACTTTTTGTCAAGGACCAATAGTTAAACAATCATCATTCAAACCACCAATCCCCAATATTCAATTTGAATTTGAAATACTAATCAAACAATTTTTAAATAGAGGAATTTAGACATCTATCAAAATTTACCACCCCTCTCAAATTAACTGTCAACATTTCATTTTTTAGTCTATTCCAAATTAAATGTCAACTTACTAAAGTATGTATTAATGACAAATTTTCAAATTTGTATATTTCTTCCAACTTTCCATTCAATACTCTTAGTAATTAAATTATCACTTTCCAATGCATACTTAAGAGACAGTTGAATGTTGTTTTAGAAAGAAAAGGAGGGGGAAGAGAGAAAATGAGAGATAAAGACATAAATATTACTAAATTAGATTAATAAAAGTATTGAGGATATTTTAGATTTTTATGTATATTTTATCATCTAATTCATTCAAACTTAATTTTTTTGAATAATCATCCAAACTTTAATATTCGTGGTTTTAACAAAATTTGACAGTTAATTTGAGACGGAGAGAATATCAAATTCCACAAAATCCTAATAATAATGTAAATACAAACTAAGACATCTAAATTAATATAGTATTTGTCTCGACACTGAATTACTTGTGATAAATAAAAGGGTTTCTATTGGACCTAATCGAATTGAATTTAATTCAGCAAGGAGTGTTATTGATGCTTAATTCCTGACGAATTGAAATGTATGATAAATGATGGTGATTGAACACACCAATATGACTTTAAAGGGGGCTTTTTTTTAATATCATTCTTAATGGATGGGTCATTAGTGGTTCCTCGCTTTTCCTCTGACATGACTTGAACTTCCGACTTTACGGTTGGAAGTGAAACGTCTTACCGAATGAGCTGCAAGAATTCACCATGTTTGTTGGTCGGGCATATTATTATTTATTACTCCCTCCATTCCCATTTAATTGTCGTTTAGGAGATTTATAGGTATCAAAATTAATTATCGTTTAAGTCTCTTTTATTAGTTTTTAACAATTTATTCCAATTATAACCTCGATATTTCTTTTATTTGCGGCATCTGCCATCCCTATTTTTTCCTTTCTTTTAGAGAAGTGAAAGAGGGGTAATATTGGAACTTTTTTTAAAAATGACAAGTTCCTTAATTTTCTAAAATTGTCTAAAGAGTCTTATATTTAGGAATGGAGGGAGTACAAAGTATATACATAAATCTTGAATAATTGATTCTAATTCGGTGAGATATAACTTTCAAAATCATATTAATTTCCCGTGACATTTCCACAAGCAATAGCGTATATTGTAGAATGTGACATATTTTAGAAATTAGACAAAAGGGCTTTGTTCAACTGTTGCCTGACTCTACGTACCCTACTCCCTGACATGACACAATGTTTTGGTTCTCTTTGCCTGCCGACAGTTTGAGAAGCTCTCGGCATCTTTTTTGCTCTTGTTGCTATACTATATGTCAATTCATCAAATTAGGTTTTTCAAACATCTCTGAATCGTCAGTTGATCGCGGAAGCCCGAACCACACGCACAAATAATATAGAGAAGTAGCAAATGGTTGAAAAAGATGTGGGAACTCAGATGTGTTGTCTATTTTACCATCTTGAAGAGTAAGAATGTGAATGGAGTGTGAAGTGTTTATCGAAAATCACTACGGAGGATGATAGAATTATTTTGAAAGCGCACAAATAATTTTATAATTATTTAAAAAGTAAAAATACTTCAAAAATCTTACCGAAATAATTTAAAGACCAAACAATAATTTTCCAAACAAAAAAACCCTATAAATATGCATTTCCTGAAAAGTTGCTGTCTCGTTTCTCCCCGCCCTACCCCATTTTTGTTCGAATTTAAATTAAGAAACTGTATACCAACTCGGGTAAGTATGTCGAAGTTTTGGGATGTAAATCATGTAACTTAGCAACCAAAAAAAAAAAAAAGTTTTGGGATGTAAACAGTCATACGAGAGAATAACTATGCGATGACTCAGCATTTGAATAGAAGTAAGATGACGTGTAGGGCAGTGATAATGTCAGAGCAAATATCCTCCTGCAAGAGTAATTTATTTGAATTTGACAAAATTACCACTTTAACACATCAATTAGTTAATCTTTTAATTATCTTTACCATTTTTTATCACCCTTAATTTCTCTCCCTAATGTGATTCATTTTTTATTTTTTCTTCTCTCTCCTCCTTCCATTACTCTCTCTGATCTTGACTGGTTTTTTTTTATCTTCTCTCTCATTTCCTTCATTGTCCTTCTCTCAGCCTTCTGTCGAAGGAATAATGATAATAATAATAATAATAACTATAAAGTGGGTTGTTAATTAAACTCCATTGAATAAGCTTCAGATCCTTCATCAAATTACCAACAAACAAGTAAAAAGATATTTATAGCTGATCTGGTAAAACAAACAGGTATAATACATATTTAATCTTCTTTTTATAAGAAGAAATTTGCACCATTTGTGATCATCTTAAAAGGATAATTACTGCTAGAAAAAATTAGATATGTTACAAATTCATAAAAGAATCAAATAAATTGTATTATTTTATTACTAATTTTTTCGTACACATACAAGATTGGGAGAATAATAGTGAAGGATATAAGTAGAGAAAATAAAAAATCATGTAAAGATCATAGAGAATAATGGAAGAAGGAGAGAGAAGAAAAAAAATAAAAAAGGAATCACATTAGGGAAAGAAATCAAGGGAGAAAATACTAAAGATAATTAAAAAATTTTACTAATTGATTTGTTAGAGGGGTAATTTTGTCACATGCAAATAAATTGCTCTTAAAGAAGGATATTTGTTCTGGCATTATCACTGCCCTAACGTGTACTATCAATGTTTTTTTTTTCTTGTAAAAATTTCATCATCCACAAAAGAATCCGTAGTAGTTCTCTGCTTCTCTTTCAAACTCCTGATTTATTATTTGTAGGTAAAATGTCTGACCGATTGAAATTGCATTTCGTTGTTAGCAGTTATGAAGGATAGATGATGCATGCAGACCATGGGTGAAGACAGGGGGCAGGGGCAGGGGGCGGCGCCCCCCAAGATTTTTAAAAATACTATTATTTATCAAAATTTTATGTGTATTTTGGAAAATTTTGTCAGTTTCACCCCCAATAATTTTTTTTTGACATTTTTATTGCCTCCAAAAAAAAAAATTTCGCTTTTATCACTTGGTCTCTGTAGTTCTATATACTGTTGCAGTTTCGCCCCCCAACACCAAATTTCTAACTTCGTCCCTGAAGCAGACCATTAATTGCTTAGCAGAAAATGCTGATAAACAAGGCATGGTTTGGTAGATTATTTGAAGTCCATAGTTGGGGAGTATTCAACGCATGCTTACCAATCTAAGATGTCAGCCGTCCAACTCTGTCTCCTAATTATTTTTCGCACATTCTATTTAAAAAAAAACGGGGAAAAAAAAGAAGAAAACACTCTCTTACGGAAACTAGGGTTTCTCCATTGATGATTGTAATTAAATTTATGGTTGTATACTCGAATTCTTTGAACAAATGAGCTAAAATTTCTTTAGATTTTTTTTCTATACATTAGAGAATGGAAATATAATTTGAATTCAAGATCAAAACTACGGTCTTTTACTTGGAGCTTTTAGCGAACTAATTTATTACAAAAAAATGGACGTATATATCTTTTAAGTTTCAATGTTAATATAAATCATTGAAATGAAGGCATAAATGTGCAGTTTGCACATATCTTCTTCTTTAAAACGCAAGAGAATTAGAACATCAATATATATATATATATATATATATATATATATATATATATATATATATATATATTTGAAATTTGCGCTATCAATAAAAGAGATTTATTTCAAGCATTACTAGTAATACATGTACATGTGTGTATGTATATTTTTTTGACCGTATTTTTTATCAGTTATATTTACTATATCTATTAATTTAATTTTTCCGGCCATCAATAAACTTTATTTTCTAGAAGAGAATTCGCCGTAGTTACCTGAAACTTAAATCGGAGCTGGATGGATTGCGATTATATGCACTTTTGAAAGGGATATGTGAGCCGACCTCGTAGAAAACTTTGTTTTGCTCCTTAAATGGGGCCATGTCGGCTTTCATGTTTGCTTATCAAAACCCTATTGCATTTAATTATTAAATTAATTACTTAGTTATGCTAAATAATACATACTATTTTCTACGTGAAAAAAGAAGAAAATGATTTTTTAATAGACAGATAAGATTCGAGATGTAGATTACGAAGACTCAACTGAAAATTTTGTCCGTTTTGGTACAGTCCGATCCTATGCGGAACAGTTTTTTCAGTATAAATGGAACGCCTCACAATAAGTGTTATGAGATTTATGATAGGTGTTTTAAGACTTAAAATAAGTATTACGTGAGGTAAAAATAGAATAGGTGTTATGAGACTCAGATATGTGTTCGTTTTAAATCAATCTTTAATCGTTAAAATTTTAATCCAATTGACGAGTAAAATTTCCGTAACGTGCGAAATTTACTCCGTTCCCGCTTTTGGTACGTAGTATGATATCTGATCATATGAGACAAGTGCTCCCACAAAAATAGATGTCATCCTTCATCCCCACCAAAATATTAATAGAATTAAAAAATCACACATCACATTTCCAAAAGATTTTGGTTGAATTAAAGAGATTTTTGAGCAAGTTAAATCCATCAAATTTATACAACATCGCATACCGGATCAAGTGAATGTTTATTTTGGACGTACTTTAATTATGATTCCTAATTATTTCAAAGATTATTATATAAATTCATTATCATTACATATTAAATAATGTTTTATTCAAATACAATATAAATCAAGTCAATCACAATAAAATGAACTCAATCATGTAATGAATGCTATCATCAGCTCAACATTATTAATACTCCCCTCATTTCAATTGTTAAGGCCTTTTAGACTTTTTGGAAGAAAGTAAGTACTTTTGTATTATTTTCTAAACTATTTTCACTAACATAATAAATTATTTTTTTAAAAAAAAAATATATTTATATGTATGGATAACTTATAAAAATATAATCCTTAAAATTGGTAAAATGCTGAATATTTTTTAAAAAAAATGAGAGATGGCAAAAAAACCCTTATATTTTAAAATGGAAACAGTATTATTTTTTTGGGTAAAAAGCGCTGACGCCTCTAAACTATTCCGTTTTTTGGTTTTTGACCCTCAACTAAAAACAGTCAAGTTTTACCCCTTAAACTATTTCGATTTTTGGTTTTTGACCTTCCATCCATATTCTCCGTTACATCATAACGGAAGTCCAAAAAATGGGAGCATTTTGGGAAAATCATATCATTCATAATAAATAGAATTAAATTTAAGGGAAAAAAAGGTACCTTTTAAGATTTTTTTTAGAGGTTGGAATTTACAGTTGGTGGTTGGAGAAGAGGAGTGGTACCAGGCTTCCGGCTTCTTCTGTCACTGTTCTCACCGGCGACTTCTTCTTTCTCGTCAGAATAATAGGTTTTTTTTTATAAAAAACAAAAAATTTAAGATCTTATACAGATTGCCCAAAAATGCCCCCATTTTTTGGATTTTAGTTATGATGTAACGGAGAATATGGATGGAAGGTCAAAAATCAAAAACCGAAATAGTTTAGGGGGTAAAACTTGACCCTTTTTAGTTGAGGGTCAAAAACTAAAAAAGAGAATAGTTTAGGGGGCGTGAGCGTTTTTTACCCTATTTTTTTCTTATATAATATCGGGGAATAGAAGATGCATGTGAATCGTACCTAAAACCTTTAGTCCAGTACAAAATATTTTCACTAAAATTTAAAAAACTACTTGCCTTAGCAAACCGTTATTAAAAGAAGAGAGAGAAAAAAAAAACTGATAAACTTGCTTGTAACTACATCTCTTTGTCGGCAATTTCTCGTGAAAAAAACAGATTCCTTATTACTACACGAAAACATGGTTAGGAAAGCTTGAGTATCTAAACAATATTCACTTAGGTCATGTTATGTTGTTTTTTTGGAGAAAGAAAACTCCCTTCTTTAGGCTCTACATAAAATGGAACCAGTAATTTAAGGTTTCTTCAAGAACAACTTTTGGACATTATCCGCATAAATCGCTTGGGAAATTATGACGTTTAGCCATCCTTAATTTGCTGGTGATGTTGCTTGATTAAATAATGACAAATAATAATTTGTACCCGTTTGTGTATCTATTCTTATGCTCAATCAATCACAATTTAACATGTATATATATAATTTAAAAAATAATTAAATGACGAATTCTTATTTGTTGGGCACATGAATACACATAATAAATTCTTATTTATTGGGGAAAGAAATTAATATACAGACGAGTATATACGGTTTTCGCCCTTAAATAATGGTTGGTTTATCTCTTCATGTTATGGTTTATGTAAGTTGTTTGGAGATTCTTGGAAAATGACTGAATCCCCAAAGATCATCTGATGTTTATAACTGTTGGAATTATTAAATCAAGCTTATTATTATTTATTAAAATATTTAATTTTAATAATTACTAGTTTTATTGTAATAGAACGGCTTTAGCAGTTTCCTAGTTAATTTAGATTTTTTTTAGTAAATATCCTAGTCAGATTATATTTCCTAATTATCTTAGAGATTCTAGGAGGATTTTGACTCCTATAGGAGAGTTGTTTACGTATTCTGTGTGGCTTTGAGTGTGGTCTGGAGTAAATTTTTGGTATGGTTAGGATTATTGATCCTAATAGATTTGAGAGTTGATACAATATTGTCTGCTCATCTGCGTAGCATTTGTGATATTTGATATCTCTGTGTTCGTAATCTGGAGACTAACCACCCAATTATTTATTCAATATATATATGTGTTTCCGCATTGAGTAAAAAAATGCTACAATTGGTATCAGAGCTGGTGTTATGTGATGAATCCCTATATGATGGATCCGTATGTGATGGATCCTCGTTTTTTGAGCAGTCCAGTTTTTGTCTTTGATGGCAAAAATGATTTTGATATTTGGCAAAAATTTATACAAATTTATTTTGTGAGTCTTGATTTGTGGAAGATTATTGAGGAAGATTTTTGAAGAACCTTCTTCCAATCAACAATTGACTAATGAATAGGAGAAGAAATGGTGGAAAAATGTCTTTGTAAGACGCCAACTCGAGTACTAAAGTAACACTAGATGTTACAAGACAATTTGTCTATGTTGAATCAGTAAAGGAGATTTGGGTTCATTTACTGACTACTTACGGAGGTAATATTTCTTTTAAAAATATTGTTGGAAAAGAAAAAATTAAAAACGATGAATTGTGTGGATGTGAGATTGATGATGAGAAGATTAAAATTTTATCTCCTCGAGATGAAGAAATTTTTTTTGAGATAATTGAATATTTGGATTTGGATTTCTCGAATTTGAAAAAAAAAATTGATTTGGATGATTGTGAAATATTTATTTTGATAGATGCTTCTCAAGGTAATATTGATGTAGCTTATTCGTTGAGTGCTACAATTGAGGATGAATGGTTGATTCAAGATTTTTCACAAATTATTGATTTGATAGATAATTGTGATAATCTGAATGTTGAAAAATTTGTTTGAAAGAAAAGAAAATGAAGGAAAAGATTTCGAGAAAAATATACAAGATGAAGTTGAGTATATATATTTGGAGAATTCTAGTTCGATTGATTTAGAAAATATAGATTTATTTAAAATCTCTCCATTTGTGTCGAAAGAAAATATTGGTTTAAGTACATTCTGTTCAGATGAGGAAAGAGAAATAGTTTTTGTTGATGGTGACGATTGCCAAGAACACATAAATCAGATAAGCAGAGATAAAGAGATGATCATGGTGGATCTCTAAAGTTATTGAAAATCGGAAGATATTGTATTCGTCTTTGTTTGAATTTCCTGAGACTGAGAATACAACAAATTTGGAGCTTTTCAAAGACGAGGAGGTGAGTTCATTCAAGGATATTGTTGGAGAAAAATATATTTCGTCCAAAATAAATAGTTTTGGTTCAATTAATTTATTGAGTGAATCAGAATGGGTGAACATGGATGAGTTCTTTGATAAGGATGAGTTACTAATACAGTTGATTGTAAAGTACATGATTTTGTCGTCTCCTCAGGTGAAGAAGAAAGTTAATTATAAATTGTTGTTGCATAGATTGTTTACAGCAAAAGAAGTTGCAATGTAGATTTTTGCTTGCGATGGAATTGGACCGGATTTATTGCCGAGCTTGATTTAAGGGAGGCAATGTTGGAATTATTAAATCAAACTTATTATTATTTATTAGAATATTTAGTTTTGATAATTACTAGCAGTTTCCTAGTTAGTATTCTAGTCAGGTTATATTTCCTAAATATTTTAGAGATTATAGGAGGGTTTTGACTCCTATAAATAGGAGAATTGTTTACGTATTCTGTGTGGCTTTGGGTGTGGCTGGAGTAGACTTTTGGTGTGGTTAGGATTATTGATCCTAATAGATTTGAGAGTTGGTGCATAGAATATTGTATGCTCCTCTCCGTAGTATTGCTGTGAGATTTGATTTCTAATTATTCGTACTCCAGACATTCACCACCCAAATTTTTTATTCAATATATTGTTGTGGGATCTGTATTTAAAAAAATTCTACAATAACTTTACTAGTCCTTTTTATTTATTTTTTGGTCAAATCCATAGCGTTTAGTACCGAAACATTAGTAACTAATCTCGGAAACTCTCTGAAGCGGCAATAACTAATTCCCTTGTCGTGGGAATTCGAAGAGGTAAATAGTTGATCATCGTGAAACGTGTTTCATTCTTATGAGCATGAATTTAATTTCTAACCTCATTATTAAGGGACAATGCGAGCTATTACTATGGTAACCAGACATGTTTATAATATAAGGGTCATAATTCATTTTTCCGAAATATTTATTCTATTTCTTTATAAAGAGTTCAGTTTTTAATATTTTTTTAACTTTACCCTGAATTCAAACTATTTATTTAAATGCTTTGGTTCTATTATTCCAAGCATATTTTTATACCTAAAATTTACAAAATATCAATTATCATATAAAATGAATTTATATATATGGAAAAAATGTAGTTTGATTATGTCAAGGATCGAATAATGAATTTAAAAAATAATAAATATAATGAATCAATAGTTTTCTTTTTTTTTAGGGGAATTTCTACAACAGTATGCCAAACTACATATAAAAATTGAAGAAAAAAAATGTTGGGGCGAATTTGATAAAATATTTTAAACTACATATAAAATTTACTATATCTACTAATATTTTTAGAAATCTCGTCTAGTACTAATAGTGTTTGATATTCATTGGTTGCATTCATACTTTCACAATATGAATTCTACAAGGAGCAAAAAAAACAACAAATGAGTTCTTTTGGTCGCTGGTCATGCATTTCAACCCCAATTCATAATTTTCCTAGTCTCAAATAGTTGATTTGTAATATTTTAGTGTATATTTTTTGAAAGATAATTTGATGTATCAAAGTTATGTACTTACTACTATGTATGCGATATGACTCGACATTTATGATGAAGATATAGATCAAACTGTTCATTTAAAAAAAAAGTAGAGGTATAATATCATAATAGGTACATAGTTAACACGATATTATATAAATGAATGTGTAGACAAAAATTTCCACATCAAGTACAATATATATAAAAAAAATAAAATAAAAATTGAAGCCCAACTGGGCGTAGTACACCTCAAGAGGGGAGAGAGTAGCACCTCATAAGAGGAGGAAGAGATAACCCTAGAAAGGGAGACAATTTAAAACGTATCCCATGCACGGGGATGGGTATCGAACCCACGACCTCAAAGTCGAAGGCAGGTCGTCGCCCCACTGAGCTAAGGACCTTGTTATTAAAAAATATATTGCTTTGCCTGTATATTCACGCAATCACTAAAAAAATACAATTTTTTAAGATCACAAATGATTATGGACTTTCTGTTCATATGCAGACAATTTTGATAACTTTGATTCTACGAAGTAATTAATATATTAGAGAGTTTAGAAGTATGTGCATTATTTGTAGGAGACTAAGATCTTCAGACTTCCAAATATGGAACTATTCAAGGCATCACTACTCCATTTTACAATCCCCATATCTATAATGATGCCAAACCATAATTATTGAATTTTATTTTAATTTAATTATATAGGAGGATGGCCCTCTGAAAAACAAGGGAAAAAACAGATTTGAAGATGCATATATGAATTGGTTTGGATATCTTGTGATAACAGTAATAAAACAATTCATTATATTCTCAATAACTGAAAGTATTAGCGAGAAATGGATAGGGAGACATACATAGTTTTTAACAATATATATACGAATTGACTACTTACAGAATACAATTGAAATAGATGAATCGTAGACTGACCTAATATTTGACAATAAATACACACAGTGGCTCCTCATAAAATACTACTACAATAATAATTTTCTATACCATTATATTTATTATGAAATCATACCCTTAAATCAAAGTTAAATAACATCAGAAAAGAGAGACTTGAGAACCATTTTGATGCCTTCGAAAAACAAAATAAAATAAAAAGTTGGTTTGGATGCAGTCCACCTTGTAATAGGTCTGCATTTTTTAGACACTCAATTATCATTTAGGTAGATTATTTCCAATTCAACATGGAAAAAAATGGAGATCAATACTCATTCAGGATGTACTCCCACTATTTATATATTATAAATTCAGCGTGACTAATTTTTTTATGTTTTTTATTTTATTTTAAAGGAGGATCAATAGTAATTTCTCACTTTTCCTCCAGTATAACTCAAACTTCCCGACCTACCAATTGGAAAGTGAAGCGTCTTACCGTCTGAGCTGCGCTTCGTTGTCACTAATATTCTTTGTCTAGTAGAGGGCACACTCTTCTTCTTTTTGTTTTGTTTTTTATTTCGAGAGTTCGTAGAACTATGAATTAGAATCTTCCAGTACAATTTCTAATACACCAATAACATTAGTATATGTGTATTAGAATTATTAGTCTAGAGTGAATTTAAAAAATTAAACCAATTCATATCGTACCATATATAATAATATCATTGATGTGGTACTAGAAGATCCGGAGTCCTGTAAGAAACAAACTTATCAACAAATAGGGGTGGAAGTGAGTTGAGTCGGCTCGTGAATAGCTTACGATTCGATATTCGACTTGACGAGCTAAGCTCATGAGCTAAATGAGTGATACATGAGCCAAGATTTTTGTCTCATCTAAAATATAAGTAGAGTTTGAGCTAGATAGAGTTCGACTCATTTGACTAATGAGCTGGTTATATATATATATATATATATATATATATATATATATATATATATATATATATATATATATATATAATGAAATAGTCGCACATACCCCTAAAAAGAAGTAGTCTCGCACATCTTCTAAATGAAATAAACCAACAAACCCCTAGAAATTTTTTATAATCTTCTCATCTTATCAAGTTGGAAGAGTTATTGATTCATATCGAGCTCATTTGTCTTAAAATAGTTCAATCATTGATTTGTGGAGGTGATTGACTTTGAGTCACTTATGAAATTAAGAATAAAACTCAAGCTATATTACTACTTGTCTTTTATTATTGGTGATCATCACTCATTAGTATATAAAGTACTTTTTTTTTATGACAATACTATATTTTCATCTTTTCGGGTGGAAGAATATGCCACATAATTAAATTGTTTATATAAGAATGCTTCAAAGACTTTTATTGTTTATTAATAAGGATTAGAATATTTAGTAATTAGACTTTTGTTGGTTTACATTGGTTTTATTTTATATATTGTTAAAAAAAAAAAATCGGAGTCATTACATATTATAATTAGTAAAGACATATTAAACTTCTATTATATACCATTGTGCTGGGAAAATATCTTCATTTATTTTATATCATCTGGATATTAAACTCATATTATAAGTCGCTGTATTTTTTTCTAAAATATTTGTAGATAAATGAGCTGAGTTGAGCTGCTCGTGAGCTACTGATGAGCTGAGAAAATTAGCTCACATCAAATATGAGCTAAGCAAAATTAGTGTGAGTTGAGCCTGAGCTATTCTTAGCTCAACTCAACTCAACTCATTTCCCACTCTATCAACTAAATTGCAGAACTAAACTATTTTTAACCTAAATAAAGGAATATCTGAAGTTTATTCTCAATAACTGACACTCTCTCATTCTATATTGAATGTTTCATTTTTTTTTAAAAAGAAATCCTAACGAATGGTTTCACATTATAGCATTATCTCAAATATATTGTAAGAAATTATAAGATGTGGATTGAATAAGTTTTTCCAGGGCGCTGACTTTGATCTACATCTCTTATCTTGATGTATTAATAAAAAAAATGAAATTATTGGATAAGAAAGATACCTATTGTTGATTTTCCTTATTTGCAACACACCGTTTGGAACTCAAATATTGGCAAAAGAAAAAAGAAAAGATTTTAATAATTTTCTTGTGTTTGGTTAAATAACTTATTAAAGGGTGTAGTTAGATAGAGTCTTGTCTAAATTTGAAACTTAAATTAAGATTTAAATTCTCTTTGGATTGAGTATATTAATGAAATTTTAAGCACTAAATCGTTTCAGTCTAGATTCTAATTGGAATAGA
Organism: Vinca minor; assembly: GCA_026122235.1. Lineage (NCBI taxonomy): Eukaryota > Viridiplantae > Streptophyta > Magnoliopsida > Gentianales > Apocynaceae > Vinca > Vinca minor. The sequence goes on along the minus strand of JAOCZM010000040.1, from coordinate 7,515,270 downwards.
TTTTTTTCCCAGTATATACGGAACGTCTCAGAACATGTGTTTTGAGGCTCATAACAGGTTTTTCACGCGGTAAAACAGAACAGGAGTTCTGAGGCTCAGAGCAGGTGTTCGTTTTAAATCAATCTTAATCGTCAAAATTTTAATTCAACAGACGAGATAAGTTTTGTATGTACAAAATTTATCCCGTTCCGCACTGAAGCCGAAACGTAAATTGTTGAAAAATTAATTTGAATTCTGAGACTAGTTTGAAATTGAGATTATGAATCGCACAATACAATCGGACCAAAAGAAACGTTTTTTTTTATGTAAAGAATAACGTCTAATATTTTGACACTCTATAGTCCTTCAATTACTAAACATATGGCCCAAGTATATGAGAACTCAACTAAAAGTCAGTTTTCCTCAAAAAAAAAACTAAAAGTCAGTTGATCATTATATAGAATTGGCAACTAATGGGCTCAATTTATTGTTGACACTAGGCCCGAAAAGAAGCTTTAAGACTTTTCCAATAATATTGGGAAAATTCTGATATGGACCGGATCCATGTGGATCATGTGGTTCAGATTTGGCCACATCCCTGCAAAATGAGGAGAGAGAAGTAAATGCAATGATATGGCCAAATCTATACCGTATGGTCTAGTGGGCCCGATCCATATCAAAAGTGTTCATAGTATTGTCATGCTGATTGCCGAGAAATGTGTACTCTCACTATTCGGGGGATTCGATTTTATAATATAGATATTGATTAATCTTCTATATATAGATAAATTTTATTTTGATAGGTGAGTAATTTTAAAACTTACATACAAGTCAATGAATACATTATATGTAGGCCAAAAAATCAATTCTCTTTCCTATGAATTTGCACTTTTGGCCTACGTGTATTGTATTCATTGGCTTGAATATAAATTTTAAACTTACTCACCTATCAAGATAAAACTTCTCATATATATAAAGTATTCAATCACAAAGTTTCGAGCATTCTTTCGGGGATTTTTCTTTTCGTGTTTTTTTTTTCCTAAAGGAAATTTTGATTTATTTTTTCTTTTCATTACTTTTAAGGAATAATTTGAAAGTCCTTGTTGTTGAAAAGTTCAAATTAATATTACGGGTTAATCTAGAAGGGTTTCAAAAAGAAAAAGAATATGGTTCATCTAGAAGTCTGACCATGAATATTTCTCCCCTCACGCTGTTTATTCAGTTTAATCTTTTTGTTATACGATTTGAGAATTATTAGAGTGAGATTGACAAGAGTTATTTTTTAAGATTTTTTAGTTGAATTTCTTAAAAATAGATTGTTTATTTGAGCAAAGGTAATGTAAAACCAAAGTAAAAAACTTTTTTTTTATATTAAATTTCGAATAAAAAACTTATTCAAATATAAAAAGTTATATTCTCTTGTTAAAAAAAATTTTATTTTCTCATTAATAATATAAACTATACGTGTTATACTTCTTAGCACAAAAAAACATGTTATACTTATTCTTTGTAAAAATTATTTTTGGGATAAGAGGTTTATTGTTGCTTATGAATGTGGCATAATCAGAGTTTTTATGAACCTAATTTTCGAATTATCCTTTAGGACGAAGGCATAACTTTTAGGTTGGAAATGAAAACCCGTAACAATATACCGAACTACATATAAAAACTACAAAAAATATTGGGGAGATCAATTTGATCAAATATTCCGAACTACATATAAAATTTATTATATCTAATAACATTTTTAAAAATTTAGAGGGAAGGGAGGGGTGACTACCTCCACCCGCCCCATTGTCTTCGTCTCTGTCTCCCTTATATCCTAAGCTAGATCAAGTTTTATCACGGGCAAATACCTTTAAAAAAAAGGGTAAAAGGTACTCACGCCCCTAAACTTTTATTGATTTTGGTTTTGACCCTGAACTAAAAAATGCAAAGTTCTTAACCCTGAACTTTTATGGAGTATTAATGTTTCCCTTTCCATCCAATTCCACAGTTAAATCTAACGGAATAGCAACATGTGACTCTTGCATGACTTAACTTAGGGACATTTTATTAAAAAAATAGATTATGACCTTTAAGAATTCAAAATGGGATAAGAAAACGGCTAAAAAGGTAATTAACTTACTTTACTCTAAAAAGCCAGTGAACAATCTAAAATACATAGCACTTCGTCCAAACATTTTATCTTGACCTTTTCTGCTTAAAGAAAAATATGTTGTCCTCTTCTGCAAAAAAAGTTCTATAACATACTACTAGTAATATGTATTTGGTCCATTCTCATGTTATTTGGAAAAAAAATTGAGAAATTCATAACAAAATATGTTTACCAAACAAATATGAGAATTTTTTGGCATTTTTCTTATCCCATTTTGATTTTTTTTTAGGTCAGGACATATTTTTCTCAAAATGTTCATGAGTTAAGTAATGTGAGAGTCACATGTTGCTATTCCGTTAGATTTAACGGTGGAATTGGATGGAAAGCGAAACATTAACGCTCCATACAAGTTCAGGGTCAAGGACTTTGCGTTTTTTGGTTCAAGGTCAAAAATCAAAATCGAGAAAACTTTAGGGGGCATGGACACTTTTTACCTTAAAAAATGAACTTTAGAAAAGTTAGTAAGGAATGACCTAATTTATTTTCTAATGGACTAAATTGCAAAACACCAAAATTGAAGTAGTAAAATGAAAAAAGTATGTAGAAGGACATTGAGTTTATATTGCTACCATCTGTTTTTTTTTTTTTAAGCCTGGATGAGAGGTTGCCCCATAAAAGGAGAGATAAGCGCCTCACAAGAGGGGAATATAGCCTTAGAAAGGGAGACAATTAAAGTTTACCATATTGCATGGGGAGGGTATCGAACTCACGACTTCATGGTCGTGGGTAGCCCTTTGCCTCACTAGTGCTAATGAACCTTTGATTTGCTACCATCTTTTTTACAAAAAACTTAATTTTTGAACAGTTAGTACATTTTAACAACATTTTAATCAAAGTGCATAACTCCTTTCCCTGTGATATTCGTTATGATATTATTAATTATTATCATGATTTTTTTTTTGAAGTCCGATTGAGCGGTTGTCCCATATAGGGGAGAGAGAAGTGTCTCAGACGAGGATGAGATAGTCTTTAGAAAGGGAGATTAAAACTTGCTGCACGCAGACGGGTCGTGAACAGGCGTCTGCCCTCACTGAGATATAACACCTTTGATAATTATTATCATGATAATACCTAGAATTTATTGATTCCCTTGGAGTTTATTTATTTTAATTTATACTATATGAATAAAAAAATTGAAGGAAGAATAGTAAAATGCAATAAACCCAAAGCATTACCAAAAAATATAAAAATAAAAAATGGACGGAGAAGAAGCATTGACCCAAAGAAGGTGAAAGTTGAAATCCGACAAATCAAAAGAAAAAAATTGCCTTAAATCCATTGGAAATTGCCTTAAATCCTCCAAAAGTTTCATTCTTTTTTTCAAAATTCGTTTCAAGGAAAGGTTTAAAGCTTTCTAAATCCTACCACCACCATCATCCATCATTGTAATAATATAATCAAATTCAGAACCATAAAAATTGATCATCTTTTATAGTGGCTGTTAAATCACGCAACAAATTTCCAATACCCAATTCGATCTTTTGCTTTTGCATAGGAATAAATAGGGATCCCATCCTTTTTTTTAATGGTTCCTTAAAAAAAAATGGAGAAGATGAAGAATATTTTGAAGCCAAAGCCGAATCCACAACAGTTATTGAGAGATTGGCAGCGTCGTCTTCGTCAGGAGTCTCGTACCATCGAACGCCAGATCCGAGGTACTTTTTTAATCATTAATCTTTTTTTAATATAAATCGTTTGGGACATATAACTAAAATTAATGGAGTAAAAATCAATATAGTATGTTAGTCAAAATACCAATATCACTGGTTTAAATAGAATTAATGGTATACTCTCCTATTGAAGGGAGTAATATTGATATTTTGACTGAGTATCTTTGCTTTTAGCTTCCTTGATTATTATTTTTTTTTAAGTTGTGGGAAATATTTTGTGGGTTTTAATTTTTTGTTGGGATGTTTTTTTATTAGATATACAGAGAGAGGAGAAGAATGTTCAGAAAGCAATTAAAGAAGCAGCCAAGAGAAATGACATGGGTTCTGCTAAGGTAGTTTTCTTGTTATTTATATTGTGAATTTTGAAGTTTTTTTTTAGGTATTTTAAGGTTGATTATGGGAGCCCATTAATGTATGCTTTAAGGTTCTTGTTGTTTTGGCTGATCTAGTCAGTTTTCAATTATCATTTCGCTAAAGAGTTCCAATTCCAATAAAATTTCACCAAGTTTCGATTTTTAGGCGACATTTTTAAAGCAGTGCGTGTTTAAAGATTTGATCTTTTCTGCCCAAGTGAACTATGCCAATGGCCCAACTTAGTGAATCATGCTAGACGTCTCTTTGATATGGAATGTCTGGTGGGATCGTAGTACATTTTGTTCACTTGTGTAACCTGTGTCTATTAGGATGATTGATGAAAACCGGGTGAAAATTACGAATGACAATCTGGGATATTGTGTTGTAATAGAGAAACTGTATCTGAGAACATAGTGTTCTGTTCATGGTGGTGGTTGGCAGAGGGGACTTTGAGTGAAAGAGATCCGTAATGAGTTATGACTTATGTCAGTCGTAAAGAACTAATATGCATTCCCGAACAGTTGGAACTTCTATTTTATCTTTAGATATAGGTTGCTTCAATGTCACTCCTAAAAAAAGTGCTTTTGCATTCGTAAGCAGTTGAACTTTTGGTTTATCTATAGATATTTTTGAAGTTTTTCTATATCTTTCGACATGGCATTATTTCAATGTGATCACACCAAGGTACTTACTAGGGTTGAAACAGATTCAAGAAACCAGTATTTTTTTACTTGCAAGCCCTTAAACTGCATTATGTGAGTACTTCTACAGTTCTACTAATACATATTTTAGAATTTTTTGCCATTATCATGATAAACTAGAAACGTTGCAATTTGCTTAAGATAAAGACTATAATTCTATTTCGGTTCTTATGGAGGGGTCAGTATCTGGTGAAAGAGTAATAAGGGTGTAAACTTTGGCTTGGCTTTTCGTTTGAGAATTTCTGTCTCAGCAATTGAAAAAATGAATTGTTTGTGAGAGATGTGAGATCCAGATAAGAATTTTGTGTTTGAGAATGTGTGAAAGTAGTGCACAAATGCACCCATGAGCAAATTAAGTGAATATCAAATTTCAGAAAGCTATATCCTTGGTGTCATAGAAAGAGTTGCTGGATCTTGACATGCTTAAAAGATTCTATCATTCCTTTTTTTTCCCTTTCAGTCCCTATTGCTTCTGAGATAACTTGTAAAACTTGATGTTGGGATATTTTGTTATTTTTCTCCTTAATTCTTATATACATGTCAATTTATGTGGAATGTTTTTGCTGACTCAATTCATAGCTAGATTAATGTTCTCAAATTGCAGTTTGTTATTTATAGTTGAGTTCATTTCTGGCATTCCGAACATCATTTGAAGCAGTTTTTGTGAGCTTGTTAGAGGGAGCTCCCGAAAAAAAAGAGCCATGATGATTGTTTCTTGTTGACGTGCAGCTGTAATACTATTTAAGGTCATGCAGGTTTATTTATTTATTATTTTAACTCTTCTATACTACTCTCAGGCACTTGCTAAAGAGCTTTTGAGATCTAGAAAGACTGTTAATCGTCTCTACGAGAACAAGGCTCAAATGAACTCAATATCAATGCACCTTGGTGAAAGTGTTGGTATGATCCTACTCAATCTGCAAAGTTGTGTTTTGCACTTTATGTCATCTTTACTGATCGGTAGAGGTTCTCTTGCATATCCCTTTTCAGAAGGGATTGTTTTGATGACTTAAAGATTACTCCGTTCGAAATAATTACGGGTGGATGCTAGTTGTAGTCTCGATCTATTTATTTTTGCTCTATTCCTTCCTTCCATATGGGGGTTTATCTTATTAGAGATTGTCTATTCTTGTCCTCCCTGTGGTTATTTTCTTACTCTTCTAGCTCCAGGAGTTTTCAACTTGTTTTACCAGTGTCACATTATCATAGTGGATCTTCGATGTATATAGGAGTCTAGGATCACGCCGTAGGATGAATTAATGAAATATGAATATTCTTCAACAAAGAAACTTTCCTTATTTTTATACTTTTGGATAAGAGTTTTCATATGAGTTTATATTTGTTTTGACTTGCCAAAGAAACAAAGAAATTGTCCTGGCAAGATGCTTCTTTGTACTTATTGTTTTTCCCCCTGTTCTGTGAAGAAAATCATCTAAGTTAGCTTTGATCATACTGTCATCTGTGGAATTGCATTTGCCTGTGATAAATTGAAGTTAAAGCCAGAAACATTGGCCGTGGAATTCTTTACTTTTTACTTTTATATAAGAATGAAATAGTCTAGAATTCTTTCTCTGGTGTGTTCCCCATTTCTGTTCAGCCTATGCTTGACCTGCTTTAGCATCCGTGTCACAATATAATTTTTCTCATTTCAGCCATTTCTCGCACTGTGGGACATTTGTCAAAGAGTGCCGATGTTATGAAGCTAGTCAATAATCTAATGAAGGCTCCTGAAGTGGCTATAACAATGCAAGAATTTAGTAAAGAAATGACCAAGGTAATAATATTACTTGTTTATTAGCAAGTGGATAATGGATTCTTTGTTTCATCCTGGGAGCCATATATAGGTAGGAATAGTTTTTCGTTGTTAGATTGTTAAAAAGCCATTGACTGAGAACTATATCAGGCCTCATGCATCGTCTGCTCTTGTGTAAACAACTGTCTCATGACATGTTGCTGAAGGTTGATATCCAATTACGTTCTTGCAGGCTGGTGTCATCGAAGAATTTGTGAATGATGCCGTGGACAGTGCCCTCGATTCAGAGGACATGGAAGAAGAGATTGAAGAAGAAGTTGATAAGGTCTTAACTGCAATTGCCGGTGAAACTTCTGCACAGCTTCCTGAAGCAGTCAGGAAGGAGAGGTTGAAGCAACCTGCACAGGCCGAGGAAGAAGAGGTACAATCCCCACACCTATTCATTGCTTAGAATGATAGTTATTTTTCGTTTATAAACTAAAATTTAGTTGGCTTTTTCATTTGTAGGAGGACGATGAAGAAGAGCTAGAAGAAATACGTGCCCGTCTTGCCAAAGTTAGATCATAAACTTAAAACTGTCGTTCTGCTTCATTTCCAGTAACTAGCTTCCTCTTGTAGAGTAAGTGTTATCAAGCAGCAAATTACGTGCTTTAGATGCTGTTGCGGAACCCTATATTTATGCAGAACAACAAAATGACCGATAACTATTCTGTATTATAAATGAAAAAAAAATGACTCTTGTTAAAGTTTTAACTATGGCCAGTGTGTATATGATACAAAATATTTGTTCCTTCATGAATCTTTAGCTGTTTTCTGGAACTTTATATCCATTTCATTGGAGTTGCTAGCCTCTGTTCACTGAAATTCCTCATGCTGTGGGAAAGGTTGATTTTCGTCGTTCATTTGGGATGTGCTTGATTTGAGTTAATTTTCTTATTTTCCGCGATCGGATAATGTTTTAGGAACTCTCTATGGTTCATAACCAATGAGGTGAGGACTTATGATAACTATATTATCAGGTCGGACCTGGAATAATAGGTCTGGATTTGACACTTGAATGATAAATTTAACAAAAAGAAAAAGGTGCTTTGCTCGGATGTTCATTTATGACCAATGGTTTTGTAAATTCTCTGGGACTTTTGAGTCTATTTAGGAATTTTAAGGATATGTCTTGAAAAAATATCTTATTTATGGTCCATCTTCTGGGATTTTATAGCCAGTAGGGTATCTTGGCAGCTGGTCTAATTCACTCAATTATTATTTGTATTTTGCTATGGATCTTTCATCTGGTTAATAACGAACGTTCTAAAAGCTTTGTGGCTCCAGTGCGGAACGGGATAAGTTTCGCACGTGCGGGCTAACCCTCGTTCGTTACATCACGTGTCCGTCACACATGATGGACGAGGGTAAGTCCTGCACGTGTTCACTTTCTTTTTTCATGAATAGATATTTGTCACGTGTTTACTTTCTCTCACGGGTTACACTATTTATTTTATGTTATAATTATTTTAATTAAAAAATTAAAACATGTCAATTTCGTATTAGTATGAATAGAGATGAGACACCGAAGGAGAGAAAAGATTCCTAGCCAGTGGAAGGGGAACTGGGACAAATCAATCATGTTTTTTGGCAAAAAATCAATCCTAAACTTGAGGTCTTTTGTTCTTTCCCCCTATTATTTACTCCCTCCATTCACATTTAATTGTCGTATTTAATTGTCGTTTAGGTATATATATATATATATATATATATATATATATATATATATATATCCAAATTAATTATTATTTACATATTTTTTATTATTTATCAACAATTTATTCTATTTATACCATCAACATATCTTTTATTGGAAAAATGAAAAAGAGGGAGGGAGGGAGGGGTATTATTGGAATCGTGGTGGAAATATTACTATTTGTCTGAGTTCCTTAATTTTTTCAAAGTGTCCAAAACGTCCTACATTGTGTAATGGAGGAAGTATTTTAGTAATTTTATATTATAGTTTTGGTGATTTCTCGGGAGAAATGAGGATCTTTTATTTTCATTTTTGACTAATTTACAACCAAAATCAACTAAGAATTTTGAAAAAAACACAAAAAACTCAGGATTTTGATTTTCATATGATTTAATCATAAGAAAATCAAAATTTTGAGCTTTTAATGTTCTTCTTAGTTTCACTTGGTTTTGATTGTAAATTAACTAAAAATAAGAATAAAAGTTGTATAATTTAATAATTTTGTGCAAAAGTATAAAAAAACTGAAAGTATACCAAAAAATATACTATAAGATCCAATATGATAGTTTTTATAATTTCTTTAATAACCGATTGAACCCCAAAATTTTTATGACACCACTCTATACATAGCATATATTTACTTCTTACCTTACAATGTATCTTAAGCAATTCTTAGTAACTTAGCCAGAAAAAGGGTAAAAAAGTAACTCCTGGTATTTCTCTCTTTATTGTTTTCAATCTCTTTTGCCGTATAGGCAATGAAAATGTTAATTTTAATATGAACTATGGTCCAATTATTTATGTGGTCCAAATTTATTTACGTCACACGAAAAAGTTTTTTTTTTTGTGTGGATAAATCTATACCAAATGCTCAATTGAGCCATGATTCATATAAAAAAAAATCCAATGTAAATGATCTAGTTAGGTGATGAAACTTATGCACGTTTCCCCTCTCTACTCTGCTGACTGCTGATGAATTTTAACCGTTTATTTTTATGCAATGATTGAAAATACTTATTTGTGCAAAGCAAAAACAATTATTACTTTCTCCGTCCGGATTTAAATATTATATTTACCTTATTGGGATGTTCCATTTTTTTTTAATTTAGATAAAATTTCAATTGTATCCCAAGTCAAAGAATCTCCTTAAATTTTAACCCAAGTCAAAACGGATATAAAAATCCAAACAGAGAGTACTTAAAAAAAGATATTATCATTTTTTTTAGAGAAACTAAAATGAAGAATGAAGATGATTCGATAATTAATAATAAATCAATATGTGCCGAGGAAAAAAAAACATGCTTTAACACTTTAACAACAAGAGTAGTGGTAGGTAGCGAGAATATAGACAATCAATTGGCTATAATTTGGGATAAAAGTATAAAATAAGGTGAAACCCTTTATAAAAATAGGGGGTTTAGAGTATTTTATAACCTATTATAGTATAAATGTGAAAGAATTTAACGTATTCTTTAATAAAATAGGGGGTCAATGGTATTTTATACCTAATTATAGCCAATAGCCTTGAAACATTAATCATTTCCCTAACAATATAAAAGCCAAAGAGGAAAACAAATTGTACCACCAAAGAATATTAGTACATGAATCCCAAATTGCGATAGAAAATGAGTGATTGGTGCAAGTATTAATTCAATCAAATCCAATTTAAGATAAATTCTGAAAACACTTAATTACATAGGTGAAATACCATTTCATTTATGGTGCCTACAAATTAAGAAATTTAGTACACTTACATTCCAATTCAACAGTCTTTTTAAAGTTACTAATTCCATTGGACATTGTGGTACAGAACTGTCCACATTACTACATATTGAAGGGAGAGACAACTCTGCGATGATGTAGTCAGTTATGGACCACGAGATTCACATGGGCCAGGTCCATATCATAATTTTCCTTATAAATGGGTTGCAACCCCTACATCCAAAAATAGTTACAAAATTCAATTCATTAACCCATTTTTTTGGTATACTTACATTATATTAATGCATGTAATTACTACTTTTCATATGCATGAATCAATCATCAACGTTGGAATGACAAACTTTTCTTTAAAAAAATTCCTTTCCATCCGTTGCTTCTTTTTTTAACAATAAGAGGACTTTATGTTATTAAGTAATATTAGAAATTACACGCGGTAGGAAAAAATTTCGGTAGGTCTCCAAATAAATCATTGAGATGAAATTTTAGTTCTCATAGTATATTTGGTCAAAAAATCTGCAGGAATATTACAAAGATTTATGGACAAAAGACAAATTAAGGAAGATTGTAGAAAATCCCATAAAAGTTGGAAAGCCAAAATTAAAAAATTACCATAATTATGTTAGATTACAATAAATATTACCATAATCTTTTTAGATTACCAAAATAGCCAAGAAGATTCTTCACTTGAAAATCTATATAAATTCCATCAAATCATAGCCTTTGCTTTGTACTTCCAAAACCAATCCAAAAAACCATGGCATCTTCTACTTTCTTTCCTTCTTTTCTCTCTGTTCTTATTTTTCTTGTTCTTCTTGCTTCTCCAATCTTTTCATTTAAAACTATTAGTAAAGAAACACTTTTAAAGTCTTCAAGAACACAGACAGAAAAGCTCATAAGACAGCTTAACTTGTTTCCTAAACATGATATCAACATTGTTTCAGAGGATTCTGCATCCTCCACTGCTCCAAGAATTGTGGAAACAAATTTTGTTTTCCCTTCTCTTGTTGATTCTGGAAATAATTCTGTTGAAGATTTGGGTCATCATGCCGGTTACTATCGCCTTCCCCACACTAAAGGAGCAAGGTATATATCATTAGCCTATATGCCATTTTTTTTTACTGCAACAACTGTACTAGTCTTTCTTGACTAGACGCTATAATTTGCATGGAATTCTTGAAGCTCCTCGGAATTAGAATAAATCCCATTAATTGATATTCATTGATTAATTCAATTTGTCAATTTTATTGACTTAGTGATTAGAATATAATTGCACATGGCTGTCTCTTTATGGAATTTTGCAAGATTTTTTGACTTTTTTTTTTTGTTTTTGTGTGGAAGGATGTTCTATTTTTTCTTCGAATCACGGACTAACAAGAATGGGCCTGTTGTTATCTGGTTGACTGGAGGACCGGGATGTGGGGGCGAACTAGCTTTGTTTTATGAAAATGGTCCTTTTCATATAACAAGCAATTTGTCCCTTGTATGGAATGATTTTGGATGGGACAAGGTAGTTAACTTTTCATAACTTTTTATCTTGACTATGTTTATTTTTGATTAGTCATATGATTTTTTTTTCATGACTTGTTTGTTTTTTTTAATTCTTTATAGGTATCAAACATAATATATGTCGACCAGCCTACTGGAACTGGATTTAGTTATAGTTCTAGTGAGGATGACATTCGTAGCGATGAAACCGGCGTCAGCAATGATCTATATGACTTTTTGCAGGTTTTGCTTTAAGTGAGAAAAAATACCGTAATATAAATGTCACATTGCGTTATAGGATGTTACAAATGATTAAAATTTGATTTTTTCGACGACAGGCCTTTTTCGAGGAGCATCCACAGTATGCTAAAAATGACTTCTATATAACTGGAGAATCATATGCGGGTCATTATATTCCTGCTTTGGCAACTAGAGTTCAGAAGGGAAACAAGAACAAAGAAGGAACTTTTATTAACCTCAAGGTATATTTATATATGTCTTGTTGTCGTTCTTGAGCTAATTTATTTATTTATTTTTCGGGTTTTGCTCTAATAATTTGGTAATTTGATGAGCAGGGTTTAGCTATTGGTAATGGACTAACTAATCCAGAAACTCAGTATCCGGTATATCGCGATTATGCTTTGCAAATGAAGCTGATTACTCAAGAAGACTACAATGACTTGAATGATTCTGTAACAGAGTGTGCTCAGGCAGCACATAGTTGTGGTAATTCTTGTTCAAAATTAATAAACCAAAAAAAAATAAAGAGAAAAATTGGGAATTACTAAAATTAGTAAGAATTTCATGCCAGGTACAAGTGGTGTGGATACTTGTGAAACAGCAGACTACATTTGCAGCAGTCTATTTCAAGATATTCTGGGGTTAGCTGGCAGAGGGATAAATGTAAGACAAATAATTTTAGTTATATTATTTGTCTGAACGAATAATCCTTAATTTTTCTGACAAATTAAGATTTTCTTCAATTCTTTTTTTTTGCTGCAGTACTATGATATCCGAAAGCAATGTGAGGGACAACTATGTTATGACTTCTCAAATTTGGAGAATTTCTTGGGTCAAGACACAGTTAAAACTGCTCTTGGTGTTGGAAACATCGATTATGTTTCGTGTAGTACAGCGGTGCACGAAGCAATGACTGTAGATTTGATGAGAAATCTTGAAGGCGGAATTCCTGCTCTTCTAGAAGATGGAATCAAGGTGCTTATATATGCTGGAGAGTACGATTTGATCTGTAACTGGCTCGGTAATCTTCAATGCTCGCCATTCTTTATTTGCTTAATTCCTTTCATAGTTCGTCTGTCAGGCATTTGATTGTCCATTTTTCTATATACAAAACAGGGAACGCCAAATGGGTGAAAGAATTGGCTTGGTCAGGCCAAAAATCGTATCAATCGGCTCCTATTGTACCATTCAAAGTTGATGGGAAGGAGGCAGGGTTGAAACAAGGCTATGGTCCTCTTACTTTCCTGAGGGTTCGCAACGCGGGGCACCTGGTTCCAATGGATCAGCCTGAGGCTTCACTAGAAATGCTGCAGAGGTGGTTTCAAGGCACACTTTGACAAGGATAGATAGATATAGTCGAGCTTTGTTTATTGTATTTATGATCATTGATCAAATATGATTAGATTCACAAGCAAAATTGTTTCTTCATTATTTTGCAAATGAAATTCAAAAGTAGTAGAGTATCATTTCCTTTAGAATTGAAACTAATAAACAAAAATATAAACAGGAGATGCATCTCATGCGCGTACTCGCTAACTCTCATTATGTACAATAGTCTGCAAACAACATGACAAGGTAAGTCACACTAGGCGAACTCTATGTGACAGGCTCGGGAGAGATTTGAACCCTTGGGTGGTGGATAGTTGAGTAATTCATCCATTTTGCAAACATATATACAGGACGGTACTTTCGCGGCCTCCAGCCGCACCATGTAGCATATGTTAACAACAGTGACAATGAAACTAACACCTAAACCAAACCCAAAACCAGATTGAAAACTAAGCCAATTGATTCTTTTCTTTGTCAATGGTTGTGGAGCTGCAAACGTTTTAGAGCAAGATCGAAGCAGAACTTCACCACATAAACCTGAATTTCCTCCATAGCTGGTGATAGAAAAGGTATCAAATTGACCTCCAGTGGGTACCGGACCTTCAAGAAGATTATTGGCAACATTGAAATAAGACAGGAAATGCAATTTTTTAAATGATGCAGGAATCTGACCCTGAAGATGGTTTCCAGAAAGGTCAAGTTTTTCCAAGTTTTTAAGTCCAGAAATCGTCTCAGGAATGTTGCCCGAGAAATTGTTATTACTGAGATCTAACTCATGGATAAGCTTCAATTGGCTAATCTCAGTGGGAATATTACCATTGATCTTGTTGTTCTTGAGGTAAATAGCTGGTAAACGGGTAATCTTGTGATATTGCATATCGTAAATATTTTGTGGAGGTGGATTAACAAAGACAGGCAATTCCAGGGTGATATTATACTCTCCATTTTCAATATTTTCAGAAACTAGACTTGGAAGCCTTGAAATTTCAGCTGATAAGATACCGGAAAAGAAGTTTTGAGATAAATCCAAGTAGAAGAGGCTTGGTAGATTCCACAACCAACCTGGAATTTCCCCGGTAAAACCATTCTGTGAAAGGTCAAGAACCTTTAGCTTTTTAAGCTCCGAAAACCATTCAGGAAAATTACCATAAAATTGGCAGCCTCCTAAAGCCAGGAGTTCCATTTTCTTAAATGGTACAATATGAAATAACAGCTCACCGCGCCCTGGAAATGTTTCTTTACGGAAATTGTTCGAAAGGGCTAAAGTTGTGAGGTTCTGACAACCTGAAAGAATGCTAAGTGCTACTTTAATATTCGATAGACTGTTATTAGAAGCCGAGAGAAACGACAAAGATTTTAAGGCTTGTATTGCAATAGGAATCTCTCCCACCAAACGGTTTCCGGATAACCGAATCGCGGTCAATGATAAACATGATCCAAGTGTTGATGGAAAACTACCTCTCAACAAATTATTTCCAAGGTCAATTATTCTAAGTTGAAGGAATCCGGAGAAATCAAATAAAGAAATTTCTCCCATTATAGAGTTATTCCTCAAATTTAGAGTATCCAATCTTCGACAGTTTGTAAGATTTTCCGGCAAAGTCCCGTTTAATCTGTTTCTCTGAAGCAGCAAATCTTCCAACTTGTTAAGTCTACCAATACTCTGAGGGATTGGTCCGGAAAATTCATTATCATTTAGCGCAAGAATTCGAAGATTTCTAAGGTTTCCAATGCCTTCACTTATCGAACCTGAAAGCCGATTTCCAGGTAAATTTATTTCTTCCAGTAGCATCATTTCATAGATATCATCAGGAAGAGAACCCGTCAATAAATTGAAACCAGCACGTAAAACTTTCAAATTGGGGCATCTTCCGAAACCAATCGGGCCATTGAAATTATTGAAAGAGAAATCAAGCACAGTAAGTGTTTGTAAAAAGTCGCAAATGAACAACGGAAAGGGACCATTGAAACTATTATCACTCACATTGAAATTCATCAAATTTGATTCTTTCCGAAGAATTGAAGTTCTTATCTCCCCTGAAAACTCATTGCTAGACAAATCCAGGGTCTCTAAAGTAATGGGAAGTGAATCAGGGGAATTCAATTCTCCAGATAAGTAATTGAAGCTCAAATCCACTACCTGAAGAGATTCCAGGGAGGTAAAAAATGTATCCGGGATGGGGCCAGAGAGACGATTACGTGAAAGATTGAGTTGAGAAAGGTAACTGAGGTTTGAAAGTGAAGGAGAAAGGGTTCCAACGAGCCCTTTTGAAGGTAGCCAGAGGCCTTTAACTCGGCCACGATCATCACAGGAGATGCCTTCCCAAGAACAGCAATCAATTGAGATTGTCCAATTCAGAGGAAATGAAGATGGAGAAGAAATGTTTGTTGAGAAAGCTAATAGAGAGTCTTGATCGAGTCGATTGCAGAGAGCGACACAAGTAGTACATATGTAGCATGAAAAAAGGAAGATTAATGAAGTTAAGAAAGGTCTTGAAATGTATCTGCAAGTGTTCATTGTATTGCCTAATGAAGAAGAAAAAAGAGGGTAAAGACTAAAGACTACCTTCAAGGGTAAAAGGAAGTTATAAAGTAATAGTAAGAGATCGGGTCTTTGATATATTTTGTCCATAGTGTTTATTTAATTTCAAATAGTTTTTTTTTTTTTTGACGCCCGTTGGGCGATTGCCTCCGAGGGGGAGAGAGCGGAGAGTACCCTAGATAGGGAGATTGTAGCATGCCCGGAGAAATTATTTGCCCCACTTGGAAAGATATGGGAATCGAACACGGGACCTCAGGCCCGTGTTCGAGTAGCCTTACCACATGGGCTACCCGATTCCCATTATTTCAAATAGATTAGTTGAGTCAACTACTGGAAAACAGCTACGGAAAAAGAAAAAAAAAAAAGTGAATAAAAGATGAAGAAAACTTTGCATATGTGCTGGGAGATCATGCATTTACTTGGAAGGAGGGGGAGTTTGGTCAACTGATCAAATTTCTTATTTTAATTGCAACTAGGTATTTATTAATTTGTTGTGAAAATAGTATTGTTGATGGTAACCCTTGACTTTTTTATGTTTTTAAGATGTGATTTAATCGTAAAATATCAACTTTAATTGTTGAAATTTTTATGTTAGTAAAAAAAAATATTTTTTTTGATAGACGGATGTCCGAATATGAAACGAGTAATTCAATAAAAAAAATCGATGATGAAGCCAAACTAGTTCAACGCAAAAAATAAAATAAAAATAAAAAACTCAACAAAGTAAATAAGAGTATTTAGAACAAAATGCCCCATATATTTGTTCTATAACTTTGAATATTTAAGGCCCGTTCCAAATTTCAGATGGACTATAAAAATGGGCCCAGTAGCTAAACTCCTTTCCCCAGCTTCTTTTGGGGATTTGCATGGGCTTGGCCCAGTTTTTCCAGATCAGTCATAACATGGCACCCGGAAAAGTGGGGCAAACATTTTTGTCCATAACGGAAGTCCCACTTCGTCCGGGAGCCATAACGGAAGTGGGACTTCCGTTCAGGCGACGTGGCGACTTTTCCCACGCGTTGTGCCACGTGGCGAGCTGAAGTCCCACTTCCGCTATGGGACCCGAGACGAGTGGGACTTCCGTTATGGTCCTGACAAAAAAACCCTACGCAAACCCTAACTTTTGCCGTGACTTTAGTCACTTCTCACTTTTGCTTTTTTGACTCAAAAAAAATGTCTGAACGGTTTTGGCAATTTCGTGCGCATTTATGACCGGTTTTCAGAGACTTGTCCAATAAAAAAATTTAATTTTACAATTTCCAACCACATCTATAAATACCCCTCCAAACCTCTCCACAACATACAACCTTCTCAAACCCTTAAAAACCCTATCCTCCATATTACTACCTTTGAAAATGAATAGCGAAATGAATCCCGGCCTGGAAGAGTATTTTCGATACCAATTTAGAATTGCGGTCGGAAATCAAACCGATGGAAAAATGGTAGTATTGTATTTAGTAATGAGTAATTTTTTATTGTATGAAATGTGTTTAGCTATCTAACTCATAATTTTGGATTTGTAGCGTCTTCCATCGAAGTACACAAGTTGGTTGGAGCAAACCGGTCTCGGGTTAGCAAATTCTGTCTATCTGAAGGACGACCATGGGAATCAATGGTGCGTTTATGTAAACAAAATAGATGACACCTACTACCTAGACTGAGGTTTGCAACAATTTTTGCGTGACAACAATCTTCGTCCCACAAATAATGTTCATTTTATACCATCTCTAGGGAATCTATTAGATATTTATGTTAAGGGAGGGCCCGGGATAGGTTACCTGAAGGGCGAATTATCGTATCCCTCAGACGGGGCATTTTTCCGGCAGAGTTTTCGAATAGACATTTACAAAACATATTCGGGACTTTCCAAACCTGTACGTTAAGTAATATTAAAATTTTAGTAATAAAATCATTCATTTTACATTTATGTGTTGTAATGTTGTTTCAGTGAACAGTGGATATGTCCGCATTACATGCAATGGCGTGTTAGAATGCGACTTAGAATCCCCAGAAGTACTACACATGCGCAACCTTCACGGTAACAAATTGACACTGCAAGTGACTAGAGACGAAGGCTGCGACTGTTACTATTTTTTGGGGTGGGATGAGTTTGTTGTGTTTTCTAGATTACACCCGGGTGACCATGTAAAAATTCATCCGGCCCCTTACGATATCCTTTGATTACGGGGTAGGGAATGATGATTTTTTTCGATTTATTACGTCAACTTTAATAATATGTAATTGAAATGTAAGATGTTTGATGAAATTGAATGGAAAAAATCGAGCACATTCACAACAATTTTTATAAATTCTAAACTATTACAATTCGGAGAATTTAAATACAATTACTGTGGAGGGGGTGGGGGTGGTTCTTTGAAGATGTGCTAACATGGGGCAAGTCTTCGGGTTGTGACCGACTCAGCTTACAGTGGCCGCACTTTTTTTCCCCTTTGAGTGCCCCCTGTTCTCTGTGTCCATAGGCATTTGGTATCTCGCGCTTCGAGGTCGACCCACTGCGTAGCTTTCATGTTAGGTGGGTGATATGTCAAATCAAAAGGGGGGGGGATCTCCAATGAACGGGATCAGGTACATGATATAAAATAGACTCGTAAGTATTCCTATAATGTTCGAGAGAATAGACAGGGTGGATGAATCGAGAAGCATCCTGCAATATCGATTTGGACACGGCAATGACATGGGAGCATGGAACCGAATAAGCGACCCACTTATCACAGACTACACCCTACGAACCCGATAAGTTGACCGTGTACGTTTTTCCACCTTGGCCGGGTCCTCTATGTCGGGACATGACCCTATAGATACCTTGGTCCATGTGGTGTCGGTTTACAAGAAGAGTTGCTGCCTTTTCTTCGTACGCGAAATACTGCTCCCATATCCTCTTAGGGAAAGGCGTTTTACAACCATTTGCGTCTTGCCGGTGTTTGTCAAAATAATGTACAAGTTTAAAAAATATCATCTCCACGAGCGCTTTCAAAGGCGCGCTCTAGATCGCTTTAGAACGCTATTAAGCGCCTCGACATGTTTGTAGTCATGCAACCGACACGCATTCCCCCGTCGTATGCCGAGTCCACAACTCTTTGGGTTGTCTGCATTAACCCGATTAAACGCATCCTCATCTTTTTGTTTTATACGCTCTAGATAAAAATCGCACTTAACCTTTTTCGGTTGGCTTGCAGCAATCCACACATAATTTTTCAATTCTTTGTTTTTTGCATGAGTGTGGAAATTGGACCTGTAATGCCTAAGGCAGTATCGGTGCACTGCCTTTGGGGGTTGCCATTCGGGGAGGGTTGCCACAGCACTAAGAATGCCGGCATGACGATCGCTGATAAGACACACTTGAAGGTCTTTGACAACATGTTCCCTCAAGTGCCTAAGGAACCACGTCCAAGTCAAAGATGATTCTGAATCGACCAACGCAAAAGCAAGGGGTAAAATTTGGTTGTTAGCATCCAGAGTGCTTGCAACAAGGAGAGTCCCTTTATAATTCCCCCTAAGGTGTGTCCCATCAACTAAAATTATGGGCCGGCACCACGGGTAACCGTCAACCAACGGTTTAAAAGTCCAGAACAATGACCTGAACACCTTGAGCCCATTATCGGTTTCTCGAGGGTGGTAGAGAAATTTGACTATCATACCCGGGTTTGAATCATTTAGTGCCCGGATATAATGCGGCAGTACCTGAAAAGTTGAATGCCAAGTACCAAAAAGTGTTTCTATAGCATTTCTGCGGGCATACCAAGCTTTTCTATAGGTACAAGTCAAATTCATATCAGTGGTACAAGCAGCCCTAATCAATTTAACAGATATTTCAGGATCAGCCTGAACAAGGTGTAGAATTTTTACCCCGATGTAGCTGGAGGACATGTTGCGTTTTTTGTTCTGGTCCATCAAGCAACAGTGGGCTTGGTTAAGCTTTGTAACCTTCCACATTCCATCCACCCTGCTATGATTTACGCGAACATACCAACTGCATCGGGCATTTTCGGTTGAATTTCTACACACCCCGCTGAACCATTGTTTGTTGCTCCTCTCTCTTTTCCATTCCCTTAATGCCACCTTGTCATGCCACACGTTCACAGCCAACATTGCCTCGCGTTTATCCTTGAATTGCATCCCCAAGCATATTTCGTGAATATGGGGATTCCATGTTTTAATTTTTTGTCCACCGTATGTGATTCCAGGTACTGGTTCCATGGAACCCATATCATTCCAACAGGCAAAATTTGCATAGTTACCGTATGATGGAACATTCCATTCTGGAATGGCCGTGGCGGTAGTAGAGGGAGTAGGTTCAGGCTCTTGTACTGCCTCTTCAGTCATTAGTCCACCGGTTTGTTGTTGGATTTCGGGGTTGGCATCTTCCGCTACCCCCTGTGCGTCGTCCTCGTGGTCTCCGGCACTATCGTCGGCGAAGTCGTCTTCCGTTTCCGGAACACCGTCAATGTCGGAAATTGGACCCAAAGAATCCATGACCGAATTATCATTAGAGGGTTCGTAAGTAGACGGTGGGGGCATATTTGGTAATGGATTTGGCTCCGAAAAATATGGTTCCGGAACAAAATATGGCTCTGGTGCAAATTGTGTTGTCGGTATTACAAAGCTATCTGAATGTCTCTGGACAGGTTCCAACAGGGCACCAACATGAATCCCTTGGAGTTTGAAATCCGTTTGGATTCCCCACAAACTCTCTAAACCTTCTTCCTCATTAAGGTTTACAACATCGTACGCCACCATGTTGAACGTCGGCATAAAGAATGGACGGATCATTATTAGCCGAACATTGACAGTAGAAAGCTCGACTCCTTTGCGGCGACATATTCTATGGCAAAGTTGTCTGAATGAAATCCTTTGTATAACTTCAAAACTTTTTTCGCTAGGCTCGGCGAAACGGGGTAACCCCCATTTTCGTAAACTATATTGTGGTCAAAATGTAAATACAATCTCATTGGACATTCGAGTGCCATTTTTAAATACAATCTCATTGGGAATTCCGTCCTCAAAGTCACGGACAAAAGTTAGGGTTTTAGTAGGGTTTTTTTGGCAGGACCATAACGGAAGTGGGACTTCCGTTATGGACTGGCAGTATGTTTGCCCAAAACACTTGGTATTTTTTTCCAGAGGTTATTTTTCTGAGGTGTTTGTATTATATATAAACAATATTTGCAAAACACAATACTAACTAAAAATTGAGCAAGAAAATAAATAAATTGTATAGTAATATAAAACAAGCAACAGAATTATCGTAATAATATTTTACAACCGAAAAAAATTAACATTCTTCGTAAATACAATGAACGAAACGTAAACAACATAAATGATAACCTATCTACGGCGACGAAGGTGTGTATGGAGCGGTGTGTCTCGGGGCTGGTCGCAGGAAGTATAGGCTGCCATCTCTCACCCCCACGGCGCTACCAAAATTGGTTGAGATGACCTCCGCGCCTTCGTGGTCGATAAATATCCGCTCCTCGGGGTTTATCGGCAACGGAGTCTGCTGCTGCGTCTCAGTGATGTGCAGGCTGTACGAAGGCGTCCCTCCCGAGTAGAAGCCCGGCTGTGCAGATGTAGAGGGCCCGGCACCAGGATCCCCACCCGTCTGAAAACTCGCTGAAAAAGTACCGGGTGATGCAAATTGGTACTCAAAAGGGGTGGGTACGTCGGCCTGACTGGGAAACTGTGTCTGGGTCGGAGACTGTGCCGGATCTGTCGCCGGTGCAGCCGCCTCCGGTGGCCCGCCGCGCTGTCGTTGTCGCCTCGCCGCCAAGTCCTCCCGCGCGGCATCCCGTTGCCTCCGCGTACCTTGCCTTCCCCTTTGGGACCGGGCCGGAACAGGCTCTCTCGGTTGCGTCACCGGTTCCAGAACCGCCGACTCTGCCACATCCGCAGCTCTCGATCTGCAGGTCAGGGACTTCCCGGCCGCCACGAACGCCTCTTTGATTGTCTTTGAAGCCCAGGAGACTAGGGACCTGTAGTGGCCGATTGAGTTGGAAGCCGGCTTATCGAGCTCCGTCAGTATGAGTCTGTTGGCATCCGCCTGCAACATCAATTCTCGTGGGTTTGTAAGGAGGTGCACGGTGATGCGATTGTACCAATCCATGTACTCACGGGTTGGTAAGATCACATTACCGGCGACAGGGACAGCGTTCGCCAGTGCATCCTCTCGGTCATCCCACATGGGTATGTAGTCTTTGTGCTTCTTCGCCCAGTTCATATTCGGCCCCGCCATGTGGGTGTGGACGTCTTCGCCCTCTGTCGTACCCTCCGCCACCGATGGGGCTGGTATCACCTGCTGGAACCCGAATTGCCTAGCAACCCGGTCCGGCATGTGAAACTCAACCAACTCGAAACACACGAGTGGCATACGGGCCCGGCAGGTGGACAGGAAGCCCTCATTACGTGAGACCCGAACGGCAATAACCCAGTCGGGGTACGGCCTCCACATGAACTGAAAAAAAAATATTGTACATTAGCATAAATTAATTGCGCAAATAAAAACAAAAACACGAAAAATACGATAAACCTTACCCCCTGAGCGTCCGTCAGTCGGTCAAGCTGGTCGCGAAACACCGTCAGCTGAGATTTCGGCGCGTTCTTGAAACTCCGGGCGGTGTTCCAACGCGCCCGTACGCTCGGCCGTCCGCGGGAGGTTCATTCATAATCACTCCCCGGTTCGCCGGCCGGAGAAATGAAATGCGCTCCCACGCCCACAACTGGTACAAACAAACACAGATTAATCATCAATTATTTAAAAAATTGCAGGTAAACAATAAAAAAAAAGTCATCAACAATTACACAAACTTGGATCAACAGGCAACAGCCAGCTATGTCCTTAGAGTCGGCCTGTGCAGAGATGCACATCTGGCGGTATAGGTAAGACAGGACAGCGCTGGCCCAGGAATGCTGGTCATCGGTGAGGTCCCCGTCACTAATGAGCAAGAGATAGCGCATGTTCCCTCGCGACCCGGACTTATCCGGGAAGAGGAAAGCGGACATGCAGAGAAAAATCAGGTTCCGGGCCCGCTGGTAAACCTCGAGGTGCGTGGCATCCTCGCTTAGGGGCTGGGAAATGTGGGCGTACACCTCTGCAAGCTCGAGGGCGTTACCCTTAATTGACCTGGTGGGGGGGCGGAAACCTAGGATATCGTGGACGCGCTCAATCCACTGAGTCTTGGTCATGTTGTAGTCCTCGTCCCACGTCACCACGTGGCCCCCGGTGGGCAGTCCTAGGAGGCAACCTACGTCCTCTAGGGTGATGGTGACCTCACCGCATCGCAGATGGAATGAGTGCGTCTCGGGGCGCCACCGCTCTACTAATGCGGTGATCAGTGCGTGGTCTATCTTTATCTTACCTATCCGACAACAACCCCCGAAACCTATACTGTCAATGAGAGCTAGCACACTCCGGTTGCCCTCGCGTTGGTATGCCTCAAAAAAATACCCGTCATAGCTAATGACCTTCAAACCCCTGTCTAGGACTACATCCCCGCCCCAAATCCTAAGTGCTCTATGTGACGTGTGTTTGTTCAACACACTCAGGGATCGTACTGGGATCGGCATAAGGTGGGCAGGAAAAGCCATCTGTAATAAAAACTGTGGGATTTTTATCAATACAATGTGCGTAGAATAACAATTCGCACTTAAATAATAAGGACATCAAGTTCTCAAAAATTGCAATTAAAATACATAAGGATATCAAATTCACATAATTGCAATTCATGTCCATAAGAATATCAAATTCACATAATTGCAATTACAATGCAGAAGGATATCAAATTCACAAAATTACAATTTTAGTCCATAAGAATATCAAATTCACATTATGTAATTACAGTACATAAGGATATCACATTCACAAAATTGCAATTTTAGTCCATAAGAATATCAAATTCACATAATTGCAATTACAATACATAAGGATATCAAATTCACAAAATTGCAATTTTAGTCCATAAGAATATCAAATTCATACATAAATATCCAAACTATATATACAAAATACATTATTAATCTGCAATTGAATTTTAAAACTATATATATATATATATAAAAAATTACACCTCCAAATTAAAATTTGGGAGAGAGAGATATTGGTGGTGGGGAGAGTGAGAGTGATGGTGGGAGAGAGGACCGGCAGCTGCGGCGGCGGCGGCAGTGGGAGGGAGGGGCTGCAGCGGAGGGGGTGGTTTTTTTTTTTGGAAAAGTTCTCTTGCAAATCGCGGTGGGGGGGAAGAAGAAGGTTTTTTTTTAACTGGGAGCCCATAACGAAAGTCCCACTTCCGTTCTGGCCACGTGGCACAGCGCGTGGGAAAAGCTGCCACGTCAGCCAGAACGGAAGTCCCACTTCCGTTATGGCCCCGGGACGGAAGTGGGACTTCCGTTATGGACAAAAATGTTTGTCCCACTTTTCCGGGTGCCATGTTATGACTGATCTGGAAAAACTGGGCCAAGCCCATGCAAATCCCCTTCTTTTGGATCCGATAATACATGATAGAATAATCTTGGGTAATTGATGTATTTAGTCCTAAAATAATTTTCGCTTGGCAAGGTTAGTCCCTAATGATTGTTTGCAACATTTTAGATCCTCAATCAAATTATGGGTCAGGAATTGGTCCTTCCGACTTTTTTTTTTTGAAATATTGAATGTTAGTCAACAAGTGATGTGGGCAAAATTGGAACTTCACATTTTTTTTAGATAATTAATACCATATGGACTTAATTGTAAAGATAATTAAAAACAAATACCTAATTGCAAAATTTGAACTTTTCTCCTCCTCCTTCTTCCACCTCCTCCCTCCCTCCCTCCCAGCCGTCGCCTCCTCCCTCTCCCTCTCCCTCCTCCCCACCGCCGCCTCCTCCCTCCAGTCGCCTCCTCTTTCTCCCTCCTCCTTCCAGCCGCCTCCTCCTCCTCCCTCCCTCCCTGCCGCCGCCTCCTCCCTCTTTCTTCTGCTCCCTTCTCCCTCCTCCCTCCTTGTCGCCTCCTCCCTCATTCCCCTCCTCACTTCTCTTTTCTCCCTCTACTGCTCATCCCTAATCCGGTCGGAATTTGGCCGGAATTGGATGATGGTTTTATTTTTTAGTTTTATAATTAGGTATTTATATTTAAGTATATTTACAATTGAGTACAAGTGGTATTAATTATGTAAAAAATACGTGAAGTTCCTATTATACCCTTGTACACTTGACTAATAAATACAAAAGGATCTAAATGGCTGCAAACAATCACTAGGGACCATGTATGCTAGCCCGAAAATTGATTGAGGATCTAAAATGTTGCAAACAATCTATTGCTAATGAATTCTAGTGTAGTTGGCACAACACTTATGATTTAAAATTTTATGTCTCGGACTCAACACCCCCGACAATTAAAATTTTAAAAAACAATTTTTGTGGAAAAATCTTCTGTAGTTGAGGTACAGCTCCATTGATGTCTTGCTCAACCAAAATTTATATATAATTAATTATTCATTGGAAAAGATCCATGTGATAGTTAATTTATTGGAAGCAAGAGATCTATGTCCCGGGTAACAGTATTACCAACTTTGAGGTTTGGTTCAAGAAGTGTGCTGAATGCACAATAATTTTCCCCCATCAACAATGTTCCCTGGGTGAAAATACTTTTTCCTCTCTCTCTCTCTGCTTTCTTGCTTCTTCCTCTGCCTCTGGTCAGATTTGGCCATTAACTACGGTCAATGGTCGAATCTTGGCCAGTTATCTGCTTTTGTTCGATTATTATATCTCTATTTTGTACCACAAATTATATGAGACTTCTTTCAAAGTATTTTTTCAAAATTCAAGATACGGGGGTTAAATCTGTTTCAGATCTTCACAGATATAGACTTATTTGCTCTGTTTTTAGGAGAAATCTTTCAACTCAGACTTGATCTGGGCCTTTATCAACTTTCTACATCTTCCCGAGACAATTTGTAGGACGGTTGGTATACCCATAGTCCTATAAATTGTCGATCACTAAGGAAGATGTTGAAATTGATTTTCTCCTGCCTCTATGGCTCAAGGATTGCGATCGATAGAGATGCTGCGAATAAGAAGATTATGTATTTATTTATCTTATTAGTTTTTATATTAGTATTTCCTAACCACCCAAGTTTTCTTGAGTGTGGCTTTTGTCTGTTATCATGATTTTTTAAATCATTGTATAACTTTTATTTTCTTGTAATTTCAGATTTTCCTTTGATTGTAATGACCTTGAATATTTTGTGATTAATGGAAAAAATTTATTCATCAAAAAAAAAAAAAACAATGTTCCACTGGGGAAGCTTGTTTATTTATGGATGCTGCAATGAACCCATTTGCGATGCTATCTCTAAATCCACTGAATTTTTTGCATTAGGTGGAAGTGCAGCACGTGCTAAGAGAACTAGGCAGATCGCGGTTTCGTGGAGGAGACCCCACAACGAATGGCTTAAACTTAACACTGACGGATCATCTATGGGTAATCCTGACAGCGGTGGTAGTGGGGGACTGATCAAAAATAGCAATGGGGAATGGTTAATAGGTTTCTACAGGAATATCAATACTTTTACTAACAATGTAGCTGGACTCTGGGCTTTGAAAAATGGACTCAACATGGCAATCAGTATCAATGCACAAAAATTAGACATAGAAATTGATGCCAAAGTGGTGATTGACCTTATTCAACATGCAGATGCTTATTCTCACCATTTATCTTCTCTTATCTCTGATTGCATGGCATTACTCAGGCTGCTATAGGAGACTAGGATTTCGCACATCTACAGAGAGGCGAACGCATGCGTTGATGCTCTCGCCAAAGCTGGAGGACTTTCTGCATCCTCTGATCTTGTTATTTTTCACTCTTTACCCCCTTTGTTAGCCACTTAGTGGCTGGGAATGCCCGTGGGGCTATTTTTGCTAGGACTATTTCTAATACCTCTATCCATACTCATCTTTTTGTTAGTCTTATAGTGGCAGAGTATGAACAAGAGATATTAATAGATAAGCACAACTGTAATAACTTTGTCCCCTACCCTACAGGGTAGGGAGTTGTTTGTTATATATATATTTAATCTATTTCACTAAAAAAAAAAAAAGAGATCTATGAGGAACCCTTTAAAAAAATTAAAAAAAAATAAATATATATATATATATATATATATATATATATATATATATATATAGCTGGAAGCTGAATCTGGGATTTGTAGAAAATTTTATGCTTCTTTCTTTAGGCAAACTTGTAAAGTTTTATCTATTGGTCCCTTTTTTAACATGTTGACAACATATCATAATCCAGAGGAAATAATTGTTTATGAAATTTATTACATTTTTTTAAATTTAAAATGTCAGCATTGTCAGTAGGGTTCCATATCTTTTGACCTTTTTACATTTTTCATGAAAGGACATTCCTAGAAAAAGCTCTTTCCCACAGCTAAAATACAAATAATTTCTTTGGTTATAAAAATGTATATAGCTGGCAGCCCCACTAAATTTTACTGTATAAGATAATATATTGTTATGTTGATTTGCATATATATTCTGCAGAAGTTTGAGACTGGCAGATCCCTAAATTATCTATTTTTTCACAAAGATTATGTAACAGTATTCTTTTATGGGTGTGTTTGTATCGGGTCGGAGTCAAACTCAAAACAAATTTAAATAATTTAATTTTTTAAAATTTAATTTTCATATTAAATCCAAAAAACAATTGGACTTTAGTCTGAAACTCAAATCTTATGTATTTTAATTGGTTATCAGTTACTATCTCTTCCGTCTTAAATTATCCGGTCACTTTGTATTTTACACAATAATTAATATTTTATCAAATTCTATATTAAAATATGTTAAATATCAAACATTACCCTATTTAATTTTACTACACATTTAATTCTACCTTATTTCTCTCTATAGTCTTCTCTCCCCAACATTCAATGTAAAGGGAAGGACTGAAAAAATTACAATTAATAAGTCATTTATTTAAAAAGTGAACAATTAATTTGAGACAGATTAAAAATGAAATTTGGACATAATTTGGGACGAAGGAAGTATGATACAGTGACGTTTTACTGACATCTGATCTTTGTGATCATTTAATTTTGAACCAACTTGGCTGCTTCCCAAGAAGGATTTTCTAGGCACTTAATGTTTTCTTCATTCACAAACATAAAAATTTGTGATTCTTGAATCCATTCTTGATGTCTTGATTTTTTTTTTCTTTTTTTTGGGAAATTGGTTAAAAATATTCTGAAATTATTTTTCAATTAACTGAAAAATTCATAAATTTTCATTTCATTATTTAATATATTTTCAACTAGTTTCATATCTCTTTGAGAATGGGAAGACTGTTTCAACAAAATAATTCAAAAAATAGTAGTTTAATTAATAAAATACTCTTTACTTAATTGAAATATCTTGAGTTTGCTATCCCCTTCTCCTGTCTCCCTATCCTTCTCCAAAGAAAAAAAAAAATGAAGGGAAAAGATAGAAATTGGTGCAGAAAACTGATTAAAAAAGAGGATGTTGGAGAAGTGGACAAAGCATTTGCATGTCTTGGATCTGATTCACTGTTAGATGTCAGAAACAAATGAAGTCAATATTTTAGTGAAGAAGAGAAAAGGAGGGAAACTTGCCAAAGTAATATTTTATCACTTGGACTGTGTTTCATGTACTAAAGGTATTGGTAGCCTTTTTCACCTCTTCAATTGAAGTATTGATGTTGTCTTGTTTTATTTGGGTTGAAGATAAAGGCAAAGATTCACTATCCCATCAAAGTTCTTATGTTGATGATATTTTTACTTGGTTGATTGATATTCGGATATCGATCGGGATCTGAATAGAATAAATTTGACAAATGCAATATTAAGTTGACTCAAACTCATAATATTTTCTTGGACAAAGCTAAACTTACTTATCAGTAGATCGAAGATAAGACTAATTAAGTTGAACCTACTTGTTAGTGATATTTTTATTTTGATACTCGAGCTTTATTCTTCATAGGATTAGCTAGATCATAGGCCTCCATGGTAAGCAAAGCAAGTGCAGCAATCTATGACAACCCTTTCAACACCTATCTCTCTTATGTATTTGGCTTTCTACATGATTTGATGTCCAATTATACTTTTTTATTTAGTAAGGACAAGGGAAACATCTTGGATTCCTTTCATTTTAGTTTTTTTTCTTAAAGTTTTTGTTTTTGTTTTTGTTTTTGTTTTTGTTTTTGTAATTTACCAACCAAATATTATCCAAATATTATGAAGATCGTGGTTGGTGCGATTATCAAGTATTTATTTGCTTTGCTATCTGTTAGGTCACGAATTTGAAATCCGAAAACATTATCTTTATGAAAAAATGAGAGTCTTTTGCATTAGTACGACTTTTTTTACCAACCAAATAGTATCTCAATTGAATATCGTGAAATAGATTAGGGTTCAAATTATAGCAGTTATGTAGAATAAAACAGTTTCTTAAACCAGATACGAGGATCCAAAATCAAACTCAACCATTCACTCTTCTTTTTTAAGGATCATAAAATCATGGGTTTATGAAATTGTCCAAAATCAAATTGATAAAAAAAAAAATTGGACCAGTTGGCTAAGATGATCATAGTGCTAAACAAGGGTCAACTCTAGAAGGGACCCATATAAAGGCTTGATAATAAAAAAACAATGGTCAATGATCAAGAAATCAAAAGCCATATAGCCAATATCCAATATCCAATGGGGACCATTAGCTGTGGCCAATTACTTGGCCGTGATGGCCGTGTGAAATCAAACTATATGCCAAATATAATGCTATACGTTATTAACAGAACCAAATTTAATTTTATCCTAATATATATATATATATATATATATATATATATATATATATATTGTATAAAGGTATCCAACTAATTTTGTAGGAATTAGAATAAACCAAATAATGTGATTTAAAGTTATCATGGTGTCTACACTATTGTATAACTTTTATTTTTCTTATATTTTCATTTTATCTTTTGATTATAATGGCATTGAATATTTTATAATTAATATATAAATTTTTATTTAGCAAAAAAATAATAATACAATTTAAAGTCGCTCATTAATTGACCCGAACGCACGACTTTAACATGAGCAAGTCATGTGAATCAAATGAGAGGATAACTGAATTGAATTCACTTATCATAATAAGATGATTATTTTATTAGCTATTAATTTGATTAATCACATGCTGGCTGGCTAGTACAGAAGTTGATGCTTATCCTTCCAAATTTTATATTAATATTAATCCTCTCTTATTAATATATTCACTATAGTTTTAGTAATTAATAAAGACTATATATATGGTCGTATCAAAAGGTGTCATATCCCAGTGGGACAAGCTTTAATCTCCCTTCCTATGGTTATCTCCTCCTCTGAGGCAGTTCTTTCTCCCCTATATGGGGCAACCGTCCAATCGGGCTTAATATATATATATATATAGGCGGATCTATGTATGCCAGACTGGGGCAATTGCACCACCAGAATTTTTTTTTTTTGGCCCTTTTTATTGCTTCTCCAAGAATTTTATCAGTTTCGCCCTTAGATTTGCACCACCAGATTTCGATTTGCACCACTAGATTTCGACTCCTGCGTCCGGCTATATATATATATATATGTCGTCTTCATAATTTTCTTTTTCTAAGAAAAAATATGCATTGTAGATTATTCATGGTCTTCACAATTATGGGAGAAATAATAAAAACTATGGTTATGAGAGTCTAATGAGATGGGAATCGGGTAGCCCAAGTGGTAAGGCTACCCGAACACGGGGCGGAGGTCCCGTGTTCGATTCCTATATCTCCCCATAATGGGGCAAATAATTTCTCCTCCTTATGAGGCTTATCTTCCCTCCCCAGGCATGGGGCATGCTTCAATCTTCCCTATCTAGGGTACTCTCCGCTCTTCCCCTTCGGAGGCAATCGCCTTCGGGCGCTCAAAAAAAAAAAAAAAAAAGAGTCTAATGAGAGGACATCTGAATTGAATTCGAATTGAATTCATTTATCATAATAAGATGATTATTTTATTAGCTATTAATTTGATTAATCACATGCTGGCTGGCTAGTACAGAAGTTGATGCTTGCCCTTCCAAATTTTATATTAATATTAATATTAATCCTCTCTTATTAATATATTCACTATAGTGTTAGTAATTAATAAAGACTATATATATGGTCGTATCAAAAGGTGTCATATCCCAGTGGGACAAGCTTTAATCTCCCTTCCTATGGTTATCTCCTCCTCTGAGGCAGTTCTTTCTCCCCTATATGGGGCAACCGTCCAATCGGGCTTAATATATATATATATATAGGCGGATCTATGTATGCCAGACTGGGGCAATTGCACCACCAGAATTTTTTTTTTTTGGCCCTTTTTATTGCTTCTCCAAGAATTTTATCAGTTTCGCCCTTAGATTTGCACCACCAGATTTCGATTTGCACCACTAGATTTCGACTCCTGCGTCCGGCTATATATATATATATATGTCGTCTTCATAATTTTCTTTTTCTAAGAAAAAATATGCATTGTAAATTATTCACGGTCTTCACAATTATGGGAGAAATAATAAAAACTATGGTTATGAGAGTCTATCTACATGTCATATTTTGAAGATTTGATTCCACCATGCAATTTCCCTATTTAGGCTGACCCTTTCCAATAGTGAGAAAGATTCTTCAAAGTTTATTTCCTTAAACAAATATTGTATCCTACAAGCAATATTGGATGAGTTTGGATAGAGTTAATATATGTTTTTTTTTTTTTTAAATTTCGTAAATGTAAAATTATTTATGGAAAAATATGTGTGACCAAAATGAAAATGTTTCATTAAATATGTTTGTTATGTTTTTCAGTAAAGAAAGAGTAACCACACACCTGTTGAAGAAGGGATAGTGATTGTAAATTCATTTACTTATAAAAGTAAAAAATGTGTGAATTTGGACTGATTCCTAAAATGCAAAACAATACTTTTTTTTTTTAGCTCACCTCTCCTCTCGAAAGATCAAATCACATTTTTATTCTTGAGACAATTATTTTTTTTAAAAAAGGAAAAAAGAAAGAAAAAGAAAACTCAATATATATACAAATAGTATTTCTTAGGAGACTGCGAGTGAAGTATTGAAGATATATATACCTGTGTAGAGAAATATGGTTTAAGATGTTCTGTGTTAATTTCTTATTTCATCTTCTGTCTTATTTGTAAATGACTCTTTGTTTTTTAAAGTTATTACCATTTTTTTTTTAGGTTATAAGTTTTTTTTTAAGAGATTAATAGAAACTTAGCAGTTTTTTTTTTTGATGAATAATAGAAACTTAGCAGCTTGTTAATCCAAATCGAAGAAATACTAGATAAAGTGTGGTTGATGGCTAGTCATGAGATTCTTGAAAGAGAATGAGATCTCACTTTAGTATTTTAAGATCCACATTAATTTCTGCAGACTGGGATTTGGATCAATTCACTGCTCAAAAAGAAATGCACAAAAATAAAGAATTACCAAGAACTGTCGCACCAAAAAACTAAAACAAGATTTTCATTCATTAAATTTCATTCCCATCACAACAATTACACATAGCCCCAGAAACCCATAATCTTCTTTTTACCTGAATCTAACTCTTCCCCCATAGCCCCCTTCAAATCTTTCTTGATAGTACTCAAGAGTTCTTCGTTCTGGATTAGGTGCAAAACATGTGTTTATTCTGCACTTACACTTGTAGAACACATGTTAGCTGTGGAATCACTTTATCTAACGGTTGATAATAGATGAACAAATAACTGTTCAGTTATTTAAAGAACAACTGTTCAGTTTTACTTAAAACTTCAACCGTCGGATTAAGTAGATCCACAGCTGTTAATCCTAATAGTAAAACACCCCCCTCTGATCATGTGTCTTGTTACCTTCATCGGTGATGAAAAAACTTGAATTATTACATGATCCAATATTATTATTACTGGTAGAGCTAATCAATTGCTTAACTTCTTCAAGATCATACTCTAGTTGAGCACTACTGTTTGTTGAAAACACATTTAGTTTCTGATCATTATTATTCCATGTACCTCCTCCAACATTGTTACCAAAATCAAGAACAAACTTTTGGTTTTCTTGATGATCATAACCATTTGATGATGAAATAATGTTGCAACCCTGATGAAGAAAATTACCATCAAGGGCTTCTTGTTTCATCTCTTTTCCATCAGATGAAGAACAGCTCCCTTGATCAGCACCACCTCCAAACATAAGCATATTATCTTTACCTCCAGGGTTATAAAATTGCATAATGGGGTTATTAATCAAGCTTTCTTGATGATTTTGAAGAAGATAAGAATATTGGTTAGTACTAATTCCCCCAATGTTGTTATTGTAGAGAAGATTTGGCTGATGATGGATAGAAAAGGCTTCATATAAAGATTGTGGGGATGATGAAGAGTTTTGAAGGGCATTTGAGGAAAATGGAGTAAAGTTTCTTTGGTTGTGATCTAAAGGATTAATCATCCCCATGAGTTTCTTCTTCAACTTTGTGTTCCAGTAATTCTTAATATCGTTATCTGTCCTTCCTGGCAACTGTGCAGCTATAATTGACCATCTGCAACAGAAATTTCAACAAAAGTTTCACCTTAAATATGAGAACTTTGAGGTTTTCTTTTCATCAAAATTAACGTTGTTTTTTGTTGATTTAAACTTGGCACGCATGCATCAAGAATTGTCCAAAAATAGTAGAAAAATTGTGACACTTTGCAATCCTCTTTTGTTCTCATGTTGGGACGTTTTTCTTTTCAAATGTTGTGAAAAATAAGGGCTAAAATTAGTTTAAAAGAAAAGATGAAATATTGATGATTATTTTGAAAGATCTCTTTATAACTAATTAATTACCTGCTTCCAATGCTTGCATATAAACTGCAGATAATTCTATCTTCTTCATCAGAAAATTCACCATGTTTAATATTTGGCCTTAGATAATTTAGCCATCTTAATCTGCAGCTCTTTCCACATCTCTTCAAACCTGATGATCCAACCAAAAACCAAACCAAATATCATAAAATATACCCAAAATGGATCACAAGCAAACCCTCTCTCTTCTTTCTCTCTCACACAAACAGAAACCTTGATACAACAACAATAACATAACACGTTAACTATTCAATAATTAGGGTATGGGCTGGGAATTGATAAGAGAGAGACTTAATCTTTGACAATAAATGAAAAAAAGTGACTGCTACCAGAAACATATATTGAAGTCTGACATAATATTTGACAATAAATGTACAAAATATCTGCTCACAGAAAAAACTTGATAGAAAGTAAGAAAAGATAAATGGGGTTTTGAAAAATTGACCAGCTTTTTGAGGGAGGCCAATCCAATTGCCACCAGTGCCAAATTTCTCTATGAACTCTTTAAGTTTTGCATCTTCTTCAGGTGACCATGGACCTTTCTTCACATTTGCCTTATCACAGCAAGGAGCTCTTCCCATCTTTTCTTCTCTCTCTCTCTCTCTAAACTATTTTTGTTTCTTGCTCTCTTCTGTTTCTTTGTTTCTGTTGTTGTATTATGCAGTATTTTGCATCTTTTTGGCCTTTTCTAAGGAAGCTCCCTTTTCTTCTTCTTCTCTCTCTAGATGGAGTTGGTTGATGAGGTGTTATGTTAGTGCCTTTTATTAAGAGACTTGGCTTTAGTAGCTCAGATGTGATCTTTTGTCTCTTTTTCCTTTTTCATATAATGTCTTATTAATTTACCTAGCAAAAAAAATATAATGTCTTATTATTAATGAGTTGTTAAGTGTTAATTTTTTATTTTTAAAAAAATAATGCCTAAAGATAATAATGGAACCTTTATAGAAAAATGATACTTGACAATTACTTCAGCCATCTTATAATAGAAGATTTTAAAGATATTTTAGCATATATTAAATAATAGGGATGTAATTTGTTTACTATTATACCCTTAATTTTTTAATTAAGAAACGAAGAGAGTATCTAAGAGGATGGTGTTACTATTTAAAGTAAATGTTAAATCTGATATGAAACATGTGGTATAGATTTATTCATATTAAGCGATTTTTTTTTAATAATATATATAAATTTGAATCATATTATCTAACGGACCACTGACCTTATCGGAAAATATCTCAAGTAAAGTAAAAGAAAAACGGAAAAAGAAGAAGAAGGTGACTATTTTATTAAGGACATCTAAGTCAGAAGGGACTGGCCTGTATGAATGATTTGATTAGTTTCTAATTGCCCCAAATTTTGTTTTGCAAACAAGTACCTAGTGGAAGTTTCCAATTAACTATGTACTAGAACACCAAATCAAACCTCACTCAGTCTTTTCCTTTTGTTTCAAGAATCGAAAAGTCTTTTTAAATAGAATTATATAAGATCAAACATAACAAATTGATAGCAATACCTAAATCTTCAAAGTTTTCCATTTATATTATTTAACATGTGAACTCATATCTTGATAGCGGCAATGACATTGCCTAATATAAGACGTTAAATTGGGTTTAGATCCTCTGTAATAGTATCCTCTTTGAAACAGTTTCCAAATAGATTTTTTTTTATTCAATTATCTTAAGTACTCAATTCTTTTATAGCACCGGGAACAATATTTGAATTGGGTTCAATTTCAAGTCAAACTTAATTTTTTTTTTACTTGTATGACTTTACAATTCAACTTTTATACCGTTTAAAGAATTAGGTTCCAAACCAATCCAATCCACTTAAGCGGGTGTAATTTACTCAAGAACTTGTGCTAAAAGCATTATATTTCTTACTGTAGGGTTACAAAGGAAAGAGAATGCAAGTGTATGCAAGTGAAGAAGAAAACACTATTCCTTTGTCATAGAAATTGAAGAGCAGGAAAAATGCATGTCCAGGGGGACTAATGACAATCATCACATTTGATGGCACATCTTTTAGATTCCAGCAGCTCTCTATATAAACATTATGATTATGATTCATTGGATTGACTAATCAATGCCACCTTTTTGAGTTGTCACACTTGCCAAACCTTTTAATTACTGTTCCTTTAGTTTCTCTTTCAAAAACTTCCTTCTCATGATCTCATCCTAATCAGACAGAATTAGAAGGTTTTAAAAAAAAATTAAAAAGAAAGAAAGAATTTGGGGGACGAAATTTTAAAAGAAATAATCAATACTTAAAGTCACATTTTTTTCCTGAATAGTTTTAGTTTAATTTTCGTGGAAAATTCAAAGCTTGATATCTGCAAGTTGAAATAGTAGAATGGTGAGGAAAAAGCTTAGGACTAATTAATAGATTTAGAGGCTAATAGAATAGGGTTTGAATAGTCTCATTGGAAACTTTGTGGAGTAAGTTTTCTTTCCACTTTTAATTTATGAATGACCAATTCTTATTTGATAGTGTAGGCCTTCATGAATTAGAATATATAGAGTCAGTTTGGGTTGAATCTCAGACTAAGATTCTAGTTTCAATCTCAAACCAAAAATCAGTTTCTATATGAATTAATATTTCAAGTTCTATTTTCATACCCAATTCACAACTAGTTTAAAAACCTCAATTTAAATTTCAAGCAAAACAAACTCAAATCAGATATAATCCATAGTTAGAAGCCAAGACCAATTGATCATTACGGCTGCAATTTTCTCATGGTTTCACATTTAATAAGAGATAATAAAAAAAAAGATTAGAAAATTTATTAATCCTTGTCAGTTTCTGTTGCCAATGTCATTGGACCTTTATAGTATTATTATTAAGAAATTTCCTTAGTGGTCAATCACAAGATAGATTATACTATTGTGTCATGGTTCTGATTATGAGAGATTAGTGACTTGTCAACAGATGGACAAGTTAAGTCAAAAAGAAATTGTGGGTTTGGGAGATAAAAATTATTGGCCAAATGTACTTTTTTTTTTTAACTTTTAACTTTTTCTGTTCTTAATCAAATTCAAAGGAAAATGATAAAATTCTATTAGTATATCCATTAATGATTTAGAAACTTTCATCAAAAAAATAATTAATGATTTAGAATTACTTTATGTTTCTTGTATTTTTCTTTGTTTTTGTTACAGTCCGGATCCTATGTGAAATAATTTTTTTTAGTATATACGAAACGCCTCATGACAGGTGTTTTGAGGTTAAAAAACACGACATGTGTTCTGAGGCTCGGAACAAGTATCCGTTTCAAATCAATTTTAACCGTCAAAATTTTAATCCAATAAATAAGAAAAATTCTGCACGTGCAAAATTACCATATTCCGCACTGGAGCAACCGCAATTTTGTTAATGAGGGTGAATAAGAAATAAATAAGGTTCTAATTTAAGAAAGCCACATTATTATTTTTTTTTGTTGAATAGAAAGCCACATGATTGCATTCTATCATATAAAAAGGTTTGGCTTCCAATAATTCTTGACCTATAAAAGGTAAGCATACCTAGATAAGAAAGTTATGTACCTAATCCTTCTATGGAAAATTATGATATAGACCTGGCCTACCACTTGGTCATGGATCACTTGCTCCAAAATTAATCACATCACTTCTTTTGATTAAAAAAAAAAATTCTCATAAGACCCCACCTGTTTTTATTATTTTAATCAAAACTGTGATGTGGTTGAAGGTGGACCAAGTGGTCCATGACCAAGTGGTAGGCCAGGTCCATGTCAGAATTATTCTCCTTCTATTCCTTGCTTATAAATGGATTCCATCCTTAAATTATATGTGAGAACTGATTTTTTTTTTAATTTTTTTTTTTACTTATTTATTTATTAGGAGGGGACCTATCTATTACAAGAAATAGAAAATTCAAAAAGCGGGGAAGAGATTCGAACTCATTACCTGTACGTCATGAGGCCTCAGTGTAATGTGAGAACAGATTTAAGTAATAATTTGTTTAAGTATTGTATCATTGAATTACATGTGAAAACTAATATACTCCAAGTAAAAATCAACATAAGAGTATAGAGTAAGCTTACCCTAAGAGGCATATTCTTCTTGGGTTTTTCTGATATGCACCATATAGTTTAGATTTATTGACATTAGTAGAAAAATATTTTCTTTTCTGATATGGTAAATTTGAAACACATGATTTATTAAAACATGTTTCATATTAGAATTAACCTTCTTCCGGATGCTAATTATATTCTTATTCTCGTGTCTGGCGGCTACTAAACATTGCCATTTTCCATTCACGCAACTCTTTTTCAATGCAAATGATTATTTCTATTCACTCTTTACGTTGACATTTCTGCTACAGCAGCCACTGATCTTGTTCATAATACATTTAATATAACAAATGAATGGATCCTTCAATCAAGTTACTTAGACAAAATCCCATACCAAACAAAATATATGCTTTATTTTAATCCCTTTCCTTGTGAAAGATTAGACTCTTAATGATTTTCAATTCTAGATTCTTGAGCATCATAATGTATGTCTTAAAAAAAATATCTGACTTGTAGTGCATGAAATTAGGGATAAAAACTCTGACAACTTAAAAAAAAAAAATCAAGAGTGCATATGAATTTTTTTTTTTTTTGTTTTTGTGGGCAAGGTGTTTCAACTGACAAAAGAAAATTAAATTAAATTTTTTAATGATATATTAATCTCTGGTCTTGTTCTTCATGTTAGATCATTGGAAATTTTCTAGCTTCGTCCTCGTTTCCCAAAAGACATAGAACAAGACCACAGGCTTCTACTACTCCCCTCACGGGGCACCCGCTCAATGGGCTTCTACGACACCTGCTCAACGAGCTTTTACTACTCCCCTCACGGGCTTTTACTACTCCTCCTCTGGTGAGGTCGACCTCCTCTGATGAGGTCCAATAAATAATTGTAATAGAAAAATAAGACAGAGAACACGGGAAATTTAATTGAAGGAAAAGACGAATATAACTTCCAATTGGCTATCGCTTTGCGCCAAAATGATCAAGATAGTATTGACCTTGATCAAATGAATAATTGTTTATACCAAATGAAGTTTACTTTTGACATTTGTGAAACCATTTGTGCTAAAATAGTCATCCCAAAGGAAGTCAGAAGTCATAAACTGAGCTGTTGGATCACCTCCAAATTATGATTTTGCTATTCCAATTCCAAATAGGTTTGACATGGTAACACCACTAGCTTCTCAATGTAACATCTTGTATGTAGATTTCGATCTTCTGTCCATGTACATTTATCATGAAGTTGTCGAGTGTCCGTTATTATTTTAAAAAATATATAACCTCACAAAAAGAACTAAAACCCTAAAGAATAGTGTGAGACACATTATAATTTTTTATGATAGAATGAAATATGTAAAAAAATAAAATGATCAACCATATACTCATTTTCACATACACATTTTTGCCTTCTTGAGCTTATGTTTGACTCTCTCTAACAGAAAAGAAGCACAGATTACATAATTTAAAAA
Organism: Vinca minor; assembly: GCA_026122235.1. NCBI lineage: Eukaryota > Viridiplantae > Streptophyta > Magnoliopsida > Gentianales > Apocynaceae > Vinca > Vinca minor. The sequence continues at coordinate 7,476,207 of JAOCZM010000040.1, read as the reverse complement.
AAATCCTTTGTTTTCTGTCTTTTCCTAAGAGACAACGAATCTTACATTTGAAAAATAACCATAATATAAATGGTCCTAATTAGACATATCTGTAAGGCTCTAAATATATAATAAAGAAATAATTGTGGATCAAATGAATAAAGAAATAAGCAAATAAGGACAAGTGTCCTATTTGGCATTGACTCTTGAGGAGCAAAGATGCGGACTTGTGATGCATTTTTTCTTCTTTAACTTCTCAACGGGTTGGCAAACTAAGAAAGAAAAAATAAGGGTTTGCAGGCTGTATTTGTATGATTTTTCTTTTTTTATTACCAATCAAAGATGAATTTGAGTACTGAAAATGTTTATATTTTGCAATTGTAGTAATGTCCCTTCTTCCCTTACCTAACGCTTCCTAATAATTCATATGGATTTTGAGGATAATTTATTGGATTTCATTTTTATGATCTTCTTGGAAACATTCTTATGTTTTGCCTTTTGAAAAGTTAAAAGGAAAAAAAATATATTCGGCATGCTCAGAATATGTTTTTGCATAATTAGATTTTCATTTTATGTTCACACTTCTGCTTTGGTTTTAGTAGGACTTAACCCCTTACTTTGGTGGGGATTTAATTGCTTTCTTGATTGAAAAAATCCAATGGTTGTGATACTCTGTTCCATATGAGATACGTGTAAAAAGAATATTGAATAGTAGTATAAGAATAAGATTATTATGTTAATATCTATTATATATTATTACTTTTGAATATTTATTTTTGCATAGTGAAATTGTTGGTTATGAGTGTTGTTAAACATACTAGTCATGTTTTAGGGCACTAAAGTACGAGATGTGATATTATGTTATCTACACCCATAGTTTGACTAAATATTCATTTGAAATATCTATTTTGATATATAACCAAAGCAATGGTCAAATAATTAATTTTAAGTGTTGTCTTATTCATCAATCGCACTTTTAAGCCGGTAACTTATCTGTTTTGAAGAACTATTTTAAAAAACATGCAAAAGGAAATTAGCACTCCATATTCTATGTTAATCTGGTTTAGTAAGTCAACATTAGTGTCCTCTTGAGTTTAACAATACGTTACCTTAGGCAACCATGAAATCAAAGGTTGTAACTAGTGAGTGAGACAAAAGTTTTGACAATTAGCATTGTTGTTGTTGTTTATGTTGTTAATTTGTTATGATGGTGTTCAAAATCAGAATACTTGTATCGAGCGATTGGCAAGTTTTTTAATTTTTTTTTGAAGTTGACGTGGTTTGATTTCAGTCTTCAGTTTTCTAAAGATCTTACCTATATGTATGTTTAATACTGAGATTTATTATTTGATTTTAATTGTCAATATCCTTTGATATCTTAATATGTATTCTAGGTAGGGAAGGAAATGAACTAGAATAGTTACATTTAATTTCTTATTAACATAAGACTATCGTCTAAAATCAAGACTTTTATACATACTCCTTGTTAAAAATGGACTTGGGCATAACTCAATCCCTCAAAATGGAGAGGATTGCTCAATCCTTGTAAAAACAAACTTGCTCACTAGCTAATCGACGTGAGATTCTCAACGTTAAAATTAACTCATGGGCCTCCATATCCTCTCAAAACCATTTGATAAGGAGAGATGTTAACACATGAACTTATAAGTTATTTGGATCTTCCTTAAGCATGTTAAAAATGGATTTTATCCTAATTCAATCCCTCGAAAGGTACCTCAAGAGGGGGAGGATTGTTAAATCCTTATAAATAACAAACTTTCTCACTAACTAGTCGAAGTGAGATTCTCAACACAAGCCCTCATACCCAGGGTTGAACATCTGGAACGTGAACATAATGGGGCCTAACATCAAACTAGGTGCCTCTGATACCATGTAAAAATTAATTCATGTGTCTCTATATCCTCCCAAAATCAATTGGTAAAAAGAGGTGTTAACCCATAAATTTATATGTTATTTGAATCTTCCTTAGAATAAAACCCAGAATATCCTGTGGAGAAAGAAAACAAGAGAGCAAAAACAAGAGAGTAAAAAAAGGTCAAAAAAGACAAGAAAGAAGGATTAAAAAAAGTCAAAGAGGGACTGAGACTGGGATTCGATGGGACAAGCGGGAGGCTGAGATGGCGTCATATAGGTTGGTTGCGTGTTTTCTGAATTTCTCCCCACATGCGCGCTTAAACGCCAGTATGGCTATTGATTTTCGAGCTCTTTCTAGATTTCTTTTGTTTTGCAAATAGATATAAAAAAATAAAAATAAAAAAATAAAAAAATCCCTTTTCTTCTCATTATCTGTTATATTTCCTGTCCTGTTTATAAAAAAAATAAAAATAAAAATATGATAATTATTTATTGATGAGATAATGTATGAATACATAATGGGGCTTTGCCTTTAACTTGTTTTGGCATAAAGGGTCAACCATGACATTTTTTTTTTTAAGCAACAGTTTTGGCCCGTTCTGGGGGAAAAATCCTTTCTCGGCTGACGTGACACATTCCAGACGCGCTTCGCCAGGTCAGCGGAGAACGGATTTTCCCCAGAACGGAGGAAAATCCGTTCTTCCACACCCTAAATTAAAACCCAACAGACTTCTCCTTCTTCCTCCATCGCAGCCAAGCAAAAAAAAAAAAAGAAGAAAGGCAGGAAAAAAAATTCAACCCACCTCCCCACAAAGCTAAACTCTGTCCCCATCACAGCCCGAGTTGCCGCCGCCGTCACCTCCCCATCACCATCCATAGTCTTTTTCTTCACCCTCAATTAAAAAAAAAGGTATAAATTGGTTTTTTTTTTTTAAAAATTAAAAAATTATTAATTTAATTAAATGTATGTATGTAATTGGTGATTTATGTTTTTTTTTTGTTGTTTTTTGGAATATTGGTTAAATTTTAATTAAATTTGTGGAATTTTGTTTAAATTGTCATATCTTTTGGAATTTGGGTAATATTTGGTGATTTGAATGTGATTTTTTTTGTGAATTTATGTTAATTTGAATTGTAGTTATGTTAGTCTTATGTTATTTAGTGGGAATACATGTTAATTTGATGTTATTCATGTTAAATTGATGATAAATAATGCATGTGTGTTTTTTCTGATAAAATTTATGTTTATTTGTTTTTTTCGTATAGATGTCTACACCTGCTCATCTTCATCCGGGTCCTTTAGATATGAGTGTTTTAACCAAACAGCCACATCATAGATCCTTAGGAATATGGCACGGTGAGGACGCACTAAACGCCCCTTTAAAATGTATTAGAAGTGACAGTCAGTTTTATGACTTGTATAAGAGAGAAACAAACCCTGCTCTAATTAACCTAATAAATGAAATAGGTTTTGGGGGAGATTGTAGGATAGGACATATCAAGGTAGATCACGCTCTAGTGACTTTCGTACTAGAGAGATGGCGCCCAGAGACCCATTCATTTCACTTACGTATCGGGGAGGCGACCATCACTCTAGAGGACGTAGGATGTCTTTTTAGACTACCTATTAGGGGACACGTGGTGTCGTGGGGTGAGGAATATAATATGACCAAAACACAGTTGTCTGGTATTGTATTCAGACTATTAGGTTTCCAACCCACCAGTGCGTCTGCCTATAGGACATGATGCTACTCAATTAGCGGTAAAGCAGAGGGCTAGGTCATTGATATTCATTTTAATTGGTAATTTACTTTTTCTGATAAGTCGGGCTCCCGAGCGAACATGGGTTATCTCCTACTCATCGATGATCTCGAGCATTATACAACTTCGTGGGCTAGCGTTGTCCTTGCGTATTTGTACCGGCATGTGCATCTCCTGTATGGGTGATTCGAATGACGTCTCCGGCTGTTGTTTGCTCATTCAGGTATGTGTAAATTCTATAAAATTTTATGTTTAATATTTAATAATCAATAATATTTGTTTTTACCAGTTGTGAGTGTGGGCGTGCATTTCTTGTCTCCGTCCGGAGAACCGAGGCGAAGTTCCAAATGATATCCCCGTCGCGGGTGCTGCTTTCGGGACAAGATGGAATGTATCCCGGACACTCCGCAATACTCCGAAAAACCAATTATTGGTGTTTCGTGATCAATTAGATTTGATGAACGAGACACAATGGGTAAGTTCATTTCAGTTTTCTCGTAATTTTTTTTATTTAATTAAATAACTTATTTTCCATTAAATTAATGTTATTTTACAGTTTATGTGAAAAACGTGCCCGGACCGGTTATTGCAGAGAAAGTGGCTCGAGATGCCGACTTCCTGTTAATCGTGCGTACTCGAACACCACTCATTTGCTTCGATGTAGTGGAGTATCATAAGCCTGATAGGGTTATGAGGCAATTTGGATTCGAGCAGGTGGTATCAATAGAGGCAGGGACACATAGTATTGTCGAGGGTGTTGACGTCCACACAATCAAAACTGTCCCGACAAAGAATTTGGAGATAGAGCACAACTAGGGATGGCAATTTGACCCGTGACCCGCCGATCCGCCCTGCCCCGAAGTCTTTTGGGGTAGCCCCGCCCGCCCCAGTAGAGAGACGGGCGAGTCGCCCCGCCCGCGAACAGGGGCGGATCGGGCATGGTATTTGTGTCTGCCCTCGACCCGCCCTAGCCCCCACCCCTGATCCCCCGCCCTCGACTCCCCATGTTATATTATTATGAAGACTTAATAATCTCTTTAAAGTCCTCCTTTTTTCTCTCCCTCTCTTCTTTCTTCTCCCTCTCTTTCTTCAAGATTTTTTTTACTCTTTTCTTCTCCTATTTTCAAGATTCAGGATCAAGATTTAATATTTCAAGATTTCAAGGTTTTTTTCACTCTCTTCTTCTCCTCTCTTCTTCTCTTCTCTTCTCTTCAAGATTTCAAGATTTAATATTTCAAAATTTCAAGATTTAATATTTCTAGATTCGATTTTTGTTTAGTTTTAGTACTAATTTGATGTTTTTTATACCAAATGGAAGAAAAAATTTGATTTTTGTTTAGTTTTAGTATCACTTTTTATTTTCTTCTTGACCAAATGGAAGACAAAGATCCGATTTTTGTTCATTTTTAGTACTAATTTGATGTTTTCTTTAACAAATGGAAGAAAAAGATTTGATTTTTGTTTAGTTTTAGTACCACTTTTTATTTTCTTGACCAAATGGAAGACAAAGATCCGATTTTTGTTCATTTTTAGTACTAATTTGATGTTTTCTTTAACAAATGGAAGAAAAAGATTTGATTTTTGTTTAGTTTTAGTACCACTTTGTTGTTTTCTTGACCAAATGGAAGACAAAGATCCAATTTTTATTCATTTTGAGTACTAATTTGCTGTTTTCTTTAACAAAAGGAAGAAAAAGATTTGATTTTTGTTTAGTTTTAGTACCACTTTGTTGTTTTCTTGACCAAATAGAAGACAAAGATCCGATTTTTATTCATTTTGAGTACTAATTTGCTGTTTTCTTTAACAAATGGAATAAAAAGATTAGAAAAAGATAAGAAAAGAAGAAGAAAAAGAAAAAGAAAAATGGATTGAAAATGAAAATGGCTATTGAATACAAACTGGACAATTGGATGCAATAATATGGAAATGACAATTGAATACAAACTGGACAAATGGATTGATAATGAAAATTGTCATTGGATGCAATAAGATGGACAAATATTCTCTACCAAAACTGAGACATACACATTCTCTTGATTTGAGAAAATTACTAAAAAAAAAATTAATGATTTAAAAAAAAAAAGGTTGGGCGGGGCGGGGCATGGGGCACATTTTTTTTATCTATGGCGGGGCGCGGGGCGGGGCAACAGATCAAGGGGGCGGGGCGGGGCTGGTATTTGAGATACCCGCCCCAATCTGCCCCATTGCCATTCCTAAGCACAACATATATATACAATTGTGGGATGAACGCTTTCAAAGACTCGTGGAAGGTGTTCCAACTGAAGGTAATGTTATTTTACCAAGCCGTGAGTACATGGCGTAGTACAAGAACATTATCGCTCACCTTCTTACGAACCCAAGAAATAAGAATACTAGACAACTCTCGATGGGTTATCAACCCAACGCAACAGCAGAAGAAATTTTGGTAAGTTTTTTTCCTTTTGTTATTAATATAAATCTTATTAATTTGAATTTACTAGATTTTAATATTAATGTTACAGACGGAGTCAAATAAAATGATACTGGCGAAATTCGAGAATTATGAAACTACAACCCAAATTGTAAGCCAGTACAAAAATCTAATCACCTAGGCGAGCAAAGCCATCAAATATGTCTTCGAGGCGGCTAGGAAAACTGTTTCGTGCATACTGCGCTCTACCGACATTGCAGAGGCTGTCATTGAGCGACCGTTGACACAATCGAGGCAGCCTGTTGAAGGTAGGGTTCAGCGTGGGAGGCCATGTGGTTATCGGACTCGACAGGCTACTCAGGAGATTCATGAGAGGATACGGTGCACTCGGCCCAGCGGAGATACATGAGCGTCTCTACCACCCGGAGATCAGACACATGATCATACTCAAACTGGATAACGCACGGATGCGGGTGAGGTACCCTCCGCATATGTTTATCATTTCCCGAGCAACATTAGTCTTTCAACGGGTAGTCAATTGAGGGGATAATGGTGCGGTGACATGTACATCAGGACAACCATATGTTTTTTTGGTTGGACGCCCTATTTCAGTTTATGCATCGACCAGACACAAACACATTTACATACTCCATTGCTCAAGTCAGATTCACCTGAGGAGTCGATACGTATCGACCCCAGAAAGCGATAAAGTCATAGAAACGGAGCACGGTAATGCCCTCAGAACGAGAAACGGTCACACGTACTATCCACTGAAGAACCCAAAAAAGACAGTTATATACATACCGTCGGGGCAGTAGATATGACATTATATTTAGTTTTTTTTATTTCATTTGTTTTATTTAATTTATGTTACATACTATTAGTTTTTACGTTGTTCATTTTTATTAATAAATCAACTTTTGTCCAAGTAAAATTGTACACATTTTTTGGTTAATATTCTGTTTTAGTGATTTTGGTTGTTGTAAAATAAGAACTGTAAACTTTTTAGGCAAAAAACAAAACTCAATGTGTTTCTGGCACAAAACTTCTGTCAGGCTATAACGGATTTGGGAAATCCGTTCTAGAATTGATTGGAAAAAAAAACTAAGTGTTTTGAACAATGCTACTGGGGTTGGAGAACGGATTTGCCAAATCCGTCCGTTCTCGGCTGACGTGGCACAATTCAGACGCGCCTCGCCACGTCAGCCCCTCCCCCCAAATCCGTTCTAGCAAAAAATGTTGGTTCCCAAAAAAAGGAATGTCATGGTTGGACCATTATGCCAAACCATGGTCAATCCAATGCAAAGCTCTACATAAGGAACACATACTATTTTTTGCTAGGAATCTTTTGTCCATGTTCTTCGGTGTATCATTCGTTGTTTCCACTAATAAAAAAGATATGTGTTAAGTTTTAGTTAAAAATTATAACCTAAAATAAATAGTGAAATGTATAGGAAAAAAGTGAACAATTAACAAATATTTATTAGTAGAGAGAAAACGAGACACATAATGAGACTAGATAATTTGTTTGACTTATTTTTTGCCTTTGAAAACATCTCAACCTCTCGCAACCTTCTCTTCTGTTTCTGTCCTTTAATTCTCCAATTAATAAACATTTTCGATTTTTCATTTTTGGGTTCCTTTCAAAAGAAAATTACTGCAAGAGTAAAGGAATTTTCTACTTGAAAAAAAAATGGAATTTTCTGCTAGGTGGGACCATCTACAGGCAATACGTCTCTGGACTCTAATGTCCCGTCCTCACTCTTAATTGATCCATTGAAATTTTAGGTAAATAAATAATGGTCCAGTCTATAAAAAATAATTGTTTAATTATCTTCAATTATTGAATTAAATTATTTGATAGCTAATATACAATAGGAAAATGTCTATTTCCTCAAACTAATCAATTAGAAGGGCTAAAAATTCAAATTGAGTGAGTAAAAAGACTGTCATACCCTTTTTGATTTTTTCAAGATTTAATTTAATTTTCTTTTTTTTTAATATCTCTTACTCTACCTAGACCCCTACCCTATTTCATAAAGTTCTACATACATTAAAATTCTCTCACATCTTGCTCCACTCATCTCCTACACAAAAATCAAAGACCACTGCAGCTCTTCATCTCCGGCGACCCACCCAAAACCACCACCAAACTTCATCTTCTATTAGTAAATCAATCAACTAAAACTTCCAATTTTCATCTTCTTTAATCTACATAATGTTTAAGTAAGTCTACAATACGTAGTATATTGAGGATCATTATTTCTAATTCTATACTAACAAGTATTCTAATCATTATTATAGTATTTAGTGTTAATAATTTCAGACCACATAATGTTTTTAGACTAAGTGTTATAATACTTTTTTTTTTGAGGCCCGAAGGCGATTGCCCCCGAAGGGGAAGAGCGGAGAATACCCTAGATAGGGAGATTGTAGCATGCCCCAAGCCGGGGAGGGAACTTAGCCTCACAAGGAGGAGAATTTTATTGCCCCATAAGGGGAGATACGGGAATCAACCACGGCATCAGGGGAGTTGGCTGATAAAGATGGACAGTAAGGATTGCGTAATATAAATTATTCGGCCTCGTCATCGAAAGCGGCTTCCAATTGCTCGGAAATTTGTTGCTATATGGGGGGCTTGGCTACAAAATAAAAAAATTGGGGTAAATTTGTAAATTTAAAAAATATACCTCAAAAGAAATTGTTTAATTTATAAATTATAAAAATTGATCTCGGGGTCAATTTTGTTAAAAAGTAAATAAATTTGGGATCAAAATAATATTTTATAGGGGCTTAAGGGTAATCAATTCACAACCCTAGAGGGACTCGGTGTAAGCAATTAACAAAAGATATAATGATTTTACGTGCAATTGGTGAATAAATATGTACCGAAAGTGTGATAGTGACATTTGGTGTAAGAAGTCGTGAAAAGAAGTTTGAAAATTCCAATCCGGCTACAGTGTTGAGCACCAAATGTTCCGCACTGTGTGAAATATTTAGTGGCCGGTGGATCAAGAAACTGATGGCAGAAATTATTTGGGTCTCAAAACTTATCATGAAAAAGTGTAAAGTTAAATGATCTCAGTCGTTCGATTCTTGATCTGACGGACACCAAATTTTTTCGCACAGTATGAAATATTTGGTGCTTCGCGCTGTAACCGGGTTGGAAAATGTAGCTAGGAATAATTAGTGTCTGTACTTTTTTAGAAGAACATTAATTTTTGTTTGAAAAAGTCATCTAGGAATATTAAAGATGTTTGGTTAATATTCTTTTTGATGAATCCGTTAACAAAAAGATAAAAGTGAATCGTTGTGAAGTTAAGCGATCAAAGCCTATCTTTGTAGATCCTTATATGATTTGGAAGTAGAAGCGGACCCATAAATCTTATTATGTTTGAGATAATGTAGTAAATTTTAAAAATAATTTGGGGGCGAAATGTATTTTTTTAAGAATTTTTAAGAAAAACATGTTTTTTTTCAATAGTAAATTTAGCGTTCTGAAAATGTTGGGACGCGGCCACTTTGTACCACTTAAATTCGCCACTGTTTGGAGGAAAAATTTGGCATGGGACGGACTCAATGGGTACGGTCCCACACTCCTCTCACATAAATTAGGGAGGACCCACATGATTGACCTGCGGGACCTACCATGCAGTGGGTCCCTGCCTAAATTTACGTGAGAGAGATGTGCAGCTGACCTACGCCGACTTACCCCCTGTTTGGAGGTGCTATTTTTCAATGTAATCTCTATAATTCTTTTTTCATTAATAATTTTCTTCTAACCAAAAAAATTTAAAATAAAACGTTTTTTAATGTTTGTATTTTTCATAATTATTATTTCCTCCGATTCAAAATATAAGTTTTTTTAGAAGTTATTTTTTGTTGTAAAATATAAGTCTTTTTACAACAATTGTGCATTTATTGTTTAATTTACTCTACATCATTTTGGTCAAAATGTGTAGTTCCCATGCAACTATCTATTGATTTCTTTATTCTTAAGAGTATTAAGTAGGGGTATGATTAGTATATTAATTTGTGTGAAAACTTATATTTTAAATCGAAGGAAGTATATTTTACTGTAAATATGAAACATTATTGCACATTAATTAAGACTTATGAAGGAATTGTAGGTAACAAGGAGAGTTCTACCTAGAGCCCTGCTTCTATTTCCATAAGTGAGCAAACATTGTTTCTGTGAAAATTAGGTCATGGGCCTCCATATCCTCTCAAAACCAATTGGTAAAGAGAGGTGTTAACCCATGTACTCATATGTTATTTGGATCTTCCTTAGACACTCGATGTGGGACTTCATATTTCAACACTCCCCCTCACATCGAGGCGGGAGTCAATTTAAGGCCCGTCGCCCTTCTTGGGTCGTACGGTGACCATTAGAGCCCACTTTGGGCATTATGAGCCCATCATTCCGCCTAAGAGCCCGCTCTGATACCATGTGAAAATTAGGTCATGGGCCTCCATATCTTCTCAAAACCAATTGGTAAAGAGAGGTGTTAACCCATGTACTCATATGTTATTTGGATCTTCCTTAGACACTCGATGTGGGACTTCATATTTCAACAGTTTCTCTTTCCTACGTTTATTGGACATAAATGTTAATTAATCAAGAATTATAGTATTTATCTACTTGTAGAACCTTTGAGAAACAGAAACAAACTGAGCTTCCAAACAGTTCCCAATTTAACCAGAAAAAGAAGACAAATGATTCCTTTTACCCTAAAAAAGAAAAGAAAATGATTTCTGGACCTATATGTATCACCAACTTATTCGAGCTCATTCAAGGGCATGTTTGTCATGGTCCCCAATTCTTACATCACTGCAAATCTCACTCGCTTTTATTTAAGATCTACTTTAATTATTAATTAAAAATTTGGTAATTCGAATCATCCTCGCGGCACTCACTCTTTTAGCTTTTATTTAAGATCTACTTTAATTATTAATTAAAAATTTGGTAAGCCGAATCATCCTCGCGGCACTCACTCTTTTACTACATATCAAAGTTTGAAGTAAAATGTAGCGAGCCTTCTAAAGCAATAACAATTATTGAAGTTCATTCTTATTCATGTTGTAGAATCAGTTACCGAGTTCTCACAATATATTACTTGGATTCGGGTACTGTTATGTATTTAGATATCAGGTACTTAAATATTCACAACAAAGTGTCTGATCGGTGTTGACTAGATGCAGTAAATATGTTATATCCATACCCTTACTACTCATATTGTATCAACACGGGTACAGCAGATAAAAAAAGAGAGTCTGAGTAACATAACTCACAACCACATCTATCTAGCTAGTGACCAAGATATTACGGACCCTTTGAATTTCAAATCGCAAAATGGTATTTATCATAAAATCAGGAAGCATTGTATTAAGAGGAGATTACGATTATCATGTCCAAAACACCAAGAGGTACCAGTTTGCTTTTAGCTCTCACTTTTTTGAACTTATTTGTCAAGTTTAAACTTATCCTATCGCCCCTCCAAAAATTAAAATAGAGAGGTAGTATTTGAATCCAATGCATAACCAATTAGATTAGATATACTGACTCCATTACTAAATATAAGATTTTTATTACATAGTGCGAAGATTAAGAAAGGAGAAATTAAAATATTTTTATAATCAAAATATCAATATTACTCTCTTAAATATAATTAAAAGAGTAATATTGATATTTTAATTACAAAAAACATTTTAATTTTTACATCCTTAATTTTTTCGACGTATTCCCAGACAATAGAATAGAGCCTTTCCTAGGGTAGAAGAATCAGTCGTTGGTTATGCTCTCTCTGGGTTCTGGGAAGGTAGTTCAGTCACACCCAATAGATAAGCAGTGATTCCGGCATGGTACTCGTTGATCCCAACGGCAATCAGGTATCCTTTTCGATTGCAAATCTTCTTGCACGTCTCTTCTTTCCGACGATAAATCAACTTTAAAGATCTTTTTTAAAAAAATAGCGTAATTTTTTTTCATTGGTTCAACATGTAATGAAAGTCTTATATTTAGGAATGGGGGAGTATCATATTTTAACAAAGTGCCATTTCGATATGCAATGGTTACACTAAGTAAGAGAATACTTAGGGTCCGCAAGGGGCATCCCAGTTGGTTTCGGGGAGGTAGATTGTGCACAATGACACATGATTGTATCTTGACAGCCGCAGTATGGAAGTTTCAACCCTCCAATGTGGGGGTGGCTTCTTGTGGTGGGCTAAGACAAGTCCACCTACCTGGTCTGGCCGCTAGGTCACCTTGATTTACATCCTCCAAATTCTCGATCGGACTGGAGAGTGGTGGCCATGTGGGCGTTTGTGCACAATAATACTTAAGGGCTGGCTCTTACTTGATACATTTCCCTATTGAACACTTCTGATATGGAACGGGTCCACTGGACCATGCGGTTCAGATTTGGCCACATCACTGCATTTCCTTCTCTCTCCTCATTTTGCATTGATGTGGCCAAATCTAAACCACATGGACCCGGTCCATATCAGAATTTTCCTTCCCTATTAGGGATACAATTGCTGGCTGAAAACCTGAACGCAAAGGAACAACTGAGACAACACGTAGATGCTGAGCATTTCCATTCTTCGGTCTTGACAATGTTACTCTCAGCAACTCTCCCTTGAGCACCTCGCCTATCTTTACAGCTGCAGTCGATAAACATGCAGAAAAAGAATGTCACGTTTTCACTTTCCCGGATTGAGATTTTACTTGCTTCAAATGAAGGAACAAGAGATGTATTCCGAAACCTTTTTGGAAGGAAATCGGGTTTTTTATGCAACAAAAAAGGTTTAATTAATCAGGAAACTATAAGCCTATAGCATGATTTGCAAGTATCTTGTTTTGGACAAGAGAAAAGATGTCATAAGGCTTATACAGCCATAATCCCATGCTTAATCTAAATTACACATTTCTGAAAATTCAACTAATAGAACATTCCAACATAAAGATCAGTTGAAGTTCAATTATTTACCAGCAAAAGGGTGAAGTTTGGCAAAGTCAAAAAAACTCATCAGCAGAACAACCAAGTAGAACCCTATCAAACATTATTACCACAAACACCTTTGTCTCTGTAGCTACAGATACCTGCATTATCAACCACTTCCTAATTAATCCAAATATCCACCAATAGAAGCATTAAAAACAACATATTTAAAATAAAAATAATCCCTCCGACCCAAATTAAACGTCCACATTTCACTTGTACAAGAATTAAGAAATATAATTTGATGACCATAAGTAAATTACCATAATATTTTTCAATATAGGAAGACTCATAAATTAGGGCAGAAGGTTAGTTATGAGAGTTTACTGAGAGAATGTGTACACTTAAATTGTGACGGAATGAGTAATAAATTTCTGAAGTTCATCATAAACCAATTTAGTATTGACCAAAAAAAAGGAGAGAACTTTATGGTAACTTACAAGTACTCGAAATAGGCGTTTGGAACCTGAGGAAAGAGAGTTGAAGACTATCAATGAATATTAATGTCTAAAGTTGAGAAAATGTCCTCAGAATCTACTTTCTGGTGGAAAATAGATTCTCCTTTCAAAATTTACAAAGGAAAAACAAGGATAATATCTATATGGATTATAATGTTATCGTCACAAAAAGAGATATACACACAGCAAGACTAATGTTCAATTTAAATCTCACTTGAAAACGGAAAAATATCTCTCCCCAACTGATGTCCCCGTTCTTGTCCCAATTCGCCACGATTTATTCTCCTCCAATGCCACTCACGCGTGACAAATTGTGAATAGTTGTAACAGGCATGGAGACACCAATCGGGGACAGACGATTTTTTTTTTTGCGAGAAAGAAGCTAAAAACTGGGCCTTAGGCTTCTGAAGATTTTGACAGTTTCCCAGGTGAAGTCAGGATCATCACGACCAAAATGCCCATAAGCAGCAGTCTTCTGGTATCTGTAATTGCCACCCCTTTTAAGGTCTAGATCCATCATAATCATTCCAGGTCTAAAATCAAAATTCTGCTTGATTATATTCAGCAATTCCTCGTCCGATACCTTCCCTGTTCTATAAGTATCGACAAAAATAGACAAAGGTTCCGGGATTCCTATAGCATATGATAGCTGGGTAATACAACGCCTCGCGAGCCCAGAAGCCACCACACTTTTTGCTACCTGCCTGGCTATGTATGCACCGCTTCTATCTACTTTGCTTGGATCTTTTCCAGAAAATGCACCTCCTCCGTGTGCACCCCAGCCACCGTAAGTGTCAACGACGATCTTTCTTCCTGTTAATCCTGCATCCATAGACAGAAGATGAAACTTCATGGTTTCTTCATGTTCTGTGGCAGACTATGGAATATAGACAATGTAACAAATTTTACATAATTTCTTCAGCACGAGAAGCAAATTTTTTAATGATCAATCGATTTTTTACTCACAAAATGAATGTGCACAATCCTATCCATTTAGAATTCACAAAAAGTGAAACATTTCATTCGAGAAATGGACTTGGGGTCCATAATAATTGAATTTGTATTTGTTGCGACTAGTTGATACATTATATAACTTCTGTGTAACACCTTGTAGCACAAAACTATACATAGCATATGTACTCCATAGTGTATAAATTGGGCAACATAATGTATATAAGTATTAGAGGGCAAAAAACCGTCATTCCTCGTTATGTGTCCCCAAGAATAAAAATTTGTCACGTATATATTTTTCCCCTTGGTTCCACTATTTCTTTTAGATTATAATTTTTTAATTAAAAATTTAATACATGTCATTTTCTTATTGGTGGACAAAAAAAAGGACATCAAATGAGTAAGTCTGGGTCCGGCCCCACACTCCTCTCACATAAAATTAGACAGGACCCACTTACAGGGTAGGTCCCGCAGGTCATTCAATGAAAGTCATTCGGTGCGTCCCTCCTCTTTTATGTGAGAGGAGAGTGGGCGGACCCCATCGACTGCTCCACCCCCGCATTTTTTCCCAAATGGGGATAGAGGATTCCTATCCATATTAGATATACATGCATACTCTAGGCGCTAAATATGTAGATACAATAATAGTCCATTATGCACACTATTTTGCGTATCTTTACGTTATAAAACTGAAAGGTGTGCGTTATTCATAATCTTTTTGTCGTAAATTTAACATTCACTTTTTATTTTAATTTATTTCAAAATGAAGAATGCCTATTTAATATATTTTCTCCTTTAAACTCTCATAATTAACATTTTATATTTTAACTTTTAAATTGTCCTAATTAACCTTTTATATTTTAATTTTCAAAAGAGTGCAAGTAATAAGGGATGCAAGCTCTAGTTCCTCTTATATTTTAAAAAAGATTTTTCTAACACGTATATCTCGAGATACATATTGTATGGATTAAGTTATGCATATATTAGTTAAAGTTTCTTATTCCCTAAGTTGGCAAGAAATCGTATGTACCCTTTATGTGTCTCACGTGTCTCGTTCCCTTTCTCAGATTGTCAGATGTTCATTTTTTCATTTTTACTTTATAGGTTTCACTAAAAAATTAAAACATGTAAATGTCTTATTAGTGAGACATAGAATGAAACACATAACAGATACAGAAGATTACTACCGCCCTAAGTTCCCCACTTCTAAAAAGATTTTAAATTTTAATATAATTAAATTAAAATATATTTTATATATCTTAATTAACACATGTTACGCACACACATTAGAGAAGACTCATTTAAAAAATAGAGTAATTTACAACGACCTCCTTTGAGTATTTTTTATTTTTTTTATATATATTGAGAAACAAAATACAGGGCGATTGCCAACCTGGCCCCTTCAATTCTAACCTGCATCACTCTCAGGTCCGCCGACGACGAAATGACCGGAAGGATTGAGGTGAAAGACGGTGTTATCATCAAGATATTTGGAAGGAATAACAGTCTTAATCACAAGCTCCATCAAATCCATGGAAATCCGCTCATTCGTCACCGTTGGATCGTGTTGAGTAGAAATAAGCACCGTATGAGCCCTGATCGGAATCATAGCTCCACCCTCATCTCTATACTCAACAGTCACCTGAGTCTTCCCGTCCGGCCTCATCCAACGGCAACTTCCATTCTTTCTAACCTCTGCCAATTTTACCCCTAATCTAGAAGCCAGAACATGAGTTAAAGGCATCAATTCAGGGGTCTCATCGGTAGCATATCCAAACATATGCCCTTGGTCACCAGCTCCAATTTCCTCAGGTTTTTTGGTAAATTCGCCGTGAACGATGTGGGCAATTTCGGGACTTTGTTGTTCTATATAGATTAGAACTTCACAGTTATCAGCATCAAGACCCAATTCAGGGGATGTAAATCCAATTTCCCTGCAAGTTTTTCGGACAATTTGTTCGTAATTTAGTTTGGCCTTTGTTGTAATTTCACCGAATACGATAATTGTATTTTTGTTGGCACATGTTTCGGAAGCAACTTTGGAATCGGGATCTTGTTCTAAGCAGGCATCTAAAATAGCATCGGATATTTGGTCACAGAGCTTGTCGGGATGTCCTTCGCAGACGGATTCAGATGTGAAAAGAAAAGTATCCTTATTATCCATTTGATCTTCTCAAGAAACATTCGAGCATATCAAAATTACAAAGAAAAGAGCTGAAATTGTAAGCAAAGAAACAATGAATTTAAACTTGATGATGCAGGGGAAGAGACGCTGCCAGGTTTTGTGATTGTTGTGCTGGGAGACTCCACCATTGCCCACCTGTCCTCTTTAGCGGCAATATATATATTATTTTTATTTCATAATATAAAGTCGTGTATTATGTAGTAGCAAAAACTAAGAAAATAAAAAGCAAGATATATTTTTAAATAAAATATCAGTATTAATCTTTTAAATAGAATTAGTGGTATACCCATCGTATTTAAAGTAGTAATATTGATATTTTAAATAACAACATAACTTACATTTTTATTTTCTTAATTTTCGCTATATATCCTAAATAATTTATATTATGTAATTCCGGGAGAATATTTGACCATTTATTCTAAATTGATACTCACACTATTTCATAATATAAATCGTTTAACACATATAATGGAAAATTAATAAAATAAAAATTAAGATTGTTTTTTAGTGAAAATTATCAATAGTACTCTCTTACATAGAATTAATATTTTGACTAATAAAATACTTTATATTTTAAATGAAAGTAGTACTTCCTCCTCATACAATTATAAAAAAAAAATTTTGGGTGAAATATGATTAATATATATTAAAAGAACTCCCTAGCAATAACATAACTTTAGGCTATTTATAAAATATTTCTCTCCCAATGGGATCTTGCTCTAGGCTCCTCTGCCTTTTCTAAAAAGCTCTGATTATGTCGGGAAACCTACCTAAATCTCTATGTTATTCTCCGCCGCCGGTGCGCGTGTTCAGGCCATCAATCTGGTATAACCGGATCATGGACGCCTGTTTTATTGGCTATTGTTGCCGAAAAAACTGGGGCTCAATGGATGGAGCAATTGGATGCTGCAGAAAAAATAGGACATGGAGTTTGTGGTTTTCGAGACGGTTGGGTAGGGAGGGGATGACAGTTAATAATAGCCTTGGAGAGGGGAAGACTTTGCCATCTCCGGCATTGGAGTCCGGCCGACGCTGTGTTTTAGGATTGGAAGAGAGTGATAAGATAAGGGCGGGTTCTATCCAAATAATCTAGTTGCATTATTGGGGTCTATGGAAGAAATAAGTACGAGAATGTTAGGAGCACTGTTGGAGGCGGGGGAGATGGCCAGAGTTCGTCGGTCTCCGTTTTGGGGGCGGCGAATTAATGAGGTACTGGCTGAACAGGGTCGGGCTATTAACCCGCGTCTGAACCACAACATCTTAGATCGGACCAGGGTCTTGGGCCAATCAATTCTCACTATGGGTCGATTCCCCTGTGGCCTATCAAATTGTAAAGCCACTTTTGGGCTGTTTATATCCTATATGCCTGGGCACACCCAATGTTGACAATTGTTGATCAATTTGGGCCTAGCCATTTTGGCCAGTGTTTTGGCGATTTTAACACCGAAATCAAAAATGAATTTTCTTGGAAGCCAATTCCTAATTCAAATATTATAGAACCTTCTTCAGTGTCAATTATTGCTGATAAATATTTCTCAACTGGTGCTCTTGGCCTTAACCACGGTAAGGCGGAGGCCGCAATTTGACCCCGCTAAAGTTCATGAATATCTTAATCGTGAATTGTCAGGACTTAGCAACTCCTGAACAATTCAAGACTTAGTGTGCTTCTATTTGGCACACATATCTAATAGTTTATTAGTTTGCATAATAATGCCTCAAACCGGCCTCATAATTAATATCATGATAATGTTGATTTTTTTTCACTTTTCTTAAATTAGGATTTACTTTGTGTGATTTTGTAAGCAATAAATGGAGGCGATCGTCCCAAGTTTGGAGAATCATCCCTCAACATAAAGTTATGTTTCAACATGGTTTTGAATGGAGGATTGGAAGCAGACATTTTGTTTGTATCTGGCATGGTCACTGGCTAGCTATCCTACGCAGGTTCCAACTGATCTCACCTCCTACTTATATGGGTTATGAAAGTTTGCAGTCAAGAACTCTGGCAATGATAGAAGACTTCTGGTTTGCACGTGGTCTCGAATTTGTTTTTTTTAGTCTGTTTGCACGGTCATAGAACATTATTGTACTTCTTGGAACCTATTCTCTAGTTTTTCTATATCTGGGGGTCATGTAATGTTCTGGTTCTTTGGGTAGCTAGACTTTCACTTCAAATGGTAGGTGATCCATTGGAATTCCACCTCCTTCTTGTAACTCCTGATATCTATTAATGATATTATTCCTTTAAAAAAAACTCCCTAACCCGTGGGATAGGAATTATAGAAAGTTTAAGAGCAAATCACCCTTTTTAGACCTCAAAAAATTTATGCTTTTCGGTTTTTAGACTTAAAGTTTTATTTTATTCAGGCATGGATTTCAACAATTTACGATTAACTGTTTATGGATTTTTTTTAAAAATCCGACTAAAAAGTCACCTGAAACCAAAACGGGGACGTTTTGCCCAAGGGCAAAATTGTCCTTACACATTGGACCACCACTTCCTCATCCTCCCCTCCTCCGCCATCACCACCACCTCTCTCCGCACCATCACCACCTCCGCTATCACCACCATCATCTCCTCCACCTCCTGCATACAATTCCTTTATCAATTATCAAAACCCATTTCAAACTTTATTGAATTTTCCAAAGAATCAAACAATTCAATTATCAAACCCATTTCAAGCTTTCTAATTAATGGTTTGTAGAGATGGAATTTTTTATTGGAAAAACACCTCTGCTAGTGTATATTGCCAAATCCATAAGCAATTCTAGAGAATAAAAAAAGAACAGAAATTCACCCTCATTTTTTCAACAATTTTTGTTGGCAAATGCCAAACTGAATCCCAAAAAGATAAGATTTTTTTCTTGAAAAAACATTAAATTCGAAAATAAAAAGAAAAGAAAATCATGGTGGAGGAGGAGGGGATTCTATACAAGGTGGTGGTAGAGGGGTGAATAAGTTGGGGGAGGCGGGGAGTGTACAAAGGGCGGCGGTGGTGGAGGAAATGGAGATAGTGATGGTGATGGTGTAGAAGGAGGTGGAGGAGATGGTCATGGAAAAATGGAAAGTTGGGGATGCTTTCTCGGTTGGCGGTGGATGGTGGTGGATTGACGGATTCAGCTTCAAATGCCCTTAATGCCTCACAAATTGTCACCGGCAAATGATGGAGAGGGAGGTGGTGGTGATGAATTTTGAGTTTTGAATAGAGTTCTTGAGCTTGTTTAGGTCTCTCTGGGCTTTTCTTGGTTGAATTTTGAGCTCAATTTCAACTAATTTGGTGGCTGATTTTTGGGAAGAAGAAGGAGATGGTGATGGAGGAGGAAGAGATGGAGCAGATAGTGATGGTGATGGTGGAGAGGGATGTGGTGGTGATGGCGGAGAAGGGTAAGGGTAATGAGGAGGAGATGATGGTAGTGATGGCAAAGGGTGGGGGAAGGAGGATGAGGAGGAGGAGGTGGTGGTGGTGGTAGTGGTAGAGGAGGAGAGAGAGGTGGTGACTGATAAAGGAGGTGAAGAGGGAGGTGTAAGGACAATTTTGCATTTGTGCAAAACGATCACGTTTTGCTTTCAGATGACTTTTTTGTCCGAATTTTAAAAAAAAATCATAATGAGCTAATCGTAAATTGTTGAAATTCATGCCTGAATAAAATAAAACTTTAAATCTAAAAGTATAAATTGTTTAGGTTTAAAAATAGTGATTTGCTCAGAGGTTAATTACTCCTCAACAATATAACCGGGTCGGGTAGCCTCAGGTATATACAAGACCGGGTTCTCACTTCTCAGTGTCGCGAAGAAAGATCCCTCTCTTTCACCGGAAAGAGCCGCTAAAAAGTTTCCCTCTCATAACTATACAATTCTGCAATCCATACCCTTCACTGATTCAAAATCAAGACTCAGAAACCGTAACCGGTAATTCTAGAAATTTTTTAGAATTCTTAAAGTATGCTAAATATCACAAAATGTGCATTTCATCAATTCTTTTTTTTTTTCCTGCCTTTATTTAGAAAAAATAGAAGAAATAACTACATGGGTTTATCTTGAATTTAAATTTTTCTATATGATGCTTAGATATTATTGATCATAAGATTGGAAAGTTGGGTTCTTTTTTATGTAGATGTGTCCAATTTTCTTGCTGAAAATGTGTTGGGAATGTAATTTCTGCATTTTTATTTGTTTGATTGAGTGATTCAGTAATAAAAAGGTTCTGGGAAGGTACCCATGTATGCAGTCTTACCTTTTGAAAGAAAAAAAAATGTTGATTGAAAACAAAAAGATTTTGTTGGAATGAAATCCCTTTTCCAACTAATGGGTTTTACATTCGGAAATTTCTAAAGGTGAAATCTTTTTAGTGGGAAAATGGTCATAATCTATCTCCTCAACTTAAAGAAAGGGCTAATGGAGTGATCTTAAAGAGTGAAATTGTAATATTGCTGCTTAGTTCTTTCGTTGTCAAAGATAGTGATGTTTGATATGCTGTTATGCTTCATTTTTCCTCCAGTTTGGCAGCTGGTAAGCGGTAAAGACTCATGGATTATGACAGGTACTGTTTGATATATGGTATACGTTTCTGGCATAACGAGTCACTTGCCTCCTCATATTTAGAATCAGAACTCAATTCATTAGCTAGTGCAGTGTATCTTCTTTATTCGGCTGACTAAAGAGCTTATGTATTTGAAAGGCAATACAATTTGTTGAATATGGAGATTTTGAAACCTGTTATGCTTCTAAGGAATGAGAACCATAGTGAATTAGCATAAAACACAAGTCCTAGTTTTACAAATTTGCGCTGCCGCTGGGAATATTTGGTTTTTTCTGTTATAGAAGGAACATAATTCTGAAGTAGCAACTGATTTCAAGAGAGAATTGCGTAGAGTTTAATAACACAAAGCGCTACAAGTAAGCTAGTTTTTAAGTTTTCGAGATGAGTTTTGATTAAAAGAGCAAAGAGGCTCTAGTTTTGCTTTAATTAACTACTTAGGGTGCATTTGTGCATTATTTTGGCGCACTTTCCAATAAATATGTTTACTTTGGGCGCCACAGCTCCTCTCACGGACAAATCACTTTTTCGATTCCCAAGACAAAAAATTCAAAAAATTCTCAAACAAAAAGCCAATCCAAATACACCCTTAATGTACTCTATTATGGTAATCGAGCATTAATTTATCCGCTTCCTAAATTGATAACAATGTATTTGCAGCTCAGTTTATATTTGTAAATTGTACATAACAGGATTCAATCAAGAGGGAAAAAACTAAAATCAAACATGTTAGTTATTCGTTGCAATATGTGTTGGAGCAGATTGAATTGCAGGAACTAGAATATTCACTTTATAGTTTCAATTAATCTCCCTTTTTACTTCGTGCTATTTCTGTCTATTGTTTGGCGCTAATGTATGTTCAAGATTTAAGATTTATGGATTTTCCGTCTAAAACGTGTGGTTTCCCATATAGATGTAGTGGTCCTTGAAAAATTTATTAGCATATTGTTTGTAATGCCTCGAGTAGTAAACAATATTTCCTGTCTGCTACTTGTAAGGGTATTCCTTTTTTCTTTTGTGGGTTTACTGAGCTCTTTCCAACATGCATACAATTTGAAGATGAAAGTTATATTTTTTTTACAAATCTTTGAAGAAAATATGTATTCACTATATAAATACTCATTACAGGTTAAATTCTCCTGATACTTCAGCAATTATACTCGAAGTTCTTGGCCATCAACTTCATTTTTCCCAGGTACTATATTCTTTTGATCCAAATTTATGTTAGATTCTTCTCTCTCACACAATAAAGTTTCCTTTCCTTTTTCTTTCCACTAAAATTTTAGACGAGGATTCACGTCTGTAGACAATTTCACATCTTCTCACTTCTCTGAAAGCATTGGAAGGGAACTATACCCATCTGTTTTTTCCCAAGAAAGCTGCAATTTGAAAACTATGTTTCCCTGTTTGTAGTCTAAGGGTAGAAGATCTACCCGACATACTTCACTTCAAAATGCTAATATGTCTGCAACGTCTTAATCCCTTTGACCCTAAACCCACTAATTTACCTGCTCTTAACCATATGACATAGTACTGGTAACATTATCCCATCTTCCGTTCACTTAATGATTGAAGCACCCTTCTTTTGAATGTATTAGCTTATTTTCTTCTTCCTAATGGAATTACTTTGAGATTTAATTTTGTTTTCATTTTGTTAGGACCCTAATTCCAAGCATTTAGGAACTACAGTTTGGGATGCATCAATGGTGTTTGCCAAATTTCTGGTGATACTATTGTTCCTTATACGTGCTTTATATATTTGAGTATTACTGATATGTATATGATGGATGGAGTTGCAGATCGTTGTCTTTTTAAACATAAAATATGTAAACATTAAAATAATTTTTGGAATTCGAGAGTTCGAAGTTATTGGCTGGGGCTTGCATGTAAATGAATAAAAGATAGAAGCACTAAAATGGAGAAGATAAGATTTTCAACCAGCAGGTCAACTTCTTATTTTATCTGTCTTAAAGAATGTTATGTCTTGAAAGCTTAGTTGTTCGTTTTTCGGAAGAAAGAATAAGCCTATGCTTTCTTTAGTATATTTTATATTTGTTTCTTTCTTCTTCTTCTTTTTTTTTAAAAAAAAATTTAAGTAGAAGGGAAAAATGCATTCTTTTATTTTCTCCAAGTTCATTTCACAGTGCTATTATCTTCCCTATTAAGTCTTTCAATTCAACATGACACTTAGGATGGAGTATTCACGTTTTCAGAATTGAACGATGCTTAGTTAAATTTTGTTTCCTTTGGTAACGTACTGAAAGTAACCAATTTTATCTATTAGGAAAAAAATTGTAGGAAAGGAAGGTTTTCTCCATCGAAACTGAAAGGGAAACGTGCAATTGAACTTGGGGCAGGTTGTGGAGTTGCTGGATTTGGTGAGTTTCTATTTTGCACACTTTTCAATAATTAAAAAAAAATCTTTCGTTTTATGAACTCCCCTATATAGTAATCTGATTTTGATTGCCTTCTCCAGGCATGGCATTACTTGGATGTGATGTAATTTCAACAGATCAGACCGAGGTTCTACCACTGCTAATCAGAAATATGGAACGGAATTCTTCAAGGATAATGCAGATGAAATCTGAATCAGGTATTCCTCTCTGCGAATTTCCTTGTGTTCTGTACATACACAGATGGCCTTTCTATTCTGATTTCGGTGTTGATTGGTAGCGAATGTTTAATGCTTAAGATTTTTAGTCCCTTTTGCAAATAAAAAAGAAATCTGCATCTATGCGGTGTCTGGTTTAAACTGGTAGATTTGTGCTCGGTCTTAATTCAGGAATTTTGGTTTTGTAGATACATTTGGCTCCATCGAGGTTGCAGAGCTGAACTGGGGCAATGAAATTCATATAAAGGCTGTTGAACCGCCATTTGATTATATAATTGGAACCGATGTTGTGAGTCTTTCAAAAAAAAAAAAAAAAGCGTTAGTACTTTTTTTTTATATTATATTAATCTTTTCTTTAAAATTTCTAAAATTCCTGTACCTTTTTGCAAACAAGGTTTATGCAGAGAATCTTTTGGAACCACTGTTACAGACGATACTTGCATTATCTGGACCCAAAACGACAATCTTGGTATTGCTCATCTTTCCTCTTTCTGGAAAAGATTAATCTTGAAATGAATATACATGTTAATTATACTAAAATTTTCTCACAGTTGGGATATGAAATTCGTTCAACAAATGTTCATGAACAAATGCTTGATATGTGGAGGAGGAATTTTGCAGTGAAAACTGTTCCCAGAGTAAAGGTATACCTATCCCGTCTTTCTGAATTCATGTTATCCATAAGGTCGTTAATTTCTCAAAATATAATTCCTGACCTCGAATTGATGAAGGTCTATTTTATGTACATTTAGATGCATCATATGTATCAACATCCAAGTATACAACTTTACATTATGAACCTAAAGCCTCTAGAAGAAGGGCGGACGGAGAGCACACAACAGGGTGTCGATCAGCATATTGAAGTGGATCTTACAGCAAAAGTTAAACTTGGATTAGAAGAAAGTGATGGTAGTTCCGTGCTTAATAGTGAGGTAGAAGACGTTAAAGGTGACGAAGCCAACAATGACGTTTTAACAGTTGCAGATCACCAGAATAGTAAGCCGAGCGAATGGGAAGTAAGAAGATGTGGTGCTATGGCTGCTCGGCTGCTTCGAGATATTAAGATAACTTGAAGACATCTGAGGTTCGTCCATGGTATGAAAATTTCCAGTATGTTTGTTGTGTAACCTTACCAAATTTTTAATATGTGGCCGTCTTTGGCGACAATCATACTCCTACCATCTATTATCACAACGTATATGAATAAATAGGCTACTATTTAATTATTAGTGTAGCAGTCAAATATCTAACTCGTATTTCAGAAAAGACTGTACATGTAAACTAACAATTTATAGGAAAATGTATATGAATAAGAGATATTAATTACTTCCTCCGATTCAAAATACAAGTCTTTTTAGAAGTTTTGCAACAAATAACAACTTCTAAAAAGACTTATATTTTGAATCGGAGGGAACTACCAGGTCTTGAAAGAATCTAAGATGATCAATCAGACAAGAAAAGTGACTTAGATTTTTGAAAAAAATTGGATTTCTGGATCTTTCTAAGGTTTGCTTGGAGGTTAAGCTTTAAATCCTCTAAATACATACTTATTTACGTTTTGTTGTCATTGAATATTTTATATGTGATTCGATTACTAACTTAAGCGTGGGAGTAAATTTAAAGAGTTAATCTCACATTCTCTCTCTTTCATAGGAATAATATCTTTGTTCTAAAATCCATCAGTTGCCAAGATCGAAACTCTACCACTAGATCTGCCGAGAGATGAGCCACAAGGAAAAGGGAGAGAGCAAACGGGAGCTCCTATTATCATTGTTATCACTGTTGTTGTTATCATTAATTCATTATTATTATTTGTTTTTCTCTTGCAATATTATTATTTTTTTGTAATTATTTTGAGAATCAAACATTTGTTCCTCCCAAATACATAAAAACAATGTCCATTGACATTTGTTTGGCCCGAATTTTCTTCTGTGCCAATTTGTTGGCAGTAAAACAAACAAAGCAAGATAGTAAAAATAATAATATGAAACCGAATAAAATAAAACTAAAAATTTACGTACTTCAGTCAATTGACCTACCTCCGCATGTGAAGGAGAAGTAATTCTAACTAGAAAATCACACAGTGTTTCTCACACAATGTGATTGTATTACGATTACAAGCAAACAATCTTTACAACACCTTATAAAACCCTAACTCAAACTCATTATATAGAGATTAATTTGCTTAATGAAACGATTTGGGACAGAGACTCTTCCTAAACCTTGTAAGAATATGATTCACATCCTAACAACATCTAAGAGGTTCAAATGTCACGCCATGCACATGGGTTTGGTAGCACCCCGACTACCTATTTTGCAGTCATACTATTTATACTAAAATAGATATCTCAAAATAACAATTAGTTAGACTCATATCTTATGTCAGCCTGACATTTCAGATTTACCCTAAAAAGATGTGTAGACAGCTTAATGTTATATAAAAAACCAAGTTAGAATCAATTTTTCTCTTTAAAAAGTTATACATTAATTATTTATTGGTTTACTTTTGCTTAAAATTTATTTATTTAAATTTGATTTTAGATGGATAGTAACTGTAACCTTAACTGACGATTAGTAACTGTAACATTAACCAATTACATAGGTTACGACTAATGTTAGTTATAATCTTTAACCTTAACCGAGTACTAGATTAACCATAATCAATGTTTACCTAACTGTGGTCATGCTTATGTACAAGTAAAGATGTCAAAACATATGAAAAAGGTGTGGCCATGACTAATAGATCATATATGATGCAATTGTCCCATTTTAAGAGAGATAAAAAAGTTATCATGAGTGAGTCGTGAGATCTTTTGTACAGCTAGAAGTGTTAAAGAAAACTCAAACCGCACAAAATCGCCTTACACACAGTTTTGGGAGACCAGGACTACAATTGCCTTCTACTTAAGACTTAACCTATCTTAATTGTAAAATCCTGTTGTCTTTCCTTCAAAACAGTTTGTTGAGAATCCCACGTTAACTAGTTAATGAGAAAGATTGTTTTTTATAAGGATTGGGCAATCCTCCCCTTCTTGAGGTACCTTTTTCACGCTCCAGATGTTCAATTCTGGGCGTGTGGGCGTGAAGGGGGTGTGTGTTGAGAATCCCACATTGATTAGCTAGTGAGCAAGATTGTTACTTTTGAGAAATTGAGTTAGGTCCAAGTCCATTTTTAACACAGTTTGGGATCTCACGGTTCCTTTATAAATTGTTGCTTTTGGCAGAATTGAACCCACATTCTGTGGGAGAGACAAGATTGCCAAAACAACACGAGTTTGCAGGGCTAATTCACGACTAGAAATCTTCTGTCTCACAACTATATCTCTCCCTCGTATAATATTATAACACGTGGCCACCACTTCCAACGTGGTTAAACAGTCTAGCTATAAAATCAAGACATGGGTATGTGTAAAATATCAGCAGTTACATTAAAGAGCGTTTTCACGTGGTAGAACCTCCTCAGGGAATATAAGGTTTTCACGAGGCTGATCTTGAGCCGCCATCGAAAAACACAGTTCCAAATCAGAAATATTCTAACATCCAAAATCACAATCATCAAATGAAGGAGAGGAAATTAAGTCCATACCTTCAAAGAAGAAAAAAGAGAGCTCCATATTGATGATGTTGAGGAGATGTGAGCAAAAATGGCGTTGAGCTGCATCTGAACCAGCACCTATAGATCTCTCCTTGCATTATGTAGGTTTTATTTTTATTTTTATATGTAGCTTGAGAAGAAGAGAGGAGGTGCAGGTGCAAATGCAGCCCAAAGCGACATCTTGCGCTTCTGTTGCTGCATATAGTGCTTGGAATTGCTTCTTTTTCATTATTAAGTAGTATTTGACAAGAAATTTGTGCAGGTTCATTCTTGTATTTATAGGGGTAGGTGGATGGATGTATGTGACCCCCCACTTATCCTCGTAACCTACTATTACTTCACTTCATGCATGTTCCGTAGGTGTAGGTATAGGGTCACTTTGGCATGGCCGGTCTGGCCCTACGACACTCTCACATAAATTGAGGTGAAACTTACCTGCAAAGTAGGTATCGCCTCAACTCATTTCGCCCTATATTAGAATTTTCTGTAGTTATAGTTAAGAAGACTGTATAGTGGTCTTCAGGAACGAATCCAGTATGCTGTCACTGGGGGTCCAGTATTTGACCCCAGTGGAAAAAAAAATGTCTTTAATTATATATGATATATTTTACTCCATTTAAATAATAAATGTATAAATGACCCCAATGAATTGTTGTGTATATCAAATAACCTCAGTGAATTATATTATTGGATTCGTCACTGGTCGTCTTCTTTACGTCCTGAGGGTAAAAAGTTTGATTCTTATTAAATACATTTTAAAATTGAAACCTAAAGTTAAATTAATACTTCAAGCACTTCAAAATTAAAATGATATAGTTTTTTTCTGTCGTATTCTTTATTCTGTTAATATTAAATTTAGTATATGGGTATCAAATTTTTCTTTCAGAAAATTTAAATCCTACAAAGAAAAATAAAAACCTAAGGGACAAAGTTCGTAATATATTTATTTTTATTAATGGGACATAGAGTCTTACTGGTGATCTTAAACTCATTTTAATATTTTCTTATGTATAATAATAATAATATTTTTTAATATATTATTAAGGTTGTATTTGGATTGTTTTTTCTTGGAGAATTTTCTCTGTTGTTGGAAAAGTGAACAATATGTGAAAGAAAATGTGAAAATTCAAAGTGGGAATTTTGGGTTGAAGAATCCGAGGAATTTGTGCCCAAATGCACGCTCACGGCTCCTATGCGGAACAGTAAGTATTTCGCACATGCGGGACAAAATCTCGTCCGTTAGATTAAAATTTTGGCGGTTGAGATTGATTAAAAAATAAACAGTTGTTCTCAAGGCTAAAAAAGTGTTCCGTACGTGCGGAATCCGTACTGTTTTGCACGGGAACCGGACGGCAAATGCACCCCTAGGTAGTTTGCTTTATTTATTTATTATTATTCATGCTTTAAGGAAAATCATAACTTGTCCTGATCTTATCCTATGAGATATTGCACGTACTTGTCCTGATTTTGTTGTGGAATTAATTCCCTTACCATTTATCACCATGACATGACATGCTAAAACTCAACTTTAGTACGAATTCTAACAATAAATGATTTTGTTAAGTTTTATTTTTTTTTAAATAAAGTGGGCATTTCATATCATGTTTAACTTTTGCGGCTCTAATCTTCCTCTTCTATATTATTTATTATTTTTAAAGTTGCAAATATTCTATTATACTCTTTTCGTCCAAGATTGAGTGTCACATTCAAATCATAAAAATGAAAATTTTCATTACAGAAAAAATCAGTATCATTATATTCAATTAGCAAATTTTCTATTTTTCTTTTAAAAATATCAAAAACAGCTACTATAGTACTACTAATTCAAAATAATATGTTTCGGGTTCGCCATCTTACCTGTTAATTAAAAAAAAATTCTTGAAACAAATATATCAAAAACCAGCTATAGAAAATGAAGACTTTTAGCTTTCTATTTTATCTCAAAGTAAAGGAAAAGATTTTTTGCATTCATAATTTTACTAGTTTGTACGTTAATGAAGAGTAAGTACTAAGTAATGTCAACAAAAGTTTAGCTTAGTTAGAAATACTTTTCACTCAGAACAATAAGTTTAGAGTTCAATAAACTTATATTTTAAAAAAATAAAAAATAAAATAATAGGTCGTAATAACGAGATCTTTAGATTTCATCATTAATGATAGTTGGGTATTCTTTTCCATTTTAAATAAAAATGAAAAAAATAGTATAAGAAATATTAGTAATATTTATTACCGGAAAGCAGTTTTGTAAATAAAATCAGTCTTACTTTTTCTGCTTGCGTTTAGGAAGTCAATTCGCCAGCTCTGTATAATATTTGAGTGCCTATTTTAGCCTTTTTTGGTAGGAAAAAAATATGAAGAGGGGTGTAAGTAAAAAAAAATGGTACTGCCTTCATTCATATTAAAACTTTCATTACGTGTAGCGAAAAATAAGTAAACAAAAATTAAGATTTTTTTAATCAAAACATATATATTATTTTATTAAGTAAAAATTAGTGATATACAAATTATATTTAAAAAAATAATATTTGTATTTTAACTAATAAAGTATCTTGTTTTTTAATTTTTTAATTTTCTAAACATATAATGAAAGTTTTAATAATAGAGGGAGTACTTAAGTAACTACTCTGGTTTAGTAGGAGATGGAAGTGATGAGAAGTAAAGGAGGAGGAGGAAAGGTCCATCTTCACAAAAGTAAAATGAATGGGATTATGAAGTATTTGAGGTTTAAAAGACATTCAAATCCTCTTATACTTTTTATTATTCTTTAATCTAATTTTTTTAAAGAATATAATTGTCGTTTTAATGAAATAAACAATTTAGTAAAAAAATTACTTGTGACTTACTTCTCTTCCCCATCATACCAAACAAAATGGATGTAAATACATTTACTTTCCTCAACAATTCCCATATCAAACAAAGCCTTAATGACAATGTTAATGGTCCTTATAGTGAGTCAAGGATTAGACTAGTTGGTAAAACACTTCTAAATTGAGTGGTATCGAATTTAATGCTCTTCGGAGTGTACTCATCCCTTGTTAGTTAGAGGGAAAAAAGATTATTAAGGGCTTTGGACAATCAAAAACAATTATAACCGACTTGATTACAGTCTTAATCAAGTGTAAATGGATAATAAATTAACGTTTTAAGTCAAAATACTTGTGTTGAAATCAAAATAGATCCATGTGCATTAATACAAGGGGAGTAACTAGTAGAAATAAAATGTCTTTTTTTTATGAAATTTATTTATTTTTTTATCAATTTTTACACAATTAATTACATTCAAAAAACCTCATTGGTTACATATTTGAATCAAATTTCCTAATATTGTTTTCTTTTTCATTTATTCTTCTTATTTTATTGTGCAATTGTTATTAAAATTTCGCACATGACAAATATTAAGAGATATTTAAATTCTGATAAGAAGTAAAAGATATATGCACTCTAGGCTCTGGCTAATTAAACTAACTCTTGTTGACTAGTGTTGGTTTATAAAACAAGAGGAAGAAATATCTACCCATTTATTTTCTTTTCTCAACGAATATATAGAAGCTTTTTAAGCAACCACTTCTTATATTCGAAACGGTTAAAGATGTACAGAAAAGCAAATCGTCGACACTCGGCAACCACTTTTGGAAATATTGAACCAATACATATGCCAACTGTTTTTTTTTTTTTAATTTACAAAATTCTCTATAGACCACCTTTCTTGTGGTTGGGATTATCGATTATCTATCTGTTCTTGGAGCGTGGGTATCGCCTTTATGTGTAGGGAGATTATCGATCTGTGAGTTCGGTGAAAAATGTGGTTACAAGTGTTATTGTGATAGTCTATATTGTTTTTACTAACGAATTGAGAGTTTGATTT
Organism: Vinca minor; assembly: GCA_026122235.1. NCBI lineage: Eukaryota > Viridiplantae > Streptophyta > Magnoliopsida > Gentianales > Apocynaceae > Vinca > Vinca minor. The sequence continues at coordinate 7,444,978 of JAOCZM010000040.1, read as the reverse complement.
CCGCCAAAAGTATGAAATTAATATTATTTTTTTTGTATAATAATAGTGAAGAGACAGTTTATAATACACATCGCGTGGTTTAAATATCTAAAAGGGAGTCTTGGAGTTGAAAATCAATCCTTTTATTTTTAAACAAATTATGAATTCTTAGCATTTTTTTTCTTAACAACTTTTTTTTAAAAAATATTATTCTTTTCCATTTCTACTTTTTAGAATGAATCAAACAATTTACCTTAAAGTTAAAATATGAAATTTATCAAAAACAATTTTTATTTGAAAGAAAAATGAAAAACAAATCATATAGTGGAATCTAATCTTTTTTTTTGTTACGATACAAATATTTAGATGTAATTTACTTCACATTTGAAAAGAAATGAATTTTTTTAAAAATCTTTAGCTAATTTATTTTATTGTCATGCTCCCTACTTTTTGAAGTAAAAATGAAAAAATCTCCTAAGGATAGAGAAATCGAAATATTCGATATATCTGAAAAGATTATGGGATTCCCCAAATTCTTACTAGAAAATTACAGATGACAAGTGTTGATAAGAAAAGGACGAGATGTGACTTTTATTTTATCTTTTTCGTTAAAAAGAGCTCACGATTTCAGTACGAAAATCTCTACACGTGCGGAAGAAAATTTCAACTATTTAATATAAAATATAACGAATAAAGTTTTTTTAAAAGAAAAAATACATGTTCATTTCTAGAAAACCGTCAAAATATATAATATGTTCTAAAGTAGAATACCTATATTTTTTGCAAAGGTACATGCTTCTTCAATATTTTTTTAAAAACGTATTCTTACTTTTTTTGAAGTCCGTCTGGGCGGTTGCCCCATATAGGGGAGAGAGGTGCCTCACAGGAGGAGAATGGTAGCCCTAGAAAGAGAGATTAAAATATGCTCCATGTATGGGAGGGTATCGAAAGGCCATAACCCCACTGAACTATGAACCTTGTGATACGTATTCTTACTTAAAATTTCTCAAACCCCAAATTTCACATTCTAATAATGAAATTTTATTTCCCATGTAAAACGCTCTCCGTCCTATCCCCTAGAACCAGACCTTTTAAGAAGCACCACGGCTCTAGTGCGGAACGATAAATGTTTCGTATGTGCAGAATGAATTCTCATCCGTTAAATTAAAATTTTAACAGTTGAGATTGATTTTTAAAAAAAAATACCTATTTTTTTTTTAAAACACATATTCACTGAACACCGATTTTTAAACAAAATAAACAAGTGTTTTCAAAGTAAAAAAATATTTCACACATATTAAAAAAAAAAAAAAATTGTTCTGCGTAAGAGCCGGATTGCTTAAGACGAGGATCTTTACTCTCACGCACACAAAAAAAGGAAAAGGAAAAGGAAAAGGGCAAAAAAGACCATATGTGATTGTCACAATTTTACTACAAAAATCCAAAGACAAACAAACATATCTCTATTACACTTTTTATATTAGGTGGTCAAAAATATCTTAGCACGTGGTCCAGGACAAAGCGCCCACATGACTCGTAGCCACGTGATATTTTGCCTGTTAAACTAATGGCATTACGCCACGTGAGATTCTCAGCTAAAGTGTCATGAGGCGCCTCGTGGGCTTCCGAAGTTGTGGGCTTCAGGAGGGTCAGAAACTGAAACAGAAACAGTGCTCGACTTGGACAGTGGGAGGACACGGTCCTCATGATTCTCAATAATGAAAAATAGTATATATTAAATATTTTTTTAATTGTCAGATAAAATATTAAAGTGTTAAATTTTTTTTGATGGAACAGGTATTGAGATTTTAAAATACATGTTGCGGAAAATAGGTGTGACATGATTTATGACATGTGTTAATCAGAAAAGAACAATATATTACATAAAATGTAAAATTAGTCTAAAATCATGTAACACCTACCAAAATATGTTCAGTATGTATTGATTTTTTTGTGTTATGCACTATAACTATAGCCGAATGGACCTTCTTTGAAACCTTTTGGATTATTTTTTTTATCTAAATAATAAATAAGGTGCAAGTGATGGTGACAAATACACTATTACTTCCTGTTTGAACTTTTATATTTAATAACGAACAAATCAAATTAATTGGAACAAGTGATGGTGACAAATACTCAAACACTCGGAATAAAAGCAAGTATAATTATTAAAAGTCCGAAACTTGGGATTACTAATTCATAGTGGGCCCATATTTATTCCTGAAAAGTACCATCACTTCGAAATACAGCTAGGTACCTACCTACTTGTAGTGAACTAAAAAAGTAAGAACAATTCTGATATGGATTGAGTTCACTGGAACATGCGGTACAAATTTGGTCATATCACTGCATTTCCTTCTCTCTCCTTATTCTGCAGTGATGTGGCGAAATCTGAACCACATGGTCCACATGGACCCGGTCC